>CM060451.1:120542893-121806121 GCA_030545235.1 Helianthus tuberosus | reverse complement strand
AACAGATAGGTACACATGCTTCACCCCAAAACAGTTTGAAAACGGTAAAAGAGGGGACTATGTACTCACTTGAGATTGCTCAGAAGTCCTAAGATAACCACCAAGCAATGCTAGAGATCACGGAATCAAACGGCACCTAATATAGGTAACTATGTTAATAAATCGGACCTAAATCGGAGGATCGGATAGAATGAGGGCTCGTAAACCAAATGAGTATGGAGACTCATGTCATATGGTTTAACAAAGCCTACATACTAAATGAAACCCAACCTAAGTGCTTTCGACCCATCGCGACTCATTAAGGTAGCTTATGTTACGTTAACGTGTCGTGCGCGCAAAAGCACACTCGAGACGTCTAACTAGCCCTATGACAAGTGTTATATGCCTAAACATGTTACATAATCAGTTATGTGACAAAAGTTTAGGTTACATATGCTTAATTACCAATTATACATGAAAAGGGTATTCTGGTAATTTACCTAAGGCATATAAACTACCTATCATACAACTACTCAAACGATGTGACCATAGGGTATAACCTCGGAAGGTTATTCCCTATATGCTATGGTCACCTAATGTATTTGGTCGGATCCTAATGATCGACCAAATGGGTCGGGTTCGAAGGTATAAGCGATTTATCAGATCGCTTACCCTTACGACCCTAGACAACGTGGAAATCAGTAGGCATAGTCACAAGGGACTATAACCATCGTGATTACAATCACGTTGCGAAGTTCAAACGAACTTCGCATTGACCATAAACTGGTCAACGCAGAAAGTCAAACAAAGTTTGACTCTCGGACTCGAAAAGCAATAAAAGAACGAAGGAATACTTATGAAGGGTCCCCGAATGCTAATCTCGATCCAAGTAGCTCAGGTATGAAACAAAGGTTTCAACTTAGAGCTTCTCAAATCAGGATTCTTGTGGGTTTTACAAGTGATGGGGGTGGGTATTTATAGTGTTTCTCGAACCGTTAGGATCATTTATCGGGAAACGTGCTTCAATCTTGGCCATACACTTGCACCCATGGTATTGTAATACCATGTGCACATCCAAAACCAGCCCCTAGTATCAGAATTACCATGTGCAATTGGGTTTTGTGGGTATTGCAGCTGTTAACAGCCTGTTAAAACATCGAATCTGGTCTGATAGGCTGACGCGGCCCGCGTCAGGATACACAAAAACTCAGGCGGGCCGCATGGCCTTGTCTGATCAGAAATAAGTTTCAGAAATGACAGTTTTAGTCCCTGTTGTGTTTTAAAGCCATTTACGACACGTTTAAGGCCCGTTAAGGCCCTAAAATGATGCCTAAACATTGTGGACATGAAACATGCTCAAAAATATGTTGGATGTTGGTTCGTTTGGTCGTACGAACGCGATGTTCGCTTAATTACGACGGAATGCGCACAAGCGCGAAAAACGATCCAAAATGCGTGACGAATGGATTCTTCTTATGCCAAACACTAAAATAAAATATTTTAGTGCTTACATAAATTTTTTGGATGTCCGGATGTATTCAGAACGTAAGTTATGCGCGAAAATGCAAACTTGTGCACTTTTTGACGCTTTTAGTCCCTGAATGACCCAAAAGTTTATTTTAGCACACCGAACCCCTCAAAGCCTATTTCTAAGCTATGTGAAGGATATTTATGGTATGTTTAACTTATGGTCATGTTCCGGAATGTTTGTTACAGTTCAAATTGGCATACTTTCGCAGTTTGTCAAGTTTAGTCCCTGTAAGCGAATTAACTTGTTTTTGCCATACCAAAGCCTTCAAAACTTATTTCTAAGTTATGTAAAGGTTATTTAAGGTATGTTAAGCCTATTTCACTATTCCGGAGTGTTCGTTGGATTAAACTGGTTATATTTACGCATCAGAGCGCGTATAACCCTCCAGAAAGCGATTTAAAGCTTAAAATCGAACAAGAGTTGACATGTGCAAACGATACACATATTTTTACAAATCCCAAGTATGAAATACAATATTTCATTGGTTTGGCATTTGTTTGATGGTTGAAGTGACACAGGTGTCACATACGCGGACCCAAAACGCAAGCCCTTGGAATTTCAAATCGGTGATCGAGTATTACTGAAGGTCTCACCTTGGAAAGGTGTGATCAGATTTGGAAAGAAAGGAAAACTTGCACCTAGATACGTTGGACCATTCAAGATCGTCGAAAGAATCGGTAAGGTAGCCTACAGGCTTGAGTTACCTCCTGAACTTGGAAATGTTCATCCAACTTTTCACGTGTCCAATCTCAAGAGGTGTTTAGCTGATGAGAACCTCCACATACCGCTTGACGAAATTCGTGTTGACAAAACACTGAAATTTGTTGAGAAGCCTGTGGAAATCATGGAACGTGAAGTCAAGTGACTTAAACGCAAGCGCATTCCTTTGGTCAAAGTTCGCTGGGAAGCTAAACGTGGACCCGAGTTTACTTGGGAACGCGAAGATCAAATGAAGGCGAAGTATCCGCACCTTTTCCCACGAGTTTCCTCTAAATAAATTTCGGGACGAAATTTCCACAAGTAGGGGAGACTGTAACATCTGTGCTTATTATCATTGTGAACAGTTCTATTATCAATAAAACAATGTTATTTGATCCCAATGTTTGTTTATTTATGTTTGACATTTTTCATGTTTTGACTTTTGTTCAATTTCAAACTCTATATTACTTTCTGGAGATTTATAAGCAAACTGATGCGTAAACGTAATCAGTTTAATGCGACAAATACTCCGGAACTTCAACATATACTTAACATACCTTAAATAACCCTTACATAACTTAGAAATAAGTTTTGAAGGCATTGGTATGGAAAAAACAAGTTAATTCGCTTACAGGGACTAAACTTGACAAACCCGAAGCTTTGTAACGGTTAATTATGCTCACTAGAATGCATGATACAAATTTCATAAAGTTTCGTTATCGTACGAGAAAGTTATGATCAAATCCGTGTACAAGGGGTTAAAGCGTCAACGTTGAAGTTTAGGACCTTTCGGGTAACAATAAAGTTAACCGAGGACTTAACAAAGTGGGTAAATATCTTGAAGCCCTTATATGTCAAATTAGGGGGTTCTAATTGTAAGAAATAAGTTAGTTGACCCTTCGGAGGACCAAGAGCCAAGGATGCAAACTGAAAAAGAGATTTTTGGCCCTGATGACATGCTTGCGCACCTCAACAACCAGACCCTTGCGGTGCGCAAGGCATGCCCAGATGCAGAAAGTTGGTTGTTGGCTGTTTGAAACGTTGCAACTGATCTTTAATCGATTTTCCCCATCTTTCTTGGCCCCTAAACAACCCCTAAACACTTAGGGACACTTGTTAATCAGTTGTGGTCACTTGTAGACTTGTGTGTCAAAGATTTGTGGTGATTAAATCACTATAAAAGGCCCTTATGTGCAACAACTTTGATCACACCTTCATATGCAATTGTGGAGCACTTCTGGAGCTCAAGTCTTCTCTCAAGTGATCACTACTCAAGCTTAGGACTTCAGTAAGTTTGCTAATCCTTCCTTAGTTTAGTTTTATCTTAAAAGTCAAACCGTCATAATTAACGGTTGACTTTAAGATTAATCACTAATGGTCCAGTGATTAGTCAAATCAAAAGTAGTTATAAGTTGGTAATTATGTGGGTAATAAACCCTTAAAAGGGTTCCCCCTGATTCCCACTCTAACTATGTCAAATGTCGGGTCAAACTTGCTAATAAAAAGTCAACAGAATTGTTAAATTCAAATTTATGCATAATTAGCAATGTAGAACACATACAACCTGTTTGATCATTATTATAACTTGGTAATTAGTGTAAGAACATGTCTAAACATGTTCAACCCGACAATTTCCTGTTTAGACCCGGTTCGGAACCGAAAGTCGCATAGTTTGACTTTTGCTTTGACTTTCAGTTCTGACCCGTTTAGGCTTGTTTTAGAAATTCCTCAGAGCTTTAATTGGACTAGGTTACATACTAGTATAACCCTCTGTGATTATACACCTTGGTTCATTAGTTATCCAATTAATATGCATGTTTCCGCTAATTGCTCATATGTTGACCATTATGCCCTTTTTACCTTAAAATGTGATTTTTGAAAATGTAAAAGAGTAGAAACCTTTGTTACTGATATATAAACTTGTACCCAAAATTTGAGATCAATTGGTGGTGTAGATTGAGAGTTATGCTCATTAGCGCAAAATGAAAGCTTTATGTTAATTAAATGGCGTAATTAGCGTATAGCCTAGTTAAGCCTACTTTTTGATATCAAACTTATTACCCACTGATGTAATATATTATTTTGGGATTTTTGAAGATTTTTAATTAATTTTAGGCTGAGCATAACTTATAGTCGTAGGCTTAATCCGGTAATTGTCGGTTTTGCCCTTACGGGCTATAAAATGAGTTTCACATATCCAAACGACTCCAAACCTTTTTCTACTGATCTTAAATGATAAATAAATTATTTTAAGCCTTCTGGAATAATAAAAATATCAGCTTTATGTATATAACCCGGAAACGGCTCCTAATCGCCTTTCTAAGCGTTTTTAACGCATAGTATGTACTAGAACTATTTTAGACATACAATGGTTGATACCTACTGATATTTTAGGTAAATTATAATGTTTTAACAGTAAGCAAAAGTTGTTTAACTCAGACTTCAGTTTTGAGCTTCACGGCTTATGTGAAATTACCAAAATGCCCTTACGGTGCATAGTTTGTGTTTAAATACGTTTCGGGCATAATTAAAGACATCTTACTGATGTCACAACATATTTGAAGCATACTAACTTAGGAAACCTATATATGGCTCTTACGGATACCCGTTACGCTTATTACGCGTTCGGTTCGGTTTATATAACTAGTTTACATAATTTAGCCGAAGCGGGTCAAACCTTATCGGTTTTATCTAGAATTCCAGAATGTGTATGAAATACCCATATTAAACAAGTCTTCAAACTTGTCGGGTCTAAATCACATTCTATCCAATCTTCTGATTTAGGTCCGGTTTATTAATGTAGTTACCTATAATAGGTGTCGTTTGATATCCGTGATCTCTAGCATTGTTTGGTTGTCACTCAAGGACTACTGAGCAATCTCAAGTGAGTACATAGACCCCTCTTTTACTGTTTTCCAAACTGTTTTGGGGTGGAACACATGTGCCTACTTGTTACTTTCATGCTTTCCATGTTTTCACATCATATACCTGCTATGTTCGTTAGTACATTATAGTACATGATTTCATTACATTTCATGCTATGTATGTCCATTGTGTGCATACTTAGTACATTGTTTTACATTACATTTCTGCTATGTATGTTAACTGATAGCATGCTAGCACATTGATTTACATGACTTTTCTGCTTTGTATGTTAACTTAGCATACTTAGTACATTGTTTTCATATGACTTGTATACAATTGCTATAACATTTGGTTTGCACAAACGAGACTATTATACGTTCATTAACATTAGCTACGCCGCTCGGTAGTAAGTACTGGTACCATAGGACTTGACAAATCCCATTCCTAACATCTCGGGTTTGTTTGGATGTAAGGAATGACTGAATCCGAAAACAATTCTTTTGATAACCTTGACTGAAAGGGTTATCCGACTGTCTCAAGGCTTGAATGTATGCGTTAACTTACCACATAAATGTTTATCAATGTAACATTCACTACTTTACAGAACATAACTTTTTGATATATTCAAAATACTTTGTTTTGTACATTTCTACATTTGGTTTATGTGACAATACTTTACTTACAATACATAACATTTGTTACACATTTCTTGACTACTTTTGGACTATCAACATTTGACATGGTTTATACAAGGACTTTTGACAATTGGTTTAAACATAGACATTATACATTGTTGGTTGGTTTAAGTGACTTAAGTAACGAGATGTGAGTAATATGATACAAGCATGGTGGATACGCCGCTGGTACTTCCTATATATAAGTGTTTGTATTATATTACATATCATAGCGTTATTTAAATCATTCATTTTGGACTTATACATTCTACACAAGTAGCATGTTTTCACAAGACTTTGGTTTACAATACAATTTATTTTATACAACTCCTTTTACATGGTTATTCATTTAACCATACATTATTCTCTTATTTATATATATCATCTGAACCTATTGTTTTTCGAGCGATTTACAAAACAAATCAAATTACAAGGTTCATGACTAAACATTTTCTTAAACTGAAGTCATGAATCCTATTTTCACAAACCTATGTATCTCACAGGCATTTTTATGCTGATGTACCTATTTTCACATGTGTTTTCAGGAGCTTTTGCGTAGGATGATGATCGTGACACTAGGGCGGACCTGTGCCTTAGAGACATAAAATGAAGATAGAACTAGTTTAATTATGTTCGGAACTCTTTGATTTCTGTTTGAAACAATGTAACACTCTTGTTGATAAATAAAATACAACTTTGTATGCCATGGTTATGAAACAATTAATTCTGTTACAACACTCCCCGACGTTTTCCGCCACGTTTTGTATGTTATACGTGGTCGGGGTGTGACATGTACCAATTCTGGCTTCGCCATAACCGGTGCTTATTTCTCGCTATATTTGGGGACTAATTAGCGAGATTCGTGACATAGTCAAGGCTGCGAGACCCCGAGCCATTGATGATGGGATCGAATTGGCAAACACCTTGACTGACGGACTGGTACGTACAAGAGAAGAAAACAGGAAAAAGGAATTGGCCCAAAAGTTTACACAAGGTTTCCGTGGGGGTAATAGCTTCAAGAAAAAGGGAACCGGGCAATCCTCCACTGCTCCGTTTTGCAGTATCTATAAAAAGAAGCATCTTGGAAGTGCAAGGAATATTGCAATTTCTACAATAGATCGGGACACCGAGAAGAAGAATGCAGGAGAAAGACGATGATCTGCTATAACTGCGGAGAAGCCGGGCATATTAAGCCAAATTGCCCAAAATTGGTTAAGCCAGCGGACAACAAGGCTAAAACGGCTGAAGGAACCAATAAAAAGAATGCAAGAGCCTTCCAGCTGACGACACAAGAAGCAGATCTGATTCCCGATGTGATAGCTGGTACGTTTCTTGTGCATAATGTTTATGCAAAAGTATTATTTGACTCTGGTGCAAACCAAAGTTTCATAAATACTTCATTCTGCCAAGCTCTTAACCTACCTTTAACCAAACTTGGGCAAATTTATACGGTAGAAACTGCAGAAGGAAACTCAGTAAATATAGATAAGGTTCTTCAAGAAGGAAAAATAGAACTCTCAGGTCATAAATTTTCTGCAAACCTACTACCTATGAATTTAGCTGGATTCGATGTCGTGTTAGGAATGGATTGGTTAGTAGCCAACCATGCTCGAATCCTTTGTGATAAGAATTCTATAGAAATACGTACGCCAACAGGAGAAGTAATTCTGGTCACAGGAGATAAGCCACGTAAACCAATGAAGTTCATTTCAGTAATGAAAGTTGCTAGTTATGAACGAAAACAAGGAATAGTGTATATGATTTCGGTGATCATTAACACTAAAAGTAAGGAACTTAAGGAAATTCCAGTAGTATCAGAATACTCGGATGTATTCCCAGAAGAGCTACCTGGATTACCACCCGATAGGGAAGTAGAGTTTAGAATTCATCTAATTCCTGGAACTACACCAATAGCTAAGGCACCTTATCGAATAGCACCCACAGAGATGTTAGAACTGAAAAAGCAGTTAGATGAATTGCTAGACAAAGGATTTATACAACCTAGTTCACCCCCTTGGGGAGCACCTGTGTTGTTCGTGAAAAAGAAGGATGGTTCAATGCGGATGTTTATCGATTATAGGGAATTGAATAAGGTTACCATTAAGAATCAATACCCCTTACCTAGGATTGATGATCTTTTCGATCAACTTCAAGGAGCTAGATATTTCTCTAAGATAGATTTGCGCTCCGGATACCATCAACTGAAGGTACAGGAAGAAGACATACCTAAAACAGCTTTCAGGACTAGGTATGGTCACTACGAATTTACAGTCATGCCCTTTGGATTAACGAATGCCCCTGCAGCATTCATGGACATGATGAATAGGATCTGTTAGCCGTATCTGGATAAATTTGTAATTGTCTTCATCGACGATATACGCATTTATTCCAAAAGCCAGGACGAGCATTGTGAGCACCTGCATGCACTTTTAACTCTGTTAAGAAAGGAAAAGTTGTACGCCAAATTTTCGTAGTGTGAATTTTGGCTACAAGAGGTGCAATTTTTAAGACACGTGGTGAATCACGAAGGCATTCACGTAGATCCCTCCAAGATAGAAGCAATTACAAACTGGGAAGTCCCGCAATCAGGTACTGAAGTCAGAAGTTTTCTAGGGTTAGCTGGATATTATAGGCGCTTCATTAAAGACTTTTCTAAGATAGCTGTTCCATTAACCAAGTTAACCTGTAAAACTGTTAAGTTTGAATGGGGACCCAAGCAAGAAGAGGCCTTTAGGATTTTAAAGCAAAGGTTAACAAATGCCCCAATTCTTGCCTTACCAGAAGGGACAGAATATTTTGAAGTCTATTGCGATGCTTCTAAGCTAGGATTAGGATGTGTGCTAATGCAACGCAAAAAGGTAATTGCATATGCATCAAGGCAGTTGAAAAAGCACGAGGAAAATTATACGACTCATGACTTAGAATTAGGAGCAATAATTTTTGCCCTTAAGATTTTGAGACATTATCTGTATGGAAGTAAGTTCACTGTCTATACAGATCATAAGAGTTTAAGATACATATTTGGGCAAAAGGAATTAAACATGAGGCAAAGAAGATGGATGGAAATTCTAAGCGATTACGACTGTAATATTCAATATCACGAAGGAAAGGCAAATGTAGTAGCAGATGCCCTCAGTCGTAAATATCATGAAAAGCAAAGACGAGTTCGTGCTCTTATAGATTAAATCTACAGTTAGATTTAATTGAACAACTGAAAGGTATTCAAGAAACAACAATCAAGGATGATACTGAAGGAATGAAAGGAAGGATGACGGAATTAGAGCAAGGGTCTGATGGAATTTGGAAATTTCACAAGAAAAGGATTTGGGTACCTAGGCAAGGAAATTTAAGAGATAAAATTTTAGAGGAAGCCCATAAGTCTAGGTATACAATGCATCCTTGTAATAACAAAATGTATCAGGATTTAAGAAATAATTTCTAGTGGATAGGGATGAAAACGGACATAGCTAGATACGTTTCTAAGTGTCTAACTTGCTCGCAAGTCAAGGCAGGATACCAGAAACCCTCAGGTTTACTTCAACAGTTAGAAATGCCTGTATGGAAATGGGAACTGATAACAATGGATTTTGTTACTAAACTACCCAAGACCAGAAAAGGTAACGATGCAATCTGGGTGATTGTAGATCGATTAACCAAATCCGCTCATTTCCTACCAATGAAGGAAACATTTAGCATGGAGAGATTGGCTAAATTATACGTAGACGAGGTGGTATCCCTATATGGAGTTCCACTCTCCATTGTGTCAGATAGGGATAGTCGTTTCACTTCACATTTTTGGACAAGTTTCCAACAAGCAATGGGGACGCGATTAAATTTAAGTACTGCATACCACCCCCAAACGGATGGACAAAGTGAAAGGACAATCCAAACCCTAGAAGACATGCTCAGGGCATGTGTAATAGATTTCGGTGGAAATTGGGATGGCCACTTACCACTAATAGAATTCTCCTATAACAATAGTTATCATACAAGTATCAATGCTGCCCCGTTTGAAGCACTGTATGGACGAAAGTGTCGAACTCCAGTATGTTGGGCAGAAATAGGATAAAGTCAATTATCAGGTCCCGAGATTGTACAAGAAACCACCGACAAAATAACTCAAATCAAAGAAAGATTAAAAACAGCTCAAGATCGCCAGAAAAGTTATGCAGACAATCGACGCAAGCCATTAGAATTTCAAGTTGGAGACAAGGTACTCTTGAAAGTCTCGCCATGGAAAGGGGTAGTTCGATTCGGTAAGAAAGGAAAGCTAAGTCCAAGGTATGTAGGACCATTTACCGTTACTCAACGAATAGGACCAGTTGCCTATCAACTACTGTTTTGGTCAAAAATTACCGAAGCAATTAAGTGATCAAATTAGTTAAGTGAGGTAGTGTGCTAAAAAGTGTGTTGAAAATATGCTGGTTAAGTTGTTTGGAAAAACAGTATTCAGGATACGGCTCAGGATATTGAGCTGTATCTACGATCAAACAATGAGCAAAAAGTAAAGGGGGTGACACGAGATATACGAGGAAAGCCCTTGATCAATCTAGATCGTCGGCATAAAACCTCGGGAGCTGACAATCGCAGCTGCCTTGTTCTTCTTATTGCTTTAAACGTCAGGATACAGTGCAGGATATTGACCAGATCGCTAAGTGTTACAACGCTTTTGTGCGAAAGTGAAAATTGCTAGAGAACAAGTGTAAGAGTGTAGTGAGTGTTGATGTGATGTCCTATTCGATCTGATATACCCACCTATTTATAGTAACGAATTACAAACGAAAATTCCTATAAATATGGGATGCTCCGAATATTCCATTGTTGACGTTGTAGACCGAGTAATGCGGCTGCAACGTCTTTATTTGAACGACTTGGACCGAGTCTCCCGCGGAATGAGTCCTTGTGAATGTTGCTAGCTTCTAACCCACGTACCTGCACATAATCCGTTAGTGATCCTGAGGATACCATTCAGGATGTTACCAATATCCTGAATTAGCATCCCGGATGTGAACAGATATCATTTAACCAAGATATAACCCAAGATATTTCTCAGGACATGGGCTCAGAATTTCACCCATAACAATTGTCCCCAAAAATGTTACCGTTTAGTATCCTGCCACTAACGGTTACATTTTTCACGGAGATCGAGATAATTAAGAGATAAGACCCATGATGTGACCGTTTACAACTACTCAGCCTATATTTACTCATTGCACCCTATATCTTCTCATCCCCATCTCTTTTTTAATTACTACCGATAAGGAAAAAGGTAAACATTCTCTCTCTAATCTTCATCTTCATCCTCCTTTTTCGGTCAAAAAATCAGGCGATCAAATGCCGAGACAGACAAGATCCAGTTCCGGTGATTCGGCTCCCACATTTATCCAACAGAATCTTCTCCAAGAACCGGAGAAAGAGATATGCTCTTTTGATAGTGCCCACTTGTCGGCTCTCAAATCCTCCGGTATCTTTCTGAAAGGAACGGTATTCCGGCCGTTCGACCGGGAAATCCAGTCGGATATGGTCTCCAATGAGTGGTTGTGCTTTAGTGCTTTTCCCTTCACCTTAGGGTTACAGTTCCCCTTTCTAGACTTTATCACCGAATTCTTCAACATCACAAGAATCTCTTTTAGCCAAACAATGCCGATGCTTTGGCGCGTTCTGTCTGTTCTTGACCAGATCAAGAAAAACCACATCCCTGATCTTTCTGTTCATGATCTTCCCCTAGCTTACCGGCTTAGATGCCATGGATCATGTAGATTTTTGTTTTATTCCACCTCCGGCGACCCGCTGATACTTCGTGCCACTAGGAACGAGGATAATTGGCAATCTAAGTTCTTCTTTGTAAAAAGAGACTCAATCCCTGGTGGAACGGAATATCCAGTGAAATGGTTGAAAAAGGGTAGGATTTAGGGTTTAAGGATGATCCTGCCTCTTATCCTGTTCCATATCCTGAACTGATCAGCTTTCTTTTTTCTGTTGTGCACGCAGCTGATTTTAGGAAGATTGCACCTCCCCTTGTTGATTCACAAAAAAGGATTGACGCCATCAGACTCCTTCCAGAGGCTGAAAGAAGTTTCAACCTGTCTCCACCATCTCCAAGTCCTCTTTCTAGTGCAAACATGTCTGGTAAGGATCCTGCAAAATATCCTGTACATACATGTCTTTATTTGATATACTTAGGAGAAATTTTACTCCTTGTATGCAGACTCCAGCAAGGTTCCAATCTACCTAGACCTTGAAGAACTTGACAGCTACCCTACTCCAGTCACGGTCAAGAAAGAGACCCCTGCTGCCACCAGCTCCAAGCCGCTCCCGGCTCCTAAGGCTAATCCGAGGACTCGTGCTTCCACAGCAAAAAAGAGGAAAGGTCCTGAAGTCAGTGTTCCAGGTCCAGAAGGGTTCTCCTACGATGAACTCAGCTTTTCTGACTCCTTAGAGCCAATGACATCCTTCCTCAACAAGGTAATATCCTGCTACATATCCTGCACATATATCCTGATAGGATATCCTGACAGGATATCCTGGTTAATATATTCTGAATCATACCTAAATTTGATGTGCAGGGCCTCCAGCATTTGCTCCACCTGTACAACGATGCCTGTGGTACTGTTGTACTCCATGAAGCCAGGATTAAACAGCTCGAAAGTACCATTGCCGACCAAGGTGCCATTGTTGAAGCAAAGACCCGGCACTACGAGGGCATGCTGAAGAAGGTCACCCAAGATGCTGAGCTCAAACTTGCCACTGTCCAAATGGATCACGAACAGGCCATGGTTTCTTTCCGGGAAGGAATCAAAGCCTCTGCTATCGTCTCCCTGCTACAAGCTCGCATCAAGATGGCCTACGAGGCCAAGGAGACAGGCCTTGTATGCCCATCTTAGCCGGTTGAATCATGGGTGGCCAAGCTGAAGGAGCTTGGAGGCAAAGCTGTGCCACTTCCTGCTGAAGCCGGAGAATCCTCTAAGTCAGCAGAGGTGGTAGACAAGGCTGGAGATAAGAAGGATGCTGGAGAGGATGCTGGGACAGATGCTGGTGAGGATGCTGCTCAGGATGCTGAGGCTGAAAAGGCAGAGAAGGTTGGAGAAGATGCCGCTGTGTGAGGGCATTCAGGTGGGCAATGATGGATATATGTGCCAAGGCCGGAGCCCACCTTTTTAAATTTGATAGTTGGCTTGTAACCTCAAACAATTTACTTTTCCCGCATTTTACTTTTCTGCACTTAAACAATGTGATGGCCATTGGTGGAGGGATCCTGAGTTTCAGGACGAAGCCCTTGGCCATCATCGTTAGTACGTTTTACTTTTGAACAATATAACAGTTGGAGGTGGATGGGTCTCAGTTTGAGACAAAACCTTCAACTGTTAAGTACATAAGGTAAGAAACTATTTGTGCTCTTGGTGGATGGACCTTGGTTTAAGGTGAAACCAAGAGCACATCTTTTGACATGTTAATATAACTTTCCTTTAGCTTTATTCTTGTTATTACACCTTTATTACATGAATTTTACTTATAAAGATGGTTTTGTTTGATCATATTTGGAACCCATTGCAAGTGTATCCTGAAAGATATCCTGCTCAGGATATTGAAATACAATCTATAAATTATCCAAATAAAAAGGAGAGATCATACCAGAGATTCTTAAAGAATCAATTTCAATCTTCCATCATAAGTATGTCCCCATTGCACACTTACAAACTTGGATCCATCCTTTGAATAGTATAATGTATGTCCCCTGTGTTCGACACAGAAATGCAAATGTATTCACACTTTGGCTTGAATAAATTCTGAACACCCCGAGGCAAAACCCCTGATATTCTGAAATGAATCCTCAGCATACTGGGGATAAACCCTTAATATCCTGGGGATAAACCCTGATATTCTGGGGATAAACCCTTAATATCCTGGGGATAAACCCTGATATTCTGGGGATAAACCCTTAATTTCATGCGCTACAGGTGAGAGTGTATAAACTCCAAATCTTAGAAAGGTGAGAGAGGGTGATCAATCCTCATATACCTTCAGGATCCAGGATATAGCCAACAGTAACGAAATTGTCAGCCACTTTTACATGAACTGGTCCCGCTACCTTGAACTATACCTAGATAACTTGCGCTCCAGGCGAGGTGTTTAAACCCAATTCGAAAGAAAGGTGAATACCTTTAAACCTTTGAAGGGATCAGGATCCCTTAAACGTGAGAGAGGGGGCCAATCCTCTAATCTTTTGAGTTATCCTGAGTGCATATCCTGGAGCTATATCCTGAAACATATGCTGCAAAACAACTGTAAACTAAGGTGGGTGTTAGCTTGGCTAACACCCCTCCGATGCTTAAGTCAGTATTGGGTTCAAGATAATAAACACATATATTTAAAAGAGATAGAATACATACCATTCTAAGATAGAAATTAAATTCTATTCTTACTTGAAATAGAGCTTTAAGTGTATTGCATTCCAGGATCTCGGTAGCATATCCCCTTCCATATTCTTGAGTCGATATGCTCCTTTCCCTGCTTCTGACTCAACTTCATATGGTCCTTCCCATTTTGGAGCTAGCTTGCCATCGGCAGGATTAGTGGTATTTTGAAAAGCCTTTCTTAGCACCCAATCACCAACTCGAAATCTCCTAGTCCTTATATTCTTGTTATATGCTCTGGATATTCTTTGTTGATATGCTGCCATCCTTAGCCTTGCTGCATCTCTTTTTTCATCTATAGTATCCAAATCTCGACATAAGGCTTCAGGATTCTGTTCAGGATCCTGTAGGATAGATCTTGCAGTAGGTATCGCCATTTCCGTTGGAATCACTGCTTCTGCTCCAAATACCAAGGAAAATGGGGTTTGGCCGGTTGCATTCTTTACCGTTGTCCTATCAGCCCACAAAACAAAGGGTAATTCTTCTGCCCATCTTCCTTTTTTGGCTCCAAGTCTCTTCTTTAAGTTATTGACAATTATCTTGTTTGAGGATTCAGCTTGTCCATTTGCTTGAGGATGTACCGGAGTAGACGTGATCATTTTGATTCCCCAACTCTTGCAAAAGTTAGTAGTCCTCTTGCTTATAAACTGGGACCCATTATCACAAATGATTTCAGCTGGTACCCCAAACCTGGTCAGGATATTCCTCTTTATGAAGGATACTACTTCTTGGTCTCTAACTTGAACAAATGCTTCAGCTTCAACCCACTTAGAGAAATAATCCGTCATTGCTAGCATAAAGACTTTTCCTCCCAGAGCTTTTGGTAACTTCCCTACTATATCCATCCCCCATTTCATAAATGGCCAAGGGGAAGCTACAGGATATAGTGGTTCAGCTGGTTGATGTAGTATGTTACTATGCCTTTGACATGCATCACACCTTCGAGCATATTCTGCAGCATCTTTCCTCATCGTTGGCCAATAATATCCTGTCCTTAATACTTTCGAGAACAATGATCTGCCCCCAGTGTGGTTACCACAATCCCCTTCATGTATATCCTGAAGTACTTCTTTGGCTTCAGGATCCTCCAAGCACCTCAAATACGGTCCTGCAAGAGATTTCTTGTATAAAACATTATTTATAATAGTGAATCGTGATACCTTCATCCTAAATGCCTTAGGATTCTCATCTCCGGGGATGTGTCCTTCCTTGAGATATCTCATGATCGGAGCTGTCCAGGATTTAGGATCCTTTTCAGGATACTCTGCTCCAGGATCTTGAATACCCGCTACTTCTTTATCCTGAGGATTCGTTGCAGGATACAAGATATGTAATATTGGTATTTGGGTCCCTTCTGGTATCCTGATCGATGATCCCAGATTTGCTAAGGCATCTGCTTCAGCATTATCCTCCCTTGGTACCTGTTTAAGTGTAAAAATATCGAAATATCCTGCTAATTTTTTGAGAATATCGAGGTATTCGATTAATTTCTCACCCTTAACTGCATAGGATCCATTAAAATGGTTAGTAATTAACAAGGAGTCAACATATACTTGCAAATTCTTGATACTCATATTCTTAGCCAACTCTAATCCTGCAATTAAAGCCTCATACTCTGCTTCATTATTAGTAGTAAGGAATTCACACCTAATAGCCTGGGGTAATATGTCCCCCTGTGGCGATTTTAGTAGTATTCCCAATCCTACTCCTCTTATATTAGATGCACCATCAGTATATAACGTCCAGGATCCTGAAGATTCTCCTAACTGTTGGACTTCTAGGTCTACCTCATCCTGAATGTCACTACTGAAATCAGCCACAAAGTCAGCTAAAGCCTGAGACTTTATGGCATTTCTAGGTTCATATACTAAATCATAAGCACTCAACTTTACTGACCACTTGGCCATCCTGCCTGACATCTCTGGTTTCCTAAGCACATTTTTGACAGGATAATTTGTTTTAACATGAATCCTATATGTCTCAAAGTAATGTCTAAGTTTCGTTGATGCCATAACTAATGCTAGTATCAATTTTTCTAAATGAGAATACCTAGTTTCAGCATTTAACAAACTTTTACTAACATAATAAACAGGATATTGCTGACCTTCATGATCCTTTAGAAGGACGGCACTTACAGCATTCCCTGATACTGCGAGGTATAGGGATAGTGGTTCACCATTCTTAGGCTTCATCAGTAGAGGTGCAGTTGAAAGATATTGCTTCAAATCCTGCAGGGCTGCTTCATGCTTCTCACCCCATTCGAATTTCTTGTTCTTCTTCAGGATATCATAAAACTCTTTGCATTTCTCTGAGGATCTTGAAATAAATCTGTTTAATGCTGCCACTCGCCCTGTTAATCGTTGAACATCCTTCATATTTGAGGGTGATTTAATATCCAAGATGGCTTTAATCTGCTCCGGGCTCGCCTCTATCCCTCTTTTGGTCACCATATATCCTAGAAATTTTCCTGCCCCCACTCCGAAATGACACTTAGCAGGATTTAGCTTCATGTTATATTGATCCAGGATATCAAATGCTCCTTTAATATCCTGGAGGTGATCCTGAGCTTTCCTTGATTTTACCACCATATCGTCAATGTATACCTCCATGGTGTCCCCCAGCTTGTCTTTGAACATCATATTTACCAATCTCTGGTATGTTGCACCTGCATTTTTCAAACCAAAAGGCATAGCCGTATAACAATAAATACCTGTTGGTGTCATGAAGGCAGTATCCTCCTGGTCAGAAGGCTCTATTTGAATATGCTGAAATCCTGAGGATGCATCCATGAAGGTCAACATTTCATGCCCGGCAGTAGCATCCACCATTGCATCAATGTGAGGAAGAGGAAATGGGTCTTTAGGACAAGCCTTGTTCAAGTCTGTGTAGTCTACACAGACTCTCCATTTCCCATTTTTCTTCTGTACCACGACTACGTTTGCTAGCCATCTTGGAAACTTGACTTCTCTGATCATCCTGGACTTCAACAATCTTTCAACTTCCTCTTGGATAATCGTATTCCGCTCAGGAGCAAATTTCCTTCTTTTTTGCTGAACAGGCTTGAATGATCTGTCAATTCCAAGCTTGTGAGTGATAATGTCTTTGGATATACCTGTCATATCCTCATGCTTCCATGTAAACGTCGACATCCTGCATTTCAAAAAGTTAGTTAACTGCTCTTCAATATCCTGAGGGATATTGGTTCCTACGAGCACCGAGATATCAGGATTATCCTGATCCAGGATAATTTTCTTCACATCCTGCTCCGAATCCTCCACGATATCCTGGGCCCGCATCTTTAATTGCTATGCTGTACTAGGCTTGGTTGAGGATTTCATCGAGGATGAGTAGCATTCTTTCGCCTCCTGCTCATCACTATCAACCTTGACAACTCACCAAGGGGTAGGGATCTTGATGCATTGGTGATATATTGATGGCACAGCCTTCATATCGTGAATCCATGGTCTTCCCAGTATGATGTTATAGCAGGATAGAGAATCCATCACACAGAAACGTTGTATCGAGTTGACTCCTTCAACATATACTGGTAACTTTATCTCTCCCACTGTGTTTCTAGCCTTTCCACTGAACCCAACAAGCACGGTGGACTTCGAAGTGATATCCATCGGAGATACATTCATTCTCTTCAGAGTCTCTAGTTGGATTATGTTGACGGAGCTGCCATTATCAACCAATATCCTGCGTACAAAATGGTTAGCCACATATAATGTTATTACCAGAGCATCATGATGAGGGTCCTGGACAGTATCCCTATCATCACTATCAAATGTGATCACTTTGTCAGTTGTGAGTGTAGTCATCCTGACAGGTTTGTCTCCCCTTTCGGCCTTAGCTTCTTTTGCATGTCTCTTCGCCGCCAAATACGAAGTCCCACAAATGTCGGATCCTCCCGAAATAAAGTTGATTATCTTGGCATCCGCGGGAGGTGACGCTGCTCGCTCAGGATCCTTCTCAGTATCCTGACCCCTATTCTTCTTTCTTCCTAAGAGATCTTTCAGATATCCCTTGCTTAGAAGATAGCTTATTTCTTTTCTTAGAGCAATGCAATCCTCAGTTATATGTCCAAAATCTTCGTGGAAGGCACACCATTTTGACTTATCTTTCCAATCGGCTTTTTGTTGATTCTTTCAAGGCCACCTAGCCTTGTCTCCTAAACCCTGCATAGCATACATCAATTCAGGAATGTTAACAGAAAAGTAATATTCAGATAATTCAGGATATTCTTCAGGATCCTCGTCTTCGATAGCATTCACTTTCTTGTTTTCATTTCTACCATATGGCTTAGAGCGATATGGCTTAAATGAGGATTCTGACTTCCTGTTAGTTGACTCATAGGTGTTGGCTGAGTTCATCCTCTCTTGCATCTTTCTGTCATCCTCCAATCGAATATATCTTAGGGCCCTGTTTCGAGCTTCATCCAAGTTCCTGCATGGGTTCATCACAAGTGTTTTGATCAAAAATCAAGCAATGACAATGTAACCAAACTTTCTGTTGTGAGGTATGATGCTTGAATTGATGAACAACAATAAGGATCACTATGAAATGTAATGAACAAGTGACACAAAGATTTATACGAGGAAAAAGCCCTTGATCAATGAATGATCTCCGGCATAAAAAACCTCGGGTGATGGAAACTACCGATCACCAACTCAAATTAAACAAGAAATGTATTACAACTTCGGATGATAGCGAGCTAAGTACAAGGATCACTATAGTGTATTGTGTAGAAAATGTGTGTAATCGCCAAGTGAGTTAACGAGAGCTGATGAGAGCGGTTGTATGAGTGTGTGTGTAGCCAAAAATAGCCAAGTGTTTTCTAATTAGCTCGCTACCCCTTTAAAAATAGAAAATATCTACTCTAACTAACATTCCGCAAATGGTGCAAGTCCTCCACGACTCCATAACGTCCACTTTTGGCCAGGCACATGCGGAATAAACATAGAATATTCTCCAGGAATATCGCCAAGACCAAGTCCAAATTGATACTCCTGCAAAACAATTTCGAATTCAAAGTAGACAATCATTAGTACAAGGATCCTTATAGTGATCCATGATCCTGATCCTGAAACACTTCTGAGGATCACCCAATTCAAACAGAAGTAAGGATCACTAAGCCCAACGATCAATGAGGATCACTGATTATTTAGAAATCCACCCCTAACAATTGCACCCAAAATATAAGGAGTAATTATGTAAATAAACGAGTTGTATTTTGTTCTTATCCGCAATCAACCAACGGATAACTAGCCGTTGTAATCGGACTAGCCGTTACGAATATGACGTCACTGAGGTGACTTATCCTGCAGAATCATCATTATAAATAGGAGTTAGAGATAGGGATCAATCTGCATTTAAATTCAAGAGAACTCCCTTTAAATTCATATCCGACGATCAAGCAGGTATTTCTCTTCCTCTTCATTCTTTACATTTTCTTTCTCTGCTCCTTCTTTCTTCACCTTCTTCAAGATGATGCTAAGATCCTCACCAGCCAAGGATCATAAGAAGGAAAGTCCTCTCAAGAGCCAGGGGATCATTAAGGATTCAGTGAAAGAAAAATGCTGCTTCATTGACCCACAAATAGACAGAATTCGCCACTGTTTCCAGGCGAACACCATTTTCAAACCGTTTGATCCCACCGTTCTAAGCGATTATGTTTCTGAAACTTGGGTAGCTTTCCCAGTCACACCTTTCACAATAGGATATTCGTATCCTTTCCCTGAATTCACCCAATCCTTTTTCTCCCTCACCGGCATCTCCTATATTCAAGCTATGCCATTGATCTGGAGGGTCTTATATACCCTTGAAAGGATCATTGAGCAAGAAGGAATTGACCTGGGAATGTCAGAATTAGCCGAGATGTATGACCTCACCACATTTGGATCCCACCGATATCTATTCAAGCGTAAACCCGGAGAAGAACATCCCATCTTTAAAGCTACTAAAAATGATACCAACTGGAAACGGCGGTTCTTCTTTGTCTGAAGGGATTCTATCCCGGATGGAAAGGATCTGCCAAGGAAGTGGAGCACCCATGGTAGGGTAGAGGATCCTTAGAAGGATCACTAAGTAAGCTCATTTCTGATAATGATTACTAATATGCTTTTGTTTCTTTTGTACAGCTATCACATTCTCGCATATTATTCCTTCAGCTGCCACCAAGGGGAGACTTGCTGCTTTTAGACAACTTGACCCTGCAACAAGATCATTCAAAACAAATACCCAGGATTCTCAAGAGGTATCCTCAGGTTCTGTCACGATGTCAAGTAAGTATCCTGTACTTTTTATATTTAAATGTTTGAATAGATAGTTAAAAAGAAATAAGATAAGGATACTTATCTGCTTTGGGTGTGTAGGTGCTGGAAAGTCATCAAGATCTGCATCCAAATTCAGTGTCACTGAGCTTGACACCGTCCAATCCTCCAAGAAAAAATCTGCTGCTAGCCCCTCCATCGTCATCCCCAAGGCAACCGCTTCGAAGGGAAGAGGTGGAAAGAAAAGGAAGACTTCCGAAGCTGACAACCTACAAGGCCTGCCCCTGATCCGCCATCAATTCCTCGAGTACTTCAACGATGTAAGGATCACTGACTCAGCTTAGTTATCCTATCCACTTGAGGATCACCTGACTCTAATCTTTACATTGTCTTCTTTGTAGAAATTTGCTGAGATAGAGGACTATGTTGTTGAGGAGCTTGAGGAGAAATACTCCGATCTCCAAAAGGTGGCGGCGCTCAAGGATCACAA
The DNA here is from genome assembly GCA_030545235.1 of Helianthus tuberosus. Taxonomy (NCBI): domain Eukaryota; kingdom Viridiplantae; phylum Streptophyta; class Magnoliopsida; order Asterales; family Asteraceae; genus Helianthus; species Helianthus tuberosus. Next base: position 121,785,197 of record CM060451.1, on the reverse strand, counting down.
GATTGCTTCCCTTGAAAAGGACCTCAACGATGCCAAAGCTCAGACATCTGCCATCCTGGTCAATGTTGATTATGAGAAGCATGAGATCACAGAGGATGCCAAGGTCTCCGCTGCCATTGCAATGTACAAGACCAAGCTACAGATGGCTCAAGAAGCTCAGGATCCTGCCTTTGATAGGAGCAGCTGGGACGTGGAAGGCTGGAAGGCCAGGCTGGCTGAATTGGAGGACGAGGATGAGGCTGATGAGGTTCTGGCGATTGAAGCTAGTGGTAGTGGCAAGGATCATGCTAAGGATACTGGAGCTGGAGGGGAAGATGATGCAGCGAAGGTGTAGGCTGCATGAATGGGCGATGAAGGACATTTCTAGACGTAGCCGGAGCCCATTTTTTAGTTTGGTTATGGTTTTTCGTTTTGATGATGTTTTGTTGAACAATGGTTGGTCTGTACTTGAACAATAGTAATTAGGGTAGAGGATCATGGATGATCCTTTGAACAATAGGCAGGATAATGGGTGGTGGATGGATCCTCTGTTTGGGGGATGAAGCCACTCGTTATCCTTCCGTCTTTAATTTCCTGCACTTGTTAGACCTATGAGCAATGGACACCCTTTGCCAACCCATGTGGACGGGCCACGTTTTGCTGGTAGAAACGTGGGTTGGCAATTTTGACAACCTTAAAAGGGGTTAAGCTTTTGTGAATAAAATTACTTTAACTTTTTTTGCTATATCCTGTGTTGATATCCTTATCGGTATTTTATTTTTCAACCTATTGTGATGTTCATGTTGTTTAAACTTATCAAGTAAGGAAAAAATTTAAAAAATATCCCTTAAGAGTTAAGGATATGATCAAGGATCACATATCACATAATCGATAAGTTTTAAAAAGTAATACTGTTTAAGGATCATAAGTTCAGTTGTCAAAGGATAAGTGTCACTTAAATACATAATGAATAAAATCAAACTAGTCAAGGATCATACCTGAGAATCCAAGTTAGGATCCTATCCTTTAACACTTAAAATTAGGATAACCCAAGATACAAACCTTAGTTGAAAGTAAGGATCAAGAATCCTTGGTCATTTATCTTCACAAACCTGAAATAAGATATAACTTGGGACTAAGCTAATATAAGATGAATGTTAGTAACTGGGGACAAGCCCAACGATTCTGGGGACAAGCCCAATATACTGGGGACAAGCCCAAAGGATAACTGGGGACAAGCCCAAAGGATAACTGGGGACAAGCCCAAGGATAACTGGGGACAAGCCCAAAGGATCGTATGTAAACTGGAGTATGGCCCTCACTGGCGACTATCCAAACTTAGTGACATGAAAATGCCAAAACCTTTGCTAACGTGAAAACGTTAGAAACCTTAGGAACGGATGTATGGTACGTCTACCATTATACGTAGGATCCTGAATATAGCCAGTACAATGAAATTGTCAGCCCCTAAAGCGAGTACCGGTCCCATTGACATGAACTATACCAGGATCATCGTGCGCTACTGGCGAAACTGGGGACAGGCCCAAACTGGGGACTAGCCCAAATAACTGGGGTCAAGCCCAAATAACTGGGGTCAAGCCCAAATAACTGGGGTTAAGCCCAAATAACTGGGGTCAAGCCCAAATAACTGGATACTTCTGTGGATACTCAATCTTTAGTTAAGGATACCTGAACCTTCAAAACTCAGAATCAAGTGAAAGGAGGATAAAGGATGCAGGATCCTTATCCTTGTAAGAGAATAAAAGAATGAAATAGTTTGAGGTTGGAATGTTACCAGAAAGAGGATCATCTGTCAGTAGGGATCCTTCAAGGATATTTGTCTGGTAAGGATCACGGATCATGATCACATGAAATATTTCTTCAAATGGACAGCATTCCAAGCTCTTGGTAGCAAATCACCTTCCATTGTTAGCAATCGATATGCCCCCTTTCCTGCTTCAGCTTCAATCAAATAGGGGCCTTCCCACTTTGGTGCTAGCTTTCCATCAGCAGGATTGGTGGTATTCTGAAATGCTTTCCTTAATACCATATCACCAACTTGGAATTTCCTGATCCTGACATTTTTGTTGTAAGCTCCAGCCATCCTTTGTTGATAACTGGGCATCCTTATCCTTGCCAAATCCCTGATTTCTTCTATAGTATCCAAGTCTTGAACCAAGTTTTCAGCATTTTCTTCAGGATCACGAATGCTTGTTCTTGCAGTTGGAACCACCATCTCTGTAGGGATCACTGATTCTGCCCCAAACACCAAAGAAAATGGAGTTTGGCCTGTAGCATTCTTGGGAGTTGTCCTATCAGCCCAAAGCACATAAGGTAGTTCTTCTGCCCATTTTCCTTTCTTGGATCCAAGCTTCTTCTTCAAATTGTTGATGATGATCTTATTGGATGACTCTGCCTGACCATTAGCTTGTGGGTGGACTGGTGTTGATGTTATCATCTTAATCCCCCAACTGTCACAAAAGTTAGTGGTTCTATTCCCAATAAATTGGGATCCATTATCATAAATAATCTCAGAAGGGATACCAAATCTAGTAATAATGTTTATTTTAATAAAGGATATAACTTCCTTTTCTCTGACTTGAGCAAAGGCTTCAGCCTCTATCCACTTAGAGAAGTAATCAGTCATAGCAAGCATGAATACTTTTCCACCAGGTGCCTTAGGAAGCTTTCTAACTATATCCATTCCCCATCTCATGAATGGCCAAGAAGAGGATATAGGATGCAAGAGCTCTGCTGGTTGGTGAAGGATATTACTATGCCTCTGACAAGGATCACACTTCTTGGCATACTCCACAGCATCCTTCTTCATAGTGGGCCAATAGTATCCTGTCCTCAGGATCCTTGAGAATAATGCCCTGCCCCCAGTGTGGTTTCCACAATCTCCTTCATGGAAATCCTTTAGGACTTCTTGGATTTCAGGATCCTCAATGCATCTTAGGTATGGTCCTGTAAGAGATCGTTTATACAACATATTATTTAATATTGTAAATTGAGATACCTTGGTTTTGAAAGCCCTTGGGTTTTCTCCTGTAGGAATTTCTCCATGTTGTATGTATCTCATGATTGGGAGTATCCATGATCCTGAATGAGATTGAGTATCATCACTAGGGATGATTGCAGAATCTTCTCCTATCTCCATAGCTACATGATCCTCGATAGCAGGGGTCAGGATATGGATAATAGGGATCTTGATATCTTCAGGGATCTTCAAAGATGATCCTAGATTGGCTAATGCATCAGCTTCTGCATTCTCTTCCCTTGGTACCTGTGTCAAACTAAAGGATACAAAAGAGAGTGCCAATTCTTTGACTATCTCCAAATATTTGATTAGCTTTTCACCTTTAACAGCATAGGATCCATTAAAGTGATTAGTGATCAATAAAGAATCTACATGTACCTCAAGATACCTGATCCTCATATGCTTAGCAATTTGCAAACCAGCTATCAAGGCTTCATACTCAGCCTCATTGTTAGTAGTTTGAAATTCACAAGCTATGGAGTGGGGTATTATGTCCCCCTGTGGCGATTTTAGTAGTATTCCAAGTCCTGTTCCTTTTACATTAGATGCACCATCAGTGAAGAGTATCCAAGGATCCTTAGTTTCTTCAAGCTGTTGGACTTCTAACTCAGCTTCCTTTTGCAAGTCACTACTAAAAGCTGCCACAAAGTCAGCTAAGGCTTGGGATTTGATGGCAGTCCTTGGTTCATATCTTATATCATATGCACTCAGCTGCACTGCCCACTTAGCCATTCTTCCTGACATTTCAGGTTTCCTGAGAACATTCTTAATAGGAAAATTAGTTTTAACAATAATGGCATGTGTCTCAAAATAATGTCTTAATTTAGTAGATGCCATAATTAATGCAAGGATAAGTTTTTCTAAATGTGAATACCTGGATTCAGCATCAAGTAAGCTCTTACTTACATAATAAACAGGATGTTGTGTACCTTGGTGATCCTTAACAAGGACCGCACTTACTGCTTTTGAGGATACCGCCAAGTATAAGGATAACACATCTCCTTTTTCTGGTTTCATCAAGGCTGGGGCTGAGGATAGGTAATCCTTAAGAGCTTTAAGGGCACTTTCATGCTTCTCAGTCCATTCAAATTTCTTGTTTTTCCTCAGTATGTCATAGAACTCCTTGCACTTTTCTGAGGATTTGGATAGAAATTTGTTCAAGGCTGCGATCCTGCCCGTCAATCTTTGCACATCCTTAGCATTGGCATGAGATTTGATATTCACAATAGCCTTAATTTGCTCTGGACTTGCTTTAATGCCCCTCTTTGTCACCATATATCCTAAGAATTTACCTGCCTTTACACCAAAATGACACTTGGAAGGATTAAGTTTCATATTATATTTATCAAGGATATTGAATGCTTCCTCCAAGTCTTTAAGGTGATCCTCAGCTTTCTTAGACTTAACCACCATGTCATCTATATAAACTTCCATAGTGTGTCCAATTTGTTCCTTGAACATCATATTTACTAGCCTTTGATAAGTAGCACCTGCATTCCTCAATCCAAATGGCATAGCAATATAACAGTATATACCCGTTGGGGTTATAAAGGCTGTATCCTCTTGATCAGATGGTTCCATCTGAATTTGTTGAAATCCAGATGAAGCATCCACAAAAGTCAACAACTCATGACCCGCGGTAGCATCCACCATGGAGTCAATGTGGGGTAATGGGAAAGGATCCTTGGGACATGCCTTGTTTAAATCAGTAAAATCGACACATACCCTCCACTTTCCATTTTTGTTTTGAACAACGACCACATTGGCTAACCATCTTGGATACTTAACCTCTCTTATCATACCTGCCCGAAGTAGCTTATCTACCTCCTCCTGGATAATAGCATTCCTTTCAGGTGCAAACTTCCTCCTCTTTTGATGAATCGGTTTGAATAACATGTCAATGCCAAGTTTGTGAGTAATTATATCCTTAGATATACCTGTCATGTCTTCATGTTTCCAGGCAAAGGTGGTTTTCCTTCTTTTGAGAAAGGATACTAGCTCCTGTTCAATATTGAAGATCTTGGATTCAGAATCATCAGGATCCATGAGGATTTCTTTCAAATCCTGTTCTCTTGCCTCCAAGACATCTCTTGAAGGATACTTTAATTGCTATTGCTCCCTTGGTTTTGAGGCTGGCTTCGTTGATAAAGTATAGCAGTTTTTAGCTTCCTGTTGATCACTTTCAATTTTCACCACTCCCCAAGGACTTGGAAGCTTTACACATTGATGATAGGTGGATGGGACTGCCTTCATGTCATGTATCCATGGCCTGCCAAGGATAACATTACAACATGATAAACAATCTATAACACAAAACTTTTGATAAGAATGCAATCCTTCAATATAGATTGGGAGTTTGATGTCCCCCAACGTATTCTTTGTTTCCCCACTGAATCCCACAAGTACTGAGGATCTTGGGATAATATCAGACTCTGGGATATTCATCTTCTTGAGAACATCCAGCTGAATGATGTTCACAGAGCTTCCTCCATCTATAAGGATCCTGCGAACAAAGTGGTTAGAAATAAACAATGTAATTACAAGACCATCATGATGAGGATCCAGGATATCAACACGATCATCCTCATCAAAGGTTATGACTTTATCCTGGGTGACAACGGAGGTCCGGACGGGTCTGTCTCCATTATCCATCTTGGTTTCCTTAGCGTGTCTTTTTGCTGCTGAAAAGGATGTACCACAGATGTCTGATCCGCCGGATATGAAATTTATGACTTGTGCATCTGCTGGAGGAGCAGGAGCCCTTTCCGGGATCCTTTCAGGATCCTGGGTCCTTGACTTCTTTTGTCCCAAAAGCTCTTTCAGATGCCCCTTGCTCAGCAAGTAACCAATTTCCTTTCTCAATGCGATACATTCTTCAGTGAGATGCCCAAAATCCTCATGATATGCACACCACTTGGATTTATCCTTTGTAGCAGCTGGTTTATCACTTTTCCTTGGCCACCTAGCTTTCTCACCTAGACTCTGCATTGCAAGGATTAGTTCATTGTTATCAACAGAAAAACAATATTCAGAAATAGGAGGATAATCCTCATCATCCTCTTCTTGTTCCACTGCGTGCACATTCTGGTTGTCAGATCTGTTGTAGGACTTGGATTTATTGTTCCTGAAGTAGGATCCTTGTTTATCCTGTTTTGAGGATCCTGTCAATCTGTCCTGGATCCTTTTGTCATCCTCTAGGCGGATGAACCTAAGGGCCCTAGTCCTTACTTCATCAAGATTCCTGCAAGGTGTCATAACAAGATCATCATAGAATAATGAATCCCTAAGTAATCCCATTTTAAAGGCTTCTACAGCCGTAGCAATATCCAAATTAGGAATATCTAAGGATTCTTTACTAAACTTAGTGATATAATCTCTAAGTGATTCATTTTGACCTTGTGTTACCCTATATAAATCACTAATTAATCGTTCAAACTTTCTACTACAAGAGAATTGACTATTGAACAAGTTAACTAAATTAGCAAATGAAGTAATAGAGTAAGGGGGAAGACTTAGCAGCCATTTAAGAGCAGATCATGTAAGTGTGGATCCAAATCCCTTGCATAGACATGCTTCTTTCAACCTTTCAGGAATTGGATTGATCTCCATCCTCTCCCTGTACTGAGCTACATGCTCTTCTGGATCTGTTGAACCATCATATAGCTTCATTGATGGTATCTGGAATCTTTTAGGTATCTCAGCATCACATAAAGGTGGTGCAAAACGAGATATCCTATGGCTACCATCCGCAATCTCAGGAATGGGTTTAACCACTCCTGGTACACTGGATATCATATCCTTAAGCTTCTGTAGCTCCCTAGCCATGGCCTGATTGATACCTGTATCCTGCATAAAGCCATGGTTAATGTTATATAAATTATTAAAAGTGTTACCTCCCATAGGATTCGTGTTTGGAATTGCGGATGTGAATCCATATTGTCGAGACTCTGGCATGATTGAAGGACCAGAGGAGGCAATGGTCTGCATTGGTATGAAGTCTCCTTGATGAACGTCCGAGTTCTGAGGCTGCATACTTCTCAAGGATCCTTGATTTTGAAGGAGGTTGGATCCTTGGAATTGAGATGATCCTTGAACCTGAAAGGATCCTGGAACCAGGGAGGATCCTGGAACAAGGGAGGATCCTTGGATCGGGAAGGATCCTTGGACCTGGGAGGATCCTCGGACCTGGGAGGATCCTCGGACCTGGGAGGATCCTCGGACCTGGGAGGATCCTCTGACCTGGGAGGATCCTTGGACCTGGGAGGATCCTTGGACCTGGGAGGATCCTTGTACTGCATGCATTCCTAAATATCCTCCTGATGTGAAGTATCCCTGATGCTGAGAGGAGGATCCTGATGGTTGAGAAGAGGATCCCTGAGGCTGGAAGTAAGAGCCAAATGCCTGACTCATTGTTGTTGTTCCATAACGCCTTCCTGGTAATTCGCCCAAGTATTGCACGTCCGGAACTGCTGAGTGTTGGGAAGTTATGACCGGAGTGTCGAAGTTTAGCGATCTTGGCATCAGAGGAGAATGATCCTCCACTGATTTCTTCTGTTTCTTGATCTCATCGATCTCCCGGAGGATCCTTTCGTTGGTTTTATCCTGCTCTTGTGCATGATTCCTCATCTGCAAAATCAGAGTATAAAGATCATTAGTAGTAGGATTAGTTGAAACAGAAGAAGTTGGTGGTTTTTGGAAAATAGGGGTTGGTTTCTTCGCAGCATTCTCAGCATTCTTCTGGGATCCAGAAGGTGGTGGAGGCAAAGGAGGAACGCCTTGTGAAGAACTGAATGACGGGATCAAGTTTGAGGTGTTCTTCGCTGAGGAAGCCATCTGCCTGGTTGTTATGAACCGAAATGACCACGAAAATACGAATCTTTCTAGGAATGAAGCACCAATTGCCCCACGGTGAGCGCCAAACTGTTTTGGTCAAAAATCAAGCAATGACAATGTAACCAAACTTTCTGTTGTGAGGTATGATGCTTGAATTGATGAACAACAATAAGGATCACTATGAAATGTAATGAACAAGTGACACGAAGATTTATACGAGGAAAAAGCCCTTGATCAATGAATGATCTCCGGCATAAAAAACCTCGGGTGATGGAAACTACCGATCACCAACTCAAATTAAACAAGAAATGTATTACAACTTCGGATGATAGCGAGCTAAGTACAAGGATCACTATAGTGTATTGTGTAGAAAATGTGTGTAATCGCCAAGTGAGTTAACGAGAGCTGATGAGAGCGGTTGTATGAGTGTGTGTGTAGCCAAAAATAGCCAAGTGTTTTCTAATTAGCTCGCTACCCCTTTAAAAATAGAAAATATCTACTCTAACTAACATTCCGCAAATGGTGCAAGTCCTCCACGACTCCATAACGTCCACTTTTGGCCAGGCACGTGCGGAATAAACATAGAATATTCTCCAGGAATATCGCCAAGACCAAGTCCAAATTGATACTCCTGCAAAACAATTTCGAATTCAAAGTAGACAATCGTTAGTACAAGGATCCTTATAGTGATCCATGATCCTGATCCTGAAACACTTCTGAGGATCACCCAATTCAAACAGAAGTAAGGATCACTAAGCCCAACGATCAATGAGGATCACTGATTATTTAGAAATCCACCCCTAACAACAAGGTCTTGGTAAAATTGAGAATCTTTTTGCAGCCCCATCTTGAAAGCTTGCACAGCTGTTGCAACATCAAGATGCAGAATGTCTAAGGATTCTCGGCTGAACTTGTTCACATAATCCCTTAGGGATTCTTGAGGCCCTTGTGTTATCCTGTAGAGGTCACTTGTTAGTTTTTCAAAGCTTCTACTACAAGAAAACTGACTATTAAATAAATTCACTAGGTGAGCAAATGATGTAATCGAATGAGGAGGAACATTTAGGAGCCATTTCAAGGCTGATCCTGTTAAGGTAGAACCAAAACCCTTGCACAAGCATGCTTCCTTGAGCTCCAGAGGGATAGGATTAATCTTCATCCTTTCCCTATACTGGGCAATATGCTCTTCAGGATCCGTAGTTCCATCATAAAGCTTCATGTTGGGGGTTTGAAATCTCTTTGGAATCTCAGCATCACAGATAGGATATGCAAAGCGAGATATCCTGTGGCTGTCTTGGGACACTTCCGGGATTGGCTGGACCACTCCAGGTACACTGGATATCATGTCCTTCAACTTCTGAAGCTCCCTAGTAAATGCTGATGTTACACCTGTATCCTGCAAAGATCCACTATTGTTAGCAGCATGAGTATTATTATTATTTGACACGTTACCCGTCTGAGGATTCTGCCCATATCCTGAAGCATATCCTGAGCTCCTCATGGTTGAAATCCTGACCGAGGAGGGTAGATCAGGAGTATGATTCTGAGGAAGGCTGGGCACAATATTCCCCCTATTATCCTCAGTGTACACAGCCGAACTGAAGTTCAAAGTTCTGGGTTGTAATGGAGTGACGATATCCTCAGCAGATCTGCTCGAGCCAGACTTCAGGAGTTGTATCTCCCTCAACAGCATTTGGTTTGTTTCCTGTTACTGCCTCATTTGTTCCTGCACACTTCCAAATAAGGTTAGAATTTCATCATTAGAAGCCAGAATGGGAGCAGATCCCTGAATACTCCGAGTAGGGATAATATCCTGAGGTTGTGAAAAAGATTGCATCCTTGGAGGAGGTGGTGGAAGCACCGGACCAGTAGTAGCAGAAGTTGTAGCAGACACAGTGGAGGAGCTCATGTTTGATCTTGAGGCCATTGTAAACAATGTGGCAAAAAGTTTTGAAAACAGAAAACCGATTAATGATTTCACAAAGATTTTTAGTAAAGAGAGCACCACTTGCCCCACGGTGGGCGCCAAATTGTTTTGGTCAAAAATTACCGAAGCAATTAAGTGATCAAATTAGTTAAGTGAGGTAGTGTGCTAAAAAGTGTGTTGAAAATATGCTGGTTAAGTTGTTTGGAAAAACAGTATTCAGGATACGGCTCAGGATATTGAGCTGTATCTACGATCAAACAATGAGCAAAAAGTAAAGGGGGTGACACGAGATATACGAGGAAAGCCCTTGATCAATCTAGATCGCCGGCATAAAATCTCGGGAGCTGACAATCGCAGCTGCCTTGTTCTTCTTATTGCTTTAAACGTCAGGATACAGTGCAGGATATTGACCAGATCGCTAAGTGTTACAACGCTTTTGTGCGAAAGTGAAAATTGCTAGAGAACAAGTGTAAGAGTGTAGTGAGTGTTGATGTGATGTCCTATTCGATCTGATATACCCACCTATTTATAGTAACGAATTACAAACGAAAATTCCTATAAATATGGGATGCTCCGAATATTCCATTGTTGACGTTGTAGACCGAGTAATGCGGCTGCAACGTCTTTATTTGAACGACTTGGACCGAGTCTCCCGTGGAATGAGTCCTTGTAAACGTTGCTAGCTTCTAACCCACGTACCTGCACATAATCTGTTAGTGATCCTGAGGATACCATTCAGGATGTTACCAATATCCTGAATCAGCATCCCGGATGTGAACAGATATCATTTAACCAAGATATAACCCAAGATATTTCTCAGGATATGGGCTCAGAATTTCACCCATAACAACTACAACTACCAGAAGAGCTAGCCGGGGTACATAACGTGTTTCATGTATCCAATCTTAAAAAGTGTTTATCTAATGAATCACTGGTAGTACCTCTTCAAGATATAGAGGTAAATGAAAAGTTGAAATTCGTGAGAAACCTCTCCAAATAGAAGACAGAAATGTCAAGCACCTCAAGCATAAGAGATTGGTCCTAGTCAAAGTAAAATAGGATTCGAAAAGAGGACCGGGGTACACATGGGAACTGGAATCGAAAATGAAGCGAAAGTACCCTTACTTGTTCCAATAAATCTCGAGGACGAGATTTTAAACAAGGTGGGGAGGGTGTAACAACCCTTGCCAAATTTGTTATTTCCTATTTTAATAATGCACATTAGGAAACCCTAGTTGAGACCCCCAAGTGATATGGCACGACCCATAATTTTTAAAACGGTCAAAACTAGGATCAGGGCCCCCTAAAACTCAAGGGGGTATCCCCTAATTGATATTATCCGTCGAAAACGAATGTAAAACACGTAATTTGAAATATTTTCGACTCAGCAAGGCTAAGCAGAACACCAGGCACACCTAGCCTAAATTGGTCGCTGTCGCGACACGCGCCAGGGGCTAGGGTGCCTGGCGCGACACGCGGGGGAGTCAAAATTTCAGTATAAATGCAGGGGTCTGGGACTTGAACTGTTTGATTGTTTCGACGTAAAAACTCACTACGTACACTCACTTATTCGTTGTTTCGTTCAAAATATTCATAGTCCCGAACCTCTGCTGCAACAACAGGGTAATAACTCGATCACTGCTACGATATAATGTCCCATCGATTGAAACCGATCCGATGGATGTTTAAGTGCTGCCTGAACTCGGGCTATACTTTGTCATTCGTCGTGAGGGTTTTGATTTCGTGAAGTTATCGTAAATGTTGAATTAAGTTACTAACCTAGTTTCGTTTGCATTATTACTTTAACTAGGTTACCATGCTTAATCAGTAGGCGAATTTTGTGCCAGGTGAGTCATTCTGTTTTTATCAAAGTTGCTTTGTAAAACCCTAAATGTTTTCCAGTTATAAGTACAGGGATTAAGTCTTTGCAAATCTTTAATTACTGGCAGTAAGTGGGGGTATGTGCACATTACTACTAATTTATCACTTTTAGGTGGGCGAACCTAATTAGTGATATGTCCACAGTTATAGATCCGGTTGAGTGACAACTGGACCAGATAATTAATAGATAAGGGCAAATGTAAAAACTCTTAATACTGTAATTTATAACATTGTGTCGTTTTGTACAAATTGAATAACTCGCCAGTATTTCCCCGCTGATAAAATCTTTTTAAACATGTTTAAGGTGATTTACTGTGAACAGGGAAAAGTGCCGCGTAGAACTACCAGCTTGAATGAAGTGGCTCAGTAAATAAATAAACATGTTTTTTTCTAATCATGGGATTTTCCAGTGAAATTCCTTTACTATAAATTACGGGGTTAATCCCGAAACTTGAAATAAAATAAATGGGTGTTTTCAGTTTAAACGATCCTGTTAAAATTTCTGCTGCCAAATCAAACACCAATACCACGGGCTTTTCTGTCCCGCGGCATCCGAACCGGGAAACTGGGTCGGGGGTCGTAACATAAAACGCTTCAAGGCTGCAAGCTTTCCGTTCAAGCTTTCCACCTCTTTCTTGCTTTGTGGGGACTTTGTGTCAAGGATGGCTTTAACCTGTTAGGATTAACCTTTATGCTTTGCTTTCCCATGATGTGCCCTAAGAATTTGCCTTCTTCAAAACCAAATGAACACTTGACAGGATTAAGCTTCATGTTAATCTTCCTGAGGTTCCGGAAGGTTTCCTGTATATCATCAAGCATTTGATCTTCGGTTTTGCTCTTGATCACCAAATCATTAACGTAGGCTTCCATGTTTCTGCCTATTTGCCCGGCAAATGCTTTATCTACCAAATGTTGGTAAGTCGCCCCTGCATTCTTTAAATCAAAAGGCATTTTTTGGTAGCAAAAAATACCTTTATTGGTGTGGAATGCTGTTTTTTCTTCATCTGAATCTGATGATAACCCTTGTAGGCATTCAGGAAGCACTTGAAGGGGAAGCCTGTAAGAGAATCAACCTTCAGGTCGATTTCTGGTAATGGATAGCAATCATTTGGGCATGCTTTGTTTAAATCCTTTAAGTCAATGCACATTTTCCAGGATCCATAAGGTTTGTGAACCATTACCGGGTTGGCTATCCAAGAATGATACTTGACTTCTTGGAGGATTCCGACTTGAACAAGCCCTTCAACCTCCTGACAGGCTGCAAGGCTTCGGTCTGGGGCTAGGCTTCACTTTTGTTGGACGACGGGTTTCACATTAGAGGGAATTTTGAGCTCATGTTTGGCAATATCTCGGGGATGCCGGTCATGTCTTCAGGACACCATGCAAAGATGTCCATGTTTTGCAAGAGCAGCTTCTTGAGATAAGAGAGAGTGTCTTCAGTAAGGTTGGTATTTACCCTTATCCTTTGTTGAGGATATTTTGGGTTAATGATCCAACCCTATTCATCTTCTTCGTTTTTCTTTGAACTTTCCCCTTCAACCAGGAAGGCTTCTTGGGTAGGTTGAAGGGTTGATATTCCTCTTTCGGTTGGGAACTTAACGGTTCCTTGGCTAACTGAAACAGCCATTCCGAACACACTTTACCCTGGCCTTCCTGACATCATAGTTGGAGGGAGTGTCGATTACCACAAAGGTGAGTGGTTCAGTTCTTTCCATCTTTCCTTCACTGAAACAGACATTAAGGGTTATTTGGCCCAAAGGCTTGAGGGGTATATCAACGATACCTTTGATAGAGGACTCAGATTGCTGAAGCCTTGAACGTTCATCATTACTGAGACGGTTAAAGCATTTCTCAAACTGATCTCGGTGGCTGCACCAGTGTTAATGTAGGCTTTGTGTGTTTTAATGGTTCCCACTGTAGCTTACACCACCAAAGGGTTGGAGAGCAATTCCCCTTCGGTGGTGGGAAGGAAACACATTGGCATTCCCAAGCCTCCAAGCATGCCCGTTTATGGGAAGCTTTCCCATCAAAGTCTACCATGTTGGCTTCCTTACTCTTACCTTCAGCCATATTGTCTCTTACCCCTTTAACCAAGTGGGCAAGTTTTCCGGACTTGACGACTTCTTCGATTCTCTTCTTGAGCTGGAAGCAATCGTTGGTGTGTTGGCCTTTCTCTTCGTGAAACTCACAATATTAGGTTGAGTTTTCATTTCTCTTGCTCTTTGGTAAGGGTCAAGGAGGTCGGAATCTGTGTTTTACTTCTTCAGTGGCCAAGATCTCTTATGGGGTCTTGGTTAAGGCTGTGAAGTTCACAGTCTTTTCCCGGCTTGGAGGTTCCTGCCTTCAGGCCTTCTTGGATCTGAACTTCTAGAGCGTTTGTCATAGGAACTAAAGTTACCTCTTTTCCTGTTGGGACTGTTGCTTCGCCAACTAGGAGCTTTTTTCCTTTGCTCTTTGATGTCAACAGCTTCCTCTCCACGAATGTGAGCTTCAGCCCTTTCGAGGGCCTCCTCAAGGGTTTTAGGTAGGCATTTATTGAAGTCCCTTGTAAGGTACTTGGAGGTGATGGCATTATGAACCCTACCACCCTCATTTTTTCATTAGCACCCACGTAGGTTAACCCTTCCTTCTTATATCTTTCGATGGAATCTCTAAGACTTTCATCGTCTCGCTGCTTTATCTGGAAAATCACTGTAGTGTCCTTGACGTACATCCGTTGCTGTGAAATGTTGGCCAGAAAACCTTTGCTTAGATCATTAAAGGTTCGAATGCTTCTTTCAGGTAGGTCGTTGAACCATATCCTGGTAGACCCTACAAGGGTTTGCATGAACATGAGACAGCACTTGGCATTGGACCACTTTTTAATTCTTGCTGTCCCGGTAACAATTCGGAGGTGGTCTTCAGGATCTTCAGTTCCATCATAGGTTCTTATGTGAGATGGCATCTTAATCCGGGTTTCAAAATCATAATCAGCAATTTGTTGAGAGAAACAAGACAAATTGCTAGCTTGTAAGGTTTGGCAAGATCTTCTTCTACTCTTGAGGCCGAATTATTGTTTGTGGTTCCTTGGTGGGTGGTCAACACTTGGTTGATGAATTGTTGCCAAGGAAAGTGCGCCATCATTTGAGCCATCATCTGCGGCATCAGGTTAAAGCCTTGAAGGCTTTCAGGTGTAGCCACGTAGTTTATTCCCATGGGAGCACTCATGGCTGCACTTCGAGCCATGGGGAGAACGACAAAGGCCTGTTCCCATGTTGTGGACACGGGAAGAGGAAGGCTTGAAGCTGGTGACTGTAAAAGTTGATCTAGAGTTGTTTCATGTCCCATTGGTGCACGAGTAGCGACTGGTTAGGAGGTCAACATGGGAAAAGCAACAGATCTGATCTTCCAACAACATAAGGGCTTGGGTTAGGTGGAAGGTAACTAGGACCAGCTTCAAATCGGGATGCAGCGGGTTGTGAGTGACTAAAAGGAGGTAGGGGTGGCCCTGGTGACAACGAAGGTTCAGGCTCATCATAGTCCAGCCTTATTTTTACTCCTTTTTCTCTTTCTCAGCTCACATATTGGTTGAGAAGAGATCTCAAATGTAAGAAGTTATTTGCTACTCCTGGGTGTCAAATCGATGCGTTCTGGTGTACTTGTAGCACCGATTTGAGGAGAAGGAACCCCTGAGCGAGAAGGGGTTGGTGTCTGAAAAGAGGAGAACTCCAGGAACGTGGTTCCCGTTGGAGTGCTTCCCGGAGTAGAAAATGGTGTAGATGTAGCTGGTAGTGTTTGGCCAGCATTAGGTGTTGAAGTACGAGGTACTTGATTCACCTCACCAGGAGACTCGCTTTCAGACATGATGAACTTGATGGAGTTGGAGCTACACTACTGATCTTTTATGATAAACTTAGCGGCGTAGCCCCACGATCGGCGCCAACTTGTTGCTACAACAAATATAAGACCAAGAATAGTGACATGACTGGTTAGGCAAGAGGGTTCAAGGGTTTCGATTTGCCTAACGCAGGTCGTGGGGTCCCCCACATATGCAATACGTAGGGTTGGATCACTGTGTTATTGCTTACTTTGAATTCTTGATTGAGGAATATTCAACCCAGAATGTTTGTATGCAATGTGATTGTGTTAAAGTGAGTGAAGAATAGAACATGCAAGAAGCAAGTTCTAGAGAGAAGAAGTGAGATTTCGGAATGGCCAGTCGAATGACAATGTGTTGTCAGTTATAGAGAAAAGGCTGGCTATAAGAAGAAAACATTTGACTAGTGATCCATGGCTACAGTGGAGGGCTTTTTTGGTAGGTTAAAGGCTTCGGACCTGCGGGTAAAAGGATGTTTCTTCCCACATGCTCCTTTTGAGCTGAGTGGGGGAGTTCACACGTAAAGTGTGATATGACCCGACACTGTCTCATGCTTTTTGCTGTTCACGACAGTTGGTCAATTCCGAACCCTTTTACCATTCAACCCTTTAAGCTATATTGCATTCTAATCAGTTTATTAAGCTTGAGCTACCCACGTCATCAGACTCGTACACACATTTTCGTTATAATAAACTATAGTTAAAATACGTGTATGAGTCCCAACAGCTTCAAGAACCCTAGCGAGACAACCTAAACCATTGCTAAACATGAGAACAATGCATAAAACTAAGGTGCTATTTGTTTTTTCTGAAAAGCTCTGCGCAAACTCTTTTGTCTGGGCCGCGCAGACATTGTCACATGCAGACTGTTTGTTTTTCCGAAGACGTTTCATTAAAAAACGTCTGCGCGAGCTCTTCTTGGTGCAGACTTGGCCCAACCACTTCTAAGATCTTTTAAGTTCTGCAGAGGGTTAAACACCACCACCCACCCACCACCACCGTCCATCACCACCACCGTCCACCACCTACCACCGTCCACCACCCACTACCGTCCATCACCACCACTACCGTCCATCACTACCACCACCGTCCACCGTCCACCACCACCGTCTACCACCATCACCGTCCAGCACCACCACCACCGTCTGTACACCACCACCAGTTTATTTTAGAAGTCTGCATACGTTAAAAAACAAACAGTCTTCTTCTTGCAGACTATAGAGGTTTGGTCCACCTCTTCTTCTACAGATGTCTGCATATATGGTTTGCAGACTGCAGACATTTTACCTCTTAAAAAACAAACAACACCTAACATGAAATCGATGGTGTCCTCTTTTCCTCCTTGTAGTTGTCGACGAGGGGATATAGAAGTGGGAATCAACAATCAACGGATTGTAATGAAGACAACTTTCCCATAATTTTCATTAAGGTCCTTCGATCTTCATTAGTAAACATAATGGTCTCACACTTGGTTTTTTTTTTTTAACAATTTTTGAGAGAAATTTACAATAAGGTCCTCCATGTATACAACTTGGTGTAATAAATTCACAGAGTTGCTTTTACAATCTAAATCTTCACATTTACATGATATACATATGATAAAATCTCGCAGATGAGAATTTAGGGTGTTACAAATAGACCGCTAACCACCACCTACCATCGTCGTTGCCACCTACAATAAACGATTGGTTTAATAACTGATTTGATTTTAAAAATCATAAGAAATATTTGTTTGGAAAGAAATTCCTTAAAAAAAAAAACTAAAAGTTGAGGTGCTTGTGATGATAGAAAGAAAAAGGAGAAGGGTGTGAAGTGTGAGCAGCATCAAAGATACATGCGCATCCAGTTTTGAAGAAGACTAGCGAGATCTAGCCGAAGCCAGAGTGTGATCGAAGGAAGGATCCTGAGAGGACGATGATGATAGTTGTGTTGTGAGATCGATCGAAGGATATTCACAATTGAATAAATCTTATCTATCTATCTGCGATTGATTGCAATTGAGATCGATCGATCGAGCGAGCGATGGAGGCATCATCTCAAGAAAGAGACAAGTCCAATCCTTCTACTTCTGCTGCTGCACCCATTCCTTCTGTTGCTAATTTCTGGAGAGGTTTGCTATTCTTTTTCTCACTTATATTATTTGTCCTTGAATCTTGGGGTGAAATTACTAGCCCTACCTAGGGTTTAACATCACTGGACTGGACTGGATTGATAATTTGTTAAAGTAGAAGTTCCCTAGAGTATTATTCTTATGTAAGAGATCTATGGATGTTTGCAGAGTTTGATTTGGAGAAAGAAAGGAGCGTATTAGATGAACAAGGACTTAGAATTGCTGAAAATCAGGAAAACAGCCAGAAGAATCGTCGGAAGCTTGCAGAAAGCACCAGAGGTTGCCTGCCACTGTCTTATTGATATCTATTTTTTGTTTTTGGGATGTTCATTCATGCCTGTTTGAGTTTTTTGGTGATAGATTTCAAGAAAGCTCCAGCTGAAGAGAAGCCCAACTTGTTCAATTCTTTACTCAGGGGTTATCAAGAGGAGGTTGACAATCTTACCAAGAGGGCAAAGTTTGGAGAAAATGCTTTTCTTAATATATACCAGAAACTTTATGAGGCTCCAGACCCCTATCCTGTTGTTGCTTCAGTTGCTGTATGTACTACATTTATGCTTTTAATCTTAACTAACTCAAACAAACTGAAACCCACAAAACATAGCTTATTATTCAGCATTAGCTGTACATTAGCAGCCATTATCTAAATTCTAAGGTGCCATTTAGTATAGTAGTCTAGTCTGATGTATAATATAAATTATGGTTTATAGTTAGTTATTACGTAGTGTAACTTCTGTCAGAGGTTTGAATAACTCTACCTGTGCTAATTATCTGAATTAACTAACTTACTACATTTGCCATTTAAGTGATTCTAATTATATTATGTGGGAGACAAGAAGGATCCGGATTGGCAATGTAAACAAGGGATTATTCATCTGTAAAGCTGTGATGTGACTAGTGTCCAGATCCAGAAACTCTCATACAATAGACACTAGATGTTTTCCTTGTGGTTCTCAGATTTTGCCCAAGTGATGATTGAAACGTTTACTTTGCGTAGTCATGTTATAAAGGTTCTCACATTTTATTGAAAAGTAGAGAGGCAACTCTCAATATATGTGGAACATAAAGCCTTTCAATAAATTTCCTTTCACGCTCTGTTAGTGATAGTACTATTATGTACAGCCTATGAATTTATAAGTTTATAAACGTGCACTTGATGAGAAAGCAATTTCATTTCATTGTTCTTTATACAGCATAATGTTGCTTGTAAGCAATATCTATCGGTTTTCTGATGTTGACAGTATGTACAAAGCTACATGCATTGACTGTTGTTATTCTTAATTAACTAAGTATTTTGTTTCATGAAAAATATGGTTTTTCACGTGCAGGAAAAGGATGTAAAAATAGCTGATCTAGAGTCAGAGAACAGGAAGATGAAGGTTGAACTTGAGGAATTCAGAACAGAAGCTACTCATCTAAAAAATCAACAAGCAACAATACGGCGACTAGAGGAGCGCACCCGTCAGTTGGAGCAACAGGTTATCTGTCACTTTTATATAACCTGCTAATTGTACATGTGCGAGGGGATGATAATAATCCATCTATTTTTACAGATGGAGGAGAAAGTAAAGGAGATTGTGGAGATGAAGCAACGCAGTCTGGCAGAAGAAAACCAGAAAACTCTCGAGCTTCTCAAAGAAAGGTAATTTATATTATGTGTTTAAGGTGATCTGCATTCTTGAAATGCTATATAATATAAAAAAAATATGTCTCTAGCGCCGTTTGAAAATAAGATATTGTTGTTGATGCAGGGAGCAACTACTGCAGGATCAATTGCGACAGGCTCAAGACAGTGTTTCTAATATGCAGAAATTACATGAACTTGCACAAAGCAAATTGTTTGAGTACCGTGCCCAATCGGGTCATATTCTAACTCCTTTTCATTCCACATTAACAATTTGCTACAACGTCCTAATTGAAAACTTAACATTACTTGTGTTTATAATTTACAGAAGAAGATACAGCAGCAAAGCAAACAGAGGTAAATCTATTAATGGATGAAGTTGAACGGGCTCAGACTCGCTTGCTCAGTCTAGAGAGGGAGAAGGTGAGCCATGCTACAAGAATTAAATGAAAACTAATAGAAATTCTTGTATTTTTTGTTTATTTATTTATGTGGGTTACTTTGTACTGCCAATCTATTCTCTAGCTTTATTTGGTTAACATCCATTAGGCCATATCAATGGGGTATCTGCATTTAAATTATTGTGTATAGTTGTCACCATTACAAATGCTGGAGTTTGTTAAATGTCTCAAATCTTAATGATACTTGTACACCCTGCAGGGAGTTCTACGCTCACAACTACAGTCGGCAAATGTAGACAATGATACCAAGAGAAGGTGACGTATATTCTATTTGTATACCAAGTTGATATTTGAAGAAAATACTCTCCTCTTTTCTTAGGTTGATGGTACTATATGTGAAAACTTATAACTGGTTTCCATATACCAAAGTTTAGCTTCATTTAGTGCTTTAGGTTTGTACTTTTTAAAAGCTTTTTCTTGTACTAATTAGGAGTGCTGATCTACCTCTCGAGCATCAGTTAAACCTTTTGTTCTTTTTATTAGCACATTACCATTCCTAGTGTAATCGAGGTGGGATTTGTATCTGATTTGCCGATTTGGTTTTGATGATAGTGATGATGCGGATTCAAATAGCATCCTGGAGAATTCATTAAGTGCTAAGGAAAAGATTATCTCTGAACCAAATACTGAACTTCACACAATTGAAACCACCTTATCTAATGAAAGAGATCAACATATTAATGAAATCAAGAAGTTGAATGCATTGCTCAATGAAAAGGTACCAACCGTGTTTCTCTGTATTCTTGTCAAACTATACTCAATTTCTAACAACGAATCTACATGTATTGAAGCCTCTGCTATCGCTTTTATCTCAAAATTTATGCCTTAATAGTTGATAAGATTCCGTTAATGAGCAGGAAGTTGCCCTTGAGGAAATCAAGAAAGAGCTCCAAGAACGGCCTACGGAAAAGTTAGTAGACGATCTGCGCAAGAAAGTTAAAATCTTGCAGGTCAATTTATCTACTCTTAACAACGAACTGCCAGTCTTCATGTTGTCAGTATTATTATAGGCGCCCTGATTCATATGTTTCTCATCTGTAGGCAGTGGGTTATAACTCAATTGAGGCTGAAGATTGGGAGGTTGCTACTAGTGGGGAGGAGATGAGCAAACTTGAGTCTCTTCTTCTTGATAAGAACCGCAAAATGGAACATCAACTCACACAGTTAAAGGTCCAACTCTCTGAAAAGACTTCTTTGGCAGAAACATCTGAAATCAAGATTTCAGAACTTACCTCAAAGATTAGCGAACAACAAAAGCTTATACAGAAGTTAGAAGATGATATATTAAAGGGTTACAGTTCCAAAGATCGCAAAGGAAATATGTTTGAGGATTGGGATCTTTCAGAATCTGCTGTAAAAGATAGTTCCGAGGTAGGTATCTTCACTTTTTTATAAAAAAACAAAGTTGAGTATGTTCATCACTTTACTTGAATGATTTTGCATTTGAACTTGATGGAACAGAACACAGATCATAGACATGTTTCGTCTGACCAAGATCAAAACTCAATGCTTAAGGTGATATGCAACCAAAGAGATCGTTTTCGGGCACGCTTGCGTGAGACTGAAGAGGTATGCTGTAGCTGTTTTCTTTATTTATTTTCTCTAGGTAGCAAAATGTAAGCATAATAATTAAATACCCAAGTGGGTCTGGGTCAAAATTAGCAGCTGATTTTTGTGAACTTGTTAGGAAATAAGGCAGTTGAAGGAGAGGATAGGGGTGCTGACAACTGAATTGGACAAGACGAAAGCTGATAATGTCAAACTTTATGGAAAGATCCGTTACGTTCAGGATTATAATCTGGAGAAAGTAGTCTCTAGAGGATCAAGGAAGGTACTTTGTTGTACATCATCTGCTTTTTTCTTCAATTCTCAATTGATAGTGTTTCTTTTCGCTTTTGCAGCAATCGGTTGAAGATCTTGAAAGTGGTTTCAGCTCAGACGTGGAATCTAAGTATAAGAAAATATACGAGGATGATATAAATCCTTTTGCAGCATTCTCTAAAAAGGTTCTTCACATCCCAACGTCTTTTGCTATTGCTAATGACATTAATGGGAAAGCGGTCACTGTTTTTATCTCTAACCCGTAAAATAAAAACCTAAACAAACGGCTGAAGGAGATGTCATTGAAAAAGTGCGGATTGTGTTATTGTTTCTCTCAGGAAAAGGATCAAAGGTACAAGGAACTTGGTTTACGAGACAAAATTACACTAACGAGTGGCCGCTTTCTTCTTGGAAACAAGTAAGAACCTGTGCTCTGTCTTTTCTTTGTTAAGTTTTAAAAATAAGGTCATTCCTTATTACATGACGCATCGTTCATTTTATTCTATTCTATTATTTTGGCAGATATGCACGAACGTTTGCATTCTTCTACACCATTGGGTTGCATATTTTGGTATTTAGCTGTCTCTACAGGATGTCAGCCTTAAGCAACCTCAGGTAAATAATCATTGGGTGTGGGTGTGTTTGTGTACACTTCATCTGAAATGGTTTTGTTTTGGTTGTTTTTCAGCCATGGACCTGAAGAATTTGCTGCTGGCGACAAAATTATAAATCTTCCCCATGCCATGTAGCTTATTACAGTATACGTACATACACTTATCAGACCCACCTCATATGTTTTTAACAGATTAACCCGAACTTCCGTTCATTCTATGCTATATTCATAATGCAAACCTTATGCTATGCTCGATACCTATTTTATCATGTAAATCAGTATCTAAATACGATTTTGCAATTTCTGAATCAAATACGATTTTACGATTCCAAACCCGAATCTACACAGATTCAAAATTTTGAACTGGTATTTTATTCAAACACAAATCTTTTCATCCACTTGAATGGTGGATGATGGTATCACACTCCCGTCACCCATGAGATGTGTAGATAGCACACAATCTTTAAGATGTCATCCGTTTATGATTGCTAGGGTTGGTTACGGTACAAACACAGATCCTAACACTTAAAAAAAGTTAAATTAACACATATTAAAACAATACATGCATAAAAGCACTTTTGAATTATATTAGCACATGAAAAATAATCAAGGTAATTGATTCTAGCACATTTGTGAAAGATATCAGCACTTTTCTTTATGAAGAATTATATTAGCGCATTGAAAATAAGGGTTAGGATATAATAGAAAGTTTATTTGGGTAGGAAGCCTAGAAAGTAATCTTGATCATCCATTTATTTAATCAATGACTAAGATTAAATGAGTGAAAATGAAGGAAAAAAAAGAGGCTCGTGTGTTTGTTTAGCGGCATTCTAGTCAATCCAAGTCAATAGTTTCTCTCTCCTCCAATTCCCCCCCTATTTTTTAAACGTTAATAACTCTTTCATACGACATTATTTTTTTATAAAAATTGCACCAAAAAAAACGAGCGTTTTTTTATCTTTAAAACGAGTATACTATTGCTATATTTTCGAAAAAAAATTTCGAAAACCCAGTTGCATAAAACGCAATAGAAAAAACCCAGTCGCGTAAAACGCAATGAAAAAAAAAACCTAAAAATGACATTTTTGTAAAACGCAATGCACCAAAAACACAAAGAAATGTCTTATTTGTAAAACGCAATGGCCAGAAAACACAAAGAAATGTGTTATTTCTAAAACGCAATAGCCTAAAAACACAAAAGAAAGTGTACTTTCTAAAACGCAATGGACTGATTTTATGTGTTTTACCTAAAACGCAATGCACCAAAAACATAAACAAATGTCTTATTTCTAAAACGCAATGGCCAGAAAACACTTAAAATGTCTGTTTTCTAAAACGCAATGGACTGAAAACACATAAAAATGTGTTTTACCTAAAACGTAATGCACCAAAAACACAAAGAAATGTCTTATTTATAAAACGCAATGGCCAGAAAACACTTATAAATGTCTCATTTCTAAAACGCAATGGCCTAAAAAAACAAAAAAAAATGTTCTCTATAAAACGCAATGGACTGAAAACACCTAAAATGTGTTTTACCTAAAACACAATGACTAAAAACACCTAAAAGAAAGAAACACGAGCAAGGACTTAATCGGTGGTTTAGTTTGCATGGGATAGACTTGTTAAGTTAGAAAAGACTCACGTAAGAATAACGTGAATACATGTTACTTGATGCCTATCTTTGCCTGCATATACTGAGTGATAGTAATTAATATAAGTGCATATGCCATGATTATTATGTTACAGGTACTGATGTCATTATCAGAGAATAGTGGATTGACTGAGGAGCACGATCCGATGGCGATCGTCTCCGATGATGAGGTGGCACCCATCCCAGAGATTCTTACCTCCGACACCGACACCGACAGCGACCCAGAGATGTTATCGGATGACGACGATGATTTTCAGCCCTTTGCGCTGCCAGACTTTGGAGTCGACGCTCCGTTTGCTGATGACGTTCCTGTTGATGACGTTCTTGCACTTCCTTTTCCGATTGTTGATCAGCTTATCATCGGTCACCCCGATGGTGAGCATCATGTGGCGCCCATTCTAGATGCCTTCCCACTCGTTGCCATTCCTCCCGAGGATTGGTCTTTTGGCGACCTACCTGATGACGATTTTGATATCTTCGTGGGCTACCACCCTGTAGACGATCAGGGTGACGGAGAGGTAGATGATGTTGTTGTGTTGGATATACCTTCTCCCGTTGTGCCTGTTATCGACATCTCCTCCGATTCGGATGTACACTCAGTTGCAGACTCCTTCGAGTCTGTAACTTCTTCGGCCCTGCATGCTGCAGGACTCAGACTATATGCCACTGATCAGGACGACGAGGACGCTATGTCCGCCGCTCCATCTTCCCCCATCCGTGCACCCACACCTCCACCCGTCCTCGATCATGTCCCAGATCCCGTTCCAGTTCCTTTTGGCTTACCTCCCATCGCACCACTTTTCACACAGTCTCCACCCACTGTTGCTGTTCCTCCTCCTTTTGTTTCTGATGAGCACCGTACCGATCTCCCTGTTGTTTTTCGACACGAGATTCCTGCTCCCCGTCCGGGGGAGGGCACCTCGGGACAACCCCCGAGCTATGATCCATTTGCATCGGCTGATTTTCCTCCCATACCACATTATACTTCTTTCGAGTCTGATCCACTTGACTAGCCATTTAGATGGTTTCCTCCTTACACTATGCCTATATCTGATCCATATCATCCCTCATACCACGTCGGTTACACACGAGACGATTTACTCCTATCTCTGCAGCTGCAGTTTGAGATACTCAGCCATAGAGTTCTTGAGCTCGAGTTTGGGGAGGGCGCTAGGCGGTCTCCATTTCCATCATATCCATCGTCTGTTCCTCCACCATCTTCATCAATTCCTTTTGTTCCTCCATCTGCTGCACCTACTTCCATTGAGGGCTTCGATGCCCGTTTCCTCAAGGCGGAGCAGCAGATCAGCTATCTTATCCGCCGCGTTCACGAGCTTGAGGAGGAGCTCGCTCACCTTCGTAGCCTGATCGTTTTCCCTCCTCCCCCACCGCCATCAGCATTCTAGATCTTTTGGTTTTATGCAGGTACCCATTTTTTTATGAGAATGCCACAATTGAGCACAAGATTTATGAAGACATGAAGACAAGAGACATGTTTGTTACTTTTGTATATTACAGACTTGTTTGACCGGGGTAGTGTCACCTCGTGTCCCTTTTGATATGCTACTATTTAAAAACAATGTATCATGTGGTTGAATATTTGTGAAGAGCTCAATGGTCGTTTTCTCATTAAATTCATTGTTGATTTATATGTTCTGGTGATGTTTATGTGGTTACATGGTTGTTTGTTGTGATGATTGCTTATGTTATATATATATATATATATATATATATATATATATGTATACCTCCTAGACAATTACTTAATGAATAAGGCCTAACCTACCCGATATTTCTTACTAGAAGAAAAATGCCGCCCCGACGAAATACCAATACCAACCCATTGCCAAGGACAGAAGCTGAACTACAAGAACGCATATCACAAGCAATTGCTCAGCACGAGGCCATCCGCTCAGAGCATAGCGGAGGTACCTCTGGAAATAACCCCCCAACTGGTAATGTTAAGTCACCCAAGACACATTACAAATCTTTTGGATATTTCCAGTCGTGCTTTGTCAATGCTCATGCGTGAAGTGTGTTGCTTGTGTTACAGGCTGTACTTACAGGCAATTTCTGGATTGCAGGCCTCTCAACTTTGATGGCACTGGAGGTGCTGTCGCTTTTGTTCGTTGGGTCGAGAAAACCGATTCCGTGCTGAGGATGAGCAAGTGTGCTCCTGAACAGTGGGTTACTTATATTTCTGGGTTATTTATGGATGGGGCACTCTAATGGTGGAACCTCCAAGTTCAAACTCTTGGCGAGACTGCGGCATACGCGCTAACCTGGGATGAACTTAAAGAGCTGATGCGCAAGAAGTACTGTTCGCGAGCTGAAATCCAGAAACTTGAGACAGAGTTCTGGAACCTGAAGATGGATGGTCCGAAAATAGCCGAGTATATTCAGCGTTTCCATGATTTATCAAGGGTTGTTCCATATCTTGTTGAGCCGGAGTTCAAAAGAATTGAGCGGTTTATTTGGGGACTTGCACCTCAGATCTTAAGCATGGTTACAACTTCCAAGCCTCCGACTATCTCTGAGGCCATTGATCTGAGTGTGGCACTTACAGAAGAAGCTATCCGTTTGGGAAAGTTTTCTATATCTGAAACCAAGAAAAAGGAAATCCATGTGGAATCCTCGGGTGATAACAAGAGAAAGTTCACGAATTTCAAGAAAAGCACCCGGGCAAACAACAACACCAACAAGCGCAGAGACACTAATCCGCCAGCTGAGGCCCAGACTTGCGCGACCAACGCTGAACCCAAGGGAAAAGGGTACATGGGCACCCTGCCCAAGTGCAACACCTGTCAGTATCATCATGCCGACCAGTGCAGATATAGAAAGTGTGACAAC
The DNA here is from genome assembly GCA_030545235.1 of Helianthus tuberosus. NCBI lineage: Eukaryota > Viridiplantae > Streptophyta > Magnoliopsida > Asterales > Asteraceae > Helianthus > Helianthus tuberosus. Next base: position 121,758,549 of record CM060451.1, on the reverse strand, counting down.
TGTGGAAGGATTAGGCATGCGAAGGAAGCATGTTGGTATGGCGCGGGACGTGGTAATGGAAACCAAGGAAGGAATGGTAATCATGGTGGGAATGGAAATCAGTATGGTAATCAGAACTAGGGTGGAAACGGTAATTACGGAGGAAACGGAAATCGGGGTGGATATGGGAATCAAGCTGTTAATGGAAATCGTGGAGGAAACAACAACAACAAAGGTCAAGGCGGAAATGACAATGAACGTGGCCAAGGCTGTTTTGGCTGCGTTGACTTGGGGCACTTCAAGAAGGATTGCCCTAAAAACAATCAAGCCCGAGGAAGAGTGTTTACTATTGGAGCCAGGGAAGCATGCCAGGATCCAAATGTGGTTACTGGTATATTCCCTATTAACCAACGCTATGCATCTGTTCTGTTTGATACTGGCGCCGACTTTAGTTTCGTATCCATAGACTTTAAGAATACACTTGGCCAAGTTTCAAGTAAGCTAGACGTCCCATAATCGATAGAACTAGCTAATGGAAAGTTAGTAGAGGCGAATGAGGTGATTAAGGATTTTACTTTGGAGCTTGGAGAACGCGAATTTTCTATCGATCTTCTACCGGTTGATTTGGGAAGCTTCGATGTTGTTGTTGGGATGGATTGGTTGTCTAACAACCGCATGGAGATAGTTTGCCATGAGAAGACCATTCGCATTCCGTTGGTGAATGGAGAGACGCTTGTGATTCATGGGGAAAAGCACAAGACGCCCCTACGAATTATCAATTGTATGAAAGCGCAGAAATGTCTACGAAAAGGATGCGTTGCCTTCCTAGCACACGTAGTGGATAAGAAAGTTGAGGAGCCGAAGCTTGAAGACATCCCAGTAGTGAAGGATTATCCTGAGGTCTTCCCCGAGGATTTGCCAGGATTACCACCGCATAGACAAGTCGAATTCCATATTGACTTGGTTCCAGGCGCCGCTTCTATAGCCAAGGCACCGTGTCGACTTGCGCCGTCCGAAATGCAAGAGTTATCTACGCAATGATGAGTGCAAAATGCAACATATAAATTACATCAAATGTGGCATTAAACTAACCCTTTTTTAGTACTAATGTTGGAAAAAGCGTGTTTTTGTCTTCCTTTTGTATTTTCAGGATTAAAAGAGCTCAAATGAACAAAAGAAGCAAAAAGGCAACTAAATCTAACATAAATACGAGAAAAGGGATAAACGTGGCATGCCCGACCCCTCGACAGCATCTTCCCAAGCAAAACAAGAAAACAGAAGGCTGAACACGCCCCGTGCTCAATGAGCACGGGGGCGTGCCCAAGTGTCTGCAGAAAAGAGAAAGCTGTAGAAGCTTCTATCACCCACCACGGGGGCGTGCCCAGCGGACACGGGGCCGTGGTCAACTCTAAGATTCGCAGAATCTGAGGAAATCTTGATAGTACAGATACGCTTCTGCACACGGGGTCATGCCCAGCGGACACGGGGGCATGGTCAACTAATGCAGACAAACTTCAATTAATGAAGAAAGAGAAGAGGGTGGACACGGGGCCGTGCCCAATGGACACGAGGCCGTGTCCGAGCTTCTGTGCAGGCTATAAATAGGGGTGCTTGGCTCATTTGCAAACCATCCCTTGGCAAACCACCTCTCTCACACTTCACCCACAACCCACCACCACCATCACAACCCACATCCACCACCATCATCCATCATAGAGTGTGTGAGTAGTCTCGGGATCCAAGATTGATCGTAAGAGTTCTTGACAATCAAAGGTCATGTTTGCCTAAGTCTCTTACATCACTTGGTGAAGACAAGTGTCTAGTGTAATACTTTTTATTTTTAATCTTTTCGCACTTTTTATTTGGTTATGTATTAATGACTTTAATAACTAGTTTCTTATGTTGAAGGTAAGTCTTCCTTATCGTTTGTCCGTGGTGTCTTGGCATTATTTTACTGTCTATATAAAATAAAAGATTTTCACCATTCATATCTCCACGGTCTATATGGAGGTATGTTGGCTACCTGGTCGGGGGTTAAGGAAACGGTTTGGTAAGAGTCTTGCCTTGTTCAGTGTATAGATCCTGCAAGGACCTGGGTAAACTTTAGTAGGACCTCCTTCAATACCCACTGGTATTGGATGGCGGGGGTCCGAACTCCTTGATCCCCGCATATGTAAACTACTATTAATACTTTAACCCGGCTACTTAGGACTGTATCCCTGCTGACTCAGACTACTTAGCCGAGGGTAACGTCACCTCCAGAAGAGGGGCCTACCACAATATGCATTAATAACTTAATTAATTATCTTTCAATAATCCAACCCTTTAGGATTGTATCCTTGCTGACTCAAACTACTGGGTTGAGGGTAACGTCACCTTCAGAAGAGGGGCCTACTACAATAACTAAGATAATCTCTTAAAAAGTGCAAAAGTGCGGAAATAATCAAAGGTTACACTAAACACGAGTCGGATCCAAGTGATTCATCTTGTCTATCTGTTTTTTATTTTTATTTTATTTTTCAGCATTTTAGTTAGTTTTATTTTTCTAGTTTAAAACCTTTTTTCTAAACTTTTGATTTGATTAGACGTTGAGGATAAACCGGTACTAAAAGCTCTTGTGTCCTTGGACGACCTCGGTATCTTACCAACACTATACTACGCTCACGATGGGTGCACTTGCCCATATGTGTGTTTGGTGTTAGTAAATATCGTGTTTTATAAATTTAAAACTTGGCTAAAAAGTGTTAAAGGGATTAAAATATACATTAAAAATATACGACACTTCACACGCATCAGCAACTTCAGGAGTTGTTGGACAAAGGATTTATAAGGCCGAGCTTCTCGCCTTGGGGAGCTCCAGTGTTATTTGTCAAGAAGAAGGATGGTAGCTTTCGCATGTGTATCGACTACAGGGAGTTGAACAAGTTAACCATCAAGAATCGGTATCCCTTACCGAGGATTGACGACTTATTCGACCAATTGCAAGGATCGAGCTATTACTCCAAGATTAACCTTCGGCCTGGCTATCATCAGTTAAGAATTCAAGAGGAGAGCATACCAAAGAGTGCGTTCAGGACTCGTTACGGACACTACGAGTTCCTTGTGATGTCGTTTGGATTGACTAACGCGCCAGCAGTGTTTATAGATCTGATGAATCGTGTATGCAAGTCATATCTCGATAAATTTGTGATTGTGTTTATCGACGATATTCTGATTTATTCATGAACGAAGGAAGAGCTCGAGCAACATCTCAGAACCATTCTGAAACTACTAAAGAAAGAGAAGCTATATGCAAAGTTCTCAAAATGCGAATTTTGGATTCGCGAGGTACAGTTCCTTGGTCATGTGGTGAACGAGAATGGTATCCATGTGGATCCAGCGAAGATCGAAGCGATAAAGAATTGGGAAACTCCTAAAACACCGACTGAAATTCGATAATTTCTGGGATTAGCAGGCTATTACCGCAGATTTATCGAGAATTTCTCCAAAATAGCTCAACCGCTAACTTCCCTTACTCAGAAAGACAAGAAGTACGACTAGGGAGACAAGTAGGAAGAAGCCTTCCAGCTACTAAAAAACAAGCTATGCGATGCACCGATACTATCCCTACCTGAAGGCACTGAAGACTTCGTGGTATATTGCGACGCTTCGCGTCAGGGATTGGGTTGCGTGCTCATGCAACGTCAAAAGGTCAACGCTTATGCATCACGACAACTAAAAGTACATGAGAAGAATTATACCACCCACGACCTGGAGCTAGGTGCGGTGGTATTTGCCTTAAATATTTGGCGACATTATTTGTATGGTACTCGATGTACTATCTTCACAGATCACAAGAGTCTGCAACGCATATTTGATCAAAAGGAGTTAAATATGCGTCAGCGACGATGGGTTGAGTTGCTAAATGATTACGACTGTGAAATCAAGTATCATCCTGGAAAGGCAAACGTGGAAGCAGACACATTGAGTCGAAAGGAAAGGGTTAAGACCCTAAGGGTTTGAGCTTTAGAAATGACAATTCGGACAAATCTCACTTCACGCATACATGACGCGCAACAAGAAGCCCTTAAGAAGGAGAATCTTAAGGCTGAATATCTCTGAAGCATGGAGAAGAAGTTGGTGCCAAATGAGGAAGGAACCTTATACTTTATGGGACGCATTTGGGTTCCACTCTATGGCGGTATTCGAGAGGTTATCTTTGACAAAACTCACAAGTTAAGATACTCGATCCACCCAGAATCGGACAAAATGTACCAAGACTTGAAAGAGTATTATTGGTGGCCAAAACTCAAAAGCGACGTAGCCGTTTATGTTGGAAAATGCCTAACCTGTGCTAAGGTCAAGGCCGAGTATCAGAAACCTTCCGATCTATTGCAACTACCTGAAATACCCGTATGGAAGTGGGAGCAAATTTCGATGGACTTCATAATGAAATTACCCATGACTCCTAGAGGGCACGATATGATATGGGTAATAGTGGATCGATTAACAAAGTCTGCACACTTCCTGCCAATTCGAGAGAAAGATAGCACTGGAAAGTTGGCAGAATTATACCTCAAGGAGATAGTGGCACGTCATGGAGTGCCTATCTCGATAATTTCAGATAGAGATGGATGATTTGTATCAAGGATCTGGAAATCCTTTCAAGACTTTGGATCTCAATTAGATCTAAGCACGGCTTTCCACCCGCAAACAGACGGTCAGAGTGAACGGACCATACAAACACTGGAAGATATGCTTCGCGCATGTGTTATGGACTTAGGTGGCAGCTGGGATACTCATCTACCTCTAGTTGAGTTTTCCTATAATAACAACTACCATACGAGCATAAAAGCCGCACCGTTCGAAGCTCTATATGACCGTAAGTGCCGCTCACCGTTGTGTTGGGCAGACGCTGGAGATAAACAGTTGATTGGTCCCGAACTTGTTCAAGAAATAACTGACAAAATCATGCAGATCCGAGAACGCATCAAGGCGGCTCGTGATCGACAAAAGAGCTATGTCGATCAAAGACGGAAACCTTTAGATTTCGAGGTAGGAGACAGGGTTTTGTTGAAGGTCTCACCTTGGAAAGGTGTAGCAAGGTTCGGAAAACGTGGGAAGTTGAATCCACGGTACATTGGGCCATTCAAGATTTTGGAAAAGGTTGGTACCATAGCGTACAAACTATAATTACCGGATGAACTGAACAGTGTACATGATATGTTCCATGTGTCAAACCTTAAGAAGAGCCCAATCCAGGAAACAGTTATCATCCCTGCGGATGAGGTGCATATCGATGACAAATTCCGATTTACAGAGCAGCCTGTTGAGGTAATGGATTGGAAGATCCAGAAAACAATAAGGAGTCGCATTAAACTTGTCAAGGTACGTTGGAATTCTAAACACGGGCCGGAATACACGTGGGAAGGTGAAGACCAGTTCAAAACCAAGTATCCCCACCTTTTCGAGAAAGCTCCTGCCAGAGATAACTCAACTTGAATTTCGGGACGAAATTCTCTTAACGTGGGGAGAATGTAACAACCATCACTTTTCCATGTATTCCGTACAATGTAAACAGTAATTGTTCTTTAATGACTGTGTATGCTTGAACCAATGATATGAATGATTTTATGATTACTGTCATATACATACAAATGCATTTCATGTTACAAGATTATTTATCATTATCACATGCAACACAATATGGTTCTATTAGTGCACAAAACAAAGTTAGCACAGTTAACAGACAAACTAGAAGTACTGACGGGAGTTCAGTACTCAGACAAACATGATGTTAAGACACAGAATGAGCCCCGGAACCAAGAGTTACACTAGAATAGTATGTAGGAAAGTAGGGATCATAAAACTGCCTTCCGAGTGATGATTTAAGTGCCAGAAAGTGCCCGAAACACACTAAAATTGCATAATTCTGCATAAAACAACAAAAATCAGCATTTTAACCCCAAAATATAATGCAGAAATGTGGTTTAATGGTCCAGAATAGCTTGATAAGTGTTAGGAATCAAAACTGTCATAAAAGACAACATAAAGCACACTAAACTGCGCTATTTAGCACCTTAACCAACCGGTAACCAACCGAACAACCGGACACTACCTGAAACACCAAAAATTCACTAGAAGCATTGTTTTAATGTTACAAAGCTAGTTATGATCACCCAACACCATATTACATCCTAAAACACTTAAACACTTAAAATCCCTAAACAATACACTTAATATGTAACTAGATGAAGTAACTAGAATTAAAACCCAACCAAGACACCCCCTCCCCCTAATTGATGGTCACAAGTGGGTCCCCCACTTGTGATTTCTTTTGCTTATTTTATGGGATATGCTATCTTGATTAAGAACATAAGAACCATGGGATTTAGAGTTGTTGGAAGATTGTTTTAAATAACCACAAGTCCTTCACTCTTATCATTTTCACTTCTCCAAAACAACACTTCTCCTCTCTTATTCTCCCATTGTCTACGACCCAAACAACACCACCATCACCTCCATTTTCTAGCTTCATTCAACACATTCTAAGGTGATCTAAAGGTGTAACAAGCATACCTAAGAAGCTTAGAAGCAAGGGAGCTTGAAGGATCTTCTCTTGGAGCTTTTATCCATCACATTTCTCATCATCTTCATACTTGTTTCTTCCCTAGCCTTAGAGCTAGTAGTAAGCTCCTCTAATCTTGTTTTTACTTCTAATCTTAGTGGTTAAAGTATAATGTAACTTTGTAATTCAAAGAATCTCAAGAAAACATAAGCATGATCATGAACATAAAGCTTAAAAACATGAAAATCAAAGATGTTTAAGTGTATGTGTTAAACTTGTTTGTTGATTACTTGAGTTTATGGTGTAGATCACCATAAGAAGCTTGCTAGATAATGATTAAACACATGATTTAGCAAGTATAAGGATGGATCTTGAGAAAATCATGTTGATCATCCTTTATGTGAATCATGAACTTGAAGATGAACTTGTTCTAGAGTAGGATGATTATTCCTACAAGTTATAAGTCTTGAAAATAAAAGATTTCAAAAATAATTTTTTCAAGAAACTAAGGTTTATTTCAAGATTTAACAAGGAGTTGGGTTTTAAAGAAAATAAACATGTTTTAAGGGTTAAAACAAAGCTAGTAAAGTGTATATAACATGAAAAACGCAAGAAGTATAATTTTTGTAAAATCAAGTTGTAAGTTGTAAAGAATGAGATTTTACAAGAAAGAGTTTTATTAAATAAAAACCATGTTTTTAGTGTTAAATAAGCTTACTAAACAACATGTTAAAATACTACAAAGATTTACAAACTTTCAAGTTCATGTCATAGTGTAAAATACATATTTTTGGCTCATGGTAAGTTGTGTGTGAATTGTTGATGATTGATGATGAATTTTTAAAAGAAAATGATATGCTATTAAGCATGGAAACATCCATTTTTAAGGGGAAACTATGGCAAATTTTTTATAGAAATTAAACACTTAGACAAATATTTTTAAACAAGTGTTTACAAGTAAATTTTGATCTTGATTTTAATATAAAAATTTTCCATAATTTTTATTACAAAAATTACAAATATTGGAGGTTGATTTTTTTATAAGAAAAAATACTATGTATATATTTAGGAAAATATATATTTAGATGTCACAAATTATGTGTTACTTGTATATTGATTGTATTAGTTATATTAAAATTAGGACTTGAAAATAATACACAATACCAAAATACCAAAATACCAAAACTTGTAATATAAAAATATTACCAAAATCCCAAGAAAATAAATATATAATTTATACCCGAATTTTGGTCAATTAGAGAAACGGACATATGGACTATAATTATATATATTTCATAAATAAATTCATAACTTGACAAGTATGACAAATGGTATTTTTGAAACCAAAGAAAACGGAAAGATATGGATTTTTATAACTATTACAAAATATATCATGTTTTGTCACATAGAAAATATATTATTTTTGAGTGGAGAAAAATATATATTTTCTTAAACAATTCAAAGATATATTATTTTGGTGAAAACTTAAAATATATATTTTTCTAAGGTTAATCTTAAAAATATAGTATTTTTGAGATATATGTGAAAGTATACTTATTTTGTCAAGTAAAATTTATAGATATTTTTCCATAAAAATTCTCTTAAAATATGTATATTTTAAGAATATAACTTTGGTGATTTTTAGTTGTATAAAAATAATATTCCAGAAAATTTAAATACAAATTAAGTATAAAATACTTAATAAATACAAGAAAATATGTATTCCTATACGTACAAATATACACCGGAATACACCACCAATACTTGGCAAAATACACAAGTATGAAAATACACAAGTATGAGAATACACAAGTACTGGTGTACCTACACTTGAGAAAATATTTATGTAAGAAATTCATGACAAAGCAAGTTAAAAATAAATATATTATTTTTAACAACACTCCAAATAATTGGTTAAAAATAATTAAGTTAAAATTATTCTTATTTTAACTTATAATTATATAATTTGAAATTATACAATATACGTCCAACATATAACTCAAAGTATACCAATTCCAAAATAAGTCTTAATAAATAAGACTAAGAGTCGTTACACGACCTAACCGTCTAATAAAACATAGTACGTGTGTAGGTAGTGATACGACCCAAGAAGTGAACCCTTGAGTATACGAGACAGCAAGACGCAAACTTGTGAGTTCATGTCCCCCTTTTCTTTTAACTGTTTTTGGTTTTATAACTTCGAGGGTGAAATACATGTTTCAAATGTTTCAAACATTTACAAATGGTATGGTTAGCTAAGGAATGAACTGTAAGATCATGTGAATGGTGGGTACAACACTTAAGACCATTAATCCTTGTATAAGGACCGAGGGGCATGAGTGGTAGATCTATCTGGGTGTTGCGAGCCCCACCCATGGGCCGGGAGTGGCCGAATGTGGTGACTATGTCGTTCCAGCCGGGTGGACCAGTACAAATCCGCTAGGTTTGAGCCTTCCTGCACCATTGCACACATATTAATGACCTTGCAAATCATTAATTGATCTGTTCATAGACGTTTTCATACCGGATTACAAAGGTACAAATGTTTACAAGATTATTCTTGCACACATACAAAAACACATGCACTCGATCAACTTTTGTTGATGTTTTCAAATTACATGTATTTCAGGAAACTAATAGATCCGGCGGTGTTTGAAAGATTTCAAGAAGTGTTTTCAAGATTCATGTCATCCAACTTTTGGAGGGTTTGATTTGGATATCTTATCTTAGATAAGATATACGAATCAAAGCCTTGGTTTAAAAAGTCTTTTGTTTAAAAGTCCTTTATGGAACTTATTCCTATTTGAATGGTTTGTAAGTTAAACTTGAAGTTTGTTAGCTGGTACTTAACAACTTGGGTTTGTAATATTTTAAAACTTATGAATGGATGAACATCATGTTTTAATCATATAGTTGTTTGTTATAATTGAATGCAATAATATTGAGCAAGTCACACATCATACGCTTTCGCAAAAGTCAGGGTGTGACATAACGGATCCTTCTCCTATCTATACTATACTATATATAATATACATATCCAAAGGACTTCTTAAGGTCATTGTAATTTCCTTAAAACACCCCTAAAGCATGATGTACAACCCTCTAAAGCACAATATAATTTACAATCCCAATTATACCCTTCACTCAAAAGAAAGAAAAAAAAAAAAAAAACACATGGGTACACAAATCGATTAGGGTTTCACATTCATTTCAAAACTTTTCATATTCCACCGCTTCGCTTCCCTGCTCCTCTCTCTCTCTCTCTCTGGTGATTCAGGAACAAATAGATTTCACTAGATCAAGAGTTTTGAAACTCAAATCTCGCCTATCTCCTCCTTTCTCTCTCTTCTCTCAGATCTGGAAGGTGAGCTCCTGTGGAGGAGACTAGGGTTCCGGCGAATCGGATGATAAACCACCATCCTCTTGTTGTAGTAACGTATCGTCTCGACGGTTTGACGGTGGTAAACCTGGAGCCGCGGCGGCGATTGCTGTTGATGCCGACCAAGTTTTTCCGAAATGCTTACAAACAACACGAAGTCCAGCAGGTAAATTACCCTTTTTCAGTGCTTTACCAGTACTCTTTAGTAGCGGTGGTTCTGCTGGTTCCACTTCAGATCTACTTGATTGTTTCTCTCTCCTAGGGTTTGTTTTTGAAGAATCTTTTTGTTCATCTATTGTTGCAGATGACGGGCTTAAATTTTGCTTAATGACTCCAGGTTCGGGTGAACGCCCACCAAGACCTTGTGTAGGTCTGCCCCTGTTCGGGTGAATGCGGGGTCAAATGGTTAAAATAAAAAAATAAATGGTTTACTTACTAATGACGTCGATAAGATATAGCAAATGTGCACAAACATTTTTTTTCAATGTGATTTTGTTGTTCATCTTAATGCTAACTGGGTTACATCTCTTGACAGAGTTATAATCCCATGATAGAACCTGATGATGGCTGGCACTATAAATTTGTTGGATATCCAAAAGTAATTCATGGAGTTGGATGAGTTGAGGTATGAAGTTAAGGATCAAATAGCATACCCTTTGTGAAATATGCTTAGTAATGGAGTGCTTGATGTAGTGGAATGCATGTCACATATCTAAATCGGAGAGTAATAACAGTCTATCGAATATAATTGTTTTTTTCACTATTTATATAAGTTCTCTATAGAATGTTAGAAATAAGTTGGCCTTTTAAATTGAGTTTAATGTTAATATGCGGTTTGTTTTGGTGTTTGTGAAGGTACTAATCCATCAGGTTTCACCTACCGAGTATTTTGAACCATTCACTTCGCCGTCAAAGTGTGTGGGGCAGGGCACTGAGAAGGCCATCAAAGGTATTGAATTTCATTTTATTTTCAAGTTAATTCAAACATCCATATGTTAGTGATAACCTGGTTTATTAATTAATTCTTTTTTAGTGATAACCTGGTTTATTAATTAATTCTGAAGTTAGAAATAATTGTTTAATCGTCTTCTGTTCTAACCTTATTATGTTAAATAATTCGACAGGTTCTGAAGTTCTATGGAACTCGAATAAAGAACATTCACCATCTTGCTCATCTTGTTGATTGTGAGTACATGGTCTGCTTATATTACTTTGTACAAAATTTACAAATAGCAGAATGGACCATATGTGTCACCGGTTAAAATGAATCCGGACTAAATGGGCCATTTTGTTACCAGCTGACATGGTCTGGGCCAACAAATTCTGTTTTTGCATTTTTTTTTTAATTAAGGAAAGGGTATAAATTTCAAAACTTTGAAAATGGATGTATCTGATATTATGATTTTTTTTTGTGTGAAATTATCCCTTATTGCAGAAGAAGGAAGCATCTTTATCGGGAGCCAATGCAATGGATGAAAGGTGCTGAACATTAGCATGATTTTTTGAGATATCTTATCTATCGGTAGTCCGAATCGATCAGTACGATATTAGTCTAAGTTGAGGAGTTATATACAGGTGACGGTTCCATCTATAGCATCGGTGTTTAACGAGTATGCACTCAAGAGCCAATATGACACAAGCATCTACCTTCAGGTGAACAAAATATTGTATCATTGTTGCTAATTGTTTTTTTTTTTTTTTTTTTTTGCTAATTGGATTGTAGTGTTGGATTGCAGGACTTGTTTTTATATGGGTACGGTGCTATATATTCAATTTTCTTGGAATTCTTGGAACCGTGGTTATCCAAGGTAATAATAATCTTTATCCTCTATAGAGCCACTCGCAAGCCATTCATCTTAAGTTGTATATATTTGATTTATTCCATTTTTTTTGTTTTTCAGGCCCTGAAAGCTTTGATATTTTTCAAGGACATTCAAAAGCTACCATGCTTTTAATTATAAACAATGCGGGGCAGGGAATTTTATCCTCATTTTTCTTCAAATACGCAGGTAAGATAATAACGCTCATTATTTATGATTCCGCCTTTAAGCAGCTAAGGCCCTGTTTGGTAGCCTTTTAATCTATTCAGAGGCTGCCTCTTAATGAAATCATGTGTGGCCCTTATGTCTGAATGAATAAGAGGTAACCTTATGTCTGACTGGATAAGAGGTAACATCTGAATGATAAACCATCACATGTCACATTCTTCTACATTATCTTTGTTAAACTCTTAAATGATTTCATTAAGAGGTAGTCTCTTAATGTCATTCAGATGCTACCAAACAGCCCCTAAGAGTTGTTAATTATGTGGTGGTACAAATTTGCATAACTAATTTATCTTAAGAGATATTTTTAAAATTTTCATTTGTGGCATGCAGATACAATCTTGAAAAAGTATTCATCTACATTTGCGACAATTTTCACGGGCTTTGCATCTGCCGCTTTGTTCGGTCATACGTTGACGATAAATTTTATGTTAGGAATTTCTATTGGTTTCATTTCAATGCATCAAGTATGTCCATAAAATTTCATGTGATCATGCTCATCATCTGTGTTCTTTAAAAGAAAATTTAACTCTATTCTTTATTTTATCATCCAGTTCTTTTCACCTCTTTTGGACGTTAAAGAAGAAGAAAATGGAGTATTGGAGCTTGAATCTGTTAAAAAAACTGATAGGTCTCTATGTTTGTCTTATATTGTCATTATTGTTAGATATTTCGACTTTTTTTACCTGATTTTTATGAATGTTTATAGGTTAGAAGATTCAAGGGTGAAATGTAGATAAAGCTGTATACATTTTTTTTAACTAGGTGTTTACCTGTGTTCTTACAGAAATTAGCTGACCTGTCACCCTCACAGAGCCCTAGGTTGATTGACGGGATCTTGCTAACCAAGTTTGATACCATAGATGATAAGGTAAACTCAAACTGGCATATTTTTTTCTGTATGTCGAACAGTGGTTAATTTATTTATTTTTGTGTAGGTTGGAGCTGCACTGTCTATGGTTTACATATCAGGAGCGCCTGTGATGTTTATCGGGTGTGGACAGTCTTATACAGATCTCAAAAAGCTGAATGTGAAGGCCATTGTAAAGACGCTGCTTAAATGAGGGTGCCCATGAAGTGGCGTCGTTTATGGTTTGTTTTCTGGACCTACTTCTGTCAATGTACTCTTCGAGCTTGAATCTGTTATGTACTATGCGCTCTTTTGGACTGTTCTTCTGTTGTTATGCCTGAAGCCCAAATTAATCAATAGCTTGGATCAAAGGGGATGCAAAAGTTAAACGGTCTGCTATTGGCATTACATATGCAAAACAACCATGCTTCTTAATAAGTCCATTTATTATGAACCGTCCTGGTCTGAAATTGTTGTTGCTTGTTGGTTTTAAGGATTATAAAGATAAGGTTGTTCTATGGGTCTATTTAATTTGCTTTTAGTATCTATCAGAATCCACAAGTAACAGTCATTGACACTTTTAAGTTTTCTCTCTAAGCTTTGTTAATGTTTTTTTGAGCTGGGGTTGACTTTGACTTTTTGTGGGTTGTGTGGTCAGAATGGAGGAGAAATATGAGCCATTGAAAGAGGTTGGTTCCTCAAATTTTGGAGCTGCTAGGCTGGTTAAAGATAAGAAGACTAAGGAGTTGTTTGCGGTCAAATACATTAAAAGACGATCAAAGGTATACTAATCAAATTCAAAGAATAAGTTTAGGATTTAAATAAATACACATATATGTAGTGTTTTTAAACTGAATATGAGCATGGGGATGTTGGGTTAGGTAACAGGTCAAAACGGGTTTAAATCAAAACAGGTCATTTTATAAAAAAAAAATCAGTTTAATTTTGGTCAAATTTGGATATAATTTGATTATTTGTAGTGATAATAACAGCCACATAAACAACTTATAACTTCGTAGGGGTGCTAAACGGGTGGGTTGACCCGAACAAGACCCATTCAACCCGAAATTTTTTTTTTCTGAATAACTATATTAAAATTAAAATTTAATTAAAAACACAAATGTATATAACACAATTATATTTAAATTATAAAATCTTATATTAATTTCTCTTTTTAAGTAATAATTATGGAATAAAAACATACCCCATTTAATTTATGACATAAAACATATTGCAAAAAAATATAATATAATATAAATGTGTTAAACGGGTCAACCCGCCAACCTGACCCGGTTGACCCGAACCAGACCCGTTAACCTAAACGAGTTCGCGGGCTCAACCGGAAACTGACCCGAATCCGTTTAGACTAAACGGGTTCGCGGGTTCAATGTGAAAGTACAAGTGGGGTGTGACTGGTACAGTTTGTTCAGGTCAAATGCTGGGCTAAATGCTGTTGTGAAGGCTATCGGTTGGGTTGTTGATTTCAAGACTCAGCTTTGAGCCTTGTTTAAGAAAGTTGTGGCCTTCTATGGGTGGCTGGGCTGGGGCTGTTGGCTCCTGCTGAAGGACCTGCTGCATATTTCTTGTATCAAAAATGGTAGGTTTAGCTAGAGGTGTATAAATCGGTTTTTTTCAAAAACCGGTTTCGGTTATTAACTGGTTTCGGTTTTTTCACCCAAAATAAAAAAACGGTTTTTTTTATAACCGGTTCCGGTTACTAACCGGTTTTTGAGGTCCAAAACAATAACCGGTATAACCGGTTGGGACCGGGTTTTAACCGGGTTTTCCCAAAAAAGCCGGTTTTTTACCGGTTTTTTAATAACCGGTTCGGTTAATAACCGGTTTTTGAAGTCAAGAATAGTAACCGGTAGAAAAACCGGCGGTTAATGTTATAAAAAAACCGGTTTCGGTTTTTTTTCCGGTTTCTGTTCTAAAACCAGTTTTTTTGTACACCTCTAGGTTTAGCTGCAGGCCCACTTATGGATGTTTTGGATATTTTTTGAGCAACTGTTGCTGAAGCTAAACGCACACTTCAGAGGGTTTGAGAAAAAGTATGTGCGGAAGGCCCGGATTTGGGTTTTTTGGAGGATGTTTGGGTCCGTAATTAGAGATGTTACTCGGATAATGAAGGCCCAAAATCTGCTGATGCTCCGTCATGGCCGTTTCATCATGGGGTGGGGAGCCATATGTACCCCAATTTTAAGCAATAGCGTCAAAAACGCCTTTGGTCTGCCTTGTGATGTTAGGAAAGTTTATAATATTTGTAATAGTGATAGGGTAGGCGAGTATACTTGAATTAAAATAGTGAACGGTTCTTTTATATCCCAAGACGGGGTTGGATGATCTCTTATTTTTGGTCCCCAAAGCGTGTTTTGGGGATGATACGGGGGAATGCCCCCTTGACGATGTAATTATTTTCTTGTGTTCTATATAGTTTGACGGGCGATGCCCTTTATCCCAAAAAAAAAAAAACCTGTGAATTTCGTGTTAGGTTCGTGTCGTGTCAGAAATTCACACCCCTAATAACTTGAAAATATTCCATATTAAAGTTTTCATGGGATGTATAGAAACGAAAAGATGTTGAAATTTTAATGGGATTGCAAAGAATTTGACTTGAAGTATTTGGAGATGGATCTCATATTTTGGCTTGTCCTTTGTAAGTTTAGAGGTGTCAATTTCGGCCATTGTTTATAGAAAACTTGAAGCTTTAAACGGTTCGACCCGTTACCTAATCCGTCTGACCCATTCCTGCATTGTGAATGTTACAGTTCGAAGATTGTTTAAATGTTTTGGATTAGTTTAGCACATTGTTTTGTTGTATTTGATAGGGAATGAGTGAGAATGTGCGCCTCTAACAAGTTCTTTGACAGGAGGTTGATCTTTCCCGGCAGATGGTTTAGTGGTTGCAGCCTTTGTGATCAAACTACATTGACATCACTTGTAGCATATTTGTTGTTAAAACTTATTTCAAGAAGCTTTCTTTAGATATTATCATTTCATATCATAAGAATTGAGCTTTGTTAACATGTTATGTTACTGTTTGTTTTTTTTTTCTACCAAAGTTACATACTTGTATTGAAATAAGGCCAATTGGATTTTAACACCTTTAACTTTGAAGAATTGGCCGATAACACCCGCAACTAACACTTTGATCTGTGACACCCTAAACTTTTAATTTTGTTTGTCATTTCACCACTCAGTTAGAAAATGAGTAACTGAGTTAGTTTTTTTATCCTACGTGTCAATTTTATCCCACGTGGCATGATGATGTGGATATGGAGCCTATTCTTTTTCCACATAGAACAATATAACATAACCCATCATTGACTTTCATTTCATTATTCCTGTGTAAAGAAGATCAGCAGCAATGGGGTGTGTACAGAATAACCATTTCATTTCCACCAATAAATCATCCCCCTATCTCTCTCTCTCTACCACCGCCCCACCTGATCAACCACCACAAACCGCCACCCAACGCCCTGCCACAATTAAAACAAGCGACACCCCCATTTCCGTCGAATCTGTAGTCACCACAAACCGCCACCCACCACCCCACAACACCGCCATCACCTCCGTGTAGAAACATGAAACGAAGGTCGTGGCCAGTCTCATCCTCACCTTCGTTTATAAACCATAAATCTCATCCTCACCTTCGTTTATAAACCATAAACGATTCCTCCGAAGTGACAAGAATGGTGCTCTCTGCGAACAAGGTAGGAGGCTAATGCGGTGGTGGCGCTGCGGCGGTTGCTGGAGTGGCTACGACGACGATTTCTTGGCCCGCCCATGGCAATCCATTCCAAGAGTTCGGTCAACATCTGCATCCATCCCTGTTCCCAAACACCCTAAAATCACAATATGCCTAGTCATCTTCATCAGCCTACCCAAGCCCCAAACCATCCCTTGCGATCAGTTCGCCGGAATCGGCCATAAACGAAGCTTCATAATAGATCCAGCGATGAGAGTTAATTTCATTCTATTCCGACTAACAAGGGTTCCGGCGATGGTGAAACCCTAGTTATTGTACAAAGGCGACATTTTGGTTGAATCGGAGACAGAGATGGTTGATGAAGAGGGTGGGTGGTTGATGAAGAGGGTGGGGTAACGGCGGAGATGCGGCACAGAAACACCGGTCGTTTGGATTTGTTGAATGGTTGATTAGGTTAAGTGTAGGTTTAGATGCAAGTTAAGTGAAGTATGCGAGTTTAGTATAGTTGAATGGTTGATTAACTGATGCAGAGACTTGAGTTATCAATTAGAACTAGGTTTTAGCTCTTAGAAAGATCATTGTGGTGTTTATACACATGTAGTGCCACGTAATCAAGAATTTGCCATGTCATCTTGTCCACGTAATCAAGTCTGTGCCACGTAGGATGGAAGACTAACTCAGTTACTCATTTTTTAACTGAGTGGTGAAATGACAAACAAAATTAAAAGTTTGGGGTGTCACAGATCAAAGTGTTAGTTGCGGGTGTTATCGGCCAATTCTTCAAAGTTAAAGGTGTTAAAATCCAATTGGCCTTGAAATAAATGTTATTTACATAGTTGCCTTCGCCACATCGCGCCAATGTCAGTGTTTTCTTTTTTTAAATTAATATTACTTCTTTTTGAGCAGGTCACAGGTAGAGGTGGAAATACCATTTCAACCCACTAATATGAAAACAATATTGGATTAAGTGTACAAATTCTTATTGTGTATAAACCGATACATTTAGCATCTGATATCATTATTGTTAATAAGGTTGTGGATAAACCTATTTTTTGATATTTTTGAGAAAAATATTTATGGTTTAAATATGTTTTTGTATAGAAATTTTTGGGTATATACGTTTTCGACCCACCCGTCGAAAACGTCAAGCTTCGCCACTGCCGAAGGCCTCATTGTAACTGATGATACGATTCATCATTCAAAACCGTTGATTTACCCACATCTTTAAAACCCCTCATAACATAACTAGAATCACACAATTTTCTTTGTTTTCTCCTGAAGCCGGTAACCGACCGTCACACAATAACCACCAAACGCCATCACGAAACCACCAATCGCCGCACACCGCTGATTCTCCGACGTTGAAGAAGGCCACAACCGACCCTCACGTTCTGCTACACTGCCACCATCGTCGTTGCACGCAACATCGGAAACTACATCCCCGTACATAGCCCTAAACTCACCAACCTAAGTGATATGTTTCCCGCCGCATCGCGCGGGTAAACGACTAGTATATATATATATAGGGTCAGATTCAGAGAGAACGGTGAGAAGTATGAGAACGGTGAGAACGATTTTGGTGGTGACATGTGGCATTGATGCTAAATTACACTAAGGGGTAATATTGTCAAAAAAACCCACTCACATGAACTGGGTGTTCAAATAAAACGCCATAAAAACACCCAATTCAGAAAAACGCCATGAAAATACCCAGTTAAAAACGCCATAAAACACCTAGTTCAAAAAAAACGCCATGAAAAAACTCAGTTGAAAACGTCATAAAACACTCAGTTCAGAAAAACGCCATGAAAATACCTAGTTAAAACGCCATAAAAACACATAGTTCAGAAAAACGCCATGAAAATACATAGTATAAAACTCCATAAAACCCATTTAATTTTTTTTTCGAAAAGTATATCAATAGTATACTCGTTGGAAAGATAAAAAAACGATGAGTTTTATGGTGTATTTTTTTTCGAAAAATAATCACGTATAAAAAAGTTATTGTCGTTTAAATATGATGGAGGAAAATGGCATGTGATTAGCATGTGCACCTTTGTTTGGATCTTCCTATTTTACCTCTCCTGGTAGTTCCAAGACCCTTATTATTTACAAAAATGCCACCGCATCAATCTCAGCCACAAACCACTAAGATCGTGTGGCTGAGAATCGTTCTCACCGTCCTCACACTTTGAGGCATTCTCTCCTGATCCTGTTCCTATATATATATATATAGGGGAGGGTTATCTTGAGAACGCTAAATATTGCGAGAAGCGTGAGAACGAATGAAAAAACCAATCAAAACCAATTTTTTTAATACAAACCTCATTGTAATTAAGATACAACATCAAATAATTCATTTCTACTTTCAAAATCACTTTTTTTATATTTTTTACACATGTGTAGATCTATGGAGCTTGAGACACGCTCCACTCCTGGTTGGTGCCATAGGAGTGCTTTGTGATCCCAATGATGTCAAAGTTGTCTCGGTTTGGTTACTTACTTATGGTATATATGTCAGGGTGTTTGCGGCACACTGATAGATCCTTAAAATCCATGAATGCTAATAACATACCATGATTTCATTACATGATTACAAACATGAGATTTCATATGATAACAATAACTGCATGAACTCGCTCAACTTTTGTTGACTTTTTAAAACTACATGTATTTCAGGAAACAAGTCTTGAGCCGGTGATTCACTACGGGAAACGGGAACGACAATGACAACGATTGCCGCTTTTGGAGGATTTGTCTTCTATATCCCAACTTCGTATAGGTATATAGGGGACAAAACCTCAATATGTTTTAGGTCAAAAACAATCTTTTGTGATGTGTAATATAACTTGATAACTATGTTATGTTTAACGTTGAACGTGTATGAAATTTGAAACTACTTTTGGAAACTTGTAAACGTTGGTTGAATTCAATATATCTATGGCATCGTTGTTGGTTTATATTTGTTTAAATGATTGGATGCAATGATTACCTTTCTTAAGTCACACACAATACGCTTCCACTACTAGCAGGGTGTGACATAAAGGAGGAGGGTTTTGTTACTAAATATGTTGAAAATGATAATTTTGTGAAAGGGTCTCCACTTCGTAGTTCGATTAGGGCCTCCGAAAACATAGGAAGGCCACTGGCTGTAAGTATAACTGCTAAGCCAAATAATAAGCACAATCATAGCCTCCATACATATATGACTGAAAATTGGAGAGGCTAATTCACATGCACAACAATCCAAAGCAAGAAACTCTTGCTAACTCTTCATATGTAAACCAAATGGCATGTGTTGTAAGCCATAATCGATATCAAATCAAAAAATAGTACAAGCTCAGAAGCCTTAAATGGCTGCAATAAAACATGCCATGCCTAATAAGAAGCCACATCACAGCCATAACTCTCAAATGAATAACGATTTATCTTCGTCGAGTACCAACTCAAGTTTATACGTCAAACAAAACAAAAACAAAGTTATCAAATCTGCTTTAAAAATAAGATCTCAAATGAACACAAAAGTCTCATTTTGATAGATAGCTACCCGGAAGGTAAACAAACTGGTCAAACTTAGTCAAAATAATGTAACCCAAAAACGGTGAACAAAGATTTCACCTTATAATTCCGAACACGAAACAGAACAATCAAAATAATAGAACACCACAAGGGTGTACGGCGGAAGCCGCCAAACGCCGCTAGGACGACATGCATACATGAAACCCACAAACATAAACAATCGTCGAAAAAACAACTCACAGAAACCCAAAGTTGGAAAGTCCGATAACAAAAATCGGCCAAAAACAAATAATAACCAAAGGGTTTACCTATCAAAGATGTTACAACAAGTTGAAACAACCACCAAATAACAACTGCAGAGCTCAGAAAGGGGGGAGGGGAGCGGTGGCAGTGGTGGTGGCGGTGTACAAATGAAGCCCACACCAATTAGTTAGAATGGCATTGGTTTGGCCTTAGAAACCACTAAAGGTACAAAACCACAATGCATAGGACCAGTGCAAGGATTTTTTAGGTTTGAGGAAGAATCCACCAAATTAGGGGTCAAGCATGGAGAACAGGGTTTTGGTGGGGATTCTGATCAGAGCCGGTGTTGGATCTGAAGAGCTGGTGCGGTTGTGGGCGGTGCCGGATCTAACAGTGGTGCGGTGGTGGGAGGTGACAGGTGGGGCAGTGGTGGGCGTTGGTGATGTTGGTGCGGTGGTGGTTGATGGAGAACAATGGTGGTGTTGGTTATGTTTAGAGTGGTGGAAGGTGGTGGTTTTTGTCGACGGTTGTGAAAAGAGGTAGACAGGGGGTATAGAGAGAGATGTGTTGTGTTCTATGTAATATACAGAACTACAGATACATCATATATATTGTTTAACAAAACTAGGTTTTAATGCTGCGCGCCGCGTTGCGGCGCGACAAAACTAAGTCATTGTAAAACTATTTATTGCGACTAAATACTTGGTTGTTATTAAAGCTGTGCTATTTAGTGTCTTATTTTTAAGTTGACAAGTGGAGTTTTCATACAACATAGCCGTTGGTAGCAAGCGAGTTAGTAGAGTGCACCGTTATAGGCACTGGTAAACTGCTTGCGCGGCCTGATCTCTATGTTGTTTCTAATTTGAGTTCCGCTGCCACCTGAGTTCCAGGCTGTTCTTCGCAAAACTCAGCTCTCAGTCATTGATCTATGCCCATCTCTTGTCGATTTACGCCCATCTATTGTGATTTTGCTGAAAAAAATTCTCTCTCTTCGTTATCTATGCTTATCAGCATAACTCCATTTTCTCCGTAGCCTACCCTTCACAAAAACAACAGAATAAGAACATACTTGCTGACTAAAATTGATCTTTTCATGCTGGGCCTTTTCGGTTAAATTGGATAAAAATAATAAGGGGAAGACAAAGGCTGCTCTACCAACCAAGCAGACAAAGATTTCCCCAAAATTGAAGATATAGTGCCAACATAAAACAAACCCAGTCAGGTAATAATGAGAATTCTCTTAGGGGGAACAAAATCTAAACAAACCTACCTTTGATTATTAGGATTAAGAAACCCCAAATAGCGAATTTAGTTTTTTTTTTTACCCACAAAATTGTAAATTTTAAATCGAGCCCTTAGGACACAGCATAAGTGATTAAATACAGAAGGAAGAACAACAATTTAGTAACTGAAACAAATGTGAAGAAACGTAGGTAGAAGAAGAAGAAGATTACCTTAACCCCTGGAGTATCACTACCTCGCTATCTCTCTCGTGGTGAGAAATGAAGAGCAACATCAGACTAAAAGAGGGCAAACTGGATAAAATCAGGTGTGGCTGGGGGCAGCGAAAAGTGACTTGCAACATGCTGGTGCCACGTTTATCAGTTAATGTACCACGTTAGAGAGAAGTGCCAACAACAACATTCCATTGGTGTTCTCGGACCGTCACAACAACAAACATAATCCATGCCTCCCCAATAAACCTTATCAAATTCAGCAAAATTCAACTAATTTATAAAACCCAAAATACACATTTAAAAACCAAAAAACAAAATATTTAAGCAAAAAAAGATACCTTCTTGATATGTACAGCAATGGAGGTGTAGTCACTAACATCATAAATATTCACGGCATGTCGGCATGAACCTATAACTTCAATCACACACCTGTATCTTTCACATATGCTTTCCCTACTAAATTACTAATAAATACCAAACATCTGTTTCTGTATCAATTATGCAATCAAGAAGAACAAATGAAATATAAAATAATGAAACTAATAATGGAGGGCCTACATACTGATTTCTTAACTTACCATTTGTTTGTCAAAAGTTTCAATAATAACAATTACACATGAGTAAACTAATAAATTATCAACCATAACTACTGCTCAAATCTATATTAAAGAAAACAAAAGTAAACCTTGATTAGAGTTTCTTTAGGCCAAGATCAAGAACAAAATCCAAACTTGAAAACTGCATCGGACTTTGGATTGGGAGCCGAGATTAAAACAACAGTGTTTTGAAGTCTATAATCGCTTGTAGGTTAAATATCCCCAAGCTTTTGTTATGAACTCTAAAAAGCCCATTTTTCTTTTCACTCAGAAATTCAACATAGCAGTTCTATCAAAATGGAAATATATATAAAATGATTTCAATGTTGAACAATATCAAAACAAACTTTAAATTTCTGAATAGTCAAGCCTATCATTACTTTCAAATCTTTTTAACATGGAGAAAACAAACGTCAACACACAAAAGACAATCCAGATAACAGAATGACCTATTTCCAAATAAATATATGGCTACATAGCAAATTTAAAGTAAAGTGTTAACCATACAAATAAAAAAAAACCCAACAGGCCAGTGAAGTCTTGCTATTTAAAGCTTAAACAATGAATACAATGCTAAAACTTACTTTAGAGACTAAAGTGGATCAATTCATTTATCTTCGGAATTTGTTTGTCAATCGGACTTATGACAAATTGCGATCTAATTCACCTGTCAATTCACAAAACACCACCAATGATTCGTGGAACAAACAGAGTATTTAGAGAAACAAGTCGAAATTCTTGTAACAAAAACCTTCAAACTTATATATCTTCGATTCTCCTTTCGATTTCAAATCCAGAACTGTAAAAGCTCAAGAACATGAAGATGAAGCTCATAAGAAATCCTCTGTCCAAATAATTTTTCTGCAAATAAAAATCATACAAAATCATTAATCAATAAGTGAATCAAGCAAATCTTCCGATTTATTCCTGAAATTCATAAACAAATTGAAAACAAAACGATGACATAGTACCGAAATTCATCAACCGGATTGAATGCATCTGATACAACTTCATAAAAATTAACTTTGCAATCTGAAAGTAATCAATTACACAACAACTTCAACATTACACTCACCTAATTCCGATGTTAGTCTTAAGCAAGGCGTTATAGACAGATTGTACGAAAAATGTATCATGCAAATACACAATAGAGAGGATGCTTACCGGAGGATTTGCTGGACCTCGCCTCCGTCGTCTATTCGGTTCTGAGATACAAAACCATCTTCGTTGTTACCCAATAACCCACTGTTGCTATGGTGCTATAGAGGGACGACACTGGTGAACAGATTGTCTAAACCCTAACCAGTTCTCTGTCCGCTTTTTGTCTACCTTTCTGTAATACCCCGAGCCGCCGCATCCCCATCGTGAATCACCACCGTAGGCAGTGTTCAATGGTCCTGGTTACAGGCCGGGTGAGCGGTTAGCGGTGGGGTTAGGGTTTTCAGAGTGGTGATGCGGGTTGTATGGTGTAGTGGTTGTAGTGACGGTGGGAGAAGGGTGATGGTGGGTGGAGATGGTACGCAGATCCGCCGCCGTCATGGCCGGAACATCACCGGTTGAACACCCCTTTCTCTCTCTAAAAAGCATCCTCATCTGGATTGTCACACCCCGACCACGTAGAACATACAAAACGTGGCGGAAATGTCGGGGAGTGTTGTAACAGAATTAATTGTTTCAAATCCATGGCAATTGAAGTTTCGTTTTATTGATTAAAAGTGTTACAATGTCTTAACAAACAAAGAAATACAACATAATTAACTAGTCTTGCATCTTTTATTGTCACTAAAGCCCAAGTCTGCCTATGTGTATCTTGATCATCTTATGCAACAGCTCCTGAAAAACACATGTGAAAATAGGTACGTCAGCATAAAAATTGTTGGAACCCGAAGGTTTATTCATGTAGGTTAGTATAGTTTAAGGGTTGATTATGTACTTGTTTAGTTCTATGTTTTGGGTCGATTTTATATGGGTTGGGCTAGTCTACTTGGTGTCGAATTGGGTTTAGGTTTGTGGCCAGTTGTTTTGTATTTAAACACACCTCAACCTCTTGGTTGAGGTTGTTGTTGATCAGTTGTTTAGTTGCGACACAAGGGACACAAGGAACCGGTTGTAGTTGAAGTCTTGTATCAGTCTTTGCTTGTCATTGAATGCAAGATTTCGGTTTGTGTTTTACTTATTATATTTATCTTGATTATTATTATATGTTCTTGAATCGACTTATGATTGTTTTCCGCACTTTCACAAGTTAAAGATTGATATCGTTGAAAGATCCTAACGGGTTTTACAATTGGTATCAGAGCCATTGAAGTCTTTCAAGGCTCGGTTTTGATATCATTCAGATTCAAGAACTGGTTTTGCTACTGATCCAGTTTTGTTGCTTGTTTTTGCAGTGAAAATTATTGAAATATACAATCTGTTCTTGATCGAATCATTAAAAAATTGCTGATTTTGGTTTGTTGATTTCAGAAAAGGTGTTTGCTGATTTTACGGAAAGTTGGTGTTCAACAAATTCAAAGATTACAATATCTTTGAATTTTTGGAAGTGCTGAAAAATAGGGATTGCGAGTCAACAGATCTTATCTCTTATTTTTTTTGCAGGTTTCGACTCGCAACCATCATAGTTTCGGCTCATCCTGTTTTGGTTTCGACTCGCAACCTTGGTTTCGGCTCATCCTGTTTTGGTTTCGACTCGCAACCATAGTTTCGGCTCATCCTGTTTTGGTTTCGACTCGCAACCTTGGTTTCGGCTCATCCTGTTTTAGTTACGACTCGCAATCATCATTCAGTCTCCACTCGCAATCACAGTCATTTCGACTCGCAACGACACTGATCACGGACCTTTGAACTGTTGACTATTTGGACTTAAAATTTAATTAATTAATTAACTGATTAATTAAATATGTCGACAAATAACACTGACCTGGCTGCTCTTAACAAACAACAAGAACTGGACTCAAAGGTTGGAACTACTACACGCATTCCTAGGTTAACCGATGCAAATGACTTTCCAGAATGGAAATGGCGTTTTGAACAGCATGTGAAAGTCAAGGACTCAAAGATATGGAGAAGCATCTTAAGAGGTCCAAGGGAGATTATGACTGACAGTCCTACCGAACCTGGTCTAAAAGTGAAGAAAGCAAAGAGTGAGTATACTGAAGAAGATTTCAGTATAATTGAGGAAGATGATAGAGCACTGTCCTATTTAACCATGGGATTGGGTCCTGATATAGCTATTGGCTTTCGTACTTGCAAATCTGCTAAGGAACTTTGGGAATCGTTGATTGACGTTTACGAAGGGAATGAAGACATGAAGGAAAGTCGAAGGAACTTGCTCAGACAGAACTTCAATAACTTCAATCACATCTATGGGGAGACTGTAGACAATCAGATTCAGAGGTTTGTCAAGTTAGTCACACAAATGCAGATGGAAGAGATTCCTACTTCAAATGCATCAACAAATAGGCAACTTTTAAATGCATTACCTAAAAGCTGGGATCATCATGTGGCTATGATTAAGAAAACTAAAGATCTTGCTAGATGCAGTTTATCTGAAATGATTTCTCATATCAAAGCATGTGAATTGGATGATAAGCAAAGAGAGACCAATCATAAAAACAGTTTGTTAGCTGCAGGATTCACTATTGCACCATCTTCATCAAACAACAATGCAGCCCTTTTGTCTCAAGGAGGTTTTCAGATGTTTAGCAATGCTGCATCTGTTAAAGCAGCTCCTAGTCCAGCTAACATCTACTACTCTGGGTCTTCTGCTCAAGTTGCTCCATCTGCTTCTAATGCTGCTCCCGCTTCTGCTGTGAATACTTCTTCCGCAACTTCTGCCTCCACTGCAAACAATGAGATGATAGCTTTCTTTACTAAACAGTCAAAGGAGAGTTTGGATATCGCAGCTTCTGTTATAAATTGCTTAAATGCTTTTGTTGCAGGAAAAATTGATCCTCCAAAATGGTGTAGCGAAGACCTATATCAGATTCATCCTGATGATGTTGAAGAAATGGACATCACCTGGCAGATGGCAATGGCTGCTTTCAGGGCACAAAAGTTTATTAGAAGAACAGGTAAAAATCGATGGGGAAATGCTTGGAATGGTGCTGCTAAAGTGCCTTTTAACTTGCGCTGTTATAACTGTCATGAGGAAGGACACTATGCTAGAAATTGCACCAAACCACTGATAAATAGAGAACAAACTCCTGCACAGCCCGCAACACCTAATCGAGAAAGAGCTCTTGTGACCACTGCTAGTTTAACAGATGCTGCTGCTTCCGGAAGTCCTCAGCCACAAGGATTAGCTCAAGCCCTGGTGGTTCAGCCCAACATCAACTTTGATTGGAATTCAGAGATTGAGCGTCTGAACATTTCTGCTCCAGAAAATCAAGCTGCTTTAAACAACAATATTGCTTTTATGACCTCTCATGATCAAGCATCTGCACAAGAGAAGGAGGAGACTGCAGCTGAGAACTTTGCTTTCATGACTCAGATTCTCTCAGCTCCTGTTAAAGGTTTAACCAAAGAAGAGGTACTTTCTGCTTTCTGTACTCCTGAATGTAGAGAAAGAGTTGAAGTTTATAGGATGCACAACGCTGAGCTAATTCAAGATTATCAAGACATAAAAAATAAAAACTTTACTTTATCTAAAAATGAAAAACTTTTCAAAGAAAAGATCGAAGCTCAGCGTAAAGACATCATCAAACTCAAGGATGATGTAAGTGTAAAATCATCTCAACTCTTGTACGTTCAGGAAAAATTGTGCATAGTGACTAAGGAACTGGAAGATATCAGAGACAAATATCAAATTAATGAGCTTAACATTAAAAAAATTGATTCTTCCAGCAAACTAGTTAAAAACCTGTGTGATCAACAGCTTGAGTACAAAGAAAAGAAAGGGCGCGGTTTGGGTTACAATCAGACTCCTCCTCCATATAATAATAATTACACTTATCTGCCAATGACTGAGGAGGAGATGATGAATGAGAGTAATATGACTTTTGGTTCTAATATCAACAAGTCTTCTTCTCATGACAGACAAGTTGAGAAAAAGAAGTCTACTCCATTAAATTTTGTTTCAAAAGGCTCAATTGATCCTAACGTTTCATCTTCATGTGCAGATGATATTTCTGAAGTAAAGTGTGAAGATGTTCATGGGAGTGAACCAGTTGTTACTTCAAATATTTCTGAACCTTATTTTGAACCTTATTCTGAACCAACTGAATCTGACATGGCTTTTAGTCGTTCTTTATTTGCGTCGTTTTCTGCTTATGTTTCGTCTTGTGAGCCTGTTGTTTTGGGCAAAACTGATGACGTTTGTGTTGATGATTTGAACAATAAGTGTGGTGATGATTGTTTTTCCGTTAATGTGTGTGATTCTAATGCTTCTAACGTCTCAGTTAATGAAAATGTTACAGGTGAGGTCCCTCAGGATGCATTCAGTGAAACCACTGAAACGACTTCTCAAGAAAATCAAGAGTATCCTGATTCTTCTTCTGAACCTGTCTCAGTGGGTGTCCCTAATGTTGAATCTAATGGGACCCCATTGGAAACTGTAGTAGAAATTAAACCTGAATCGTCTTCACATGATAAATGCGTTGAGGAAATGCATATTGATGAGACTTCTACTAGTTCAGAAAATGAACCTGAATTAGTTTCACATGACAAATGCATTGATAAAACGCATATTGATGAAACTTCTCCTTGTTCAAATATTGAACCAAAATTAAGTAACAAAGAAAAGGATGTTGATATAAGTGAGAAGTCATTAGAAGAAAAACCTTCAAAATGCTCAGAACAACCACAAGCACAACATGTTCAGAAAAACAAGACGTCAAATCATTCAAAATCAAGTAAATCGTGCAAAAGCTTTCAAAATACACACAAATTGAAGCGACAAACATGTTTTAACTGTGGCATTGCTGGTCACATTGCCAGAAATTGTGGTCAACTCCCAAGGACATCGTACAAGAAAAGGTCTGTGCAAGATCAGAAGGTCATGTTTAACCGATATCGTTGTTTAGAGTCAATGACGACTGAAAAGACCAAGACAATGAAAAACAACTATCGCAAGACTAAACCTTCTGATCAGGATTGGAATGCAGCCAAACGCAAAAATCAGAAACAACAAAATGATTTTCGAAAATCTCATCATAATGCTTTTGGTAATTACAATTCTAACTGGTCAAATAAGCATTGGAAACCTAAAGCTAAGGCCAAGCAATCCAATTCGTCTTATACATGTCATCGAAACTCTGTCTTTCAAAATACTTCAAAGTTTTTAAATAAAGAAAACCTAGTGTGGCAGAGAGTGACTTATATTGATGCACAAGGAAAACCCAGATCCACTATGGGCTGGGTTCCTAAATCTAACTAATCCCGCTAATCGTGCAGGAACAGCTGTGGAGGACTACCGTGCGCCTCTGGTACATGGATAGTGGCTGTTCCAGGCACATGACAGGAGACTTATCCCAACTGGAAAATGTCAAAGAATTTAATGGTGGATATGTCTCATTTGCGGGAGGAGATTCAGGCAGAATTACGTTGAAAGGAACTGTACGAAACGGCGTTTTAAGCTTCGAAAATGTTAACTATGTTCCAGAACTGAAACACAATCTGTTAAGTATTTCTCAGATTTGTGATCGAGGGAATTCAGTTCACTTTACAAAGAAAGGATGTCATGTTCTTAAACCTGGAATTGTCATTCCAGAAGACTGGTTCTTAATGTCTGCAGAAAGACGAGGAAACGCTTATGTGATTGATATGAACAAGAAACCGTGTGAAGAAATTACTTGCCTATTTTCGAAGATTTCAGAACATGATGGTCTACTGTGGCATCGTCGCCTTGGGCATGTGAACATGAAGAATTTGAACCGACTAGCAAAAGGTCAGTTAGTACGTGATCTTCCAATAAAAGATTTTATGTTGGTTGAAAAGTGTGTTGCTTGTGCAAAAGGAAAAGCTCATCGAAAACCTCATAAGGCTAAACCTGCACCCTCGACAAAGGCCGTGCTTGAACTACTTCACATGGATCTTTTTGGTCCAGTGAATGTGTTGAGTATTGGCAAGAAAGCGTATTATCTTGTGATCGTCGATGATTATTCTCGCTACACCTGGGTATATTTTTTAAGTCACAAGAATGAAACTGCTGCCTTGGTGAAACAATTTATCACTCTGGCTGAAAATCAAGCGAGTGCTAAGGTGAAGGTTATTCGATCTGATAATGGGACAGAATTCAAGAACGTTACTTCGGACACATTCTGCACTGCTAAAGGAATTGATCGTCAGTATAGTGCACCACGGACTCCTCAACAGAATGGAGTAGCAGAAAGGAGAAATCGTACTCTTATTGAGGCTGCAAGAACTATGCTGGCTGACTCGAAGCTTCCTAGTTTCTTTTGGGCCGAAGCTGTTAGCACGGCTTGTTACGTCCAGAATCATGCTTTAGTAAACAAACGACATATGAAAACTCCATATGAAATTCTGGAAGGACGTAAACCTTCGGTTTCACACTTTCGCATCTTTGGTTGTCCATGCGTGTTACTACTCATGGACTCTAATGGAAAGTTTGAGGTCAAAGGGGACGAATGTTACTTTGTTGGATATGCTAAAGGGTCAGCCTATAGAGTATACAACAAGGTAACTAAAAAGGTCGTCGAGTCGTGCAACATTGAATGGCTCGAAGAAAATGCTACGGACGCTAGAGTTGGACCAGATTGGTTATATGATTATGCTGAATTGTTTAAATCTTTTAACATTTTGTCAAGTGATTTTTCAGATGCAGGTGTGTCTATTCCAAAACAACCTTTGTCTTTTGAGGATATTGAAGATGAAGAACAGACAGAAGGAAGCGTGAGACATCATACCATTGATCCGCCAGGAATGGTGTTTACGCAGCATACTACGTGTCAACAAACGTCCCATCAATCCCCTGAAGGTGCTTCAAATAGTGGTTCTGCATCAAATGGTTCCAGATCTGCACTATTTCCTGAACATATTCCTGAAGATTGCATTATTACCACTCCATTCGTTCATAATACTGCAGCATCTAATGAGGGGGAGACTAGCAACACCACCACTGAAGACGATACTGTACCTGATCTGGCAATACCTACTAGTGTTCAACGGAATCATCCTATAGAGAATGTGATTGGTCCTGTAAATGCAGGAGTTTTAACCAGGAGTCAATCAGGAACCATCAATACTTGTTTATATTCTTGCTATATTTCTCAAATCGAACCTAAAACTGTTGATATAGCTTTGCAGGAACCAGGCTGGGTAGATGCTATGCATGAAGAGTTAAACCAGTTTGAGAAGCTTGGAGTATGGAAACTTGTCAAGTTGCCACAGGGAAAGCGCAAACTTGGAACTAGATGGGTTTTTCGAAACAAGCAAGATTCTGCAGGGGTTATTGTTCGAAATAAAGCAAGGCTGGTGGTTCAGGGATTTCGACAAATAGAAGGCTTGGATTATGATGAAGTATATGCTCCAGTTGCCCGACTTGAAGCCATCCGGATTTTCTTAGCCTACGCGTCATATATGGGGTTCACTGTTTATCAGATGGACGTCAAAACAGCATTTCTCTATGGGGATGTGAAGGAAGAAATTTTTGTTGAACAGCCACCAGGTTTTCTGCATCCAGATCATCCAGAATATGCCTACAAGCTAGATAAGGCATTGTATGGATTACATCAAGCACCCCGTGCTTGGTATGCCACACTAACTGAACATCTTCTGGCTCATGGGTATACACGTGGCACGATAGACCAGACTCTGTTTATCAAGAAGGTAGGCAACGATCAGATCTTAGTTCAAATCTATGTTGATGATATTATTTTCGGATCTACAAGTGAGGAACTTTGCAAGGAGTTTGAGAGAGTTATGAAAAAGAAATTTGAAATGAGTGCTCTTGGAGAAATGACACTGTTTTTGGGTTTACAAGTCAAGCAGAATTCTCAAGGGATTCTTATTCATCAAGGGAAGTATGTGGATGACGTGCTAGCAAAATTTAAGTTTTCGGACGCAAAGCCTGCTGAAACACCAATGGCAGAGAGACCGCTATTGACTGAAGATGAAGAAGGAACTTCTGTGGATCAACGTCAGTATAGGTCTATGATCGGATCGTTGATGTATCTGACAGCTAGTCGTCCGGATATTATGTTTGCTGTCTGCAACTGTGCAAGATATCAGGCTAATCCTAAAACTTCTCATCTTACTGCTGTTAAACGAATCTTTCGGTACCTTAAAGGCCGACCTAGGTTTGGTTTGTGGTATCCGAGAGATTCAAATTTTGACTTGTTTGCTTTTTCTGATAGCAATTTTGGAGGTACTGATAGTGACAGGAAATCTACATCAGCTGGATGCCAGTTTCTGGGTGACAGGCTCATTTCTTGGCAATGCAAGAAACAACAAACAGTGGCGATTTCTACAGCTGAAGCTGAGTATGTTGCTGCTTCTGCATCTTGCTCTCAAGTGGTGTGGATGCAACATCAATTGCAGGACTACGGTTTGACTTATCTCAACACTACTATTTACTGCGATAATGATGCTGCAATACAAATTGTTAGAAATCCTGTTTTTCACTCCAAAACCAAGCACATAGACATCAAAGTTCATTTTATTCGAGATTGCTTTGACAGAGGTCTTATTACACTTGAGCAAATCGACACAGATGCAAATGCTGCCGATTTGTTCACCAAACCTGTCAGCAGCTCAAAATTCAAAGTGCTTGTGGATTTTCTGAAAATGATCCGCTTTACTGACTGAGCATGTTTTTGTTTTTCGTAGGTAAATTTGTTCATAAAGTTTTCTATTCTTAGGTAGTTTTTATTTATGCTCAAATTTAGGGGGAGAAATTTTGAAAAATACAAAAACATTAAAAAATTGAAAAAAAATTGAAAAATACAAAAAGAGGTGTGGCAGGACTGGGAAATGAAATGAATTTTCACATTATGGTCGAGGGCTGACTCATGTAAGACCAGTATCGAAATAGTTTGACTCTAGTATGATGTGTTGGTAGGCTCTATCCTTAAGACTGGAAACATTGGCTGTTTCTGTTTAGAACTAAAAGAGTACATGACCTCAGAAAAGAAAATCACTTGGAATTAGCTCATGTCTATTTGAATGTCTGTATGTTGTCCCGATACACACAATTTTGGTCTGACTCTGAAATCTTCTCTGAAAAAGTCGTGTACCTCCTCTGCTGCATCCAGATATATGCTGACCTGGAGGTGCTAGGCAACGTCAGCTTCTGCTGCATCCAGATATATGCTGACCTAGCTGTACGTTGTCGATCTGTAGATCAATTAACACCCGAAAGAGGCCCTCAAGTGCCCAAAAGAAACCCATGAAACCTATATCAAATTGAGAAAACTCATTTGATTTGTATATTACATCATCTCTGCTTAAGATCTATTCTGTTCTCTTCTCAATCTATTCCCAGTTAAGATTTCAGAGATTTGGATTGGACTTGTGAAATATGTGGTAGGGAAACTACATGCATGATAGAGTGTGCTGTGCATAATTCCGAGAATTGATTAGTATTTGTTTGGGTGTTCATTGTTAAGATATCAAAACATGATAAAATGAGTTACAGGCAGTTATATGGAAAAGGTCTAGGGAGATGAGTTTAAGGGGACAAATATACTGGCAATTGTCTAGATCATCCAGTAGTAGATCAGTGTTGATAAGTGAAGTCAAGCCCGAAACCTTGTGATTTGATCCCTGAGTATCTATGCAAATTTCCTAATTTATTTTTGTAAATAATATTTTATTATTTAATTTTTGTTTTTAGGTTTTTGTTTTGCAAACATTGCTCAAAAGGTTTAGCGGATAATTTAAAAAAAAAAATTAAATCTGAAATTAAAATTCAGATTAATGGGTTTATGTTGAGGTATATTTGATAAATCTGTTAAGCCTAATGGTTATGTCTCAAGCCCAAAAGTCAAGGGCCCATGATCAAAGTGGAATATAAATAGGCTGGTTTCGAGTCAAGACCTAAGTTCACTCGCAACCAAGCCTCATTCTCTCTCTCAAGATTCCGGTGATCTTTGAAGATTCCGACTTGTCTCCGGTTACGACTCACTATCTGTGGTTTCGATTCATTGATAATCAAGGTATTATGATGTTATTATTCAAGTTTTGCAGAAAATTATGAATAGTTGAAGAGGCTCCGATGAAGATTTGAAGATTCCGATGAAGATTTGAAGTTTCCGATGAAGATTTGAAGATTTTGACTCGCAATCAAGAACATTAAGATGAAGTTTATATGATTATGTGGTTGCGACTCAAACAACACAAGGACTCGAGACCAGTGGTTGCGAGTCGCAACATCGAGATTGGGACTCATGGTTGCGACTCAAAATCTATTGGTTGCGACTCATGATTGCGACTCGAAGTCTATTGATTGCGACTCATGGTTGCGACTCAATGACAAGTGGTTGCGACTCATGGTCTCGAGTGAACAGTAACAGTGTTTTTTGTTATTATTGTTTTTATCACTGTTATGACCAAGATTGGAAACTTAATTGATTTGTGTTGTGTGCAGAAAATGGATTTAAAGTTTATATCTTCTCACAATCAAGTAGGATACTTAGCACCTCCACCAGAGAAACACAAGCAGCTGTATACATCACTGATGAAAGGCCTAAATAAATGCCGGATTGTTCATGCTCTTCGTGAGAATCCGGTTGTTTATGAAGATCTTATCCGAGATTTTTGGAAGAGTGCTAAAGTTGAAGTCGTTGAAGGAAAGGGAGCTATAGTTGCTGAGATTCAAGAGATGAAAGTTATAGTGACTGAGCAGATGATTAGAGAAGCGTTAAAATTTAATGATCAGGAAACAGATCCTATAGAACTTCCAGCTGGAACAGTAGAAGCAATTCTACCTCGTTTAAGCTATGAAGGAAAGTTTCCACCCCTGATAAAGAAGTTTGTGCATCCTTACTGGCGTCTATTACTTCACATGTTCCTTGTGTGCATGACAGAAAATAGAGGGGGAATTGATCAGTTGAATACCACTCAGTCTGCTGCTTTGATATGTGTGATAACAAATGAGCCGTTCAATTATTCAAGATATATCTTGGAAGCAATGAAGAGAAATGCAATTGGACTTCGAAAGGATAAGTTTCTCATGTATCCAAGGTTCGTGCAGATGATTTTAAATGAGTGTTATCCAGGATTGAAGAGATCTGGTAATACGTTGGAATTAAAGCCTATGGGTCCTTCATGTTTTGGTGCTCTTACTACAAAGAAGGGTACTGAAAAAAGGTTTGAAGGTTTGATTCAATTGGAGAAATTTGGTCAGTTTGCAGAGACGGAAGATGTTAGTGAAAATCCGGTAATAGCACGATCTGTTCCAGTGCATAGTGTATCTGCAAGTGCTATTGTTGCTGAAGAACATGATATTCTGAGGAGAGTTGAAGGTGAGCCTGAGACAGAGTGTATAACAATTAACTCTGACGATGAAGGTGTTGAAATAATGTGTGATTCTGATGATGATAGAGAACTTCCTCCTGAAGTTGATGCTGTTGTTTCTACGGTTGAACCAGTGATTACTGCTGAAAGCTTGGCAATGCTATTAAAGTCAGTAACTGACAAGATGGGAAATCCTCCTTCCAATCTGTCAGTATCAACTGAAGAGCCTGTTGAAAGCCCTACGGATTCTGATTCCATGCCATTAAAAAGGAAAAGGAGGGATCCTAGACCTGGAATGTTTGTTGAACAAGGAAAGGATCAATCCGTAAATGTTACTGATGATGACGAAGGTTTATATGACTTCGATTTTGAAAAGAATGTTAGTGATACTACCACCACTGCTGAAAATATCTTTGAGTTTGATGTTGATACTCAAAGAGATGAGATTGCTATGACAAATGTTGAAGTTCAAAGGGATGATATAGATGTTGTTACTGCTGAAGTTCTCGCTACAACTGTTGATGCAGTGCCAATTGGTGTTTCTGATGTTGAAATTCACACTGATGCTGGACCTTCTGGAATTGTTCATGATGAACCCAGCAGTTCTAGTGGTAAAAGACCTGAAGAACCACTAAGAATGTCGTTTGATGATGATTCAAGTGATGAAGATGAGTTTATCAGCATGAGAGATATGAAGAAACGAATGGTTGTGCTTGAGCAAGATTCAATTCATAAAGATGCGAAGATTATCCAACTTGAAGATACTATTGTAAAGAAAGATCAACAGATTGAGCAACTTCAAGGAGATGTTAGTTTGTTGTTCAATATGGTTTATGATTTACGAGGGAAGTTGGAGAAGAAGTTTGGGCAAGAATTTTCTGATCCAACTGATGTTGAAAACAGAAGAAAAGCCTTTGCTAAAGATGATGCTGAAAGAAGTGCTGCAATGGAACAGTATTTCAAGAGAGTTACAAATCCAGTGGCAGACAAAGAGAAGGCTGAAAGGATGAAAAAGAAAAGAGAGTTAGTGATTTTGAAGAACAAGAATTTGAATCCAGATGATGAGGATGCTCATGCAACTCATCATTTAATGGATGTTGGTGAAACTCTCTATGATAAAGTTGGTAATCGTTCTGGTGTAGTTAGCTGGGGATATGACCATGATCGTAAGAGATGGTGGATAAAAAGAAAAATTGGTCCTGTCGAGTGGTACAAGCATCCAGGACAGTTTCAGTCTTTCACTAAGGTGGATTTGACAAATTTGTCTAATGCACCTTATGTGGATGATAAGCCTGGAGGTGCTGGATATATATTTTTCGAGAGGTTGAAGAGGGAGGTTCTTAAAGGTTTTCCTTCAATGCGTACGACAGAGTCCATTGTTAAACCAGCCAAAGGAATTAGAGATCCTTACACAAACAAGCGTATGAAGATCGTGCATTGGCCAGCTACTGATAAAGAAAAGACGATTCCGTTAGTGAGAAAGATTCCAAAAGGTGCACTGAAGACATTACACTTTTGGGCATATGATGAACGTCTTGGGCAGGCGGTGATTGTTTGTGATGGAGAGACGAGTTTTTGTAGAACTCTGGGCAGGCCCTAAGTAGAACTCTGGGCCATGTTAGGATTCTTAGCGAAAATGTCAACCCTCAAAGTGAAGTCCTTGTAGTAACAAAACATAGAGTTTTGAACTACGGACAGAAAAACGTTTCTTATGAAGACTTATCATAGGAAACTGTGTGTGTGATTGAGATCAGAATTGGGTAGTGTGAGAATAAATGACATTGGTCGAAGTCCAAGACTTCTCCCGTATCATTACTCTTGCCACTGTTGGTCTTAACACATGATAAAACTTCATGTGGTTTCTATGCACTGAATTCCATAATTATGTAGGCCTCCATAATTACGTAGTTCCTTGCACAGTCCGCACAGTTCATTTCATAACAATCTCTTGATTTAGACCACCCGAGGGCCTATTTAACTACATAAATACATGATATATTTAACTAGATTGTCGAACCAATCTATTTAACATAGATCGACGTAGGATCTCTTTAACTAAACTACCTACGGGGAAAATTTAACTACATCGACGTAGGATGCATTTAACTAGATTGTCGGACCAATCTATTTAACTTAGATCGACGTAGGATCTCTTTAACTAAACTACCTACGAAGAAAATTTAATTACATCGACGTAGGATGTATTTAACTAGATTGTCGGACCAATCTATTTAACTTAGATCGACGTAGGATCTCTTTAACTAAACTACCTACGGGGAAAATTTAACTACATCGACGTAGGATGCATTTAACTAGATTGTCGGACCAATCTATTTAACTTAGATCGACGTAGGATCTCTTTAACTAAACTACCTACGAAGAAAATTTAATTACATCGACGTAGGATGCATTTAACTAGATTGTCGGACCAATCTATTTAACTTAGATCGACGTAGGATCTCTTTAACTAAACTACCTACGAGGAAAATTTAACTACATCGACGTATGATGCATTTAACTAGATTGTCGGACCAATCTATTTAACTTTATCAACACATGTTGTCCTTAAACTTTGGAATAGTACTTTATAATCCAAGGAACTTAACTACAAAGTAGAAGTCCATTAAGGATTTAAGATAGTACCTTTTTGAATATCCTACTACGAATCCCTCATATGAAGATAAGAAAGATTCTATGAGGATTTGGATAACGAATATCCAGAGTATACAAAAACACAAAATGCATAAACACATAGTCACATAACCACAAAATTGTTTATCTAGATCTTTAATTTGTAAGTTTTGTTTTGTTAATTATGTACATGCATTTAAAGCACACTAGGAATCTATTTCATGGATTTCATTCGGTACTTTAAACATTAACAAGAATCTAACTATGAAGATAGAAAGATCTTCCAAAAATTCAATTTCGTTTTCAAGAAAACGCAATATTCGAATTAAGGAACACAAAAATTTGAAGATACGGAAATACCCTTAGGTACCCTATTAAGAATTTATAGTGGTACGTTGGGTATTCACACAGAGTTGTAACTTGCGCCTCATACTTCGTTTCTTTGCAAGAGACGGGTACTAAGGATTTCCGTGGAAAACGCAAGAGATAATAAAATGGAAGAAATTACGGGGTAGTCTGTTCTTCAAGGAATACAATTCCTTGATTGTCGGTATTGTAGGGAATACGTTGTTTATACATGCCATCATATTTGTACATTGCAATGCAAAATAAGAAGATTTATTTATAAACAACCACAACAACAACTGTTTCATCGACCTTGACAACAAAAGAAAATAATACTTAAGGCTTGATTACTTCTAAACAACATTGTCTTCTAGTTGGTCCGATGCTCATCCCTGTGCTGGATTAGCATTAGCAATCTTTGGGCAATTTCTTCGGAAATGGCTCATCTCGCCACAGTTGAAGCAAGGACCTCGTGGAAGACGAGCTTGAGCAGGATTTACTTGAGGTTGGTTTGGACCAGCTTGGTTCGGGGTAAAACGACAAGCATTTGCCAGGTGACCGAGTCGCCCACATGATGCACACAAACGACACTGTAGGTGAGCTAAGTGGTGTGCATTACATTTGTCGCATATCGGTGCAGTACCGGCATATGGTTTCCTTGCAGGAGGCTGAGTTGGTTGGTTGCGGATGTTTTGGTTGGGTTGAGCAGCAATCGCAAAATTCTGCGAAGCCTTACGCTTCTTATTCTTGGACACCTCAGCATGTTCTTCCTTTGGTTCCACTTGAGCAGTCTTGTCGGATGGTCTTGGGTCGCCTTTTCGAAAAAGCTTTTTCTTTCTGATGTGGGATTCAGTTAGAGTAGCAGACAATTCAATGGCTTGTCTGACAGTAGTAGGGTTGCTGCCAGTAACAATATCCTGAACTAGGTCAGGAAGACCATCAATATATTTCTCGATCGCCTTATCCACAGGAGTAACCATAGCAGGACACAACAGGCTCAATTCTTCAAAACGGTCAGTATAGGCTCGATGTTCGCCACTGTCTTGCTTCAAATCATCAAACTCCCTCTCCAAAGCTCGCAGTTCATGACGAGGACAGAACTCCCTCATCATAAGAGCTCTAAGCTCGGCCCAAGTCTGTGCTAGTGCAATTTCAGCACCCCGGTCTCTCATAATCCCGTTCCACCATGTAAGAGCCCTCTTCGGAAACACGCTCGAAGAAAACTCGACCTTGCGATTTTCAGGACACTGAACGTGACGGAACGTATTCTCAATGCTCTCGAACCATTGAAGAAGCCCAGTTGCTCCCTCTGAACCACTAAACTTGAGCGGTTTAGCTGAGTTGAAACTCTTGAAGTTGCAGGGAGCATTGTTGTTGTTGATGGTCTGCATCATTTGAGCATAAAGATTTGGGAAGGCAACAGCCATTTGCTGCGCGATGATTTCCGCCAGTTCGGCATTTGCCATCTGATTGTCGTGTCGAGGAGGCATTCTAAAAGAGGAAACATGAAAGGAAACGAGTGAGAGATTTAGACGAAAAGAATGAGATGAAACAAATCTGATGAAAGCAAGGAGAGTGGTCATTTGTTTGTTACTACAAAGCAACAAACGACCTCGGTGATTAATCAAAGTAAATAGGTCAAAAATAATGTATCGCGAAGACATGCTCGCCTATAAGTGAACACTTATCCCAAGAATTCCCAGGTAAGCACAACTGGTCTCGCGTCTGATGAGATGTATACAAAGTGCTTGCCTAGACAGAAATCCCAGAATACAGGCATTCACCCTTCCAGTTTGCACGTGTTCACATTATTTAAAACCCAAAACCTTGACGAGATTTTTGAAAATTCAAAGGGTTCAAAACTATGTAACAGAGGGTTCAAAACCTTGTAATCAATCATCCTAGAACAGATGATTAGTTTTCAAAGCGGTTTTGAAATTTATGTTCTTGTTGTGGTAGTCGCCTAAGGATAGGTGACGGTATTGTTTTATGACTAAACGCAAGTAAACTCGCGTTAGGGTCCTAAGAAGGTTATAGACTAGGTCAAAGCATTACTAATAACCTAATTCCCTATAACCATTGGCTCTGATACCATCTTTTCTGTCACACCCCGACCACGTAGAACATACAAAACGTGGCGGAAATGTCGGGGAGTGTTGTAACAGAATTAATTGTTTCAAATCCATGGCAATTGAAGTTTCGTTTTATTGATTAAAAGTGTTACAATGTCTTAACAAACAAAGAAATACAACATAATTAACTAGTCTTGCATCTTTTATTGTCACTAAAGCCCAAGTCTGCCTATGTGTATCTTGATCATCTTATGCAACAGCTCCTGAAAAACACATGTGAAAATAGGTACGTCAGCATAAAAATGTCTGTGAGATACATAGGTTTTGTGAAAATAGGTTTCATGACTTATGTTTGAGAAAATGTTTAGTCATGAACCTTGTAATTTGCTTTGTCTTGTAAATCATTTGAAAAACAATGAGTTCAGATGATATGTATAAATAAGTGAATAATGTATGGTTAAATGAATAACCATGTAAACTGAGTTTGTATAAGATAAGTTGCTTGTAAAACAACGTATTGTGAAAAGTATGTTATTTGTATAAAATGTTATATGTATCAAACTGAAATGATTCAAATAACGCTACGATATGTAATACCATACAAACACTTATATATAGGAAGTACCAGCGGCGTATCCACCATGCTTGTATCATATTACACACGCATAGTTACTTAATCACTTAATCAAACCAAACCATCAAGATGTAAAATGTTCATGTAAATCATGTAATATGTATCCAAGATGTAAATCTGTGATGAATAACAAATGTACTAAGTATGCGACAATAGACATACGTAGCATGTGACCTGTACTAAGTATGCAACAATAGACATACGTAGCATGTGACCTGTACTACGTATACAACAATAGACATACGTAGCATATAACCTGTACTACGTATACAACAATAGACATACGTAGCATATAACCTGTACTACGTATACAACAATAGACATACGTAGCATATAACCTGTACTAAGTATGCAACAATAGACATACGTAGCATGTAATGTAATGTAAAACGATGTACTAAGTAATGCACACAATGGGCACACCTAGCATAAGATGTAATAAAATCATGTACTATAATGTACTAACGAACATAGCAGGTATATGACGTGAAAACAGGAAAGCACGAAAGTAACAAGTAGGCACATGTGTTCCACCCCAAAACAGTTTGGAAAACAGTAAAAGAGGGGTCTATGTACTCACTTGAGATTGCTCAGAAGTCCTTGAGTAACAACCAAACAATGCTAGAGATCACGGAAATCAAACGGCACCTAATATAGGTAACTACATTAATAAACCGGACCTAAATCGGAAGATCGGATAGAATGAGGTTTCGTAAACCAAACGAGTATAGAGACTCGTGTCATATGGTTTATCAAAGCCTACATGCTAAATGAAACCCAACCTAATAGCTTACGACCCATTACGACCCGTTTAGGTAGCTTATGCTACTTTAACGCGTCGTTCGCGTGAAACGCGTTCGGACCGCCTAACTAGTTCTACGACAAGTGTTATATGCCTAAACATGTTACATTTTATGTGACAAAAGTTTAGGTTACATATGCTTAATTACCAATTATACATGAAGAGGGTATTCTGGTAATTTACCTAAGGCATATAAACTACCTATCATACAACTACTTAAACGATGTGACCATAGGGTATAACCTCGGAAGGTTATTCCCTACCTACTATGGTCACCTAATGTATTTGGTCGGATCCTAATGATCGACCAAACTGGGTCGGGTTCGAGGGTATAGGCGATTTATTAGATCGCCTACCCTACGACCCTAGACAACGTGGTAATCAGTGGGCATAGTCCCAAGGGACTATGACCAACGTGATTACACTCACGTTGCGAAGTTCAAACGAACTTCGCATTGACCATAAGCTGGTCAACGCTGAAAGTCAAACAAAGTTTGACTTTCTGACTCTAAAAGCAATAAAATAAAGAAAAGAACGAAAGAATACTTACGAAGGGTCCCCGAATACTAACCTCGATTCAAAAATCTCAGGTATGAAACAATAGTTTCAACTTAGAGTTTCTCAAATCAAAGTTCTTGTAAGTTTTGCATTGGGGTGATGGGGTATTTATAGTTTTCGGGTAACCGTTAGGATCGTTTCATGGAAAACGTGCCTTAATCCCATCCGTACATGTGTTGCAAAGTTGTGGTGCCTAAAAATGGTCCTTATCATCTGACTAAGCAATTGGGATTGTGTGGGTGTGGATCAACCAGCTGCAATCTGATGTTAAATACACTTAATCTGGTCAGAAGGACTGACGCGGGCCGCCTAAGGATGTTAAGATCCTGAGGCGGGCCGCCTTGGAGTCACAGATCAGAACAAAGTTTCAGAAATGTCAGTTTCAGTCCCTGCACGTGTTTAAGGCCATTTCCGACACTTCTAAGGCCCGTAAAGCCAACTTTAAGGCCCTAAAATGTTGCCTAAACATTGAGGACATGAAACATGCTCAAAAATATGCCGGGTGTTGGTTCGTTTGGTCGTACGAATGTGACACCCGTGTCACTCCAACCATCAAACAAATACCAAGCCAATGAAATATTGTATTTCATACTTGGGATTTGTAAAAATATGTGTATCGTTTACACATATCAACTCTTGTCCGATTTCAAGCTCTAAATCGCTTTCTGGAAGGTTATACGCGCACTGATGTGTAAATATAACCAGTTTAATCCAACGAACACTCCGGAATAGTGAAATAGACTTAACATACCTTAAATAACCTTTACATAACTTAGATATAAGTTTTGGAAGGTTTGGTGTGGTGAAATCAAAGTTTAATCGCTTACAGGGACTAAATTTGACAAACTGCGAAAGTATGCCAATTTGAACTGTAACAGACATTCCGGGACATGACCATAAGTTAAACATACCATAAATATCCTTTACATAGCTTAGAAATAGGCTTTGAGGGGTTCGGTATGCTAAAATAAACTTTTGGGTCATTCAGGGACTAAAAGTGTCAAAAAGTGCACAAGTTTGCATTTTCGCGCATAACTTACGTTCTGAATACATCTGGACATCCAAAAATTTATGTAAGCATGACTACATTATATTTTAGTGTTCGCCATAAGAAAAATCCATTCGTCGCGTCATTTGGATCGTTTTCCGCGCTTATGCGCATTCCGTCGTAATTAAGCGAACATCGCGTTCGTACGGCCAAACGAACCAACCTCCGGCATATTTTTGAGCATGTTTTGAGTTCCCTATACTTTAACTTCATTTTAGAGCCTTGAAATGAGGTTAACGGGGTTCAAACGCATCGAAAAAGGCCTTAAAACACCACAGGGACCAAAACTGCCAATTTTGAAACTTTTCTGAAGCTGGTGCATGGTGGCGTAGCGCGACTGCATAGGGCCTTTACCGTCGCGCTACGCGACTGCCTATTCTGGGCAGAAAACATGCAGAAACTCAGTTTTTCGCATTCGGGACCAGATTCGATGTATTAGCCGTTGTTTAATTCACAACCACACATTCTAACTTGCTTAGTCAGCGGATAAGGATGGAATTTAGCTACCATGAGTTTCCGACAAGTGTACGGGTTGGATCATGGCACGTTTTCCATGAAACGATCCTAACGGTTCGGGTATTCCTATAAATACCCAACCCACACAACCTCATTTTGCACAAGAATTCTGATTTGAGAGCTCTAAGTTGAAACCATTGTTTCATACCTGAGTTCTTGGATCGGGATTAGCATTCGGGGACCCTTCGTAAGTATTCTTTCGTTCTTTTCCTTATTTTATTGCTTTTCGAGTCAGAAAGTCAAACTTTGTTTGACTTTCAGCGTTGACCAGTAATGGTCAATGCGAAGTTCGTTTGAACTTCGCAACGTGAGTGTAATCACGTTGGTTATAGTCCCTTGGGACTATGCCCACTGATTACCACGTTGTCTAGGGTCGTAGGGTAGGCGATCTAATAAATCGCCTATACCTTCGAACCCGACCCAGTTTGGTCGATCATTAGGATCCGACCAAATACATTAGGTGACCCTAGTATAGGGCATAACCTTCCGAGGTTATACCCTATGGTCACATCGTTTAAGTAGTTGTATGATAGGTAGTTTATATGCCTTAGGTAAATTACCAGAATACCCTTTTCATGTATAATTGGTAATTAAGCATATGTAACCTAAACTTTTGTCACATAACTGATTATGTAACATGTTTAGGCATATAACACTTGTCATAGGACTAGTTAGGCGGTCCGAACGCGTTTCACGCGAACGACGCGTTAAAGTAACATAAGCTACCTAAACGGGTCGTAATGGGTCG
Organism: Helianthus tuberosus; assembly: GCA_030545235.1. Classification (NCBI taxonomy): domain Eukaryota; kingdom Viridiplantae; phylum Streptophyta; class Magnoliopsida; order Asterales; family Asteraceae; genus Helianthus; species Helianthus tuberosus. The sequence goes on along the minus strand of CM060451.1, from coordinate 121,714,457 downwards.
TAAACACTTAGGTTAAGTTTCATTTAGTATGTAGGCTTTGTTAAACCAAATGACACGAGTCTCTACACTCGTTTGGTTTAAAAACCCTAATGCTACCCGATCTTCCGATCTAGGTCCGGTTAATTAACATAGTTATCTATATTAGGTACCGTTTGATATCCGCGATCTCTAGCATTGTTTGGTTGTTACTCAAGGACTTCTGAGCAATCTCAAGTGAGTACATAGACCCCTCTTTTACTGTTTTCCAAACTGTTTTGGGGTGGAACACATGTGCCTACTTGTTACATTCATGCTTTCCTGTTTTCACATCATATACCTGCTATGTTCTTTAGTACATTATAGTACATGATTTCAATACATTTTATGCTATGTATGTCCATTATGTGCATACTTAGTACATTGTTTTACATTACTTTTCTATTGCATATGCTTATCCAGCATATGAACACATTATACTACATATTGAACCGTTGTAAACATTTTGACTATGTGAACCGTTGTAATCATTTGACTATGTGATCCGTTGATATCTGTGAACCGTTGTATCTGTAATCCGTTGATATCTGTGAACCGTTTGTATCTGTGAACCGTTTGTATCTGTGAACCGTTTGTATCTGTGAACCGTTTGTATCTGTGAACCGTTTGTATCTGTGAACCGTTTGTATCCGTGAACCGTTTGTATCTGTGAACCGTTTGTATCTGTGAACCGGGTGAACCGTACTTGACTATACATGAACATTTCTATACTTGTTAAACATTTCATCTTGATAGTTTGGTTTGAGTAAATGATTAAGTAACGAGGCGTGTGTAATATGATACAAACATGGTGGATACGCCGCTGGTACTTCCTATATATAAGTGTTTGTATGGTATTATATATCGTAGCGTTATTTGAATCATTTCAGTTTGAGACATATAACATTTTTATACAAATAACATATTTTTCACAAGACATTGTTTTACAAACAACTTAACTAATACAAACTCATTTTACATGGTTACTCATTTAACCATGCATTACTCTATTATTTATACTTATCATCTGAACTTATTGTTTTTTTTAAATGATTTACAAAACAAAGCAAATTAAAAGGTTCATGACTAAACATTTTCACAAACATAAGTCATGAAACCTATTTTCCCAAAACCTATGTATCTCACAGGCATTTTTATGCTGACGTACCTATTTTCACATGTGTTTTTCAGGAACTGTTGCATAAGATGATCAAGATACACATAGGCAGACTTGGGTTTTAGTGACAATAAAAGATGCAAGACTAGTTAATTATGTTGTATTTCTTTGTTTGATAAGACATTGTAACACTTTTAATCAATAAAACGAAACTTCAATTGCCATGGATTTGAAACAATTAATTCTGTTACAACACTCCCCGACATTTCCGCCACGTTTTGTATGTTCTACGTGGTCGGGGTGTGACAACGAACGCGATGTTCGCTTAATTATGACGGAATGCGCATAAGCGCGAAAAACGATCCAAATGACGCGACGAATGGATTTTTGGCAAGCCAAACACTAAAGTATAATATAGTCATGCTTACATAAATTTTTGGATGTCCGGATGTATTCAGAACGTAAGTTATGCGCGAAAATGCAAACTTGTGCACTTTTTGACACTTTTAGTCCCTGAATGACACAAAAGTTTATTTTAGCATACCGAACACCTCAAAGCCTATTTCTAAGCTATGTGAAGGATATTTATGGTATGTTTAACTTATGGTCATGCTCTGGAATGTCTGTTACAGTTCAAATTGGCATACTTTCGTAGTTTGTCAAATTTAGTCCCTGTAAGCGAATAAACTTTGATTTCACCACACCAAACCTTCCAAAACTTATATTTAAGTTATGTAAAGGTTATTTAAGGTATGTTAAGCCTATTTCACTATTCTGGAGTGTTCGTTGCATTAAACTGGTTATATCTACACATCAGTGCGCGTATAACCTTCCAGAAAGCGATTTAGAGCTTGAAATCGAACAAGACTTGATATGGGCAAAAGCTACACATATTTATACAAGTCCTAAGTATGAAATACAATATTTCATTGGTTTGGAATTTGTTTGATGGTTGAAATGACACAGGTGTCACAGTCTCCCCTACTTTAGGAAATTTCGTCCCGAAATTTAATTTTAGGAGAAACTGATGGGGACGACGGTGATGTTTTAGCTTTGAATGAACCCCTTGAACCCTAAGTAGAACTCTGGGCCATGTTAGGATTCTTAGCGAAAATGTCAACCCTCAAAGTGAAGTCCTTGTAGTAACAAAACATAGAGTTTTGAACTACGGACAGAAAAACGTTTCTTATGAAGACTTATCATAGGAAACTGTGTGTGTGATTGAGATCAGAATTGGGTAGTGTGAGAATAAATGACATTGGTCGAAGTCCAAGACTTCTCCCGTATCATTACTCTTGCCACTGTTGGTCTTAACACATGATAAAACTTCCTGTGGTTTCTATGCACTGAATTCCATAATTATGTAGGCCTCCATAATTACGTAGTTCCTTGCACAGTCCGCACAGTTCATTTCATAACAATCTCTTGATTTAGACCACCCGAGGGCCTATTTAACTACATAAATACATGATATATTTAACTAGATTGTCGAACCAATCTATTTAACATAGATCGACGTAGGATCTCTTTAACTAAACTACCTACGGGGAAAATTTAACTACATCGACGTAGGATGCATTTAACTAGATTGTCGGACCAATCTATTTAACTTAGATCGACGTAGGATCTCTTTAACTAAACTACCTACGGGGAAAATTTAACTACATCGACGTAGGATGCATTTAACTAGATTGTCGGACCAATCTATTTAACTTAGATCGACGTAGGATCTCTTTAACTAAACTACCTACGAAGAAAATTTAATTACATCGACGTAGGATGCATTTAACTAGATTGTCGGACCAATCTATTTAACTTAGATCGACGTAGGATCTCTTTAACTAAACTACCTACGAGGAAAATTTAACTACATCGACGTAGGATGCATTTAACTAGATTGTCGGACCAATCTATTTAACTTTATCAACACATGTTGTCCTTAAACTTTGGAATAGTACTTTATAATCCAAGGAACTTAACTACAAAGTAGAAGTCCATTAAGGATTTAAGATAGTACCTTTTTGAATATCCTACTACGAATCCCTCATATGAAGATAAGAAAGATTCTATGAGGATTTGGATAACGAATATCCAGAGTATACAAAAACACAAAATGCATAAACACATAGTCACATAACCACAAAATTGTTTATCTAGATCTTTAATTTGTAAGTTTTGTTTTGTTAATTATGTACATGCATTTAAAGCACACTAGGAATCTATTTCATGGATTTCATTCGGTACTTTAAACATTAACAAGAATCTAACTATGAAGATAGAAAGATCTTCCAAAAATTCAATTTCGTTTTCAAGAAAACGCAATATTCGAATTAAGGAACACAAAAATTTGAAGATACGGAAATACCCTTAGGTACCCTATTAAGAATTTATAGTGGTACGTTGGGTATTCACACAGAGTTGTAACTTGCGCCTCATACTTCGTTTCTTTGCAAGAGACGGGTACTAAGGATTTCCGTGGAAAACGCAAGAGATAATAAAATGGAAGAAATTACGGGGTAGTCTGTTCTTCAAGGAATACAATTCCTTGATTGTCGGTATTGTAGGGAATACGTTGTTTATACATGCCATCATATTTGTACATTGCAATGCAAAATAAGAAGATTTATTTATAAACAACCACAACAACAACTGTTTCATCGACCTTGACAACAAAAGAAAATAATACTTAAGGCTTGATTACTTCTAAACAACATTGTCTTCTAGTTGGTCCGATGCTCATCCCTGCGCTGGATTAGCATTAGCAATCTTTGGGCAATTTCTTCGGAAATGGCTCATCTCGCCACAGTTGAAGCAAGGACCTCGTGGAAGACGAGCTTGAGCAGGATTTACTTGAGGTTGGTTTGGACCAGCTTGGTTCGGGGTAAAACGACAAGCATTTGCCAGGTGACCGAGTCGCCCACATGATGCACACAAACGACACTGTAGGTGAGCTAAGTGGTGTGCATTACATTTGTCGCATATCGGTGCAATACCGGCATAAGGTTTCCTTGCAGGAGGCTGAGTTGGTTGGTTGCGGATGTTTTGGTTGGGTTGAGCAGCAATCGCAAAATTCTGCGAAGCCTTACGCTTCTTATTCTTGGACACCTCAGCATGTTCTTCCTTTGGTTCCACTTGAGCAGTCTTGTCGGATGGTCTTGGGTCGCCTTTTCGAAAAAGATTTTTCTTTCTGATGTGGGATTCAGTTAGAGTAGCAGACAATTCAATGGCTTGTCTGACAGTAGTAGGGTTGCTGCCAGTAACAATATCCTGAACTAGGTCAGGAAGATCATCAGTATATTTCTCGATCGCCTTATCCACAGGAGTAACCATAGCAGGACACAACAGGCTCAATTCTTCAAAACGGTCAGTATAGGCTCGATGTTCGCCACTGTCTTGCTTCAAATCATCAAACTCCCTCTCCAAAGCTCGCAGTTCATGACGAGGACAGAACTCCCTCATCATAAGAGCTCTAAGCTAGGCCCAAGTCTGTGCTAGTGCAATTTCAGCACCCCGGTCTCTCATAATCCCGTTCCACCATGTAAGAGCCCTCTTCTGAAACACGCTCGAAGAAAACTCGACCTTGCGATTTTCAGGACACTGAACGTGACGGAACGTATTCTCAATGCTCTCGAACCATTGAAGAAGCCCAGTTGCTCCCTCTGAACCACTAAACTTGAGCGGTTTAGCTGAGTTGAAACTCTTGAAGTTGCAGGGAGCATTGTTGTTGTTGATGGTCTGCATCATTTGAGCATAAAGATTTGGGAAGGCAACAGCCATTTGCTGCGCGATGATTTCCGCCAGTTCGGCATTTGCCATCTGATTGTCGTGTCGAGGAGGCATTCTAAAAGAGGAAACATGAAAGGAAACGAGTGAGAGATTTAGACGAAAAGAATGAGATGAAACAAATCTGATGAAAGCAAGGATAGTGGTCATTTGTTTGTTACTACAAAGCAACAAACGACCTCGGTGATTAATCAAAGTAAATAGGTCAAAAATAATGTATCGCGAAGACATGCTCGCCTATAAGTGAACACTCATCCCAAGAATTCCCAGGTAAGCACAACTGGTCTCGCGTCTGATGAGATGTATACAAAGTGCTTGCCTAGACAGAAATCCCAGAATACAGGCATTCACCCTTCCAGTTTGCACGTGTTCACATTATTTAAAACCCAAAACCTTGACGAGATTTTTGAAAATTCAAAGGGTTCAAAACTATGTAACAGAGGGTTCAAAACCTTGTAATCAATCATCCTAGAACAGATGATTAGTTTTCAAAGCGGTTTTGAAATTTATGTTCTTGTTGTGGTAGTCGCCTAAGGATAGGTGACGGTATTGTTTTATGACTAAACGCAAGTAAACTCGCGTTAGGGTCCTAAGAAGGTTATAGACTAGGTCAAAGCATTACTAATAACCTAATTCCCTATAACCATTGGCTCTGATACCATCTTTTCTGTCACACCCCGACCACGTAGAACATACAAAACGTGGCGGAAATGTCGGGGAGTGTTGTAACAGAATTAATTGTTTCAAATCCATGGCAATTGAAGTTTCGTTTTATTGATTAAAAGTGTTACAATGTCTTAACAAACAAAGAAATACAACATAATTAACTAGTCTTGCATCTTTTATTGTCACTAAAGCCCAAGTCTGCCTATGTGTATCTTGATCATCTTATGCAACAGCTCCTGAAAAACACATGTGAAAATAGGTACGTCAGCATAAAAATGCCTGTGAGATACATAGGTTTTGTGAAAATAGGTTTCATGACTTATGTTTGAGAAAATGTTTAGTCATGAACCTTGTAATTTGCTTTGTCTTGTAAATCATTTGAAAAACAATGAGTTCAGATGATATGTATAAATAAGTGAATAATGTATGGTTAAATGAATAACCATGTAAACTGAGTTTGTATAAGATAAGTTGCTTGTAAAACAACGTATTGTGAAAAGTATGTTATTTGTATAAAATGTTATATGTATCAAACTGAAATGATTCAAATAACGCTACGATATGTAATACCATACAAACACTTATATATAGGAAGTACCAGCGGCGTATCCACCATGCTTGTATCATATTACACACGCATAGTTACTTAATCACTTAATCAAACCAAACCATCAAGATGTAAAATGTTCATGTAAATCATGTAATATGTATCCAAGATGTAAATCTGTGATGAATAACAAATGTACTAAGTATGCGACAATAGACATACGTAGCATGTGACCTGTACTAAGTATGCAACAATAGACATACGTAGCATGTGACCTGTACTACGTATACAACAATAGACATACGTAGCATATAACCTGTACTACGTATACAACAATAGACATACGTAGCATATAACCTGTACTACGTATACAACAATAGACATACGTAGCATATAACCTGTACTAAGTATGCAACAATAGACATACGTAGCATGTAATGTAATGTAAAACGATGTACTAAGTAATGCACACAATGGGCACACCTAGCATAAGATGTAATAAAATCATGTACTATAATGTACTAACGAACATAGCAGGTATATGACGTGAAAACAGGAAAGCACGAAAGTAACAAGTAGGCACATGTGTTCCACCCCAAAACAGTTTGGAAAACAGTAAAAGAGGGGTCTATGTACTCACTTGAGATTGCTCAGAAGTCCTTGAGTAACAACCAAACAATGCTAGAGATCACGGAAATCAAACGGCACCTAATATAGGTAACTACATTAATAAACCGGACCTAAATCGGAAGATCGGATAGAATGAGGTTTCGTAAACCAAACGAGTATAGAGACTCGTGTCATATGGTTTATCAAAGCCTACATGCTAAATGAAACCCAACCTAATAGCTTACGACCCATTACGACCCGTTTAGGTAGCTTATGCTACTTTAACGCGTCGTTCGCGTGAAACGCGTTCGGACCGCCTAACTAGTTCTACGACAAGTGTTATATGCCTAAACATGTTACATTTTATGTGACAAAAGTTTAGGTTACATATGCTTAATTACCAATTATACATGAAGAGGGTATTCTGGTAATTTACCTAAGGCATATAAACTACCTATCATACAACTACTTAAACGATGTGACCATAGGGTATAACCTCGGAAGGTTATTCCCTACCTACTATGGTCACCTAATGTATTTGGTCGGATCCTAATGATCGACCAAACTGGGTCGGGTTCGAGGGTATAGGCGATTTATTAGATCGCCTACCCTACGACCCTAGACAACGTGGTAATCAGTGGGCATAGTCCCAAGGGACTATGACCAACGTGATTACACTCACGTTGCGAAGTTCAAACGAACTTCGCATTGACCATAAGCTGGTCAACGCTGAAAGTCAAACAAAGTTTGACTTTCTGACTCTAAAAGCAATAAAATAAAGAAAAGAACGAAAGAATACTTACGAAGGGTCCCCGAATGCTAACCTCGATTCAAAAATCTCAGGTATGAAACAATAGTTTCAACTTAGAGTTTCTCAAATCAAAGTTCTTGTAAGTTTTGCATTGGGGTGATGGGGTATTTATAGTTTTCGGGTAACCGTTAGGATCGTTTCATGGAAAACGTGCCTTAATCCCATCCGTACATGTGTTGCAAAGTTGTGGTGCCTAAAAATGGTCCTTATCATCTGACTAAGCAATTGGGATTGTGTGGGTGTGGATCAACCAGCTGCAATCTGATGTTAAATACACTTAATCTGGTCAGAAGGACTGACGCGGGCCGCCTAAGGATGTTAAGATCCTGAGGCGGGCCGCCTAGGAGTCACAGATCAGAACAAAGTTTCAGAAATGTCAGTTTCAGTCCCTGCACGTGTTTAAGGCCATTTCCAACACTTCTAAGGCCCGTAAAGCCAACTTTAAGGCCCTAAAATGTTGCCTAAACATTGAGGACATGAAACATGCTCAAAAATATGCCGGGTGTTGGTTCGTTTGGTCGTACGAACGCGATGTTCGCTTAATTACGACGGAATGCGCATAAGCGCGAAAAACGATCCAAATGACGCGACGAATGGATTTTTGGCAAGCCAAACACTAAAGTATAATATAGTCATGCTTACATAAATTTTTGGATGTCCGGATGTATTCATAACGTAAGTTATGCGCGAAAATGCAAACTTGTGCACTTTTTGACACTTTTAGTCCCTGAATGACACAAAAGTTTATTTTAGCATACCGAACACCTCAAAGCCTATTTCTAAGCTATGTGAAGGATATTTATGGTATGTTTAACTTATGGTCATGCTCCGGAATGTCTATTACAGTTCAAATTGGCATACTTTCGCAGTTTGTCAAATTTAGTCCCTGTAAGCGAATAAACTTTGATTTCACCACACCAAACCTTCCAAAACTTATATTTAAGTTATGTAAAGGTTATTTAAGGTATGTTAAGCCTATTTCACTATTCCGGAGTGTTCGTTGCATTAAACTGGTTATATCTACACATCAGTGCGCGTATAACCTTCCAGAAAGCGATTTAGAGCTTGAAATCGAACAAGACTTGATATGGGCAAAAGCTACACATATTTATACAAGTCCTAAGTATGAAATACAATATTTCATTGGTTTGGAATTTTTTTGATGGTTGAAATGACACAGGTGTCACATGGATTGTGTAAAAGATGGGCCGCCACAGTACCATCGTCGAACTCCGCCTACACCGCCGCACCATCTTCGAACGCCGCTTGTGCTGCCGTCCACCGGTTCGCCATGCGCCTCCACCGTACCATCGTCGAAGGCCGCTTGCGCCGCCGTACACCGACCAGCAGCCGCCAGTGGTCTTCCCTCTTACATGTCTCTCTCTCTCTATGATTGTTGTGGTGGTCGGCTGGTGATGATGATGATGATGACGACGACGACTGGGAGAGAGGGGGTTTAGAAAGTTGCTCCTGAAGAAGGAGACGTCATGTGAGGGAAGCATGATGAGGGAGAGTGTGGACAAAACAAACTAACGGCGTTACCAACTGTTAAAATACTATTCATAAGCTTGGTTTTTTAATATACAGGATAATAGTTTCTAAAGGAGGTGAAATGACAAGAATGTCCTCGTATGCAAGGCACATGACCAGATTTAACCAAAAAATCTAACTGGGTTTGGCTAAGGGACATAACGTGCAAGATTTTGGAACATTAAGTACATAACTTGTCAACTTTTGCGCTAAAAGACACCACTTGCAATTTGGTGTATGCATAAAGAACAAAACTTGTAATTTACTCTAAAACTTAAATAGCTATAGATATAACTCCTCAATGCCTATATAAATACTCTTTCGTTGTTTGCATTATACTATGCCTATGTATATCGTAAATTGATAATATAAGTATACTTTCTTTGTTTGTATTATACTTAAATATATAGTTTGCAAAAATAAATAAGTTTGTTATGATACGTATATATTTCCGTTGCAAGTAAACAATAACAATAAGACCATGGGTAATGGTTAATGCCTCTTAAGGGGTATTTTTTGACACATCATCATCATAATGGTACATGTAATAGTTAAGGCTTCATAATGCCATTTCATTTATTAGTTTCTTTTTTTTTCTCCTTATTGGGCATTATTTTAGAAATGTCTCTTTCTCTTCATGCCCATGAGGAATGGTGTAAGGGCATTATCAAAATCTTTCGTGCCCTTATAAAGCCCCATTAGATATGGTCTAATAGTTTTTATTATTTTTTACTTTAATCTTTTTATTATTTTATGTTATAAGAGAAAAATGCTCGGATAGTCCCTGTGGTTTGCCCATTTTTCACCTTTAGTCCCTAACTTTCTAAAATTACATCTATAGTCCCCAACTTTTGCAATTTCGTTCCCGAATAGTCCCTGGCGTGGATGGTGGTTAGTTTGTCCAGTTAAGTGGGTGTAAAATGACTAAAATGCTCTACTGTTAAATTAATAAATAAAAGTTAATATTAAAAAAAGTGGGGCCCCACCTTTTTCCTACTCATGCCCCCACCCCCACCCCCACCCTCACCTCTCCCCTTTTTCTCTTTCTCGTTCTTTATCTTCAACACATCCACACCACATTTTAATAACAAGGGCATTTTAGTAATTTCACATCCACTTAACATCAACTAACCCCCATCCGCACCAGGACTATCCGGGAACAAAATTGCAAAAGTTGGGGAGTATAGCTGTAATTTTAGAAAGTTAGGGACTAAAGGTGAAAAATGGACAAACCACAGGGACTATCCCAGCATTTTTCTCATGTTATAATTTAGTTTAAGCATATTTTTTCTTTTATAAGTTTTAAGATATCGTGTTTTATAAAATTTCAATTATGCTTTTGTAGTATGCTACAAGTAATTGAAGTACAAATGTTTATGTTGTTGACGAAATGGCATCGTTTACCTTTTTTCGTTAACTTAATAACATAATTTAATGCTTTATAAAAAAATTCATGTATACTCTTGCGATCGGTTTCTTTTTATCTATGTTTCAATAAAAGTTTTGTTCAAAATTGGATCAGTCATATTATTGATTTTTTTGTTCTTTACCCAGATGAACTGTAGTGATACCATGCGAACAACCTCGAAGTTGTATTTGCACTAGATTATGTTTTTGTGTGGTAGCTTGTAGCAAGTGTCAGTATCATATAGGGGTGCTAAATGGGTCGTGTTCGCGGGTTGGCGAGTTCAACCCGATCCGAACCCGAAAATATTAGACGAAACCGAACTCGACCCGAACCCGAAATTGTGTCATACCTATGAACCTGAACCCAACCCGAATATTCGCAGGCTGACCCGAACCCGACCCGTTCAACCCGAGTTTTTGTATTTTTTTATATCTTCTACAGCAAATTAATATATTAAAATTAACATCTACTACAAAAACACAAATTTATATAATAAAATAACAGTAAAAATCAGAAAATCTTATGTCAATTTCCCTTTTTAAGTTATAATTATAGCATAAAATGCACACCCAATTTAATTTATGGCATAAAACATATTGTAAAAAATATAATATAATAGAAATGGGTTAAACGGGTCAACCCGCCGACCCGACTTGGTTGACCCGAACCTGACCCGTTTAGCTAAACGGGTTTGCGGATTCAACCTGAAACAGACCCGAACCCGTTTAGACTAAACCCAAACCCGAATTTCGTGTTAGGTTCGTGTCGTGTTAGAAATTCACACCCCTAGATACCAGTACCGTGATAAACAAACCTGATACCGTCTCAACAATCGGTACCATGTTGTTTCCAACTGAACATGGTACTGGTTTCATTACTGTTGGAACAATTACTAATATTCGTTCTTATATTTTTCGATCGATCTAAAATATGATATCATTTTGGGTATATTACGACTTTAGTTTTTGGGTTTTCTATTTTTGTTGCAATATTGAGTGTCGATATCGATACCATCACGAAAAAAAAAAGCAGATGTCGACTGAATTTCCGTCGGAACTCAAGATAAATTTTACTAGTAAGGATGTAAAAAGGGAGACTTAATAAAAAATTATAAAAAGAATTGGATTGCTATAACTTACCTTTATACAAAAATATTTAAAGACTTAATATAAACAAAAAATTCACTCGTAACGGGTGATATTGAAATATGTGGTAAGCCTCGTGATACCCATGCACAATTTCTTCCATTGTGGTCAATGCTTGTGACTTGTACTAGCCAAGCACTTGTACGTTAGCAATTTGTTCCATTACTGTTTATTCTCCAAAATATGGCTAAAAACTAACTAATCAACAAATAAATTATAGAGTAAATTACAACTTTTGTCCTTTATGTTTACATCAAATTGCAGGCGGTGTCTTTTTTTCCAAAAGTTTACAGGCGGTGTCCTTAACCTTTCCAAAATCTTGCAAGTTATGTCCTTTAGGCCAAACCCAGTTAGATTTTTTAGTTAAATCTGGTCATGTGCAATGCACATGAGGGTATTCTTGTCATTTCACCTTCCCAGGGGTTATTTTGTATAGAACTTCTATTCAGGGGCCATTTTGTACAAACTTAAAAGTAAAACAATAGATAAACTCTCTCTCTCTCTCTCTTCAATCTCTCTAAAATATGTAACTCCTCTCTCTAACAGGTTCAAATCTGGACTGAATTGAAGGTAGACGAATGTATGGTGATGAAATCAGTACACTTAATTCATATTTAACCGTACCAACTATACGATCAATCTGAAAAATTATACACCCATCCATCAATTTTGACTAGTCAAATCAGTGTGTGCAGGTTTTACCAAGACGCAAGCTGCAATTAAAACACCATAAATCAATAACAGACTAATAATACCAACCACACACTCAATCTGCTTTAATTTTAAACAAGCATTGGTCAACATGAGTTAGAACATCTAAAATCCTATCAGAAACAACCATACTTGTTAGATAAAAAGTGCTTACCAGTAGATCTTTAAGTGGTAATGTTAACTAGGATACAAAAAACAAAAACTTGTGGGTTCAATTAAGTGGAGGCATTTGAATACAAAAACGACTGAATTTTTTTTACCTCTTTTCAAGCTTTTATGGCGGAAATCGGAGATTTGTTCGCCAAGAGAAAGATCTGGAAGGGATTTGTAGTGTTGACGATTTATGGTGTTTTAATTTTACTCACCGTCACCACCGCACCCACCGTCACCACCCACCCACCACCTCATCGCAGTGCAAATCACCATCACCCCACAACCACCACCGCACCTGAAACCCCATCCACCTCACCGTCACCACCGCATCCACCGTCACCACCCACCCACATCCTCAACGCAGTGCAAATCACCATCGTCCCACAACCACCACCGCACCTGAAACCCCATCCACCTTAATTTCAGATCTTCGAAGAGAGAGAGGGAGAGAGTGAAGAGAGAGAGAGAGAGTGAAGAGAGAGAGAGAGACTGGAGAGAGGGTGAAGAGAGACTAGAACCAGAAATTTTTTAATTAAATGGTTAAATTACTCAAGTACCCTCATGTGCCTTGCACATGACTAGATTTAACCAAAAAATCTAACTGAGTTTGGCTAAAAGGACAAAACTTGCAAGATTTGGCAACATAAAGGACACCGCCTGTCAACTTTTTGGCTAAAGGACAGCGCCTGAAATTTGATGTAAAGATAAAGGACAAAACTTGTAATTTACTCTAAATTATATTATAACATCTATATTTTTCAAGGTTCTTTTGTTCAAACACACACTATAAATCGCTTTACAAATCATATACAATATTTAGCAAAATTAAATGAAAAAATAAGTATATCCTTCACACCACAGCCTTATCGACCTTCGTTAATCGAAGAACAAGATATAGAATTTCTTGAAAATTCTTCTACAGAACTAGCAATAGACTGTTTAGCATCGTAACTAAGGGTGGTACTAGCTTTAGTGTTAGAAAGTGATGCCGACGAATTGGTGGTGGTGGTCCAACGTCCCCCACGGCCTTGAAGCCCAGGCTTTCCGGGTTTAGGGAGGGTAAAGGAGTCATTTGATATCATGAGATGAAGAGAATTCATATCGGGCCTATCCGCAACAATGGCTTGGCAACATAACAACCCCAGTTGTATGCACATTAATGCTTCGCTTGGGTTACATGTCTCAAGGGTTTCATCAACTAACTCCAACTGCTTCCCTGATTGGAAGAGCCTCCATGTCTGTACATATGGTGATCAGCTTTAGAAAAAAACTGCAGTTATAAATAGTATGTACGTATATGACTAACTTACATAGGTCAAGAGATCTGACTTGTCAGCACCGAGCTGCCTATCGGTAACTTTTCGACCACTAACAATCTCCAAGACTAAAATTCCAAAACTGAACACGTCAGCCTTCACCGATAAATACCCGTGCATTGCGTATTCAGGAGCCATGTATCCGCTATAATCAGAAACAAAAACTTAAAAAGGTGAAGTTTAATAATAATCAAAAGGTGATCAAAATTTTAGAAGCAAGTTACTACTTACTGGGTACCCGAAATCTTGAAGGTGTTCAAATGTGTATCATCACCAGGAAAAAGTCTAGCTAAACCAAAATCTGAGATTTTGGGATTTAATTTGTCATCCAACAAAATATTACTTGCTTTGATGTCTCTGTGAATAATCCTTACAGGGGCTTCTTCATGGAGGTAGAGGAGACCTCTGATAACACCTACAATTATTTGAAACCTTTGTGTCCAGTGCAAAGATGGAGACTTTTCCTTATCGAAAAGGATATAATCAAGGCTCTTGTTCGGGAGATACTCGTACACCAGCATCTTCTCAGGTCCTTGTACGCAGCATCCTAACAACGTCACCAAGTTTTTGTGCTGAATTTTCAGTAGTAATTTCACCTCGTTAGTGAATTCTCGTATTCCTTGCCTTGATGTCAGTGAAAGCTTCTTAATTGCTACTTGTTCACCATTGCCCAATACGCCCTTCAACAACATTTCAAGTGTGAGTGAGCAAATAACCGAATAGAGCTTCATAATTTCAAATTTGTTTCAAGTGTCAAACATAAGTTTAGTTCTTAAGTACAGATGATGTTGTTATTAATGCAACCACGATTTATAACGATAAGTGAAAGAATCAGCCCTTACCATCCTAGCTTGAGATGCTCAAGAGCTAGGTAAGTGAATGATTCAGCCCTTCAACAATTCATTTTTAGTGGGTGGTAAAACTGAGCTATAACCAATACACTATCTCTTCCAAATTTACATCGGTTACATGGATTTTTTTATTGCTGTTATTTTTAACGTGGTCATTCAGTAGTTATGTTTTGCAAAGTGTGCCTTGACAACCAACATATGTTTGCTTTTGATACTTATGGTTTCCTTGTACTTGGACATACTTAGTCCAAACCCCAAGATCTATGGATGGATGTAGTTTTTAAAAAACTTGGTTGTTGCCCGTTTACCTTCTACTTCTATTTCGATGTACTTTCCTTTTTGAGAGTCAATTGCCTCAAAACTAAACACACCCCTAATTTAAAGTTGTAATTTCAGTTTAAAAGAATAGGAATGGTGATCCAGTAATTGTTCAATCTGAACACAAGTAACCTGTATTTTTATTTATGTAAAAAAACATAAAGCTTAACCGGCAATTAGAACAGTATTGCAAGATATGCCACTCAAGAAGCCTCTGTTGAAACAGAGTAATTAAATCCCAATTTCAGATCCAGCAAAGAAAAGGATTTTGGGGAGGTGAAAATTAGCTACCTTGTAAACAGGACCAAAGCCACCATGACCGAGTCGATTGGAGTCGGAGAAGAAATCGGTAGCAGCTTGAAGAGAATGGAGGTCGAAAAACAAATCCCAAGAGTTACGGAGAGAGTCCTCACCCTCACCCTCACCCTCACCGGCACCGGCTCTTGTTCCGAACCTCAGGCAATCACGTAAACGGGAGAGAACACCCATCTCATTTCCCTACAAACCATCAATTCCATTCAAAACCAAAATCATGTTGCTTTTTTCTTCTTCTTCAGGTCAAGTCAAGTGTTGAATATTCATAATCATATTTGCGTACTAAAATCTAACTTTTACGCCCAAGGCATTACAGGTCGCGTCGTATTTTAGGGGTGAGAGAAAGCCTTGGTGTTTTTTTTTTTCATTTTAATAAAAAGTTTTTTTTTTTTTTTCTTCATATTTATTGAGTTTCCTCATTAATTAGTGTATAATCATTATTGCCTAGTAGAGATGCTTATCAGGTTTCCTCTCTCTTGAATTATTGTTGTATAGACATTATTGCATAGTAGAGATGTTTATTGGTTTCCTTCTGAATTGGTGTATAGGTATTATTGCACAGTGGAGTGGAGATGAATATGATCGGGTGGTTCCACTCGTGGCATGATGATACTCCAGTAGTTCGTAAGTGATCCAAATTTGTCGTTAAAAAATCTAACTTTTACAATTGTAAGACCTTCAGTAGTGGAAGGTGATATAGCGCCTCCCCACTCCATCGCGCCACATATCGTCGCCGCACACCGACCCACCGGGCGCCCTTCAACCCGGAGCCCTCGCGAAATCCATAACGGGTGAAAATTGTTTTGGTTTTTGAAATATTACCGTTGAACGGTAATATGTAATAATTATTTTTTTAACAAAAAACCTTATATATATATATATATATATGATAAATATACAATGTCGATTATGGTTAGATAATAATAAATACTTAGATTTAACAGCATTAGTAGATACAGGAGCTACAAAAAGCTTAATTTCATATAGTTTAGCACCTATAGAATATCATAAGAAACTATCATATGAACTAAGCACAAGAATAATAGAAGACAGGTTAATATCTATTACACACTGTTTAGAACCAGTAGGAATACAATTTTTAGATTTTGCAAAACAATTATAGTATAAAATATGAAATGCCACAAATAAATATTAATCCACCAGAAATAAAATCAAAAGACTTTGTTATAGGATTAAATTTTATATTAGGATTAAATGGTGCAGTTACAATTACAAGAAATTTTATCTCCTCAATAAACTTGGGGAAAAGATGGTGATAACAGCAGGAAACATAGCAGCAAGAAGCACCAAACCAACAATCGGCTGCAAAATAATTTCCTCATTTCCATTTGCAGACTCATATACATACAGACCAGCAAGAAAAAGAATATTCATTGAACACAACAGAGTTTGCCAATGGTTGCAGAATTCTATGATAAAAACCGCCATAGAGTTTGCATCTTTACCATGGTTAGATCATACAGCTACAGAACCTGACAGAGATTTTCAACAGTTTGTCAAAGATCATCAAAAGACTCCAGAAATTCCAGATCATTTTTCATGGGAAAACTTCAAATTAATAGGTGAAGGACACTACATACAAGTTTATACAAAAATAAATTGGAGTATGCTCTTACCCTTTGCAGGGGAAGGCGATACTTTAAAATTACAACACATCCATAACCTAGAAGATTTTCAAGATGATGATCAAGACTGTTCAAGTCCACAATCGATAGACAGTACACACAGAGATTTCTAGAAGACAACGTAAGCAGTGGCGACACAAGACAGAAGACAAAAAATATGACGTAAGCAGTGACGTTTTAAAACTCAATCATTCACAGACAGTGGTCGACAGTGGGCAACATTTTTCAACACCTAACTTTGGCATCTAGCTTTATTTTTAGTGGGTTTTCTTTTTAGACTAGGCTTTTGATTTTTATATTGTTTAGAATATGTCGTTTATGCTTTAAGTTTTGCCTATATATATGGCAGTTGTAAATCTTTGTAAACACGAGTAACCATTAAGCAATAATATTTCACTTCAAATGGCACACTAAACTCTCTTTAGCCCAATCCCTTAACATCCCAGATTTTCTCCAAGTTCTTCATATTATATTCCAACATACATAAAAAAAAAAAAAAAAAAAAAAAAACTCTTTCTGCAACTTTCTCATCCGCTGTGGAGTAATAGAAGACCTGTTCCTTCTCCTTCATCATTTGTTCTTTCCACCACTGTAAACCCTTGTTGTTCGCTGTCAAATTTGAATGCCATATCTACCAACTGTTGCTGTAAATTGTACAGAATTAAAGGAAACTCTGCACAAACTTTCTGTGAAACAAGATTCTCAAATTCTGGGAATCTTTCTGCAACTGGTTTTAGGCATTGCTGCCAAGGTGTATCAAGAATCCTTGTCCTGAAACACTCAAAAGTCCTGTGTACATCTGTTTTGTCTTTGTTTTCTTTTTTCTCAAGCCTTTGTATCAACTGTGTATTTTTTGCTTCTAATAACATCATTTTTTGCTTTAACATGCTGTTTTCAATTTTCAATTGTATATCTTGTGCATTTTTTGTTTTTTCTTCAAGTTGTGTTTTTAGTGTAGAAATAATTTCTTGTTGAGCTTTAATATAATGCTCAGGGTTTGTTTTTGCCATATCAGAAAAACTTTTAACTTCTTCTGGTTCTATGTAAAATTGTAAACCAAGCTCTGTTCTTGCTGCTTGAAGAGCTTCAGCAAAACTTGTATATCCTTTCCAAACTGCTCCTCCTGCACAAATTGTATGTTTTGCCGCTGTCTCCCATTTGTTAAAAATTCCATGATCTTTGACAAACTGTTGAAAATCTCTGTCAGGTTCTGTAGCTGTATGATCTAACCATGGTAAAGATGCAAACTCTATGGCAGTTTTTATCATAGAATTCTGCAACCATTGGCTAACTCTGTTGTGTTCAATGAATATTCTTTTTCTTGCTGGTCTGTATGTATATGAGTCTGCAAATGGAAATGAGGAAATTATTTTGCAGCCGATTGTTGTATTATATGTCTGTTACTATTAGATCCTGATCCTCTTCTAATTACTCTGTTTAAAAAACCATCTGATGTTATACTATCATTTATATTACTTGTAGAGTTTCTAGCTTCTTGTATAGTTCTACTTCTTCCTAAGAAATGATTATTCATTTTCTTGGTTGCCAATGTGTATATGGAGTAGGTTTTTTCTCTATTTTTAATTTTTGTAAGGCTTCTGTAAGTTTTTCAACTTCTAGAGGTATAGTTTCTCCTGTTAGTGTATTAGACTGATTTTTTATATAATCAAGATTTTGTGATAATTTTTTAACTTCTACTATTAAATTTTCTATTATCTTTTTATTATTTATAGTTTCTTGTTGTAAACTAATACTTAGATTTATCAATAAATCTACTAAAATGTTTAATTGTGGATTATTTGTATGTAAAGTATGATCACCAATGTTATTAAGATTACAAACTATACTAAAATTTAAGCTAGAAACTCTACAAGTAATATAAATGATAGTATAACATCAGATGGTTTTTTAAACAGAGTAATTAGAAGAGGATCAGGATCTAATAGTAACAGACATATAATACAACTAGAAGAAGAAATAGATTTAGACAGAAATTTGGAATTATATAATCAACATCAATTAGACATATTAAATCCAAGAATTTTATATCAAACAGGAAGATTTAATATAAATACAACTCTTATAAGAAAAAATAGGATATATTGGAGAAGATATAACAAAATCAAATGTAAAATATGTTTGTAAATTTAAATTAAAAAATCTCGATATAGTAATTAGGACAGCTAATATAGAATACAGTCCATTAGATAAAGAAGAATTTAAGAAACAAATCCCTGAAATGGTAAATCAAGGATTAATTAGAAAATCAGAAAGTCCTCATAGATCTACAGCTTTTTTGGTAAGAAATCACAGTGAAATAAAAAGAGGAAAAGCTAGAATAGTTTATAATTATAAAAGATTAAATGGTAATACAATAGATGATGGATACAATATTCCTAACAAAGACAGTTTGTTAAATCTTATACAAAACAAAAAAGTATTTTCAAAATTTGATTTAAAATCAGGATATAATCAGTTAAAGTTAGAAGAAAGCTTTAAACCATGGACAACTTTTACATGTTCAGAAGGACAATATTAGTGGAATGTCCTTAGTTTTGGATTAAAAAATGCACCTTCTATTTTTCAAAGATTTATGGACAGTATATTTCTAAAATTTGAGTTTTGCTTAGTATACATTGATGATATTTTAGTTGCAAGTAATACAGTGCAGGAACATGAGAAACATTTACAACAAGAATGCCTATAGGACAAATATACAGTGGAAATATGTTATTATTAGAACAACAAAAACCACAGTTATGGATAGATGAAATCTTAACATGGGAACAAAATGTAGTAAGATTATGGGAAACAAATAAAAAAGATAGTATGAATATGTTTTCATATTTAGAAACTACATTAGGACCAATAGCATTAGGAATATGGCAAAGTAAGAAAACACAAAATCCAGAAGAAATAAATAATCTTAAAGCATTAGGAGATAATCCTTATAATTTTACATCACAAATTAGAACACTTATATTAGGAGTTGATCCAGCAAAAAATAACTCTTTAATACAGGATACAGCTATTAGAAATTTAGAACAATTAAGTATAGCAAATATGAAATATATAAATGAATTTACATTAGATTTTACAAGACTGTTATCACAAACAGGAAAGGCAATGGATGATAATTTATGTGATAAATATTTTATAAAATTATATATATATATATATATATATATATATAGGGAGGAGCTCATGCGAGAACCACCTTTATTGTGAGAACCGCGAGAACCAATGTGAACACAACCTACAATAGCTAAAAAACCTAACCCCCCCCCCCCAAAAAAAAACCTAACCCCCCCAAGCTAAATGCTAAAAACTAAAACCTAAAAAAAACCTAACCCCCCCCCCCCCCCAAAACCTAAACCCCCCTCCCCCACCCCCCAAAAACCTAACCCCCCCCCCAAGCTAAAAAAACCTAAAATAGGTTTTTGGGTGGGGGGGGGGGGTTAGGTTTTTTGGGTGTTTTAGTTTTTAGCATTTAGCTTGGGGGGGGGGGGTTAGTTTTTTTTAGGTTTTTTTAGCTATTTTAGGTTGTGTTTACATTGGTTCTCGCGGTTCTCACAATAAGGGTGGTTCTCGCATGATCTCCTCCCTATATATATATATATATATATATATATATATATATATATATATATATATAGGGTAGGGATCAAGAGTGAACAATGTTTAAATTGTGAACAAAAACGAACAAATCCTGGCCGTTGGATGATGAGATCTTGGTTATAGGATTTAAATGGTTTTTAAATTAATTAAAACTATAAATTGATTTAAAATAACCGAATAAGGGCAATCTTGTAATTCTTTTTCTCTCAAATCTCATCCAAACAAAACTACCTTTACATCATATCTTACAAACCCAAAAAAAGCAATCGACTCCATCCTCTCTTTCCATCAACGGCGATTTCTGCAAAGGATTAACATCAAGAAGGATCATTAAATCAGGGTATCGTTACATAGTGTAGTATTCATTAAATGATTATGTATAGTCCGTCTTTATACACACGAATTTTCTCATCTCAAAATCTAGGGTTTAGTTGGGTTTGTGTAATCAGCCATTTGGTAGTGTAGTTCTTCCGTTTTGGTAGTGTATTGCTGTTATTTATTCAGATTTTTGGCAGATTATAGTTTTCCTGCCGATTGATTATAAATTGTTTTGCCCTAATGTTTCGAATCCTTTTAATCAAAAGCTAGGGCTTGAATATATAGCTGTATTAAGGTTTGTTTAGTTTTTATAATATTTAAGATTTATAATTTATGACAGATACGAACGATCAGCCTGATGTTGCAGATTGTGATAAGTGTTATAATAATACACATGTGTAAGTGATAAGTGTACACATGTGTATAAAAATTGTGCAGATTGTTAGGTACATAGGATATATGTTGGTGATGGAATACACAAATCCTGGATTTCGTTTTTTACGCTCTATCGATTTCATTGTTTTGAAAAAAGGGATTTGAACTGAGGTTGTTTAAAATCATATAACCTGTTAACTTAACTGTTATACTAATACACATGTGTAAGTGATGGAATACACATGTGTTTAGATATTGGGCAGACCGATAAGTACATATATGTAGTTAATGCAATACATTCTTTTTGTTTTCATACTATTGTGTACTAGTTTCTCTTATATTTAATGCTTGAACCTCTTTGTTTCTAATACTTTATGAGTTGGTTTTCTTGTTGGATTGTTTTAGGTGACTTATAAAGATCAAAATGCGAAGAACTTGGGGTAAGTGCGTAACTCAAACGTATAAGGGTTGATGTAATTCAATGGCATATATATATATTGTAATGTTTGGATGGAAACACTCGTGTACAGGAATGATATATTCTGTACTAGCTATGGTACCCATCTGATGCACTTTTGTATATTGGATCTGCTACCAAAATTTTGGCTAAGTTCTGCGATCATAGACTGTTGGGCTTCTATGCTTAATCATGAGGAAGTGAAAAGACGAGAGTTCACAATGCTAAGCATGTTTTGTCACACCCGCCTTTTTGTAAGAACATTATTTCATTTAGTTAACGGGTTCTGTACAGAATTAGATAATAGATCTTATATATTTTTTTTGTGTTTCAAACACCAGACTGAGGAAATGCTGACAAGATCCAGTTATGATGACAACAAATGGTTGGAGATGTTTACTAGCGCGTTGGAGGTTGTGTTGGAAGAAAGGCAGGAGTTAATGGACCTGAAAGAATATGGGAACCTTATTTTCCCAATTCTTGAACGTTCACATTTTTATTTGGTTTGCTTTGACTTGAAAAACTGCATGTGTTACTGTAAAATAATAACCTACTGGACTAATAATCGATGCAAATACACATGTGTAACGTTAAAACATTATATCCTACTGGATTGTTGCTTAATGAAACCTGTATGCCATATTGCGACTCAGTAGAGAACGCGTGTACATTGTCCATGAACAACGATGGATACTTGATAAAACTGATACACTGCTGAACTAAATCTATATTTGTTATACCAAACCAATGTGCATACCCTTAAATCCAAACGGATTCCAATGGTTGATGAAAATGGGTCTTCAGATACTGTCACACCCCGAATTCCACGTGTCACCGGTGGGCCCGGTGGGGGAGTATCATGACGTGGTTGGCAACATAATAGTCAAACAACACAATATTTAATATGCACAGCGGAAGCAATTTAAAAGGTATTATATCAACCGAATTTAATATTGTAATATCAAATGTCACAATATTCGGAAGTTTTTCCACAGAAGGATCGAAAATAAAATGGAAATAATAGTTCAACAGACTTCCGGCATCTTAAGCTTGCGAGACTCTTTATTGATGCTAAGGAGACAATCCAGCCAATTACGTTTAGTACCTGCATTTAATCTTTTTTTGGGAAAATACGTCAGTTTACACTGGTAAATACAATCAACTGACTCATTTTGGAAAATGATTTAAAATTGGTTTGGATGCACATGGCATAAACATTTTTATAACTTGGGAGAATTATTTAATATTATAATCTTGTGAACGAATTACATGTTACTTGTGCGTTCAGTAGCCCGGATCTTGTCCGGGTTAAAGATCAATAGACACACCACATTATTCTTTTGTGCACTGATGGGTGTATGCCTACACCCCGCGCTTAAGTCGTGGCCATTTCGTAAAATGATGCCAGGGATATCCGGGACATGGTCATTAACCCCCCAAAGGCTTTTAAGTAAACAAAACTGTTTAAATGAGCCGATCAAATTATTCAATTAACCACCCAACGATGGAAGATTTGATGCTCGATCAAGCGGTATGCTATATACCGTAACCCAAGCCCGTATAGGGAAAATAAGTTAAAAGTATTTGCCTGAGCAAAGTATAATTCACAATAAGCAAAATGCAAGTAGCTTTTACTGGTCCTCCTAATCTGGAACGAAGGTTTTATAATAACCTATTAGAATCCTAACGGGTCTTTAATTAAGCTTAGGCTTAGACCGGTTAGTTTCAAAGATACGGTTCGTACGCACGATTAAGCGAAGACCGGATAGAATGTGATTTAGACCCGACAAGTTCAGAGACTTGCTTAATATGGGTATTTCATACACATTCTGGATTTTAAGATAAAACCGTTAAGGTTTGACCCGTTTCGGCTAATTTATGTAAACTTGTTACATAAACCGAACCGAACGCATAATAGGCGTGACGGGTATCCATGAGAGCCATATACAGGTTTCCTAAGTTAATTATGCCTCAAATATGTTGTGACATCAGTAAGGTGTCTTTCATTATGCCCGAAACGTATTTACACACAAACTAGGCCCTACGGGGGTAGTTTGGTCATTTAAAAGGTTATAAAAGAGTTTAAGTATTTACCTGAGTTACAGGTCTGATATAATCAGCAAAAATACTTATTTTACTAAGTTATATCAGTAGGATAAAGTATATATGTGAAATTTATCAATTATAACCAAACTATGCACCGTAGGGGCATTTTGGTAATTTCACATAAGCCGAAAAGCTCAAAACTGAAGTCTGAGTTAATCAACTTTTGCTTACTGTTAAAATATCATAATTTACCTCAAATATCAGTAGGTATCAACCTTAGTATGTTTAAAATAGTTCTAGTACATACTATGCGCTAAAAACGCTTAATTAGGCGATTAGAAGCCGTTTCCGGGTTCTATATAGAAATCTGATATTTTTATATATCCAGGAGGTTTAAAATAATTTATTTATCATATCTAATCAGTAGCAAAAGGTTTGGAGTCGTTTAGATATGTAAAACTCATTTTATGGCCCGTAAGGGCAAAATCGACATTTACCGGATTAAGCCGACGACTATGAGTTATGCTCAGCCTAAAATTAATTAAAAATATTTAAAATTCCCAAAATAATATATTACATCAGTGGGTAAAGATTTTGATATCAAAAAGTAGGCTTAACTAGGCTATACGCTAATTACGCCATTTTATTAACATAAAGCTTTCAATTTGCGCTAATGAGCATAACTCTCAATCTACACTTCAAACTGATGTCAAACTTTGCATACAAGTTTATATATCAGTAATTAAAGTTTCTACTCTTTTACATTTCCAAAAATCACGTTTTAAGGTTATAAGGGCATAATGGTCAACATGTGAGCAATTAACGGAATCATGCGTATTAATTGGATAACTAATGATCCGAGGTGTATAATCACAGAGGGTTATACTAGCATGTAACCTGGTCCAAATGAAGCTCTAAGGTATTTCTAAAACATACCATAACGGGTCAGAACTGAAAGTCAAAGTATAAGTCAAACTATGCGACTTTCGGTTCCGAACCGGGTCTAAACAGGAAATTGTCGGGTTGAACATGTTTAGACATGTTCTTACACTCATTACCAAGTTATATTAATGATCAAACAGGTTATATGTGTTCTACATTGCTAATCATGCATAAATTGTAATTTAAACATTCTGTTGACTTTTTATTAACACGTTTGACCCGACATTTGACCTAGTTAGAGTGGGAATCAGGGGGAACCCTTTTAAGGGTTTATTACCCACATAATTACCAACTTATAACTACTTTTGATTCGACTAATCACTGGACCATTAGTGATTCATTTTAAAGTCAACCGTTAATTACGACGGTTTGACTTTTAAGCTAAAACTAAGCTAAAACTTAATTAAGAAAGGTTAGGCATACTTACTGAAGTCCTATGCTTGATTAGTGACCACTTGAGTCTGCTCTTAAGCTCCAGAAATCGATCAGAATGATGAAGGAAGGTGTGAGCTCAAAGTTGAAATCTTGTGGCCTTTTATAGTGGATTAATCACCACAAAATGTTGACAAGTAGGTCTACCACTGACCACAAACCATCAACATGTGTCCCTAAGTGCCTAGGACTGTTTAGGGGTCGCCCATGTTGCAATAATATCGATTAAGGGTCGGTTCTGCGCGTTTACAGGAGGCTGTTCGCATTTTCTGTATCTGGGTGGTTAACGCGGCCCGCGTAAGATACATCAACATCTTACGCGGCCCGCCTGGACCCTCTGATCAGACAAAACGTTTTCATGTTGTTGTATCACACCTCTTGGCCCTTCCGAAAGGTCAACTGACCTATTTCTTGCAATTTGAACCCTCTAATTTGACATATAAGGGCTTCAAGATTTGCACCCACTTTACCAAGTCCCTGGACACTTCTGGTTAACCCGAAAAGTCATAACTTTCAACGTTAACGCTTTAACCCCTCGCACACGAATTTGATCATAACTTTCTCATACGATAACGAAACTTTATGAAATTTATATTGTGTATTCTAGTGAGCTTAATTAACAGTTACAAAGCTTCGGGTTTGTCAAAAGGTCACTCAGAGGTATAACTTAAACATGTTGACACATTTAACCCCTGTAGTTTGTAATCTCTCACTTTCTTTCATATTTAGCTTCGTATGATCCATGATTTATTCGTTTGATGCTATAAACATCATGTAGGGTTAATGTACAATACATTTATTCACTGTTGACATTTAGAACTCGTATATTTACATACTTTTCATGATTGTCAACTTTAGTCCTTTCAGAACATTCTTTCATACGTTTAAACATATGACACGTGTCTACACATTATAGGACGTGAATTTTCGAGGTGTTACATCCTCACCCCCCTTAAAATAAATCTCGACCCGAGATTTACTGAAATAAATAAGGGTATTTTTCTTTCATCGTGGATTCAACCTCCCACGTATATTCGGGACCTCTACGGGCATCCCATTTGACCTTCACAATAGGTACATGCTTCCTTCGAAGCTTTTTAACCTGTCGATCTTCAATCGACAATGGTTTTTCTACAAATTTCAAGCTCTCATCTATATGCACATCTGTATGTGGTATAACCAGTGATTCGTCAGCGAAACACTTCTTCAGATTGCAGATGTGGAATACATTATGAATACCACTGAGCTCTTCAGGTAAGTTTAGCTTATAGGCAACTGACCCGACATGTTCGATAACCTCGAAAGGTCCTATGTATCTCGGGCTTAGCTTGCCTTTCTTACCAAATCGCATCACCCCCTTCCAGGGTGATACTTTAAGCAATACTTTGTCACCTACTTCGAAGTGAAAAGCCTTACGCTTTAGATCTGCGTAACTCTTCTGCCTATCTCGGGCAGCCTTGAGACGGTCACGAATCTGGACAACCTTGTCTTTCGTTTCAAAGACTATCTCTGGTCCTGATAATTGAACATCTCCAACTTCTGCCCAACAAATGGGCGATCTACACTTTCTACCGTATAATGCCTCAAAAGGCGCAGCCTTAATGCTGGTATGGTAGCTATTGTTGTAGGAGAATTCGACTAAGGGTAGGTGCTTATCCCAACTACCACCCAAGTCAATCGCACATGCACGTAGCATGTCTTCCAACGTTTGAATGGTACGCTCACTCTGTCCGTCAGTCTGAGGGTGGTAAGCCGTACTGAAATTCAAACGGGTGCCCAAAGATTGCTGGAAACTCTTCCAAAAATGTGACGTGTATCTAGTATCTCTGTCAGAGATAATAGACACAGGTATGCCATGTAAGGCTACAATCTTATCAACGTACAACTGGGCTAACATGTCGGAGCTATAAGTCTCCTTGATGGGTAAGAAATGTGCTGACTTAGTCAGTCTATCAACTATAACCCATATTGTATCATTTCCCTTCCTTGTCTTAGGTAACTTGGTGATAAAATCCATAGTTACCATTTCCCACTTCCACGTAGGAAGTTCAGGCTGTTGTAGCGAACCTGACGGTTTCTGATGCTCGGCTTTGACTTGCGCACATGTCAAGCATTTAGCTACATAGGTGGCTACAGACTTTTTCAAGCCTATCCACCAATAATTTGCCCTTAGATCCTGGTACATCTTATCAGCTACAGGATGAACGGAGTATTTGGAACTATGGGCTTCCTGGAGGATGACATCACGAAGTCCTCCATAAAGTGGAACCCATATTCGTCCATTTAATCTTAGAATTCCGTCCTTGCTAAGAGATAACTGCTCCTCAGTTACTCCTAGCTTTTCGTTAGGATAGTTAGCTTCCAACACAGCTTCCTTCTGTGCAGCTAACAACCTTTCAGTCAAATTATTCTTTACTTCAATGCTCTTGGCATTGATTCGGATGGGTTTCACCCTTTCCTTTCGACTCAAGGCATCGGCGACTACATTCGCCTTGCCGGGATGATATCTGATTTCACAATCATAATCATTCAAGGTCTCCATCCAACGGCGTTGCCTCATGTTTAAGTCTTTCTGATTAAACAGATGCTGGAGGCTCTTTTGATCAGAATAGATCACACACTTGATTCCATATAAATAATGCCTCCAGAGCTTCAGTGCAAATACAACGGCACCCAACTCCAAGTCGTGGGTGGTGTAATTCTTTTCATGCACCTTCAATTGACGTGATGCATAGGCAATAACCTTGCCTTTTTGCATAAGCACACACCCCATGCCAGTGTGCGATGCATCGCAGTAAACCACAAAATCTTCTATTCCATCTGGCAATGTCAGTACTGGAGTGTTGCTCAACTTTTGTTTAAGGATATCAAAGGATTCTTGCTGCTTAGGGCCCCAAACAAACTTAACCTTCTTCTTAGTTAAGGAGGTTAGGGGTGCAGCAATCCTTGAAAAATTTTCAATGAAACGCCTGTAGTATCCTGCCAAACCTAGGAAGCTACGAATCTCTGTAGAAGTCTTTGGCTCTTGCCAGTTCATAACAGCTTCGACCTTAGCGGGATCCACTTGGATACCACGCTCACTTACTACATGTCCAAGGAATTGGACCTCTCGAAGCCAAAACTCACACTTGGAAAATTTGGCGTAGAGTTTCTCGTGATGTAGAAGCTTGAGAATACAGCGAAGGTGTTTCTCGTGGTCAGCTTGATTCTTAGAGTAAATGAGAATGTCGTCGATGAAAACGATGACGAATTTATCTAAGTGCGGCTTGCAAACGCGATTCATGAGATCCATGAACGCGGCCGGTGCATTAGTGAGCCCAAAAGGCATCACTAGGAACTCGTAATGACCATAACGAGTCCTAAATGCAGTTTTGTGCACGTCTTCATCTCTAACCTTCAATTGATGGTAGCCTGACCTCAAGTCAATCTTCGAGAAATAGCTTGCCCCTTGCAACTGATCGAACAAATCGTCGATCCTGGGCAAAGGATATCTATTCTTTATCGTGACCTTATTAAACTCTCGATAGTCGATGCACAGACGCATCGATCCATCCTTCTTCTTGACAAACAGGACTGGCGCTCCCCAAGGAGACGAACTAGGTTTAATGAAACCTTTGGCTAGCAATTCGTCTAGCTGTGTCCTCAATTCTTTCATCTCTGTGGGCGCCAATCTATAAGGTGCTCTAGCAACTGGTGCTGCTCCGGGGATGATGTCAATTCTGAACTCCACTTGTCTATCTGGTGGTAAACTAGGTAGTTCTTTAGGAAACACTTCGGGATACTCAGAAATGATGGGAATGTCTTCTATTTTTGGTTTCGGCTCATCAATGGTAACTTGTGCCATGTAAATGACACAACCCTTCTTCAAGCACTTCGAGGCCTTGAGCATAGTCACCTGCTCAGGCAATCCATACCGAGTATCTCCCTGAATGGTGATTGATTCGCCGGATGGAGTCTTGATCATCACTTGTTTTCTATCGCAGACAATCTAGGCCTGGTTATGAGATAACCAGTCCATGCCTAAAACGATGTCAAAACCCGCTAACTTCAAAGGAAGTAGGGACAGAGGAAATGAATGGTCCCTAATGGATATGAAACATCCATCTAAAATGGTTGAGGCGGTTTCTATGGTACCGTCTGTGACAACCCTCACTAAACCAGGTATCCGTACGACTTAATTATTGATTAATTACTGCTTAATTACTGTGCTTGTTTGAACTAGCTGATGAACTGCTACTTGATATCTGATACATGTACTTACTTGCATCATACTTTACTTGTCGTCACTACAATACTTACATACTGAACCTTAGTGACAAACATGATGCACAAAAAGCACAGTAGCACAATAACGGATAACCTATTGAACATGCTGATAAAGCCAGCATCAGGCAAACACTGCCTCT
This sequence comes from Helianthus tuberosus, assembly GCA_030545235.1. Lineage (NCBI taxonomy): Eukaryota > Viridiplantae > Streptophyta > Magnoliopsida > Asterales > Asteraceae > Helianthus > Helianthus tuberosus. The sequence goes on along the minus strand of CM060451.1, from coordinate 121,684,922 downwards.
AAGGCCTGTAAGAGCCTGAAATATTTTGCTACACTAAGTGGTGAGTGTAGGGATATAAGGGTTGTGGAACTGCGTCTCTAGGAATAAGTCACAATGACTGGATGTGCCTAAAACGTACTCTAAGCACAAAACTCAGCACTTTACATAACAATCCGGCTTCTAGCTAACTAGTAGAGTGCCAAAACATGAGAAAAGTATTACTAGACACTTTCCAAAGTGTCGGAAATAAGTTGTGTCACTAAAGAGAGTAATAACGACACTTTAAAGCTTTATTAAGCACTTTAACGGATTACTATCCAACCAAGCAACCGGACTTTACCCGGAACATGAAAATATTGTTATTTTCACTATTTATCTTTTTCTGAGCCAGTTAGGGTCCCTGATTACCCTAACACCCTTTGTAACGCGTGACACACTACTAACCAAGTTAAGTGCTTAACTAACCTACTTAACTTAACTTTTATCCTAACTATCTAGTTGATATCGAACTAGTACCCCCCCCCCCATCCTAACCGTCCCCAACCATGGGGGACACTCCTTGTGTACTTAAAGATTTAAATAATCCAAATGTTTAGAATCTAGAAGACATAATTTCCATTGGTTAATCACATTAGAAATTACCTATAAGTTCATGCTTATGTCTACATGATCATTCCATCACCACAACTCCACACAAAACTCTCTCTCTTGCCCTCTAGAGCTCTCGGCCGAACACCCCCTCCCCTATCCATCATTTTCGATTTTGATCTTCAAGTTCCAACATCATACTAGCATCAAGGGACGTATACAAGAAGTCTTGGAGCAAACGGAACGCGAAGGACCTCTTTATCTTGCTTTTATCCACCTCTTTTGCGCGTAGATTCTTCCCTAGCCTCGAGCTAGAGGTATAATGCTTAAAACACCTTCTTGAACTAATCTAAAGTGGTTAAAAGGATTTGTATCGGTTAAAACTCGTTAACATGCAAGTTGATGCTTTAAAGTTTACTAAAAACACTAAAAATGGTGGTTAATAGCACATAAGTTGTGTAAATGTTGTAGTAATTGAAAGTTGTGTTTATTTAGGCCCGATCTATGATGTGGTAGCTCGGATCATCGTTTAACCCGGTTTGGTAAGATCATGGATCTTAACATAAGCTTGTTTTGAATAATACAAGGGTTAAAAGGTGAAACTCTACCACACGCGAATCATGAACTTGTGTAAAAGAGTTTTACTTGTTAAAGTTATGTTTAAAACTAGCAGATCTACGCATCTGCAAGTGGTATTTTCAAAGAACCACGTATCAAAGAAATCATGTTTTCTAAAGACGGGTCCTACACTAACAAGAATGATTTTTAGAACACACAAGTGTGTAAACACTTGTGTAACGCAAAGTTTCGACAAAATAACTATTTTTGTAAAAGTTGGAAAGAAGTTGTAAGGATGGATTTTCTCTAAAAACGAGGTTTTTACAAGATCAAATTATCTTATATGAAGATCTACTAAATTTAAGGGGATTTACACCACAGTTTTAGAAAAACTGCAAGTTCATGTAATTTTTGGAAATTTACACATATGTTGATCTGTTGTTGTGATGAAAGTTGTTCTGATCAAATAAAGAAAATTGTTGAGTTGATTTGTTAAAGAAAATGATACGCTTGAAAGCGTGGCCACCTCCAATTACAGAGGAAACTCTGGCGAAATTTTTCTAAAAACCTAACACTTAGAACTATTTGCACTACAAGTGTTAGAATTATTTTTGACATGTTTTCGAAACATAAATTTCGCCATGACTTTATTTACTAAATATTCGGAGGTGGGATTTTCACAAAATTTAACGTGATAAATATATATATTTTTCACACACTGTTTATGATTATTTTGTGAAATACATAAATATTATTTTTAGAGTAAAAATAATATTTACGAACGTTAACGAATCCAAAATAATACGAACGCTTTCACCATAAATATATAAGTTACACCGGTAATTATATTACCACCCGATTGTTAAAACGTAACTTACGCACTTACGGAAATATTTATGAACGCGTATTTTAACAACGTATTATTGGAGAAAAATTATGTGAAATGAAAATATAATATTTTTGAGAAAAATACTTATATTTTGGAATTGGAAATATGTATATATTAAGTGAGACTTAATGATATCATTTGAACGCACATGTATTGAATCCCCCATCCTTGGGAAGGAGATTAACTACCAAGTATATACAGAATGTAAACACGAAGTAGTTGTTTAACTATTTCCCAAAGACTTAAACTATAAAGCTAAGGTACGGCCGTCCGTCTAATAGAAATTAGCACCTGTAGGTCGTCGCACAGCTACGTGAGCAGGAGATACTTGGTAGAGACGCTTCACTGTGAGTTCATGTCCCCTTTTCTCTAACTGTTTTCAGTTTTCTTAACTGCGGGGGTGAAATACATGTTACTTTGTTTACAAGTACTTTATACATGGTATGGTTAACGTAAGGAGGTTTACTACTTAGATCATGTGAGTGGGTAGGCAGAAACACCGAGGGACGTAAGCGGTAGATCTATCTGGGTGTAGCGAGCCCAACTCTAGGCCCAACAGAACGGACCTCTAAGAGGCCCAGCAGAACGGACCTTGAGTGACTTTGTACCCGACGCAAAAATCTGCTAGGTTGAGTCTTCCTACTTGCACTTCACACATACTAATGGCCTTGCAAACCATTGGTGATCTCTTTTTCCTTACACTGCTACATACCAGGGAACTTTTATACTTACAAGTGTTTTACATACTCACTTACACATGAACTCGCTCAACATTATTGTTGATTTTTCAACTTACATGTATTTCAGGAAATTAGAGATCTGGCACGGTATGTTATGTTTTCCCGCTGCATAAGGGTTCCAAGGTCATCCCAGTTTAGGAAATGTGACTCTTTCCTGGACAAGTCACAACTCTTAAACTGCGCTTATTTCATGTTACTGTTTATGTTGTTCAAGACAATGTTTTACGTTATGATGTTGTAAGTCTCTAAGACAATGGTATGTTACTCTGGTTTTAAAACTTAATCAAATGGATGATCTTGCATGATTTTATTTCATATAGCTTTGTTATGGTTAAGCTATGGTATTAAGAAGTCACACCAAAATTAACCACGCTTCCGCAAAGCCAGGGTGTGACAGCTTGGTATCAGAGCCAGGTTCATAGCGAACTAGGATTCTTTCTCGAGTCTAGACTATGATCACTAGGGCTCTCACGAAAACATTTTACTGCATACCACTTAAGTCCAGATCCAAAACTTTTTACAAACAAATGTTGAGCACATTTTATTATTTATAGGCTCAGCCTGGAGGGCTGAGGCTCGGTCTGGAGGATCGAGGCTCGGTCTAGGTGACCGAGGTAGTTGAGCACGTTGATTTATTATAGGCTCAGCCTGGAGGGCTGAGGCTCGGTCTGGAGGATCGAGGCTCGGTCTAGGTGACCGAGGTAGTTGGCTAGTAAGGCTAGGAAGAGTAGGCTCAGTCATGAAGGCTGAGGCTCGGTCAAGGGGACCGAGGCTCGATCTAAGAGGTCGAGGTGGAGGATAGAGCAGTCTTCGAGACTGGGAGGAATTTGGCTAGTGGACTAGGAGAATGATTTGAATGCTTACTTGGTGACTTATGTGATTATATGATTATATGATTGATTATTATACGTATATGCGTTTGTGTTACAAACATCATGCTTTCATCATATACTAGAAAGATGGACACTACGAATCCCATGGCCATAGTGTCAGACGACATAGTTTCATCGAAGCACGAGGTGTACATTTCCGATACTACCGGCACAGACAATGACGACTTTCAGCCCTTTTGCGCTGCCTGAAGTCATAGCAGAGCCTACTGATGGCCATCTTGTTGGGAGTTTGCCACTCGCGGTGATCCCTGCTCCTGTGCCCCCTTGCCGCTTATCCTGTTGATGATATGCCCCCCAACGTGGCCTCTAACGACGATAACGACCTACTAGAGGAGGACCCATTCGAGGGCAGGACCCTATTGCTGCTGGTATTAGACTACTGCATGCGGACGCTTCTGCAGGGGAAACTCATGCCAATTCCCCTATCCCAGACTCATTTGAGTTTCTGACATCCGCATCTTTGCACATACGGGGAGTGCAGCACCACTCACACGACGCCGACCCTGATATGGCGTCATCAGCTGCCCCAGTTCTCGCACACAGATTTGAGTTTGATCGCGATATTGAGGACGATTCTGTTTTTCCACCTGGTTTTGATCCAGACCATGACATTGAGTTCATGCACTTAGACCAGCCTTTGGAGGATCCTGTAACCCCTGTGTTTGTTGATCCAGCTGATCTTGAGATGGAGTTTTTGATCCGGAGCCGGCCGTGGCCCCTGAGCCAGGCGCTGCTCCTGACCCCGCATTGGAGCATGACCCTGTTCATGCCAATGCACCTACTGTTGCTCCTTGATTGATCATCTGCTTGGACGAGAGAAAATTTGGGGTAACTGTACAAGACAATTTATTATTACGGGGGCCCACGTAATAACGATTTGTAGTGCACAGGAATCCTGGTGGGCTCTGCGGGTCAAGCTAATGATAACCAATGCAGCAGGAAATAACTTAAACACGAATGACCAAGGCGATGTAGCCTCGAGTTCATTCTATTACGAGCAACAAGCCAAATTGGCAAGTCTATGTGAAGGCTCAAAAATTTACTTCCCCACTCATACAGTGAGTATATTTGCGTGTGAAATTGGGTGATTACATGATGGCTTATGTTGCTATATACACCTCATAGACAATTGAAACGTTGTCTAACCCGCTTCACACCACTTCGACAAAAGGGAATGTCACCCAGACGTGACACAAACACCAGTACGTTGCCAAGGACAGAAGTCGAGCTGCAAGAACGCATCTCACAGATAAATGCACGACATAAAGCCTTCCGCTCTAAGTACAACGATGGCATTACTGGAAATAACCCTCCAACTGGCTGCACCTATAAACAGTTCCTGAACTGCAAGCCTTTGAACTTTGACGGAACAGGAGGCGCCGTTGCATTTGTTCGTTGGTCCGAAAAGACCGACTCCATTCTAAGAATGAGTAACTGTTCGCCCCAACAGAGTGTTACCTATATCTCGGGGATATTTCTAGATGGCACACTCTCTTAATGGAACCTCCAGGTTCAGACCCTTGGCACAGATGCTGCTTATGTACTGAGCTGGGACGAGCTCAAGGAAATAATGGAGAAGAAATACTGTTCTGGGGCTGAAATTCAGAAGCTTGAGGTGGAATCCTGGAATTTGAAAATGGACGAACCAGAGACTCCTGAACATGTCCAGCGATCGCACGACTTGTCTAGGGTCGTCCCCTACTATGTCATTGATGTTGTATGATATAGTGGTGTACTTGTAAGCTTTACATTGTGGTCTCGAATTGTGGCAATGCAATCGCAGTATTCTCATCACCTGTGATGTTCAATCTATTGTTTATATCCTATGACATAAGATGTTATGTGATTGATTTATTGATAGCATGAGATGTTATGTGTTGGTATTGTTGAATGCATACGTACACTTCACTTGCCATGACCTAACCTACGTGAAACATCTTTTAGAAGATGCCGCCAAGACGCGGAATGCGCATGCCCACCTCTGAGGCAGAACTTCAAGAGATAATTGCTGCAGCTATAGCACAGCACGAGGCCCTACGCTCCGAACCCAGCAGAGGCACCTCAGAAAATAACGGTTGTTCCTACTGGCACTTCCTCAACTACAAGCCTCCGAAGTTCGACGGCACTGGGGGTGCTATAACTTTTGTAAAATGGATTGAAAGTATGGAATCCATCTTTCAAATGAGTGGCTGTACGCCAGAACAACAAGTCCCATACGTTTCTGAGTTGTTTCAAGACGGAGCTCGATTATGGTGGAATCTTCAGGTTCGAATAATGGGCCTAACTACAGCATACGCGTTAACTTGGGATGAGTTGAAAGGAATGATGCATAAGAAGTATTGCCCCCAAACGGAAACCCAGAAGTGGGAAGATGAATTTCGGAGCCTGATGATGGAAGGTCCGAAGGTGTTGGAGTACGTGCAAAGACTTCATGATTCGTCACGAGTTGTCCCGTACCTGGTAAAACCAGAATTTAAGAAATTGGAACAATTCATTTGGGAACTGGCGCCTCAAGTCTTGAGCTTGATGGCAACGTCAACGCCACCAACAACTGATGTTGCAAGTAAGATGGGTCTGGCACTCGTTACGGAAGCAATTAGGCTAGAAAAACTTGCAAACCCTGACAAGGAGACTCAGATAGAGTCGTCTGGAAAGAACAAAAGGAAGCTTACCGAAGATACCCGAATGAATGAGGATGAACAAAGATCTATTCGAGGTTGTTTTGACTGCGGGGACAAAAGGCATTTCAAGAAAGATTTCCCTAACAATAAACAGGCTAAAGATAAGATTTACTTAGAAACTGAACCAAGACGTGCTGAGTGCAAGTGTCACCACAATCATGGATGTCGGAAGCCTAGGTACGGAAGGAAAGGACACAACAAGGATGGTTGTGGGATGAAGGGTCCCAGACAAGGAGAAAACAGTAACAACGCTCAAGGTGGAAATGGGAGGTATCCAGGATGCTTCCATTGTGGGGATGTTGGACATTTTAAGAGGGAATGCCCGAAGTTGAAACAAGACCGTGAAAAGACATCCAACATCGGAGCAGGTGAAGCGTGCCAGGATCCAGGCGTGATTACTGGTACGTTCTCTAATAACCAAAACTCTTGCATCTATTTGATACTGGTGCCTATTATAGCTTCGTATCGTTAGAGTTTAAGAATATGCTTGGTTTAGCCGCTAATAAGTTAGATATTCCCTACTCAATTGAATTGGCTAATGGGAAGTTAGTAGAAGCCAACGAAGTCATCAGAGGTTGTGTGATCGAATTAGGAGAGCGTGAGTTTGCCTTGGATTTACTACCAGTCCAATTGGGAAGCTTCGACGTGGTAGTAGGAATGGATTGGTTATCAGCCAACAAGGCTGAGATAGTTTGTCACGAAAAGGTTGTTCGTATCCCAACCGAAGACGGCGAAACAATTGTGGTTCACGGAGAGAAGCGTGATACGCCGTTGAGAATTATCAGCTGCCTGAAAGCACGAAAGTGTTTGCAGAAAGGATGTGCTGCCTTCCTGGCACACATTGTGGATAAGAAGGCTGCTGAGCCAAGAATAGAAGACATCCCTGTCGTAAGGGAAATACCCAGAAGTCTTCCCAGAAGACTTACCTGGACTGCCACCTCAGAGGCAAGTAGAGTTTCACATCGACTTAGTTCCAGGCGTCGCGCCTGAGGCTAAGGCACCTTATAGACTTGCTCCGTCTGAGATGCAGGAACTGTCGACACAGCTTCAAGAGCTGTTGTTAGTGCATGGAATGTCTGTTGACTTCGTCTGCATTAGGTCTTGTGTCTAGGATTGCTTGAATGATCATACATTAGGGTTTAAGTTAGGGTTTTTATGTGTTAAGTATGAGATTTCGCTTGAAAGGGTTTGTATTGGCTTGAAGCGAAATCAACACATGAAGATTTCGCTTCAGACTTCCTCAAGCGAAATCTTGTGCTCTATATATAGGGGTGTGGTCATTTGAAGCGTAATCAGTTGTCATTGTACGTGTGACGAAGTGCTGACGGATCTGTATCAGAAAACCTTGTACAAGCACTCAAATCAATCAGAAAAGAAAGATTAAAAGGATTAGAGCTGTTATGACTTAGTTTACTTTGATTCCGCCTCTGTAAACTGAGATGAATTGCCTTGACTGACGTTTTAGGGTCATACAACGGTCCAACAAGTGGTATCAGAGCTCAGGACGAGGAGTTCATACCATAGCAGCTTGATTCTACTGGATTTTCTTATTTCTACTCATTCTATCTCTTACTTTTCTGATCTGAACAAGTTCCAATGGACAAAATGGTCTGATTTCAGAGTATAACGTGTAAAACCGAGTTTTAACAAAGCCTACAAAGTTTCAGATTAAAATTCAGCGTAAAACATGTTAAAATTTGACCTAATACATAATTTCGCTTGAAGGTGTTCGAAATTATTGATTGATTTCGCTTCAGATCTACTTTTTGGACAATTTCGCTTGAAAAACTTTGAAGCGACATAGATTTCCTGAAGCGAAATTGTTGTTTTCGCTTGAACTATTGTTGAACCGCTGAAGCGAAATTGTATTGCTGGATTTCGCTTGAAGGTTCTGTTTCTGCTGAAGCGAAATAGTAGATTTCGCTTGAAGTTGTGAGTTTAAGTTGAAGCGAAATAGTTGGTTCGCTTGAAGGTTGGTTACTGTTGAAGCGAAATAGAGGATTTCGCTTGTAATAGATTTGTTAGCTGATTTCGCTTGAAAGCTGTTTACTTCAAGTATTTCGCTTGAACTTGCTGAATTTTCAAAATTTAAAATTTTACTAAGTGTTTGATTATTTGTTTGTTTGCAGGAACATACAATATGGCAAATTCCGAACCTAAGCCATGGAAAGATGATCGTACTGAAGAACAGAAATATCACTACCGGAAGATGGTTGCTGAAACAAAGATTATCAGACTTTCTCGTATCTATCTGAATGCAAGAAGAGCAAATAGATGGGATCCAGATAGAGAGTGCTATCTTGATGAGTATGGAAATATTGCAATTGATGATAGTACAATTGATATCGAAGATATCATCAAGGAGTACAAAGAAGAAGATGAATATTGGCAACACAAGTGGTGGGGAACACCAACTTCGAAAATGATTGAAGAAGAGAAAGAGAAAGAGAGAAAGGAGAATGAAGAGAAAAAGAAAAAGAAAGAGTTACTAGATGAAATTGAAAGAAATTCAGAAAATATGAGTTTGGATGAGTTTAGTGAATTAATCAATAAGATTAAAAAAGGAATGACAATGAATGAAGAATCAAAGATGGATGAAACGTCGAAAAGTGAAGTTGTGTGCTCACAATGCGAAAAATTCGAAGCAGAAAATTTCAATCTCTTGAAAGATGTGGAGAATTTGAAATTGGAAAACAAAGCTTTGAAAGACGAGAAGAAATCTGATGATGAACAGATTCTGGAGTTGCAGTTGAACGGTGAAAAATTGAAGATTGAAAATGACAAACTGTTGAGTGGTCTGGACAGTTTAACATTGGATATTAACAATTTAAAAGAAAAAGAAAAAGATTTTCAAAATCAAATCAAGATTTTAGTAGATGAGAGAGATATTTTTGGTAAAGATAATCTTCAAAAACAAATTGAAATCAATTCTCATCTTGCTAAAATCATTCAGTTTGAAAAAGAAGCTGAAAAAGCACGGATGAAAATCAAAGAGCTTGAAGAGAAATTGAAAGGTTTTGTGAATTCTACATCACCTGTTTGTCCAAAACCTATCAATTCCGTTCCTATAAATGAAAATGTCACAAATTTTGACAAAGTCAAAGTCAAAATTGAAGATTGTGATGAAATATCTGATGATGAAAAAGAAGAGAATAGAAAAACATATTTGAAATTAAATGAAATGTTTAAAAATACTGTTTTACATTCTACTGAGAAAGGTGAATGCTCAACGCAAAAACCTGTAAAGAAGAATGCAGAACAGAAACAATCAGATAAGTCATCCAATCGTTTTGAAAAATCACAAAAATCTAAAAATGAAAACTCAAAAATAGTTGGTAATTCGTGGTACAGGTCGGACCACAAAGTTCAAAGGCCAAATCCAGCTTTCAGAAGGAATGACGATTACCACAGAGCTAAACAGTGCTATGACTTGAATGTTTGGACTGAAGGTGGTACATGGTACGATAACAGAATGTGTTACAGATGTGGTTATCAAGGACACATTGCTGTTAACTGCCAAAGACAGAGAATCGAAACAAGAAGATGCTATGAATGTCACATCATAGGGCACATTGCCAGATATTGCCCAATGAGATCAAAGGCACGATCGAGGGCTGATTCTCAAAGAATGGCAAAGAAACCAGTCAACGTCAAGCCCCATGAACAGAAGGTTCTAAAACCTAAAGTTCAGGATCAGACAATTCAAGAAAAGAAAGTTAAACTTTCACAGGGGCAGAAAGACAGACTGCGAAAGAAAAGGAAGAAGGTGAGAGAGTACCTCGAGAAAGTTTTGTCCTCGGATAAAACTGGTAATCCGAGTAAAAGTTCTGATGAATCAACTCACTCGACTGCAAAGCCAAGTAAATTGAATTTTTCAGATGCAAATCTGAGGACAAAGGAGAAAAAGGAGAAGAAGAAAATGGTCGGCGATGAATCTGATGCGTTAAAGTCAGACAAGCCACCATCAGGCGATGAATTTGACTTGTCAAAGTCAAAAGAGCCACAATCTGGCAATGATTCTGGTTTGTCAAAACCAGAAGAGCCATCTATTGAGGTAAAAGTTGTTAAACCCAAGGCTGGTCAGGCTTGGGTAGATCTTTTCAAATGAAAAACCTGACTTGCCGGAGCTTCCAGGTTGGTAAATGTGAAGCAGGTATCGGCATCTTTCTTGAGAAATTCACAGGATGGTAACTGTGATATTTCGATTTACAAGTGGTAAATCAGGGACATTAAGTTGTACTTGATTTTCTACTAAGTGTTTGTTGTTGACACGGATCTTAATTGTTAATTCTTTAAAATGGTTAAAGGTAAACAATGTGATGAAACCCCGAGTTTATGAAAAGACAAACAAAACTAATTTTCCGGAAAAACCATTTGATTAAAACAAACTTAAGTGTTTTGAAATCTAAATGGGAAAATAGTTTGTTGTCAGGGGGAGTTCTGATTGTTTATGCCGAGAGAATGGCGAATTGAAGTGATTTGATATCAGTTTGTCACGTTTCTTGTATAGTTTGTTTTCAAATTTGCTCAGAAAATCAAAATTGAAACATATTTTGATTTTAGGGGGAGAAAAATTTAAAAAAAAATATAGAAAATTTGAAAATTTCAAAAACATTGAAAAGAAAAAATGAGTTTTGTTGTAAAAAAGAGGAAATGATAGTAAATCAGTGAACTATCACAGCATGCTAAGGATATGAAATGTCAAATGTGATAAACGGTCTCACTGATGATGTGCCAGTAGGTTTTTGCACATTTAGTAGATTGTGACGAGATATAAACATAAATTTCAAACTTGCTTGTTCTGTGGGTTAACACAAACTTGGATATATAGGTAACCCCTGAAATCTCGTTTGAAAGGTCCCATATTCTGAGATACTAGGTCTTTATACTCTATGATATCTGGGGTATTATTCCTGGACTTCTGCTGAAAGGAATTTCTGACCTAGTCCTCGAATAATACTTTCTGCAAAATGCTTGAAACATAGCATCGCCCTCAGCAAGCTGATGAAACAATAAAATTGATAGTCGCTGCTGTTGTAATGCAAAAGATCCTCTAAAGGGGACACACCTTAAAGTCAACTAGGCTCTCTGCTGAACGGATGTTCTGACCTGAGCTATCACGGTTGCATAATTTATTCCCCTGACAGATATCATCTGTGGTATACTCACCTGTAAGACTGAATATTGGGATCTGGATACGGGAGTATATTCAAGTAGTGGGACACACGGATAAGTTCAAGTGCTTAAAACATTAATATCGTATCTCGGATCAATTGAACTTTGTGTGAAAATTTAAGTGGACCAGTATACTGACAATCAAGGTGAATCGTTTAGAGCTTAAAATGATTAAAGCTTAATGGTGCTTGTGATTTGTTTCATGGACTGATATGATCCTCTTACACAAACTCACAAAAATATTATTTGTACATATTTCTTTATTGCATTTCGTTAATAAAAAATTCAAAAAGATTTTCGACAACTGATGTTGAAGAGCAGATATTCAAAATTCCAAGTGCTAAACATGATGAATTGGTTTGGGAGAATATGTTGAAAACTTTGAATGTCATATAAAATTGTTTTGAAAAATTGAGGGGTTAGTTAATCAAGGTCATTTATTTGAACTTGATGTAGCTAGTATGTTTGTTGTTTATATGGTTTCTACCAGTAAGTTTTCTAAATTCAATTGATATAAATTTGTGAAACTTATGTTGTGGTAGAGATTATGCAGGATTGGACTTCATTATTTCCCACGGAAGCTAATTGACAAAGTTTGAACCAGACATCTCAGATTCTAGCATATTGAGAGGGGGAGTCAATGAAAGGGAGAGTCTGGATCAACATTCAAAGGGAAGAAAGGAGTTAGAGCCAGGAGGACAAGATCCTGAAACTTGTGAAAATAGAGTGTTTTTGTGGAAAAGACAGAGTTGAAGAAAAGACCAAGACTGAAGACTCAGGAGCTGAAGACTTCGTCAACATCCAAGGGGGAGTCTGTTAGTGCATGGAATGTCTGTTGACTTCGTCTGCATTAGGTCTTGTGTCTAGGATTGCTTGAATGATCATACATTAGGGTTTAAGTTAGGGTTTTTATGTGTTAAGTATGAGATTTCGCTTGAAAGGGTTTGTATTGGCTTGAAGCGAAATCAACACATGAAGATTTCGCTTCAGACTTCCTCAAGCGAAATCTTGTGCTCTATATATAGGGGTGTGGTCATTTGAAGCGTAATCAGTTGTCATTGTACGTGTGACGAAGTGCTGACGGATCTGTATCAGAAAACCTTGTACAAGCACTCAAATCAATCAGAAAAGAAAGATTAAAAGGATTAGAGCTGTTATGACTTAGTTTACTTTGATTCCGCCTCTGTAAACTGAGATGAATTGCCTTGACTGACGTTTTAGGGTCATACAACGGTCCAACAGCTGTTAGACAAGGGTTTTATCCGACCAAGCTTCTTGCCTTGGGGAGCTCCGGTCCTGTTTGTCAAGAAGAAGGACGGTAGTTTTCGAATGTGTATCGACTACCGGGAGCTGAACAAGCTGACGATCAAGAATAGATATCCTCTGCCAAGGATTGATGATCTGTTTGACCAACTGCAAGGCTCAAGCTTTTATTCAAAGATCGATCTTCGATCTGGATACCATCAGTTAAGGATACAAGAGGAAAGTATCCCAAAGACAGCCTTCAGAACTCGTTATGGACACTACGAGTTCCTTGTTTTGCCGTTTGGTTTGACAAACGCACCTGCAGTCTTTATGGACTTGATGAATAGAGTTTGCAAGCCGTACTTGGACAAGTTCGTGATTGTGTTTATCGACGACGTTTTGATTTATTCAAAGACAAAGGTTGAGCACGAACAGCATCTAAGAGCTATTTTGGAGTTGCTAAAGAAGGAACAGCTGTATGCCAAATTCTCTAAGTGCGAGTTTTGGCTACGCGAAGTCCAGTTTCTTGGACACGTGGTTAATGGAAATGGAATCCATGTTGATCCCACAAAGATCGAAGCGATCAAGAATTGGGAAACGCCAAAGACGCCAACCGAGATTCGACAATTCTTGGGTTTGGCTGGCTACTATCGAAGGTTCATTGAGGATTTTTCAAAAATCGCTCAACCATTGACGCTCCTCACGCAGACAGATAAGAAGTTTGATTGGGGAATCAAACAGGAAGAAGCATTCCAGATATTGAAGGATAAGCTCTGCAATGCGCCAACCTTAGCTCTATCGGAAGGTACAGATGATTTCATGGTATACTGTGACGCTTCACGTCAAGGATTGGGTTGCATGTTGATGCAACGCCAAAAGGGTTATTGCTTACGCATCACGTCAATTGAAAGTGCACGAAAAGAACTATACCACACATGATTTGGAACTTGGCGCAGTGGTATTTGCATTAAAGATCTGGAGACACTACCTTTATGGTACGAAGTGTACAAACTTTACAGATCACAAGAGCCTACAGCACATACTCAGCCAGAAGGAGCTGAATATGAGACAGAGACGATGGGTTGAGTTGCTGAACAATTACGACTGCGAGATAAAGTATCATCCAGGGAAGGCGAATGTGGTCGCCGATGCCCTAAGTCGTAAGGAGATGATCAAGCCCATAAGGGTTAGAGCTTTAGAAATGATTATCCGAACCGATCTTTCCTTGCGCATTCGTGCCGCGCAGAAAGAAGCTCTCAAGGAAGGAAACCTTGAAGAAGAATATCTCCGTGGGATGGAGAAGTTACTGGTACCAAACGAGGAAGGAACGTTATGTTTTGAGAAAAGGATTTGGGTTCCTCTGTTTGGTGGTTTAAGGAAAGTTATTTTTGATGAAGCTCACAAGTCGCGGTGCTCTATCCACCCTGGAACGGATAAGATGTACCAGGATCTCAAAGTTTATTATTGGTGGCCTAGGATGAAAGGTGACGTTGCGGTGTATGTGAGCAAATGTTTAACATGCACTAAGGTTAAAGCCGAATACCAGAAGCCTTCAGGACTTCTGCAACAACCTGAGACTCCCAAGTGGAAATGGGAACAAATCTCCATGGATTTTATTACGAAATTGCCAAGAACGCCAAGAGGCCATGACACTATCTGGGTAATAGTGGATCGATTAACAAAGTCAGTACACTTCTTACCTATCAGAGAGAAGGATAATACGAGCAAATTGGCCGAAATATACATGAGAGAGATCGTCGCACGCCATGGAGTACCCCTCTCAATCATCTCTGATAGGGACGGAAGGTTTGTGTCAAGAATATGGCAATCCTTCCAAGAAGCCTTTGGCTCACAATTGAATCTGAGCACTGCGTTTCATCCGCCAACTGACGGCCAGAGCGAGCAAACGATACAGACTTTGGAAGACATGCTGAGAGCGTGTGTTATGGATTTGGGCGGTAGCTGGGATAAGCATTTACCTTTGGTCGAATTTTCATACAACAACAGCTACCACACCAGTATTGGTGTCACGCCATTTGAAGCCCTTTACGGACGCAAGTGCCGATCACCCCTATGTTGGGCTGACGCAGGTGATAAGCAGCTTGCTGGTCCCGAAATCGTCCAAGAGACGACAGACAAGATTGCGCAGATTCTTAAACGCATCGAAGCAGCTCGCCACAGACAGAAGGCCTATGCGGATCCAAACCGGAAACATGTGGATTTCCAAGTTGGAGAAATGGTGTTATTGAAAGTTTCACCCTGGAAGGGTGTGGCACGCTTCGGAAAGCGTGGGAAGTTAAATCCGCACTACATTGGTCCCTTCAGAATTCTGGAAAGAATAGGACTAGTAGCATACAAGTTGGACCTACCTGCTGAACTCCATTCTGTTCACGATACATTTCATGTATCCAACCTAAAGAAAAGTCTAACTCAAGATGACATTGCCATTCCCACCGACGAGATTCATGTTGACGACACGCTCCACTTCGTTGAAGAACCTGTTGAGGTCACGGATTGGAAAGTGAACAAAACCCGCTGGAGCAGTGTCAAACTAGTCAAAGTTCGTTGGAATGCCAGACATGGTCCTGAGTTCACCTGGGAGCGTGAGGACCGGATGAAAGAGAAATACCCCCACCATTTTCCTAAGAACACTGCATCTACAAGCAGAACTTAAATTTCGGGACGAAATTTATTTAACGGGGGGAGAATGTGACAACCCTCACTAAAACAGGTATCCGTACGACTTAATTATTGATTAATTACTGCTTAATTACTGTGCTTGTTTGAACTAGCTGATGAACTGCTACTTGATATCTGATACATGTACTTACTTGCATCATACTTTACTTGTCGTCACTACAATACTTACATACTGAACCTTAGTGACAAACATGATGCACAAAAAGCACAGTAGCACAATAACGGATAACCTATTGAACATGCTGATAAAGCCAGCATCAGGCAAACACTGCCTCTAAGGCCTGTAAGAGCCTGAAATATTTTGCTACACTAAGTGGTGAGTGTAGGGATATAAGGGTTGTGGAACTGCGTCTCTAGGAATAAGTCACAATGACTGGATGTGCCTAAAACGTACTCTAAGCACAAAACTCAGCACTTTACATAACAATCCGGCTTCTAGCTAACTAGTAGAGTGCCAAAACATGAGAAAAGTATTACTAGACACTTTCCAAAGTGTCGGAAATAAGCTGTGTCACTAAAGAGAGTAATAACGACACTTTAAAGCTTTATTAAGCACTTTAACGGATTACTATCCAACCAAGCAACCGGACTTTACCCGGAACATGAAAATATTGTTATTTTCACTATTTATCTTTTTCTGAGCCAGTTAGGGTCCCTGATTACCCTAACACCCTTTGTAACGCGTGACACACTACTAACCAAGTTAAGTGCTTAACTAACCTACTTAACTTAACTTTTATCCTAACTATCTAGTTGATATCGAACTAGTACCCCCCCCCATCCTAACCGTCCCCAACCATGGGGGACACTCCTTGTATACTTAAAGATTTAAATAATCCAAATGTTTAGAATCTAGAAGACATAATTTCCATTGGTTAATCACATTAGAAATTACCTATAAGTTCATGCTTATGTCTACATGATCATTCCATCACCACAACTCCACACAAAACTCTCTCTCTTGCCCTCTAGAGCTCTCGGCCGAACACCCCCCTCCCCTATCCATCATTTTCGATTTTGATCTTCAAGTTCCAACATCATACTAGCATCAAGGGTCGTATACAAGAAGTCTTGGAGCAAACGGAACGCGAAGGACCTCTTTATCTTGCTTTTATCCACCTCTTTTGCGCGTAGATTCTTCCCTAGCCTCGAGCTAGAGGTATAATGCTTAAAACACCTTCTTGAACTAATCTAAAGTGGTTAAAAGGATTTGTATCGGTTAAAACTCGTTAACATGCAAGTTGATGCTTTAAAGTTTACTAAAAACACTAAAAATGGTGGTTAATAGCACATAAGTTGTGTAAATGTTGTAGTAATTGAAAGTTGTGTTTATTTAGGCCCGATCTATGATGTGGTAGCTCGGATCATCGTTTAACCCGGTTTGGTAAGATCATGGATCTTAACATAAGCTTGTTTTGAATAATACAAGGGTTAAAAGGTGAAACTCTACCACACGCGAATCATGAACTTGTGTAAAAGAGTTTTACTTGTTAAAGTTATGTTTAAAACTAGCAGATCTACGCATCTGCAAGTGGTATTTTCAAAGAACCACGTATCAAAGAAATCATGTTTTCTAAAGACGGGTCCTACACTAACAAGAATGATTTTTAGAACACACAAGTGTGTAAACACTTGTGTAACGCAAAGTTTCGACAAAATAACTATTTTTGTAAAAGTTGGCAAGAAGTTGTAAGGATGGATTTTCTCTAAAAACGAGGTTTTTACAAGATCAAATTATCTTATATGAAGATCTACTAAATTTAAGGGGATTTACACCACAGTTTTAGAAAAACTGCAAGTTCATGTAATTTTTGGAAATTTACACATATGTTGATCTGTTGTTGTGATGAAAGTTGTTCTGATCAAATAAAGAAAATTGTTGAGTTGATTTGTTAAAGAAAATGATACGCTTGAAAGCGTGGCCACCTCCAATTACAGAGGAAACTCTGGCGAAATTTTTCTAAAAACCTAACACTTAGAACTATTTGCACTACAAGTGTTAGAATTATTTTTGACATGTTTTCGAAACATAAATTTCGCCATGACTTTATTTACTAAATATTCGGAGGTGGGATTTTCACAAAATTTAACGTGATAAATATATATATTTTTCACACACTGTTTATGATTATTTTGTGAAATACATAAATATTATTTTTAGAGTAAAAATAATATTTACGAACGTTAACGAATCCAAAATAATACGAACGCTTTCACCATAAATATATAAGTTACACCGGTAATTATATTACCACCCGATTGTTAAAACGTAACTTACGCACTTACGGAAATATTTATGAACGCGTATTTTAACAACGTATTATTGGAGAAAAATTATGTGAAATGAAAATATAATATTTTTGAGAAAAATACTTATATTTTGGAATTGGAAATATGTATATATTAAGTGAGACTTAATGATATCATTTGAACGCACATGTATTGAATCCCCCATCCTTGGGAAGGAGATTAACTACCAAGTATATACAGAATGTAAACACGAAATAGTTGTCTAACTATTTCCCAAAGACTTAAACTATAAAGCTAAGGCACGGCCGTCCGTCTAATAGAAATTAGCACCTGTAGGTCGTCGCACAGCTACGTGAGCAGGAGATACTTGGTAGAGACGCTTCACTGTGAGTTCATGTCCCCCTTTTCTCTAACTGTTTTCAGTTTTCTTAACTGCGGGGGTGAAATACATGTTACTTTGTTTACAAGTACTTTATACATGGTATGGTTAACGTAAGGAGGTTTACTACTTAGATCATGTGAGTGGGTAGGCAGAAACACCGAGGGACGTAAGCGGTAGATCTATCTGGGTGAAGCGAGCCCAACTCTAGGCCCAACAGAACGGACCTCTAAGAGGCCCAGCAGAACGGACCTTGAGTGACTTTGTACCCGACGCAAAAATCTGCTAGGTTGAGTCTTCCTACTTGCACTTCACACATACTAATGGCCTTGCAAACCATTGGTGATCTCTTTTTCCTTACACTGCTACATACCAGGGAACTTTTATACTTACAAGTGTTTTACATACTCACTTACACATGAACTCGCTCAACATTATTGTTGATTTTTCAACTTACATGTATTTCAGGAAATTAGAGATCTGGCACGGTATGTTATGTTTTCCCGCTGCATAAGGGTTCCAAGGTCATCCCAGTTTAGGAAATGTGACTCTTTCCTGGACAAGTCACAACTCTTAAACTGCGCTTATTTCATGTTACTGTTTATGTTGCTCAAGACAATGTTTTACGTTATGATGTTGTAAGTCTCTAAGACAATGGTATGTTACTCTGGTTTTAAAACTTAATCAAATGGATGATCTTGCATGATTTTATTTCATATAGCTTTGTTATGGTTAAGCTATGGTATTAAGAAGTCACACCAAAATTAACCACGCTTCCGCAAAGCCAGGGTGTGACACCGTCAGCCAACTCCACCTCATACTTTACGCTTAAGTTCTTAACAGGTAAATTTAGCAATTTGCAAAATTTATTATCTACGAAAGACTTATCAGCGCCTGAATCAAAAAGCACTCTTGCATAGATATCATTTACGAGAAATGTACCTGTTATAACATTGTCATCCTGGACTGCTTCCTTTGCGTCCATTCTGAAGACTCTCGCATTGGTCTTCTTGGCCTCTTCAGGCTTCTTGGCGTATTTAGGGCAGTTGGTCTTAATGTGCCCCTTTTCATTACAACGGTAGCACGTTGCATCTTTCAACTTCTTGCAATCCAAGGTCTTGTGATCCGTGGACTTGCATATTCCACAAGCATAGGTTTTCGACTGAGTCTGTGAGTTTGACTCGAGTCTGCACTTTCCATAGTGCTGTTTCTTGCAAATCTTGCATTTGGGCTTCTCACCAGACTGATGCCCATCTTTCCTTGACTCAGACCCCTTCTTGTTGTCACCGTTTCCACGGTGTTTCTTGTTCGACCTCCGTGAGTTATCATCCTCACGTTTTCTCTTCTCAGCCCCTTTGTTCCTCAGCGATCTTTGTCTGACCGCATCCAAAGTGAGGGACAGAGATATGTCAGCTACAGATCTAAAGGTAGCTGGCCGAGAGGCCTTTACGCTTGCCTTTATCTCGGGGGCTAAACCACCGATAAAACGAGCGATTCTTTTTGGTTCCGGGGTCACCAGATAAGGAACCAACCGGGACATCGTGTTGAAGCTCGTTAGGTAAGCTTGACAGTCAAGGTTTGTCATCACCAATGATAGAAAATCAGATTCTATCTTCTCCACCTCATGTTGAGGGCAGTAGTTTTCCCTGATAAGGGCAACAAATTGATCCCAAGACATGTTGTACAATGGGATTTTCCCGGTGGCTTGGATCAGAGATCTCCACCAGGCTAAAGCTTCCCCCTTGAATGATTGCGATACAAACTTGACTATATCCTTCGCAGCACACCCGCTGATATCCACAACCGTTTCCATATCGTCTAGCCATGTCATGCAGTCAATGGCTCCCTTTTCCCCATTAAAATCCCGGGGCTTGCACGAGACAAAGTATTTATAGGAGCAACCCTTAGTACGGGGTTCTTGCTTTTGTACATTCTGCTGAGACGGAGCACTGTTGTGGTTTGAGGAGAGTCTATCATCATCCTTCTTGGGTTCCTCCTTCTAGGGAGGTGGCTTTAAATGCGGTTTAGATACGGTCCTACTTCGAGTCCCACTATAATCTTCGTATTGCCGCTCTAAAGCCTGTGTAACAGCGCCGTCTACTATCGCTTTCAATTCAGCACCCGTTAAAGTAATTCGGGCGTTATCATTGTTCTCCACTGGATGACTATTTATCTCGTCTGAGTTAGCCATTTTAATTGAACTGTTACAGAAAACAAGGACAATAGTTTATTTGGGAGTTTATTATGGAATTGCCCCTTAGGGTAATTCATTAACCATGGTAACAGAGACCATATTTGGTTAATTTATTAATCAAATTTATTTAGGATTTTAATATAACTTATCCTAATTATAAAACAATAATAGTTTTATTAATAGCACAAAAGGCCTAGTCACATGGACAATTATAAGCCGTGATTTCAGAGAATCAAGGCATGAAGGTTTGAATCATAGTTCATTACCTTTTTCTGACAGGGAGTCATAGCTACCACTGTCTTTTGGCTCATATAGAAATGAGCATGGCCCGTAGGCACCATATTACCACGTATGGTCAAATATGATCATCTTAATTGATGATTTAACCCATGATTCATAGATCATATAGTTGGGTTTTGGGATCTTTGAAAAGATCCTTATATAATAATAACATGTGTGATTTTAAATGAATCACATCTGCCAGGAGTGTTAACATATTTTCAGATGTTAACTGGGATTTGAATCTTTTTAACATGTCTTACCATCTTGGCCCGGTCTTTTAATTGACCCGAAGGCTAGGTTTCACTCTTAAGATTCTTAGTTAATGATTTGAATCTTTTTAACAGGTCTTACCATCTTGGCCCGGTCTTTTAATTGACCCGAAGGCTATGTTTCACTCTTAAGATTCTTAGTTAATATTTAAGTAGGCAGATAAATTTTTAAAAGGAATGATTTTGATTTATTTATTTCATATATAATTTATTTATGCATAAAAATGGCAAAAATGAAATTTATAAATTTAAACATTCCATTAAGTATAAATAGGTTACACGTTGCCCTAAACGGGTCTTTTAAACAAACAAGCTACCCACGCAGGGGTTAAACAATAAGCATACCCACGTAGGGGTCAAAGCAAACAACATACCCACGCAGGGGTCAAACTTAGAATAATAGTCCACGCAGGGACTTAAACATACAATATACCCTCGTAGGGGTTTACAGAAAGATAGACCCTCGCAGGGGTCAAAACAAACAAACATACATACCCACACAGGGGCTAATACAACAAGACATGCCCACGCAGGGGCTTATTGATACAAGGAAAATTATAACAACAGTGGAAGGATTTAGTGGTCCTTCTTGCTCTTCCCTTTGATCAAGCTTGTCAATCCTTGGAAGAAAGTCTGTCGCTCCCTTCGGTCCCTGTGAAATTCTCGTTCTACATGGTCCAACCTTTGCAGAATTTCTTCACGCTCAGGTGGGGAGAACCTTGGTGGTTGCGATTGCTGCCTGATAATAGGTCTTGGAGGTATTTGGTACCCATGTGTTGGGTACCCTACTCCCCATGGATCTCCATAGGGTCCTTGGGTGTTATAATTGGCCGCTACCATGTACGGGTCGGCTTCAGCATAACCGTAGTTGTTGTGAACCGGCGGCTCAAACGGATTGTATGCCATAGAACCCGTGTATGCTGGAATTGGGTTATCAAAACCCATCGGTGGTGGCTGTGGTACAGCTGGGTTAGAAGGTCCACCCATTTGTGGATCCTCCTGTAGTGGCGGGTAGTGACTGCCACTCGATTGTCGAGGAGAGCTAAAATGAAAGTCTCCTCCCCGTGTAGACATACGCGGTCCAGATCTCCTACGCCTCGGCGGTTGCGGAGGTGCCGGTTGAACTGGTGGCGGTGGAGGTGGTGGCGTGACTGCCACAAGCCGTGAATCCACAGAGGGATCCTGTTGCTGCTGCTGCTGCTGATGAGGCGACGAATGATGCGAGGGTGATGAATGGTGAGGAGGTGTATAGTACCATTCGTGCCTGGTAAACATAGCTTGAAAGCTGTCTGGACCACCATAGGGTGATCCGTGGAAAGAAGATCCGTCAGAGATCTCTATCGGGTGGTTTGGTGTACCACTGGCAGGCTCGACGGGGTCCGTATCCTCGTCCATATCGTCCGCGTGATCTCCCGAGAAATGATTCTCTGGTCCCAATGGGTTAAAACCCACTGGTTCTTGTATATAATTGGCCGGGTTAAACCGGCCCCTGAAGACAGGTGTGGGGTCACCAAAGGAGTTGTGCGATAAAGATCACTGTAACGGTATGTATGAGGGTTGCGGGTTGTTGGGGTCATACTCCGGCTGTGGTCCATAAGGGTTATGGACTGGAGGTGTTGAGCTGTGTGAGACCGACCGTCTAGCCGGCTCAAAGAGGTTTCTCCGGTTCTGTCGGGGATCGTCACTCTCCGTGGTAGATGGAGCTCGCATATGCGAAGGTCCAGCTTCATTATCATTGGGGGCGGTGACTGGCCCCTTGCCTCTTCCTCTTCTTCTAAAGAATCTTGGTGGCATGTTTTAGTCCTGTCAATACAACATAAGATAACGACAAGAATATATATAAAAATAAAGGACAAAACAAAAACCAAACAAAGTGGAATTTGTCCTATGTTATATGTCTAGACTCGAAAGTTTAGAAATGTGCAATTGTGTCATTGAGATTAAACACAAAAGGCTAGTGTTTAATTCACTCAATGTTGGCTCTGATACCAACCTGTCACACCCCGAATTCCACGTGTCACCGGTGGGCCCGGTGGGGGAGTATCGTGACGTGGTTGGCAACATAATTGTCAAACAACACAATATTTACTATGCACAGCGGAAGCAATTTAAAAGGTATTATATCAACCGAATTTAATATTGTAATATCAAATGTCACAATATTCGGAAGTTTTTCCACAGAAGGATCGAAAATAAAATGGAAATAATAGTTCAACAGACTTCAGGCATCTTAAGCTTGCGAGACTCTTTATTGATGCTAAGGAGACAATCCAGCCAATTACGTTTAGTACCTGCATTTAATCTTTTTTTTTGGGAAAATACGTCAGTTTACACTGGTAAATACAATCAACTGACTCATTTTGGAAAATGATTTAAAATTGGTTTGGATGCACATGGCATAAACATTTTTATAACTTGGGAGAATTATTTAATATTATAATCTTGTGAATGAATTACATGTTACTTGTGCGTTCAGTAGCCCGGATCTTGTCCGGGTTAAAGATCAATAGACACACCACATTATTCTTTTGTGCACTGACAGGTGTACGCCTACACCCCGCGCTTAAGTCATGGCCATTTCGTAAAATGATGCCAGGGATATCCGGGACATGGTCATTAACCCCCCAAAGGCTTTTAAGTAAACAAAACTGTTTAAACGAGCCGATCAAATTATTCAATTAACCACCCAACGATGGAAGATTTGATGCTCGATCAAGCGGTATGCTATATACCGTAACCCAAGCCCGTATAGGGAAAATAAGTTAAAAGTATTTACCTGAGCAAAGTATAATTCACAATAAGCAAAATGCAAGTAGCTTTTACTGGTCCTCCTAATCTGGAACGAAGGTTTTATAATAACCTATTAGAATCCTAACGGGTCTTTAATTAAGCTTAGGCTTAGACCGGTTAGTTTCAAAGATACGGTTCGTACGCACGATTAAGCGAAGACCGGATAGAATGTGATTTAGACCTGACAAGTTCAGAGACTTGCTTAATATGGGTATTTCATACACATTCTGGATTTTAAGATAAAACCGTTAAGGTTTGACCCGTTTCGGCTAATTTATGTAAACTTGTTACATAAACCGAACCGAACGCGTAATAAGCGTGACGGGTATCCATGAGAGCCATATACAGGTTTCCTAAGTTAATTATGCCTCAAATATGTTGTGACATCAGTAAGGTGTCTTTCATTATGCCCGAAACGTATTTACACACAAACTAGGCCCCGTAGGGGTAGTTTGGTCATTTAAAAGGGTAGGCCCCCCACCCCCCTCCCCCACCCCCCAAAAACCTAAACCCCCCCCCCCCAAGCTAAAAAAACCTAAAAT
The DNA here is from genome assembly GCA_030545235.1 of Helianthus tuberosus. Classification (NCBI taxonomy): domain Eukaryota; kingdom Viridiplantae; phylum Streptophyta; class Magnoliopsida; order Asterales; family Asteraceae; genus Helianthus; species Helianthus tuberosus. The sequence continues at coordinate 121,660,768 of CM060451.1, read as the reverse complement.
AGGTTTTTGGGTGGGGGGGGTTAGGTTTTTTTTAGGTTTTTTGGGGGTTTTAGTTTTTAGCATTTAGCTTTGGGGGGGGGGGGGGAGGGGTTGGGTTTTTTTTGTGGGGGGGGGGGGGTGGGGGGGTTTAGGTTTTTTTTTGGGGGGGGGGGGTTAGTTTTTTTTAGGTTTTTTAGTTATATTAGGTTGTGTTCACATTGGTTCTCGCGGTTCTCACAATAAGGGTGGTTCTCGCATGATCTCCTCCCTATATATATATAGGGTAGGGATCAAGAGTGAACAATGTTTAAATTGTGAACAAAAACGAACAAATACTGGCCGTTGGATGATGAGATCTTGGTTATAGGATTTAAATGGTTTTTAAATTAATTAAAACTATAAATTGATTTAAAATAACCGAATAAGGGCAATCTTGTAATTCTTTTTCTCGCAAGTCTCATCCAAACAAAACTACCTCTACATCATATCTTACAAACCCAAAAAAAGCAATCGACTCCATCCTCTCTTTCCATCAACGGCGATTTCTGCAGAGGATTAACATCAAGAAGGATCATTAAATCAGGGTATCGTTACATAGTGTAGTATTCATTAAATGATTATGTATAGTCCGTCTTTATACACACGAATTTTCTCATCTCAAAATCTAGGGTTTAGTTGGGTTTGTGTAATCAGCCATTTGGTAGTGTAGTTCTTCCGTTTTGGTAGTGTATTGCTGTTATTTATTCAGATTTTTGGCAGATTATAGTTTTCCTGCCGATTGATTATAAATTGTTTTGCCCTAATGTTTCGAATCCTTTTAATCAAAAGCTAGGGCTTGAATATATAGCTGTATTATGGTTTGTTTAGTTTTTATAATATTTAAGATTTATAATTTATGACAGATACGAACGATCAGCCTGATGTTGCAGATTGTGATAAGTGTTATAATAATACACATGTGTAAGTGATAAGTGTACACATGTGTATAAAAATTGTGCAGATTGTTAGGTACATAGGATATATGTTGGTGATGGAATACACAAATCCTGGATTTCGTTTTTTACGCTCTATCGATTTCATTGTTTTGAAAAAAGGGATTTGAACTGAGGTTGTTTAAAATCATATAACCTGTTAACTTAACTATTATACTAATACACATGTGTTTAGATATTGGGCAGACCGATAAGTACATATATGTAGTTAATGCAATACATTCTTTTTGTTTTCATACTATTGTGTACTAGTTTCTCTTATATTTAATGCTTGAACCTCTTTGTTTCTAATACTTTATGAGTTGGTTTTCTTGTTGGTTTGTTTTAGGTGACTTATAAAGATTAAAATGCGAAGAACTTGGGGTAAGTGCGTAACTCAAACGTATAAGGGTTGATGTAATTCAATGGCATATATATATATTGTAATGTTTGGATGGAAACACTCGTGTACAGGAATGATATATTCTGTACTAGCTATGGTACCCATCTGATGCACTTTTGTATATTGGATCTGCTACCAAAATTTTGGCTAAGTTCTGCGATCATAGACTGTTGGGCTTCTATGCTTAATCATGAGGAAGTGAAAAGACGAGAGTTCACAATGCTAAGCATGTTTTGTCACACCCGCCTTTTTGTAAGAACATTATTTCATTTAGTTAACGGGTTCTGTACAGAATTAGATAATAGATCTTATATATTTTTTTTTGTGTTTCAAACACCAGACTGAGGAAATGCTGACAAGATCCAGTTATGATGACAACAAATGGTTGGAGATGTTTACTAGCGCGTTGGAGGTTGTGTTGGAAGAAAGGCAGGAGTTAATGGACCTGAAAGAATAGGGAACCTTATTTTCCCAATTCTTGAACGTTCACATTTTTATTTGGTTTGCTTTGACTTGAAAAACTGCATGTGTTACTGTAAAATAATAACCTACTGGACTAATAATCGATGCAAATACACATGTGTAACGTCAAAACATTATATCCTACTGGATTGTTGCTTAATGAAACCTGTATGCCATATTGCGACTCAGTAGAGAATGCGTGTACATTGTCCATGAACAACGATGGATACTTGATAAAACTGATACACTGCTGAACTAAATCTATATTTGTTATACCAAACCAATGTGCATACCCTTAAATCCAAACGGATTCCAATGGTTGATGAAAATGGGTCTTCAGATACTGTCACACCCCGAATTCCACGTGTCACCGGTGGGCCCGGTGGGGGAGTATCGTGACGTGGTTGGCAACATAATAGTCAAACAACACAATATTTAATATGCACAGCGGAAGCAATTTAAAAGGTATTATATCAACCGAATTTAATATTGTAATATCAAATGTCACAATATTCGGAAGTTTTTCCACAGAAGGATCGAAAATAAAATGGAAATAATAGTTCAACAGACTTCAGGCATCTTAAGCTTGCGAGACTCTTTATTGATGCTAAGGAGACAATCCAGCCAATTACGTTTAGTACCTGCATTTAATCTTTTTTTGGGAAAATACGTCAGTTTACACTGGTAAATACAATCAACTGACTCATTTTGGAAAATGATTTAAAATTGGTTTGGATGCACATGGCATAAACATTTTTATAACTTGGGAGAATTATTTAATATTATAATCTTGTGAACGAATTACATGTTACTTGTGCGTTCAGTAGCCCGGATCTTGTCCGGGTTAAAGATCAATAGACACACCACATTATTCTTTTGTGCACTGATGGGTGTATGCCTACACCCCGCGCTTAAATCGTGGCCATTTCGTAAAATGATGCTAGGGATATCCGGGACATGGTCATTAACCCCCCAAAGGCTTTTAAGTAAACAAAACTGTTTAAACGAGCCGATCAAATTATTCAATTAACCACCCAACGATGGAAGATTTGATGCTCGATCAAGCGGTATGCTATATACCGTAACCCAAGCCCGTATAGGGAAAATAAGTTAAAAGTATTTACCTGAGCAAAGTATAATTCACAATAAGCAAAATGCAAGTAGCTTTTACTGGTCCTCCTAATCTGGAACGAAGGTTTTATAATAACCTATTAGAATCCTAACGGGTCTTTAATTAAGCTTAGGCTTAGACCGGTTAGTTTCAAAGATACGGTTCGGACGCACGATTAAGCGAAGACCGGATAGAATGTGATTTAGACCCGACAAGTTCAGAGACTTGCTTAATATGGGTATTTCATACACATTCTGGATTTTAAGATAAAACCGTTAAGGTTTGACCCGTTTCGGCTAATTTATGTAAACTTGTTACATAAACCGAACCGAACGCGTAATAAGCGTGACGGGTATCCATGAGAGCCATATACAGGTTTCCTAAGTTAATTATGCCTCAAATATGTTGTGACATCAGTAAGGTGTCTTTCATTATGCCCGAAACGTATTTACACACAAACTAGGCCCTACGGGGGTAGTTTGGTCATTTAAAAGGTTATAAAAGAGTTTAAGTATTTACCTGAGTTACAGGTCTGATATAATCAGCAAAAATACTTATTTTACTAAGTTATATCAGTAGGATAAAGTATATATGTGAAATTTATCAATTATAACCAAACTATGCACCGTAGGGGCATTTTGGTAATTTCACATAAGCCGAAAAGCTCAAAACTGAAGTCTGAGTTAATCAACTTTTGCTTACTGTTAAAATATCATAATTTACCTCAAATATCAGTAGGTATCAACCTTAGTATGTTTAAAATAGTTCTAGTACATACTATGCGCTAAAAACGCTTAATTAGGCGATTAGAAGCCGTTTCTGGGTTCTATATAGAAATATGATATTTTTATATATCCAGGAGGTTTAAAATAATTTATTTATCATATCTAATCAGTAGCAAAAGGTTTGGAGTCGTTTAGATATGTAAAACTCATTTTATGGCCCGTAAGGGCAAAACCGACATTTACCGGATTAAGCCGACGACTATGAGTTATGCTCAGCCTAAAATTAATTAAAAATATTTAAAATTCCCAAAATAATATATTACATCAGTGGGTAAAGATTTTGATATCAAAAAGTAGGCTTAACTAGGCTATACGCTAATTACGCCATTTTATTAACATAAAGGTTTCAATTTGCGCTAATGAGCATAACTCTCAATCTACACTTCAAACTGATGTCAAACTTTGTATACAAGTTTATATATCAGTAATTAAAGTTTCTACTCTTTTACATTTCCAAAAATCACGTTTTAAGGTTATAAGGGCATAATGGTCAACATGTGAGCAATTAACGGAATCATGCGTATTAATTGGATAACTAATGATCCGAGGTGTATAATCACAGAGGGTTATACTAGCATGTAACCTGGTCCAAATGAAGCTCTAAGGTATTTCTAAAACATACCATAACGGGTCAGAACTGAAAGTCAAAGTATAAGTCAAACTATGCGACTTTCGGTTCCGAACCGGGTCTAAACAGGAAATTGTCGGGTTGAACATGTTTAGACATGTTCTTACACTCATTACCAAGTTATATTAATGATCAAACAGGTTATATGTGTTCTACATTGCTAATCATGCATAAATTGTAATTTAAACATTCTGTTGACTTTTTATTAACACGTTTGACCCGACATTTGACCTAGTTAGAGTGGGAATCAGGGGGAACCCTTTTAAGGGTTTATTACCCACATAATTACCAACTTATAACTACTTTTGATTCGACTAATCACTGGACCATTAGTGATTCATTTTAAAGTCAACCGTTAATTACGACGGTTTGACTTTTAAGCTAAAACTAAGCTAAAACTTAATTAAGAAAGGTTAGGCATACTTACTGAAGTCCTATGCTTGATTAGTGACCACTTGAGTCTGCTCTTAAGCTCCAGAAATCGATCAGAATGATGAAGGAAGGTGTGAGCTCAAAGTTGAAATCTTGTGGCCTTTTATAGTGGATTAATCACCACAAAATGTTGACAAGTAGGTCTACCACTGACCACAAACCATCAACATGTGTCCCTAAGTGCCTAGGACTGTTTAGGGGTCGCCCATGTTGCAATAATATCGATTAAGGGTCGGTTCTGCGCGTTTACAGGAGGCTGTTCGCATTTTCTGTATCTGGGTGGTTAACGCGGCCCGCGTAAGATACATCAACATCTTACGCGGCCCGCCTGGACCCTCTGATCAGACAAAAACGTTTTCATGTTGTTGCATCACACCTCTTGGCCCTTCCGAAAGGTCAACTGACCTATTTCTTGCAATTTGAACCCTCTAATTTGACATATAAGGGCTTCAAGATTTGCACCCACTTTACCAAGTCCCTGGACACTTCTGGTTAACCCGAAAAGTCATAACTTTCAACGTTAACGCTTTAACCCCTCGCACACGAATTTGATCATAACTTTCTCATACGATAACGAAACTTTATGAAATTTATATTGTGTATTCTAGTGAGCATAATTAACAGTTACAAAGTTTCGGGTTTGTCAAAAGGTCACTCAGAGGTATAACTTAAACATGTTGACACATTTAACCCCTGTAGTTTGTAATCTCTCACTTTCTTTCATATTTAGCTTCGTATGATCCATGATTTATTCGTTTGATGCTATAAACATCATGTAGGGTTAATGTACAATACATTTATTCACTGTTGACATTTAGAACTCGTATATTTACATACTTTTCATGATTGTCAACTTTAGTCCTTTCAGAACATTCTTTCATACGTTCAAACATATGACACGTGTCTACACATTATCGGACGTGAATTTTCGAGGTGTTACAGATACACTAACGCATGCTAAATTTTAATTAAACTTAAAACATGGTTGACACAAAAATATACACTGCTGATTTCTTAGTTAATGTGTACCGTTTTTTAAAATCATTTTGACAGGGCATCTTCAAATGTAGTTACTGCTGGCAATACGTACAACACATACACATGTACACCTCTAAAATGCTAACCTACTGGAATCCGAATACACATCTGCAACTATACTATTATAACCTACTGGACTACATGTAAATGTAACCTGCATCATATATCGCGAGTCAGTAGAGGACACGTTAATATTGTAAAAAAAACAAAGCATGGATACTGGATAAAACTTAAAAACCCAAATACTATAGTTGTATATGTTAAAACACATATGAAAACAACCTACATAAACATCTAATCTAAAACATAAACCAACAGAATGTCTAAAAACACTGAATGTTGTTACGCTTTACGTGAACTATTCTTCACTTCCAAAATCATCGGACCCAGATTCTTCGGTTTCTTCTTCATCGTATATCTCGTCTTCTTCGTCAGTTGACGAGTCATCTTTGACCGGCTCACCCTTTTTAAGCAGACAATTCCTCTTATCATGATCCCTAACTCGTTTTTTTTGCAAAAATTGCATTTCCTTCTCGGTTTTTTACTCTTCTTAATTGCTTTCTCTCCCGGACCAATTAACGTTAGAGCGACACTAGATACAGAGTTGTATAAACAATTGTTTTAAAATAATAACTTGATGATGTTCTCCGGCTCGTTTAGTGCTCTGAGGAATTAACAAATTGGCTGCAACATCAGGCTGGTCGTTCGTATCTGTCATAAATTATAAATCTTAAATATTATAAAAATTAAATAAACCATAATACAGCTATATATTCAAGTTACAGCGACGATGGATACAAACTTGTATAAAGAATTGCTTTAAAATTATACCTTGATGATGTTCTCCTGGTCGTTTAGAGCTTTGATGATTAACAAATTCGCTGAAACAACATGCTAATCGTTCGTATCTGTCATAATTAATAAATCTTAAGTGGAACAAATTCGTTGAACAATTCTTTGTTGATGATCTGAAGAACGAACTGAACTTTGATGAGGATCTGAAGAACAAACTGGAAAATATGGACGCAACTTTTTTTTTTGTTGATTAATTGAATTTCAATTTACGAAAGATGAAGCATGGGTGGTTATCTTAATCTGATAACTGCCATAATTAATAAAAACGAAAACTAAATATAAAACTATAAATGTTAAAAGACAATCCTACCCTTGTGTTTTAGTTAAGAAGATCTATGGCCAGGACTTGTTCGTTTTGTTCATAAATAGGGAAGTGTTCACAAATGAACCTAACCCTATATATATATATATATATATATATATATATATAGGACAAAGATCCGTTAGGAACCACCCCTTATTGCGAGAACCGCGAGAACCAGTGTGAACACAAACAGTAATTCCTAAAAAAATCTAAAAAACACCCAAAATTTTTTTTTTTATTTTTTTACTATTTTTTTTGAAAAAATCGCAATATTTTGTTAATAAAAAAAATAAAAAAAAATTTTCAAAAAAAAAAAAAAAAAAAATTCGAGTAACAGTTATCCATGTACATGTGCATATGTATCGTTTCTTTGTCAAATTCCGTAATTCATTACAAATAATAGTCAATTGCACTTTCATTTACACTACCACGTGTAATACACTACTTTTTACGTTAACAATGTTAGAAATGCACATGTGCATTTATATGTATTAACAGGAAATAAGGTGTTTTGGTACACTACTTTCTCTTTCATCTATCATTCCATCCATAATACACAAGCATGCACATGTGCATTTTTGTCATTTCTTTGACAAATTCCGTAATTCATTACACATATTAGACAATTGCACTTTATTTACACTACCATACGTAATACACTACTTTTTACATTACCAATATTAGAAATGCACATGTGCATTTATATGTATCAACATTAAATAAGGTGTTTTGGTACACCACTTTGAATACACTTTCCTTTTTCATCTATCATACCATCCATAATACACTACCATTACCTCCTACCATCCATAATACAATACCATTACCTCCTACCATCCATAATACAATACCATTAACAATATTTTCACTTTATTACATGTATGTAAACACCATTTATACCATCCAATCAACATATTACATAAAAAATTGACAACTATAACCAAACCATCAACCACTAGATATAACTAACCAAAAAACATGTATATGGGTCTACTTCTCCATTCAAAATCACAAACTTTTTGTACCAAAATACGTTATATCATGGTTATACCTAATTATGCACATGTGCATTTTGAATATTGGTAATGTAAAAAGTAGTGTATTACTAATGGTATTGTAAATTAAAGTGCAATTGTCTATTCCTGATAATGTATTACCGAATTTGTTGAAGTAATGATACATATGCACATGTGCATGGATAACTGTTACTCGAAAAAAAAAAAAGTTTTTTTTTTTTTTTTTTTTTTTTTATGGTAACGAAATATAGCGATTTTTTATTAAAAAATATTAAAAAAAAAAAAAAAAAATTTTGAGTGCTTTTTTGATTTTTTTTAGATTTTATTTTGTGTTCACATTGGTTCTCGCGGTTCTCGCAATAAGGGTGGTTCTCGCATGAACCTTACCCTATATATATATATATAGGGGATGGATCATGAGAAAACTAGTTTAAATGAGAAAACAAAAAAACTAACTAAAAAACATACCAATTTTTTTTTTTACAATTTTTTATAAAAAAAAATCACTATTTTTTATGTATGGAAAAAAAATTTCAAAAAAAATAAAATAAAATTTGTTGTACTGCACATGTGCAGTACAAGTTTTTTTTTTTTTTGAAAATCTTTTTTACATATAAAAAATAGCGATTTTTTATAAAAATTTGTAAAAAAAATAAAAAAAAATTGGTATGTTTTTTAGCTTTTTTAGGCTTTTTTAGTTAGTTTTCTAGTTTTCTCATTTAGATATAGTTTTCTAATGATCCTCTCCCTATATATATATATATATATATATATATATATATATATATAGGATAAGGATCCGTTAGGAACCACCCTTTATTGCGAGAACCGCGGGAACCAATGTGAACGGGTGGCAAAGTTGTAATTAAGTAACATCTAATAAAAAAACACGTGCTCCTGTTATTTTCCAGACCCTGTTCACGATCGTTTTTTACAATCTAGGGTTTCATTCAAGAGTTTGTATACATCGACGACGGTGACTTATCTCTCCAATTTCACGGCGGATTCATTGGGGATACTGATTACGGCGTTGGGGATACTGATTACGGCTACATATGGCTTCGTCTGACTCATCTCGTGTTGAAGTTGAACCTAATGCATCTGATGATCCTCATCCAACAACTTCTGCATATCATCGACATACATCCGATGCTGATTTTGGCGGTCCATCTGATGTCAATCCTATTTCTGCCGTCAATCCAATTGAAAGTCGCAAGCTTGTGTCTACAACATTTGAAAGTCGTCACACCCTTCATGGCTTTGAAATACAGACTCTTGATTCCATGTCTACATCAGGGAATGTTGCATTATCATCTGGGAGTGCTAATATATCTAAACACTCGTTATCATTTGACACTACTTCGATTGGTACAACACCTTCAAACACAGAACATTAGCAATTACAATTCATTCGGTTTGAGACTAAAGGTATTCTATGTCAATATTTATGTAAATTGTGATTCACTTAATGATATACTCGTATGCAGCATGTTCACAATTATTTTATGTTGTAAATAATTGTTGGTGCACTACATCTGTCGACTTCGTCTTGTATCGAGTCTTACACTAGATAGAATAGATCAGGGCTCTTAGAATGAGAATTTGTGAGAGAGTTAGAAAGATTTCGCTTGAAGGATTGGATTTGTAAAGGGTTTCGCTTGAAGCCTCAAGCGAAATCAACATGTAACGATTTCGCTTCAGGTTATTCCAAGCGAAATCTCCATGTCTATATATAGGGATGTTAGGTCAAGCGAAATCATAGTTTTTGAGAGAGAGTTTTCCATACCGAGGTGCTGCCGGTGTGAGAACTGATTGTAATTGTTTTCTAATCAATACAAATCAGTGTTAAAGTGAAGATTAAGCTGTCTACACGTCAAATACTTGTTTTCCGCACCTGTATTTGATAGAATTCCTCTGAACCGACTCGTCTAGGTCGTCAAACCGGTCCTTACAATTGGTATCAGAGCTCAGGAGGAGGAGTTCTGCAAAATTCAGCCGAAATTCATCTTATTCTCTTACTTCTACATCTTCTTTTATCAGTTCAGAAAATTTTCACGATCAAAATCATCTCAATTTCTCACGGATTGTTTAAAAGTACAAGATAACAAACCCTTGAAAGTTTTACAGCCTAATTCGACCTAAAAGTGACTAAAATTGACCTCCGAATGGATTTCGCTTGAAGAACATAGTTTATTGGACGATTTCGCTTGAAGGTTCAAGCGACACTAACATTTCGCTTCAAAGATCAGTCGTTTTCGCTTCAAGTATTTCGTTTCAAGATTCTCTTAAGACAATTTCGCTTCAAGGTTTTCGCTTCAGAGATTAGTGTGTTTCGCTTCAAGGATTTCGTTTGAGGGTTGTTCAGTTTGTCTATTTCGCTTGAAGGGTATCGCTTGAAAGTGTCTGAAACATGGATAACGATTTTCACAACGCGTTTGCAACATCGCCTAGTTCATCTTCCATTGCTCAGAACATGAATTCAGAAAATGAAACGGGGACAACTCAGAAACCCCCAAAGCTAATGGGAATTGAAGAATACTATGGATGGAAAGATAGATTCGAGAACTGGGTGCAAGCAAATCATCTAAGATCATGGGAATGTATTCTGACAAAGTATACTCCACCACAAACCGAAATGCAGACTGAAAAACAGCTTTCAGATTTTAGTAAAGAAGAACGGGAAATATACCGAGCTGAAAAGATGATGATCAGTTTACTTCAACAGGCCATCAAAGAAGACATCTTTATACTACTTCAACATGACAAAACATCACAATCTATATGGGATGCTCTAAAAATCAAGGTTGAAGGCAGTACGAGTATGATTAAAAGCAAGAAGGCATTGCTTAAAAAGGAATTTGATTTGTTCACAAGTTTGCCCGGAGAAGATACGAAGAAACTCATTGAACGATATTGTCACTTAGTGAGAACAATGTCAATGATGAGCATTAAAAAGGAAAATGAAGAATGGGTGGATAAACTTGCTGATGCATTACCTCAGAAAGAGTGGGGAACTTATTTGATGATACTGAAGAATACTGGAGTCTATGATAGGTTATCAATATCTCAGTTCATTGAAAAGATTGAAAGTCAATATTTGGAACAGCAGAAGATCGCGAGGATGAATAGTCCAAGTGGTCAACAGGATGTAAAGATGTACTACAAAGGTAGTATTCCGGTTCCAGAAGTTGAAAGAAGTCCAAAAATCCAAACTGCGTTTAGTGCTGGGGATTCTACAGAAAAGATTGATCAAAGTTCAAACAAAAGCAGCAGTGGATTCTCATCTTATCCAAGTGTCAATCCAAAGACTTCATCAGAAAGTTTTCAGTCTCAAAGCACAAAGATGGGAAATGGTTGTGTGATTCAATGCAACATAGCTCTAAATCTTCCAGAAGGTCAAAGTTTTTCTGAAGACATTGCGAAAGATCATATGGCATTACTTGGTTCTGTGCTTATCTCGTATGAAGGTCTAGTGGCTGGTCGAATTGGAAATCCTATGCTTACCAAAGAGGATTACGACCAGATAGATGCCGAAGAGATGGAATTAATGGATATCAAATGGTGTCTTGCAAGTGTTCTTAGACGAGCTGAAAAGTTCAAAACAATTACCGGGAGAAATGACTTTCTTGATGCTTGTGTTTCTACTTTAGGTTTTGACAAATCTAAAGTTACTTGTTTCAGGTGCAGAGAAAAAGGTCATTTTAAGCGGGAGTGCAAAAACAGAGAAGTTAGTGGTGCTCAGAATCCATTTGGAAAAGATGACTACTACCGGAAAGCCATTTATCAACAAGTTGGTCAGTCACAAGACTCACAAACGGCTCATGGTAGAAAGATTGAGGATTCAAAGAGAGGATGTTTGGTAGATTTCAACTGGAGCAACTATATATCTTCTGATAGCAAAGCATGTATAGTCGATCAAGATGATGAGAAATTACCTGAAGGTTTCAGTTGGGATATGTTTGTTGATGAAAAGGGTGACTTCAAAGCTTTCATTGCAAAGATTGTCAGAGAACCAGACTTATTTGCAACCTGGATGAGATCTATTGGTGAAACAATGAAAGAACAGTCAGTTACATCTGATGAAAGCTCAGAAAGTGTTGATGCAGATTCATTAAGTACAGATGAAAGTGTGTTGAATGATATTTCTCAAGAAAAGGAAGCTACATTTGATCAAACACCATCTGATTCTGGTGTATCAGAAGATGATTCTGAAAAATCAGTACAGTTTGATAAAACACCGATTGATAGCAGCAGTGATGATGAGGAGGAAAAATATGTTAATGTTGCAAAATCTCATTTATCTCCTGAAAGTTTTCATTTCTATTTTGCAGATCACATGGAGAAACTAAAGGAGAAACAAGCTGCTAAAGAACAACAAAAGAATGAGGAAATTAAAATAGTTGTTGAAGAAAAGGTGACTGAATCTGAGAAAGTAACTGAGGAAGAAAAAGTGACTGAAGCAGTAAAAATAATCGAGATTGAAAAGATTGTTGAAATTGAAAAGCCTTGCAAGAAGTGTTTAAAAGCTTGCAAAAATTGTGAAGAAAAAGATGTGACTCTGTTTGATAGAGAAAAACTGATAGAAAAATTACTATCTGACATAAGCTATGTGAAAGAATCTTATAATGTGTTGAACAGAACTGTGACAGGTCTTCAAACAACGAATTCTGAAAGAGAAAAGGCGTTAACGATGACGAATTCTACGCTGATGGCAAAGCAAAAGGCAATTAATCATTATATCGAAGAAAATGCTAATCTAAAGCAAGAGTTGGAGAAAGAAAAGATCGAGAATGAAAGGATCAGAAGGTTATTACTGAGCTATTCTTGTTCTGATTATGTTATTGATCGAGTTTATCCTACTGTTGCAGGTTTTGAAGCATTTCAGGATGAGAAGAAAAAGAATGAGACTGGTAAGAAATCGACTGTTAAATACAACAAGTGTCCGCCTCCTATCTGGGAAGGGTATTCTCCTAGAAAACCAAATGAGGAGCAAGTCGAAAAAGCTGTCAATATAAAGTTAAAATCTGAGACAACTGATGTTTTACCAGATAATATTGATATCACATTTACCTCGTCTGATACTGATCATGAGTCTGAGTTAATCAAAAAGGTGGTTGATCAGGTGTTGGATACTGAGGAGGTGTCTGAGTCAAAGTTTAAGTCTGGGGGTTCAAATTCGTCAGTCAAAAGTTCAAGTTCGTCAGTCAACAATTCAAAGTCGTCGGAAAAACGGTCTTACAGTAAAGAATTTTTGTTATCAAAAGCAAATTTGGATGATGAAAAATTTAAAGTTGCATATACTTTAAATGATTCTGACAAATTATACTCTGATGAAGAGTTTCCGATGGATAGTGTTAGATTTGACAAGATCAAAAAGGTTTTCAAAATCACAGAAATTAATATTTCTGACACTAAAAATTTAAATTCTAATGAAAAACCTAAAAAATACAATTCAAGAGTTCAACAAAGGTTAAACAAGAAAAAAGGGAAAAAGGATTACAATTTTAGTTCTGATTTTCAAAAGAAAACAAATCACAATTGTGGTTACAAAAGAAAAGGTTTAGGTTTTATTCAGCAAGGAAGTTATAGAAAGGTAAACAATTCTAAATCAAAAACAGAATTTGTTTCAGGTGGAAGCGTTGAAGATGAACAGAAGAAACCTTTCTGGAAAGAAACAAATCAGGAGTTTCTTGTTGAAAGGAAAAGAACAGGAACTGGAGTTTTTCATTCAAGAGACATTCAAAGAGATACAAGAACTTGTTTTCAATGTCAAGTTGTTGGACACATCGCTCACAACTGTCCAAACAAAGTCAACAGAAAACAGGGAGTCTCTGAAAAACTTAAAGAAAAAATGGTTGAAAAGAATGAATCACCAACTAAAAACTTCAAAATTTCTGACAATTCAAAAAATGAAATTGGTGAAAATTCTAAAAAGATGTACAAAAAGAAGGCAAAAGACAACCAAACATGGGTTGTTAAGAAATCGGTTGATAGTTCTGACAATGAATCTGATTCCACAAAATCAGAGGAGTCACAAGATGAGATTAACGATTTGTTGAATGATGCTGACATTAAATCAATGAGTGTGAAAGAGATTCAACAAATGGTTGGTAAAATAGAAATCTCAGATTTTGATATTGAAAAAACATTCAATGGAAATGTTAAGAAAATTTTCAAGAAAATGCTTGATGGGAAAGTAAAGGGGGTTAAAGATTTTTATGCAACTAAAAAGGCAACATACAACCCTACTGCCCAGGAATTGGAAGCCACCAAGTCAAATAAGACTTGGGTGGAAGTTTGTTTTCCATGATAGTCTTAGGACTTGCCGGAGATCCCAAGTTTATATCGTGGATCAGGAATCGGCATCTTTCTAGTATTTGAAGATTTTAGTTGAAAAATTTTAATAGTGTTTGAATGTTTACAGGTTGAAGGACTACGCCGGAGCTTCCAGGTTGGTAAATGCGAAGCAGGAATCGGCATTCTGATTGGTAAAATGGTGATGTAGACGTAATATTCCTACAAGAGGTTTTTGTGTTTCTACTTGTGGTAATTTTTTTTTACAATTGGTATAGAAGTTGCTTGAATGCAAATGGTAAATCAGGGACATTAATTTGTACTTGATTTACTATATATGTCAAGAGATGAACAATGTGATGAACCATACCCCGAATCTACATAAAATGTTAATCTACACAAATTCATTTTCCGGAAAAATCATTTTGATTAAAACAAACTTAAGTGTTTTGAGATCTAAATGAGAAAATGGTTTGTGATAGGGGAAGTTCTGATTGTTTATGCCGAGTGAATGGCGATTTGATGTGATTCAGTGTCGGTTGTCAATGTTTTGTACAGTTTGTTTTCAAATTTCCTAAAATGTGTTTGCATTTTAGGGGGAGTAAGAAATTTTTTAGAAAATCCAAAAACATTTGAAAATTTGAAAAAGACAAAAACATGATAAAATGAAAAATGAGTTTTTGTTGCATAAAAGAGGAAATGATAGTACATCAGTGGACGATCATGACATGCTAAAGAAATGGAAAGTAAAATGTGATAAACAATCTCACTGAGGATGTGTCAGTAGGTTTTTGCACATTTAGTAGATTGTGACGAGATATAAACCTAAATTTCAAACTTGCTTGTTCTGTGGGTTAACACAAACTTGGATATATAGGTAACCCCTGAAATCTTGTTTGAAAGGTCCCTTATTCTGAGATACTAGGTCTTTATGCTCAGTGATATCTGGGGTATTATCCCGGGACTTCTGCTGAAAGGAATTTCTGACCTAGTCCCCGGATAATGCTTTCTGCAAATGCTTGAAACATAGCATCGCCCTCAGCAAGCTGATGAAACAATAAAATTGATAGTCGCTGCTGTTGTAATGCAAAAGATCCTCTAAAGGGGACACACCAAAAGTCGAAGCCGTCATCTCTCTGCGTATACGGGAGTATCGACCTGAGCTCTCACGGCCCTCGTACTATAATTTATTCCCCTGACAGATATCATCTGTGGTATACTCACCTGTAAGACTGAATATTGGGATCTGGATACGGGAGTATATTCAAGTAGTGGGACACACGGATAAGTTTAAGTCTCTAATACTTTAACATCGTATCTCGGATCAGTTGAACTTTGTGTGAGAATTTAAATGGACCAGTATACTGACAATCTAAGTGAATTGTTTAGAACTTAAAATGAAATGAAGCTTAACGGTGTTGGTGATATGTCTCATAAACTGATATGATCCTCTTGCACAAACTCACAAAAATAATGTTTGTAAATAGTTCATTTCTGCATTTTATTTCTTTACATTAAAAAATCCAAAAAGATTTTCAGTGTGTTTTAGCATAAACTTTTGAAAAAGTCAAAAAGATTTTCGACAACTGATATTGGAAAGCTGATTGTCAAAATTTTAAGTGCTAAACATGATGACTTGTTTGTAAGGGGGAGTGAATCTAAAAATGCTAAAAGGTTTGATAAATCCTATAATTGGTATTTTAAAACCTATATTTGGTTCAAAATTGATTGGTGATAAGAGAGAGAGATTGTTATCTGATTATATCAGATAGTTGGGGCTTTTAACTCGTTAAAGTTAGAAAATTTATTTCTGGGTTAAGATTGTTACAGGTGAGCCAGGTTAATTCATTCAAAGTTTACTAAAGTCAGACTCTGATCATGAATCTAAAAAGTTTGCTAGCTGCTGATGCTGATGAACTTAAGGAATCAAGAGATCTGATCAAGAGAATTATATAAAAGCCAGGCAATGATCTTGTAGACAAAGAAAGACAGACATTGATCCTAAAGCAGATGTTGCTGAAGAACAAATGAATACCAGCAAATCGTGAGGGGGAGTCTGATAGAGCCAGGAGATTCTGAAGAAGAAGAAGATAGAAGAGAGAAAAGCACAGAGACTGATCAAGACTGAAGATGTGAAGACACAGCATTGGTGTGACTCGATAGTCGACTCGTCAACATCTGAGGGGGAGTCTGTTGGTGCACTACATCTGTCGACTTCGTCTTGTATCGAGTCTTACACTAGATAGAATAGATCAGGGCTCTTAGAATGAGAATTTGTGAGAGAGTTAGAAAGATTTCGCTTGAAGGATTGGATTTGTAAAGGGTTTCGCTTGAAGCCTCAAGCGAAATCAACATGTAACGATTTCGCTTCAGGTTATTCCAAGCGAAATCTCCATGTCTATATATAGGGATGTTAGGTCAAGCGAAATCATAGTTTTTGAGAGAGAGTTTTCCATACCGAGGTGCTGCCGGTGTGAGAACTGATTGTAATTGTTTTCTAATCAATACAAATCAGTGTTAAAGTGAAGATTAAGCTGTCTACACGTCAAATACTTGTTTTCCGCACCTGTATTTGATAGAATTCCTCTGAACCGACTCGTCTAGGTCGTCAAACCGGTCCTTACAATAATGATTACTCAATATTATATGCACATGTGCATTGTGTTAACTGCATCATATTACAAATTATGTTACGTTGCAAATTTATGCACATGTGCATTATGATTAAAAATAACTTATGACATCATACATTAACTGACAATGCACATGTGCATATTGATTACAATTCTAATATTCATCTGTGCATCATGTTGACCATTTTTTCATTTATTAATTATTTTTCACAGGAACAATTACGGCTGCCATACATGCTACACCTAACGGCACCCCATATTGGATACCTGAAGTTGATGTTGAATACCTTCCTGTTATAAACAGTACATTTACTCATTGGGAAGATATTGTCACGATGTACACTGCGTATGCTACAAAATTCGGATTTTCTACTCGTATTGGCACATCAAAGAACAAAAAATATCATGACAATCCTGCTATGAACATCCGCACTAATAGATATATATTATGTTCAAAAGAAGGACAACCACGGATCACAGAATCTGACCCCAATGCTTCATCCAAGAATGCTTCAACCATGTATGATAAATCCAAGAAACAACACCGACGAAGCCGATACACAGTTTCCGAGTGCCGTGCGTGATAGTCCCGTAACGATCTGGTTTCAGTTTCGATTCGGTAAATAATACGAGACGGGTGAATTGTGAACAAAGAACAAGTAATAACAATGAAAAGATAGATGAACAATAAGGAAAGTTTAATTGATAAGATTAAAGAGATACAAAGATAAACATCCACCCCGGGTGAGCTCCCTCCGGGGTGGTGGCTCACAAATGCACACCTCACAAATGAGGTCTAGTACTCTATTTATAGCTCCTTGAGCCTTGTCCTCCAAGCAAGCCGCCTCTTGCTTGGAAAACCTACTAAACTCACTAAAATATCCGACTATTACACATAAAGACGCCACATAATATAAACAATAAAATCGCCAATTAAAGTCGCCTTTATTGATAAAATCATTCTCTATTTTGACCCAACAATATTCCCCCGAGAATGATGCTATCAATTCTTCAAATGATCTTCAAAAATAAATCTGACGTCGTCTTCGAATCTTCACAAATCGGCTAAATATCCAAAATCTTCATTGTCATTTTCCCCCGCAAATGTAGACCCTTCTATATATAGTCAATCAAAGCTCCGTATCTTTTTAAAGATAAAATCGTAATAGGCATGTGATAGGGTTCAAACTTCAATTACAAAAATTAAATAATTAGCTTCATTTTGAGAATCTTCAATTCTGTCAGACTGCATTGAGCTCCTGATCCACCGTGAAAGTCGCCAAATACCATAAAAATGACGGCCAAAAAATATATAATAAAGTCACCGGCCCAAAAACAATGTATAATAAAACCCGGCCCAAAATAAACTTGATTAATAATTCCAACTTGAAACCTATTAATTCCTTGTTAAAAACCCAACTCAACTTTGCAAGCAAGCAAACAGATTTTGTGCGCTAAATACGCTCCCACGATTAATTCCCTACTTAAACTGGCCCAAAAATAATATGTGGTCTCAGGCCATCTGGTATACTCTAACACTCATATGTGTTATTCCTAGTTGGCATCCGTTAACACCTGTTAAACCGCTCCTGAAGGGTGTTAAGAGGCATTAAAAGCTTCACATGTTAAGAAGTTAACTAGGAGAGAGAGGGAGGAAATCAAGCATTGCAAAATTTGCACACACACAACAACATGCTATATATATGCATTTTAATTAATTTTAAGGGGCGTTAATGGGGTTAAACCATTTCCTTGATGTAAGGTGAAGTGAAAGAGGGTCAAGTAGGTGATGTGGTGCCTACGTGTAGTTAAAGGGCGTGAAAGTATACCCCATAGCCTCATATGAAACTTCAATTCACTGACCCACTATGCGTTTTAGTCATCTGAGCCCATAACCAATTTAATGCAACTCAAATATCATTATTTGTTGAAGTTTCTAAATGAGAATTCCTGAGACGAGCTTGAATCCACCCTTTAATCTATATTCTTTTTTTTTTATTTGCTTTTCTTTGTCAACTCAAATAGACCCAATATTTTAAGCAGTGCATATTGCAAATAAACCTAAATATTTCCACTTAATCAACACTCACAACAAACATACCTGAAGTTTACATTTGTGATTGTAGGCAATGATTGTCCAATCATCGAGTGGGGTAAAAGTAAATAAATAGATCCAAGTTTTATCTTGTTGATTCAAAAATAATGCGTGGCCCACCAGAATTGCAATTAAACCTGAAGCCCACCATTGAATGAAACAAGCCCACGGCGCTTGAATCTGCCAAACCCTAGCCGTCACATCAACTTTCCTTCACCTAAGACGTTAACAAACAACCACGGTCAGCCACCTTACGTAACCATCATACCACCGTCAACTACCATGGAATCTGGCAGACCCAACAAACGAATATCTCCAACAATCGATGAACCAAAACATATCAAAAACCAACCTAGATTCTCGCAAGTTGCCGCCCATAGCCACCCGAACACCTAAAACCAGAAAACAACGGACGTCGGAAATAGAGAATAAACTACCGGAATACAACTGAAATCAATCCTGTAGCGGAAACCATCAGAATCTGTTTCGAACTATTCACTGGACCGGCAACCAAAAAAAAAAAAAAAACACATTCATGTGAAAGCATTCATGAACTCCTCACTGTTAACCACCGGTCTAAACTATTGAACGGAACCATTGGTCACCATTTCCGGGTACCGAGAACATCATCATCACTCCATAACCATGTCGGAAAAATCCCATATCGCCCACCTGGATTCAGACGCCGGCAATCGACACCACTGAATCACAATGAAAGAAACCAACCAAAAACAGAACCATCGTCCACTATACATCCCCGTATCATTCTTTACTCTATTTCTCTCACTACGAAAACACACACTCAGTGTGTTTTCTTGAATAACCAATGAAAAAAAAAAATCGTGATGAATAAAGTCACTAGAATTAGAAGAATCGCTGATGAACACACTCACTAGATCTGAAAAATCATGAAACACAGAATTCTACACTAGATTTACGTCTCCGGTGGGTTTTCCGGTGAAGAACCGACAAAACCAAAACTGAAACGAGCCACCGAGGCTCTGATACCAAATGATAGTCCCGTAACGATCTGGTTTCAGTTTCGATTCGGTAAATAAGTGAATTGTGAACAAAGAACAAGTAATAACAATGAAAAGATAGATGAACAATAAGGAAAGTTTAATTGATAAGATTAAAGAGATACAAAGATAAACATCCACCCCGGGTGAGCTCCCCGGGGTGGTGGCTCACAAAGGCACACCTCACAAATGAGGTCTAGTACTCTATTTATAGCCCCTTGAGCCTTGTCCTCCAAGCAAGCCGCCTTTTGCTTGGAAAACCTACTAAACTCACTAAAATATCCGACTATTACACATAAAGACGCCACATAATATAAACAATAAAATCGCCAATTAAAGTCGCCTTTATTGATAACATCATTCTCTATTTTGACCCAACAGTGCGCGTATCAAAGTGAGTTATGATCGTGCCACCGAACAATACAAAATATATGATTTCGTCGCCGCGCACAACCATTGCATGATTAGTAGCGATAACGCCAACATGTTAAAACAAAATAGGAAACTCGGATTTGAAGAACAACAGTTCATCCACAAAGTTAGCCTTAACAAAATCGGCCCAAATGTTGCACATAACATTCAAGTATCACTTAAAGGTGGGCTTCATAATGTTCGTGGTGTCACACCCTGACTTTTGCGGAAGCGTGGTTAATGGTGTGACTTCTTAATACCATAGCATTCAATCATAACAATGCTATATGATAAAAACATGAGATGTTCATCCATTAATTAAGTTTAGAAAATACCACAACATACTTGTCTTGAAAACATCGACACCAAATTAAGTTACAAACCATGACATGTTCAACTGAGTTCATAAAGACTCCACAAAAGACTTTAAATAAAACCTGAGTTTAGAATCATGTATCCCGTCCAGGAATAGGATGCACCCCCTAAACTCAACAACCATGGATAACATCTTATTCACGACGCAGCTTGAAGGCACATGCATACACCTGCCAGATCCACTTAGTTTCCTGAAATACATGTAGTTTAAAAATATCAACAAAAGTTGAGCGAGTTCATGTGTTCGTGAGTATGTATAAAACCTTTGTAAACAGTGTAAGTATGAATGTCCCGGTATGATAGCACACAAGGAAAAGATCACCACTGGTTTGCAAGGCCACTGATATGTGTGACGGTGTAGGAAGACTCAAACCTAGCAAAGTTGTACCGGGCTTCCGGCTGGAAGACATAGTCACCACTATGGGCCACCCTGGTCCCCATGGGTGTGGGCTCGCTACACCCAAATAGATCTATCACTCATGCCCCTCGGTCCTTATACGAGGATTAATGGTCCCAAGTATCCGCCTACCCAATCACATGATCTATGGTTCTTTCCTAGGCTAACCATACCAATTGTATCTGTATGTAATCCTTTTGTAACATGTATTTCACCCCCGAAGTAAATAAACAAACAGATTAAGGAAAAGGGGGACATGAACTCACAGTATTGCGTCTTCAGTATGTGTAACCCAAATCTCCTCAGCAAACACGACTCCCTACAATGTACTAGGGTCTATTAGACGAACGGGCCGTGCCTTGTCTTAGAGTTAACGTTTTTGAGTTACGTTTCTTTTATGTCTCTAATATTATTCTGTATAATACTTCTCAAGTATTTATTTTCGTATTTTCCTTCCCAAGGATGGGGGTATTTTATACATGTATTTTTGTATTCGTGTATTTGTAGTTCCAAAATAATATATTTCCAAGTCTCACTTAGAAAATATATATAAACTTATTTTTATTCAAAACATTACATTCCAAGAATATATATATTTTTCCCAAAAATACTATATTTCCTAATAAACTTTATGAAAATGTATCTTTACTTCCCAAGAATAATACATTTTCCCTTGTCGAAAATATGATATACTTTGTACTAGTAATAAAAATCGTATTTTCATTTCTTGCGTATCCAAAATAATATTTACCAAAAATATATTTCTAAATGTATTTTCCGGAATATTTGTAAGTTACGTTCTATCGTTCGGTTCCACAATACCATGTGTGTAACTCGTGTAATTATTCCTTGTGATTCTTGATAATATCTTGAATTGTATTTTCTTGGTATTTTGTTTAAGTTATATTATTTTAACCCTTAAAACAATATAACTATTACATGAAATATTCACATAATCACACACAATGTTTTTAATGTAAATATATATTCTAAATATATATTTATCAATTTTTATTTGTAAAAACCAACCTCCAATACTTGTATTTTTGTAACAAAATCTATGGCAAAGTTTATTTTGATAACCAAAGTTAAAACACACTTGTAAATATTTGTTTTAGAAAATATTTTTATAAGTGTTTACATTTTTAGAAAATTTTGCCATAGTTTCCCCTAAAAATGGAGGTGTCCATGCTTATTAAAGCATATCATTTTCTTTTCAAAAATCATCACAACAATCAACAATCAAACTTTAAACAACTTATACTTACCAAGAGCAAAAACTATACATTTTACATAACAATATGAACTTAATCTTTTCACAAAAACTTGTAGTAACTTGGTAAAGTGTTTAGTGGGTTTAGTTACCCTTTAAAGTGTGTTTATTCCTTTAAAAATCTCATTCTTAAAGAAACTAGGTGTTTACAACTTGTAAACATATTCTACAAAAATGTTTATTTATTAGATCTTCTTGTTTCATAAGTGTTTATACACTTGTTTTATCACTAAAAATAGTGTAGGTTTAAGTAAGAATCAAGTTCTACTAAAAATCATATTTTGAACTTGGTTTTCTTGGAAAATCATTCACAAATCTTGGATCCACAAGACTATCAATTCACTTTGTTTCTTATTTTTCAAGAAATCATTTCATTTATCAAGTTCATGTTTACGCAAGAGGATGATCATCTTATGTTGTCACATAATCATGCTCCCGCTTGCTAGATCATGTGTTTAATTACAATCTAGCAAGCTCTATATGATGATCAACATCATATTCTCAAGTAAACAACAAGCAAACATCATACATATACTAAACAACATGGCTTCATCAATATTTCATCATTTATTAAGCTTATGTTCAAGATTCAAGATTATGTTCTTTAGTGTTTATGTGATTAACAACTTACTACAACTTTTAACCAACTAAAATAGAAGTAAACAAGGGTTAAGAGAGTCTTACAACTAGCACAAAGGCTAGGGAAGATCACTAGAAGTTGAAGGTAACAAAGATGGTGGATAAAAGCAAACGGGTGAGGTCCTTCAAGATCCAAGAGTTCCAAGCTTCGTGAATCACCTTCTTACACCTTGAGTACACTTGAGAATGGTTAAGATTGAAATGAAAGTGATGGTGGTGTGTGGGGGAGCTCTCGGCCGAAGTGGGGAGAGGAAGAAGGAGGTTTGTGGTGAAGGTGAAGTGTTAAGGGAGATGGTTACTTATAATCAAAATTTTAGTATTGTCCATTGGTTTTCATGTCCCCTAAGTACACACACATGATCTTATCAAATCCCAAGAAGATCAATTGAAGATTTAAGTAAAATCTTATAAAGATTAAGGTGGGGCCTTGGTTGGGGCCGATTACAAGCTTGGGGGGGGGGGGGGGTTAAATGTAATTTTGAAGGGTAAATGTAAGTAATTAGTTAGGATGTTAAGTGTAAAGTCTAGTGTTTTAAGTGTATCATGCATTATATAGTATGTTAGGGTGTTCGGGAACCATAACTAGCTCAGAAAAAAATAAAACAATGCTTCTAGCAATATTTTGGTGTTCCGGGTAATGTCCGGTTATTCGGTTAGATACCGGTTCGTTAAAGTGTCTAGCTATTCCGTTTAATGATTTTTAAGTACCCATTTGTGACACTTTTAATTCCCGACACTTAGGAAAGCATTCAGGACCATTTAGTCAATTTTCTGCATGTTACTAGCTTGATAAAATGCTGATTTTTTGCTGAAATGTGCAGAATTCTGCACTTTTAGTGGGTTTTAGGCACTTTCCGGCACTTAAACTACCACCTAGGGACGCAGTTTTATGGTCCTTACTTCCCTACACACCATACTAGTGTAGTACCTTGTCTCTGGCTCATACTGGGTCTTAAAACACTGTTTGTCTATGTACTGACATTGTCAGCATTTTTCTGAGTTATCCGCTAACTGTGCTAATCGTGTTTTGCGCATCATTTATGTCACTAAAGTCTGTATGTCAAATGATGTGACAGTATGTAATATGTGATGCACATGTATGTATGTTACAGAAATCAGAGAGCAGTTTAAGTCATCAGTTGTAATTAAGCACAATCATTAAGCACTAATCATAATTAGTTAATTGTACGGATACCTGGATTTATGAGGGTTGTCACACGTGGCACGATAGAAGATTTCAAAATTTGCTCTAGAGATATACGTTTATTCATTTGTGAATGCGATGCAAACATTATCTTACACACCATGAGATCCCGAGTTACCAATCTTAAAGACTTCTATTTTGATTGCGTCATAGTTGATAACGAGTTACGATCGTTCTTTTGGGCTAATTTCGTATCATTGCGAAATTACGAGGCTTTTGGTGATGTATGCGCATTTGACGCTACGTATGACACTAACAAGTAAGATACTATACTTTCCAACATGTGCAATTATTAATAATTTTTCAACATCTTATGTTTTATTTACAGGTACAAAATGATTTTTGTGCCATTCACCGGAGTTGATCATCACAAAAAATGTGTTATCTTTGGCGCTGGCATGTTATATGATGAGACTATAGAGTCATATACATGGTTACTAAACACCTTCCTGGCTACACGCAAGAAACAACCAATATTTATTCTTACTGACCAAGATGCATCAATGAAACAAGCTGTATCAACCGTTTTCACAAACTCTATCCATCGTTTATGCATGTGGCACATAATGAGAAAACTTCCGTCCAAGGTAAACACTCTATTTTAATATTAACACAATTCTAATTAAACCATATAATATGATTAACTAATTCCAATTATTATTATTCACATATCTTTATTTACAGATTTCAAATGACATCCTTAATAATACCACCCTTCGTTCATCAATACATAAATTGGTGTGGAATTTATTCATCACACCACAAACATTCGAAGAAAGATGGCATGTATTAATGGATGAATATCATCTAAACAACCATCCTTGGCTATGTGAGATGTTTGCTATACGGCTTGAATGGGTCCCGCGTTATTTCAGAGAGATACCGATGTGTTGCTTGATGAAGACTACATCAAAATGCGAGAGCTCAAACGCGCATTTTAAAGTTAACTCATCAGAAATTAACACATTAGTTCAATTTATGATGTGTTTTGATATCAGTATTGATGCTCAGCGGCACACACAACGAGATCTCGAATTTAAAAGCGACATGTCGAACCCTCGCTTATCTACCGGTCTTCGTATAGAGACACACGCGTCCGAAACATACACATGGTCCATGTTTCTTGAAGTTCGAAAAGAAATATACATGGGCATGTTCCATTGCATGCCAATTGAACGTCCTGGATTGACCGATATAAAAAATTACACTGTTCGTCACTGCAAATCAAACATGTCTTATGTCAATGAATTCGAGGTATGTCCTTACTATCCAATATGTTTTAATATTCAATATACACAACATAACATTTATAAATTACTATTTTTTAAATATTACCATTAGTGTATATTACCCTCAATACAACTAGTTATACAACTAATATAACTGTTTGTCTGATTATTTTGTTATGCACATGTGCATGTATCAACCAATGTATTTGTGCATGTTACCCTCAATATACCATTAATGCATATTACCCTTAATATAACTATTATAACAGTTTGTCTAATTATTTTTTTATGCACATGTGCATGTATCAAACATTGTATTTGAATCAGTTGTTCTATTATACACAATAATATATTCACCTGTGCATATTACCCTTCATGTATACATCCTATTTACAATATCTGTTGTGCACATGTGCAGGTGTCACTCAATGTACCTGAACAAATAGTAAGTTGTACATCTATTGGGTTCACTCGTATTGGATACCTATGCCGACATGTATTCTGTATATTCCGTTACAACCAAATTGAATGAATACCGTCCCACTACATAATTCCACATTGGAAACGAGATGCGCTCCTGTCAGTTGTGCATAGCATATCTAACATGTATTCATCCGACAACAGCAAGTTTGCTATCATCCACAATGAAATAATGGATTTAGTCACCCAATGCACAAACCGACTCAGACGCAATCCTGACCATTTACGTTCGCTGTCTTCTGAAATCAAACGCATCAGGAACCGCATATTCGAATTGTTCCCGTGTGATCCTCAGCCTCATTCCATCCAAAAAACTGCAAACATCAGTGACATATTAAACATACCTGCAAATCTAAGCACAAGTGTCCATCCTCCTCAAGGTATTAGAAACAAAGGTTGTGGGATCAAAAAACAACGGATCGGCCCCGGTCGTCAAAAAATCAAAGATAAACGAAAGAAAGCTGGTAAACGACAAAAACCGCCCGTTTATGCAATAAATGCAACAAATATGTATTTGACCATGATTCACGCAACTGCGAGAAAATCAAGGCTGCCAAACTTGCTGAACGAGCAGCTAAACGTGCTGCTGCTATCGCCGCTGGACTCCCCGCCCCGTCTGATTCCGGTTCTGATGATACTGATGTTGATCTTGATGACACCGATGACGACACAACCGATGATGATGATGACACCGATGAGTACAATTCTTCTGATTATGGTGCATCTAAAGACCGCATGCAAAAACCGTTTGAACCTGAACAAACAACTGTTAGGCGTGAATTTGCGAAAACTCGTGAACCTGATCACACTCTTAGGCGTTCAACCAGATGTCGTAAATCATCCAATGTCACACCCTGGCTTTGCGGAAGCGTGGTTAATTTTGGTGTGACTTCTTAATACCATAGCTTAATCATACCAAAGCTATATGAGTTAAAAACATGCAAGATCATCCATTGAGTTTTGAAAACCAAATACAGTACCATTGTTTTAACCAACAACCATAACCTTGTCCAACAACATTACAAACTTGAAACATAACATAAACATGGTTTAAGGACTGTGTCTTGTCCAGGAAAGAGACACATCCCCTAAACCCCGGATGATCTCGGAAACTAGTGCAGCGGAAAACATGCCATACCGTGCCAGATCTCGTTAATTTCCTGAAATACATGTAAGTTGAAAAATCAACAATAATGTTGAGCGAGTTCATGTGTAAGTGAGTATGTAAAACACTTGTAAGTATAAAAGTTTCCTGGTATGTAGCAGTGTAAGAGGACTTGTGATCACCAATGGTTTGCAAGGCCATTAGCATGTTGTGAGATGCAAGTAGGAAGATACAAACCTAGCGTATTTGGCGTTGGGGCACCAAGTCACCACCTGGTCCATTATGCGGGCTCAGGGGTTGGGCTCGCTACACCCAGATAGATCTACCGCTCGAGTCCCTCGGTGTTCTAACTACCCATTCACATGATCTAAAACCTCCTTACGTTAATCATACCGTGTATAAAGTACTTGTAAACAAAGTAACATGTATTTCACCCCCGCAGTTAAGAAAACTGAAAACAGTTAGAGAAAAGGGGGACATGAACTCACAGTGAATGCGTATCTCTATCAAGCGTCTCCAATACAGTAAGCTGTGCAACGACCTACAAGTGCTAATTCTATTAGACGGACGGCCGTGCCTTAGCTTTACAGTTTATGTCTTTGGGAAATAGTTAGACAACTATTTCGTGTTTATGTTCTGTATACACTTGGTAGTTATTTTTCCTTCCCAAGGATGGGGGATTTAATACATGTGCGTATAATCTTTCATCATTAAGTCTCACTTAATCTTTATATATATCCAACTCCAAAATGTAGGTATTTATCCAAAATACGTTATTAAAGTACGCGTTCATAAATATTTCCGTAATTGTGTAAGTTACGTTTTAACATGCAGGTGGTAATATAATTACCGGCGTAACTTATATATTTATGGCGAAAGCGTTTGTATAACTTTGGAGTCGTTATCATTCGTAAACATTATTTTTACTCTAAAAATAATATTTGTGTATTTCACAAAATAATCATAAACAGTGTGTGAAAATATATATTTATCACGTTAATCTTTGTGAAAATCCCACCTCCGAATATTTAGTAAAATGTAGTGCTGGCGAAATTTATGTTTCGAAAATATGTCCAAAATGATTCTAACACTTGTATTGAAACTAAGTTTAAGTGTTAGGTTTTTAAGAAAATTTCGCCAGAGTTTCCTCTGTAACTGGAGGTGGCCACGCTTCCAAGCGTATCATTTTCTTTTAATAATCAAATCAACAATTGTTCCCAACAATTTCAAACAATCTTTCAACATTTAAACTCGTCAAATATGGACATAATCGTAAAAATACACAAACTTGTGGTTTGTCTAAAAACAAGTAGTAAATCCCTTTACTTTTGGTGGATCTTGTGTGTAAATAATCCGTTTTAGTGAAAACCCCGTTTCTAGAGAAAACTTGTCTTTACAACTTCTAGTCACATATGACAAAACTAGTTTCTTGTCGGATCTTTTCATTTCACAAGTGTTTACACACTTGTGGTTTGTAAAATCATGTTTATTAGTACAAGATCTATCCTTTAGAAAATACGATTCTTTTAAAGTGTGGTCCTTCAAAGATACCACTTGCAGATACGTAGATCCGCTAGTTTTAAACACCATTGTACCGGTTAGATCACTTTTACACAAGTAAAATATTTCTACACAAGTTCATGTATCTTGTGTGGTAGAGTTTCGCCTTTTAACCCTTGTGGTAACCAAAAATGAGCTTATGTGAAGATCCATGATCTTACAAAGTCGGGTTAAACGGAGATCCGAGCTACCACATCATAGATCGGTTCTAGATAAACACAAATTTCAATTACTACAACTTTTACACAAGTTATGAGCTTTTAACCACCATTTTTAGTATTTTTACTAGACTTTTGATCATCATCTTTCATTTTAACGAGATTCAACCGACATAATTTCTTTTAACCACTTTAGATATGCTTAAAAACAAGTTTTAAACAATATACCTCTAGCTCGGGGCTAGGGAAGAATCTTGACGAAAAAGAGGTGGATAAAAGCTAACGGTGGAGGTCCTTCGCGTTCCGAGTGCACAAGAGCTCCTAATACGTGAACCTTGAAGCTTGAATGGTGTTGGAATGATGAGAACTAAAACCGAAAGTATGATGTGTGTGTGTGGTGGGTTCGGCCGTGAGCCACAAAGAGAGGGAGAGAGTAGTTTTGTTGGTTTGTTAAGTGGTAAATGATGAAGATTATCTCTAGTATTTATAGGGAATTTAAGGGTTTTAACCATTGGTTTTTATGTCACCATAATCTTAAACATAATCTAATATAATAATAACCCTTGTACTAGTGTGTCCCCTTGGTTGGGGCCGATTACATAGAGGGGGGTGGGTCTAGTTCGGTTTTAACTAGATAGTTAGGTGATGGTTATGTTAAATAGGTTAATTTAAGTATCTAACCTCGTTAGTTATATAAAGCGCGTTATGACGGGTGTTAGGGTAATCAGGGACCCTAACTGGCTTAAAAAAATATAAATAGTGAAAATATTAATATTTTTGTGTTCCGGGTAACGTCCGGTTGTTCGGTTGGATAGTAATTCGTTAAAGCATTACAAAAGGCTTTAAAGTGTCGTTATTGTTGTTTTTTTTTTTTTTTTTTTTAGTGACACATTTTGTTTCCAACACTTTAGAAAGTGTCTAGTGTTATTTTCTCATGTTCTGGCACTTTATTAGTCAGCTAGAAGCTGGTTTAATTATTAAAGTGCTGTGTTTGGTACTTAAAGTACGTTCTTGGCACATCCGAATCAGTGTATCTTATCCCTAGAGACGCGGTACCATAACCCTTATATTCCTACACTCACTACCAGTGTAGCCAAAATATATGAGGCTCTTAACAGGCCTTAGAGGCAGCATCTGCCTGATGCTGGTTATATCAGCATGTTCGCCGTGTATCCGTTTATTGTGCTACTGTGCGTTTAGTGCATCAAGTTTGTCACGAAGGTGCTAATAGCAGAATATAGTGTGACGGCAAGTAAAGTATGATGCAAGTAAGTTCATGTATCAGTATTCAAGTAGCAGTTCATCAGCTAGTTCAAACAAGCACAGTAGTCAAGTAGTAATTAATCATTAATTAAGTTGTACGGATACCTGGTTTAGTGCGGGTTGTCACATTCTCCCCCCGTTAAATAAATTTCGTCCCGAAATTTAAGTTCTGCTTGTAGAAGCAGGGTTCTTAGGAAATAAGTGGGGGTATTTCTCTTTCATCCGGTCCTCACGCTCCCAGGTGTATTCAGGACCATGTCTGGCATTCCAACGTACTTTGACGAGTTTGACACTGCTCCGGCGGGTCTTGTTAACTTTCCAATCTGTGACCTCAACAGGTTCTTCAACGAAGTGGAGCGTGTCGTCAATATGAATCTCGTCGATGGGAATGGCAACGTCAACTTGAGTTGGACTTCCCTTTAGATTGGATACGTGAAATGTATCGTGAACGCCATTTAGTTCAGCGGGTAGGTCCAACTTGTATGCTACCGTCCCAATTCTTTCTAGAATTCTAAAGGGACCAATGTAGCGTGGATTTAACTTTCCACGCTTTCCAAAGCGCGCCACCCCTTTCCAGGGTGATACCTTCAGTAAAACCATTTCTCCAACTTGAAAATCCACATGTTTTCGGTTTGGATCCGCATAGGCCTTTTGTCTGTGGCGAGCTGCTTCGATGCGTTTAAGAATTTGCGCGTTCTTGTCTGTCGTCTCTTGGACGATTTCGGGACCAGCAAGCTGCCTATCACCTGCGTTAGACCAACATAGTGGTGATCGGCACTTGCGTCCATATAGGGCTTCAATGGCGCGACACCAATACTGGTGTGGTAGCTGTTGTTGTATGAAAATTCGACCAAAGGTAAGTGTTTATCCCAGCTACCGCCTAAATCCATAACACATGCTCTCAGCATGTCTTCCAAAGTCTGTATCGTTCGCTCGCTCTGGCCGTCAGTTTGCGGATGGAACGCAGTGCTCAGATTCAATTGTGAGCCAAAAGATTCTTGGAAGGATTGCCATATTCTTGACACAAACCTTCCGTCTCTATCAGAGATGATCGAGAGAGGTACTCCGTGACGTGCGACGATCTCTCTCATGTAAATTTCCGCAAGTTTGCTCGTGCTATCTTTCTCTTTGATTGGCAGAAAGTGTGCGGATTTTGTTAGGCGGTCAACTATCACCCAAATCATATCATGGCCTCTTGGCGTCCTTGGCAATTTCGTAACAAAATCCATTGAGATTTGTTCCCATTTCCACTTGGGAATCTCAGGTTGTTGCAGCAGCCCCGAGGGCTTCTGGTATTCCGCCTTGACCTTAGCGCACGTTAAACATTTGCTCACGTAAACAGCAACGTCGCCTTTCATCCTAGGCCACCAATAGTAATCCTTGAGATCTTGATACATCTTATCCGATCCAGGGTGGATAGAGTACCGTGACTTGTGCGCTTCGTCGAAAATAACTTTCCTTAATCCACCAAACAGAGGAACCCAAATCCTTTTCTCAAAACATAACGTTCCTTCCTCGTTTGGTACCAAAAGCTTCTCCATTCCACGGAGATATTCTTCCTCAAGGTTTCCCTCCTTGAGAGCTTCTTTTTGTGCAGCACGAATGCGCAAGGAAAGATCGGTTCGTATAATCATTTCCAAATCTCTAACCCTTGTGGGCTTGATCCTTTCCTTATGACTTAGGGCATCGGCGACTACATTCGCCTTCCCTGGGTGATATTTTATCTCGCAGTCGTAGTCGTTTAACAATTCAACCCATCGTCTTTGCCTCATATTCAACTCCTTCTGGTTGAATATGTGCTGTAGGCTTTTGTGATCTGTGAAGATTGTGCACTTCGTACCATACAGGTAGTGCCTCCAGATCTTTAAAGCAAAAACCACTGCGCCAAGCTCTAAATCGTGTGTGGTATAATTCTTTTCGTGCACTTTCAGTTGGCGTGATGCGTAAGCAATGACCTTTTGGCGTTGCATCAACACACAACCCAATCCTTGACGCGATGCGTCGCAGTATACCACAAAGTCATCAGTACCTTCTGGTAGAGCAAAGATTGGCGCGTTACAAAGCTTATCCTTTAATATCTGAAACGCTTCATCCTGTTTGATTCCCCAATCAAACGTCTTGTCCTTCTGCGTGAGGAGTGTCAATGGTTGAGCGATCTTTGAAAAATCCTCGATGAACCTCCGATAGTAGCCAGCCAAACCCAAGAATTGTCGAATCTCGGTTGGCGTTGTAGGCGTTTCCCAATTCTTGATTTCTTCGATCTTTGTGGGATCAACATGAATTCCATCCCCATTAACCACATGTCCAAGAAACTGGACTTCGCGTAGCCAAAACTCGCACTTGGAGAATTTGGCGTACAACTGTTCCTTCTTTAGCAGCTCCAATATGGTTCTAAGATGCTGCTCGTGTTCAGCCTTCGTCTTTGAATAAATCAAGATGTCGTCGATGAATACAATCACGAACTTGTCCAGGTATGGCTTGCAAACCCTATTCATTAGATCCATGAATACCGCAGGCGCGTTTGTCAAACCAAATGGCATAACGAGGAACTCGTAGTGTCCAGAGCGAGTTCGGAAGGCTGTTTTCGGGATACTTTCCTCCTGTATCCTTAATTGATGGTATCCAGATCGAAGATCGATCTTAGAGTAACAGCTCGAACCTTGAAGTTGATCGAACAGATCGTCGATTCTTGGCAGAGGATACCTGTTCTTGATCGTCAGCTTGTTCAATTCTCTGTAGTCAATACACATGCGGAAACTTCCGTCCTTTTTCTTGACAAACAAGACCGGAGCTCCCCAAGGCGAGAAGCTTGGTCGGATAAAACCCTTGTCTAACAACTCTTGAAGTTGCGTCGACAATTCCTGCATTTCAGACGGAGCAAGTCTGTACGGTGCCTTAGCCATAGGCGCGGCGCCTGGAACTAAGTCAACGTGAAACTCCACTTGCCTCTGAGGTGGCAGTCCAGGTAAGTCTTCTGGGAAGACTTCGGGATACTCCCTTACGACAGGGATGTCTTCGATCTTTGGCTCGGCAACCTTCTTGTCCACGATGTGCGCCAGAAGAGCAACACATCCCTTCTGCAAACACTTCCTTGCTTTCAAACAGCTGATAATCCGCAACGGCGTCTCACGCTTCTCTCCATGAACAACAATGGTCTCACCATCCTCGGTTGGAATACGAACAACCTTTTCGTGGCAAACTATCTCAGCTTTATTGCCCGATAACCAATCCATTCCTACTACCACGTCGAAACTTCCCAATTGGACTGGTAGCAGATCCAAAGCAAACTCACGTTCTCCTAATTCAATCACACAGCCTCTGATAACATCATTGGCTTCTACCAACTCTCCATTAGCCAATTCGATTGCGTAGGGAATGTCTAACTTATTAGCGGCTAGCCCAAGTATATTCTTAAATTCTAGTGATACGAAGCTATAGTCGGCACCAGTATCAAACAGAACAGATGCATAGCGTTGATTTACAGGGAACGTACCAGTGACAACGTTGGGATCCTGGCGTGCTTCCCGTGCACCGATCTGGAACACCCTTCCACGGGCTTGGTTCAATCCCGGGCAGTCCCTCTTGAAGTGCCCAACGTCACCGCAATGAAAACATCCTAATCTTTTTCCACTTCCCGCACCATCCCCAACTGGCGGGTTGTTTTGATTAGCAGTTCCGGCTTGATTTGCATTGTAGCCTTGATTATTCCCTTGTGGGCGATTTCCCAAACCACCACTATTATCGTTTCTATTCATATATCCTCCCTGGCCTCCCCGGCCCGCACTAGCCCAACATGATTCCTTTGAGTGGCCCGGTTTTCCACAAGATTCACAAACTCTCACGTTACAATGGCCAGTATGGTGGCGTTGGCAGTTGTTGCATTTGGGCTGGGTGCCCTGGTACCCTTTTCCTTTCTTGGTACTGTCAGCTGATTTTCCTTTCTTTACTGCCATACTAACGCCTTGTTTGAAGTTCGAAAACTTTCTTTTGTTATCTCCTGAGGACTCAACGTGAGTCTCTGTCTTCTTTGCCTTGACTTCATCAAACTTGTTTAAACGAATCGCCTCCTCGGTGAGAGCCACGCTCAAATCGATGGCTTCAGTGATAGTCGCTGGTTTGGAGGAGGTTACCATGCTTATTATTTGGGGAGCCAAACCCCAAATGAAGCGCTCGATTCGCTTGTATTCAGGTGTAACCATGTAAGGAACCACTTGAGATAAGTCGTGAAACCTTTGGACGTATTCCGCAATCTTTGGACCGTCCATCTTTAAGTGCCAAAATTCAGTCTCCAACCTTTGAATTTCTGCGCGTGAACAGTACTTTTTGCGCATCAGTTCTTTCAATTCGGCCCAAGTCAGGGCGTAGGCGGCAGCTTCGCCTAGAGTTTGTACTTGTAGGTTCCACCAGGATAGGGCTCCATCTAGAAACAGCCCTGAAATGTATGTGACTTGCTGATCCTCAGCGCACTTGCTCATGCGTAACACAGAATCAGTTTTCTCAGCCCAGCGGGTAAAGGCAACTGCACCTCCTGTGCCATCGAAGTTAACTGGTTTGCAGTCCAAGAACTGCTTGTAGGTGCACCCTGCACGTATGTTAAAACATATGTTTGGCATTAGCATCATTGCTAAAGATATCCAGCTAGGTCATGGTAGGTTCAAATGGCGTGGTATTACCGTGAGGTGGATTGTTATTGCCCTGGTTAACACTTCCGCTCGCTCCTGGCTGAGATGCTGCGTACTGTGCTATGGCAGCTGCAATGACTTGTTGTAGCTCTGCCTCATTGGTAGGCATTGGCATTGGCGTAGGGCGTTTTGGCGGCATCTTCTAAAAGATGGTTTAAGTTGGTTAGGCCATAGAAGGCTCCGATGTTATAATACGTAAATCAGTTCGTAATATAGTGTACGTATATAACGGTAGTAATAGTATAATCACATAACATCTCATGTTATCACACATCTCAAATATCAATCACACAACATCCCATGTCATAAAATATAAACAAGTAATCAAGCGAAACAGTTGTGATGAGAATACTGCGGTTGTATTGCCACAATTTCGAGATCACAATTTAAAGCTTACAAGTACACCACTATATCATACGACATCAATGACTTAGTAGGGGACGACCCTAGACAAGTCGTGCGATCACTGGACATGTTCAGGAGTCTCTGGTTCGTCCATTCTCAAATTCCAGGACTCCACGTCAAGTTTCTGAGTTTCAGTCCTAAAACAACATTTCTTCTCAATCGTTTCCTTGAGCTCGTCCCAGGTCAGTGTATAAGCAGCGTCTGTGCCAAGGGTCTGAACCTGGAGGTTTCACTAAGAGAGTGTGCCATCTAGAAATATCCCCGAGATGTAGGTAACACTCTGTTGGGGCGATTAGTTACTCACCCTTAGAATGGAGTCGGTCTTTTCGGACCAACGAACAAATGCAACGGTGCCTCCTGTATTATCAAAGTTCAAAGGCTTGCAGTTCAGGAACTGTTTATAGGTGCAGCCAGTTGGATGGTTATTCCCAATAATGCCATCGTTGTACTTAGAGCGGAGGGCTTCATGTCGTGCATTTATTGGTGTGATGCGTTCTTGCAGCTCGGCTTCTGTCCTTGGCAACGTACTGGTGTTTGTGTCACGTCTGGGTGACATTCCCTTTTGTCGAAGTGGTGTGAAGCGGGTTAGACAACGTTCCAATTGTCTATGAGGTATATAGCAACATAAGCCATCATGTAATCACCCAATTTCATACGCAAATATACTCAATGTGTGAGTGGGGAAATAAATTCCTGAGCCTTCACATAGGCTTGTCAATTTGGCTTGTTGCTTGTAATAGAATGAACTCGAGGCTACATCGCCTAGGTCATTTGTGTTTAGGTTATTTCCTGCTGCATTGGTTATCATTAGCTTGGCCTGCAGAGTCCACCAGGATTCCTGTGCACTACAAATCGTTATTACGTGGGCCCCCGTAATAATAAATTGTCTTGCACAGTTACCCCAAATTTTCTCTCATCCAAGCAGATGATCAATCAAGGAGCAACAGCCGGTGCATTGGCATGAACAGGGTCATACTCCAATGCGGGGTCAGGAGCAACGCCTGGCTCAGGGGCCACGGCTAGCTTCGAATCAAAAACTCCATCTCAAAATCAGCTGGATCAACAATCACAGGGGTTACAGGATCCCCCAAGGGCTGGTCTAAGTGCATGAACTCAATGTCATGGTCTGGATCAACACCAGGCGGAAAAACAGAATTGTCCTCTATATCGCGATCAAACTCAAAACTGTGTGCGGGATCCGGTGCAGCTAATGATGCCCTATCAGGGTCGGCGTCGTGTAAGTAGTGCTGCATTCCCTGTATGTGCGAAGATGTGGATGTTAGAAACTCAAATGAGTCTGGGATAGGGGAATGGACATGAGTTTCCCCTACAGGAGCGTCCGCATGCAGTAGTCTAATACTAGCAGAAATAGGGCCTCGCCCTCAAGTGGGTCCTCCTCTTAGTAGTTCGACATCGTCTTCAGAGACAACGTCGGGGGCATATCAACAACGAGATAAGCGGCAGGGGGCAAATTCCCAACAAGATAGCCGTTAGTAGGCTCTGCTACGACTTCAGGCAGCGCACAGAGGGCTGAAAGTCGTCGTTGTCTGTGTCGGTAGTATCGGAATTGTACACCTCGTGCTTCGATGAAACTATGTCGTCTGATACTATAGCCATGGGATTCGTTGTGTCCATCTTTCTAGTACTTGATGAAAGCATGACGTTTGTAACACAAACACATATACGTATAATAATCAATCATATAGTCATATAAACATGTAGTCACCACGTAAACATTCAAATTATCCTTCTAGTCCCACTAGCCAACACTTCTAGTCCCACTAGCCAACACTTCTAGTCCCACTAGCCAACACTTCTAGTCCCACTAGCCAACCCTTCTAGTCCCACTAGCCAACACTTCTAGTCCCACTAGCCAACACTTCTAGTCCCACTAGCCAACACTTCTAGTCCCACTAGCCAACACTTCTAGTCCCACTAGCCTCCTACCTCAGCCTCCCAGACTGAGCCTAGAATAATAAATAAAATGTGCTCAACATTTGATTGTAAAAAGTTGTGGATCTGGACTTAAGTGGTATGCAGTAAAATGTTTTCGTGAGAGCCCTAGTGATCATAGTCTAGACTCGAGAAGGAATCCTAGTTCGCTATGATCAGAGCTCTGATACCAAGCTGTCACACCCTGGCTTTGCGGAAGCGTGGTTAATTTTGGTGTGACTTCTTAATACCATAGCTTAATCATACCAAAGCTATATGAGTTAAAAACATGCAAGATCATCCATTGAGTTTTGAAAACCAAATACAGTACCATTGTTTTAACCAACAACCATAACCTTGTCCAACAACATTACAAACTTGAAACATAACATAAACATGGTTTAAGGACTGTGTCTTGTCCAGGAAAGAGACACATCCCCTAAACCCCGGATGACCTCGGAAACTAGTGCAGCGGAAAACATGCCATACCGTGCCAGATCTCGTTAATTTCCTGAAATACATGTAAGTTGAAAAATCAACAATAATGTTGAGCGAGTTCATGTGTAAGTGAGTATGTAAAACACTTGTAAGTATAAAAGTTTCCTGGTATGTAGCAGTGTAAGAGGACTTGTGATCACCAATGGTTTGCAAGGCCATTAGCATGTTGTGAGATGCAAGTAGGAAGATACAAACCTAGCGTATTTGGCGTTGGGGCACCAAGTCACCACCTGGTCCATTATGCGGGCTCAGGGGTTGGGCTCGCTACACCCAGATAGATCTACCGCTCGAGTCCCTCGGTGTTCTAACTACCCATTCACATGATCTAAAACCTCCTTACGTTAATCATACCGTGTATAAAGTACTTGTAAACAAAGTAACATGTATTTCACCCCCGCAGTTAAGAAAACTGAAAACAGTTAGAGAAAAGGGGGACATGAACTCACAGTGAATGCGTATCTCTATCAAGCGTCTCCAATACAGTAAGCTGTGCAACGACCTACAAGTGCTAATTCTATTAGACGGACGGCCGTGCCTTAGCTTTACAGTTTATGTCTTTGGGAAATAGTTAGACAACTATTTCGTGTTTATGTTCTGTATACACTTGGTAGTTATTTTTCCTTCCCAAGGATGGGGGATTTAATACATGTGCGTATAATCTTTCATCATTAAGTCTCACTTAATCTTTATATATATCCAACTCCAAAATGTAGGTATTTATCCAAAATACGTTATTAAAGTACGCGTTCATAAATATTTCCGTAATTGTGTAAGTTACGTTTTAACATGCAGGTGGTAATATAATTACCGGCGTAACTTATATATTTATGGCGAAAGCGTTTGTATAACTTTGGAGTCGTTATCATTCGTAAACATTATTTTTACTCTAAAAATAATATTTGTGTATTTCACAAAATAATCATAAACAGTGTGTGAAAATATATATTTATCACGTTAATCTTTGTGAAAATCCCACCTCCGAATATTTAGTAAAATGTAGTGCTGGCGAAATTTATGTTTCGAAAATATGTCCAAAATGATTCTAACACTTGTATTGAAACTAAGTTTAAGTGTTAGGTTTTTAAGAAAATTTCGCCAGAGTTTCCTCTGTAACTGGAGGTGGCCACGCTTCCAAGCGTATCATTTTCTTTTAATAATCAAATCAACAATTGTTCCCAACAATTTCAAACAATCTTTCAACATTTAAACTCGTCAAATATGGACATAATCGTAAAAATACACAAACTTGTGGTTTGTCTAAAAACAAGTAGTAAATCCCTTTACTTTTGGTGGATCTTGTGTGTAAATAATCCGTTTTAGTGAAAACCCCGTTTCTAGAGAAAACTTGTCTTTACAACTTCTAGTCACATATGACAAAACTAGTTTCTTGTCGGATCTTTTCATTTCACAAGTGTTTACACACTTGTGGTTTGTAAAATCATGTTTATTAGTACAAGATCTATCCTTTAGAAAATACGATTCTTTTAAAGTGTGGTCCTTCAAAGATACCACTTGCAGATACGTAGATCCGCTAGTTTTAAACACCATTGTACCGGTTAGATCACTTTTACACAAGTAAAATATTTCTACACAAGTTCATGTATCTTGTGTGGTAGAGTTTCGCCTTTTAACCCTTGTGGTAACCAAAAATGAGCTTATGTGAAGATCCATGATCTTACAAAGTCGGGTTAAACGGAGATCCGAGCTACCACATCATAGATCGGTTCTAGATAAACACAAATTTCAATTACTACAACTTTTACACAAGTTATGAGCTTTTAACCACCATTTTTAGTATTTTTACTAGACTTTTGATCATCATCTTTCATTTTAACGAGATTCAACCGACATAATTTCTTTTAACCACTTTAGATATGCTTAAAAACAAGTTTTAAACAATATACCTCTAGCTCGGGGCTAGGGAAGAATCTTGACGAAAAAGAGGTGGATAAAAGCTAACAGTGGAGGTCCTTCGCGTTCCGAGTGCACAAGAGCTCCTAATACGTGAACCTTGAAGCTTGAATGGTGTTGGAATGATGAGAACTAAAACCGAAAGTATGATGTGTGTGTGTGGTGGGTTCGGCCGTGAGCCACAAAGAGAGGGAGAGAGTAGTTTTGTTGGTTTGTTAAGTGGTAAATGATGAAGATTATCTCTAGTATTTATAGGGAATTTAAGGGTTTTAACCATTGGTTTTTATGTCACCATAATCTTAAACATAATCTAATATAATAATAACCCTTGTACTAGTGTGTCCCCTTGGTTGGGGCCGATTACATAGAGGGGGGTGGGTCTAGTTCGGTTTTAACTAGATAGTTAGGTGATGGTTATGTTAAATAGGTTAATTTAAGTATCTAACCTCGTTAGTTATATAAAGCGCGTTATGACGGGTGTTAGGGTAATCAGGGACCCTAACTGGCTTAAAAAAATATAAATAGTGAAAATATTAATATTTTTGTGTTCCGGGTAACGTCCGGTTGTTCGGTTGGATAGTAATTCGTTAAAGCATTACAAAAGGCTTTAAAGTGTCGTTATTGTTGTTTTTTTTTTTTTTTTTTTTAGTGACACATTTTGTTTCCAACACTTTAGAAAGTGTCTAGTGTTATTTTCTCATGTTCTGGCACTTTATTAGTCAGCTAGAAGCTGGTTTAATTATTAAAGTGCTGTGTTTGGTACTTAAAGTACGTTCTTGGCACATCCGAATCAGTGTATCTTATCCCTAGAGACGCGGTACCATAACCCTTATATTCCTACACTCACTACCAGTGTAGCCAAAATATATGA
Organism: Helianthus tuberosus; assembly: GCA_030545235.1. Classification (NCBI taxonomy): domain Eukaryota; kingdom Viridiplantae; phylum Streptophyta; class Magnoliopsida; order Asterales; family Asteraceae; genus Helianthus; species Helianthus tuberosus. The sequence continues at coordinate 121,620,350 of CM060451.1, read as the reverse complement.
GGCTCTTAACAGGCCTTAGAGGCAGCATCTGCCTGATGCTGGTTATATCAGCATGTTCGCCGTGTATCCGTTTATTGTGCTACTGTGCGTTTAGTGCATCAAGTTTGTCACGAAGGTGCTAATAGCAGAATATAGTGTGACGGCAAGTAAAGTATGATGCAAGTAAGTTCATGTATCAGTATTCAAGTAGCAGTTCATCAGCTAGTTCAAACAAGCACAGTAGTCAAGTAGTAATTAATCATTAATTAAGTTGTACGGATACCTGGTTTAGTGCGGGTTGTCACATCCAACCCAACTCGTGATCTTTGATTTATCTATTATATATGGCAACCTATTATATATTGCAACGTATTATTATTGACATGAATTACTGAGGACTTTCATTAGTTTCTTATTATGTTTGTTATTTGACTATGTGTAAAAGTTGATTACTATGTTTTTTAAATTGACTATTTATGCGTCTTTTATATATTCATTAGTACAATCTTATTATGTTTAATATTTAATGAAACAAAACAGCAATAAAAAAATGCACGTGTGCATATATGCTTTACATTTTGTTATGTTCTACATATTAACATATCCGGATGTAATACATTACATATTATATCAAATGTACGTTCCATCACTTTATACAACAAATGTACGTTTTGTCACATTATGCACATGTGCATACCCAACAAATACATTACATACCATAAAAAAATTGTACGTTTTTGACACTTCATGCACCTGTGCATACCCAACATTTCATTTACTAAACAACATAATATAACAAATATTACCAATCATATCCATTTGTAACACATTATATAAAACATACAATTAATATCATGCCTTAACAACTATATTCAACATTTAACCATTACCATGCACATGTGCATAACAAAGCAACTAGAACACACTCCAATTATCAACTAAGTAATTATCAACTAAGTATCAACTGATGTCAACCAACAGTACCCGCATCACAACAACAATCCACGTCTAACCAACAGTACCCGCATCACAACAACTATCCACGTCTAACCAAACAAAAACATAAAATGTGAAATAAAATGTAACCTACACACACAACCTATATTTTCTGATCCATTTTCCACTTGCTAAGCATCCTCCAACATTCATCTTGTTTCAACGCCTCTTCATTTAACATCTTCTGCACCCTTTCATCTTTCATTCCATGGATCGTCTCCTTTGCGAGCTCCATAACAGTTCCTTTACATACGTCTGCATCCGACAACAACAGCTTTGTCGCTATCTTCTTCCTCAAAATTTTCAGCTGCATCTTCTGAATATCTTTATTGGTACTAAAACCGCATTCAAAACTAACATCACTCCCTTTATACATCTCCATGTGTCGTATCGCGAACACGCCGCAATCGTTAAAATTGTCAGTCGTTTCCCATCCCAACCTCTTTCTCGTCACATTTGCGTTCACCATGAGTGATGCCGTTGGATGTCCGACATCTTTCAAATACCCAACAATGTAATATTTCTGCAATGCATATATACATTGTCATAAATCTATATAATTATTCACAACTATAACATTAAATATAAAATATATACGTACCACTTTATCTGTCACACCCCGACCACGTAGAACAACAAAACGTGGCGAAAACGTCGGGGAGTGTTGTAACAGAATCATTGTTTCACAACCATGGAATAAATAATTTCGTTTTATTGAAAAATGAACTCATTGTTTTAGTACAATCAAATAAGTACAACTATTATCTTTCAAATTTCAAAGTCGCTAAGGCACGAGTCCATCCTATGTATAACATTGCACCAACAATCATCTTATAACTGCACCTGAAACATGTGTAAAAATAGGTACGTCAGCATAAAAATGCCTGTGAGATACATAGGTTTTATAGTAATTAGGATTCATGACTTATGAGTTTAAAGAAAAGGTTTTAATAAAAGTAGTCATGATCCTTGTAAAATGTTTTTGTTTTGTAAATCATATAAAAATCAATAAGAAAACAGATGATAATAAAGAAAGATGTATAAATAAATAATTAGGTAAAAATGAGTTTATATATATATATATATATATATATATATTGTTTGAAAAACAATATTTTGATGAAAAGATTTATAGTATATATAAAGATATACTTTACTTTTAAGAAAGTCGAATAAGTAATATATTAAAATATATTTCAGTTCCAAAATCGTTAACCCAAGTGTACTAAATAACGCCACGGTATGTAATGTGATGAAAACACTTATATATAAGAAGTACCAGCGGCGTATCTACCATGTTTTCATCATATTACACCTGTCCCGTTATCTAAACACTAACCAAAACCCAATTGTAAAACGAATAGTATATTTAATATACTTTGGTTGTTAAAAATAATAATTTTCAGTAGTATATCAAAAGTATACTTTGGATTTATAAATAACATATTAAACTATGTTTTGGTTTGAAAATAACATATTGACTATGCTTTGGTTTTGAAAATAACATATTAAACTATGTTTTAATGATTAACAAAATATATGTTGGTTTTGTACATTATCACATATGAGAGCATATCAAATTATACTTTTGGGAGTATAACTAAATATACAAAAATAATGTGATTTAAGAATTCATTCAGACCTAGTGCATCAAAATACACCTTTGAGACTATAGGAATACCACAAAGGAAATCCCTATTTGGATGGAGAAACAAATTGGTTTCAGACATTCCATGACAACAGGAATGGGGTGTCAAATCCTATAGCGCTATATCATACTACCAACCGGACTGGTGAACATAAAATAAGTACTAATCCAACAATAATTTTATAATCTTTAAGAAAATTAGAGTTTAGACCATAAATAATCATTCAGTTTGTAAAAAGATAAGTACTAATATGTATAATAAATTATACTTTTGAAAACAAGAACATAACAAATAGGTACACATATTTCACCCCAAAACAATTGAAAACAGTAAAAGAGGGGACTATGTACTCACCTGAGAGTGCTTAGAAGTCTTGAACAACTACCAAGCAAGCTAGAGGGAGCACGGAATCAAACAACACCTAATATTGTTAACTACATAAATAAACCGGACCTAAAACGGAAGATCGGATAGGATGAGGTCTCGTAAACCAAATGAGTGTGGGAACTCATATGATATAGTTTAACAAGACCCACATACTAAAAGGAAACCTAACCTAAGTGCTCACGACCCATTACGACCCGTAGCTTACGCTACTTTAACGCGTTGTTCGCGTAAAACGCGTTCGGACCGCCTAACTAGTCCTATGACAAGTATTATATGCCTAAACATGTTTAATTATGTTACATAATTAGTTAAGTGACAAAAGTTTGGGTTACATATGCTTAAACATCAATTATGCATAAAAAGGGTATTCTAGTAATTTTCCTAAGGCATATAAACTACCTATCACACAACTACTTAAACGAAGTGACCATAAGGTATAACCTCGAAAGGTTATTCCCTATACAACTATGGTCACCTAATGTGTTTGGTCGGATCCTAAAGATCGACCAAACGGGTCTAGTTCGTAAGTCTAAGCGGTTGTTTAGACCGCTTGACTTACGACTCTACATAAGCACTAAACCTAAAGTGACGAGCTAAACATGCTAAAACATGTTTAGTTAAGTTAGAAAATAGGTTTGGTATCAAAACAAACGGTTTTGATACCTAAAAGTAGTTTGGTTACAAAATACGCAAGAATGCGCATTTTGGCCGAAACTACGACTCGTCATTACACCTAGATAACGTGGTAATCAGTAGGTATAGTCACTAGGGACTATAACCATCATGATTATGCTCACGTTGTAACACCTGTGCCTTCACGGCCATCAAACAAATACCGAACCAATGAAATATTATATTTCATACTTGGGATTTGTAAAAAATATGTGTATCATTTGCACATATCAATTCTAGTTCGATTTCAAACTCTAAATCGCTTTCTGGAAGGTTATACGCGCACCGATGCGTAAATATAACCAGTTTAATGCAACAAACACTCCGGAATAGTGACATAGGCTTAACATACCTTAAATAACCTTTACTTAACTTAGAAATAAGTTTTGAAGGCTTTGGTATGGTAAAATCAAGTTAATTCGCTTACAGGGACTAAATATGACAAACTACGAAAGTATGTCAATTTGAACTGTAACGAACATTCCGGAACATAACCATAAGTTAAACACACCTTAAATATCCTTTACATAGCTTAGAAATAGGCTTTGAGGGGTTCGGTGTGCTAAAATAAACTTTTGGGTCATTCAGGGACTAAAAGTGTCAAAAAGTGCACAAGTTTGCATTTTCGCGCATAACTTACGTTCTGAATACATCCGGACATCCAAAAATTTATGTAAGCATGAATACATTATATTTAAGTGTTCGCCTTAAGAAAAATCCATTCGTTTCATCATTTGGATCGTTTTTCGCGCTTATGCGCATTCCGTCGTAATTAAGCGAACATCGCGTTCGTACGACCAAACGAACCATCATCCGGCATATTTTTGAGCATGTTTTGAGTTCCCTATACTTTAACTTCATTTTAGAGCCTTAAAATGAGGTTAACGGGGTTCAAACGCATCGAAAAAGGGCTTAAACATGTGCAGGGACCATTTCTGCCATTTCTGTAACTTTTCTGATCAGGTGGGGTGCTAGCGTAGCGCGACTGCAAAGGCCTTTGCACTAGCGCTACGCGAGTGACTGATCTGACCAGATTAAGTGTTTCTAACACAAGTTGCAACTGATTAATCCTACACCACATGTTTAAACTTGCCTAATCAGCAGATAAGATCAAGATTTTAGCCACCACAACATTGTGACAAGTGTTCGGCTTGGATCGTGGCACGATATTCGACAAACGATCTTAACGGTTCACCGAAAACTATATATACCCATCCACCCCCATTGCATTTCTCACAAGAATTCTGAATTTGAGAGCTCTAAGTTGAAACCTTTGTTTCATACCTGAGTTCTTGAGTCGGGATTAGCATTCGGGGACCCTGGGTTAGTATTCTTTCGTTCTTTTCCTTATTTTTACTGCTTTTCGAGTCAGAAAGTCAAACTTTGTTTGACTTTCAGCGTTGACCAGTAATGGTCAATGCGAAGTTCGTAAGAACTTCGCAACGTGAGTGTAATCACGTTGGTCATAGTCCCTTGGGACTATGCCCACTGATTACCACGTTGTCTAGAGTCGTAGGGTAGGCGATCTGATAAATCGCCTATACCTTCGAACTCGACCCAGTTTGGTCGATCATTAGGATCCGACCAAATACATTAGGTGACCCTAGTATAGGGCATAACCTTCCGAGGTTATACCCTATGGTCACATCGTTTAAGTAGTTGTATGATAGGTAGTTTATATGCCTTAGGTAAATTACCAGAATACCCTTTTCATGTATAATTGGTAATTAAGCATATGTAACCTAAACTTTTGTCACATGACTGATTATGTAACATGTTTAGGCATATAACACTTGTCATAGGACTAGTTAGACGGTCCGAACGCGTTTCACGCGCACGACGCGTTAAAGTAACGTATGTTACCTTAATGGGTCGCGATGGGTCGAAAGCACTTAGGTTAAGTTTCATTTAGTATGTAGGCTTTGTTAAACCATATCATATGAGTTCCTACACTCATTTGGTTTACAAACCCTCCTGCTACCCAGTCTTCCGATTTAAGTCCGGTTTATTTATATAGTATTGGATTTGCCGACTGATTCCGTGCTCCCTCTAGCTTTGTTTGGTTGTTGTTCAAGACCTCCAAGCATTCTCAGGCGAGTACATTATTCCCCTCTTTTACTGTTTTCAACTGTTTTGGGGTGACTCATATGTGCTAAATGTTTTATCAATGATTACAAGAACGATTACAATGATTTTCAATAACAATTACAATATGATTTCAAGAACGATAACAATGATTACAAGAACGATTACAATATTTTCAATAACAAATACAATGTGATTTCAAGAACGATAACAATGATTTCAAGAACGATAACAATGATTACAAGAACGATTACATGATTTCAAAAAGTGAACGAACTTGTTGGTTGTAGTTTACATGACCGATGACATTCATTAGCAATGATCAAGCCGACCAGTATTAGGTTATGGTACCATAGGATCTGACAAATCCCGTTATTTACTGCACCCATTGTTATGTGTGGGGGTTGTGGGTAGCGACTGAATCTGTAATTATTAACTTATCCTTTGGTAAGGGTTTGTTAAGAACGAGAACGAGAGCGAGTTGGAACGAGGAACGAGTCAAGAAGGTTTGAATGTTATTAGAGATCAACCATAAAGTAGTTTCACAATTAAAATATTAACTTACCCTTTGGTAAGGGTTTGTTAAGAACGAGAACAAGAACGATTAGAACGATTAGAACAAGAACGATTAGAACGAGTAAAACAAGAACGATTTGAACGAATGGGTAACGATTGGGTAAACATCTGGACATGATTTACATTTGATCATGCATTTACACGAAACATAGTATTGGTTTAAACCAAGTTTTACTTCAATACTTTGTTTTGTGCGTTTCACCTATGGTTTAGTTGATGCATTTCACTAGCCATACATATCAATTTGGTTATACATATTACATGATTTACATTTGGGTATGAACATTACTTTGGTGGTTTGGTTTGATTAAGTGATTGAGTAGCGATGCGTGTGTAATATGATACAAACATGGTGGATACGCCGCTGGTACTTCCTATATATAAGTGTTTGTATGGTATTACATATTGTAGCGTTATTTGAATCATTTCAGTTTGAGACATAGAACATTTTATACAAGTAACATACTTTTCACAAGACAATTATTTACAAACAACTTATCTTATACAAACTCATTTTACATGGTTATTCATTTAATCATGCATTATTCTCTTATTTATACTTATCATCCGAACTTATTATTTTTCAAATGATTTACAAAGACAAAGCAAATTACAAGGTTCATGACTAAACATTTTCTTAAACAGAAGTCATGAATCTTATTTTCACAAAACCTATGTACTCGCCAGCATTTCTTTGCTGACCTCGTTTTCACATATGTTTCAGGTATTGTTGGATGATATCGATTGATAAGATGCATGCTCACATAGGACTGGACAAGGCCTTAGTGACTAAATAACAATGATAGACTATGTTTAATTTGTGTATTTAGATTTCCAGACGATGTAATTACTCAATGTTTAATAAAACGAAACACTTTTGATATCCATGGTTATGAAACATTAATTCTGTTGCAACACGCCCCGATGTTTCCGCCGCGATTTGTTGTTTTACGCGGTCGGGGTGTGACAGAAAAGATGGTATCAGAGCCAATGGTTATAGGGAATTAGGTTATTAGTAATGCTTTGACCTAGTCTATAACCTTCTTAGAACCCTAACGCGAGTTTACTTGCGTTTAGTCATAAAACAATACCGTCACCTATCCTTAGGCGACAACCACAACAAGAACATAAAATTCAAAACCGCTTTGAAAACTAATCATCTGTTCTAGGATGATTTATTACAAGGTTTTGAACCCTCTATTATATGGTTTTGAAACCCTTTGAGTTTTCAAAATTTCGTCAAGGTTTTGGGTTTTAAATAATGTGAACACGTGCAAACTGGAAGGGTGAATGCCTGTATTCTGGGTTTTCTGTCTAGGCAAGCACTTCGTATACATCTCATCAGACGCGAGACCAGTTGTGCTTACCTGGGAATTCTTGGGATGAGTGTTCACTTATAGGCGAGCATGTCTTCGCGATACATTATTTTTGACCTATTTACTTTGATCAGTCACTGTGTGTCGTTTGTTGCTTTGTAGTAACAAACAAATGACCACTATCCTTGCTTTCATCAGATTTGTTTCATCTCATTCTTTTCGTCTAAATTCTCTCACTCATTTCCTTTCATGTTTCCTCTTTTAGACAATGCCTCCTCGACGCGAAAACCAGATAGAGACTGCCGAGCTGGCAGAAATCATTGCGCAGCAAATGGCTGCTCAATTCCCAAACCTCTTTGCTCAATGGAACCAAGCCAACAACAACAACAATGTGCTATGCAAATACAAGGATTTCAACCAGGCTAAACCACTCAAGTTTAGTGGTTCTGAAGGAGCAACTGGGCTTCTTCAGTGGTTCGAAAGCATTGAGAATACTTTCCGCCACGTGCAGTGTCCTGACAATCGCAAGGTCGAGTTCTCCTCGAGCGTGTTTCAGAAGAGGGCTCTTACATGGTGGAATGGGGTAATGAGAGACCGAGGTGCGGAAGTTGCTCTCGCACAGACATGGGCTGAACTTAGGGCTCTGATGATGAGGGAATTCTGTCCTCGTCATGAGCAGCGAGCTTTGGAGAAGGAATTTGATGAGTTGAAGCAAGATAGTGGTGAGCACAGGGCGTATACTGATAGGTTTGAAGAGTTGAGTCTGCTTTGCCCGGCAATGGTTACCCCACTTGACATAGCTATCGAAAGGTACATCGACGGCCTACCTGACTCGGTACAAGACATCCTTACTGGTAGTAACCCTGCCACACTCCGTCAGGCGATCGAGTTATCAGCGACATTGACTGAGTCGCAGATCCGGAAGAACAAGTTACACAGAAAGGGTGACAAGTGTAAGAAGCAGGGGTCTGACAAGGAGGATAGCAAGAAAGGTCAAAACGAGAAGGGAAAGGAAGGTGAGACATCAAAGAAATCGAAGAAGCGAAAGGGTGGTCAGAATTTTGCTGTTACAGCACAGACTGCTCAGAACCCGCGGAACCAACCAGCTCAGCCACCTGCAAAGAAAGCATATGCCGGTACCGCACCTTATTGTGCACGCTGCAACGGTCATCACGCGGTACAACAAGCTTGCTGGCAATGCACTACATGTGGTAAACTTGGGCATTTGGCCAAGATTTGTCGTTTTGGACAAAATCAGGCTGCTCAGGTTCAAGCTCCGGTTCAAGGGAATGCTGCGAGATTTCCACTGGGTTCATGTTTCAACTGCGGAGAGTTTGGTCACTTCCGCCACAACTGCCCAAGGCTGGTGAATGCAAATGCTAACGCAAACCCGAATGCGAACGTCAACGTCAATGTGAATCCAGCACGCGGTCGAGTGTTTAACATCAATGAGGCAATCGATGATGAAGGAGTGAACTTTTAGTATTTTGTGATTCCTCTGGTTGTTATCTTGTAACATTTAAAAACAATGCGGTTGTTATATAAATAAAAATTTCTGGTTTTTATTTATAACTAATGCAATTGTATGAATGTTTGATCCAACCTTATGATGTCAACACAAAGACAAAACTACTCATGTGGTTCTGTCATTTTTATGATCACTTGCTTCTTTTAAATCTGTAATATCTTATCATCTTGCACCGTTCGAGATGCAAGAATTATCAAATCAGCTTCAAGAGTTGTCTGATAAAGGATTCATCCGTCCGAACTTTTCACCTTGGAGAAACTCCTGTTCTCCTTGTGAAAAGAAAAATGGATCTTTTCGAATGTATATCGATTAACGTAAGCTTGATAAGCTTAACATCAAGAATCGATATCCCCTACCTTAAATCGATGATCTCTCCGATCATCTGCAGGGTACTTCATGTTTTTCCAAGATCGATTTGCGTTTTGGGTATCATCAACTTTGTATTCTTGAAGAAGATATTCCCAAAACGGTTTTCTGCACGAAGTATGGCCAATACGAGTTTACAGTCATGCCTTTTAGGTTGACAGATACTCCAGTCATCTTCAAGGACCTTATAAATAGAGTCTGCAAGCCTTATTTGGATCAGTTCGTCATTGTTTTTAATGACATCTTGATCTATTCATATCCCGAGCTGGTAACGATCAACACTTTCATTGACACTGGAACCCTTAAAGAAGGAACAAACTTTTCGCTAAATCCTCTAAGGGGGAAATTTTGGCTTAAAGAAGTTCAGTTCTTGGGTCAAGTAGTCAACAAGCAGGGTATTCATATGGATCAATCCAAATTACCGCAATTAAGGATTGGATTCCTAGTATGCTTTAAATACCCGTGTCCAAAGATAACGAATTGAACGATTATACAATTGAACGATTAAACAATTAAACAAATTGAACGATTATGCAATTATGTGATATGTGTTTATGTGTTCTCCTCTATGTTTTTGTGTGGTCCGATTTTCAAATCCTCATAGAATCTTTCATATCTTTATATGAGGGATTCATAGTAGGATATTCAAAAGGTACTACCTTAATCTTTATGGGCTTCTACGTTGTAGTTAAGACCCTTGGGTTATATGGTACCACTCCATAGTTCGATAAGAGACCCTTTTAGTGGTCTAGTCAAAAAGATTGATTCGCAATCTGGTTAAAGAATGACGTCTAGTGATGTAGCTGGACAGACTCCTTGATAGTCTACTTAAATCATTTATTGATTTAGTCTAAAGGACTCTATGGCGGTCTAAGTCACGCTCATCACAGGATTGTTCATTTGGTTTTACCCTACACATTATAAAATAGACTGTGTGAACTGTGCAAGGAATTCTCTAATTATGGATGCGCACATAATTATGAAATTTAGTGCACAGAAATCCAGTAAGATTTATTATGTGAAGGAACCGATAGTGACAACAATAACAAAATGAGAACGATGTAATGGAGGCATGGTGGACGCACCAATGACGCTTCATATACTTGTATATAAGTGTCCCTCTTACATTGCAAACATAATGTTATTAAGGTTACTAGAAGTTCAGAACCCTAACCAATGTTGTTTGATCTTTTCAACTTCATATTTTCAAGCTCTCACAAGTTTCCTCTAAATAAATTTCGGGACGAAATTTCCTAAAGTAGGGGAGACTGTAACACCTGTGCCTTCACGGCCATCAAACAAATACCGAACCAATGAAATATTATATTTCATACTTGGGATTTGTAAAAAATATGTGTATCATTTGCACATATCAATTCTAGTTCGATTTCAAACTCTAAATCGCTTTCTGGAAGGTTATACGCGCACCGATGCGTAAATATAACCAGTTTAATGCAACAAACACTCCGGAATAGTGACATAGGCTTAACATACCTTAAATAACCTTTACTTAACTTAGAAATAAGTTTTGAAGGCTTTGGTATGGTAAAATCAAGTTAATTCGCTTACAGGGACTAAATATGACAAACTACGAAAGTATGTCAATTTGAACTGTAACGAACATTCCGGAACATAACCATAAGTTAAACACACCTTAAATATCCTTTACATAGCTTAGAAATAGGCTTTGAGGGGTTCGGTGTGCTAAAATAAACTTTTGGGTCATTCAGGGACTAAAAGTGTCAAAAAGTGCACAAGTTTGCATTTTCGCGCATAACTTACGTTCTGAATACATCCGGACATCCAAAAATTTATGTAAGCATGACTACATTATATTTAAGTGTTCGCCTTAAGAAAAATCCATTCGTTTCGTCATTTGGATCGTTTTTCGCGCTTATGCGCATTCCGTCGTAATTAAGCGAACATCGCGTTCGTACGACCAAACGAACCATCATCCGGCATATTTTTGAGCATGTTTTGAGTTCCCTATACTTTAACTTCATTTTAGAGCCTTAAAATGAGGTTAACGGGGTTCAAACGCATCGAAAAAGGGCTTAAACATGTGCAGGGACCATTTCTGCCATTTCTGTAACTTTTCTGATCAGGTGGGGTGCTAGCGTAGCGCGACTGCAAAGGCCTTTGCACTAGCGCTACGCGAGTGACTGATCTGACCAGATTAAGTGTTTCTAACACAAGTTGCAACTGATTAATCCTACACCACATGTTTAAACTTGCCTAATCAGCAGATAAGATCAAGATTTTAGCCACCACAACATTGTGACAAGTGTTCGGCTTGGATCGTGGCACGATATTCGACAAACGATCTTAACGGTTCACCGAAAACTATATATACCCATCCACCCCCATTGCATTTCTCACAAGAATTCTGAATTTGAGAGCTCTAAGTTGAAACCTTTGTTTCATACCTGAGTTCTTGAGTCGGGATTAGCATTCGGGGACCCTGGGTTAGTATTCTTTCGTTCTTTTCCTTATTTTTACTGCTTTTCGAGTCAGAAAGTCAAACTTTGTTTGACTTTCAGCGTTGACCAGTAATGGTCAATGCGAAGTTCGTAAGAACTTCGCAACGTGAGTGTAATCACGTTGGTCATAGTCCCTTGGGACTATGCCCACTGATTACCACGTTGTCTAGAGTCGTAGGGTAGGCGATCTGATAAATCGCCTATACCTTCGAACTCGACCCAGTTTGGTCGATCATTAGGATCCGACCAAATACATTAGGTGACCCTAGTATAGGGCATAACCTTCCGAGGTTATACCCTATGGTCACATCGTTTAAGTAGTTGTATGATAGGTAGTTTATATGCCTTAGGTAAATTACCAGAATACCCTTTTCATGTATAATTGGTAATTAAGCATATGTAACCTAAACTTTTGTCACATGACTGATTATGTAACATGTTTAGGCATATAACACTTGTCATAGGACTAGTTAGACGGTCCGAACGCGTTTCACGCGCACGACGCGTTAAAGTAACGTATGTTACCTTAATGGGTCGCGATGGGTCGAAAGCACTTAGGTTAAGTTTCATTTAGTATGTAGGCTTTGTTAAACCATATCATATGAGTTCCTACACTCATTTGGTTTACAAACCCTCCTGCTACCCAGTCTTCCGATTTAAGTCCGGTTTATTTATATAGTATTGGATTTGCCGACTGATTCCGTGCTCCCTCTAGCTTTGTTTGGTTGTTGTTCAAGACCTCCAAGCATTCTCAGGCGAGTACATTATTCCCCTCTTTTACTGTTTTCAACTGTTTTGGGGTGACTCATATGTGCTAAATGTTTTATCAATGATTACAAGAACGATTACAATGATTTTCAATAACAATTACAATATGATTTCAAGAACGATAACAATGATTACAAGAACGATTACAATATTTTCAATAACAAATACAATGTGATTTCAAGAACGATAACAATGATTTCAAGAACGATAACAATGATTACAAGAACGATTACATGATTTCAAAAAGTGAACGAACTTGTTGGTTGTAGTTTACATGACCGATGACATTCATTAGCAATGATCAAGCCGACCAGTATTAGGTTATGGTACCATAGGATCTGACAAATCCCGTTATTTACTGCACCCATTGTTATGTGTGGGGGTTGTGGGTAGCGACTGAATCTGTAATTATTAACTTATCCTTTGGTAAGGGTTTGTTAAGAACGAGAACGAGAGCGAGTTGGAACGAGGAACGAGTCAAGAAGGTTTGAATGTTATTAGAGATCAACCATAAAGTAGTTTCACAATTAAAATATTAACTTACCCTTTGGTAAGGGTTTGTTAAGAACGAGAACAAGAACGATTAGAACGATTAGAACAAGAACGATTAGAACGAGTAAAACAAGAACGATTTGAACGAATGGGTAACGATTGGGTAAACATCTGGACATGATTTACATTTGATCATGCATTTACACGAAACATAGTATTGGTTTAAACCAAGTTTTACTTCAATACTTTGTTTTGTGCGTTTCACCTATGGTTTAGTTGATGCATTTCACTAGCCATACATATCAATTTGGTTATACATATTACATGATTTACATTTGGGTATGAACATTACTTTGGTGGTTTGGTTTGATTAAGTGATTGAGTAGCGATGCGTGTGTAATATGATACAAACATGGTGGATACGCCGCTGGTACTTCCTATATATAAGTGTTTGTATGGTATTACATATTGTAGCGTTATTTGAATCATTTCAGTTTGAGACATAGAACATTTTATACAAGTAACATACTTTTCACAAGACAATTATTTACAAACAACTTATCTTATACAAACTCATTTTACATGGTTATTCATTTAATCATGCATTATTCTCTTATTTATACTTATCATCCGAACTTATTATTTTTCAAATGATTTACAAAGACAAAGCAAATTACAAGGTTCATGACTAAACATTTTCTTAAACAGAAGTCATGAATCTTATTTTCACAAAACCTATGTACTCGCCAGCATTTCTTTGCTGACCTCGTTTTCACATATGTTTCAGGTATTGTTGGATGATATCGATTGATAAGATGCATGCTCACATAGGACTGGACAAGGCCTTAGTGACTAAATAACAATGATAGACTATGTTTAATTTGTGTATTTAGATTTCCAGACGATGTAATTACTCAATGTTTAATAAAACGAAACACTTTTGATATCCATGGTTATGAAACATTAATTCTGTTGCAACACGCCCCGATGTTTCCGCCGCGATTTGTTGTTTTACGCGGTCGGGGTGTGACAGAAAAGATGGTATCAGAGCCAATGGTTATAGGGAATTAGGTTATTAGTAATGCTTTGACCTAGTCTATAACCTTCTTAGAACCCTAACGCGAGTTTACTTGCGTTTAGTCATAAAACAATACCGTCACCTATCCTTAGGCGACAACCACAACAAGAACATAAAATTCAAAACCGCTTTGAAAACTAATCATCTGTTCTAGGATGATTTATTACAAGGTTTTGAACCCTCTATTATATGGTTTTGAAACCCTTTGAGTTTTCAAAATTTCGTCAAGGTTTTGGGTTTTAAATAATGTGAACACGTGCAAACTGGAAGGGTGAATGCCTGTATTCTGGGTTTTCTGTCTAGGCAAGCACTTCGTATACATCTCATCAGACGCGAGACCAGTTGTGCTTACCTGGGAATTCTTGGGATGAGTGTTCACTTATAGGCGAGCATGTCTTCGCGATACATTATTTTTGACCTATTTACTTTGATCAGTCACTGTGTGTCGTTTGTTGCTTTGTAGTAACAAACAAATGACCACTATCCTTGCTTTCATCAGATTTGTTTCATCTCATTCTTTTCGTCTAAATTCTCTCACTCATTTCCTTTCATGTTTCCTCTTTTAGACAATGCCTCCTCGACGCGAAAACCAGATAGAGACTGCCGAGCTGGCAGAAATCATTGCGCAGCAAATGGCTGCTCAATTCCCAAACCTCTTTGCTCAATGGAACCAAGCCAACAACAACAACAATGTGCTATGCAAATACAAGGATTTCAACCAGGCTAAACCACTCAAGTTTAGTGGTTCTGAAGGAGCAACTGGGCTTCTTCAGTGGTTCGAAAGCATTGAGAATACTTTCCGCCACGTGCAGTGTCCTGACAATCGCAAGGTCGAGTTCTCCTCGAGCGTGTTTCAGAAGAGGGCTCTTACATGGTGGAATGGGGTAATGAGAGACCGAGGTGCGGAAGTTGCTCTCGCACAGACATGGGCTGAACTTAGGGCTCTGATGATGAGGGAATTCTGTCCTCGTCATGAGCAGCGAGCTTTGGAGAAGGAATTTGATGAGTTGAAGCAAGATAGTGGTGAGCACAGGGCGTATACTGATAGGTTTGAAGAGTTGAGTCTGCTTTGCCCGGCAATGGTTACCCCACTTGACATAGCTATCGAAAGGTACATCGACGGCCTACCTGACTCGGTACAAGACATCCTTACTGGTAGTAACCCTGCCACACTCCGTCAGGCGATCGAGTTATCAGCGACATTGACTGAGTCGCAGATCCGGAAGAACAAGTTACACAGAAAGGGTGACAAGTGTAAGAAGCAGGGGTCTGACAAGGAGGATAGCAAGAAAGGTCAAAACGAGAAGGGAAAGGAAGGTGAGACATCAAAGAAATCGAAGAAGCGAAAGGGTGGTCAGAATTTTGCTGTTACAGCACAGACTGCTCAGAACCCGCGGAACCAACCAGCTCAGCCACCTGCAAAGAAAGCATATGCCGGTACCGCACCTTATTGTGCACGCTGCAACGGTCATCACGCGGTACAACAAGCTTGCTGGCAATGCACTACATGTGGTAAACTTGGGCATTTGGCCAAGATTTGTCGTTTTGGACAAAATCAGGCTGCTCAGGTTCAAGCTCCGGTTCAAGGGAATGCTGCGAGATTTCCACTGGGTTCATGTTTCAACTGCGGAGAGTTTGGTCACTTCCGCCACAACTGCCCAAGGCTGGTGAATGCAAATGCTAACGCAAACCCGAATGCGAACGTCAACGTCAATGTGAATCCAGCACGCGGTCGAGTGTTTAACATCAATGAGGCAATCGATGATGAAGGAGTGAACTTTTAGTATTTTGTGATTCCTCTGGTTGTTATCTTGTAACATTTAAAAACAATGCGGTTGTTATATAAATAAAAATTTCTGGTTTTTATTTATAACTAATGCAATTGTATGAATGTTTGATCCAACCTTATGATGTCAACACAAAGACAAAACTACTCATGTGGTTCTGTCATTTTTATGATCACTTGCTTCTTTTAAATCTGTAATATCTTATCATCTTGCACCGTTCGAGATGCAAGAATTATCAAATCAGCTTCAAGAGTTGTCTGATAAAGGATTCATCCGTCCGAACTTTTCACCTTGGAGAAACTCCTGTTCTCCTTGTGAAAAGAAAAATGGATCTTTTCGAATGTATATCGATTAACGTAAGCTTGATAAGCTTAACATCAAGAATCGATATCCCCTACCTTAAATCGATGATCTCTCCGATCATCTGCAGGGTACTTCATGTTTTTCCAAGATCGATTTGCGTTTTGGGTATCATCAACTTTGTATTCTTGAAGAAGATATTCCCAAAACGGTTTTCTGCACGAAGTATGGCCAATACGAGTTTACAGTCATGCCTTTTAGGTTGACAGATACTCCAGTCATCTTCAAGGACCTTATAAATAGAGTCTGCAAGCCTTATTTGGATCAGTTCGTCATTGTTTTTAATGACATCTTGATCTATTCATATCCCGAGCTGGTAACGATCAACACTTTCATTGACACTGGAACCCTTAAAGAAGGAACAAACTTTTCGCTAAATCCTCTAAGGGGGAAATTTTGGCTTAAAGAAGTTCAGTTCTTGGGTCAAGTAGTCAACAAGCAGGGTATTCATATGGATCAATCCAAATTACCGCAATTAAGGATTGGATTCCTAGTATGCTTTAAATACCCGTGTCCAAAGATAACGAATTGAACGATTATACAATTGAACGATTAAACAATTAAACAAATTGAACGATTATGCAATTATGTGATATGTGTTTATGTGTTCTCCTCTATGTTTTTGTGTGGTCCGATTTTCAAATCCTCATAGAATCTTTCATATCTTTATATGAGGGATTCATAGTAGGATATTCAAAAGGTACTACCTTAATCTTTATGGGCTTCTACGTTGTAGTTAAGACCCTTGGGTTATATGGTACCACTCCATAGTTCGATAAGAGACCCTTTTAGTGGTCTAGTCAAAAAGATTGATTCGCAATCTGGTTAAAGAATGACGTCTAGTGATGTAGCTGGACAGACTCCTTGATAGTCTACTTAAATCATTTATTGATTTAGTCTAAAGGACTCTATGGCGGTCTAAGTCACGCTCATCACAGGATTGTTCATTTGGTTTTACCCTACACATTATAAAATAGACTGTGTGAACTGTGCAAGGAATTCTCTAATTATGGATGCGCACATAATTATGAAATTTAGTGCACAGAAATCCAGTAAGATTTATTATGTGAAGGAACCGATAGTGACAACAATAACAAAATGAGAACGATGTAATGGAGGCATGGTGGACGCACCAATGACGCTTCATATACTTGTATATAAGTGTCCCTCTTACATTGCAAACATAATGTTATTAAGGTTACTAGAAGTTCAGAACCCTAACCAATGTTGTTTGATCTTTTCAACTTCATATTTTCAAGCTCTCACAAGTTTCCTCTAAATAAATTTCGGGACGAAATTTCCTAAAGTAGGGGAGACTGTAACACCTGTGCCTTCACGGCCATCAAACAAATACCGAACCAATGAAATATTATATTTCATACTTGGGATTTGTAAAAAATATGTGTATCATTTGCACATATCAATTCTAGTTCGATTTCAAACTCTAAATCGCTTTCTGGAAGGTTATACGCGCACCGATGCGTAAATATAACCAGTTTAATGCAACAAACACTCCGGAATAGTGACATAGGCTTAACATACCTTAAATAACCTTTACTTAACTTAGAAATAAGTTTTGAAGGCTTTGGTATGGTAAAATCAAGTTAATTCGCTTACAGGGACTAAATATGACAAACTACGAAAGTATGTCAATTTGAACTGTAACGAACATTCCGGAACATAACCATAAGTTAAACACACCTTAAATATCCTTTACATAGCTTAGAAATAGGCTTTGAGGGGTTCGGTGTGCTAAAATAAACTTTTGGGTCATTCAGGGACTAAAAGTGTCAAAAAGTGCACAAGTTTGCATTTTCGCGCATAACTTACGTTCTGAATACATCCGGACATCCAAAAATTTATGTAAGCATGACTACATTATATTTAAGTGTTCGCCTTAAGAAAAATCCATTCGTTTCGTCATTTGGATCGTTTTTCGCGCTTATGCGCATTCCGTCGTAATTAAGCGAACATCGCGTTCGTACGACCAAACGAACCATCATCCGGCATATTTTTGAGCATGTTTTGAGTTCCCTATACTTAACTTCATTTTAGAGCCTTAAAATGAGGTTAACGGGGTTCAAACGCATCGAAAAAGGGCTTAAACATGTGCAGGGACCATTTCTGCCATTTCTGTAACTTTTCTGATCAGGTGGGGTGCTAGCGTAGCGCGACTGCAAAGGCCTTTGCACTAGCGCTACGCGAGTGACTGATCTGACCAGATTAAGTGTTTCTAACACAAGTTGCAACTGATTAATCCTACACCACATGTTTAAACTTGCCTAATCAGCAGATAAGATCAAGATTTTAGCCACCACAACATTGTGACAAGTGTTCGGCTTGGATCGTGGCACGATATTCGACAAACGATCTTAACGGTTCACCGAAAACTATATATACCCATCCACCCCCATTGCATTTCTCACAAGAATTCTGAATTTGAGAGCTCTAAGTTGAAACCTTTGTTTCATACCTGAGTTCTTGAGTCGGGATTAGCATTCGGGGACCCTGGGTTAGTATTCTTTCGTTCTTTTCCTTATTTTTACTGCTTTTCGAGTCAGAAAGTCAAACTTTGTTTGACTTTCAGCGTTGACCAGTAATGGTCAATGCGAAGTTCGTAAGAACTTCGCAACGTGAGTGTAATCACGTTGGTCATAGTCCCTTGGGACTATGCCCACTGATTACCACGTTGTCTAGAGTCGTAGGGTAGGCGATCTGATAAATCGCCTATACCTTCGAACTCGACCCAGTTTGGTCGATCATTAGGATCCGACCAAATACATTAGGTGACCCTAGTATAGGGCATAACCTTCCGAGGTTATACCCTATGGTCACATCGTTTAAGTAGTTGTATGATAGGTAGTTTATATGCCTTAGGTAAATTACCAGAATACCCTTTTCATGTATAATTGGTAATTAAGCATATGTAACCTAAACTTTTGTCACATAACTGATTATGTAACATGTTTAGGCATATAACACTTGTCATAGGACTAGTTAGACGGTCCGAACGCGTTTCACGCGCACGACGCGTTAAAGTAACGTATGTTACCTTAATGGGTCGCGATGGGTCGAAAGCACTTAGGTTAAGTTTCATTTAGTATGTAGGCTTTGTTAAACCATATCATATGAGTTCCTACACTCATTTGGTTTACAAACCCTCCTGCTACCCAGTCTTCCGATTTAAGTCCGGTTTATTTATATAGTATTGGATTTGCCGACTGATTCCGTGCTCCCTCTAGCTTTGTTTGGTTGTTGTTCAAGACCTCCAAGCATTCTCAGGCGAGTACATTATTCCCCTCTTTTACTGTTTTCAACTGTTTTGGGGTGACTCATATGTGCTAAATGTTTTATCAATGATTACAAGAACGATTACAATGATTTTCAATAACAATTACAATATGATTTCAAGAACGATAACAATGATTACAAGAACGATTACAATATTTTCAATAACAAATACAATGTGATTTCAAGAACGATAACAATGATTTCAAGAACGATAACAATGATTACAAGAACGATTACATGATTTCAAAAAGTGAACGAACTTGTTGGTTGTAGTTTACATGACCGATGACATTCATTAGCAATGATCAAGCCGACCAGTATTAGGTTATGGTACCATAGGATCTGACAAATCCCGTTATTTACTGCACCCATTGTTATGTGTGGGGGTTGTGGGTAGCGACTGAATCTGTAATTATTAACTTATCCTTTGGTAAGGGTTTGTTAAGAACGAGAACGAGAGCGAGTTGGAACGAGGAACGAGTCAAGAAGGTTTGAATGTTATTAGAGATCAACCATAAAGTAGTTTCACAATTAAAATATTAACTTACCCTTTGGTAAGGGTTTGTTAAGAACGAGAACAAGAACAATTAGAACGATTAGAACAAGAACGATTAGAACGAGTAAAACAAGAACGATTTGAACGAATGGGTAACGATTGGGTAAACATCTGGACATGATTTACATTTGATCATGCATTTACACGAAACATAGTATTGGTTTAAACCAAGTTTTACTTCAATACTTTGTTTTGTGCGTTTCACCTATGGTTTAGTTGATGCATTTCACTAGCCATACATATCAATTTGGTTATACATATTACATGATTTACATTTGGGTATGAACATTACTTTGGTGGTTTGGTTTGATTAAGTGATTGAGTAGCGATGCGTGTGTAATATGATACAAACATGGTGGATACGCCGCTGGTACTTCCTATATATAAGTGTTTGTATGGTATTACATATTGTAGCGTTATTTGAATCATTTCAGTTTGAGACATAGAACATTTTATACAAGTAACATACTTTTCACAAGACAATTATTTACAAACAACTTATCTTATACAAACTCATTTTACATGGTTATTCATTTAATCATGCATTATTCTCTTATTTATACTTATCATCCGAACTTATTATTTTTCAAATGATTTACAAAGACAAAGCAAATTACAAGGTTCATGACTAAACATTTTCTTAAACAGAAGTCATGAATCTTATTTTCACAAAACCTATGTACTCGCCAGCATTTCTTTGCTGACCTCGTTTTCACATATGTTTCAGGTATTGTTGGATGATATCGATTGATAAGATGCATGCTCACATAGGACTGGACAAGGCCTTAGTGACTAAATAACAATGATAGACTATGTTTAATTTGTGTATTTAGATTTCCAGACGATGTAATTACTCAATGTTTAATAAAACGAAACACTTTTGATATCCATGGTTATGAAACATTAATTCTGTTGCAACACGCCCCGATGTTTCCGCCGCGATTTGTTGTTTTACGCGGTCGGGGTGTGACACACGTTATGAAGTTCAAATGAACTTCGCGTTGACCATAAACTGGTCAATGCAGAAAGTCAAACACTGTTTGACTTTCGGACTCGAAAAGCGATAAAAGAACGAAGGAATACTTACAAAAGGTCCCCACAAGCTTTGATCCGATTTACCCTCAGGTATGAAGTGTTTACTCCAACTTAGAGGGATGAAATCAGATCAAATGTGGCTTGGGAGTGAAGTGGGGTGGGCTATTTATAGATTTGGCACAACCGTTAAGATCGTTCATCGAATAACGTGCTTCGATCTAGGCCGTACACATGTGCCCATGGTTTTGTGAAACCATGGGAGCCCCTAGAATGGCCCATAGTACCAAAAATACCATTAAGTACCAGCCCATGGTTTTGGAAAACCATGGGTTAAAACCATTAACACTTCAAAATTTGACTAGGTTCATTTAATCTGGTCAGAAATTTAAAAAATGGTCCCTGCACTTGTAAAATTTGATTTTTTGCACTTTTAAGCCTCGTTAACCCAATTTAAAGGCTCTAAAATAAAGTTAAAGTATAGGGAACTTAAAATATGCTCAAAAACATTTCGGATGTCGGTTCGTTTGGTCGTACGATTGCGTTGTTCGGTTAATTACGACGGAAATCGTAATGAACGCAAAAAACGATCGAAATTATGCGACGAATGGAATTTTATTATGCCAAATACTAAAATAAAATATTTTAATGATTACATAAATTTTTGGATGTCCGGATATATTCAGAACGTAAGATATGCACGAAAATGCAAACTTGTGCACTTTTTGATGCTTTTAGTCCCTATTGATCGATAAAGTTTATTTTAGCATACCGAACCCCTCAAAGCCTATTTCTAAGCTATGTAAAGGATAGTTAGGGTATGTTTAACTTATGATCAAGTTCCGGAATGTTCTTTACTATACAAATCGGTATAGTTTCGCAGTTTGACACAATTAGTCCCTGTGATCGAACAAACTTGATTTCAACATACCAAACCATCCAAACTTATTTCTAAGTTATGTGAAGGTTATTTAAGATATGTTAATCCTATTTTACTATTCCGGAGTGTTTGTTGCATTAAACTATTTATATTTACGCATCAGTGCGCGTATAACCTTCCAGAAAGCGATTTAAGGCTTGAAATCGAACAAGAATCGATATGTGCAAATGATACACATATTTTTACAAATCCCAAGTATGAAATATAATATTTCATTGGTTTGGTATTTCCTTGATGGTTGAAGTGACACAGGTGTCACAGTCTCCCCTACTTTAGAAAATTTCGTCCCGAAATTTAATTTTAGAGGAAACTTGTGAAGACAACTGTGATGGTTTCGCTTTCAAATAATCCATTGAACCCTAAATAAAACTCTGGGCCATGATTGGATTTTTAGCGAAATTGTCAACTATCAAAGTGAAGTCCTTGTAGTATCAAAACATGGGGTTTCGAATTGCGGACAAAGGAATGTTTCTTATGAAGACGTATCATAGGAAACTTGTGTGTGCTTGACAAGAGTGATAAATAACATTGGTCAAGGTCCAGGACTTCTCCTGTATCATTATTATAGGTCTTAACACACGACAAAACTTGCTGTGGTTTCTGTGCACTGAATTCCATAATTATGTATGCATCCATAATTACGTAATTCATTGTACAGTCCGCACAGTTTATTTCATAATGCGTAGAGTAAAAATCAATTGAATAAACATGAAACGACTTGACTAGACCACCAAAGGATCTTTTTAACTAGATCAACGAACGATCTTTTTAACTAGATCAACACATGATCTTCTTAATTAGACCGTTGTATAATATTTTTAAATAGACCGCTTAAAGGGATCTTTTCAATCATCTCATGATATTCCTAACCAGATTTTCAAAATCAATCTGTTTAACTAGACCATTCAAGAGGTCTAATTATAGAATAGTACTTTATAACCCATGGGACTTAACTACAACGTTGAAGTCCATTAAGGATTTAAGATAGTACCTTTGGATATCCTACTATGAATCCCTCATATGAGGTATGGAAGATTCTACGAGGATTTGGATGGATCACATAAAACACAAAACATATAAGAAAACACATAAGCACATAATCACATAATTGTTTAATTTGATTATTAATTTGTTATCTTTGGACATGGGTATTCAAAGTACACCAGGAATCCAATTCGTGGATTTCATTTGGCACTTTAAATATTTTCAAGAATCTAACTATGAAGATAGAAAGATCTTTAATAGGAGTTTGGCTTTGTTTCTTAAAAGAAACGAGTATTTAAGATTCTTGGGGAGATCACAAGTGATCATAAAAATGACAGAACCATACGAGTAGTTTGTCTTTGTGTTGACATCATAAGGTTGCATCAAACATTCACACAATCGCATCAGTTTTGCAAAAATAAAAACAACAAATCTTTATTTATGTAACAACCGAATTGTCTTTGAAATGTCAAAAGATAACAACCAGAGGAATTTAAAAAAAAAAGACTAATTGTTCACTGCCGCATCATTGTTTGCGTTTGCCTCATTGATGTTAAATACTCGTCCACGCGCTGGAGGTATGTTAACAAGTCTTGGGAAATTGTTTCTGTAGTGAGTAAGGTCACCACAGTTATAACATGGCCCCGGTGGGAACCGTGCTTGAACAGCAACAGGGTTTGCAGCAGCTTGATTTGCATAACGGAAAACATTGATCAAATGTCCCAATCGCCCACAGTGGGTACATTTGTGACATTGCACTTGCTCCAGATGATGACGGTTGCATTTATTGCACAAGGGTGCGGTACCAACATAATTTTGCCTTTTGCGAGGTTGTGCTGGCTTGTTTGGTGCAACCTGTTTGTCTTGAGCAGTTATGGCGCAGTTTTGGGAGGCTTTACGCTTCTTCTTGTTGGATACCTCAGCCTGTTTTTCCTTCGGATCATCTTGAGCAGTCTTGTCAGATGGTCTTGGGTCGCCTTTTCGAAAAAAGCTTACCCTTCCTGATATGGGATTCAGTCAGGGTGGCAGACAATTCAATGGCTTGTCTGACAGTAGTAGGGTTGCTGCCAGTAACGATATCCTGAACTAAGTCAGGAAGACCATCAATGTATTTCTCAATCGCCTTATCCACAGGCGTCACCATAGCAGGACATAACAAGCTCAATTCCTCATAACGGTCAGTATAGGCTCGATGTTCACCACTGTCTTGCTTCAGGTCATCAAATTCCCTTTCTAAAGCTCTCAATTCATGATGAGGACAAAACTCCCTCATCATAAGAGCCCTAAGCTCAGCCCAAGTTTGTGCTAATGCAACCTCAGCACCACGGTCCCTCATAATTCCGTTCCACCATGTAAGAGCCCTCTTCTGAAACACACTGGAAGCAAACTCGACTTTCCGATTTTCAGGACACTGAACGTGACGAAACGTACTCTCAATGCTCTCGAACCACTGTAGGAGCCCAGTTGCTCCTTCAGAACCACTAAACTTGAGGGGGTTAGCTGAATTGAAGCTTTTGAAATTGCATGGAGCATTCTGGTTATTGTTGGCTTGGTTCACTTGAGCAATAATATATGGGAGTACAGCAGCCATATGCTGCGCCATAATATTTGCCATTTCGGCATTTGATAGCGGTTTTTCGAGTCGAGGAGGCATTCTAAAAGGGGAAACAGGAAGGAAAACAAGTGAGAGGATTAGACGAAAAGAATGAGATGAAACAAAATTGATGAAAGCAAAGATGGTGGTCATTTGTTTGTTACCACAAAGCAACAAACGACTCACGGTGATTAATCAAAGTAAATAGGTCAAAAATAATATATCGCGAAGACATGCTCGCCTATAAGTGGACACTCACCCCAAGAGTTCCCAGGTAAGAGTGACTGGTCCGATATTGCGGATTTATACGAACACTCTAGCCTTAGACAGAAGACCCAGGGTACAGGCATCCACCCTTCCAGTTTACACGTGTTCACATTATTTAGACCCAAACTTTGACGAGATTTTTGAAAACTTAGAAGGTTCAAAACCTAGTAATCAATCATCCTAGAACAGATGATTGGTTTTCAAAGCGGAATCAAAATTTGTGTTCTTATTGTGGTTGTCACCTAAGGATAAGTGACGGTATTGTTTTAAAATCTAAACACAAGATAACTTGTGTTAGGGTCCTAGGAAGGTTATAGTCTAGGTCAAAGCATTACTAATAACCTAATTCCCTATAACCATTGGCTCGGATACCAACTTTTCTGTCACACCCCGACCACGTAGAACAACAAAACATGGCGGAAACATCGGGGAGTGTTGTAACAGAATCATTGTTTCACAACCATGGAATAAATAATTTCGTTTTATTGAAAAATGAACTCATTGTTTTAGTACAATCAAATAAGTACAACTATTATCTTTCAAATTTTAAAGTCGCTAAGGCACGAGTCCTTCCTATGTATAGCATTGCACCAACAATCATCACATAACAGCACCTGAAACATGTGTAAAAATAGGCACGTCAGCATAAAAATGCCTGTGAGATACATAGGTTTTATAGTAATTAGGATTCATGACTTATGAGTTTAAAGAAAAGGTTTTAATAAAAGTAGTCATGATCCTTGTAAAATGTTTTTGTTTTGTAAATCATATAAAAATCAATAAGAAAACAGATGATAATAAAGAAAGATGTATAAATAAATAATTAGGTAAAAATGAGTTTATATATATATATATATATATATATATATAGTTTGAAAAACAATATTTTGATAAAAAGATTTATAGTATATATAAAGATATACTTTACTTTTAAGAAAGTCGAATAAGTAATATATTAAAATATATTTCAGTTCCAAAATCGTTAACCCAAGTGTACTAAATAACGCCACGGTATGTAATGTGATGAAAACACTTATATATAAGAAGTACCAGCGGCGTATCTACCATGTTTTCATCATATTACACCCGTCCCGTTATCTAAACACTAACCAAAACCCAATTGTAAAACGAATAGTATATTAAATATACTTTGGTTGTTAAAAATAATAATTTTCAGTAGTATATCAAAAGTATACTTTGGATTTATAAATAACATATTAAACTATGTTTTAATGATTAACAAAATATATGTTGGTTTTGTACATTATCACATATGAGAGCGTATCAAATTATACTTTTGGGAGTATAATTAAATATACAAAAATAATGTGATTTAAGAATTCATTCAGACCTAGTGCATCAAAATACACCTTTGAGACTATAGGAATACCACAAAGGCAATCCCTATTTGGATGGAGAAACAAATTGGTTTCAGACATTCCATGACAACAGGAATGGGGTGTCAAATCCTATAGCGCTATATCATACTACCAACCGGACTGGTGAACATAAAATAAGTACTAATCCAACAATAATTTTATAATCTTTAAGAAAATTAGAGTTTAGACCATAAATAATCATTCAGTTTGTAAAAAGATAAGTACTAATATGTATAATCAATTATACTTTTGAAAACAAGAACATAACAAATAGGTACACATATTTCACCCCAAAAAAATTGAAAACAGTAAAAGAGGGGACTATGTACTCAACTGAGAGTGCTTAGAAGTCTTGAACAACTATCAAGCAAGCTAGAGGGAGCACGAAATCAAACGGCACCTAATATTGTTAACTACATAAATAAACCGGACCTAAAACGGAAGATCGGATAGGATGAGGTCTCGTAAACCAAATGAGTGTGGGAACTCATATGATATGGTTTAACAAGGCCCACATACTAAAAGGAAACCTAACCTAAGTGCTCACGACCCATTACGACCCGTAGCTTACGCTACTTTAACGCGTTGTTCGCGTAAAACGCGTTCGGACCGCCTAACTAGTCCTATGACAAGTATTATATGCCTAAATGTAATATACGAAAAATAATAAGTATATTTATAAAAAAAATAATATTAATAATAATTGAAAGTCCTTATGATTAAATTTTTTTTTTTAAGTTTGTCAATTATTATTATTATTATTATAATTATGCGATACACATGCATGTCTTTCTTGGTTCTTTTGGTTTTGGTTACTTAAAGGAAAAGTATAATGATACAACAATTTGAAATCCTTGTTAATTCGTTTATCATATCTGTGGACTGTGGCCATATCCTTATAATTTTGAAACTATAGAATTGAAACTTATCAATCTCGTACATATAGCAACTACCTTATAAATTTCATTATTAATCCTACGAAACTAACCTACCGAAAGTTTTGGGATGTGATACTGATATAGTCGTCCATGTTAAACCGTTCAAACTCACTTCTAAACTTGATCCGTTGTTCCGCACGACTGCCGCCGCACCACCACTGCTGCTCACCTTAGTTCCGTTCCGCACAACCGTCCGAAGCGCTTATTGTGTGTCTCCGGTTACCTCCGTTCGACGCCATCAATCCAAGTCGCTGCTGCCGCCGTAATCCGTTGATGCCATCCTCTGTTTTCGAATCGATTATCCTTTACCACCATTGCCACCACTACACACTACCACTGTCCCCAACATCTTGTTCCGACCAGTAAGGTATACGAACAACTCATGTATGTGTATTTGAATTCTTCGGTTTAGATTTTTGATTTGGGGTCGGGTTGTTAAGCTTTCCGGCGATCACGGATTTGGGGTTTGGTTTGGGTTATTTAAGCGGAATAAGTAAAGGAATCAAAGAGATATGGTGAAAATTTCTGTTTCGATATGTTACGTTCATGTGCAGTTGTGTGTGATGTTGTGTGTGTTGTCTTGGGTGCATTACTATGTGTGCTTGATTGGTTATATATGTGCATGAATTGTAAATAGAATAAACCCACAACATGTGATTCAACATTAATAACTGTAATTATTAGATTAAGTAAATGCTTTGTGCATTTTTCTAAAAGAAAAAAATATCAAAACTTTGTGGGAAAACCCAAGAAACAAATCACCGTTCATTGAAGTGTATGTTAGTTATGCATTTAAATTAATTTTAAATATTAAGTTTTTTTATCAAAAGTTGGATCTTTATCATCAAATTAAGATTTCTGTTAATTATCGTATTGGTTTTGCATGTGTGTATAGTTTAATTTCTATTTCATATTCGTTAAATTGATTATTTTAGTAAATGGGCAAATATATATAATTCTTACTTATCACCAAAATCTAAATATTGGTTTATAATAATATTTTTATAATCGGTGAGTTATTATTTTCTACATCAAAACTAATGGTTTGGTTATTTTCTTAATTTGTACATCCTTGTCATTTCAGTATTTATCTTATACAGCGGTTGTAATATATATGTATATTAATTTGAATATTAAAAAGGAGGAACGAAGTGGAAATATTTCATGACTATTTAGTAAGTTCTAAATTGAAATTTTATTTTCTTTTGACTATAAGTGTTAAAATAAATGAGCGATATCGAAGGATTAGATTTGGATTTTGATCGCTGGAAAAAGTTAACAAACGGGTAGATTAGATAGATAATTGACTATATATCTTATTTGAAAATATAACATGGGATTTAGGTTTGCTTACGAATTAAGGACGATTTGGTTATTGAATTGCTTTGCTTGCTAATAAGGTACGGATTCTGTTTCTTTTACATCATAGTATAATTTTATTCAATCCGTTACTTTGCAGTACGGATATTTTTGTTAGATGTTTCAATTCGTATTGTTATATGATTAGTCTTTGTTGTAGCATGCAATAGACCTTAGATTTTGTGCTCATTATTGCATGTTCCCTTTTAAACTTATGTCAAAATACATTTATTCTGATACGGCTTTGTACTCTGTCACCCGAGCAATTATAAGACTTGTCGTTGGGGCGTCAACGGCATGGCACTCATCGTGACGGTGCGTAACTAAAGTTCACGGCGTCTCTAGCTTGTGCTTGTGTAGCATTTGGCCACTGGAGGCGAATAGATCGATCTTAGCTCTGACTCCTGACTCCTGACTCCTGACTCCTGTTGAGATGGAATAATGTGTGTACGCCTACACGCACCATCTCTGCACATGGATTCTAGCCATGCATGCTTCTGTTTAGGCTCGTGGGTGCTTCTATATTACGTGACTTGTTTTACTGTTATATGTTGTCACGTATGTCTTGTCTCTGTTATGATATGTTTGATATGATTATATGCATCTGATTATGTTCAGTATGTGTTATCTGTTCAGTATAAGTTTTGGGATTCAAGTTATAAAAGTATTTGTTTCAGTGCCATCTTTTGGATTTGTTAGTGTTGGTATCTATCCGTTTTGCTTCTGTATGCCTGCCTTACTTTTACTATTG
This sequence comes from Helianthus tuberosus, assembly GCA_030545235.1. Classification (NCBI taxonomy): domain Eukaryota; kingdom Viridiplantae; phylum Streptophyta; class Magnoliopsida; order Asterales; family Asteraceae; genus Helianthus; species Helianthus tuberosus. The sequence goes on along the minus strand of CM060451.1, from coordinate 121,590,740 downwards.
ATTTCTCCGTTACTGGGCAACTTTTTGGCTCAGCCGTAGTTTCTTTCTTGTATTTGTCTTATTTGTTTGACAGGTAATTTGGGAAACGTGGGGAACAAGTGAAGAGTGTCGTGAAGATAAAGATTTATTTTTATTTCGGTAATGTAATGAAAATGTAATTAGGATCTTTTGTTTTCAACGTTATGGATTGGTTTTAGTTTTGATATCTGTATGAGTGACACGTCAGCCTGTTCAGGTTGGGGTGTTACACTAAACATGTTTAATTATGTTGCATAATTAGTTAAGTGACAAAAGTTTGGGTTACATATGCTTAAACATCAATTATGCATAAAAAGGGTATTTTGGTAATTTTCCTAAGGCATATAAACTACCTATCACACAACTACTTAAACGAAGTGACCATAAGGTATAACCTCGAAAGGTTATTCCCTATACAACTATGGTCACCTAATGTATTTGGTCGGATCCTAAAAATCGACCAAACGGGTCTAGTTCGTAAGTCTAAGTGGTTGTTTAGACCGTTTGACTTACGACTCTACATAAGCACTAAACCTAAAGTGACGAGCTAAACATGCTAAAACATGTTTAGTTAAGTTAGAAAATAGGTTTGGTATCAAAACAAACGGTTTTGATACCTAAAAGTAGTTTGGTTACAAAATACGCAAGAATGCGCATTTTGGCCGAAACTATGACTCGTCACTACACCTAGATAACGTGGTAATTAGTAGGTATAGTCACTAGGGACTATAACCATCGTGATTACGCTCACGTTATGAAGTTCAAACGAACTTCGCGTTGACCATAAACTGGTCAATGCAGAAAGTCAAACACAGTTTGACTTTCGGACTCGAAAAGTGATAAAAGAACGAAGGAATACTTACAAAAGGTCCCCGCAAGCTTTGATCCGATTTACCCTCAGGTATGAAGTGTTTACTCCAACTTAGAGGGCTGAAATCAGATCAAATGTGGCTTAGGAGTGAAGTGGGGTGGGCTATTTATAGATTTGGCACAACCGTTAAGATCGTTCATCGAATAACGTGCTTCGATCTAGGCCGTACACATGTGCCCATGGTTTTGTGAAACAATGGGAGCCCCTAGAATGACCCATAGTACCAAAAATACCATTAAGTACCAGCCCATGGTTTTGCAAAACCATGGGTTAAAACCATTAACACTTCAAAATTTGACTAGGTTCATTGAATCTGGCCAGAAATTTCAAAAATGGTCCCTACACTTGTAAAATTTGATTTTTTTGCACTTTTAAGCCCCGTTAACCCAATTTCAAGGCTCTAAAATAAAGTTAAAGTATAGGGAACTTAAAATATGCTCAAAAACATTCGGATGTCGGTTCGTTTGGTCGTACGGTTGCGTTGTTCGGTTAATTACGACGGAAATCGTAATGAACGCAAAAACGATCGAAATTACGCGACGAATGGAATTTTATTATGCCAAACACTAAAATAAAATATTTTAATGCTTACATAAATTTTTGGATGTCCGGATATATTCAGAACGTAAGATATGCACGAAAATGCAAACTTGTGCACTTTTTGACGTTTTTAGTCCCTATTGATCAATAAAGTTTATTTTAGCATACCGAACCCCTCAAAGCCTATTTCTATGCTATGTAAAGGATATTTAGGGTATGTTTAACTTATGATCAAGTTCCGGAATGTTCTTTACTATACAAATCGGTATAGTTTCACAGTTTGACACAATTAGTCCCTGTGATCGAACAAACTTGATTTCAACATACCAAACCATCCAAACTTATTTCTAAGTTATGTGAAGGTTATTTAAGGTATGTTAAGCCTGTTTTACTATTCCGGAGTGTTTGTTGCATTAAACTGGTTATATTTACGCATCAGTGCGCGTATAACCTTCCAGAAAGCGATTTAAGGCTTGAAATCGAACAAGAATCGATATGTGCAAATGATACACATATTTTTACAAATCCCAAGTATGAAATATAATATTTCATTGGTTTGGTATTTGTTTGATGGTTGAAGTGACACAGGTGTCACATTAGAAGGCGACCCTAAATATCTAAAATTCGTTCCTGATGTCATCTTGTAAAACGCAATGCTATCATGCATATTATCGATCACTTCAACCATTGCGTTATCCAACTCAAAACAAATCAGGTAGAAATGTTTTTTTTTTCAATCATGGGTACGATTATAATGTTGAAATCTCTCAACTTCAACAGTTCGTTATCACACTCAACCACCTCTTTCAGATGCGATGTTATTGTTGCAAACACCTTTTTTTGTGTTTGTTTCGTTTTTAGCGTAAACTCCGGCTGCACACATTACATTAATACATGCCATGCACAAATAATACTTAATGTAGTCATAGTTGTTTTTTAATCATAAATTATGATACACTTACGATTGTGGTGGTATAGCACCATAACCTCCATTTCCCTACTGGATTTTCTTTCTTCTCCATATAGTTCAATAGTGCCGCCCAACAATCTATTACATTTTGTGAAATCCACTTTCCTTCTTCCAATGTATTTATCAAAAATGCTCTAATTGACATTCCATGTTGAGTTTCAAATACATAGTTGCTGCATACATCAAATACATTTCATTAATTTTCTTTTTTTATGCACATGTGCATCAAACACATTACATGCATTATAAACAATATTTATAATAATATAATTCATGTGACATATTATTTCCATATGTCATAATGCATAACTGTATATGCACATGTGCATTAACCAACAATAATAATAGGAACCATAATAATAACAACAGTAATAGTATTAGTAATAATAGTTATAATGCATATGTAAACTTACTTGAACGTCAACTTTATCTCCCTCATCTCATGTTCGATGTCTATCTCCTCATCATCATTATTGTTATTACGTTCCACCCTATAACATAAGTTTATAGTTCAGTTTGTTATAATGTCATTATAAAACATGTAATAAAACTATAACATTCGTAATTATACTTACCCACGTTTATCGTCCATAACCATCAATAGATACTGCCATATCTGTTTTTCATCATCCTTCAATGGTTCATTCATTTCAATAACAATCCCATGCACACTTGATTCAACTTTTGGGTCTGGTGAGCTCTATGAACTTTGCGATAACAGCACGAAACTTGGTATCGAGTAATCAACTTCTTTTTTATCATGTGATTTTCCCTTCACTTGTCCCTTAACGACACCTTTACCCGCATCTGCCAACTTACCCGCACCTTCCATCTTAAACGTATTATCAACAAATTTAGCTAACTCTATATCTTTATCATTTTTCATTAACCCATCCACACGCATTGCATCACAAGATTTATCTTTAACTGCATTCCATGTTTCATCCATGGATACATCACCCGTCACGGTATCCACTTTGTCCTTATCATTACCATCGACCATACCCATACTAATTATCAAATCTGCCATTTTGTGTTCGCCTCTAAACACCTTATCATACTGTCTAACAAACTCTATGACATTCTCATTTTTCGGATATTTTGAACAAGCTTCATCCAACTTTTTAACTAGCAATGCTTTCTTCCTCAGTGTATCATCCATATCATCCATTAATCGTTGGACTAAACCCATATGTTCCTGATTATGAACACATATAAATATAATAAAACTAATATGTACAATTGAAAAATCATTTTTTATATTCATTACATGTTATGCATTATTTATATTCATTATGCACATGTGCATTATATAAAACTAATATAATTATTAACTTTAATGCTAACACCAAACCATTATGCACATGTGCAACATTCTTTTTTATGTGTGCATTAACTTTATTTTAACTATTATTTATTACATAACATTTGCATACACCTTTTTTTACTACTAATGCACATGTGCATTTTTTTTCATAAATAACATTAATTATTATAACCAAATATGCACATGTGCATTTTTTCATACATAACTATGATCTTATTATCACAAATTATGCACATAGTATACAAACATTATCAATCTTTTTTCAAAAATTAATCATTAACATTTGATTTATTTATAACTAACATAAATGTTATCTCATTATCACCAATTATGCACCTAATTATGCACATGTGCATTTTCTAACAAATTAACATTAGTATACACATATCACCAACCTTTTTATACTATTAATTATGCAAATGTGATTTTTATATTAACATAAATATGATCTTATTATCACCAATTATATACATGTGCAATTTATAAATAATTAACATTATTATACATACCTCAAATGAAACTGACTGATTTTCGCCATCACATATATCCTCATTTTCAGCCATATTCTTGTATCTCTTCCCGCCAATATCTCCTACATCATACTCTCTTCCATATTCCACCATTTCATCCATCTCATTTGCAACTTTATCCTCAACATACCCTTCCCGTAACACGCCTTTTCCAAACCCACCATTTTTTATCTCATACTTTTGCCTCCCGCTCAACATATCTTTTGTCCAGAATGATAATGGACTCATTGTGCGGATCGAATTGATATCTCCACATACAGTTCGGTCCGCATAAATCATCTGCACATGTGCATTATAACATACGTGACAAACTTTAAAAATAATAATAATAAGATAAAAAAATAAAAATAAAAAGTACTATGTTATACAATAAACCAACTAATTTATACAATTTACAAACCTAACAATTAACTTACCACCAGAATTGTGAGTGCCCCATTAAAATATATTGACATATTATCCCGTTGCCACCCATCCTTGCTAATATTGATCATGTCACAGATATATTTGCACCAATTCACGTCTTCCACGGCGATATTTTCACCCAAACACTTGAGAAAATCGGTTTCGCATGTCCCATCCTTCTTTATCTCCACCATCGTGTTCATGAATAACGCCAAAAAGTAATATTTGAAGAGTATTCCATCTTCATCTTGATTATCTATTATTCTTTCGACTATCATGCTTGGTGTAATTGCACACCCTTCATACAACTGGGTCCACTTAGCGTATGTCCCACATTTTTTGTCCCCATCTTGTTCTTCTTCTTCTTCTTCGTTTACCTCATCTTTTATATCTTTACTTCTACATTTTTTCCTTTTTTTCTGATCACTATCAACTTTTTTTCCTCATTATGTTCCTTCGTTTCTTCCTTCTTTTCGTCTTTCTTTATTTTGTCCTTTTTTCCTTTCTTTTTCTCTTTCCGTTGATAGTTCAAAACAACCCCACTGTTCTTTAACCCCAACAACCCACTGATTACATCATCGTCCACCTTTATGTTTCCAGCATCCAATTTAATGACCATCTCTTTCCCTCTAAACTTATCCACCACAAAATGTGACAATTTTGATGGCAAGCTGTCCGTTTTAAGATTCAAAATACTACCAAACCCCATTTTTTTAACTACAACCTTCTGTTTTTTAGACATTACGTCCAACCCCATCAACATTTGATGTGGCGACAAACGTGTCCGTATAGATCTCCAGTTGACAGTTCTACCAATTTTTTTACATTCTGTCCCTTTGACAATTTCTTTACTCTTTGTCTTTTCTGCGATTGTTTTGATTACTGGTGATGTTGATTTTTTTTGCTAGTTTCTTAACTCTTTTTGATGATATCCCTTCTTTCATTGAACCTATTTGTCCACATGTTATATGCACATGTGCAAACATAATAACACATGTTATGAGATGTTCTTACATACTAATGCACATGTGCATCTTAAAATTTAATTAAAAAAAATTTAAATAACACATACCATCAACAACAGTGTTATCTGCCTTATTGACATCTTTGTCACTATTGGCTTTTAATGTTGATAACCTTCTATTCTTTGTTGTGCGAACTTCAACAAAACCTTCATTTGTTGTTTCCTCTTGTTTTCGCTTGCTAATCCTCCTATTGATGTCCTTATGCACATCCTTCCTCACTTTTTGCATATCTGCATTTATAATCTTAACATGTTTATACAAATTATACTATCAACAGAAAAACATTAATACAATGAACCACATGTGCATAAAAACATATTTAATTACTGATCAATCAAAATAATAATTATAAATAATCAACATGATATAACCTTTTTGTTTATTATTCATATTCTCTTTCGTTGCGCCTGCGCCTGCCTCTGGCATTTTTGACGATCCTTCATCTCTTGATTTTAATACAAATGTGACTTTCTTCAATTTTTTTTCCGATTTTTTTCCATTGCTGATCTACAATTAACATATTAAGAAAACGTTAGATACCTTAATAACTGTTAATTACACCAATAACATAATATGACAAATTATGGATGTGTGCATAATAACATATTTTGTAAATCTATGCACATGTGCATATATGTATATATCGCACAACAACAACTTATTAACATATTGTAACATGAAACGCACATGTGCATAACCATGCATTACATCAAAATAAAACTATACTACATTATTCACATGTTATTGCAAACTATGCACATGTGCATATTGACTTATTATTACAAGTTATGCACATGTGCATATATAATACCAAACATTACCTTAATAATATATTCTGATAAACTTATGATGTCAACCTATGCACATGTGCATACCAATATATCACACAATACAACACGAATTCCGAATCAACAATTGCACAATATCTATGTTACACTGCACATTATGCACATGTGCACACCTATAAATGAACCAAAACTATAGTCGGCTACAAAATATAAACATAATTTATCACATTATGCACATGTGCATAACTATAACTATGCAATTATAACTATGCACATGTGCATACCTATAAATATGACATAACACATACCAAATCAAATATAAATGAACCAAAACTACAATCGGCTACAAAAATCTACATGAACAAACACATAACTACCACACTACCATATATTTATGAATCGACGATTAAAAGTTGCATTATCATATACGGCTTCAAAACTTTGTATGAACTTACAAATTTATAAAACGATGCAACGGAGAATCGAGCATTTGTCCTTTAGTTAGACGACTTATGTTCTTCGGATTATCCCTCTTCGTGCAATAAACCTCACCGATTATGACCGTTTTGCCGTAATTTCGAGTAGACTATGACCGTTTTGCCCTAATTTCGAGTCGACGACTAATGTGCGGTCGACGATTATGATCGTATTGCACTAATAACGATCGTATGACGAATGTTGATGATGAACGGCTGAATTTGTGAGCATCGGATTTGATTTTGTGAGCTTCGGATTTGATTTTGGGATAGTTAACGGATTTGGGAAAGTTATTTTGGGATATGAGATTTATCGGACATGAGATTAGATATGGAACGTAATTAATTTTCAATTCACGTCCGTGTATCCGTATAACTTGATTTTAAAAATTGTTTGGATATTTACAAAATTGCCACCCGTTCACATTGGTTCTCGCGGTTCTCGCAATAAAGGTGGTTCTCGCATGAACCCTACCCTATATATATATATATATATAGGGGATGGATCATGAGAAAACTAGTTTAAATGAGAAAACCAAAAAACTAACTAAAAAAAGCCTAAAAAACATACCATTTTTTTTTACAAATTTTTATAAAAAAATCGCTATTTTTTATGTATGGAAAAAAATTTTCAAAAAAAAAAAAAAAAAAAATCTTGTTGTATTGCACATGTGCAGTACAAGTTTTTTTTTATATATAAAAAATAGCGATTTTTTTTATAAAAAAATTGTAATTTTTTTTTTGGTATGTTTTTTAGCTTCTTTTTAGGCTTTTTTAGTTAGTTTTCTCATTTAGATGTAGTTTTCTCATGATCCTCTCCCTATATATATATATATATATATATATATAGGGAGGAGATCATGCGAGAACCACCCTTATTGCGAGAACCGCGAGAACCAATGTGAACACAACCTAAAATAGCTAAAAAAACCTAACCCCCACACCCCCCCCCCCCAAGCTAAATGCTAAAAACTAAAACCCCCAAAAAACCTAAAAAAAACCTAACCCCCCCAACCCCAAAAACCTAACCCCCCTCCCCCCACCCCAAGCTAAAATGCTAAAAACTAAACCCCCAAAAAACCTAAAAAAATAAAAAAAATCTAAATTTTTTTTATTATTTTTTATGCTCAAATCGCTACTTTTAGTGGCAAAAAAAAATTTTTTTTTTTAATTTTTTTTTTGGCTTCGAAAAGTAGCGATTTTTATATAAAAAATATTAAAAAAAAAAAAATCTTTGTGTGATTTTTAGCTATTTTTAGGCATTTTTGGTTGTTTTCACATTGGTTCTCGCGGTTCTCGCAATAAGAGGTGGTTCTCGCATGATCTTCTCCCTATATATATATATATATATATATATATATATAAGGCCACCTTTATTGTGCGAACCGCGAGAACCAATGTGAACACAAAATAAAATCTAAAAAACACTAAGTTTTTTTTTAATATTTTTTGAAAAAAATCGCTATATTCCGTTAACAAAAAAAAAAAAAACTTTTTTTTTCGAGTAACAGTTATCCATGCACATGTGCATATGTATCGTTACTTTGACAAATTCCATAATACAGTATCAGTAATAGACAATTGCACTTTAATTTACAATACCATCCGTAATACACTAATTTTTATATTACCAATATTCAAAATGCACACGTGCATCATTACATATAACCATGATATAACGTGTTTTGGTGCAAAAAGTTTGTGATTTTGAATGGAGAAGTAGGATCATATACAACGTTTTTGGTTAGTTAAATCTAGTGGTTGATGGTTTGGTTATAGTTGTCACTTTATGATGTAATATTTTGATTGGATGATATAAATGGTGTTGATATACATGTAATAAAGTGAAAATATTGGTAATAGTATTGTATTATGGATGGTAGGAGGTAATGGTATTGTATTATGGATGGTAGGAGGTAATGGTAGTGTATTATGGATGATATGATAGATGAAAGGGAAAGTGTATTCAAAGTAGTGTACCAAAACACCTTATTTCATGTTGATACATATAGATACACATGTGCATTTCTAATATTGGTAATGTAAAAACTTATTTCTAAGCTATGTAAAGGGTATTTAAGGTATGTTTAGCCTATGTCACTTTTCCGGAGTGTACGTCGCTACGCGAATTGGCAGACTTTTGCAGTTTGTCGCAAATAGTCCATGTGATTGAATAAACTTGTTGTTGCCATACCAAACCCTTCAAAACTTATTTCTAAGTTATGTAAAGGTTATTTAGGGTATGTTTAGCTTATGTCACTGTTCCGGAGTGTATTTCGCGTTAAACTGATTACGTTTACGTAACAGTTTGCATATAACTTTCCAGAAAGTGTTTAAGGGTTTGAAATCGAACAAGCATCAAAACGTGTAAATGTTAAACATAAATAAACAATGTTGGGATCAAAACACAATGTTTTATTGATAATTGAGTTGTTCGGAGTTGTACAATGATTAGACAAGCATAGATGTGTAACACCTGTGTCATTTCAACCATCAAACAAATTCCAAACCAATGAAATATTGTATTTCATAATTTGGACTTGTATAAATATGTGTATCTTTTACACATATCAATTCATGTTCGATTTCAAGCTCTAAATCGCTTTCTGGAAGGTTATACGCGCACTGATGCGTAAATATAACCAGTTTAACGCAACAAACACTCCGGAATAGTGAAATAGGCTTAACATACCTTAAATAACCTTTACATAACTTAGATATAAGTTTTGGAAGGTTTGGTGTGGTGAAATCAAAGTTATATCGCTTACAGGGACTAAAGTTGACAAACTGCGAAAGTATGCCAATTTGAACTGTAACAGACATTCCGGAACATGACCATAAGTTAAACATACCATAAATATCCTTTACATAGCTTAGAAATAGGCTTTGAGGGGTTCGGTGTGCTAAAATAAACTTTTGGGTCATTCAGGGACTAAAAGTGTCAAAAAGTGCACAAGTTTGCATTTTCGCGCATAACTTACGTGCTGAATACATCCGGACATCCAAAAATTTATGTAAGCACTAAAACATTTTATTTTAGTGTTCGGCATAAGAAAAATCCATGCGTCGCGTCATTTGGATCAGTTTTGCACTTTCGGGACCAGATTCGATGTATTAGCCGTTGTTTAATTCACAACCACACATTCTAACAATGCTTAGTCAACACATGTGTGGATGGAATTTAAACACCTAAACACCATGACATTTCAACACATGTGTGGATGGAATTTAAACACCTAAACACCATGACATTTCAACACATGTGTGGATGGAATTTAAACACCTAAACACCATGACATTTCAACACATGTGTGGATGGAATTTAAACACCTAAACACCATGACATTTCAACACATGTACGGATGGGATTAAGGCACGTTTTCCATGAAACGATCCTAACGGTTACCCGAATACTATATATACCCCATGCCTTTCATTGTTTTAAAGCACTAGAATCTTATTAGTTGTGTTCTAAGTTGAAACCTTGTTTCATACCTGAACTATACTGATCTAGATTAGCATTCGGGGACCCTTCGTAAGTATTCTTTCGTTCTTTTCCTTATTTTACTGCTTTTCGAGTCAGAAAGTCAAACTTTGTTTGACTTTCAGCGTTGACCAGTAATGGTCAATGCGAAGTTCGTTTGAACTTCGCAACGTGAGTGTAATCACGTTGGTCATAGTCCCTTGGGACTATGCCCACTGATTACCACGTTGTCTAGGGTCGTAGGGTAAGCGATCTAATGAATCGCTTATACCTCGAACCCGACCCAGTTTGGTCGATCGTTAGGATCCGACCAAATACATTAGGTGACCATAGTATATAGGGAATAACCTTCCGAGGTTATACCTTATGGTCACATCGTTTAAGTAGTTGTATGATAGGTAGTTTATATGCCTTAGGTAAATTACCAGAATACCCTTTTCATGTATAATTGGTAATTAAGCATATGTAACCTAAACTTTTGTCACATAACTGATTATGTAACATGTTTAGGCATATAACACTTGTCATAGGGCTAGTTAGGCGGTCCGAACGCGTTTCACGCGAACGACGCGTTAAAGTAGCATAAGCTACCTAAACGGGTCGTAATGGGTCGTAGACACTTAGGTTAAGTTTCATTTAGTATGTAGGCTTTGATTAACCATATCACATGAGTTCCTACACTCATTTGGTTTACAAACCCTCATGCTACCCAGTCTTCCGATTTAGGTCCGGTTTATTAATGTAGTTACCTATATTAGGTGCCGTTTGATATTCCGCGATCTCTAGCATTGCTTGGTGGTTATCCTAGGACTTCTGAGCAATCTCAAGTGAGTACATAGACCCCTCTTTTACTGTTTTCCAAACATTTTGGGGTGGAACACATGTGCCTACTTGTTACTTTCATGCTTTCCTGTTTTCTCATCATATACTGCTATGTTCGTTAGTACATTATAGTACATGATTTTATGACATTTCATGCTAGGTGTGCTCAATTGTGTGCATTACTTAGTACATCGTTTTACATGACATTTTGACATAGACATTTGACATAGACATTTCGGCATAGACATTTTAACATGATTGACATTTGATCATGCATTTCCCACAAAACATAACTTTGATTTAAACCAAGTTTTACTTCAATACTTTGTTTTTGTGCATATGGTTTAGTTGAGACATTTCACTTGCCATACATGGATATTTGACATAGACATTTGACATGGATATTTGACATAGACATTTGACATGGATATTTGACATAGACACTTGACATGGATATTTGACATAGACAATTGACATGGATATTTAAACATAGACATTTTACATTGTTTGGTTTGGTTTGATTAAGTGATTAAGTAACGATGCGTGTGTAATATGATACAAACATGGTGGATACGCCGCTGGTACTTCCTATATATAAGTGCTTGTATGGTATTACATATCGTAGCGTTATTTGAATCATTTCAGTTTGAGACATAGAACATTTTATACAAATAACATACTTTTCACAAGACATTGTTTTACAAACAACTTATCTTATACAAACTCATTTTACATGGTTACTCATTTAACCATGCATTACTCTATTATTTATACTTATCATCTGAACTCATTGTTTTTCAAACGATTTACAAAACAAAGCAAATTACAAGGTTCATGACTAAACATTTTCTCAAACATAAGTCATGAAACTTATTTTCACAAAACCTATGTATCTCACAGGCATTTTTATGCTGACGTACCTACTTTCACATGTGTTTTTCAGGAGCTGTTGCATAAGATGATCAAGATACACATAGGCAGACTTGGGCTTTAGTGACAATAAAAGATGCAAGACTAGTTAATTATGTTGTATTTCCTTGTTTGTTAAGACATTGTAACACTTTTAAACAAATAAATCGAAACTTCAATTGCCATGGATTTGAAACAATTAATTCTGTTACAACACTCCCCGATGTTTCCGCCACGTTTTGTATGTTCTACGTGGTCGGGGTGTGACAGAAAAGATGGTATCAGAGCCAATGGTTATAGGGAATTAGGTTATTAGTAATGCTTTGACCTAGTCTATAACCTTTCTAGGACCCTAACGCGAGTTTACTTGCGTTTAGTCATAAAACAATACCGTCACCTATCCTTAGGCGACGACCACAACAAGAACATAAATTTCAAAACCGCTTTGAAAACTAATCATCTGTTCTAGGATGATTAATTATTAGGTTTTGAACCCTCTATTGTAAGGTTTTGAACCCTCTGTTATATGGTTTTGAACCCCTTTGAGTTTTCAAAACTCTCGTCAAGGTTTTGGGTTTTTAATAATGTGAACACGTGCAAACTGGAAGGGTGAATGCCTGTATTCTGGGTTTTCTGTCTAGGCAAGCACTTCGTATACATCTCATCAGACGCGAGACCAGTTGTGCTTACCTGGGAATTCTTGGGATGAGTGTTCACTTATAGGAGAGCATGTCTTCGCGATACATTATTTTTGACCCGCTTACTTTGATTAGTCACTGTCTCATTTGTTTGCCTTTGGTAACAAACAAATGGTCACAATCTAAATGCCTTGTCATTTCCTTTTGACTATCTTTCGCTTGTTTCCTCCTATACCTTTTGTTATCTTCAAGATGCTTCTTCATCGCAACGACAATGTCCGAACCAGGTGCTGCAATTACCCAGCGAATAGGCGACTTACTCCAGAGGACCGTTGACTTAGCTATCACCATGACACGCCTCAGGGATGAAGCTGTATAAGGGAACTGCTCCTTGGTGCAATCAATGCCATCGTCATTATTCAAATCAAATACCATGTTACAAATGTACCCACGGTGGACGATGGAGACATTTGGTTAACATGTGTCGCTTTGCTGTTCAAAGCAAAGCAGTTGCAAACCCTGTTGCTACTTAACCTTCAAGTTCTGCTTCATATGTCGCCTTGGCATATCTAGCGCCTCAACCTCATGAACTTTCTACTTTGTGTATCGACTTAAGCACGCCTAGTGCAAGGTGTCGAAGCACCTCTCGTTACACAAATTTCAAAATCCATAAAGGATCTTGCTATCCTCATAATCAGATCCTTGTGGATGAATATCGCTCAAATCGGAGCCCTTAATTGAATTATTCGTATGCCTTAATACGAACATTACCATTCAATAAGGACAAAGCCGAATTCTTATTTAGATCTTCCTATCTTCATAGTTAGATTCTAATGATTTAAGTGCCGCATGGAATCCACGGATTGGATTCCTGGTGTGCTTTAAGTATCCGCGTCCAAAGATAACAAATTAAAGATCTAGATAAACAATTTTGTGGTTATGTGACTATGTGTTTATGCATCTTGTCTTTCCTTTTAAGCATTTTGTGTTTTTGTATACTCTGGATATTCGTTATCCGAATCCTCATAGAATCTTTCTTATCTTCATATGAAGGATTCATAGTAGGATATTCAAAAAGGTACTATCTTAAATCCTTAATAGACTTCTACGTTGTAGTTAAGTCCCTTGGATTATAAAGTACTATTCCAAAGTTTAAGGGCAACATGTGATGATAAGTTAAATACATCCTACGTCGATGTAGTTAAATATTCCCCGTAGGTAATTTAGTTAAAGAGATCCTACGTCGATCTAAGTTAAATAGATTGGTTCGACAATCTAGTTAAATACATCCTACGTCGGTGTAGTAGTTAAAGAGATCCTACGTCGATCTAAGTTAAATAGATTGGTTCGACAATCTAGTTAAATACATCCTACGTCGGTGTAGTAGTTAAAGAGATCCTACGTCGATCTAAGTTAAATAGATTGGTTCGACAATCTAGTTAAATACATCCTACGTCGGTGTAGTAGTTAAAGAGATCCTACGTCGATCTAAGTTAAATAGATTGGTTCGACAATCTAGTTAAATACATCCTACGTCGGTGTAGTAGTTAAATACATCCTACGTCGGTGTAGTAGTTAAATACATCCTACGTCGGTGTAGTAGTTAAATACATCCTACGTCGATGTAGTAGTTAAATAATTCTCTTGAGTAGTTAAGTTAAATAGATTGGTTCGACAATCTAGTTAAATGTATCATGTGTTTATGTAGTTAGATAGACCCTCGTGAGGTCTAGTTCAAGAGATTATTCGTTTAATTTTTCCCCATACGCATTATGAAATAAAGTGTGCGGACTGTGCAAGGAACTACGTAATTATGGAGGCCTACATAATTATGGAGTTCAGTGCATAGGAACCACAGGAAGTTTTGTCATGTGTTAAGACCAACAGTGGCAAGAGTAATGATACGGGAGAAGTCTTGGACTTTGACCAATGTCATTTATTCTCACACTACCCAATTCTGATTTCAAGCACACACAAGTTTCCTATGATAATTCTTCACGGGAACTGTTCTCCTGTCTATAGTTCAAAACTCCATGTTTTGTTACTACAATGACTTCACTTTGAGGGTTGACATCTTTGCTAAGAATCCTAACATGGCCCAGATTTTTACTTAAGGGCTCAATGGATTTGTCTGAAGGCAAAAACCGTCACAGCTGTCTCCACAAGTTTCCTCTAAAACTAAATTTCGGGACGAAATTTCCTAAAGTAGGGGAGACTGTAACACCTGTGTCATTTCAACCATCAAACAAATTCCAAACCAATGAAATATTGTATTTCATAATTTGGACTTGTATAAATATGTGTATCTTTTACACATATCAATTCATGTTCGATTTCAAGCTCTAAATCGCTTTCTGGAAGGTTATACGCGCACTGATGCGTAAATATAACCAGTTTAACGCAACAAACACTCCGGAATAGTGAAATAGGCTTAACATACCTTAAATAACCTTTACATAACTTAGATATAAGTTTTGGAAGGTTTGGTGTGGTGAAATCAAAGTTATATCGCTTACAGGGACTAAAGTTGACAAACTGCGAAAGTATGCCAATTTGAACTGTAACAGACATTCCGGAACATGACCATAAGTTAAACATACCATAAATATCCTTTACATAGCTTAGAAATAGGCTTTGAGGGGTTCGGTGTGCTAAAATAAACTTTTGGGTCATTCAGGGACTAAAAGTGTCAAAAAGTGCACAAGTTTGCATTTTCGCGCATAACTTACGTGCTGAATACATCCGGACATCCAAAAATTTATGTAAGCACTAAAACATTTTATTTTAGTGTTCGGCATAAGAAAAATCCATGCGTCGCGTCATTTGGATCAGTTTTGCACTTTCGGGACCAGATTCGATGTATTAGCCGTTGTTTAATTCACAACCACACATTCTAACAATGCTTAGTCAACACATGTGTGGATGGAATTTAAACACCTAAACACCATGACATTTCAACACATGTGTGGATGGAATTTAAACACCTAAACACCATGACATTTCAACACATGTGTGGATGGAATTTAAACACCTAAACACCATGACATTTCAACACATGTGTGGATGGAATTTAAACACCTAAACACCATGACATTTCAACACATGTACGGATGGGATTAAGGCACGTTTTCCATGAAACGATCCTAACGGTTACCCGAATACTATATATACCCCATGCCTTTCATTGTTTTAAAGCACTAGAATCTTATTAGTTGTGTTCTAAGTTGAAACCTTGTTTCATACCTGAACTATACTGATCTAGATTAGCATTCGGGGACCCTTCGTAAGTATTCTTTCGTTCTTTTCCTTATTTTACTGCTTTTCGAGTCAGAAAGTCAAACTTTGTTTGACTTTCAGCGTTGACCAGTAATGGTCAATGCGAAGTTCGTTTGAACTTCGCAACGTGAGTGTAATCACGTTGGTCATAGTCCCTTGGGACTATGCCCACTGATTACCACGTTGTCTAGGGTCGTAGGGTAAGCGATCTAATGAATCGCTTATACCTCGAACCCGACCCAGTTTGGTCGATCGTTAGGATCCGACCAAATACATTAGGTGACCATAGTATATAGGGAATAACCTTCCGAGGTTATACCTTATGGTCACATCGTTTAAGTAGTTGTATGATAGGTAGTTTATATGCCTTAGGTAAATTACCAGAATACCCTTTTCATGTATAATTGGTAATTAAGCATATGTAACCTAAACTTTTGTCACATAACTGATTATGTAACATGTTTAGGCATATAACACTTGTCATAGGGCTAGTTAGGCGGTCCGAACGCGTTTCACGCGAACGACGCGTTAAAGTAGCATAAGCTACCTAAACGGGTCGTAATGGGTCGTAGACACTTAGGTTAAGTTTCATTTAGTATGTAGGCTTTGATTAACCATATCACATGAGTTCCTACACTCATTTGGTTTACAAACCCTCATGCTACCCAGTCTTCCGATTTAGGTCCGGTTTATTAATGTAGTTACCTATATTAGGTGCCGTTTGATATTCCGCGATCTCTAGCATTGCTTGGTGGTTATCCTAGGACTTCTGAGCAATCTCAAGTGAGTACATAGACCCCTCTTTTACTGTTTTCCAAACATTTTGGGGTGGAACACATGTGCCTACTTGTTACTTTCATGCTTTCCTGTTTTCTCATCATATACTGCTATGTTCGTTAGTACATTATAGTACATGATTTTATGACATTTCATGCTAGGTGTGCTCAATTGTGTGCATTACTTAGTACATCGTTTTACATGACATTTTGACATAGACATTTGACATAGACATTTCGGCATAGACATTTTAACATGATTGACATTTGATCATGCATTTCCCACAAAACATAACTTTGATTTAAACCAAGTTTTACTTCAATACTTTGTTTTTGTGCATATGGTTTAGTTGAGACATTTCACTTGCCATACATGGATATTTGACATAGACATTTGACATGGATATTTGACATAGACATTTGACATGGATATTTGACATAGACACTTGACATGGATATTTGACATAGACAATTGACATGGATATTTAAACATAGACATTTTACATTGTTTGGTTTGGTTTGATTAAGTGATTAAGTAACGATGCGTGTGTAATATGATACAAACATGGTGGATACGCCGCTGGTACTTCCTATATATAAGTGCTTGTATGGTATTACATATCGTAGCGTTATTTGAATCATTTCAGTTTGAGACATAGAACATTTTATACAAATAACATACTTTTCACAAGACATTGTTTTACAAACAACTTATCTTATACAAACTCATTTTACATGGTTACTCATTTAACCATGCATTACTCTATTATTTATACTTATCATCTGAACTCATTGTTTTTCAAACGATTTACAAAACAAAGCAAATTACAAGGTTCATGACTAAACATTTTCTCAAACATAAGTCATGAAACTTATTTTCACAAAACCTATGTATCTCACAGGCATTTTTATGCTGACGTACCTACTTTCACATGTGTTTTTCAGGAGCTGTTGCATAAGATGATCAAGATACACATAGGCAGACTTGGGCTTTAGTGACAATAAAAGATGCAAGACTAGTTAATTATGTTGTATTTCCTTGTTTGTTAAGACATTGTAACACTTTTAAACAAATAAATCGAAACTTCAATTGCCATGGATTTGAAACAATTAATTCTGTTACAACACTCCCCGATGTTTCCGCCACGTTTTGTATGTTCTACGTGGTCGGGGTGTGACAGAAAAGATGGTATCAGAGCCAATGGTTATAGGGAATTAGGTTATTAGTAATGCTTTGACCTAGTCTATAACCTTTCTAGGACCCTAACGCGAGTTTACTTGCGTTTAGTCATAAAACAATACCGTCACCTATCCTTAGGCGACGACCACAACAAGAACATAAATTTCAAAACCGCTTTGAAAACTAATCATCTGTTCTAGGATGATTAATTATTAGGTTTTGAACCCTCTATTGTAAGGTTTTGAACCCTCTGTTATATGGTTTTGAACCCCTTTGAGTTTTCAAAACTCTCGTCAAGGTTTTGGGTTTTTAATAATGTGAACACGTGCAAACTGGAAGGGTGAATGCCTGTATTCTGGGTTTTCTGTCTAGGCAAGCACTTCGTATACATCTCATCAGACGCGAGACCAGTTGTGCTTACCTGGGAATTCTTGGGATGAGTGTTCACTTATAGGAGAGCATGTCTTCGCGATACATTATTTTTGACCCGCTTACTTTGATTAGTCACTGTCTCATTTGTTTGCCTTTGGTAACAAACAAATGGTCACAATCTAAATGCCTTGTCATTTCCTTTTGACTATCTTTCGCTTGTTTCCTCCTATACCTTTTGTTATCTTCAAGATGCTTCTTCATCGCAACGACAATGTCCGAACCAGGTGCTGCAATTAACCAGCGAATAGGCGACTTACTCCAGAGGACCGTTGACTTAGCTATCACCATGACACGCCTCAGGGATGAAGCTGTATAAGGGAACTGCTCCTTGGTGCAATCAATGCCATCGTCATTATTCAAATCAAATACCATGTTACAAATGTACCCACGGTGGACGATGGAGACATTTGGTTAACATGTGTCGCTTTGCTGTTCAAAGCAAAGCAGTTGCAAACCCTGTTGCTACTTAACCTTCAAGTTCTGCTTCATATGTCGCCTTGGCATATCTAGCGCCTCAACCTCATGAACTTTCTACTTTGTGTATCGACTTAAGCACGCCTAGTGCAAGGTGTCGAAGCACCTCTCGTTACACAAATTTCAAAATCCATAAAGGATCTTGCTATCCTCATAATCAGATCCTTGTGGATGAATATCGCTCAAATCGGAGCCCTTAATTGAATTATTCGTATGCCTTAATACGAACATTACCATTCAATAAGGACAAAGCCGAATTCTTATTTAGATCTTCCTATCTTCATAGTTAGATTCTAATGATTTAAGTGCCGCATGGAATCCACGGATTGGATTCCTGGTGTGCTTTAAGTATCCGCGTCCAAAGATAACAAATTAAAGATCTAGATAAACAATTTTGTGGTTATGTGACTATGTGTTTATGCATCTTGTCTTTCCTTTTAAGCATTTTGTGTTTTTGTATACTCTGGATATTCGTTATCCGAATCCTCATAGAATCTTTCTTATCTTCATATGAAGGATTCATAGTAGGATATTCAAAAAGGTACTATCTTAAATCCTTAATAGACTTCTACGTTGTAGTTAAGTCCCTTGGATTATAAAGTACTATTCCAAAGTTTAAGGGCAACATGTGATGATAAGTTAAATACATCCTACGTCGATGTAGTTAAATATTCCCCGTAGGTAATTTAGTTAAAGAGATCCTACGTCGATCTAAGTTAAATAGATTGGTTCGACAATCTAGTTAAATACATCCTACGTCGGTGTAGTAGTTAAAGAGATCCTACGTCGATCTAAGTTAAATAGATTGGTTCGACAATCTAGTTAAATACATCCTACGTCGGTGTAGTAGTTAAAGAGATCCTACGTCGATCTAAGTTAAATAGATTGGTTCGACAATCTAGTTAAATACATCCTACGTCGGTGTAGTAGTTAAAGAGATCCTACGTCGATCTAAGTTAAATAGATTGGTTCGACAATCTAGTTAAATACATCCTACGTCGGTGTAGTAGTTAAATACATCCTACGTCGGTGTAGTAGTTAAATACATCCTACGTCGGTGTAGTAGTTAAATACATCCTACGTCGATGTAGTAGTTAAATAATTCTCTTGAGTAGTTAAGTTAAATAGATTGGTTCGACAATCTAGTTAAATGTATCATGTGTTTATGTAGTTAGATAGACCCTCGTGAGGTCTAGTTCAAGAGATTATTCGTTTAATTTTTCCCCATACGCATTATGAAATAAAGTGTGCGGACTGTGCAAGGAACTACGTAATTATGGAGGCCTACATAATTATGGAGTTCAGTGCATAGGAACCACAGGAAGTTTTGTCATGTGTTAAGACCAACAGTGGCAAGAGTAATGATACGGGAGAAGTCTTGGACTTTGACCAATGTCATTTATTCTCACACTACCCAATTCTGATTTCAAGCACACACAAGTTTCCTATGATAATTCTTCACGGGAACTGTTCTCCTGTCTATAGTTCAAAACTCCATGTTTTGTTACTACAATGACTTCACTTTGAGGGTTGACATCTTTGCTAAGAATCCTAACATGGCCCAGATTTTTACTTAAGGGCTCAATGGATTTGTCTGAAGGCAAAAACCGTCACAACTGTCTCCACAAGTTTCCTCTAAAACTAAATTTCGGGACGAAATTTCCTAAAGTAGGGGAGACTGTAACACCTGTGTCATTTCAACCATCAAACAAATTCCAAACCAATGAAATATTGTATTTCATAATTTGGACTTGTATAAATATGTGTATCTTTTACACATATCAATTCATGTTCGATTTCAAGCTCTAAATCGCTTTCTGGAAGGTTATACGCGCACTGATGCGTAAATATAACCAGTTTAACGCAACAAACACTCCGGAATAGTGAAATAGGCTTAACATACCTTAAATAACCTTTACATAACTTAGATATAAGTTTTGGAAGGTTTGGTGTGGTGAAATCAAAGTTATATCGCTTACAGGGACTAAAGTTGACAAACTGCGAAAGTATGCCAATTTGAACTGTAACAGACATTCCGGAACATGACCATAAGTTAAACATACCATAAATATCCTTTACATAGCTTAGAAATAGGCTTTGAGGGGTTCGGTGTGCTAAAATAAACTTTTGGGTCATTCAGGGACTAAAAGTGTCAAAAAGTGCACAAGTTTGCATTTTCGCGCATAACTTACGTGCTGAATACATCCGGACATCCAAAAATTTATGTAAGCACTAAAACATTTTATTTTAGTGTTCGGCATAAGAAAAATCCATGCGTCGCGTCATTTGGATCAGTTTTGCACTTTCGGGACCAGATTCGATGTATTAGCCGTTGTTTAATTCACAACCACACATTCTAACAATGCTTAGTCAACACATGTGTGGATGGAATTTAAACACCTAAACACCATGACATTTCAACACATGTGTGGATGGAATTTAAACACCTAAACACCATGACATTTCAACACATGTGTGGATGGAATTTAAACACCTAAACACCATGACATTTCAACACATGTGTGGATGGAATTTAAACACCTAAACACCATGACATTTCAACACATGTACGGATGGGATTAAGGCACGTTTTCCATGAAACGATCCTAACGGTTACCCGAATACTATATATACCCCATGCCTTTCATTGTTTTAAAGCACTAGAATCTTATTAGTTGTGTTCTAAGTTGAAACCTTGTTTCATACCTGAACTATACTGATCTAGATTAGCATTCGGGGACCCTTCGTAAGTATTCTTTCGTTCTTTTCCTTATTTTACTGCTTTTCGAGTCAGAAAGTCAAACTTTGTTTGACTTTCAGCGTTGACCAGTAATGGTCAATGCGAAGTTCGTTTGAACTTCGCAACGTGAGTGTAATCACGTTGGTCATAGTCCCTTGGGACTATGCCCACTGATTACCACGTTGTCTAGGGTCGTAGGGTAAGCGATCTAATGAATCGCTTATACCTCGAACCCGACCCAGTTTGGTCGATCGTTAGGATCCGACCAAATACATTAGGTGACCATAGTATATAGGGAATAACCTTCCGAGGTTATACCTTATGGTCACATCGTTTAAGTAGTTGTATGATAGGTAGTTTATATGCCTTAGGTAAATTACCAGAATACCCTTTTCATGTATAATTGGTAATTAAGCATATGTAACCTAAACTTTTGTCACATAACTGATTATGTAACATGTTTAGGCATATAACACTTGTCATAGGGCTAGTTAGGCGGTCCGAACGCGTTTCACGCGAACGACGCGTTAAAGTAGCATAAGCTACCTAAACGGGTCGTAATGGGTCGTAGACACTTAGGTTAAGTTTCATTTAGTATGTAGGCTTTGATTAACCATATCACATGAGTTCCTACACTCATTTGGTTTACAAACCCTCATGCTACCCAGTCTTCCGATTTAGGTCCGGTTTATTAATGTAGTTACCTATATTAGGTGCCGTTTGATATTCCGCGATCTCTAGCATTGCTTGGTGGTTATCCTAGGACTTCTGAGCAATCTCAAGTGAGTACATAGACCCCTCTTTTACTGTTTTCCAAACATTTTGGGGTGGAACACATGTGCCTACTTGTTACTTTCATGCTTTCCTGTTTTCTCATCATATACTGCTATGTTCGTTAGTACATTATAGTACATGATTTTATGACATTTCATGCTAGGTGTGCTCAATTGTGTGCATTACTTAGTACATCGTTTTACATGACATTTTGACATAGACATTTGACATAGACATTTCGGCATAGACATTTTAACATGATTGACATTTGATCATGCATTTCCCACAAAACATAACTTTGATTTAAACCAAGTTTTACTTCAATACTTTGTTTTTGTGCATATGGTTTAGTTGAGACATTTCACTTGCCATACATGGATATTTGACATAGACATTTGAGATGGATATTTGACATAGACATTTGACATGGATATTTGACATAGACATTTGACATGGATATTTGACATAGACAATTGACATGGATATTTAAACATAGACATTTTACATTGTTTGGTTTGGTTTGATTAAGTGATTAAGTAACGATGCGTGTGTAATATGATACAAACATGGTGGATACGCCGCTGGTACTTCCTATATATAAGTGCTTGTATGGTATTACATATCGTAGCGTTATTTGAATCATTTCAGTTTGAGACATAGAACATTTTATACAAATAACATACTTTTCACAAGACATTGTTTTACAAACAACTTATCTTATACAAACTCATTTTACATGGTTACTCATTTAACCATGCATTACTCTATTATTTATACTTATCATCTGAACTCATTGTTTTTCAAACGATTTACAAAACAAAGCAAATTACAAGGTTCATGACTAAACATTTTCTCAAACATAAGTCATGAAACTTATTTTCACAAAACCTATGTATCTCACAGGCATTTTTATGCTGACGTACCTACTTTCACATGTGTTTTTCAGGAGCTGTTGCATAAGATGATCAAGATACACATAGGCAGACTTGGGCTTTAGTGACAATAAAAGATGCAAGACTAGTTAATTATGTTGTATTTCCTTGTTTGTTAAGACATTGTAACACTTTTAAACAAATAAATCGAAACTTCAATTGCCATGGATTTGAAACAATTAATTCTGTTACAACACTCCCCGATGTTTCCGCCACGTTTTGTATGTTCTACGTGGTCGGGGTGTGACAGATGTCACAGTCTCCCATAGTTTAGGAAATTTCGTCCCGAAATTTATTTAGAGGAAACTTGTGAGAATAGATGTGGATATTTCGCCTTCATTTGATCTTCACGTTCCCAAGTAAATTCTGGGCCACGTTTGGATTCCTAGCGAACTTTGACAATAGGTATGCGCTTGTGTTTGAGCTTCTTGACTTCACGGTCCATAATTTCCACAGGTTTCTCAACGAAGTGCATCGTGTCATTAACACGAATTTCATCAAGTGGTTTGCGGAGGTTTTCATCAGCTAAACACTTTTTAAGATTGGACACGTGGAAGGTTGGATGAACATTTCCAAGTTCAGGAGGTAGCTCAAGTCTGTAGGCCACTTTTCCGATTCTTTCAACGATCTTGAATGGTCCAACATATCGTGGTGCAAGTTTTCCTTTCTTTCCAAATCTAATCACACATTTCCAAGGGGATACCTTGAGTAGGGCGTGATTGTGACAACTCGTATTTTCAAACCCTTTTCTTTCTGTACTGATCGTGTCATGCTTCCTTACACGTTGTAATTTACTTGAATGTTATATGAACTTTGTTATTAAACTGCATGAGTTAGATATATGTTTGAATTATTGGAGTGTTATAAGTTCAACCGCACAAGACCTACGGGTCGCACACATCTCCCCAATCGCACACTTCCATATTGTTGTGGCATGTTCTCGGCCCAAACCTTTAACACTAGTGACAAGGTACTCGGTCCAAGTGAAGCCCAGTAATTGAGCCTGGCTCGGTTACTATACGCATACACCCACTTGGTAAGGGTTTGATTCCCATAATCTTGCATAACACAAAAACACACCAAACCCTAATCCTCCTAGCTCTCTCTCTTCCAACTCGACGGAAACATCTCCCTCTCTCGAAGCATTCCTTGTTCTAATACTCGATCCGGTTATTGTTATATCATTGTTTGATTTCTAAGTTATCGATGCATGATGTATGTTGACTATATGCTTGATATTTGATATTTGATATTTAGGGTATTATGTTAGCAAATATTCTTGATGAACAAATTTGCACTACCAAACTGTTAGAATCGACTTAGGGGCATG
Source organism: Helianthus tuberosus (assembly GCA_030545235.1). Lineage (NCBI taxonomy): Eukaryota > Viridiplantae > Streptophyta > Magnoliopsida > Asterales > Asteraceae > Helianthus > Helianthus tuberosus. Next base: position 121,566,023 of record CM060451.1, on the reverse strand, counting down.
GGTGATGTTAGTCGATGATCTGGAACTGTTTAACGTTGTACTCGTTGGTATGATTATGTACTTAAAACTGGTTTAAAGGATGATATGTTGTTAATGGTCATGATGACCGAATAAGTGATTAGGGTTCTTACACATAAGAGTTTTGATCAAGTTTGAATGATGATTATGACTGATTGTTGTTATCTGATTATGTGATGATCAGAATTGTATGAACATTAGGGTTTTGATTGAGTCTTCGATAAAACCGTGTTGTGATTTGGTCCATGATGAATGTTGTGTTGCATAATGATTGATTGAATGATCATTGCTTATTAATAAAGTTGGAATGTTGGATTATGTGTTAACTGTTATTACAAATTAGATGGTGATTAGAGCAATTGATTGATTGGATCGAATAGATGGAAATAATGTAACTGATTCCGTGATTTAAGGCAACTGGTAACTAATCGCACACCCCTTGATCGCACACTGGCACCTCGCACACTCTAGGTTTGCATGTCGTACAACTGTTTAATGCACAACGTACAGCCTTATGCTGCTGATCGCACACTAGTTAGTCGCACACTCTCGTGAGTACACATAATACTGCACAGTGTACAACCGGGATTTGCATGACCGCACACCATAGTGTGGCAGCACACTCTTGTGCTGGTCGCACACTATGGTGGGTCGCACAGCTACGTGGCTTGTTTGAGGAATTGGGCTGCACATTTGATCTGTTTGGGCCGTATAATGAAACTGAGTCACACAAATAAATTAGGCCGCACACTCCATGGATAGCACACTCTCAAGTGTGGGCCAGCAGCCAATGGGCTGCACATTAGTGGACTCGCACACCTCTGTGAGGGTCGCACACTCCACTGGGCCATTATGTTTTGGGCCGAACACCTACACTGAATATCCATGGGCTTTCGATATAAACTTATGTTATAATTGTTATGCTATATATGTTATGCCATGATCATCGCTTGTACGCAACTTGCTAGTATACGTGTAGTTTAATACGTGTGCTACTTGAATATGAACGTGACTTGTATGGTAATCACAATAGGGCGTGATTGACCACATTAGCTCAAGAGACCTTTATCTGCCAAGCTAATCTAAGGTGAGTTCACACTTTTATCAAAAGCATGTAATTCCCGGTGGCTTGGGAATGGGACAAACAACAACTATCCCCCTTGGGTGGGATGCAACCCACGTATTCTCGTTGGGTAGAATACGTACAACCTCGTCTCCTTGTGAGGGACGGAAACCGTTATTTATATTACATGTCTTAAGCGGACTAGACGGAACTCTATCTGGAAGTCCCCACTCATTTTTATACCGACTTAATCGCCGGCCCAATGGCGAACGGGGTATTAGTTAAATAGCGCTATTAGGTTTGACAAGCCTCACACCGTGCCACAGAGGACGGGAGTGGACAATATACTTGGGCAGTTAGTCAATGATGATAGACATTGACTCGGGGCACTCAACATAACTACAGTCAGTAGTCGGTGTGGTATGGGTCTAGTGGTTTAAAACAGTGGGGTAGCTCCCCATGGCATGTTTTTATAAAGAACAAAGGACCTTAACAACTTGTGGTTTTTGGAACAACACTAAACAAAACGACTGTGAACTCGCCAACTTTTTGTTGACACACTACTGTTATGGGTGAAATTCCGAGCCCATATCCTGCATAATTGACGTGATTGTCGTGGGTCACGCAAATTTAATCCCAAAAACAACTATAGATAGCGGTAAGAGGGTATCGAACTCAGGGAGTATGTGGAAGGTGTGTTGATTTTATAGCTTTGCAATTAACTACAATTAACCTAATTTGCAGAAAAATAAAGATCAATGGTTTGGATTGTTGTTTTAGAATACTAAATTAAAAACTAATTGCAAATCAAATGTTGGTTGTAAAACAAATTAGGGAAGAACAATGACTATCTTAGGATTCAGTTTCTTTAAACAATTGTGTGTAATTCCAACTAGAAAGAGTTACATAGACATAACTCGTGTATAGATAATTGAAGTGATAAAAGGGAACAAAGTACTCGGATTATATAAATGCGAGGTTGTTTCCCGATGACCAATTAATCAATAACCAACCCTAACCCTTCCCGTGATATCTCGATTGCCAACGGCACCAAGAACGTACGATTAAGACTAGAAATTGCAATATCGATTAACAAGTTACAAGCAATTAAACATACACCATGATATTCAAGCAACGCAAGTTATCATTCTAGAAATTCAGAAATAAACACACAAAAGTTCAAGAGAAACCTTCACCTAAGATGATCACCGAAAGGTTTAGCCACACATAGCTTGGTGAATCATCATAACAAGCAATTCAATGTTCATACAAATCAAAAACACAAACAAACATTAGGAATTGTCCAAAACCAAGCAAGAATAAGCCAAATCGCCCCTCAACTCTCCAAAAACCGTCCAATGATTAGAATAACCCAAAAGACATCATAAAAACCAACTTAATGTGGCAGTTACATAAAATCCGCAGACACCACCGTAATTTACGGCTCCACCGTAAATTACGGTGGACATAATATTGTTACGGTGCAAGTCTTCTGATTTACGGTGAGAAAATGGCAAGAATCAGGTCCACCGTAAATTACGGTGGCAACCTGCTTGTATCAGAAGTCCACGCGATGCCTCTGCCAAGCCCAATGATAATGATGAGTGATTCATGTCGCCTCTTCACATGTGCGGCCCAATCCAAATTTATTGTTGTGGTGATGTGTATTGGCTGCCCAATCAAAAAGTGTGCACCTCTTTGTTCACGTGGACTCCTCAAAAGCTCACATGTGATGGCTGCTCATGTGTGCCAAAAGTCTTTTGTGTGGCCGCCACTCTTTGTATGCGTACAAGACTCCCCAACAAGCAATGATGATGTTTGATTCTAGATGATTATGTTGTTGTTGACTTGCTGTTGACTGTTGTTATGTTGTTAGCCCATGTGCCTCTTTAATTCATATGTCAGCGGCCCATAATTCGATATAGGGCTGCCAAAGCCCATGTGAATCCTTGTCTATATTGTGATGATGATGTTGTTGATTTATGCCAATAATAATTCTCTCCATAAGTCACGTGAATAGCTGATCATATATTTGTGTTGAGGTGATGTTGATTTAATGAACTTACACCTCCAAAACAACTCCCCAAGGTCTGCGTTTTAAGGATGATGATCGAAGATGTCTGATGATGTCGGCTCCTTTTCAATCACGTGAATCCGGCCCACTTTTCAATAGGGATTCAATTAAAAATACCTATTAACACCCTCAATAACTCCCGCCAATCCTTTGTGCCGTAGCCTACGCGTTCCAATTTAACCGAATTAAGCGATTTACCTGTAAAACACACGAACACTCGTAGTTACTAAGTTCAAGCAAATAACCAAGTAAAGCATGGAATTTTAATCTTTTTAAACCATTTAAAGGTTGTCCAACGGACCACCCGTCACATCCCCACACTTACCAGTTGCTTGTCCCAAGCAACCCATTTAGAACAATTCAAAACCTAAGCGATCAAACATGCAAACCAAGCTAACTATGCCGTCCTTTTACTAACTTTCAATCATACCACAAGACACACCCCTCACAAAAACTCTCGGTGACAAAAAATATTAGCATAATGCTAAACCACTCAATGCGTGTGTGTGTGTTTGTGCGACAATAAGCTTGTATAAAAATCAAGTCTCCTCCTATTGAGTATTTAGCATGCTTATGAATCAAAGGGACTTGCGGGTTGCAACGGGGCTAGGTATAAAGGTAGGAAAATGGGAAAATATATATGCGAGAGCTAATTGATTTGACCCGGTTTTTATTTCTACCACTAAACAAAGCAACCATCAAATATATACACAACTTCTTCAACATTCTCAACTACTATTGCAACTAAATACTTTTTTTTTTTCATATTTTTCTCTTTCTCTTTTTTTTTCTTTTTTTGTTTCATTTTTTTCATTTTTTTTTCATTTTTTTTTCATAACACATCAAACTCAACAATATATACAAGAACATCAATACTACATACTAAATCTCCTAAACCGGGTCATCTCAATAGGTAAAATTTTGTAGGAAGTAGGTTTGGGTCACAACCGAATGGTATAAGGCTCAAACATGGCTTTCTAAAGACCAAACCCCCACCCCTCACAATACCAAGCTCATATATGTAACGTATGAGGTCCAACCCACCAATCCCACACTCTCACACATCTAGACGAGGCTTCCTAAAAGTCCCCCTATCATTTTCAAAAGCATGCTAATTCTAGGATTTAACAAGTATTTACACACAAGTTCTATTAACACACAACGCACACCGCCACTCAAACAATGAAATATCAATAACAATCATGTGTGGCTCAAATCCTCACCAAGAAAAGACTAGAACTGGGTGTCGGTGTGTCAAATGGCACAATATCAAGCTTTCAAATTTTTACACTTTTCGCTTGAATTTACAAAAATTTTAAAATTCTCAAAAATTCCCCCATCCCCACACTTGGGATACATTGTCCCAATGTATGGTTTTGAGGAAAAGATCGCTTTAACCAAGAACATCAACAATTGCTTATACTCTCAAACCCCAAATTTCTTTTTTTTATTTTAATTATTAAAAACACCACCAATTCCTTCACAACCCATAAACTAAACACATCAAAACACCACCCAACCGCCCAACCAAAAACTTAAACATGAATATATACAAAGGGGCACAAGATGAGAACAAGACACGACCTGATTAGTAAATCAGCAGTGTTGGTAGTGATGCAGCTGCGGTGATCGAACCGGTTCAAAAATATCTCTTAGATTCGCCGATATCTCAACAGGGATGTTGCCAAACATCCCCACACTTGAATCATTGCATCCGCGAGGGTTGAAACGTAATAACCTGCCAACACACAAACACAACACCAAAACAAAACCAAACAAAGCAAAACAAAACAAAACAAAACACAAATACAATACTCTACATCCTCGGGCTGCCTCCCGAGAGCGCTAAGTTTAAAGGTCTTCAGCCAGACCATACCTGATATGCGTTATGGTGGTCTTAATGCACACTTACCCGCAGCATTTCCAACAAATGCCCGGAAATTTACATGCCATCTCCATAGATTTGTCAGTCTATTTGGCATGTTAAAGCTGCTCCTGCGGGCTTTGCTAGTCCACTTCATGACATATACCTTAATGTTTGGTAGTTTCACCCTTCTCATCTTGTTTCTCGAACCCTCTTCCCCACACTTGTTAATTTGAATTATGGGAAGAGGTTCGGTACACATATCCATCCCATCAGCCTGCTCTACCTCATAATCTGCACACATCATCTGATCTACAAGTGATTCTTCATCAGATAAAGGACTCATTGGTGTGGTATTATCCTCCACAACCTCCTCCTTCATGTGAGAATAATCTCTAATATCGTCAGGTAATGGTGAGAGGCGTTCTTCTATCTCTATCTTCAATTTTAAAGTATGACACTTAGAAACTAAGCAGCTGATTCGGTCTTCATCGGACAGGTTGGGTGTTGCTAAATATTGCTCGAGTTTGGACAAAGTTACTTCCAATACAGCAAGCTCTTTTTCCTCCTCGGTCTCATAAACATAAACACCCTCGGGCTCAGAATATTCTTCGGGATGATATTGTCGATATCCCTGATACGGTCTATAGATGCGCGCTTCCATCATCTTTTTATTCCAATACTTCGGGTTTTCCGAATACACCGGGCACACATCATAATCATAAGTGTGATCGCGACCGCAACAAAAACATAGACCATCCATCCTTGCCTCATAATAAACTTCCTCGTCCCGATCGTATCCATATGAATAATAGTCATCCTCCATTTCTGATTCATAATCGTCAACGTATGATGGAGGTGGAAGTTGTGAAACATAAGACACCGGTTTTCCATGTGCCCTCCTGTAGTGAGCCTCGTGGCAACCAATACATGGATGTCGTGGACCCCCGCACAATCTACACGTAAATAAGCTGAAATTTGTGTAACGCCCTGTCATCCTGCACAACACAACTCAACTACCAAGTGTAAATCATGAACATAAAAGAAATCTTTTTGGTTTTTTTTTTTTTTAATTTTTTTTTCTTTTAATTTTTTTTTTCAAACTAATACACAAGATAACACACGTTGCGCACTACTCCCCGGCAGCGGCGCCAAAATTTGACGTGATTGTCGTGGGTCACGCAAATTTAATCCCAAAAACAACTATAGATAGCGGTAAGAGGGTATCGAACTCAGGGAGTATGTGGAAGGTGTGTTGATTTTATAGCTTTGCAATTAACTACAATTAACCTAATTTGCAGAAAAATAAAGATCAATGGTTTGGATTGTTGTTTTAGAATACTAAATTAAAAACTAATTGCAAATCAAATGTTGGTTGTAAAACAAATTAGGGAAGAACAATGACCATCTTAGGATTCAGTTTCTTTAAACAATTGTGTGTAATTCCAACTAGAAAGAGTTACATAGACATAACTCGTGTATAGATAATTGAAGTGATAAAAGGGAACAAAGTACTCGGATTATATAAATGCGAGGTTGTTTCCCGATGACCAATTAATCAATAACCAACCCTAACCCTTCCCGTGATATCTCGATTGCCAACGGCACCAAGAACGTACGATTAAGACTAGAAATTGCAATATCGATTAACACGTTACAAGCAATTAAACATACACCATGATATTCAAGCAACGCAAGTTATCATTCTAGAAATTCAGAAATAAACACACAAAAGTTCAAGAGAAACCTTCACCTAAGATGATCACCGAAAGGTTTAGCCACACATAGCTTGGTGAATCATCATAACAAGCAATTCAATGTTCATACAAATCAAAAACACAAACAAACGTTAGGAATTGTCCAAAACCAAGCAAGAATAAGCCAAATCGCCCCTCAACTCTCCAAAAACCGTCCAATGATTAGAATAACCCAAAAGACATCATAAAAACCAACTTAATGTGGCAGTTACATAAAATCCGCAGACACCACCGTAATTTACGGCTCCACCGTAAATTACGGTGGACATAATATTGTTACGGTGCAAGTCTTCTGATTTACGGTGAGAAAATGGCAAGAATCAGGTCCACCGTAAATTACGGTGGAACCGTAAATTACGGTGGCAACCTGCTTGTATCAGAAGTCCACGCGATGCCTCTGCCAAGCCCAATGATAATGATGAGTGATTCATGTCGCCTCTTCACATGTGCGGCCCAATCCAAATTTATTGTTGTGGTGATGTGTATTGGCTGCCCAATCAAAAAGTGTGCACCTCTTTGTTCACGTGGACTCCTCAAAAGCTCACATGTGATGGCTGCTCATGTGTGCCAAAAGTCTTTTGTGTGGCCGCCACTCTTTGTATGCGTACAAGACTCCCCAACAAGCAATGATGATGTTTGATTCTAGATGATTATGTTGTTGTTGACTTGCTGTTGACTGTTGTTATGTTGTTAGCCCATGTGCCTCTTTAATTCATATGTCAGCGGCCCATAATTCGATATAGGGCTGCCAAAGCCCATGTGAATCCTTGTCTATATTGTGATGATGATGTTGTTGATTTATGCCAATAATAATTCTCTCCATAAGTCACGTGAATAGCTGATCATATATTTGTGTTGAGGTGATGTTGATTTAATGAACTTACACCTCCAAAACAACTCCCCAAGGTCTGCGTTTTAAGGATGATGATCGAAGATGTCTGATGATGTCGGCTCCTTTTCAATCACGTGAATCCGGCCCACTTTTCAATAGGGATTCAATTAAAAATACCTATTAACACCCTCAATAACTCCCGCCAATCCTTTGTGCCGTAGCCTACGCGTTCCAATTTAACCGAATTAAGCGATTTACCTGTAAAACACACGAACACTCGTAGTTACTAAGTTCAAGCAAATAACCAAGTAAAGCATGGAATTTTAATCTTTTTAAACCATTTAAAGGTTGTCCAACGGACCACCCGTTAATAATATCTTGGGTTATATCTTGATTACATATTAGCTGTTCACAACCAGGATGCTGGATCAGGATATTGGTAACATCCTGATGCTGTATCCTGATGTTTACTAACAAACTATTTGCAGGTTTCGAGTGCATGATCACAACGTTCACTAAGACTCGTTCCCCGGAAGACTCGGTCCGGATGGTTAGAAGAAGAACGTTGAAGCCGCAATACCTGGTCCACAACGTTAACAAGGGAATATTCCAAGGCATCCCACCATTTTAGGAAAAGTAGTTTATTCTTTGTAACTATAAATATGTGGATAACCAGATCTCGTAGGACACATCGCATTCACTGCTCTCGAACACTTACACTCTTTCTCACAATTCACACACTTCTAGCAAGCATTGTAACACTTAGCAATGATCTGGGCATTATCCTGCATTGTATCCTGACTTTTAAAGTAATAAGAAGAACAAGGCAGCTGCGATTGTCAGCTCCCGAGGTTTTATGTCGGCGATCTAGATTGATCAAGGGCTTTCCTCGTACATCTCGTGTCAACCTTTACATTTTTTGCTCATTGTTTGATTGTTGATATAGCTTGGTATCCTGAGCTATATCCTGAAACAAGTTTTTGCAAACAACCAAATCAACATATTTTTCACAAACACTGCTAGCACACTACCTCACTTAACTAATTTGATCACTTAATTGCTTCAGTAATTTTTGACCAAAACAATTTGGTGCCCACCGTGGGGCAAGTGGTGCTTGTTTTGGTCAAAAATTACTGAAGTAATTAAGTGATCAAATTAGTTAAGTGAGGTAGTGTGCTAGAAATGAGTGTCAAAAATATGTTATTCAAGTTAATTGTAAAAATAGTTTCAGGATACGGCTCAGGATATAGAGCTGTATCTACGATCAAACAATGAGCAAAAAATTAAAGGTTGACACGTGATGTACGAGGAAAGCCCTTGATCAATCTAGATCGCCGGCACAAAACCTCGGGAGCTGACAATCGCAGCTGCCTTGTTCTTCTATTGCTTCAAATATCAGGATACAGTGCAGGATGTGATGCGGATCAACTAGGTGTTACAATGTAATTCGAATACAAGTGTTTGCGTATAGTGTTTGCAGTGAGCTAGAGAGCAAAAGTGTTCGAAAGTGTGTGTGAAAGTTGCGTGCCTTAATCTGATCCGCCCCCATCTATTTATAGTAAAAGAAATGCAACAAACTATCCTAAATAACCGGGATCCGGTGAATATTCCCCACTCGAACGTTGTAGACCTGGTCTTTCGGGTTCAACGTCTCTCACATAACAGATACGCCCGAGTCTTGAGGAGAAGAAGTCCATCTGACCGTTAGTAACCCATAGCATCTAACCTGCACGTGGTTAATTTAGTTAACCCCAGGATATCGCCCAGGATGTTAGCAATATCCTAATCCAGTATCCTGATCACAAGCAAAAAAACAAAAGCAGGATATTAGTCAGGATATGTACTCTCAGAAAATGACCCATAACAATTGTCCCCAAATATATCTGTTGGTATACCAATCCAACGGATATATTTTAAAAATTCTATCTCGTAAATCAAGGCAATTAAATCGAAACAATGGTTGAGGTGACATTGTGCCATTTTCAATGCAATATTTACTCTTTACCCCCTATATTCAGCCTATAATTAGCTGAGATATTTCTTCTTTTTATCATTACTCTCCAAGCGATTCTCAGGTAACCATCCTTCCTTTCATTCTCTGTTCTTTTTCCAGAGTTTCTTTTAGTTTGCTTAATACACTTCATGGCATCTCGGACAAGATCTCGTTCGGATGAACCAGTCCCAACCCTCGTGAGTCAAAACCTCATACGAGAATCAGAAAAAGAAATCTGCTGCTTCAACAATGCCGATATCGCTGCCCTCAAGAATTCCGGCGCCTTTCCCGCTGGAACAGTCATTCGCCCTTTTGATCGGGAGATCCGATCAGACGTGTCATCAGACGAGTGGGTCTGTTTTTTCGCCTACCCCTTTTCTTTGGGGCTCCGGTACCCATTTCCACCCTTTATCTCTCGTTTCTTCAACCTCACCGGCCTTAGTTATGCTCAAACTATGCCAATGGTCTGGCGAGTTTTGATGGTGCTAGATCAAATCAGATCTCGCCATTGCCCTGACCTGTGTATTGAAGACCTCCCTATAGCATACCGGTTGAGGTCCCATGGCGATAGCCGTTTTCTTTTGTTTTCCACCTCCAAGAGCCCTTTAGTTCTTAAGGCCACCAAGAACGAAGACCGATGGCGGCGAAAGTTCTTTTTCGTGAAAAGAGACTCTATTGACAAGGGTTTCGATCTGCCGGTTAGATGGTTAACCAAGGGTAGGATCTAGGGTTTTAGTAATATCCCCAAGTGTATCCTTAAACTATATCCCAAACTTATATCCTGATGTTTTTATGCAGCAAACTTCAGAGATTTAGCACCCCCAAGTGCGGAATCCAAGTCCAGGATCAAAGGAATCTACCAACTTCCTGCCAGTGAAAGAACTTTCTCCCTGTCTCTTACAGATTCAAGCCAAAAATCAAGTTCAGAGATGTCTAGTAAGCATATTCTCAAGAATTATCTTTATTTATCAAACCGATTATTTTTCAGAGGTATTATGAGTTTTAAAAATATCTTCCCTTGTGCAGTACCAGTTGTCAACCTTGAAGGCTTCCAACTTGACGAGTTGGATAGTTACTCCAGCCTTGTACCTGTCAATCAAGAATCTAAGCCGAAGTCATCTGCCACACCGAAGCCTACTACTTCAAAGACTACTACCGCTCCTAAAGCTCCTCCGGCATCCAGGACCCGGGCCTCTAGCTCCCGAAAGAGGAAAGAAATGAATTCTCCAGCCGCCTCTGAGACATTCTCTCTCGAGAATCAAGGATTTAATGAAGCTACCTCATTCCTCAAGCAGGTAAAAATTCCCTTCCAATATCCTGAACATGCATGTTAATCATTATCCTATTCATTTTACACTGATACCTGTATCTTTAACTGCAGGGCTTGGAACGTCTCATGCACTTGTATGAAGACGCCTGTGGGCTTAATAAGATGCTGGAAATCAAGCTTGAAAAAGCTGAAGCCACCATAGCTGATCAAGGAACAATTGCAGCTGCCAAGTCCCAGCATTATGAAGACAAATACAAGGCAATGACCCAGGAACACCAAGCTGCCCTCCACAAAGCCAATGAGGATGCTCAAGCCAAACTAGATGCCGCCCTTCTTCAATACCAGCAGGATATGAGTTCATATCGGGACAGTCTCAAAGCATCCGTTGTTATCTCCCTTCTCTAAGCCAGGTTAAGGATGGCTTATGAGGCCAAGAACTTGGGCTTCGAATGCCCCTCCTGGAATGTAAAGGCTTGGGAAGCGAAACTACAGGATCTTGGAGGTCATCCCGTCGCTCATCCTACAAAGCATGCTGGTGAAGAGCCTTCTAAGGCGGCAGAGGAAGTGGCCAATGCTGGTGATGATGTCGAGAAAAATCCTGAGGGGGATGCTGGTGCAGATGCTGGGAAGGAAGTTGTTGATCAAGAAGGTGCTGCCCCTTAGGCGGCGAAGTGGGCGATGATGGATATACGTGCCAAGGCCGGAGCCCACTTTTTTAAATTTCATGGTTATGGTTTGTACAAACAATTTACTTTTCCTGTCGTTGAACAATTTATATTTCCTGCACTAGAACAATACGATGACCAAAGGTGGATGGGTCCTGGGTTTTCAGGATGAAGCCCTTGGTCATCGGTTAGTATAACCTGTTTTGAATGTCGTATCGGTTGAAGGTGGACAGGTCCCGTTTTGAGATAGAACCTTCAACCGCTACATAAGTATGGTAAAGACTAATTGTGCTTTTGGTGGATGGGCCTCGGTTTGAGGTGAAACCAAAAGCACAACTTTTGACATGTTAATAATATAACTTCCTTTTGACTTATTTGTTGTTTTCTGTATTTCTTAGTGTAGATCTTAGCTTTGCAAAAATTTCGTACAACTATCTTTTGAAAATATCCTGATCAATATACTCAATGATACATTATGAAAACTTTTATTAAATATAACTCCTAAAAATTCAATCAACTTTAGAGAAAACTTTTAAAGAATAAAAGATAGTCCACTTTCTAAAAACCCATTTTGACAATACTTGTTTGATCAAGGTTTTAATTTCAAACTAGTATCACTTCCAAATATTTTAATCAAATATCCTGAAACGCATCCCAACAACACATTTTGAAGATATATCCTGAAGATATATCCTTTTCAGGATACTTAAACCTTAACCTGAGTTATAAAATTTATGTAAAGTTTATAAAGGAAAGATCATACCAGGAACTGAGTCTAACCCTAGTATCAATCTCCAACCCTTTTGCGACTTCTCCTACTAAGATGTCCCCAGTTCGAGACTCTTAGCTTAACTTTGATCCTTTATGCATCAACAATTGCTTTAGATGGAATGTCCCCTGTGCATAATGTCCTCGAATACTTAGAAATTTCCTGGAAATCAGTTCCAATTGTATAGACAATTTCTTGTGTTACAGGGGTAAAACCCAAAATATACTGGAGATAAATCCTTCGTATCCCGGGGGAAATCCCAAATTTTCGTGCGCTACATGCGGGAGTGTATAAACTCCAAGACTTAGAAAGGTGAAAACCTTTAAACCTTAGAGAGTATGAAAATACCCTTTATGAGAGAGGGTGATCAATCCTCATATACCTTTAGGATTCAGGATATAGCCAATAGTAACGAAATTGTCAGCCACTTTTACATGGACTGGTCCCGCCACCTTGAACTATTCCCGAATAACTTGCGTTCCAGGCGGGGTGTTTAAACCCAATTCGGAAGAAAGGTGAATACCTTTAAACCTGTGAAGGGATCAGGATCCCTTATACGTGAGAGAGGGGGCCAATCCTCTAATCTTTCGAAGTATCCTGAGTGTGTATCCTGGTGCTATATCCCAAAGCATATACTGCAAAACATCTTCAAAATAAGGTGGGTGTTAGCTTGGCTAACACCCCTCCGATGCTTAAGTCAGTATTGGGTTTCAATAAATCAAACCAAACATATTTAAAAGAGATAGAATTCATACCATCCTGAGTTAGAAATTAAATTCTAAACTCACTTGAAATAAAGCTTAAGGTGTATAGCATTCCAAGATCTCGGTAGCATATCCCCCTCCATATTCTTGAGTCGGTATGCACCTTTTCCTGATTCTGATTCAACCTCATATGGTCCTTCCCATTTTGGAGCCAGCTTTCCATCAGCAGGATTAGTAGTATTCTGAAAAGCCTTTCTTAACACCCAGTCTCCAACTTTGAACCTTCTAGTCCTTATATTCTTGTTGTATGCTCTGGATATCCTTTGTTGATATGCTGCCATTCTTAGCCGTGCTGCATCTCTTGTCTCATCAATAGTATCCAGCTCCTGGCATAGGACTTCAGGATTCTGCTCAGGATTCCTGAGGTTGGATCTTGCTGTAGGTATCACCATTTCCGTCGGGATCACCGCTTCTGCTCCAAACACTAAGGAAAATGGGGTTTGACCAGTTGCATTTTTTACCGTCGTTCTATCAGCCCACAAAACAAAGGGTAGTTCTTCTGCCCGTCTTCCTTTCTTGGCCCCTAATCTCTTCTTCAAGTTGTTGACAATTATCTTGTTTGATGATTCAGCTTGTCCATTTGCTTGAGGATGTACCAGGGTAGACGTAATCATTTTGATTCCCCAACTCTTGCAGAAGTCAGTAGTCCTTTTACTTATAAATTGAGATCCGTTGTCACAAATTATCTCAGCTGGTACTCCAAACCTAGTCAGGATATTCCTTTTTATGAAGGATACCACTTCCTGATCTCTAACTTGAACAAATGCTTCTGCTTCAACCCACTTGGAGAAATAATCCGTCATTGCCAACATGAAAACCTTTCCTCCTGGAGCCTTTGGAAGCTTTCCCACTATATCCATACCCCACTTCATAAACGGCCACGGGGAAACAATAGGATACAACGGTTCAGCAGGCTGATGTAATATGTTACTATGTCTTTGACATGCATCACATCTTCGAGCATATTCTGTGGCATCTTTCCTCATCGTCGGCCAATAATATCCTGTCCTTAATATTTTTGAGAATAAGGACCTGCCCCCAGTATGGTTGCCACAATCCCCTTCATGTATATCCTGAAGTACTTCTTTGGTTTCGGGATCCTCCAAGCACCTCAGATATGGTCCTGCAAGAGATTTCTTATACAAAACATCATTTATAATAGTGAATCGTGATACCTTCATTCTAAAGGCTTTAGGATTCTCATTCTTTGGGATGTGTCCTTCCTTGAGATATCTCATGATTGGAACCATCCAGGACTTAGGATCCTCCTCAGGATACTCATCATCAGGATCCTGAATATTTATTACTTCCTTATCCTGAGGATTCATCGCAGGATATAGGATATGTAATATTGGTATTCGGGTTCCTTCCGGTATCCTGACCGATGATCCCAGATTTACCAAGGCATCAGCTTCAGCATTATCTTCTCTTGGTACCTGTTCAAGTGTAAAAATATCGAAATACCCTGCTAATTTTTTTAGAATTTCGAGATACTCGATTAACTTCTCTCCCTTAACTGCATAGGTTCCATTAAAATGATTAGTGATTAACAAGGAGTCAACATATACTTGCAAATTCTTGATATTCATATTTTTAGCCAACTCTAATCCTGCAATTAAAGCCTCATACTCTGCCTCATTATTAGTAGCAGGAAATTCACACCTAATAGCCTGGGGTAATATGTCCCCCTGTGGCGATTTTAGTAGTATATCTAAACCTACACCTCTTACGTTAGATGCACCATCAGTATATAATGTCCAGCATTCTAAGTTTTCTCCTAGCTGTTGTACTTCTAAATCTACTTCATTTTGAATGTCACTACTGAGATCAACCACAAAGTCAGCTAAAGCCTGAGACTTTATGGCATTTCTAGGCTCATATACTAAGTCATAAGCACTCAATTTTACTGACCACTTGGCCATCCTACCTGACATCTCTGGTTTCCTAAGCACGTTTTTAACAGGATAATTGGTTTTAACATGAATCCTATGTGTCTCGAAATAATGTCTAAGTTTTGTTGATGCCATAACTGATGCTAATATCAACTTTTCTAAATGAGAATATCTAGTTTCAGCATCTAATAAACTTTTACTAACATAATAGACAAGATATTGCTGACCTTCATGGTCCTTTATAAGAACGGCACTTACAGCATTCCCTGATACAGCGAGGTATAGGGATAGTGGTTCACCATTTTCAGGCTTCATCAATAGTGGTGTAGTTGAGAGATATCTCTTCAAATCCTACAAGTCTGCTTCATGCTTTGCTCCCCATTCTAACTTCTTATTCTTCTTGAGGATATCATAAAATTCCTTGCATTTATCCGAGGATCTTGAAATAAATCTGTTCAATGCTGCTACTCGGCCTGTCAACCGTTGAACATCCTTCATATTTGAAGGTGATTTGATATCTAAGATGGCTTTGATCTGCTCCGGGCTTGCCTCTATTCCTCTTTTGGTCACCATATATCCTAGAAACTTTCCTGCCCCCACTCCGAAATGACACTTAGCAGGATTCAGCTTCATGTTATACAGATCCAGGATATCAAATGCTCCCTTAATATCCTGGAGGTGATCCTCAGCCTTTTTAGATTTCACCACCATATCATCGATGTATATCTCCATTGTGTCCCCCAGCTTATCTTTGAACATCATGTTCACCAATCTCTGGTATGTTGCACCTGCATTTTTCAAACCGAAAGGAATAGCAGTATAACAATAAATACCTGTTGGTGTCATGAAGGCAGTATCCTCCTGGTCCGAAGGCTCCATTTGAATTTGCTGAAATCCTGAGGATGCATCCATGAAGGTTAACATCTCATGCCCGACGGTAGCGTCCACCATGGCATCAATATGAGGAAGAGGAAATGGGTCTTTAGGACAAGCCTTATTCAAGTCTGTGTAGTCTACACAGACTCTCCATTTCCCATTTTTCTTCTGTACCACAACTACATTTGCCAGCCATCTTGGGAATTTTACTTCTCTGATCATTTTGGACTTCAACAATCTTTCAACTTCCTCTTGGATAATTGCATTTCGTTTAGGAGGAAACTTCCTTCTTTTTTGCTGTATAGGCTTGAACGTGTTGTCAATTCCAAGCTTGTGAGTGATGATGTCTTTAGATATACTTGTCATATCCTCATGCTTCCATGCAAATGTTGACATCCTGCACTTCAAAAAGTTAGTTAATTGTTCTTCAATATCCCGAGGGATATTGGCTCCTACCAGCACCGAGATATCAGGATTATCCTGATCCAGGATAACTTTCTTCGTATCCTGCTCTGAAGCCTCCACGATATCCTGGGCCCGCATCTTTAATTGCTATGCTGGATTAGGCTTGGTTGAGGATTTCATTGAGGATGAGTAGCATTCCTTTGCCTCCTGCTGATCACTATCAACTTTGACGACCCCCCAAGGGGTAGGGATCTTGATGCACTGGTGATAAGTCGATGGCACGGCCTTCATGTCATGGATCCATGGCCTGCCTAGTATGATGTTATAGCAGGATAGGGAGTCCATCACACAGAAGCGTTGTATCGAGTTGACCCCTTCAACATATACTGGTAACTTTATCTCTCCTACGGTATTTCTAGCTTCTCCACTGAAACCAACGAGCACAGTGGACTTCGAAGTAATGTCCATCAGAGATACATTCATCCTCTTCAATGTTTCCAGCTGAATTATGTTGACGGAGCTACCATTGTCCACCAATATCCTGCGTACAAAATGGTTGGCAACATATAATGTTATTACAAGAGCATCATGGTGAGGATCCTGGACAGTATCCCTGTCATCACTATCGAAAGTGATCACTTTATCGGTTGTAAGGGTAGTCATCCTAGCTGGTTTGTCTCCCCTTTCGGTCTTAGCTTCCTTTGCATGTCTCTTGGCCGCCGAATACGAAGTCCCACAAATGTCGGATCCTCCTGAAATAAAGTTAATTATTTTGGCATCTGCTGGGGGTGATGCTGCTCGTTCAGGATCCTTCTCAGGATCCTGCCCTTTATTCTTCTTTCTTCCCAGCAAATCCTTCAGGTACCCCTAGCTTAACAGGTAACTTATTTCTTTCCTTAGAGCAATGCAATCCTCGGTCACATGTCCGAAATCTTCATGGAAGGCACACCATTTGGATTTATCCTTCCAATCAGCTTTCTGCTGGTTCTTTCGAGGCCACCTAGCTTTGTCTCCTAAACCCTGCATAGCATACATTAACTCAGGTATATTAACAGAAAAGCAATATTCAGATAATTCAGGATATTCTTCAGGATCCTCGTCTTCAACAACATTCACTTTCTTGTTATCATTTCTGCCATATGGCTTGGAGCGATATGGTTTGTACGAGGATTCTGATTTCCTGTTGACTGATTCGTAGGTTGAGGTAGAATTCATCCTCTCTTGCATCTTCTTGTCATCTTCCAAGCGGATATATCTCAAAGCCCTGTTACGAGCTTCGTCGAGATTCCTGCAGGGATTCATTACAAGATCCTGATAAAACTGAGAATCCTTTTGTAACCCCATCTTAAAAGCCTGCACAGCTGTTGCAACATCAAGATGTGGGATATCCAAGGATTCTCGACTAAACTTGTTCACATAATCCCTCAAGGATTCCTGAGGTCCTTGAGTTATCCTATAAAGATCACTGGTTAGTTTCTCAAAACTCCGACTGTAAGAAAACTGACTATTAAATAAATTAACCAAATGAGCAAACGAAGTAATTGAGTGAGGAGGAACATTTAACAGCCATTTTAAGGCTGATCCTGTCAAGGTAGAACCGAAACCCTTGCATAAGCATGCTTCCTTGAGTTCCAGAGGGATAGGGTTAATCTCCATTCTTTCTCTATACTGGGCAATATGCTCTTCAGGATCCGTAGTCCCATCATACAGTTTCATGTTGGGGGTCTGAAATCTTTTTGGGATTTCAGCATCACAGATAGGATATGCAAAGCGGGATATCCTGTGGCTGTCTTGAGATACTTCCGGAATTGGCTGGACCACTCCAGGTACACTGGACATCATGTCCTTCAATTTCTGAAGCTCCCTAGTAAATGTCGACGTCATACATGCATCCTGCAAAGACCCATTATTGTTAGTAGCAAGGATATTATTATTTGACACGTTACCGGTCTGAGGATTCTGGCCATATCCTGAAGCATATCCTGAGCTCCTCACAGTTGACATCCTGACCGAGGAGGGTATCTCAGGGGTATGATTCTGAGAATGGCTTGGGACGATGTTCCTCCGGTTATCCTCAGTGTAAACTGCAGAACTGAAGTTCAAAGCCCTAGGCTGTATAGGAGTAACAGTTTCTTCAGCAGGTCTACTTGGGCCGGATTTCAAGAGTTGTATTTCTCTCATCAGCATTCGATTAGTTTCCTGCTGCTGCCTCATCTGTTCCTGTACACTACCAAACAAATTCAGAATTTCATCATTAGATGCCAAAACAGGACCGGATCTTTGGGTACTGGGAGCGGGGATAACATCCCGAGCTACATGACTTTCAATTCCGTGTGATGAAGCTTGCATTCTTGGAGGAGGAGGTGGAAGCACCGAACCAATTATTGCAGAGGTTGTAGCAGACATGGTGGAAGAGCTCATGTTTGATCTCGAGGCCATTGAAAACAATTTAGAAAAAAGTTTTGACAAAAGAAAACTGAGTAATGATTTTACTAAAGTTTTTAGCAAAAATAGCACCACTTGCCCCACGGTGGGCGCCAAATTGTTTTGGTAAAAAATTACCGAAGTAATTAAGTGATCAAATTAGTTAAGTGAGGTAGTGTGCTAGAAATGAGTGTCAAAAATATGTTATTCAAGTTAATTGTAAAAACAGTTTCAGGATACGGCTCAGGATATAGAGCTGTATCTACGATCAAACAATGAGCGAAAAATTAAAGGTTGACACGTGATGTACGAGGAAAGCCCTTGATCAATCTAGATTGCTGGCACAAAACCTCGGGAGCTGACAATCGCAGTTGCCTTGTTCTTCTATTGCTTCAAATATCAGGATACAGTGCAGGATGTGATGCGGATCAACTAGGTGTTACAATGTAATTCGAATACAAGTGTTTGCGTATAGTGAGCTAGAGAGCAAAAGTGTTCGAAAGTGTGTGTGAAAGTTGCGTGCCTTAATCTGATCCGCCCCCATCTATTTATAGTAAAAGAAATGCAACAAACTATCCTAAATAACCGGGATCCGGTGAATATTCCCCACTCGAACGTTGTAGACCTGGTCTTTCGGGTTCAACGTCTCTCACATAACAGATACGCCCGAGTCTTGAGGAGAAGAAGTCCATCTGACCGTTAGTAACCCATAGCATCTAACCTGCACGTGGTTAATTTAGTTAACCCCAGGATATCGCCCAGGATGTTAGCAATATCCTAATCCAGTATCCTGATCACAAGCAAAAAACCAAAAGCAGGATATTAGTCAGGATATATACGCTCAGAAAATGACCCATAACAGTGCTATTCGTATTAAAGACCTTGCTAAAATCTTTACTTGGTTTTCTTTTTTTGAAACTTTTTGCTACACTATTTTCAATGGCCTCAAAATCAAAACATGAGCTCTTTTACCATGTCTGCTACAACCTCTGCAACAATTGGTTTGGTGCTTCCACCACCTCCAAGGACGCAAGCTTCTTCACAGCGTCAAGCTCCTCCGAGGAGGGTTGAAACTTACACATCTCGGGATATTGTTCCTACTCAGAATATCCATGGATCTGCTGCCTCAGGGAGAACTCCTATTATGGCTTCTAATGATGAAATTCTAACTTTGTTTGGTAGTATACAAGATCAAATGAAGCAACAACAGGAGACCAACCAAATGCTGATAAGAGAGACACAACTCTTGAAATCCAACTCAAACAGGCCTGCTGAGGATACTGTCACTCCCTTGCAACCCAGAGCATTGAACTTCAGCTCAGTAGTGTATACTAAGGATAACTGGAGCAATATTGTACCTAGCCATTCCCAGGGTCATACTCCTGAGATACCTTCATCGGTCAGGGTATCAACTGTAAGAGGCTTAGGATATGCTCCAGGATATGGCCAGAATCCTCAGGCTGGTAACGTGTCTAATATTGTTAATACTCCCGCTACTAATAGTTGATCTTTGCAGGATACAGGTGTGACGTCAGCACTCTTCAGGGAGCTTCAGAAGTTGAAGGATATGATATCCAGTGTACCTGGGATAGTCCAGCCGATTCCTGAAGTATCCCAGGATAGCCATAGGATATCCCGGTTTGCATATCCTATATGTGATGCTGAAATTCCGAAAAGATTTCAAACCCCCAACATGAAGCTCTATGACGGGACCACGGATCCTGAAGAGCATATTGCTCAGTATAGGGAGAGGATGGAGATTAACCCTATCCCTCTAGATCTCAAGGAAGCATGCCTCTGCAAGGGTTTTGGCTTTACTTTGACAGGATCAGCCTTAAAATGGCTCTTAAACGTTCCACCTCATTCAATTACATCATTTGCTCATTTAGTTAACTTGTTTAACAATCAATTTTCTTGCAGTAGAAGTTTTGAGAAACTAACCAGTGATCTCTACAGGATAACTCAAGGTCCTCAAGAATCCCTATGGAATTATGTAAACAAGTTTAGTAGGGAATCCTTGGACATCCCTCACCTCGATGTTGCCATGGCTGTACAGGCATGCAAAATGGGATTGCAGAAGGATTCCCGATTTTATCAGGATCTTGTAATGAATCCTTACAGGAACCTGGATGAAGCTCAAAACAGGGCTTTGAGATATATCAGACTGGAAGACGACAAGAAAATGCAAGAGAGGATGAATTCATCCTCAACATATGAATCAACTAACAGAAAGTCAGAATCCTCATATAAACCATATCGTTCTAAGCCATATGACAGGAATGATAGCAAGAAAGTGAATGCTGTTGAGGATGAGGATCCTGAGGAATATCCTGAGTTGTCAGAATATTGTTTTTCTATTAATATACCTGAACTAATGTATGCTATGCAGGGTTTGGGAGATAAAGCAAGATGGCCCCGGAAGAACCAACAAAAGACTGACCGGAAAGATAAATCCAAGTGGTGTGCTTTCCATGAGGATTTTGGACATGTGACGGAAGATTGCATAGCCCTGAGGAAGGAAATAAGCTACCTGCTAAGCAAAGGATACCTGAAGGATCTTCTGAGCAGGAAAAAGAATAAGGGTCAGGATATTGAGAAGGATCCTGAACGAGCAGCATCACCCCCTCCAGATGCCAAGATAATTAACTTTATTTCAGGAGGATCCGACATTTGTGGAACCTCTTATTCTGCAGCAAAAAGACATGCAAAGGAGGCTAAGGCAGAACGGGGGGATAAGCCGACCAGGATGACAACCCTCACAACCGATAAAGTGATAACGTTTAATAGTGATGACAGGGATAGTGTCCAGGATCCCCATCATGATGGTTTGGTAATAAATTTATATATTGCTAATCATTTTATGCGTAGGATACTGGTAGATAATGGCAGTTCCGTCAACATTATTCAACTGGAAACACTAAAGAGAATGAATATTTCCCAGATGGAGATGACTTTAAAATCCACTGTACTTGTAGGGTTCAGTGGAGAGGCCAAGAATACTGTGGGAGAAATAAAGCTGCCAGTATATGTTGAGGGAGTGAATTCAATGCAACGTTTCTGTGCCATGGATTCATTATCCTGCTACAATATTGTTATGGGCGAAATTCTGAGCCCATATCCTGAGAAATATCTTGGATTATATATTGGTTATATGATATCTGTTCACATCCGGGATGCTGATTCAGGATATTGGTAACATCCTGAATGGTATCCTCAGGATCACTAATGGATTATGTGCAGGTACGTGGGTTGAAGCTAGCAACGTTCACAAGGAATTATTTCGCGGAAGACTCGGTCCAAGCCGTTCGAATAAAGTCGTTGGTGCCGTATTACTCGGTCTACAACGTTTACAATGGAATATTCGGAGTATCCCATATTTATAGGAATTATCGTTTGTAATTTGTTACTATAAATAGGTGGGTATACCAGATTGAATAGGACATCACATCAACACTCGCTACACTCTTACACTTGTTCTCTAGCAATTTTCACTTTCGCACAAAAGCATTGTAACACTTAGCGATCTGGTCTATATCCTGCACTGTATCCTGAAGTTTAAAGCAATAAGAAGAACAAGGGCAGCTGCGATTGTCAGCTCCCGAGGTTTTATGCCGGCGATCTAGATTGATCAAGGGCTTTCCTCATACATCTCGTGTCACCTCCTTTACTTTTTGCTCATTGTTTGATCGTAGATACAGCTCAATATCCTGAGCCGTATCCTGAATACTGTTTTTCCAAACAACTTAACAAGCATATTTTCAACACACTTTTTAGCACACTACCTCACTTAACTAATTTGATCACTAAATTGCTTTGGTAATTTTTGACCAAAACAATTTGGCGCCCACCGTGGGGCAAGTGGTGCTCTCTTTACTAAAAAATTTTGTGAAATCATTAATCGGTTTTCTGTTTTCAAAATTTTTTGCCACATTGTTTACAATGGCCTCAAGATCAAACGTGAGCTCATCTACTGTGTCTGCTACAACCTCTGCTACTACTGGTCCGGTGCTTCCACCACCTCCTCCAAGATGCCATCTTCTTCGCAACCCCAGGATGTTATCCCTACTCGGAGTATTCAGGGATCTGCTCCGATTTTAGCTTCTAATGATGAAATTCTAACCTTATTTGGAAGTGTGCAGGAACAAATGAGGCAGCAACAGGAAACAAACCAAATGCTGTTGAGGGAAATACAACTCCTGAAGTCTGGTTCGAGCAGATCTGCTGAGGATATCATCACTCCACTACAACCCAGAACTCTGAACTTCAGTTCGGCTGTGTACACTGAGGATAATAGGGGGAATATTGTGCCCAGCCTTCCTCAGAATCATACTCCTGAAATACCCTCCTCGGTCAGGATGTCGACCATCAGGAGCTCAGGATATGCTTCAGGATATGTGCAAAATCCTCTGACGGGTAACGTGTCAAATAATAATAATAATACTCATGCTGCTAACAATAGTGGATCTTTGCAGGATACAGGTGTAACATCAGCATTTACTAGGGAGCTTCAGAAGCTGAAGGACATGATATCCAGTGTGCCAGGAGTGGTCCAGCCGATCCCGGAAGTGTCCCAAGACAGCCACAGGATATCTCGCTTTGCATATCCTATCTGTGATGCTGAGATTCCAAAGAGATTTCAAACCCCTAATATGAAGCTTTATGATGGAACTACGGATCCTGAAGAGCATATTGCCCAGTATAGGGAAAGAATGGAGATTAACCCTATCCCCCCGGATCTCAAGGAAGCATGCTTGTGCAAGGGTTTTGGTTCTACCTTAACAGGATCAGCCTTGAAATGGCTCTTGAATGTTCCCCCGCATTCGATTACATCTTTTGCCCACTTAGTGAATTTATTTAATAGTCAGTTTTCTTGTAGTAGAAGCTTTGAGAAACTAACAAGTGACCTCTACAGGATAACACAAGGGCCACAAGAATCCCTGAGAGATTATGTGAACAAGTTCAGCCGGGAATCCTTAGACATTCCGCATCTTGATGTTGCAACAGCTGTGCAAGCTTTCAAAATGGGGCTGCAAAAAGATTCTCAATTTTACCAAGACCTTGTAATGAACCCATGCAGGAACTTGGATGAAGCTCGAAATAGGGCCCTAAGATATATTCGATTGGAGGATGACAGAAAGATGCAAGAGAGGATGAACTCGTCCAACACCTATGAGTCAACTAACAGGAAGTCAGAATCCTCATTTAAGCCATATCGCCCTAAGCCATATGGTAGAAATGAAAATAAGAAAGTGAATGCTATCGAAGACGAGGATCCTGAAGAATATCCTGAGTTATCGGAATATTGCTTTTCTGTTAACATTCCTGAATTAATGTATGCCATGCAGGGTTTAGGAGACAAGGCTAGGTGGCCTTGAAAGAATCAACAAAAGGCCGATTGGAAAGATAAGTCAAAATGGTGTGCTTTCCACGAGGATTTCGGACATGTAACTGAGGATTGCATTGCTCTAAGGAAAGAAATAAGCTATCTCCTAAGCAAGGGATATCTGAAAGATCTCTTAGGAAGGAAGAAGAATAAGGGTCAGGATACTGAGAAGGATCCTGAGCGAGCAACGTCACCTCCCGCGGATGCCAAGATAATCAACTTTATTTCGGGAGGATCCGACATTTGTGGGACTTCGTATTCGGCGGCAAAGAGACATGCAAAAGAAGCTAAGGCTGAAAGGGGAGACAAACCTGTCAGGATGACTACCCTCACAACTGACAAAGTGATCACATTTGATGCTGACGACAGGGATACTGTTCAAGATCCTCATCATGATGCTCTGGTAATAACATTATATGTGGCTAACCATTTTGTACGCAGGATACTGGTTGATAATGGCAGCTCCGTCAACATAATCCAACTAGAAACTCTGAAGAGAATGAATGTATCTCCGATGGATATCATTTCGAAGTCCACCATGCTTGTTGGGTTCAGTGGAGAGGCTAGGAACACAGTGGGAGAGATAAAGTTACCAGTATATGTTGAAGGAGTCAACTCGATACAACGTTTCTGTGTGATGGATTCTCTATCCTGCTATAACATCATACTGGGAAGACCATGGATTCACGATATGAAGGCTGTGCCATCAACATATCACCAATGCATCAAGATCCCTACCCCTTGGGGAGTCGTCAAGGTTGAAAGTGATCAACAGGAGGCGAAAGAATGTTACTCATCCTCAATGAAATCCTCAACCAAGCCTAGTACAGCATAGCAATTAAAGATGCGGGCCCAGGATATCATGGAAGATCCGGAGCAGGATGTGAAGAAAATTATCCTGGATCAGGATAATCCTGATATCTCGGTGCTCGTAGGAACCAATATCCCTCAGGATATTGAAGAACAGTTAACTAACTTTTTGAAATGCAGGATGTCAACGTTTGCATGGAAGCATGAGGATATGACAGGCATATCCAAAGACATTATCACTCACAAGCTTGGAATTGACAAATCATTCAAGCCTGTTCAGCAAAAAAGAAGGAAATTTGCTCCTGAGCGGAATACGATTATCCAAGAGGAAGTTGAAAGATTGTTGAAGTCCAGGATGATCAGAGAAGTTAAATTTCCAAGATGGCTAGCAAACGTAGTTGTGGTACAGAAGAAAAATGGGAAATGGAGAGTCTGTGTAGACTACACAGATTTGAACAAGGCTTGTCCTAAAGACCCATTTCCTCTTCCTCACATTGATGCAATGGTGGATGCTACTGCCGGGCATGAAATGTTGACCTTCATGGATGCATCCTCAGGATTTCAACAGATTCAAATGGAACCCTCTGACCAGGAGGATACTGCCTTCATGACACCAACATGTATTTATTGTTATATGGCTATGCCTTTTGGTTTGAAAAATGCAGGTGCAACATATCAGAGATTGGTAAATATGATGTTCAAAGACAAGCTGGGGGACACCATGGAGGTATACATTGACGATATGGTGGTAAAATCAAAGAAAGCCCAGGATCACCTCTAGGATATTAAAGGAGCATTTGATATCCTGGACCAATATAACATGAAGCTAAATCCTGCTAAGTCTCATTTCGGAGTGGGGGCAGGAAAATTTCTAGGATATATGGTGACCAAAAGAGGAATAGAGGCGAGCCCGGAACAGATTAAAGCCATCTTGGATATTAAATCACCCTCAAATATGAAAGATGTTCAACGATTAACAGGGAGAGTGGCAGCATTAAACAGATTTATTTCAAGATCTTCAGAGAAATGCAAAGAGTTTTATGATATCCTGAAGAAGAATAAGAAATTTGAATGGGGTGAGAAGCATGAAGCAGCCCTGCAGGATTTTAAGCAATATCTTACAACTGCACCTCTGCTGATGAAGCCTGAGAATGGTGAACCACTATCCCTATACCTCGCAGTATCAGGAAATGCTGTAAGTGCCGTCCTTGTAAAGGATCATGAAGGTCAGCAATATCCTGTTTATTATGTTAGTAAAAGTTTGTTAAATGCTGAAACTAGGTATTCTCATTTAGAAAAATTGATACTAGCATTAGTTATGGCATCAACGAAGCTTAGACATTACTTTGAGACACATAGGATTCATGTTAAAACAAATTATCCTGTCAAAAATGTGCTTATGAAACCAGAGATGTCAGGCAGGATGGCCAAGTGGTCAGTAAAATTAAGTGCTTATGATTTAGTATATGAACCTAGAAATGCCATAAAGTCTCAGGCTTTAGCTGACTTTGTGGCTGATTTCAGTAGTGACATTCAGGATGAGGTAGACCTAGAAGTTCAACAGTTAGGAGAATCCTCAGGATCCTGGACATTATATACTGATGGTGCATCTAATGTACGAGGAGTAGGATTGGGAATACTACTAAAATCGCCACAGGGGGACATGTTACCCTAGGCTATTAGATGTGAATTTCCTGCTACTAATAATGAAGCAGAGTATGAGGCTTTAATTGCAGGATTAGAGTTGGCTAAGAATATGAATATCAAGAATTTGCAAGTATATGTTGACTCCTTGTTAATTACTAACCATTTTAATGGATCCTATGCAGTCAAGGGTGAGAAATTAATCGAATACCTCGATATTCTAAAAAAATTAGCAGGATATTTCGATGTTTTTACACTTGAACAGGTACCAAGGGAGGACAATGCTGAAGCAGATGCTTTGGCAAACCTGGGATCATCAATCAGGATACCAGAAGGGACCCAAATACCAATATTACATATCTTGTATCCTGCAACGAATCCTCAGGATAAAGAAGTAGCGGGTATTCAGGATCCTGGAGCAGAGTATCCTGAAAAGAATCCTAAATCCTGGATGACTCCAATCATGAGATATCTCAAGGAAGGACACATCCCCGAAGATGAAAATCCTAAGGCATTTAGGATGAAGGTATCACGATTCACTATTATAAATAATGTTTTATACAAGAAATCTCTTGCAGGACCGTATTTGAGGTGCTTGGAGGATCCTGAAGCAAAAGAAGTACTTCAGGATATACATGAAGGGGATTGTGGTAACCACACTGGGGGCAGGTCATTGTTCTCGAAAGTATTAAGGACAGGATATTATTGGCCAACGATGAGGAAAGATGCTGCAGAATATGCTCAAAGGTGTGATGTATGTCAAAGGCATAGTAACATACTACATCAACCAGCTGAACCACTATATCTTGTAGTTTCCCCTTGGCCATTCATGAAATGGGGGATGGATATAGTAGGGAAGTTACCAAAAGCTCCGGGAGGAAAAGTCTTTATGCTAGTGATGACGGATTATTTCTCTAAATGGGTTGAAGCTGAAGCATTTGTTCAAGTTAGAGACCAAGAAGTAGTATCCTTCATAAAGAGGAATATCCTGACCAGGTTTGGGGTACCGGCTGAAATTATTTGTGATAATGGGTCCCAGTTTATAAGCAACCGGACTACTGACTTTTGCAAGAGTTGGGGAATCAAAATGATTACGTCGACTCCGGTACATCCTCAAGCGAATGGACAAGCTGAATCCTCGAACAAGATAATTGTCAATAACTTAAAGAAGAGACTTGGAGCCAAAAAAGGAAGATGGGCAGAAGAATTATCCTTTGTTTTGTGGGCTGATAGGACAACGGTAAAGAATGCAACAGGCCAAACCCCATTTTCCTTGGTATTTGGAGCAGAAGCAATGATTCCAACGGAAATGGCGATACCTACTGCAAGATCTATCCTGCAGGATCCTGAACAGAATCCTGAAGCCTTATGTCAAGATTTGGATACTATAGATGAAAAGAGAGATGCAGCAAGGCTAAGGATAGCAGCATATCAACAAAGAATATCCAGAGCATATAACAAGAATATAAGAACTAGGAGATTTCGAGTTGGTGATTGGGTGCTAAGAAAGGCTTTTCAAAATACCACTAATCCTGCCGATGGCAAGTTAGCTCCAAAATGGGAAGGACCATATGAAGTTGAGTCAGAGGCAGGGAAAGGAGCTTATCGACTCAAGAATATGGAAGGGGATATGTTACCAAGATCCTGGAATGCAATACACT
The DNA here is from genome assembly GCA_030545235.1 of Helianthus tuberosus. Taxonomy (NCBI): domain Eukaryota; kingdom Viridiplantae; phylum Streptophyta; class Magnoliopsida; order Asterales; family Asteraceae; genus Helianthus; species Helianthus tuberosus. Next base: position 121,537,859 of record CM060451.1, on the reverse strand, counting down.
TAAAGCTCTATTTCAAGTAAGAATAGAATTTAATTTCTATCTCAGAATGGTATGTATTCTATCTTTTTAAATATATTTGTTTATTATCTTGAACCCAATACTGACTTAAGCATCGGAGGGGTGTTAGCCAAGCTAACACCCACCTTAGTTTACAGTTGTTTTGCAGCATATGTTTCAGGATATAGCTCCAGGATATGCACTCATGATAACTCGAAAGATTAGAGGATTGGCCCCCTCTCTCACGTTTAAGGGAACTGATCCCTTCAAAGGTTTAAAGGTATTCACCTTTCTTTCGAATTGGGTTTAAACACCTCGCCTGGAGCGCAAGTTGTCTAGGTATAGTTCAAGGTAGCGGGACCAGTTCATGTAAAAGTGGCTGACAATTTCGTTACTATCGGCTATATCCTGGACCCTAAAGGTATATGAGGATTGATCACCCTCTCTCACGAAAGGGTATTTTCATACTCTATAAGGTTTAAAGGTTTTCACCTTTCTAAGATTTGGAGTTTATACACTCTCGCCTGTAGCGCATGAAACTCAGGGTTTATCCCCAGGATATCAGGGTTTATCCCCAGGATATCAGGGTTTATCCCCAGGATATCAGGGTTTATCCCCAGTATGCTAAGGATTCATTTCATAATATCAAGGGTTTTGCCTCGAGGTATTTGGAATTTATTCAAGCCAAAGTATGAATATATTTGCATTTCTGTGACATACACAGGGGACATACATTATACTATTCAAAGATTGGATCCAAGTTTGTAAGTATGCACTGGGGACATTCCTAAGGTGGAAGATTGGAATTGACTCTCTAAGAGTCTTTGGTATGATCTCTCCTTTTTTCAAATGACTTAAGTTTTTCAAATTATATGACAATATCCTGACCAGGATATCTCTAAGAATACTTGTCAGGATATTTTCAGAATGTGTTCCCATAATATTCTTAAAAATATTCAAACATAACAATTTTCATAAGTAAAATTTGTACACTAATAACAACAATAATAAAGTCAAAAGAGAAGTTATATTATTAACATACCAAAAGATGTGCTCTTAGTTTCACCTCAAAACAAGGCCCATCCACTAAGAGCACTAATAGTTCCTTACCATATTTACCCAACAGTTGAAGGTTTCGTCTCAAACCGAGACCCATCCACCTCTAACTGTTGTATTGTTCAAAAAGCATGCAGGAAATGTAAATTGTTCAGATGCAGAAAAGTAAAGTGCAAAAAAGTAAATTGTTTAGGGGATTACAGACCAACATTCAAATTTAAAAAGGTGGGCTCTGGCCTTGGCACGTATATCCGTCATCGGCCACCTGAATGCCCTCACACAGCGGCATCTTCTCCAACCTTCTCCAACTTCTCAGCACCAGCATCCTGAGCAGCATCCTCACCAGCATCCGTCCCAGCATCTGCTCCAGCGTCCTTCTTGTCTCCAGCCTGGTTCACCACCTCTGCTGACTTGGAAGATTCACCGGCTTCGGTAGGAAGTGGCACAGCTTTGCCCCCAAGCTCCTTTAGCTTGGCCACCCAATAGTCAACCGGCCAGGATGGGCATACAAGGCCTGTCTCTTTGGCCTCGTAGGCCATCTTGATGCGAGCCTGTAGCAAGGAGACGATAGCAGAGGCTTTGATTCCTTCCCGGAAAGAAACCATGGCCTGCTCGTGATCCTTTTGGACAGTGGCAAGTTTGAGCTCAGCATCCTGGGTGACCTTCTTCATCATGCCCTTATAGTGCCGGGTCTTCGCTTCAGCAATGGCACCTTGGTCAGCAACGGTGCTTTCAAGCTGTTTGATCCTGGCTTCATGGAGTGTAGCAGTACCACAGGCATCGTTGTATAGGTGGAGCAAATGCTGGAGGCCCTGCACATCAATTTCAGGTATGAGCCAGAATATATTAACCAGGATATCCTGTCAGGATATCCTATCAGGATATATGTGCAGGATGTATGTGAGGATATTACCTTGTTGAGGAAGGATGTCATTGGCTCTAAGGAGTCAGAGAAGCTGAGTTCATCATAGGAGAACCCTTCTGAACCTGGAGCACTGACTTCAAGACCTTTCCTCTTTTTTGCTGTGGAAGCACGAGTCCTTGGATTAGCCTTGGGAGCCAGGAGCGGCTTGGAGCTGGTGGCAGCAGGGGTCTCTTTCTTGACCGTGGCTGGAGTTGGGTAGCTGTCAAGTTCGTCGAGGTCTAGATAGACTGGAACCTTGCTGGAGTCTGCACACAGGGAGTAAAATTCTAAATTTCTCCTAAGTATATCAAATAAAAACATGTATGTACAGGATATTTTGCAGGATCCTTACCAGACATGTTTGCACTTGAAAGAGGACTTGGAGTTGGTGGAGATGGGTTGAAACTTCTTTCAGCCTCTGGAAGGAGTCTGATGGCGTCTATCCTTTTTTGCGAATCAGCAAGAGGAGGTGCAATCTTCCTGAAATCAGCTGCATGCACAACAGGAAAAAGAAAATCAATTAGTTCAGGATATGAAACAGGATAAGAGACAGGATCGTTCTTAAACCCTAAATCCTACCCTTTTTCAACCATTTCACCGGATATTCCGTTCCACCAGGGATTGAGTCTCTTTTTACAAAGAAGAACTTAGATTGCCAGTTATCCTCGTTCCTGGTGGCACGAAGTATCAGCGGGTCGCCGGAAGTGGAATAAAATAAAAATATACTTGAACCATGGCATCTAAGCCGGTAAGCTAGGGGGAGATCGTGGACAGAAAGATCAGGGATGTGGTTGTCACACCCCGACCACGTAGAACATACAAAATGTGGCGGAAACATCGGGGAGTGTTGTAACAGAATTAATGTTTCACAACCATGGAAATTTAAGTTTCGATTTATTGATTAAAAGTGTTACAATGTCTTAACAAACAAGGAAATACAACATAATTAACTAGTCTTGCATCTTTTATTGTCACTAAAGCCCAAGTCTGCCTATGTGTATCTTGATCATCTTATGCAACAGCTCCTGAAAAACACATGTGAAAATAGGTACGTCAGCATAAAAATGCCTGTGAGATACATAGGTTTTTGTGAAAATGAGATTCATGACTTATGTTTAAGAAAATGTTTAGTCATGAACCTTGTAATTTGCTTTGTTTTGTAAATCATTTGAAAAACAATAATTTCAGATGATAAGTATAAATAATAGAATAATGCATGGTTAAATGAGTAACCATGTAAAATGAGTTTGTATTTGTTAAGTTGTTTGTAAAACAATGTATTGTGAAAAGTATGTTATTTGTATAAAATGTTATATGTATCAAACTGAAATGATTCAAATAACGCTACAATATGTGATATCATACAAACACTTATATATAGGAAGTACCAGCGGCGTATCCACCATGCTTGTATCATATTACACACGCATCGTTACTTAATCACTTAATCAAACCAAACCATCAAGATGTAAAATGTTCATGTCTAATGTAAATCATGTAATGTATAACCAAAATGATATGTATGGCTAGTGAAAGGTATCAACTGGACCATATGCACAAAAACAAAGTATTGAAGTAAAACTTGGTTTAAATCAAAGCTATGTTTTGCGTAAATGCATGCTATACTGATATGAACATCTATGCGGTATTGTTAAAATGCATACATCCAAGCCTTGAGACTGAGGCGATAAACCCTTAAACCACTTAAAGGTTTATCTAAATTATGTATATCGAATTCGGTCATTCCTTTCATCCCCTTTCCCTGGGATGTCCGGAACGGGAGTTGTCAATTCCTATGGTACCACTACCTACTAACGAATGGCATGATCAATGTTAATGAATGTATTGTTCCATGTTAAACAAACCAAATGTCATAACAAAATGTAAGCATGTGATGAAAACGATGTACTAAGTATGAACTAAATGGACATACATAGCATAAAATGTAATGTAAAACAATGTACTAAGTACGCACGCAATGGGCATACATAGCATAAAATGTAATGAAATCATGTACTATAAATGTACTAATGAACATAGGAAGTATATGATGTGAAAACAGGAAAGCATGAAAGTAACAAGTAGGCACATGTGTTTCACCCCAAAACAGTTTGGAAAACAGTAAAAGAGGGGTCTATGTACTCACTTGAGAATGCTCAGTAGTCCTTGAGTGACAACCAAACAATGCTAGAGATCACGGAAATCAAACGACACCTAATATAGGTAACTATGTTAATAAACCGGACCTAAATCGGAAGATCGGATAGAATGCGGGTTCGTAAACCAAACGAGTATAGAGACTCGTGTCATATGGTTTAACAAAGCCTACATACTAACTGAAACTTAACCTAATTGTTTACAACCCATTACGACCCGTTTAGGTAGCTTATGCTACTTTAACGCGTCGTTAGCGTGAAACGCGTTCGGACCGCCTAACTAGTTCTACGACAAGTGTTATATGCCTAAACATGTTACATAATCAGTTATGTGACAAAAGTTTAGGTTACATATGCTTAATTACCAATTATACATGAAAAGGGTATTCTGGTAATTTACCTAAGGCATATAAACTACCTATCATACAACTACTTAAACGATGTGACCATAGGGTATAACCTCGGAAGGTTATTCCCTACCTACTATGGTCACCTAATGTATTTGGTCGGATCCTAATGATCGACCAAACTGGGTCGGGTTCGAAGGTATAGGCGATTTATTAGATCGCCTACCCTACGACCCTAGACAACGTGGTAATCAGTGGGCATAGTCCCAAGGGACTATGACCAACGTGATTACACTCACGTTGCGAAGTTCAAACGAACTTCGCATTGACCATTACTGGTCAACGCTGAAAGTCAAACAAAGTTTGACTTTCTGACTCGAAAAGCAATAAAATAAAGAAAAGAACGAAAGAATACTTACGAAGGGTCCCCGAATGCTAATCCCGATCCAAGAACTCAGGTATGAAACAATGGTTTCAACTTAGAGCTCTCAAATCCAGATTCTTGTGAGAAATAAGGTTAAGTGGGTTGGGTATTTATAGGAATACCCGAACCGTTAGGATCGTTTCATGGAAAACGTGCCATGAATCCAACCCATACACTTGTCGGAACCTTATGGTGGCTAGAAATTGGTTCTTATCCGCTGACTAGACGATTGAGAATGTGTGGATGTGGATCGAACAGCTGGAAACTGCTGTTAAAAACACTGAATCTGGTCTGCAGACTGCTTTACGGACCTCAAAGCTGCCAATGTTGAGGTCCGTAAGGTAACAACTTTGGCAGATTTACAGTTTTGGTCCCTGCAGCCCCTAAACTTGGTTTTCGATGCATTTTTGACACGTTTAAGTCCCGTTAACCCCATTTCAAAGCTCTAAAATGAAGTTAAAGTATAGGGAACTTAAATTGTGCTAAAAAATATCTCGGATGTCGGTTCGTTTAGCCGTACGAACGCGATGTTCGCTTAATTACGACGGAATGCGCATAAGCGCGAAAAACGATCCAAATGACGTGACGAATGGATTTTTCTCATGCCAAACACTAAAATAAAATGTTTTAGTGCTTACATAAATTTTTGGATGTCCGGATGTATTCAGAACGTAAGTTATGCGCGAAAATGCAAACTTGTGCACTTTTTGACACTTTTAGTCCCTGAATGAGCCAAAAGTTTATTTTAGCACACCGAACCCCTCAAAGCCTATTTCTAAGATATATAAAGGATATTTAAGGTGTTTTTAACTTATGGTCATGTTTCGGAATGTTCGTTACAGTTCAAATTAGCATACTTTCGCAGTTTGTCAACTTTAGTCCCTGTAAGCGATTTAACTTGATTTTGCCATACCAAAGCCTTCAAAACTTATTTCTAAGTTATGTAAAGGTTATTTAAGGTATGTTAAGCCTATTTCACTATTCCGGAGTGTTCGTTGCATTAAACTGGTTATATTTACGCATCGGTGCGCGTATAACCTTCCAGAAAGCGATTTAGAGTTTGAAATTGAACGAGAATTGATATGTGCAAATGATACACATATTTTTACAAATCCCAAGTATGAAATATAATATTTCATTGGTTTGGTATTTGTTTGATGGCCGTGGAGGCACAGGTGTTACAGTGGTTTCTCTTGATCTGGTCAAGAACAGACAGTACACGCCAAAGCATTGGCATGGTTTGACTAAAGGAGATTTTGGTAATGTTGAAGAATTCCGTGATAAAATACGGAAAGGGGAATTGTAACCCTAAGGTGAAGGGAAAGGCACTGAAGCATATCCACTCATTGGAGACCATATCCGACCGGATTTCCCGGTCAAATGGTCGAAATACAGTTCCTTCCGAGAAGATGCCGGAGGATTTCAAGGCCGACAAGTGGGCACTATCAAAAGAGCATATCTCTTTCTCCGGTTCTTGGAGAAGGTTCTGATTGATAAATGTGGGAGCCGAGTCACCTGAACTGGATCTTGTTTGTCTCGGCATTTGGTCGCCTGAATTTTTCACCGGAAAGGGAGAATGAAGATAAAGATGAAGATTAGAGAGAGAATGTTACCTTTTCCTTATCGATTGTGATTAAAAAAGAGATGAGGATGAGAAGATATAGGGTGTAATGAGTAAATATAGGCTGGGTAGTTGCAAACGGTCACATCATTGGTCTTATCTCTTAATTACCTCGGTCTCCGTGAAAAATGTAACCGTTAGTGGTGAAGATACTAAACGGTAACATTTTTGGGGACAATTGTTATGGGCGAAATTCTGAGCCCATATCCTGAGAAATATCTTGGATTATATATTGGTTATATGATATCTGTTCACATCCGGGATGCTGATTCAGGATATTGGTAACATCCTGAATGGTATCCTCAGGATCACTAACGGATTATGTGCAGGTACGTGGGTTGGAAGCTAGCAACGTTCACAAGGAATTATTTCGCGGAAGACTCGGTCCAAGCCGTTCGAATAAAGACGTTGGTGCCGTATTACTCAGTCTACAACATTTACAATGGAATATTCGGAGTATCCCATATTTATAGGAATTATCGTTTGTAATTTGTTACTATAAATAGGTGGGTATACCAGATCGAATAGGACATCACATCAACACTCGCTACACTCTTACACTTGTTCTCTAGCAATTTTCACTTTCGCACAAAAGCATTGTAACACTTAGTGATCTGGTCTATATCCTGCACTGTATCCTGAAGTTTAAAGCAATAAGAAGAACAAGGCAGCTGCGATTGTCAGCTCCCGATGTTTTATGCCGGCGATCTAGATTGATCAAGGGATTTCCTCGTACATCTCGTGTCACCTCATTTACTTTTTGCTCATTGTTTGATCGTAGATACAGCTCAATATCCTGAGCCGTATCCTAAATACTGTTTTTCCAAACAACTTAACAAGCATATTTTCAACACACTTTTTAGCACACTACCTCACTTAACTAATTTGATCACTAAATTGCTTCGGTAATTTTTGACCAAAACAAATATTATATTGGGCAGACCGTGGATCTATGACATGAAGGCTTTCCCATCAACCTATCATCAGTGTATGAAGATTCCTACCCCTTGGGGGCTTGTCAAGGTAGAAAGTGATCAACAAGAGGCAAAAGAATGTTATTCTTCCTCAATGAAGTCTTCAGCAAAGCCTAAAGCAGGATAGCAATTAAAGATACGAGCCTAGGATATCGTGGAGGCCTCAGATCAAGATGTTAAGAAAATTATCCTAGACCAGGATAATCCAGATATCTCGGTGCTCGTAGGAGCCAATATCCCTCAGGATATTGATAATCAGTTAACTAACTTTTTGAAATGCAGGATGTCCACGTTCGCATGGAAGCATGAGGATATGACAGGTATTTCTAAGGATATTATAACTCACAAGCTTGGAATTGACAGGTCTTTCAAGCCCGTTCAGCAAAAGAGAAGAAAGTTTGCTCCTGAAAGAAACGCAATTATACAGGAAAAGGTTGAAAGATTGTTTAAGCCCAAGATGATTAGGGAAGTCAAATTTCCCAAGTGGCTAGCAAATGTGGTCGTAGTTCAAAAGAAGAATGGGAAATGGAGAGTTTGTGTAGATTACACAGACTTGAACAAAGCATATCCTAAAGACCCATTCCCTTTGCCTCATATAGACTCGATGTTGGATGCAACTGCCGATCATGAAATGCTAACCTTTATGGATGCATCCTCAGGATTCCAGCAGATCCAAATGGAACCTTTAGATCAGGAGGATACTGCTTTCATGACCCCAACAGGTATTTACTGCTATACTGCTATGCCTTTCAGTTTGAAAAATGCAGGTGCAACGTACCAGAGATTGGTAAATATGATGTTTAAAGACAAACCGGGGGACACCATGGAGGTATATATTGATGATATGGTGGTAACGTCCAAGAAGGCTGAGGATCATCTCCAGGATCTTGAAGCTGCATTCGATATCCTGGACCAATATAATATGAAGCTGAATCCTGCTAAGTGCCATTTCGGAGTGGGGGCAGGAAAGTTTTTAGGATATATGGTGACTAAAAGAGAGATAGAAGCGAGCCCAGAACAAATTAAAGCTATCCTAGATATCAAATCACCATCCAACATGAAAGATGTGCAAAGATTAACAGGACAAGTAGCGGCATTGAACATGTTTATATCAAGATCCTCAGAGAAATGCAAGGAGTTCTACAATATCCTGAAGAAGAATAAAAAATTCGAATGGGGAGAAAAGCATGAAGTGGCCCTACAAGAATTAAAGCAATATCTTTCAACTGCACCTTTGTTGATGAAGCCCGAGCATGGTGAACCATTATCCCTGTATCTTGAAGTGTCAGGGAATGCTGTAAGTGCTGTTCTGGTAAAGGATCATCAAGGTCAGTAGTATCCTGTCTATTATGTTAGTAAGAGTTTGTTAGATGCTGAAACTAGATACTCACACTTAGAGAAATTGATATTAGCTCTGGTCATGGCATTAACTAAGCTTAGACATTATTTTGAGACACATAGGATTCATGTTAAAACTAATTATCCTGTTAAAAATGTACTTAGGAAACCTGAAATGTCAGGTAGGATGGCTAAATGGTCAGTAAAGTTGAGTGCTTATGATCTAGTATATGAACCTAGAAATGCTATAAAGTCTAAGGCCTTGGCAGACTTTGTGGCTGATTTGAGTAGTGACATTCAAAACGAAGTAGACCTAGAAGTACAACAACTAGGAGAAACCTCAGAATCCTGGACATCTAATGTAAGAGGTGTAGGATTAGGTATACTACTAAAATCGCCACAGGGGGACATATTACCCCAGGCTATTAGGTGTGAATTTCCTACCACTAATAATGAAGCAGAATATGAGGCTCTGATTGAGTTGGCCAAGAATATGAATATTAAAAGTTTGCAAGTATATGTTGATTCCTTATTAATTACTAACCATTTCAATGGATCCTATGCAGTCAAAGGTGAAAGGTTAATCGAATATCTTGAAATTGTCAAAAAATTAGCCGGATATTTTGAAGTTTTTACACTTGAACAGGTACCAAGAGAGGATAATGTTGAGGCAGATGCTCTGGAAAATTTGGGATCTACAGTCAGGATACCGGAAGGAACTCAAATACCAATACTACATATCCTGTATCCTGCGATGGAACTTTTCAAGTCTCAGGATAAGGAAGTAGCAAGCTTCCAGGATGCTGGTGATGAGTATCCTAAGGAGGATCCTAAATCCTGGATGACCCCGATCATGAAATATCTCAAAGAAGGACACATCCCAAAGGATGAGAATCCTAAGGCTTTTAGGATGAAGGTATCTCGTTTCACTATTATAAATAATGTTTTGTATAAGAAGTCTCTTGTAGGACCATACCTAAGGTGCTTGGAGGATCCTGATGTAACACCTGTGCCTCCACGGCCATCAAACAAATGCCAAACCAATGAAATATTGTATTTCATACTTGGGATTTGTAAAAATATGTGTATCATTTGCACATATCAACTCTTGTTTGATATTAAGCTTTAAATCGCTTTCTGGAAGGTTATACGCGCTCTGATGCGTAAATATAACCAGTTTAATCCAACGAACACTCCGGAATAGTGAAATAGGCTTAACATACCTTAAATAACCTTTACATAACTTATATATAAGTTTTGGAAGGTTTGGTGTGGTGAAATCAAGTTTAATCGCTTACAGGGACTAAAGTTGACAAACTGCGAAAGTATGCCAATTTGAACTGTAACAGACATTCCGGAACATGACCATAAGTTAAACACACCATAAATATCCTTTACATAGCTTAGAAATAGGCTTTAATGGGTTCGGTGTGCTAAAATAAACTTTTGGGTCATTCAGGGACTAAAAGTGTCAAAAAGTGCACAAGTTTGCATTTTCGCGCATAACTTACGTTCTGAATACATCCGGACATCCAAAAATTTATGTAAGCATGACTATATTATATTTTAGTGTTCGCCTTAAGAAAAATCCATTCGTTTCGTCATTTGGATCGTTTTTCGCGCTTATGCGCATTCCGTCGTAATTAACCGAACATCGCAACCGTACGGCTAAACGAACCGACATCCGAGATATTTTTGAGCATATTTTAAGTTCCCTATACTTTAACTTCATTTTAGAGCTTTGAAATGAGGTTAACGGGACTTAAACGTGTCGAAAATGAGCTTTTTACACTACAGGGACCAAATCTGCCATTCTGCCAAACTTACTAGCTTACGGACCGTAAGCTATACCTTACGGTCCGTAAGGCACCTGCAGAACAGATAATATCGAACAGTCAGCACGATCCAGCTGTTTTAACCACAACCACATCTTTCCCACTTGCATATTCAGCTGATAAGGATGGTTTTTAGCCACCACAACTTTGCGACACTTGTACGGTTACGATTAAGGCACGTTATTCAACAAACGATCTTAACGGTTACCCGAAAACTATAAATACCCCACCCCCCATTGCTTAAAAACCACTAGAATTCTGATTTTAGGAACTCTAAGTTGAAACCATTGTTTCATACCTGAGATTCTTGAATCGGGATTAGCATTCGGGGACCCTGGGTAAGTATTCTTTCGTTCTTTTCCTTATTTTACTGCTTTTCGAGTCCGAAAGTCAAACTTTGTTTGACTTTCAGCGTTGACCAGTAATGGTCAATGCGAAGTTCGTTTGAACTTCGCAACGTGAGTGTAATCACGTTGGTTATAGTCCCTTGGGACTATGCCCACTGATTACCACGTTGTCTAGGGTCGTAGGGTAGGCGATCTAATAAATCGCCTATACCTTCGAACCCGACCCAGTTTGGTCGATCATTAGGATCCGACCAAACACATTAGGTGACCATAGTAGGTAGGGAATAACCTTCCGAGGTTATACCCTATGGTCACATCGTTTGAGTAGTTGTATGATAGGTAGTTTATATGCCTTAGGTAAATTACCAGAATACCCTTTTCATGTATAATTGGTAATTAAGCATATGTAACCTAAACTTTTGTCACATAACTGATTATGTAACATGTTTAGGCATATAACACTTGTCATAGGACTAGTTAGGCGGTCCGTACGCGTTCTACGCGCACGACGCGTTAAAGTAGCATAAGCTACCTAAACGGGTCGTAATGGGTCGAAAGCACTCAGGTTAAGTTTCATTTAGTATGTAGGCTTTGTTAAACCAAATGACACGAGTCTCTACACTCGTTTGGTTTACAAACCCTAATGCTACCCGATCTTCCGATCTAGGTCCGGTTATTAACATAGTTACCTATATTAGGTGCCGTTTGATATCCGCGATCTCTAGCATTGTTTAGTTGTTACTCAAGGACTACTGAGCAATCACAAGTGAGTACATAGACCCCTCTTTTACTGTTTTCCAAACTGTTTTGGGGTGGAACACATGTGCCTACTTGTTACATTCATGCTTTCCCGTTTTCACATCATATACCTGCTATGTTCGTTAGTACATTATAGTACATGATTTTATGACATTTCATGCTAGGTGTGCCCAATTGTGTGCATTACTTAGTACATCGTTTTACATAGACATTTGGCATAGACATTTCGGCATAGACATTTTAACATGATTGACATTTGATCATGCATTTCCCACAAAACATAACTTTGATTTAAACCAAGTTTTACTTCAATACTTTGTTTTTGTGCATATGGTTTAGTTGAGACATTTCACTTGCCATACATGACATTTTGACACAGACCTTTGACATGGATATTTGACATAGACATTTGACATGGATATTTGACATAGACATTTTGACATGATATACATCTTGACATGAACATTTTACATTGTTTGGTTTGGTTTGATTAAGTGATTAAGTAACGATGCGTGTGTAATATGATACAAGCATGGTGGATACGCCGCTGGTACTTCCTATATATAAGTGTTTGTATGGTATTACATGTCGTAGCGTTATTTGAATCATTTCAGTTTGAGACATAGAACATTTTATACAAATGACCTATTTTTTCACAAGACATTGTTTTACAAAACAACTTATCTTTTACAAACTCATTTTACTTGGTTATTCATTTAACCATGCATTATTCTCTTATTTATACGTATCATCTGAACTTATTGTTTTTCAAACGATTTACAAAGACAAAGCAAATTACAAGGTTCATGACTAAACATTTTCTCAAACATAAGTCATGAATCTTATTTTCACAAAACCTATGTATCTCACAGGCATTTTTATGCTGACGTACCTATTTTCACATGTGTTTTTCAGGAACTGTTGCATAAGATGATCAAGATACACATAGGCAGACTTGGGCTTTAGTGACAATAAAAGATGCAAGATTAGTTAATTATGTTGTATTTCATTGTTTGTTAAGACATTGTAACACTTTTAATCAATAAAACGAAACTTTAATTTCCATGGTTGTGAAACATTAATTCTGTTACAACACTCCCCGATGTTTCCGCCACGTTTTGTATGTTCTACGTGGTCGGGGTGTGACAGAAAAGATGGTATCAGAGCATATGGTTATAGGGAATTAGGTTATTAGTAATGCTTTGACCTAGTCTATAACCTTCTTAGGACCCTAACGCGAGTTTACTTGCGTTTAGTCATAAAACAATACCGTCACCTATCCTTAGGTGACGACCACAACAAGAACACAATTTTCGAAACCGCTTTGAAAACTAATCATCTGTTCTAGGATGATTGATTACTAGGTTTTGAACCCTCTGTTATAAGGTTTTGAACCCCTTTAAGTTTTCAAAATCTCGTCAAGGTTTTGGGTTTTAAATAATGTGAACACGTGCAAACTGGAAGGGTGAATGCCTGTATTCTGAGTTTTCTGTCTAGGCAAGCACTTCGTATACATCTCATCAGACGCGAGACCAGTTGTGCTTACCTGGGAATTCTTGGGATGAGTGTTCACTTATAGGCGAGCATGTCTTCGTGATACATTATTTTTGACCCATTTACTTTGATTAGTCACTGTGTGTAGTTTGTTTGCTTTATAATGCAAACAAATAACCACTATCCTTGCTTTCATCAGATTTGTTTCATCTCATTCTTTTCGTCTAACTCTCTCACTCGTTTCCTTTCATGTTCCTCTTTTAGAATGCCTCCTCGACGCGACAATCAGATGGCGCCTGCCGAGCTGGCGGAAATCATCGCGCAGCAAATGGCTGCTGCTTTCCCAAATCTTTATGCTCAAATGATGCAAGCCATCAACAACAACAATGCTCCATGCAATTTCAAGAGTTTCAACTCGGCCAAACCACTCAAGTTTAGTGGTACTGAGGGAGCAACTGGGCTTCTTCAGTGGTTCGAGAGCATTGAGAATACCTTCCGTCATGTTCTGTGTCCTGAAAATCGTAAGGTCGAGTTTTCTTCGAGCGTGTTTCAGAAGAGGGCTCTTACGTGGTGGAACGGGATTATGAGAGACCGTGGTGCTGAGGTTGCACTAGCACAGACTTGGGCCGAGCTTAGAGCTCTTATGATGAGGGAGTTCTGTCCTCGTCATGAATTGCGAGCTTTAGAAAGGGAGTTTGATGATTTGAAGCAAGACAGTGGTGAACATCGAGCCTATACTGACCGTTTTGAAGAATTGAGCCTGTTGTGTCCTGCTATGGTTACTCCTGTGGATAAGGCGATCGAGAAATATACTGATGGTCTTCCTGACCTAGTTCAGGATATTGTTACTGGCAGTAACCCTACTACTGTCAGACAAGCCATTGAACTGTCTGCCACCCTAACTGAATCCCACATCAGAAAGAAAAAGCTCTTTCGAAAAGGCGACCCAAGACCATCCGACAAGACTGCTCAAGTGGAATCAAAAGAAGAACATGCTGAGGTGTCCAAGGAGAAGAAGCGTAAGGCTTCGCAGAATTTTGCAATTGCTGCTCAACCCAACCAAAACACCCGCAACCAATCAACTCAACCTCCTGCAAGGAAAACTTATGCCGGTACTGCACCGATATGCGACAAATGTAATGCACACCACTTAGCTCACCTACAGTGTCGTTTGTGTGCATCATGTGGACGACTCGGTCACCTGGCAAATGCTTGTCGTTTTACCCCGAACCAAGCTGGTCCAAACCAATCTCGGGTCAATGCTGCTCAAGCTCGTCTTCCACGAGGTCCTTGCTTCAACTGTGGCGAGATGAGCCATTTCCGAAGAAATTGCCCAAAGATTTCAAATGCGAATCCAGCGCAGGGATGAGCATCGGACCAACTAGAAGACAATGTTGTTTGGAAATAATCAAGCCTTATGTATTATTTTCTTTTGTTGTCAAGGTTCAAGAAACAGTTGTTGTTGTTTATAAATAAATCCTTTTTATTTTGCATCGAAATGTACAAATATGATGGCATGTATAAACAACGTATTCCCTACAATATCGACAATCAAGGAACCGTATTCCTTAAAGAACAGACTACCTCGTAATTTCTTCCATTTTATTATCTCTTGCGTTTTTCACGGAAATCCAAAGTACCCGTTTCTTCCAAAGAAACGAAGTACAAGGCGCAAGTTACAGCTCTGTATGAATACCCAACGTACCATTATAAATTCTTAATAGGGTACCTAAGGGTATTTCCGTATCTTCAAATTTTTGTGTTCCTTAATTCGAATTTTTGGAAGATCTTTCTATCTTCATAGTTAGATTCTGGTTAATGATTAAAGTGCCAAATGAAATCCACGAATTGGATTCCTGGTGTGCTTTAAGTATCCGCGTCCAAAGATAACAAATTAATAACCAAGTTAAACAACCAAGAGATTATGTGCTTATGTGTTTTCTTATGTGTTTTGTGTTTTTGTATACTCTGGATATTCGCTATCCAAATCCTCGTAGAATCTTTCTTATCTTCATATGAAGGATTCGTAGTAGGATATTCAAAAAGGTACTATCTTAAATCCTTAATGGACTTCCACGTTGTAGTTAAGTCCCTTGGATTATAAAGTACTATTCCAAAGTTTAAGGGAAACATGTGTTGAAAAGTTAAAGAGATCCTACGTCGATCTAAAGTTAAATACATCCTACGTCGGTGTAGTTAAATGTTTCTCTTAGATAGTTGAGTTAAAGAGATCCTACGTCGATCTAAAGTTAAATACATCCTACGTCGGTGTAGTTAAATGTTTCTCTTAGGTAGCTGAGTTAAAGAGATCCTACGTCGATCTAAATTAAATAGATTGGTCCGACAATCTAGTTAAATACATCCTACGTCGATGTAGTTAAATTTTCCCCGTAGGTAGTTTAGTTAAAGAGATCCTACGTCGATCTAAGTTAAATAGATTGGTTCGACAATCTAGTTAAATATATCATGTGTTTATGTAGTTAAATAGGCCCTCGGGTGGTCTAAATCAAGAGATTGTTTGTTAATCCAATCCTTTGGTGACCTAGTTAAAGTGACTCTATTGCAGTCAATTTAATTCACCACAGGATTATTCGTTTGATTTTTTCCCCATACGCATTATGAAATGAACTGTGCGGACTGTGCAAGGAACTACGTAATTATGGAGGCCTACATAATTATGGAATTCAGTGCACAGAAACCACAGAAAGTTTTGTCATGTGTTAAGACCAACAGTGGCAAGAGTAATGATACGGGAGAAGTCTTGGACTTCGACCAATGTCATTTATTCTCACACTACCAAATTCTGATCTCAATCATACACACAGTTTCCTATGATGAGTCTTCATAAGAAACGTTCTTCTGTCCGTAGTTCAAAACTCCGTGTTTTGTTACTACAATGACTTCACTTTGATGGTTGACATTTTCGCTAAGAATCCTAACATAGCCTAGAGTTCTACTTAGGGTTCAAGGGGTTCATTCAAAGCGAAAACATCACTGTCGTCTCCACAAGTTTCTCCTAAAATTAAATTTCGGGACGAAATTTCCTAAAGTAGGGGAGACTGTAACACCTGTGCCTCCACGGCCATCAAACAAATGCCAAACCAATGAAATATTGTATTTCATACTTGGGATTTGTAAAAATATGTGTATCATTTGCACATATCAACTCTTGTTTGATATTAAGCTTTAAATCGCTTTCTGGAAGGTTATACGCGCTCTGATGCGTAAATATAACCAGTTTAATCCAACGAACACTCCGGAATAGTGAAATAGGCTTAACATACCTTAAATAACCTTTACATAACTTATATATAAGTTTTGGAAGGTTTGGTGTGGTGAAATCAAGTTTAATCGCTTACAGGGACTAAAGTTGACAAACTGCGAAAGTATGCCAATTTGAACTGTAACAGACATTCCGGAACATGACCATAAGTTAAACACACCATAAATATCCTTTACATAGCTTAGAAATAGGCTTTAATGGGTTCGGTGTGCTAAAATAAACTTTTGGGTCATTCAGGGACTAAAAGTGTCAAAAAGTGCACAAGTTTGCATTTTCGCGCATAACTTACGTTCTGAATACATCCGGACATCCAAAAATTTATGTAAGCATGACTATATTATATTTTAGTGTTCGCCTTAAGAAAAATCCATTCGTTTCGTCATTTGGATCGTTTTTCGCGCTTATGCGCATTCCGTCGTAATTAACCGAACATCGCAACCGTACGGCTAAACGAACCGACATCCGAGATATTTTTGAGCATATTTTAAGTTCCCTATACTTTAACTTCATTTTAGAGCTTTGAAATGAGGTTAACGGGACTTAAACGTGTCGAAAATGAGCTTTTTACACTACAGGGACCAAATCTGCCATTCTGCCAAACTTACTAGCTTACGGACCGTAAGCTATACCTTACGGTCCGTAAGGCACCTGCAGAAGAGATAATATCGAACAGTCAGCACGATCCAGCTATTTTAACCACAACCACATCTTTCCCACTTGCATATTCAGCTGATAAGGATGGTTTTTAGCCACCACAACTTTGCGACACTTGTACGGTTACGATTAAGGCACGTTATTCAACAAACGATCTTAACGGTTACCCGAAAACTATAAATACCCCACCCCCCATTGCTTAAAAACCACTAGAATTCTGATTTTAGGAACTCTAAGTTGAAACCATTGTTTCATACCTGAGATTCTTGAATCGGGATTAGCATTCGGGGACCCTGGGTAAGTATTCTTTCGTTCTTTTCCTTATTTTACTGCTTTTTGAGTCCGAAAGTCAAACTTTGTTTGACTTTCAGCGTTGACCAGTAATGGTCAATGCGAAGTTCGTTTGAACTTCGCAACGTGAGTGTAATCACGTTGGTTATAGTCCCTTGGGACTATGCCCACTGATTACCACGTTGTCTAGGGTCGTAGGGTAGGCGATCTAATAAATCGCCTATACCTTCGAACCCGACCCAGTTTGGTCGATCATTAGGATCCGACCAAACACATTAGGTGACCATAGTAGGTAGGGAATAACCTTCCGAGGTTATACCCTATGGTCACATCGTTTGAGTAGTTGTATGATAGGTAGTTTATATGCCTTAGGTAAATTACCAGAATACCCTTTTCATGTATAATTGGTAATTAAGCATATGTAACCTAAACTTTTGTCACATAACTGATTATGTAACATGTTTAGGCATATAACACTTGTCATAGGACTAGTTAGGCGGTCCGTACGCGTTCTACGCGCACGACGCGTTAAAGTAGCATAAGCTACCTAAACGGGTCGTAATGGGTCGAAAGCACTCAGGTTAAGTTTCATTTAGTATGTAGGCTTTGTTAAACCAAATGACACGAGTCTCTACACTCGTTTGGTTTACAAACCCTAATGCTACCCGATCTTCCGATCTAGGTCCGGTTATTAACATAGTTACCTATATTAGGTGCCGTTTGATATCCGCGATCTCTAGCATTGTTTAGTTGTTACTCAAGGACTACTGAGCAATCACAAGTGAGTACATAGACCCCTCTTTTACTGTTTTCCAAACTGTTTTGGGGTGGAACACATGTGCCTACTTGTTACATTCATGCTTTCCCGTTTTCACATCATATACCTGCTATGTTCGTTAGTACATTATAGTACATGATTTTATGACATTTCATGCTAGGTGTGCCCAATTGTGTGCATTACTTAGTACATCGTTTTACATAGACATTTGGCATAGACATTTCGGCATAGACATTTTAACATGATTGACATTTGATCATGCATTTCCCACAAAACATAACTTTGATTTAAACCAAGTTTTACTTCAATACTTTGTTTTTGTGCATATGGTTTAGTTGAGACATTTCACTTGCCATACATGACATTTTGACACAGACCTTTGACATGGATATTTGACATAGACATTTGACATGGATATTTGACATAGACATTTTGACATGATATACATCTTGACATGAACATTTTACATTGTTTGGTTTGGTTTGATTAAGTGATTAAGTAACGATGCGTGTGTAATATGATACAAGCATGGTGGATACGCCGCTGGTACTTCCTATATATAAGTGTTTGTATGGTATTACATGTCGTAGCGTTATTTGAATCATTTCAGTTTGAGACATAGAACATTTTATACAAATGACCTATTTTTTCACAAGACATTGTTTTACAAAACAACTTATCTTTTACAAACTCATTTTACTTGGTTATTCATTTAACCATGCATTATTCTCTTATTTATACGTATCATCTGAACTTATTGTTTTTCAAACGATTTACAAAGACAAAGCAAATTACAAGGTTCATGACTAAACATTTTCTCAAACATAAGTCATGAATCTTATTTTCACAAAACCTATGTATCTCACAGGCATTTTTATGCTGACGTACCTATTTTCACATGTGTTTTTCAGGAACTGTTGCATAAGATGATCAAGATACACATAGGCAGACTTGGGCTTTAGTGACAATAAAAGATGCAAGATTAGTTAATTATGTTGTATTTCATTGTTTGTTAAGACATTGTAACACTTTTAATCAATAAAACGAAACTTTAATTTCCATGGTTGTGAAACATTAATTCTGTTACAACACTCCCCGATGTTTCCGCCACGTTTTGTATGTTCTACGTGGTCGGGGTGTGACAGAAAAGATGGTATCAGAGCATATGGTTATAGGGAATTAGGTTATTAGTAATGCTTTGACCTAGTCTATAACCTTCTTAGGACCCTAACGCGAGTTTACTTGCGTTTAGTCATAAAACAATACCGTCACCTATCCTTAGGTGACGACCACAACAAGAACACAATTTTCGAAACCGCTTTGAAAACTAATCATCTGTTCTAGGATGATTGATTACTAGGTTTTGAACCCTCTGTTATAAGGTTTTGAACCCCTTTAAGTTTTCAAAATCTCGTCAAGGTTTTGGGTTTTAAATAATGTGAACACGTGCAAACTGGAAGGGTGAATGCCTGTATTCTGAGTTTTCTGTCTAGGCAAGCACTTCGTATACATCTCATCAGACGCGAGACCAGTTGTGCTTACCTGGGAATTCTTGGGATGAGTGTTCACTTATAGGCGAGCATGTCTTCGTGATACATTATTTTTGACCCATTTACTTTGATTAGTCACTGTGTGTAGTTTGTTTGCTTTATAATGCAAACAAATAACCACTATCCTTGCTTTCATCAGATTTGTTTCATCTCATTCTTTTCGTCTAACTCTCTCACTCGTTTCCTTTCATGTTCCTCTTTTAGAATGCCTCCTCGACGCGACAATCAGATGGCGCCTGCCGAGCTGGCGGAAATCATCGCGCAGCAAATGGCTGCTGCTTTCCCAAATCTTTATGCTCAAATGATGCAAGCCATCAACAACAACAATGCTCCATGCAATTTCAAGAGTTTCAACTCGGCCAAACCACTCAAGTTTAGTGGTACTGAGGGAGCAACTGGGCTTCTTCAGTGGTTCGAGAGCATTGAGAATACCTTCCGTCATGTTCTGTGTCCTGAAAATCGTAAGGTCGAGTTTTCTTCGAGCGTGTTTCAGAAGAGGGCTCTTACGTGGTGGAACGGGATTATGAGAGACCGTGGTGCTGAGGTTGCACTAGCACAGACTTGGGCCGAGCTTAGAGCTCTTATGATGAGGGAGTTCTGTCCTCGTCATGAATTGCGAGCTTTAGAAAGGGAGTTTGATGATTTGAAGCAAGACAGTGGTGAACATCGAGCCTATACTGACCGTTTTGAAGAATTGAGCCTGTTGTGTCCTGCTATGGTTACTCCTGTGGATAAGGCGATCGAGAAATATACTGATGGTCTTCCTGACCTAGTTCAGGATATTGTTACTGGCAGTAACCCTACTACTGTCAGACAAGCCATTGAACTGTCTGCCACCCTAACTGAATCCCACATCAGAAAGAAAAAGCTCTTTCGAAAAGGCGACCCAAGACCATCCGACAAGACTGCTCAAGTGGAATCAAAAGAAGAACATGCTGAGGTGTCCAAGGAGAAGAAGCGTAAGGCTTCGCAGAATTTTGCAATTGCTGCTCAACCCAACCAAAACACCCGCAACCAATCAACTCAACCTCCTGCAAGGAAAACTTATGCCGGTACTGCACCGATATGCGACAAATGTAATGCACACCACTTAGCTCACCTACAGTGTCGTTTGTGTGCATCATGTGGACGACTCGGTCACCTGGCAAATGCTTGTCGTTTTACCCCGAACCAAGCTGGTCCAAACCAATCTCGGGTCAATGCTGCTCAAGCTCGTCTTCCACGAGGTCCTTGCTTCAACTGTGGCGAGATGAGCCATTTCCGAAGAAATTGCCCAAAGATTTCAAATGCGAATCCAGCGCAGGGATGAGCATCGGACCAACTAGAAGACAATGTTGTTTGGAAATAATCAAGCCTTATGTATTATTTTCTTTTGTTGTCAAGGTTCAAGAAACAGTTGTTGTTGTTTATAAATAAATCCTTTTTATTTTGCATCGAAATGTACAAATATGATGGCATGTATAAACAACGTATTCCCCACAATATCGACAATCAAGGAACCGTATTCCTTAAAGAACAGACTACCTCGTAATTTCTTCCATTTTATTATCTCTTGCGTTTTTCACGGAAATCCAAAGTACCCGTTTCTTCCAAAGAAACGAAGTACAAGGCGCAAGTTACAGCTCTGTATGAATACCCAACGTACCATTATAAATTCTTAATAGGGTACCTAAGGGTATTTCCGTATCTTCAAATTTTTGTGTTCCTTAATTCGAATTTTTGGAAGATCTTTCTATCTTCATAGTTAGATTCTGGTTAATGATTAAAGTGCCAAATGAAATCCACGAATTGGATTCCTGGTGTGCTTTAAGTATCCGCGTCCAAAGATAACAAATTAATAACCAAGTTAAACAACCAAGAGATTATGTGCTTATGTGTTTTCTTATGTGTTTTGTGTTTTTGTATACTCTGGATATTCGCTATCCAAATCCTCGTAGAATCTTTCTTATCTTCATATGAAGGATTCGTAGTAGGATATTCAAAAAGGTACTATCTTAAATCCTTAATGGACTTCCACGTTGTAGTTAAGTCCCTTGGATTATAAAGTACTATTCCAAAGTTTAAGGGAAACATGTGTTGAAAAGTTAAAGAGATCCTACGTCGATCTAAAGTTAAATACATCCTACGTCGGTGTAGTTAAATGTTTCTCTTAGATAGTTGAGTTAAAGAGATCCTACGTCGATCTAAAGTTAAATACATCCTACGTCGGTGTAGTTAAATGTTTCTCTTAGATAGTTGAGTTAAAGAGATCCTACGTCGATCTAAAGTTAAATACATCCTACGTCGGTGTAGTTAAATGTTTCTCTTAGGTAGCTGAGTTAAAGAGATCCTACGTCGATCTAAATTAAATAGATTGGTCCGACAATCTAGTTAAATACATCCTACGTCGATGTAGTTAAATTTTCCCCGTAGGTAGTTTAGTTAAAGAGATCCTACGTCGATCTAAGTTAAATAGATTGGTTCGACAATCTAGTTAAATATATCATGTGTTTATGTAGTTAAATAGGCCCTCGGGTGGTCTAAATCAAGAGATTGTTTGTTAATCCAATCCTTTGGTGACCTAGTTAAAGTGACTCTATTGCAGTCAATTTAATTCACCACAGGATTATTCGTTTGATTTTTTCCCCATACGCATTATGAAATGAACTGTGCGGACTGTGCAAGGAACTACGTAATTATGGAGGCCTACATAATTATGGAATTCAGTGCACAGAAACCACAGAAAGTTTTGTCATGTGTTAAGACCAACAGTGGCAAGAGTAATGATATGGGAGAAGTCTTGGACTTCGACCAATGTCATTTATTCTCACACTACCAAATTCTGATCTCAATCATACACACAGTTTCCTATGATGAGTCTTCATAAGAAACGTTCTTCTGTCCGTAGTTCAAAACTCCGTGTTTTGTTACTACAATGACTTCACTTTGATGGTTGACATTTTCGCTAAGAATCCTAACATAGCCCAGAGTTCTACTTAGGGTTCAAGGGGTTCATTCAAAGCGAAAACATCACTGTCGTCTCCACAAGTTTCTCCTAAAATTAAATTTCGGGACGAAATTTCCTAAAGTAGGGGAGACTGTAACACCTGTGCCTCCACGGCCATCAAACAAATGCCAAACCAATGAAATATTGTATTTCATACTTGGGATTTGTAAAAATATGTGTATCATTTGCACATATCAACTCTTGTTTGATATTAAGCTTTAAATCGCTTTCTGGAAGGTTATACGCGATCTGATGCGTAAATATAACCAGTTTAATCCAACGAACACTCCGGAATAGTGAAATAGGCTTAACATACCTTAAATAACCTTTACATAACTTATATATAAGTTTTGGAAGGTTTGGTGTGGTGAAATCAAGTTTAATCGCTTACAGGGACTAAAGTTGACAAACTGCGAAAGTATGCCAATTTGAACTGTAACAGACATTCCGGAACATGACCATAAGTTAAAAACACCATAAATATCCTTTACATAGCTTAGAAATAGGCTTTAATGGGTTCGGTGTGCTAAAATAAACTTTTGGGTCATTCAGGGACTAAAAGTGTCAAAAAGTGCACAAGTTTGCATTTTCGCGCATAACTTACGTTCTGAATACATCCGGACATCCAAAAATTTATGTAAGCATGACTATATTATATTTTAGTGTTCGCCTTAAGAAAAATCCATTCGTTTCGTCATTTGGATCGTTTTTCGCGCTTATGCGCATTCCGTCGTAATTAACCGAACATCGCAACCGTACGGCTAAACGAACCGACATCCGAGATATTTTTGAGCATATTTTAAGTTCCCTATACTTTAACTTCATTTTAGAGCTTTGAAATGAGGTTAACGGGACTTAAACGTGTCGAAAATGAGCTTTTTACACTACAGGGACCAAATCTGCCATTCTGCCAAACTTACTAGCTTACGGACCGTAAGCTATACCTTACGGTCCGTAAGGCACCTGCAGAACAGATAATATCGAACAGTCAGCACGATCCAGTTGTTTTAACCACAACCACATCTTTCCCACTTGCATATTCAGCTGATAAGGATGGTTTTTAGCCACCACAACTTTGCGACACTTGTACGGTTACGATTAAGGCACGTTATTCAACAAACGATCTTAACGGTTACCCGAAAACTATAAATACCCCACCCCCCATTGCTTAAAAACCACTAGAATTCTGATTTTAGGAACTCTAAGTTGAAACCATTGTTTCATACCTGAGATTCTTGAATCGGGATTAGCATTCGGGGACCCTGGGTAAGTATTCTTTCGTTCTTTTCCTTATTTTACTGCTTTTCGAGTCCGAAAGTCAAACTTTGTTTGACTTTCAGCGTTGGCCAGTAATGGTCAATGCGAAGTTCGTTTGAACTTCGCAACGTGAGTGTAATCACGTTGGTTATAGTCCCTTGGGACTATGCCCACTGATTACCACGTTGTCTAGGGTCGTAGGGTAGGCGATCTAATAAATCGCCTATACCTTCGAACCCGACCCAGTTTGGTCGATCATTAGGATCCGACCAAACACATTAGGTGACCATAGTAGGTAGGGAATAACCTTCCGAGGTTATACCCTATGGTCACATCGTTTGAGTAGTTGTATGATAGGTAGTTTATATGCCTTAGGTAAATTACCAGAATACCCTTTTCATGTATAATTGGTAATTAAGCATATGTAACCTAAACTTTTGTCACATAACTGATTATGTAACATGTTTAGGCATATAACACTTGTCATAGGACTAGTTAGGCGGTCCGTACGCGTTCTACGCGCACGACGCGTTAAAGTAGCATAAGCTACCTAAACGGGTCGTAATGGGTCGAAAGCACTCAGGTTAAGTTTCATTTAGTATGTAGGCTTTGTTAAACCAAATGACACGAGTCTCTACACTCGTTTGGTTTACAAACCCTAATGCTACCCGATCTTCCGATCTAGGTCCGGTTATTAACATAGTTACCTATATTAGGTGCCGTTTGATATCCGCGATCTCTAGCATTGTTTAGTTGTTACTCAAGGACTACTGAGCAATCACAAGTGAGTACATAGACCCCTCTTTTACTGTTTTCCAAACTGTTTTGGGGTGGAACACATGTGCCTACTTGTTACATTCATGCTTTCCCGTTTTCACATCATATACCTGCTATGTTCGTTAGTACATTATAGTACATGATTTTATGACATTTCATGCTAGGTGTGCCCAATTGTGTGCATTACTTAGTACATCGTTTTACATAGACATTTGGCATAGACATTTCGGCATAGACATTTTAACATGATTGACATTTGATCATGCATTTCCCACAAAACATAACTTTGATTTAAACCAAGTTTTACTTCAATACTTTGTTTTTGTGCATATGGTTTAGTTGAGACATTTCACTTGCCATACATGACATTTTGACACAGACCTTTGACATGGATATTTGACATGGATATTTGACATAGACATTTTGACATGATATACATCTTGACATGAACATTTTACATTGTTTGGTTTGGTTTGATTAAGTGATTAAGTAACGATGCGTGTGTAATATGATACAAGCATGGTGGATACGCCGCTGGTACTTCCTATATATAAGTGTTTGTATGGTATTACATGTCGTAGCGTTATTTGAATCATTTCAGTTTGAGACATAGAACATTTTATACAAATGACCTATTTTTTCACAAGACATTGTTTTACAAAACAACTTATCTTTTACAAACTCATTTTACTTGGTTATTCATTTAACCATGCATTATTCTCTTATTTATACGTATCATCTGAACTTATTGTTTTTCAAACGATTTACAAAGACAAAGCAAATTACAAGGTTCATGACTAAACATTTTCTCAAACATAAGTCATGAATCTTATTTTCACAAAACCTATGTATCTCACAGGCATTTTTATGCTGACGTACCTATTTTCACATGTGTTTTTCAGGAACTGTTGCATAAGATGATCAAGATACACATAGGCAGACTTGGGCTTTAGTGACAATAAAAGATGCAAGATTAGTTAATTATGTTGTATTTCATTGTTTGTTAAGACATTGTAACACTTTTAATCAATAAAACGAAACTTTAATTTCCATGGTTGTGAAACATTAATTCTGTTACAACACTCCCCGATGTTTCCGCCACGTTTTGTATGTTCTACGTGGTCGGGGTGTGACACCTGAGACCAAGGAGGTACTTCAGGATATCCATGAAGGAGATTGTGGCAACCATACTGGGGGCAGATCATTGTTCTCGAAGGTGCTAAGAACATGATACTATTGACCGACTATGAGGAAAGATGCTGCAGAATATGCTCGAAGATGTGATGCATGTCAGAGTCACAACAATATACTACATCAGTCAGCTGAGCCGCTATATCCTATTATTTCCCCTTGGCCATTCATGATGTGGGGTATGGATATATTGGGAAAATTGCCAAAAGCTCCAGGAGGAAAAGTTTTTATGCTGGCAATGACAGATTATTTCTCTAAATGGGTTGAAGCCAAGGCCTTTGTTCAAGTCAGAGATCAAGAAGTAGTATCTTTCATAAAAAGGAATATCCTGACTAGGTTTGGGGTACCAGCTGAGATAATTTGTGATAATGGCTCTCAGTTCATTAGCAAGAGAACTACTGTTTTTTGTAAAAGTTGGGGGATCAAGATGATTACATCAACTCCAGTACATCCTCAAGCAAATGGACAGGCAGAATCCTCGAACAAGATAATTGTCAACAATTTGAAGAAAAGACTAGGTACTAAGAAAGGAAGATGGGCAGAAGAATTACCCTTCGTCCTATGGGCTGACAGAACAACAGTAAAGAATGCTACTGGGAAAACCCCATTTTCCTTGGTGTTTGGGTCAGAAGCAGTGATCCCAACAGAGATGGTGATACCTACAACAAGATTGAGCCTCCGGGACCCTGAGACGAATCCTGAAGCTTTATGTCAAGAGTTAGATACTGTTGATGAGACAAGGGATGCAGCAAAGCTAAGGATGGCAGCATATCAACAAAGGATATCTAGAGCATATAACAAAAATATAAGGACTAGAAGGTTTCAAGTTGGAGATTGGGTGTTAAGGAAGGCTTTTCAGAATACTACTAATCCTGCTGATGGAAAGCTTGCCCCAAAATGGGAAGGACCATACGAAGTTGAATCAGAATATGGGAAAGGAGCATACCGACTCAAGAATATGGAAGGGGATATGCTACCAAGATCCTGGAATGCTATACACCTCAAGCTCTATTTCAAGTGAGTTTAGAATTTAATTTCTAACTCAGGATGGTATGAATTCTGTCTCTTTTAAATATATTTGATTTTATTTATTCTTTTGAACCCAATACTGACTTAAGCATTGGAGGGGTGTTAGCCAAGCTAACACCCACCTTAGTTTAAGTTGTTTTGTAGGATACGCTTCAGGATGTTATTCTAGGATATATACCCAAGATGAATCGAAAGACTAGAGGATTGGCCCCATCTCTCACGTTTAAGGGATCCTTATCCCTTCAAAGGTTTAAAGGTATTCACCTTTCTCTCGAATTGGGTTTAAACACCCCGCCTGGAGTGCAAGTTATCCAGGAATAGTTCAAGATTGTGGGACCAGTTCATGTAACAGTGGCTGACAATTTCGTTATTATTGGCTATATCCTGGATCCTTAAGGTATATGAGGATTGATCACCCTCTCTCACGAAAGGGTATTTTCATACTCTCTAAGGTTTAAAGGTTTTCACCTTTCTAAGGGGCTGTTTGGTAGCCTCTGAATGTTCATTAAGAGGCTACCTCTTAATGGAACTGTTAGGGGAGGATTTTCCAAAGATCAGTGATCCTCAATTATTGTCGGGCTTAGGGATCCTCAATTCTGTTTGAATTAGTGATCCTCAGAGAGTATTGTAGGATCAGGATCCTGGATCATCATAGTGATCCTTACACTAACGATTGTCTGCTTTGAATATGATGTTGTTTTGCAGGAGTATGTGCTTGGACTTGGTCTTGGCGATATTCCTGGAGCATATTCCTTTTTATTCCGCACGTGCTTGACTAATATAGACGTTATGGAGGTCATGGAAGACTTGCACGATATGCGGATAGTTAGTTAGCTTAGATATTTTCCAAATTTAAAAGGGGATAGCGAGCTAGATTAGAACACTTGGCTATTTTTGGCTAAACACACACACTCGTAACTGCTCTTGACAGTTTGCTCGGTGATTACACACTTTTTTTGCACATTACACTCTAGTGATCCTTGTAACTAGCTCGCTATCGTCCAAAGTTGTAATACGTTTTCTGTTTAATCTGAGTTGGTGATCGGTAGTTTCCATCACCCGAGGTTTTTTATGCTGGAGATCAACTCTTGATCAAGGGCTTTTTCCTCGTATAAATCATTGTGTCACTTATTCATTACATTTCTGAGTGATCCTTAGTATTGTTCATTGATTCAAGCATCACACCTCACAACAAAAGATTTGGTTGCATTATCTTTGCTTGATTTTTGACCAAAACAGTTTGGCGCCCACCGTGGGGCAATTGGTGCTTCATTCCTAAGAAGATTCATATTTTTGTGGTCATTTCGGTTCGTTACAACCAAGCAGATGGCTTCCTCAGCGAAGAACACTTCAAGTTCAATGCCGGCAATCAGTTCTTCACAAGGCGTTCCACCTTTGCCTCCACCACCTTCTGGATCCCAGAAGAATGCTGAAAATGCTGCGAAGAAACAAACCCCCATTTTCCCAAAACCACCAACTTCTTCTGTTTCCTCTAATCCTACTACTAATGATCTTTTTACTCTGATTTTGCAGATGAGAGATCGCATGCAAGAGCAAGAAAAAACCAATGAAAGGATCCTCCAGGAGATTGGTGATATCAAGAAACAGAAGAAATCAGTGGAGGATCACTCTCCTCTGATACCAAGGTCATTGAATTTTGACACTCCAGTTGTAACTACCCTACAATCGGCAGTTCCGGGCATCCAGTATCAAAGTGGTCCATCAGAAAGGCGTTATGGAACAGCAACTATGAGTCAGGCATTTGGCTCTCACTTCCAGCCTCAAGGATCCTGTTCTCAGCCATCGGGATCCTCTTTTCAGCATCAGGGATCCTTCGTCAGCTCAGGAGGATATTTGGGAATGCACAAGGTCCAAGGATCCTCCCAGGTCCAAGGATCCTCCCAGGTCCAAGGATCCTCCCAGATCCAAGGATCCTCCCAGGTTCAAGGATTCTCTATGGTTCCAGGATCCTTTCAGGTTCAAGGATCCTCTCAGGTTCAAGGATCCAACATCGTTCAGGATCAAGGATTCTTGAGAAGTATGCAGCCTCCAAGTTCGGATGTTCATCAAGGAGACTTCATACCAATGCAGACCATTGCTTCCTCTAGTCCTTCAATCATACCAGAGTCCCGACAATATGGATTTACATCTGGAATTCCAAACATGAATCCTCCGGGAGGTAACACTTTCAATAATTCTTATAACACTAACCATGGCTCTATGCAGGATACAGGTATCAATCAGGCTATGGCTAGGGAATTACAGAAGCTTAAGGATATGATATCCAGTGTTCCAGGAGTGGTCAAGCCCATTCCTGAGATCGCAGACGGTAGCCATAGGATATCTCGTTTTGCACCACCCTTATGTGATGCTGAGATACCCAAAAGATTCCAGATACCATCTATGAACCTATATGATGGTTCAACGGATCCAGAGGAACATGTAGCTCAATACAGGGAGAGGATGGAGATCAATCCAATTCCTGAGAGGTTAAAAGAAGCATGTCTATGCAAGGGTTTTGGATCCACACTCACAGGATCTGCTCTTAAATGGCTGCTAAGTCTTCCCCCTTACTCTATTACTTCATTTGCTAATCTAGTTAACTTGTTTAATAGTCAATTCTCTTGTAGTAGAAAATTTGAACGTTTAACTAGTGACCTATATAGGGTAACACAAGGTCAAAATGAATCACTTAGAGATTACATCACTAAGTTTAGTAAAGAATCCTTAGACATTCCTAACCTGGATATTGCTACGGCTGTAGAAGCCTTTAAAATGGGATTGCTTAGGGATTCATTATTCTATGATGATCTTGTTATGACCCCATGCAGGAATCTTGATGAAGTAAGAACCAGGGCCCTTAGGTTCATCCGTCTAGAGGATGACAAAAGGATCCAGGAGAGATTGACAGGATCCTCAAAACAGAAAGCAAGAATCCTACTTCAGGAACAACAAATCAAAGTCCTACAACAAATCTGATAACCAGAACGTGCATGCAGTGGAACAGGAAGAGGATGAAGAGGATTATCCTCCCATTTCTGAATACTGTTTTTCTATTGATAACAACGAGCTAATTCTTGCAATGCAGAATCTAGGTGAGAAAACTAGGTGGCCAAGGAAAAGTGATAAACCAGCTGCTACAAAGGATAAGTCCAAATGGTGTGCATATCATGAGGATTTTGGGCATCTCATTGAAGAGTGTATTGCACTTAGAAAGGAAATTGGTTACTTGTTAAGCAAGGGGCACTTGAAGGAACTTCCGGGATGAAAGAAGTCAAGGATCCAGGATCCTGAAAGGATCCCAGAAAAGGTTCCTGCTCCTCCAGCAGATGCACAAGTCATAAACTTCATATCCGGTGGATCAGACATTTGTGGTACTTCCTTTTCAGCAGCCAAAAGACATGCCAAGGAAACCAAGATGGATAATGGAGACAGACCCATCCGGACCTCCACTGTCACACAGGATAAGATTATAACTTTTGATGAGGTTGATCGTGTTGACGTTCAGAATCCTCATCATGATGGTCTTGTTATTACCTTATTTATATCTAACCACTTTGTTCGCAGGATCCTAATCGACGGAGGAAGCTCTGTGAACATCATTCAGCTTGATGTCCTCAAGAAAATGAATATCCCGAAGTCTGATATTGTCCCAAGATCCTCAGTCCTTGTGGGATTCAGTGGAGAAACCAAGAATACATTGGGGGACATCAAACTCCCTATCTATATTGAAGGACTTCATTCTTATAAAAAATTTTGTGTTATAGATTGCTTATCATGTTGTAATGTTATCCTTGGCAGGCCGTGGATACATGACATGAAGGCAGTCCCATCCACATATCATCAATGCGTAAAGCTTTCTAGTCCATGGGGAGTGGTGAAAATTGAGAGTGATCAACAAGAAGCTAAAAATTGTTACACATCATCAATGAAGCCAGCCTCAAGACCAAGGGAGCAATAGCAACTAAAGTATCCTCCAAGAGATGTCTTGGAGGCAAGAGAGCAGGATTTGAAAGAAATCCTTATGGATCCTCGTGATCCTGAATCCATCGTCTTCATAGGATCAGGGATCCTTAGCAACATTGAACAAGATCTAGTATCCTTCCTTAAGAAGAGGAAAACTACCTTTGCCTGGAAGCATGAGGACATGACAGGTATATCTAAGGATATAATTGCTCATAAACTTGGCATTGACAGGTCATTCAAGCCTATACATCAAAAAAGAAGGAAGTTTGCACCCGAAAGGAATGCTATTATCCAGGAGGAGGTAGATAAACTGCTTCGGGCAGGTATTATAAGAGAGGTTAAGTATCCAAGGTGGTTAACCAATGTGGTTGTTGTTCAAAAGAAAAATGGAAAGTGGAGGGTATGTATCGATTTTACCGATTTAAACAAGGCATGTCCCAAGGATCCTTTCCCATTACCCCACATTGACTCCATGGTGGATGCTACCGCAGGTCATGAGTTGTTAACTTTTATGGATGCTTCATCTGGATTCCAACAAATTCAGATGGAACCATCAGATCAAGAGGATACAGCCTTTATGACCCCAAATGGTATATATTGTTATATTACTATGGCATTTGGACTAAGAAATGCAGGTGCCACATATCAAAGGCTAGTCAATATGATGTTCAAGGAACAAATTGGACACACTATGGAAGTCTATATAGATGACATGGTGGTTAAGTCCAAAAAAGCTGAGGATCACCTTAAAGACTTGGAGGAAGCATTCAATATCCTTGATAAATTTAATATGAAACTAAATCCTTCCAAGTGTCATTTTGGTGTTAAAGCAGGTAAATTCTTAGGCTATATGGTGACAAAGAGGGGCATTGAAGCAAGTCCAGAGCAAATCAAGGCTATAGTGAATATCAAATCTCCTGCCAATGCTAAGGATGTGCAAAGATTGACAGGCAGGATCGCAGCCTTGAACAGTTTCATATCCAAATCCTCAGAATAGTGCAAGGAATTCTATGACATCCTGAGGAAGAACAAGAAATTTGAATGGACTGAGAAGCATGAAAGTGCCCTCAAAGCTCTTAAGGATTACCTATCCTCAGCCCCCGCCTTGATGAAACCAGAAAAAGGGGGATATATTATCCTTATACCTAGCGGTATCCTCAAAAGCAGTAAGTGCGGTCCTTGTTAAGGATCACCAAGGTACACAACATCCTGTTTATTATGTAAGTAAGAGTTTACTTGATGCTGAATCCAGGTATTCACACTTAGAGAAACTTATCCTTGCATTAATTATGGCATCTACCAAATTAAGACACTATTTTGAGACTCATGCAATTATTGTTAAGACTAATTTCCCCATTAAGAATGTTCTCAGGAAACCTGAAATGTTAGGAAGGATGGCTAAGTGGGCAGTGAAGCTTAGTGCATATGATATAAGATATGAACCAAGGACTGCCATCAAATCCCAAGCCTTAGCTGACTTTGTGGCAGATTTTAGTAGTGACTTGCAAAAGGAAGCTGAGTTAGAGGTCCAACAGCTAGAAGAAACTAAGGATCCTTGGATACTCTTCACTGATGGTGCTTCTAATGTCAAAGGAACAGGGCTTGGAATACTACTAAAATCACCACAGGGGGACATAATACCCCACTCCATAGCTTATGAGTTTCAAACTACTAATAATGAGGCTGAGTATGAAGCCTTGATAGTTGGTTTGCAAATTGCTAAGCATATGAGGATCAGGTATCTTGAGGTACATGTAGATTCATTATTAATCACTAATCACTTTAATGGATCCTATGCTGTTAAAGGTGAAAAGCTAATCAAATATTTAGAGATAGTCAAAGAATTGGCACTCTCTTTTGTTTCCTTTAGTTTGACACAGGTACCAAGGGAAGAGAATGCAGAGGCTGATGCATTAGCCAATCTAGGATCATCTTTGAAGATCTCGGAGGATATCAAGATCCCTATTATCCACATCCTGACCCCCGCTATCGAGGATCATGTAACCATGGAGATAGGAGAGGATTCTGCAATCATCCCTAGTGATGATACTCAATCTCATTCAGGATCATGGATCCTTCCAATCATGAGATACATACAACACGGAGAGATTCCTACAGGAGAAAACCCTAGGGCTTTCAAAATCAAGGTATCTCAATTTACAATATTGAATAATATGTTGTATAAACGATCTCTTGCAGGACCATATCTAAGATGCATTGAGGATCCTGAGATCCAAGAAGTCCTAAAGGATTTCCATGAAGGAGATTGTGGAAACCACACTGGGGGCAGAGCATTATTCTCAAGGATCCTGAGGACAGGATACTATTGGCCCACAATGAAGAAGGATGCTATGGATTACGCTAAGAAGTGTGATCCTTGTCAGAGACATAGTAATATGCTTCACCAACCAGCAGAGCTCTTGCATCCTATATCCTCTTCCTGGCCATTCATGAGATGGGGAATGGATATAGTTGGTAAGCTTCTTAAGGAACCTGGTGGAAAAGTATTCATGCTTGCTATGACTGATTACTTCTCCAAGTGGATAGAGGCTGAAGCCTTTGCTCAAGTCAGAGAAAAGGAAGTTATATCCTTTATTAAAAGAAGCATTATTACTAGATTTGGTATCCCTTCTGAAATTGTTTGTGATAATGGATCCCAATTTATTGGGAATAGAACTACTAATTTTTGTAACAGCTGGGGGATTAAGATGATAACATCAACACCAGTCCACCCACAAGCTAATGGCCAGGAAGAATCATCCAACAAGATCATCATCAACAATTTGAAGAAGAAGCTTGGATCCAAGAAAGGAAAATGGGCAGAAGAACTACCTTATGTACTTTGGGCTGATAGGACAACTCCCAAGAATGCCACTGGCCAAACTCCATTTTCTTTGGTATTTGGGGCAGAATCAGTGATCCCTACAGAGATGGTGGTTCCTACTGCAAGAACAAGCATTCGTGATCCTGAAGAAAATGCTGAAAACTTGGTTCAAGATTTGGATACTATAGAAGAACTCAGGGATTTGGCAAGGATAAGGATGACCAGTTATCAACAAAGGATGGCTGGAGCTTACAACAAAAATGTCAGGATCAGGAAATTCCAAGTTGGAGATATGGTGTTAAGGAAAGCATTTTAGAATACCACCAATCCTGCTGATGGAAAGTTGGCACCAAAGTGGGAAGGCCCTTACTTGATCGAAGCTGAGGCATGAAAGGGGGCATATCGATTGCTAACAATGGAAGGTGATTTGCTACCAAGAGCTTGGAATGCTGTCCACTTGAAGAAATACTTCATGTAATAAGGATCCATGATCCTTACCTGACAAGTATCCTTGAAGGATCCTTACAGGACAGAGGATCCTCATTTTGGTATCCTTAACAAAGGATTGAGTATCCACAGAAGTATCCAGTTATTTGGGCTTGACCCCAGTTTTTGGGCTTGTCCCCAGTTTTTTGGGCCTGTCCCCAGTATCGCCAGTAGCGCACGATGATCCTGGTACAGTTCATGGCAATGGGACCAGTACTCGCTTTAGGGGCTGACAATTTCATTGTACTGGCTGTATCCGGGATCCTACGTATAATGGTAGACGTACCATACATCCGTTCCTAAGGTTTCTAACGTTTTCACGTTAGCTAAGGTTTTGGCATTTTCATGTCACTAAGTTTGGATAGTCGCCAGTGAGGGCCATACTCCAGTTTACACATGATCCTTGGGCTTGTCCCCAGTTATCCTTGGGCTTGTCCCCAGTTATCCTTTGGGCTTGTCCCCAGTATATTGGGCTTGTCCCCATAATTGTTGGGCTTGTCCCCAGAATTGTTGGGCTTGTCCCCAGTTACTAACTTTTATCTTATATTGGCTTAGTCCCAAGTTGTATCCTATTTCAGGTTTTTGAAGCTAAACGACTAAGGATCCTTGATCCTTACCTTCTACTAAGGTTTGTCTTTTGGTTATTCTGATTATAAGTGTTAAAGGTTAGGATCCTAACTTGGATTCTCAGGTATGATCCTTGATCATTTTGATGTTATTCATTATTTATCTAAGTGACCCTTATCCTTTGACAACTGAACTTATGACCCTTAAACTGCACTACTTTTCAGAACTTGTCGACTATAGGATATGTGATCCTTGATCATATCCTAAACTTTTTGAGGTTATTTATTAAATTTTTCTTCTTTACTTAATAAATTCAGACAAAATATATATCACAACAATTGAAAAGTAAAGTATTCACAAGGATAACAATACGGGATATAGCCAAAAAGTTAAGGTTTTATTTATTCACAAAACGTTAAACCCTTTAAGGTTGTCAAAATTGCCAACCTACGTTTCTACCAGCAAAACGTGGCCCGTCCACATGGGTTGGCAAAGGGTGTCCATTGTTAACGGGTCTTAAGAGTGCAGGAAATAAAAGATGGCAGGATGACAAGTGGCTTCATCCCCCAAATGGAGGATCCATCCACCACCCATTATCCTACCTATTGTCTTAGGATCCTTGATCCATAACCCTAGAAACTATTGTTCAAATACAACCCAAGATTGTTTAAAAACATCATAACCAAAAAACTTTTACCAAGTCCTAAAAAAAATGGGCTCCGGCCGCGTCTAGAAATGTCCATCATCGCCCATTCCTGCAGCTTACACCTTTGCTGCATCACCATCACCTTCACCAGCTCCTCCAGCTCTGGCATCATCCACATGATCCTTAACCCCACTGCCGCCAGCCTCGATTGCTAAGACCTCACCAGCTTCTTCTTCGTCATCCAGCTCAGCCAACCTAGCCTTCCAGCCCTCTATGTCCCAGTTGCTCTTGTCAAAGTCAGGATCCTGAGCTTCTTGGGCCATCTGCAACTTGGTTTTGTACATAGCAATGGCAGCGGAGACTTTAGCATCATTTGTGATTTCAGCCTTCTCCTGATCAGCAGTGATATGAGCCAGGACAAGTTCCCTCTTCACCAGATTGACATCGTTTTCAAGGGAGGCAATCTTCTTATCCTTGGCCAGCATGATCTTTTGGAGGTCCACACACTTTTGCTCAACCTCTTCAATACTCCCTACATAGTCTTGGATTTCAGCAAATTTCTGCAAAAGAAAGGATACAACTCAGTATCCCTTACCCTCAGTATGGAAGGATCATGTACAAGAATCGCATTTAAGGATCAGTTATTCTTACCTCAGCAACGTATTCCTTGAACTGATGCTGGATCAGAGGCAGACCTTCAAGGGTATCAGCAGTCTTCCTTTTCTTTCTGCCCCTTCCCTTAGAAGTGGTTGCCTTGGGAATCGTGATGGATGGACTAGCAGCAGGCTTTTTCTTTGAGGATCGGAGAGCATCAAGGTCAGTAACACTGAAACGAGTAGCAGACTTCGATGATTTTCCAGCACCTACACATCCAAAACAGATAAGTATCCTTATTTCATTCTAATTTAAACATTTAGTTATGCACAAAATGGGATACTTACTTGACATCGTAACAGAGCCTGAGGATACTTCCTGAGAATCCTGGGTATTTGCTTGAAATGTTCTTATTGCAGGATCAAGCCTCCGGAAAGCAGCAAGCCTTTCCTTCGTTGCAGGTGTTGTAATAATGTGTGAAACAGTGATAGCTGCAAAATAGATACAAAGGGGTCAGTGATCCTCAGCGGAGACAGGGTATCCTATGATCCTTCTATAAGGATCCTCTATCCTACCATGAGTAACCCATTTTCTTGGAAGGTCCTTCCCATCAGAGATGGAATCCCTTCTTATAAAGAAGAACCGCCTTTTCCAGTTGGTGTCATTCTTAGTGGTTTTGAAGATGGGGTGTTCTTCACCGGGCTTGTGTTTGAATAGATATCGATGAGATCCATGGGTCACAAGGTCATACATTTCTGATAACTCCGACATTCCCAGATCAATACCTTCATGCTCAATGATTCTTTCAAGGGTATACAAGACCCTCCACATCATTGGCATCGCTTGGATGTAGGAGATGCCGGTGTGAGAGAAGAAAGATTGGGTGAAATCAGGAAAAGGATACGAGTATCCTATCGTAAATGGGGTGATCGAAAAAGCTACCCAGGTTTCAGAAACGAAGTCGCTCAGGACGGTGGGGTCAAAAGCTTTAAAAACGGTGTTCGCCGGAAAACAATGGCGGATCTTGTCTATCTGCGGATCAGTAAAGCAGCATCGTTCCTTCGCAGATCCTTCGATGATCCCTTGGCTCTTCAAAGGACTGTCCTTTTTGTGATCCTTAGCCGGTGAAGATCTTAGCATCATCTTGGGCATAATGATGGTGAAGAAGAAGAAACAGAATGAGAATATGAAGAGAGAAAGGAAAGAGAAGTACCTGATCAGATCTTCGAATGAGGATTTAAAGGATGAAACGCACGAATTTAAATGCTTCCTAACCCTTATCTCTAACTTCAATTTATAATCATAATCTTGCAGGATAGTCACTTCAATGACGTCAGATTAGCAACGGCTAGTCAGAATATAATGGCTATATATCCGTTGGTTTGTTACGGATAAGAACGAGAAAATATAACTCGTTTATTTATACTTTACTCCTTATATTTTGGGGGCAATTGTTAGGGGAGGATTTTCCAAAGATCAGTGATCCTCAATTATTATCGGGCTTAGGGATCCTCAATTCTGTTTGAATTAGTGATCCTCAAAGATTATTGTAGGATCAGGATCCTGGATCATCATAGTGATCCTTACACTAACGATTGTCTGCTTTGAATACGATGTTGTTTTGCAAGAGTACGTGCTTGGACTTGGTCTTGGCGATATTCCTGGAGCATATTCCTTTTTATTCCGCATGTGCTTGAGTAATATGGACGTTATGGAGGTCGTGGAAGACTTGCACGATATGCGGATAGTTAGTTAGCTTAGATATTTTCCAAATTTAAAAGGGGATAGCGAGCTAGATTAGAACACTTGTCTATTTTTGGCTAAACACACACACTTGTAACTGCTCTCATCAGCTCTCGACAGTTTGCTCGTCGATTACACACTTTTTTTGCACATTACACTCTAGTGATCCTTGTAACTAGCTCGCTATCGTCTAAAGTTGTAATACGTTTTCTGTTTAATCTGAGTTGGTGATCGGTAGTTTCCATCACCCGAGGTTTTTTATGCCGGAGATCAACTCTTGATCAAGGGCTTTTTCCTCGTATAAATCATTGTGTCACTTATTCATTACATTTCTGAGTGATCCTTAGTATTATTCATTGATTCAAGCATCACACCTCACAACAAAAGATTTGGTTGCATTATCTTTGCTTGATTTTTGACCAAAACAGGAACCATTAAGAATTTTACTAATGAGAAGATAGAAGAATGTGACATGTGATGATTTACCATTCAGAGGTTACCTCTTAACCATTCAGACTTGAGGTTACCTCTTATTCATTCAGAGGTTTTAAACCATTAAGAGGTAGCATCTGAATGGTCATTAAGAGGCTACCAAACAGCCCCTAAGTCTTGGAGTTTATACACTCCCGCCTGTAGCGCACGAAAACAAGGGTTTATCCCCAGGATACAAAAGGTTTATCCCCAGGATATTAAGGGTTTATCCCAGTAAAACTAAAGTTTTTGACAAGTCCCAAAGATATGACAAATTATGGTTGTGTTTACACACATTCTTTTGTGGATAGAGAGTTGCGAAGTATAATAAGTAAGTGAAGAAATACTCAAGTATCTCATGCACTGGTGCAATATCCTGCACAGACAGGGGACATCCCAAAGATATGACAGATTATGGTTGTGTTTACACACATTCTTTTGTGGATAGAGAGTTGCGAAGTATAATAACTAAGTGAAGAAATACTCAAGTATCTCATGCACTGATCCAATATCCTGCACAGACAGGGGACATCCATGCTGGGGACATTGGAAACGGATCGAAGTTTGAAGTTGGAAATTGTTACCTAAGTGTTCCTGGTATGATCTTTTATTTTTCAAGCTTTGAAAGCCTTATCTAAATGATCTAAGTTTCTTATAATCATATATTAAATTCTTTCCTAACATCTTTGAATAAAAGTAACGAGAGTTTAGAGCATAGTATTAGTATCCTGACCGGGATATTTGATCAGGATATTCAAAAGATATTTTTCAAAAAGAATAGACATAACAACAACGGATAAGGCTAAAAGGTTAGTTATTTATTATTAACGGTTCAAAAGGTTGTACTCTTGGCTTCATCACAAAAACGAGACCCATCCACCAAAAGTACAACTTGTCCAAAAGCATATTTACATAAACAGTTGAGGGCTTCGTCCTGAAAACACAGGATCCTTCCACCCTCAACTGTTGATTGTTCAAAAGCATATTAAAGTTGATAACCAAGGGTTTCGTCCTGAAACTCAGGATCCCTCCACCTTTGGCCATCATATTGTATCTAAGTGCGGGAAAAGTAAATGCAGGAAAAGTAAATTGTTTGGAGTTACAGACTATTCGAATTTAAAAAAGTGGGCTCCGGCCTAAGCAATAATACCCATCATTGCCCATTTGAATGCCCTCACATTGTCACACCCCTTTCTAAGGCGAAGCACGAGGTGTGATCTTGAAAGGTTCTCATTGCATACGAATGGTAAACATACTACATGATCATAAAATAACTCCAAATGCCATTAACATTACATAATTAAAAACATAAGTTAAGTTAAGAGTTTACAACACCGAATAAAATATTGTCTGAAAAGTTTACAACTTTATTTAAACGACAAACATAAAGGTTTTGAATCTTATATCACCACACAGGGTGGGACATAACAACCAAATCCCACAAAATGGGCATAGGAGTCTTGACACATAGTAACTAAAAACAGAAACGACATCCTGAGAAAGGGTGAGACCGCACGTACATCCACTTTAGTTACCTGAAATACATGTAAGTTTTGGAAAATCGTCAACATAATGTTGGTGTGAATTCATGCAGTTTTGTGTAAAACATTTAAGCATTCGTTGTAGAAAACATGGTATGTAATTGTATGAGATAAGTATTTCTGTAAAGGTAAGGAATACGAGATCGCTAATGGTTAGCTAGGCCATCAACATGTGTAACGACATAGGAAGCATCCAAACCATAGGTATTTTTACTTGTCGATTCACGACTAGAGACACAAAAGCACTGCTTGGTAAAAGAGTGGCCAAGAGTGTGGTTGCCTGAAACCCATTAGATCTAACCTTTTGTTCCGCGGTCTTGGTATGTAACTGATTAATGGTGCTTATGGCACCCTATATGTCACATGATCTACAGTATCATTCCTTAGTTTTTGTATTCAACATACCATAGCACATGTATTTTCTCCAAGTTTAGAAATCAAGTAAAAGTTTGAAAGTGGGGACATGAACTCACAACTTTGCGTATCCTGCGCCGCAAACTTCACCGGTTGGTTTTGTAGCGTCGTGACCTATACGTGTTCTATTAATGTTAGTCACTAGACTTGTATTACACAAGTACAAGTCACCATCTTTTGTACATGTTCTTTGTATGTTCAATCCTTATGAGGGTCGTGCCCTTGTTTGTCGGGTCTTGCACGTTGAGTATATTTTGTTTATATATTTCTATTCTCAAATATATATTCATTTATAAAGTCTTTCTCAAGGTAATAAGTGTTAAAAATAATTTATATTTTTAACTCTTCAAGTATGTTACTTATATTATTTTCCCAAAAATAAATATAAGTATTTTGTGAAATAATATTTTCAATATTATTTTGGTACAAGTATTCTTAGGAAAGTATACTTGTATTTTATGTAGATACTTGTGTATTTTGTATTTTTTTTACCAAAAATCAATACTTTGATTTTTATTACTTTTCGGAATTATATTTCTTAAAAATAATATATTTTTAAGACTTGTATAATATATATATATATATATATATATATATATATATATATATATTGTCATGTTATAAAATATATAATCATTCTTGTCATCCACCCGATTTTTGTATAAATTCCATTACTTGGTAATGGTTATATATTTGTCAAAAATAGATTTTTAAGTCCATAGTATCCATATATTTTCCAAGTTTAATAATATGCTCAGAAATATATTTTCATAAATATATTTTCTTGTATTTTGTCCATGTATTTCCTTGTGAGAAATTTTTGTATACTTGTATACTTATGTATTCTGATGTATTTGTATGTGTATTTTTGTATTCATACTCCTTGGGAGTATTTAGTGTATTTTCAAGTTTCTAATACACTAATATATATAAGACACATAATATACACTTAGCACAAAATTTGGTGATCACTAAATATATATATTTTCCCTAAAAATATACATACTTAATATTGATTTTAACTTGAAGAAATCACCATTTCTTAACTTGTAATGTTACACAAAAATTAGGGAAACCTTGGTAAATATTTT
This sequence comes from Helianthus tuberosus, assembly GCA_030545235.1. Classification (NCBI taxonomy): domain Eukaryota; kingdom Viridiplantae; phylum Streptophyta; class Magnoliopsida; order Asterales; family Asteraceae; genus Helianthus; species Helianthus tuberosus. The sequence continues at coordinate 121,496,468 of CM060451.1, read as the reverse complement.
TAGGTGAATTTTTAGGGAATACGTTTCACCACAACTTATATTTTCTAAGTGTCAAAATTTTATAAAAATTTTGACATAGTTTCCCCTAAAAATGGAGGTTTCCCATGTTTTCAAAACTTGTGTTTATTTTCTTTTCAACACCAAAAACAATTTTCAACAACAATCATCAACAACATACACTAATTTTTCCATATGAAACATCATGGTGAACTTGATTTTTGTTAAAAATGTGTAGTCTTTTAGATCTACACTTAACATATTATAATCTTTCAAAAAATAAGTGTTCTTGAGTATTTTAAACAAACTTATGTGAAACTTTAATCCACTAACTCAATCATCGATGAGTTTTATGGTTTCAAAATATTGTAAATCATGTTCTAAAATCACTTTTATGTCCATTAGAAAGATCATTATTTTTAACATCATGTTTAACCATGGATCTTTCAAGATCCATGCTTAATAACTTTAGATCTTTCAAAAACAAGCTTTATGTTAAATTTTTAACAAACTTTCCATGAATTTTAGTTTCAAAAATTAGTTCTACACACATTTTATCACTTCAAGATTACAAGTTTATGCATAAAAATTCATATTTCAAGTTCACATCATGCTTCATATATTCATCTTCAAGTTTAATCATGGATCCTTCAAGATCCATGCTTAAACTTGTTAGATCCAAGTTTTAACATACTTGATCTAATCATAAACACAAGATATAACATCAACAACGTCATTACATACACCAAAAATTCATGTAATCACTTATTTTCTTCATGATTATGTTAGATCTTTTCATTTTCTTCTTTAAAAGTTAAGTTGTTTAGATGGTGAAACTTGTACATAACATAAACATGACTTATTTTAGTGATCAATAAGCTTACTACTAGCTCTAATGGCTAGGGAAGTGGCTCAAGAATGAAGATGATGATCAAGGAAGAAAATGAGAGGTTAAAAGCTCCTAACTGAGGTCCTTCCACTTCTAGCACCTTACACCTTCTTAGATGAGCTTCTTACACCTTCTAGTGGCCTTGGATCATGAGATTGAAGCTTGAAAATGGTGGGTTATGTGTGGTAGTAGTGAGCCGAGAGCATGGGTGAAGGGAGGAAGAAGATGATGGTTTTTATGAGATGTAGGACAATGTGATCTTCTTATGGTTCTTATAAAGAAAGTATCCAACAACATGATCTTCTTTAGGATTTCTTGCATTCTAGTTAGGGAACCAAGTTATATAAAATAATCAAAAGGTGTGTTGGTCCCATGGGGCCGGTTATGGTGAGGGGGGGGGGGTAAAGTGTAAAATGTTGGTAGTTAAGGGTTTAAAGTGCAAACGAGGGGGTTTAACTTAGTTTAAGTGTGTTTAGGGGTTTTTATGATTTTAAGGTGTTCTAGCACCAATACTAGTTTAATATCATAAAAACATTACTTCTAGTCAAATTTTGATGTTCCGGGTATTGTCCGGTTGTTCGGTTCGTGATGGTTCGTTAAAGTGCTAAATTGCGCAGTTTCACTAAGTATGAAGCACCTTTTGTGGCAGTTTTAATTCCCGACACTTTTTAAATTATTTTGGACAATAAATCATAAATTCTGCATGTTATTATTGTGTTAAATAGCTAATTATATCTGAATTATGGCTGTTTTATGTTGAATTCTGCATTTAAAGTGCGTTCCGGGTGTCTTTTAGTGCATAGTTTAGCTTCCGGAAAGTTTATATGTTAACCCTTGTATCCACCCTTGGGTTTTAATGTATTTTAGATGTTGGACCTATTCCTAGGCCCTAATTCTATTGGCTGACTGCTTTCTGCGGAAATGCTGACACAGAGTGTCTTACCGGTGAGTTTACTAGTCTTTCTGACGCAACGCTTAAAGTAATGCACAAAGCAATATTTGAAGTATAAACGTGCATGAATTCACATGTATAGCATGAAATCAGACAATGTTGACATTTAAGCACATAATTGCAGATATTAGATAATAATTAAACTGTATGGAAATTACCGGTTTTGTGCCAGTTGTCACAGTCTCCCCCCGTTAAAAGAATTTCGTCCCGAAATTTAGGCTGAGTTATCTCCCGCAGGAGCTTTCTCGAACAGATGGGGGTACTTGGCTTTGAACCGGTCTTCACGTTCCCATGTATACTCGGGTCCGTGTTTAGAGTTCCAACGTACTTTGACAAGCTTAATGCGACTCCTCTTTGTTTTATGGATTTTCCAATTCGTTACCTCAACAGGTTGTTCTGTAAATCGGAGTGTGTCGTCGATTTGCACCTCATCCGCAGGGATGATAACTGTTTCCTGGGTTCGACTCTTTTTGAGGTTGGACACATGGAACGTATCATGAACACCATTAAGTTCTTCCGGTAACTCTAATTTGTATGCTACGGTACCAATCTTTTCCAAGATCTTGAATGGTCCAATGTATCGTGGATTCAACTTTCCACGTTTTCCGAATCTTGCAACACCTTTCCAAGGTGAGACTTTCAGCAAAACTTTGTCTCCCACCTCGAAGTCTAAAGGTTTACGTCTTCGATCAACGTAGGTCTTTTATCGGTCACGAGCCGCCTTAACGCGCTCTCGGATTTGCATGATCTTGTCTGTTATCTCTTGAACCAGTTCAGGACCAATCAACTGCTTCTCTCCAGCGTCTGCCCAACACAACGGCGAGCGGTACTTGCAGCCATATAGAGCTTCGAACGGTGCGGCTTGTATGCTCGTATGGTAGCTGTTGTTATAGGAGAACTCAACTAAAGGTAGATGAGTATCCCAGCTGCCGCCTAGATCCATAACACATGCGTGAAGCATATCTTCCAGTGTTTTTATGGTCCGTTCGCTCTGACCATCTGTTTGTGGATGGAAGGCCGTGCTTAGAACTAGTTGAGATCTAAAGGCCTCCTGGAAGGATTGTCAAATCCTTGATACGAAACGTCCATCTCTATCTGAAATAATCGAAATAGGCACTCCATGACGTGCCACAATTTCCTTAAAATACAGCTCAACAAGCTTTCCAGTGCTATCCTTCTCTCAGATTGGTAGGAAATACGCAGACTTCGTCAATCGATTAACTATCACCCATATCATGTCATGCCCTCGAGGGGTCCTGGGTAGTTTGGTTATGAAGTCCATTGACATTTGCTCCCACTTCCACATGGGTATCTCTGGTTGTTGCAGTAGGCCAGACGGTTTCTGATATTCGGCCTTAACCTTAGCACAGGTTAGGCACTTTCCAACATAGACAGCAACGTCGCTTTTAAGCTTTGGCCACCAATAGTATTCTTTCAAGTCTTTTCACATCTTTTCCAATCCTGGGTGGATCGAGTATCTCGACTTGTGAGCTTCATCAAAGATGACTTCTTGAATACCGCCATAGAGCGAAACCCAAATACGCCCTATAAAGTATAAGGTTCCCTCTTCATTTGGCACCAATTTCTTCTCCATACCTCGGAGATATTCTGCTCTACGATTCTTCTTCTTAAGAGCTTCTTGTTGGGCGTCATGAATGCGTGCAGTGAGATTTGTCCAAATGGTCATTTCCAATGCTCGGACCCTTAGGGTCTTAACACTTTCCTTTCGACTTAGAGCGTCTGCTACTATGTTTGCTTTTCCAGGATGGTACTTAATCTCACAGTCATAATCATTTAGCAAATCGACCCACCACCACTGACGCATATTCAATTCCTTCTGATCAAATATGTGCTGTAAGCTTTTGTGATCAGTGAAGATTGTACATCGAGTACCATACAAATAATGTCGCCAGATCTTCAAGGCAAACACCACCGCGCCTAGCTCCAGGTCGTGTGTGGTGTAATTCTTCTCATGAACTTTCAACTGTCTCGAGGAGTAAGCGATGACCTTTTGGCGTTGCATGAGCACGCAACCCAATCCTTGACGCGAAGCGTCGCAGTATACCACGAAGTCTTCAGTGCCTTCGGGTAGAGATAGTATTGGTGCATCGCATAGCTTACTTTTGAGAAGTTGGAAGGCTTCTTCCTGTTTATCACCCCAGTCGTACTTCTTGTCTTTCTACGTGAGTGAAGTCAGTGGTTGAGCTATCTTGGAGAAATTCTCGATAAATATGCGGTAATAGCCCGCCAATCCCAAAAATTGCCGAACCTCAGTTGGTGTTTTTGGAGCTTCCCAATTCTTTATTGCTTCAATCTTCGCTGGATCTACATGAATACCCTTCTCGTTCACAACATGACCAAGGAATTATACTTCGCGAATCCAGAATTCGCACTTTGAGAACTTTCCATAAAGCTTCTCTTTCTTCAATAGTTCCAGAATGGTCCTGAGGTGTTGCTCGTGCTCCTCTTTCGTCCGTGAATAAATCAGAATATCATCGATAAATACAATCACGAACTTATCAAGGTATGGTTTGCAGACACGATTCATCAGATCCATAAACACTACTGGTGCATTCGTCAACCCAAATGGCATCACAAGGAACTCGTAATGCCCATAACGTGTCCTGAACGCAGTCTTTGGTATGCTCTCTTCTTGGATCCTTAGCTGATGATATCCAGACCGAAGGTCGATCTTGGAGTAGTAGCTCGATCCCTGCAACTGATCGAATAAGTCGTCAATCCTCGGTAGTGGATACCAATTCTTGACAGTGAGCTTATTCAATTCTCTATAATCGATACACATCCGCAGTGTTCCATCCTTCTTTTTCACGAACAAAACTGGAGTTCCCCAAGGCGAGAAGCTTGGCCTTATGAATCCTGTATCCAGTAACTCCTGGAGTTGTGTAGATAATTCTTGCATCTCGGATGGCGCAAGTCGATAGGGTGCCTTGGCTACAGGAGCGGCGCCTGGAACCAATTCAATATGAAATTCGACTTGTCTTTGTGGAGGTAGTCCTGGCAGATCTTCGGGAAAAACATCAGGAAATTCCTTCACCATAGGAATGTCTTGGAGTTTCGGCTCCTCAGCCTTCTTATCTACTACGTGCATAAAGAATGCAACACATCCTTTTCGCAAGCATTTCTGCGTCTTCATACAATTGATGATTCGCATAGCCGTGTCTCGTTTCTCTCCATGCACGACGAGTGTTTCATCATTCGCAAGAGGGATGCGAATGATTTTCTCGTGACAAACAACTTCAGCCTTATTCTTGGACAGCCAGTCCATTCCGACCACCACATCGAAGCTACCCAATTGAACAGGTAAGAGGTCGATACTAAATCTTTGCTCACCAAGTTCTAATGTACAACCCCTAACAACTTCGCCTGATTCAACAAGTTTACCATTGGCTAGTTCTATGGAATAAGGAATATCTAATCTATTAGATTCTATTCCAAGCATATGTTTAAATTCCACAGACATGAAAGTATAATCGGCACCAGTGACAAATAGTATGGATGCAACGTGATTGTTAACGAGAAACGTACCAGTGACCACGTTAGGGTCCTCGCGTGCGTTCCTTGCTCAAATAAAAAATGCTTGAGCCTGAGCGTTGTTTTCCCTTGGGCAGTCTTTCTTAAAATGGTCCTTGCTACCACAACCAAAGCATCCTTCATTCTGCCGAGCTCCATTACCATTCCTGTTACCATTACCATTGCCATTTCCATTACCGTTTCCATTACCAGCACTGTTTCGGTTTCCATTCCCGTTTCTGTTACCATTTCCTTTTCCCCAATAGTTCTCGATGTGGTGACCCAGTTTTCCACACTTGTCACATTTTGGAATCCGACAAACTCCTTCATGATGACGCTTGCACTGACTGCATTTGGGCAAAGTGCCCTGGTATCCTCTAGTAGTAGCGTCATTCACGGCTGCAAGTGTTTTCGTCTCCTTTGGCGGGTTGGGGTCACGTTTCTTATTGCTGGAACCCTTGTTGTTATGCGTTGCTTGACTCAGATTCGAGTGCTTCATCTTCTTGTCACCAGATGACTCAGCATGCGTCTCGGTTTTCTCAGTAGGTTTCAGCGATAACTTCTTCATACGGACAACATCTTCAGTAAGGCTGACAGCCAGAGTTACAGCCTGAGTGATCGTTGTGGGTTTGGCCGCAATCACCATGCTGCGAAATTCCGGAGCCAATCCCCAGATGTAGCGCTCAATGCACTTAAATTCGGGAGTCACCAGATAGGGGATCACTCTTGACAGATCATGGAACCTTCGAGTATAACCAACAATGTCCGCACCTTCCATGGACTGGTTCCAAAATTCAGTCTCCAACCTTTGGAGTTCAGCACGAGAACAATACTTCTGTCTCATTCTTTCCTTCAACTCATCCCAAGACATACCATACGCAGCATCATCACCCAGAGTCTGGACTTGCAAATTCCACCAAGTCAAAGCCTCATCAACAAACAGTCCAGTAACAAAAGTGACCTGCTGGTCCGTGGTACACTTGCTCATGCGGATAGTGGAATCAGTCTTCTCCATCCAGCGCATAAAAGCCACTGCACCTCTAGTGCCGTCGTAGTTCAGTGGCTTGCAGTCGAGAAACTGCTTGAAGGTGCAGCCTGGAATTGATCCAACCAATTCACATGTGAGCAATCAATGAAACAAAGACCGTTCATAAATTTCATCATGTTTTAGCAAATCAGCTTATGGTTACCTTGAGTTGCGTTTCCTCCAGATGAATCTCCATGTCCATTACGTCTAGTACCGTTTGGTCCTCCACTATGTTCAGTACGGTTTGCCTCGTACTGGGCGATAGCTTCGGAGATCCTTTCTTCCAGCAGGGAGTTCAGTTCCTCAGCAGTCCTCGGCATCGGAGGAGGAGGTATGAGGGGGATATGAGGTATGAGTGGGTGTAGCTGGGACTGTAGAGGAGACATAATCAGTAGGATATGCCTCTAGGCCAATGGTCCAAAGTGCAGTTGAAGTAACTGACTCCTTTGGGTCGGAATCAGAAGGAATATCAACAACCGGCACAACAGACTGACCAACCCCCAAAATAGCAATCGTCGAAGACTTCCCCATCGCCAAGATCATCGTCAAGATGCTCCACCTCAATCACGGGGACGTCAACATCATCATCATCATCATCATCCAGATCAACAACAAAAGACTAGTCCTCATCAGGGATAGAGGCAAAAGGAATAACATGAATGGGAAAAGGTTCAACGAGATGTTCACAATCGGGATGTCCTATGATAACTGGCCATGGAGGGGTAAAGGTAAAGCTAAGACATCGTCGAGATCATCATCATCGGTTATCATCTCAGGGTCGGCCTCGAAGTCAGACGTGAACATCTCCTGTGCTGAAGAAATCTCGTCGTCAGAGACAATCATCATCGGGTCACTTCCTTCAGATAGGCCACTACTTTCAGACGAAGGCATGTGTACCTGTAGTATTTTATTCATAGTATATGTATATATTAATTATTACTTAATTAATATACAAATAATTATACACATTGTTGCAAGTAATTCTCAGTCAAAGACAAGTGCTACTCCAGTGCACCCTAAGTCTCATAGTATCCTTACTTGACTCTTGAAAACAGTTTCAGGTAGTGGATGTCGCGAAAGGTTTTATGCAATGAAAACTTTTGAAAAATTGTTTTCGTGAGAGGATCCTAAAGATTGGAGTCTAGACTTGAGAAGGAATCCTGGTTCACTACTGTCGCAGCTCAGATACCAATCTGTCACACCCCTTTCTAAGGCAGAAGCACGAGGTGTGATCTTGAAAGGTTCTCATTGCATACGAATGGTAAACATACTACATGATCATAAAATAACTCCAAATGCCATTAACATTACATAATTAAAAACACAAGTTAAGTTAAGAGTTTACAACACCGGATAAAATACTGTCTAAAAAGTTTACACCTTTATTTAAACGACAAACATAAAGGTTTTGATTCTTATATCACCACACACGGTGTAACATAACAACCAAATCCCACAAAATGGGCATAGGAGTCTTGACACATAGTAACTAAAAACAGAAATGACATCCTGAGCAAGGGTGAGACCGCATGTACATCCACTTTAGTTACCTGAAATACATGTAAGTTTTGGAAAATCGTCAACATAATGTTGGTGTGAATTCATGCAGTTTTGTGTAAAACATTTAAGCATTCGTTGTAGAAAACATGGTATGTAATTGTATGAGATAAGTATTTCTGTAAAGGTAAGGAATACGAGATCGCTAATGGTTAGCTAGGCCATCAACATGTGTAACGACATAGGAAGCATCCAAACCATAGGCATTTTGTAGGATCGTGTTGCAACCCAAACGAGTCGTTCAGAAGAGATTTTATCAGTTTCAGAGGCGGAAACTAAGAAACTGACGTCGAAACAGCTTGAATATCACTTTAAACACTGATTAAATTGATTTACTATCGATTACAATCAGTCTTCACACCGGCAGCACCTCAGTATGGAATTCACGAACTCTTGTCTCTCTCTAGAGGTTTAGCTTGAATGCCTATTTATAGGTGAGGAGGTTTAGCTTGAAAGTGTTATGTCACTTTCAAGAGAAACCAGGTTTACCTTGAAACTGTCACATGCCACTTTCAATGGAAACCTCTCTTGTAGGTTTAGCTTGAAACTGACATGTGTCACTTTCAATAGAAACCTCTTCATTCAAGCTAAATTATCTTAAACAAACTCTAACAATTAAGCCCTGTACTAACAATTCTAATACAAGACTCGATACAAGACGAAGTCAACAGACGTATGCACTAACAGACTCCCCCTCGGATGTTGACGAGTCTGAAGTAACGAGTCTTCTCATTCTTCAGTCTTTACCGGTCTTCGGGCTCTTTAACAATCTGAGACTCAAACGAAGATGAAGTCGACAGACAACTGCACCAACAGACTCCCCCTTGAATGTTGACGAAATCTTCAGTGAGAGTCTTCATCACGACGACTCTTCAATCTTGATCGGTCTTCTTTCTTTCTTAGCATGTACCAGGATCTTCTCTTTGGCTCTAACCTCGTCAGACTCCCCCTCTCATCATGATGGGATCGCTGTCTGGAATTAGCTATCACCTAGAGATCACATCCTGGCTTTAGCTCTTGTTCAGCACATCTCCTGCACATTTCTCAACAAAAACATAAGTTTTTACTTAAATCAATAAGAAAAACTTACTAGTAATAGTTACGTCAAGTTCAAATTAATGACCCTGATTAACTAATCAAATTTTCTTTATCAAAATCAGTTTTTTTCTTTTAAACGCACGTTTCCAAACCAGTTCATCATGTTCAGCACTTGAAATTTTGAAAATCAGCTATCCAACATCAGTTGTCGAAAATCTTTTTGTATTTTCCAAAATTTATGCTAAAACACACTAAAATCTTTTTGGATTTTTGAAATAACAGAAATACAGTAAAGAAATATTTACAGACAATATTTTTGTGAGTTTGCGTAAGAGGATCATATCAGTTTATGTGACAAATCACTAGCACCGTTAAGCTTTAAACATTTTCAGCTCTAAACGATTCACATTGATTGACGATATGTTTGTCCTCTTAAGCTCAATCTAAAAACTTTCAATCTGCTTACCGATACGTTAAGGTATATTAATATTGCACTAAGTTCTTATGGACCCCACGATCTCAGCATATCCCCTCATCATGCAATACACTGACTCAAGTAATGCCTTTAAACTTTTATCAACTGTGATTTGTGCGAAAACAAAGCAGAATGTTTAAACATTAACAATCAGGTCGATACTTTCGTATACGCAGAGAAAGTCCAATGTTTAAACAAAATAAGAAAAATAAAACAAGTTGAAGTTGTTTAGGCTTTAACCACCAGGTCGATACTTCCGTATACGCAGAGGTGATCCAAAGCTTAAACGAAACACCAAAGAAAATAAATCAGAACGTTTAGGCAACAACATCCAGGTCGATACTCACGTATACGAAGAGGATGTCCGATGCTTAAACAAAATAAAGAAATAAAACAAGTTTAAATCTTTGCAAAATGAAATGCACAATCACAGCGACTTTTCAGCAAAGTTGTGAAAGTTCACAAACTTAACCAGTTTTATGTCTTTCGACAATCAGCGATTACTGAGTAGGCACACAATCAAGAAGGACAAAACTAAGTACTATGCTTTCGACCATGTTTCCCACTAGAACTAGGCTTTTTCATTTAGGTTTGTATCGTTATCGCAAATCTACTAGTCTAGCTGAGCCTATCGTCACAGCGTTAGTGAGATCGTTTATCACATTATATCTTTCCATTTCTTTAGCATGCTGTGACAGTCCAACTGATCTACTATCATTTCCTCTTTTTCACAACAAAACTCATTTTGAATTTTTCAATGTTTTTGACATTTTCAAATTTTTTAATTTTTTTAAAAATTTTTACTCCCCCTAAAATCAAAATATGTCTCAATTTTGATTTTCTGGGAAAATTTGAAAAACAAGCTGTACAAGAAATGTGACAACATGATGAGAATTGCTTCAATTCTCCATTCACTTGGCTTGAACAATCAGAACTCCCCCTGACAACAAAACATTTTCTCATAGTGATTTCAAAACACTTAAGTTTGTTTTAACCAAAATGGTTTTTCCGGAAAATAAGTTTTGTGAGTCATTTCTCAAATATGGGGATCTTTCATCACTTTGTTTTCTTCAATCACTTGTAAAAACTAACATTTTTAAGATCAGTCTTCAAACATCACTTGTAGAAAATCAAGTACAATTTAATGTCCCTGATTTACCACTTGTAAGTCGAAATATCACATTCGTGAATTTCTCAAGAAATGTGCCGATTCATGTTCCACGCTTACCAACCTGGGAACTCCGGCAAGTCAGGTTTTTCATTTAAACAGATTCACCCAAGCCTGACAGTCCTTGGGTGATTTTGAATTCTTGTTTAACAATGGTGGAAAATTTGCATCATCCATTGTTAAATCAGAATTCTCAATTTTTACCTCAACCAAAGGCTCCTCTGGCGTTGATGAACCAGAATCATTGCCTGAATGTGGCTTGTCTGACTTTGATGATCCAGATTCATCGCCGACATGTGGCTCCTTTGTTTCCATATAAACAAATTCATCGCCAGAAAGTGAAAATTTTACTTTCTTTGTTTTGTTAATCTCTTGATTAACCAATTTCTCTTTCTTCAAAATCCCTTTCGTCCTCATATTTGTATCTGATGAATTCGTCTTGCTTGACTTTGCAGTCTAGGGAGTTGATTCATCAGAACTCTTATTTTTACCAACATATGAACCCGAGGACAAAATCTTCTCTAGATACTCTCTGGCCTTCTTCCTCTTTTTCCTCAGTCTGTCTTTCTGCCCCTGTGAAAGCTTTACTTTCGGTTCTTTGGGCTTGACAGAGACTGATATCTTTGCCATCTTCTGAGAATTAACCCTCAATCTTTCATTTGATCTCCTTGGGCAATCTCTGGCAATATGACCTTTGATATTGCAGTTAAAGCATCTCCTCGTCTCATAACTCCAACCTTGGCAGTTAATAGCAATGTGTCCTTGATAACCACATCGGTAACACACTCTGTTATCGTACCAATCACCATTTTCAGTCCAAACATTCAGATCATAGCACTGTTTAGCTTGGTGATAATCCTTGCTCCTCTTGTTTGCTAGGTTTGACTTTTGAGCACTGTGGTCTGACCTGCACCACTTATCAACACTTTTTGAGTTTTCATTTTTCAATTTTTGTAATTTTTCATTTCGATTGGATGATTGATCTGATGAGCTTTTATTCTCTTTTTGTACATTTTTCAAAATTTTTTCTTTTTGTTTTTGTTCCACTTTCTTCTTCAAAGGTTTTTGCTTAGAGCATTCTTCCTTTTCAGTTGATTGTGGAACAGTTTCTTGAAACTTTCCTTTTAACTTCAAAAATAAATTCTTTTTCTTCATTTTTTCATTTTCATCATCAGATTTCTCATCGCAATCTTCAAGTTTGACTTTGTCAAAGTTTGTGACATTGTCACTTATTGGAACTGAATTTAAAGGTTTTGGACAAGGAATAGTTGAAATATTCACAAACACCTTCAACTTTTGTTCCCATTCCTTGATTTTCTTTTGAGCACACTCAGCTTCCTTTTCAAGTCGAATAATCTTTTCAAGATGAGAATTGATTGCAATTTGTTTTTCAAGATTGTTTTTACCAAACAAATCTCTCTCATCTTCTAAACTTTTTATTTGACTTTGAAAATCTTTCTCAATTTTTACTTTTTCATTTTCCAAATTGTGTATTTGATTTTTCAAAACATTTTCTGATTTTTTAAGAATTTTGTTTTCTAATGACAAACTCTCAACTTCCTTCAAGAGTTTGTCATTTTCAAACGTCAACTTCTCACAATTTTTCAGCAAAACAAAAATCTGTTTATCATCAGCTTTTGTCTCAACCTTTAAAGCTGAAATATTTTCAACCTGATTCTTTTCCTCATGAACACTTTCATCTTTACTATCTTCTTCTGATGAATGATCAAAGATAGGTGCGTCTTCTGCAACTTCTTTCTTTAACTCTGGTTCAGGATTCACAGATACAGGTTTTTCAGATTCTCCTTTCTCAACCTTGACCGATGGAAATTGTTCAATCTGCTCAGCTCTGATCTCTTTTTTAACAATGACTGCCTTTTGATTCTTTCTTTTTGCATCTTGTTTTTTTTTCAATTTTTCAATTTTATCGGCATAAAATAACTTTCCACTACGTTGATCAGATGGAAGTTGTTGTTTAAGATATTCAAGCTTCCGTATTTCCTCTCCATAATTGTCACTTTCTTCATCAGACGAATGATCAAAAATCGGAACCTTTTCAACAACTTCTTTTGCTGAGACTGTTTCTCCTTCTTGCTTTATCGGAATATACTGCTGAGATTCATAATTCATATATGCCAACAATTCTTCAAAATCCATGTTTTCGGTAAACAATTTCACAAACTCAACTTTCAAGCAAAATACCAAGTTTCAACCAAAGTTCCTTCTTCAAGCGAAACCACTATTCAAACGAAACTTGATACTTTCAAACGAAACCCAGACCAGTTTCAATAGAAACCTCTGATTTCAAAAGAAACCTCTGATTTCAAAAGAAACCCAGACCAATTTCAATAGAAACCTCTGATTTAAAACGAAACCTAGACCAGTTTCAATAGAAACCTCTGATTTCAAACGAAACCTAGACTAGTTTCAATAGAAACCTCTGATTTCAAACGAAACCTAGACTAGTTTCAATAGAAACCTGACTTTTTCAAAAGAAAGCTGGATGATGTCAGCAAATATCGAACGAATTTCAATATAAACCTCCGAAAAAATCAAGTTTTAGATCGATTTTAATGATGAAACTTTCCAGAATTCGTTAAAACATGATTGCGCATAATATGTGTGAATTTGAAACAATTTTAACCGTGAAAAATTTTTAATTTTGAAAAGAATGGTGTAGAAATCAGAAAAAGTGATGAAAACAGGCTGTTTTGGCAAGATCTCTTCCTCCTGAGCTCTGATACCACTTGTAGGATCGTGTTGCAACCCGAACGAGTCGTTCAGAAGAGATTTTATCAGTTTCAGAGGCGGAAACTAAGAAACTGACGTCGAAACAGCTTGAATATCACTTTAAACACTGATTAAATTGATTTACTATCGATTACAATCAGTCTTCACACCGGCAGCACCTCAGTATGGAATTCACGAACTCTTGTCTCTCTCTAGAGGTTTAGCTTGAATGCCTATTTATAGGTGAGGAGGTTTAGCTTGAAAGTGTTATGAAACTTTTAAGAGAAACCAGGTTTAGCTTGAAACTGTCACACGCCACTTTCAATGGAAACCTCTCTTGTAGGTTTAGCTTGAAACTGACATGTGTCACTTTCAATAGAAACCTCTTCATTCAAGCTAAATTATCTTAAACAAACTCTAACAATTAAGCCCTGTACTAACAATTCTAATACAAGACTCGATACAAGACGAAGTCAACAGACGTATGCACTAACAGACTCCCCCTCGGATGTTGACGAGTCTGAAGTAACGAGTCTTCTCATTCTTCAGTCTTTACCGGTCTTCGGGCTCTTTCACAATCTGAGACTCAAACGAAGATGAAGTCGACAGACAACTGCACCAACACATTTTACTTGTCGATTCACGACTAGAGACACAAAAGCACTGCTTGGTAAAAGAGTGGCCAAGAGTGTGGTTGCCTGAAACCCATTAGATCTAACCTTTTGTTCCGCGGTCTTGGTATGTAACTGATTAATGGTGCTTATAGCACCCTATATGTCACATGATTTACAGTATCATTCCTTAGTTTTTGTATTCAACATACCATAGCACATGTATTTTCTCCAAGTTTAGAAATCAAGTAAAAGTTTGAAAGTGGGGACATGAACTCACAACTTTGCGTATCCTGCGCCTCAAACTTCACCGGTTGGTTTTGTAGCGTCGTGACCTATACGTGTTCGATTAATGTTAGTCACTAGACTTGTATTACACAAGTACAAGTCACCATCTTTTGTACATGTTCTTTGTATGTTCAATATTTATGAGGGTCGTGCCCTTGTTTGTTGGGTCTTGCCCGTTGAGTATATTTTGTTTATATATTTCACTTCTCAAATATATATTCATTTATAAAGTCTTTCTCAAGGTAATAGGTGTTAAAAAGAATTTATATTTTTAACTCTTCAAGTATGTTACTTATATTATTTTCCCAAAAATAAATATAAGTATTTTGTGAAATAATATTTTCAATATTATTTTGGTACAAGTATTCTTAGGAAAGTATACTTGTATTTTATGTAGATACTCGTGTATTTTGTATTTTTTTACCAAAAATCAATACTTTGATTTTTATTACTTTCCGGAATTATATTTCTTAAAAATAATATATTTTTAAGACTTGTATAAAATATATATATATTTTGTCATGTTATAAAATATATAATCATTCTTGTCATCCACCCGATTTTTGTATAAATTCCATTACTTGGTAATGGTTATATATTTGTCAAAAATATATTTTAAGTCCATAGTATCCACATATTGTCCAAGTTTAATAATATGCTCAGAAATATATTTTCATAAATATATTTTCTTGTATTTTGTCCATGTATTTCCTTGTAAGGAATTTTTGTATACTTGTATACTTATGTATTCTCATGTATTTGTATGTGTATTTTTGTATTCATACTCCTTGGGAGTATTTAGTGTATTTTCATGTTCCAAATACACTAATATATATAATACACATAATATACACTTAGCACAAAATTTGGTGATCACTAAATATATATATTTTCCCTAAAAATATACATACTTAATATTGATTTTAACTTGAAGAAATCACCATTTCTTGACTTGTAATTTTACATAAAAATTAGGGAAACATTGGTAAATATTTTTAGGTGAATTTTTAGGGAATAAGTTTCACCACAACTTATATTTTCTAAGTGTCAAAATTTTATAAAAATTTTGACATAGTTTCCCCTAAAAATGGAGGTTTCCCATGTTTTCAAAATTTGTGTTTATTTTCTTTTCAACACCAAAAACAATTTTCAACAACAATCATCAACAACATACATTAATTTTTCCATATGAAACATCATGGTGAACTTGATTCTTGTTAAAAATGTGTAGTCTTTTAGATCTACACTTAACATATTATGATCTTTCCAAAAATAAGTGTTCTTGAGTATTTTAAACAAACTTATGTGAAACTTTAATCCACTAACTCAATCATCCATGAGTTTTATGGTTTCAAAATTTTGTAAATCATGTTCTAAAATCACATTTATGTCCATTAGAAAGATCATTATTTTTAACATCATGTTTAACCATGGATCTTTCAAGATCCATGCTTAATAACTTTAGATCTTTCAAAAACAAGCTTTATGTTAAATTTTTAACAAACTTTCCATGAATTTTAGTTTCAAAAATTAGTTCTACACATATTTTATCACTTCAAGATTACAAGTTTATGCATAAAAATTCATATTTCAAGTTCACATCATGTTTCATATGTTCATCTTCAAGTTTAACCATGGATCCTTCAAGATCCATGCTTAAACTTGTTAGACCCAAGCTTTAACATACTTGATCTAATCATAAACACAAGATATAACATCAACAACATCATTACATACACCAAAAATTCATGTAATCACTTATTTTCTTCATGAATATGTTAGATCTTTTCATTTTCTTCTTTAAAAGTTAAGTTGTTTAGATGGTGAAACTTGTACATAACATAAACATGACTTATTTTAGTGATCAAGAAGCTTACTACTAGCTCTAATGGCTAGGGAAGTGGCTCAAGAATGAAGATGATGATCAAGGAAGAAAATGAGAGGTTAAAAGCTCCTAAGTGAGGTCCTTCCACTTCTAGCACCTTACACCTTCTTAGATGAGCTTCTTACACCTTCTAGTGGCCTTGGATCATGAGATTGAAGCTTGAAAATGGTGGGTTATGTGTGGGAGTAGTGAGCCAAGAGCATGGGTGAAGGGAGGAAGAAGATGATGGTTTTTATGAGATGTAGGACAATGTGATCTTCTTATGGTTCTTATAAAGAAAATATCCAACAACATGATCTTCTTTAGGATTTCTTGCATTCTAGTTAGGGAACCAAGTTATATAAAATAATCAAAAGGTGTGTGGCTCCCATGGGGCCGGTTATGGTGAGGGGGGGGGGGGGTAAAGTGTAAAATGTTGGTAGTTAAGGGTTTAAAGTGCAAACGAGGGGGTTTAACTTAGTTTAAGTGTGTTTAGGGGTTTTTATGATTTTTAAGGTGTTCTAGCAACAATACTAGTTTAATATCATAAAAACATTACTTCTAGTCAAATTTGATGTTCCGGGTATTGTCCGGTTGTTTGGTTCGTTACGGTTCATTAAAGTGCTAAATTACGCAGTTTCACTATGTGTGAAGCACCTTTTGTGGCGGTTTTAATTCCTGACACTTTGTAAGTTATTTTGGACAATAAATCATAAATTCTGCATGATATTATTGTGTTAAATAGCTGATTATAGCTGAATTATGGCTGTTTTATGCTGAACTCTGCATTTAAAGTGCGTTTCGGGTGTCTTTTAGTGCATAGTTTAGCTTCCGAAAAGTTTATATGTTAACCCTTGTAGCCACCCTTGGGTTTTAATGTATTTTAGATGTTGGACCTATTCCTAGGCCCTAATTGTCACACCCCCAAAATACCACATGCGGAATCACCGCGGGGCGTGCGACGTACCAGGATCCAAGCCACAATCACATTGAACTTCGCATAATATAATAATATTTATATAAAACATTCCATTGATTTCAAGATGTAAATCCAAGTCATAAGTTAAACCAAAGTAGTTGTTCAGCGGAAGCATAATGTAAACTGTAAATCAATTGTTTCAAAACAAGTGTTCATAATTAACGAAGCAAGTATCCAAGAGTCTCGACCCATGACCACTCTAGCACTCCCAGATAGCAAGTCCATAATAAGAATCTAACGACCTGCAAGGCATGTAACGACAAGTCAACAACAAAGTTGAGCGAGTTCACAGTTGGTTGTCCATTTTAAAGTTGTTCCAAAAACCACGAGTTCATTCAAAAACCATGTGTTATCCAATTCATTGTTTCCCAAACCATAACCAGTGGGGGCTACCCCATGTAACCACTAGACCCGTTACCATATCGACAACTGACTGGAGTATGTTGTGCCCTACATCAATGTCTATCATCATTGACTAAGTGCCCATATCCATTAGTCCACTCCCGTCCTCTGCGGCACGGTGTGAGGCTTGTCAAACCTAATAGCGCTATTTAACTAATGACCCGCTCGCCATTGGCTCGGCGATTAAGTCGATATAAAAATGAGAGACTTCATGATAGAGTTTTGTCTAGTAAGTTATATGTTGTCGTCCTACCTATGGAGGACGGAGGTACGTAATCTACCCAAGGAGAATACGCAGGTTTAATGTTGTCATCCTTCCCAACGAGGATGGAGGTACATATTCTACTCAAGGAGAATATGCAGGTTCTGTTTTAGTTTCTTAACCCATTCCCAAACCACCGGGAATCCCATGCCTTATAGAAAGTGTGAACTCACCTTGGTTTGCTCGGTTTGTTAAGTCACTTGTTCCCAATTAGTCAGTCAAAGCTTATGGTGATTTATGTATACATAATCAGTGTACATCCAGATAGTTCGCATATAAATCATGATCATAACATGTATTCAAGCAACAATTACCACATAGCACTTAACAGTTAATCAAGCTCGCATAACTCCACAATTCACTTGTATGTTCTGTATGAAATTTCACGTTTCCTCAATCTTGATTAACATTATTAACCACACAATCAATACATAGTTATTCAGTAGCATACATGTTCTAAACTATGATCTGTTTACAAGCTTAAGTCCTAACGACGAATCCCCAAGGTGACGAAACCCCACACATTTCGTCGACATGATTGTGACGAAACCCCCTGTGTTTCGTCGGCATTGAGGTGACGAAACTCCTCATGTTTCGTCGACATACAAGGTGACGAAACTTCACATGTTTCGTCGCATTAACAGATAACTAGGCACACACAGAAACCCTAATCATGATTCTAACACTTAACAATAGCAATCCTAATCATTACATTATTCATGCGATCCAACCATATATTTAGTCGTGACAACAGCCAAATATGATTACTGGTAACCAATATTCATCCACATACGAATCAGATTAAACGGACTAATTCTTTAGATTTACATGATCCCTAATTCCTTTTCTAACATCAAACCACATGCATCAATAACTAAATTTGTGTATTCAAACCCTAGCCATTCTTTGAATAGTTAACAACCACAAGCAACAGTATCATCGTTCACATCAGATTCATTAACACCATATTCATCAAGTAATCATTATTAACATAATCCTAATGTCCAAACAATCCTAGCCATCACTTACACGAATAACAATCAGCAAATCATTGTTATTAATCTAGTTCGATCCACTAGCAGGTTTTCCTATATAGAAATCGTGAAACATGCACCACCAGACCCCAAAACATCATTTACCTCACATGTGTTCGTACATATATGTTCAATTTTTAAAGCCTTAAACGCTCAATAACTACCAACGATCGACCGAGCACGTTGTCCGTATCATCACCTACACGAACTCACAACCTTGTAAATCAGAAATCAACACGCAAGATCGTATACGGGTTCATGTTTTTGGGAACGAAATCGAATCGGAACTTCCGTCATGGACGTGTATGCTTGACAGTTGCATGAAATCACTCAAGTAAGGACACATAACATTCCTAGTTCGTTCATATATGTTCGACATCGTTAAACCGTTCCGTGCCTACACACCTACGGCTTTGTTACATTTATAATCAGATCAACAAATTCATAAATCACATTCAGATTATCATGATCATACATGTCATCGCATATATATATATAGTTTCATACCCTTCATACCTACTGTTACATATGCATGCATACACTCACTGAACAAGTTCACAAAAACATTCACATATAAGCATGGTGCTATGTACACATGAATTCACAACTCAAACCGAAACCGTGCTGAAGGAACCACGATGAAAGTGCTAATATAAAGAGTTACAGACAAGGGAAAAGGGTCTTACCGGTGATCGGGACTGCGTTTTGGCTGGGAAAAGGTTGGTGATGGTTGCCGTAAGTTGAGAGCAGGGAAGTTAGGGTTTCGCGAAGGAGAGAGGTGACGTGGTTTTGTTATATATATAATTCCTATTTGTTTGTTGATGCCAATAATTTGCACAATCAATCAACGGTGGGTCGTGGCGGTTTGGGGAGGGGTGGGCCAAAATCAAGAAACAAATAAATGGAGTTTGGTTGGGCCGATAAGGGTTGTCCACAAAAAAAGAAAAACGAATAATATGTGGGGGTGGCAGCTATTGACTGATTATTTAACATACATATTATAATATATATATTTTAACTCATAAACAACTAATCTAAAAGAATAATAAATCAATAATAATGAATGTATAAGATTTAAGCTATGGTCCTAAGTTTCGAGTTATGCGAGTGAGTTGGATCGACAAGTGAAACAGGTGTTTTTGTTCAAATGGTTCGGGTCGGTCTAACACATTAAGGATTTGGCTTCAAGTATTCGTTGTTTAAAATAAATTAGATAAGTATATAATTAACTTGTAAAAGCGAAACGAATGGTTTTTACCTCGAAGTTACGGGTTGTCACATCATCCCCAAGTTGAATGAAATTTCGTCCCGAAATTTAGCACATAGTTACTGAGGAAGCTAGTTAGGTTGTGTGGTTTCCTGGTTTTCCTGGGGTGTCATACTAATTCTATTGTCTGACTGCTTTCTACGGAAATGCTGACACAGAGTGTCTTACCGGTGAGTTTACTAGTCTTTCTGACGCAACGCTTAAAGTAATGCACAAAGCAAAATTTGAAGTATAAAACGTGCATGAATTCACATGTATAGCATGAAATCAGACAATGTTGACATTTAAGCACATAATTGCAGTTATTAAATAATAATTAAACTGTATGAAAATTACCGGTTTTGTGCCAGTTGTCACACACACAGCGACATCACCACAACTTTGCGTATCCTGCGCCGCAAACTTCACCGGTTGGTTTTGTAGCGTCGTTACCTATACGTGTTCTATTAATGTTAGTCACTAGACTTGTATTACACAAGTACAAGTCACCATCTTTTGTACATGTTCTTTGTATGTTCAATATTTATGAGGGTCGTGCCCTTGTTTGTTGGGTCTTGCCCGTTGAGTATATTTTGTTTATATATTTCACTTCTCAAATATATATTCATTTATAAAGTCTTTCTCAAGGTAATAAGTGTTAAAAATAATTTATATTTTTAACACTTCAAGTATGTTACTTATATTATTTTCCCAAAAATAAATATAAGTATTTTGTGAAATAATATTTTCAATATTATTTTGGTACAAGTATTCTTAGGAAAGTATACTTGTATTTTATGTAGATACTCGTGTATTTTGTATTTTTTTTACCAAAAATCAATACTTTGATTTTTATTACTTTCCGGAATTATATTTCTTAAAAATAATATATTTTTAAGACTTGTATAAAATATATATATATTTTGTCATGTTATAAAATATATAATCATTCTTGTCATCCACCCGATTTTTGTATAAATTCCATTACTTGGTAATGGTTATATATTTGTCAAAAATATATTTTTAAGTCCATAGTATCCACATATTGTCCAAGTTTAATAATATGCTCAGAAATATATTTTCATAAATATATTTTCTTGTATTTTGTCCATGTATTTCCTTGTAAGGAATTTTTGTATACTTGTATACTTATGTATTCTCATGTATTTGTATGTGTATTTTTGTATTCATACTCCTTGGGAGTATTTAGTGTATTTTCAAGTTCCAAATACACTAATATATATAATACACATAATATACACTTAGCACAAAATTTGGTGATCACTAAATATATATATTTTCCCTAAAAATATACATACTTAATATTGATTTTAACTTGAAGAAATCACCATTTCTTGACTTGTAGTTTTACATAAAAATTAGGGAAACATTGGTAAATATTTTTAGGTGAATTTTTAGGGAATAAGTTTCACCACAACTTATATTTTCTAAGTATCAAAATTTTATAAAAATTTTGACATAGTTTCCCCTAAAAATGGAGGTTTCCCATGTTTTCAAAATATGTGTTTATTTTCTTTTCAACACCAAAAACAATTTTCAACAACAATCATCAACAACATACATTAATTTTTCCATATGAAACATCATGGTGAACTTGATTCTTGTTAAAAATGTGTAGTCTTTTAGATCTACACTTAACATATTATGATCTTTCCAAAAATAAGTGTTCTTGAGTATTTTAAACAAACTTATGTGAAACTTTAATCCACTAACTCAATCATCCATGAGTTTTATGGTTTCAAAATTTTGTAAATCATGTTCTAAAATCACATTTATGTCCATTAGAAAGATCATTATTTTTAACATCATGTTTAACCATGGATCTTTCAAGATCCATGCTTAATAACTTTAGATCTTTCAAAAACAAGCTTTATGTTAAATTTTTAACAAACTTTCCATGAATTTTAGTTTCAAAAGTTAGTTCTACACACATTTTATCACTTCAAGATTACAAGTTTATGCATAAAAATTCATATTTCAAGTTCACATCATGTTTCATATGTTCATCTTCAAGTTTAACCATGGATCCTTCAAGATCCATGCTTAAACTTGTTAGATCCACGCTTTAACATACTTGATCTAATCATAAACACAAGATATAACATCAACAACATCATTACATACACCAAAAATTCATGTAATCACTTATTTTCTTCATGAATATGTTAGATCTTTTCATTTTCTTCTTTAAAAGTTAAGTTGTTTAGATGGTGAAACTTGTACATAACATAAATATGACTTATTTTAGTGATCAAGAAGCTTACTACTAGCTCTAATGGCTAGGGAAGTGGCTCAAGAATGAAGATGATGATCAAGGAAGAAAATGAGAGGTTAAAAGCTCCTAAGTGAGGTCCTTCCACTTCTAGCACCTTACACCTTCTTAGATGAGCTTCTTACACCTTCTAGTGGCCTTGGATCATGAGATTGAAGCTTGAAAATGGTGGGTTATGTGTGGGAGTAGTGAGCCGAGAGCATGGGTGAAGGGAGGAAGAAGATGATGGTTTTTATGAGATGTAGGACAATGTGATCTTCTTATGGTTCTTATAAAGAAAATATCCAACAACATGATCTTCTTTAGGATTTCTTGCATTCTAGTTAGGGAACCAAGTTATATAAAATAATCAAAAGGTGTGTGGCTCCCATGGGGCCGGTTATGGTGAGGGGGGGGGGGGGGGGGTAAAGTGTAAAATGTTGGTAGTTAAGGGTTTAAAGTGCAAACGAGGGGGTTTAACTTAGTTTAAGTGTGTTTAGGGGTTTTTATGATTTTTAAGGTGTTCTAGCAACAATACTAGTTTAATATCATAAAAACATTACTTCTAGTCAAATTTTGATGTTCCGGGTATTGTCCGGTTGTTTGGTTCGTTACGGTTCATTAAAGTGCTAAATTGCGCAGTTTCACTATGTGTGAAGCACCTTTTGTGGCGGTTTTAATTCCTGACACTTTGTAAGTTATTTTGGACAATAAATCATAAATTCTGCATGATATTATTGTGTTAAATAGCTGATTATAGCTGAATTATGGCTGTTTTATGCTGAACTCTGCATTTAAAGTGCGTTCCGGGTGTCTTTTAGTGCATAGTTTAGCTTTCGAAAAGTTTATATGTTAACCCTTGTAGCCACCCTTGGGTTTTAATGTATTTTAGATGTTGGACCTATTCCTAGGCCCTAATTGTCACACCCCCAAAATACCACATGCGGAATCACCGCGGGGCGTGCAACGTACCAGGGTCCAAGCCACAATCACATTGAACTTTGCATAATATAATAATATTTATATAAAACATTCCATTGATTTCAAGATGTAAATCCAAGTCATAAGTTAAACCAAAGTAGTTGTTCAGGGGAAGCATAATGTAAACTGTAAATCAATTGTTTCAAAACAAGTGTTCATAATTAACGAAGCAAGTATCCAAGAGTCTCGACCCATGACCACTCTAGCACTCCCAGATAGCAAGTCCATAACAGGAATCTAACGACCTGCAAGGCATGTAACGACAAGTCAACAACAAAGTTGAGCGAGTTCACAATTGGTTGTCCATTTTAAAGTTGTTCCAAAAACCACGAGCTCATTCAAAAACCATGTGTTATCCAATTCATTGTTTCCCAAACCATAACCAGTGGGGGCTACCCCATGTAACCACTAGACCCGTTACCATATCGACAACTGACTGGAGTATGTTGTGCCCTACATCAATGTCTATCATCATTGACTAAGTGCCCATATCCATTAGTCCACTCCCGTCCTCTGCGGCACGGTGTGAGGCTTGTCAAACCTAATAGCGCTATTTAACTAATGACCCGCTCGCCATTGGCTCGGCGATTAAGTCGATATAAAAATGAGGGACTTCATGATAGAGTTTTGTCTAGTAAGTTATATGTTGTCGTCCTTCCTATTGTAACACCCCGAAAATATAAAACTTTATATTAGAATTATAAAGTATAAATAAACGAGAATTTACTAACTAGGAATTTTAACCTAGTTAGTTACAAGTCTAGAAATAGCTTATAATAGGGTTAAAAGCTACCAAACTATATGTTGAACAAAGTAGAGGGGCCTTAGTTGTTAAAATTGAAACTAAATTAGGTGAAACAAATAAAAATAAACCAAACACCCCAAATAGAGGTGTCTGGTCGATCAAGAGGAAGCAGGGGGCGACACCCCCATTCTCAAACTCTAAACATCCATAAAATCAGTCAATTGAAGGCCAAATTCTGTCCCAAATCAAAATCCAAACATAGATTACTGATCCTCATCACAAGGGGATTACAAGGTATGTAAAATTTTGAGAAATCTCTCAACTTGAAATTCTCATGAATTGGGAAAAATATGAAATTATGGTTGCATGTGTGTCTTATGATGATTTAGGAACAACTATAGTGTCTAGGGACAAACCCTAGACAAATACAAGTTGAAATCATTTGAAATTTAATGAAACCTATGAACACCATTGTAGGTGATTAGCGTGTTATGTGTAATTTGATGAACACTAGGAAATAGAGTGTTGATCTAGTGTAATTTGACAATTTTGAAGTGATTTCAGAAATTTAGAAGTTCAAAATCATGTAAAATGGTTGAATGATGTGAAATTAGGGCTAAGTGATAAACGAGAGACTTGATGTTTAATCATGTAAAAATTTGCCCTTAAAGTGTTTGTTGAAATGCCTCTAAGAAGGCTTAAAACTGAAATTCCGAGTTTAAACGCATAATTATGATGTTTTAGTGTAACATGCGAATTATGATTTAAAGAGAGTTCTAAATATATCATAAATGAACTCTATAGGAACGGGCGCAGGAGCGTCAAGCGGACAAGCGGGTGGCGAACCACGTTTGAAAGGCCTACTTTGAAGGTATGTAACTGGATTAGTTACAATTGAGTAAAATTTGATATTTAGTATATATGTAATTGATTTGTGAATAAAAGTCGACTTGGAATTAAACGATAATGTTCGCTAGTGCGAATGATAGGCCAAGTAATTGGTTAGACCTCTTTGGTAGTCATAAAAAATGGAGGATTCCTTAGATGAGCCAAACGGGTCGAATAATCGAATAAAGCATGGGTATTGCTTCGTAATATGATAGATTGTAATTGTTTATCGATTGATGATTGACACATCAAATTACAAGAATTTAGCCTTTTGGGTTGTTAGAATGAACGGTTAAAGCAAGTTGAGAACTTGGCTAAACCGAAACAAATGAAGCAAGGTTATAAATGAAATGTTTAACGTTTAATGTAAACATTTCAGTTTCAAGATGTCAAAAGGAAGTAATAACGATCCGGTGCCGACAAGCACCGAACAAATGAAAGAGATAATTGCCGAAGAAGTAGGAAAGGCAATTGAAGGCAGTCTATCCAGGTTTATAGACTAAATTCAAAACACGGTGTTGTCACTTGTCGAAGAACGAGTTAAAAGGTTGGAGGATAATGTCAACCTTATGAAGGAGAAATCGGGAGAACGTAAAGGGTGTTCATATAAAGAATTTATGGCGTGTAAACCGCCAATCTATAACGGGGAACTTGACCCGATAATTTGCCAAAGATGGTTGGGCGACATTGAAGGGGTGTTTGAAAGGACCCATTGCGACGAAAGTGATTTCGTTGCCTACGGATCGGGTCAGTTGAGAGGTCAAGCCAAAGATTGGTGGGACAATAAAAAGAATGAAATTGGAGCCGAATCGGCAAGGGCCATGACGTGGGAGGAGTTTAAGACGCCGTTTCTTAAACATCATAGCCCCAAGGCGGTCATTAACAAAATCAAGGAAGAGTTCATGCAACTTAGGCACAAGGGTGAAACCATAGACAAGTTTACTGTGATGTTTATGGATAAGATGAAGTTTAGTAGTGAATTGGTGACGAACGAAGAGCAGAAAATATATTACTACTATAACATGTTGAGTGCTGAATATAGGGAGTTTATGACTCCTTCAAAATATGAGACCCTTACCGAAATCATAAACGTTGCTCGGGAACGGGAAATCGAGTTGAAGAAACAAGTTGAAAGGGATGAGAGAAGGGCACATGATGTGAATCCAAGCCCTACAAAGAAAGCTCGAACTGGAGAATCGGGAAAGAAGGTGGATGCTAAAGGCGGGTCGCCAGGTTGTAAAGTGTGCGGGAAGGGACACAAAGGAGAATGTCGGTTCAAAGACAAACCATGTCCCGTATGTAATAAAACGGGGCACACGACGTCGCTATGCCCGGGAAAAGTCTCTGTTTGCTACAAATGTTATCAACCCGGCCACAAAAAGTCCGAATGTCCGGACTTAGTTGGAAAGAGAGATGTTAAAGAATCTCCAGCAGAAACTCCCAAAGCGAAAGCTAGGTCCTTCCAACTTACCACGGCTGAAGCAAAGACAGAACCCGATGTGGTTTCAGGTATATTCACAATTAACTCAATTCCAGCACGTGTACTGTTTAATACGGGTGCGAATAAATCCTTCATTTCGCATGGATTTATTCGACATCCTTCTTTTGTATTGACAAAATTATCTGTGCCCTTAGAAGTTGAAATAGGGGACAACAAAAGTTTTTTAGTTTGTGATGTTTGTCGAGGCTGCAAATTAAGCATCGACGATGAGGAATACTTGATAGACTTAATCCCGATGTCAATGGGGGAATTTCAAGTAGTCGTTGGGATGGATTGGATATCTCAGCACCATGCAAAGGTCGTGTGTTTTCGTAAAGAGATAAAACTAACATCTCCGAGCGGGAAACACGTCACCATCTATGGCGAAAAAGGAGGCAATCCCATAGTATGCTCAATGTTGAAAGTCCACAAGCTTATGAAGCGAGGATGCAAGGCATTCATGATATACGCAAATGAGCCTGAGAAAGAATCACGAAAGATTGAAGATGTACCGGTAGTACGAGATTATGAAGATGTGTTTCCGGAGGATTTACCGGGGATACCGCCTGAACGGGAAGTAGAGTTCGGGATCGAATTGATTCCGGGCATAAAACCCATAGCTAAAGCACCATACCGACTCGCACCGTCGGAATTACAAGAGTTGATGTCCCAAATTCAAGACCTGCTTGACAAGGGATTCATAAGGCCGAGTATGTCTCCTTGGGGCGCACCGGTATTGTTCGTGAGAAAGAAAGACGGAAGCATGCGCATGTGTATCGACTAACGGGAGTTAAACAAACTCACGGTAAAGAACCGATACCCGCTTCCGAGGATAGATGATTTATTCGACCAATTACAAGGTGCGAATTGGTTTTCAAAAATTGACCTTAGATCGGGGTATCACCAACTAAAGGTCAAGGAAGAAGATGTGCCGAAGACGGCTTTCCGCACGAGATACGGACATTACGAATTCCTCGTGATGTCATTTGGGCTAACAAATGCACCCGCGGCCTTCATGGACCTCATGAACCGGGTTTGCAAGCCAATGTTGGATAAGTCGGTCATTGTGTTTATTGATGACATTTTGGTATATTCAAAAAGTGAAGCTGAACACGCACACCACTTGCAAGAAGTGTTAGAGACACTTAGACGAGAAAGGCTGTATGCGAAATTCTCTAAGTGTGCCTTTTGGTTAAGAGAGGTACAATTCCTTGGCCACGTCATAAGTGCCGACGGAGTATTGGTGGATCCGTCAAAGATTGAGGCCGTGTCAAAATGGAATCCCCCGAAGAACCCTTCGGAAATTAGAAGCTTTTTGGGGCTTGCGGGATACTATAGGAGATTCATTCAAGATTTCTCTAAGATTGCGTCACCGCTAACAAAGCTAACCCGAAAGAAAGAAAAGTTCATTTGGGGTGTCGATCAAGAAAGAGCGTTTCAAACGCTAAAAGAAAAGTTAACTTAAGCTCCGGTACTGACATTGCCGAACGGAGTCGAAGACATGGTGGTTTATTCGGATGCTTCACTATCGGGGCTCAGATGCGTGTTGATGCAACGGGGCAAAGTTATAGCTTATGCCTCGAGGCAATTGAAGATACACGAGAAGAAATATCCCACGCACGATCTTGAGTTGGCTGCAGTGGTATTTGCCTTAAAAATATGGAGGCACTACTTATATGGAGTAAAGTGCACCATATTCACCGATCACAAGAGCTTGAAATACTTCTTCGATCAGAAGGAGTTAAATATGCGACAAAGGCGATGGCTAGAAACGGTGAAAGATTTTGACTGTGAAATACACTATCACCCCGGAAGGGCAAACGTGGTGGCGGATGCTCTAAGCAGAAAGACAGATTATGTTCCGATACGAGTACGATCATTGCAACTCATTGTGACTTCGGGCTTACTTGAACGAATCCGAGAGGCACAAGATGAAGCAGTAAAGGCGGAAAACTGGAGAAAGGAAAGGATTGTGGGCCAAGTTAAAGATCTTGAAGTAGGCAACCACGGTTTGAAAACACGTTTCAACAGAATTTGGGTTCCTAACACATGTGGAGTTAAAAAGCTTCTACTTGATGAAGCTCATAAGTCCCGTTATTCCATTCATCCGGGAGCGACCAAAATGTATAATGATTTAAAGCAAAACTATTGGTGGCCCGGAATGAAAAGAGATGTGGTGAAGTACGTGGAAAAATGCTTGACATGTTTACAAGTCAAGGCGGAGCATCAAAAACCATACGGTAAACTTCAACCGTTGGAAATTCCGGTTTGGAAATGGGAACAAATCACCATGGATTTATTGACCAAATTGCCCAAAACTAACCGCGGGTTTGATGCTATATGGGTAGTCGTAGATAGATTGACGAAAAGCGCTCACTTCATTCCGATTCGTGAGACTTATACATCCGAGAAGATGTCGGAGGTGTACACCAATGAAATCATAGCACGTCATGGGGTACCGAGCACGTCATGGGGTACCGATATCCATTGTGTCAGACAGAGATACTCGGTTTACTTCGAATTTTTGGCGTGAATTTCAAGAACAAATGGGAACTAAATTGTTCATTAGCACTGCTTACCATCCACAAACGGATGGGCAGAGTGAAAGAACAATACAAACGTTGGGAGATATGTTGCGGGCTTGCATTATTGACTTCGGGGGTAGTTGGGATGTCTATCTACCCTTGGTCGAATTTTCATATAACAATAGCTATCACGCGAGCATTAAGATGGCGCCGTATGAAATGTTATATGGCAGAAAATGTCGAACCCCGGTATGTTGGGGTGAAGTGGGTCCACGTGAACTTGCCCACCAAGATATAGTACGAGCTACTAATGAAAAGATTGATGTGGCACGGGCACACTTGAAGGCGGCTCAAGATAGACAAAAGGCGTATGCTGACAAAAGGAACAGGCCAATCGAATTCCAGGTTGGTGACAAAGTCATGCTCAAAGTATCTCCATGGAAAGGAGTTATCAGGTTTAGAAAAAAGGGGGAAATTAAGCCTGAGGTTTATCGGGCCGTTTGTGATTGTTGAACGAGTAGGTAAAGTAGCTTATCATCTCGAATTACCCGAGGAGTTGAGTGGGATTCATAGCACATTCCACGTGTCACATCTCCGAAAATGTTTCGCAGACGAAACTGCTCGTATCCACTACAATGATATCGAGGTGGATAACAGCCTCAACTATGTAGTAAAACCAATAGCGATTTTAGATCGTAAAGAGAAGAGTTTGAGGAACAAAGTGATTAATCAAGTCAAGGTCAAATGGGAGCATAGGAAAGGTTCGGACACTACGTGGGAGTCCGAAGAGGAGATGCGACGTCTCCACCCTACATTATTTGGTACGTACTACGGTTTCGGGGACGAAACCCTTTTTAAGGGGGGTGGACTTGTAACACCCCGAAAATATAAAACTTTATATTAGAATTATAAAGTATAAATAAACGAGAATTTACTAACTAGGAATTTTAACCTAGTTAGTTACAAGTCTAGAAATAGCTTATAATAGGGTTAAAAGCTACCAAACTATATGTTGAACAAAGTAGAGGGGCCTTAGTTGTTAAAATTGAAACTAAATTAGGTGAAACAAATAAAAATAAACCAAACACCCCAAATAGAGGTGTCTGGTCGATCAAGAAGAAGCAGGGGGCGACACCCCCATTCTCAAAGTCTAAACATCCATAAAATCAGTAAATTGAAGGCCAAATTCTGTCCCAAATCAAAATCCAAACATAGATTACTGATCCTCATCACAAGGGGATTACAAGGTATGTAAAATTTTGAGAAATCTCTCAACTTGAAATTCTCATGAATTGGGAAAAATCTGAAATTATGGTTGCATGTGTGTCTTATGATGATTTAGGAACAACTATAGTGTCTAGGGACAAACCCTAGACAAATACAAGTTGAAATCATGTGAAATTTAATGAAACCTATGAACACCATTGTAGGTGATTGGTGTGTTATGTGTAATTTGATGAACACTAGGAAATAGAGTGTTAATCTAGTGTAATTTGACAATTTTGAAGTGATTTCAGAAATTTAGAAGTTAACAATCATGTAAAATGGTTGAATGATGTGAAATTAAGGCTAAGTGATAAACTAGAGACTTGATGTTTAATCATGTAAAAATCTGCCCTTAAAGTGTTTGTTGAAATGCCTCTAAGAAGGCTTAAAACTGAAATTCCAAGTTTAAACGTGTCACACCCTGGCTTTGCGGAAGCGTGGTCAATTTTGGTGTGACTTCTTAATACCATAGCTTAATCATAACAAAGCTATATGAAATAAAATCATACAAGATCATCCGTTTGATTAAGTTTTAAAACCAGAGTAACATACCATTGTCTTAAAGACTTACAACACCGTGACATAAAACATTGTCTTGAACAACATAAACAGTAACATGAAATAAACGCAGTTTAAGATTTGTGACTTGTCCAGGAAAGAGTCACATTTCCTAAACTGGGATGACCTTGGAACCCAATATGCAGCGGGAAAACACGTCATACCGTGCCAGATCCTGTTAATTTCCTGAAATACATGTGAGTTGAAAAATCAACAATAATGTTGAGCGAGTTCATGTGCAAGTGAGTATGTAAAACACTTGTAAGTATAAAAGTTCCCTGGTATGTAGCAGTGTAAGGAAAAGAGATCACCAATGGTTTGCAAGGCCATTAGTATGTGTGAAGTGCAAGTAGGAAGACTCAACCTAGCAGATTTTTGCGTCGGGTACAAAGTCACTCAAGGTCCGTTCTGCTGGGCCTCTTAGAGGTTCGTTCTGTTGGGCCTAGAGTTGGGCTCGCTACACCCAGATAGATCTACCGCTTACGTCCCTCGGTGTTTCTGCCTACCCATTCACATGATCTAAGTAGTAAACCTCCTTACGTTAACATACCGTGTATAAAGTACTTGTAATCAAAGTAACATGTATTTCACCCCCGCAGTTAAGAAAACTGAAAACAGTTAGAGAAAAGGGGGACATGAACTCACAGTCGGTGCGTCTCTACCAAGTACTCCAAATCAGAAAGCTGTGCGACGACCTACAAGTGCTAATTCTATTAGACGGACGGCCGTGCCTTAGCTTTATAGTTTAAGTCTTTGGGAAATAGTTAGACAACTATTTCGTGTTTACGTTCTGTATATACTTGGTAGTTAATCTCCTTCCCAAGGATGGGGGATTCAATACATGTGCGTTCAAATTAAACCATTAAGTCTCACTTAATATATATATACCTTTCCAATTCCAAAATATAAGTATTTTTCTCAAAAATATTATATTTTCATTTCACATAGTTTTTCTCCAATAATACGTTGTTAAAATACGCGTTCATAAATATTTCTGTAGGTGCGTAAGTTACGTTTTAACAATCGAGTGGTAATATAATCACCGGTGTAACTTATATATATTTATGGTGAAAGCGTTCGTATTATTTTGGATTCGTTAACGTTCGTAAATATTATTTTTACTCTAAAAATAATATTTATGTATTTTCACAAAATAATCATAAACAGTGTGTGAAAAATATATATATTTATCACGTTAAATTTTGTGAAAATCCCACCTCCGAATGTTTAGTAAATAAAGTCATGGCGAAATTTATGTTTCGAAAACATGTCAAAAATAATTCTAACACTTGTAGTGTAAATAGTTCTAAGTGTTAGGTTTTTAGAAAAATTTCGCCAGAGTTTCCTCTGTAACTGGAGGTGGCCACGCTTTCAAGCGTATCATTTTCTTTATCAAATCAACTCAACAATTTTCTTTATTTGATCAGAACAACTTTTATCGCATCAACAAATCAACATATGTGTAAATTGCCAAAAATTACATGAACTTGCAGTTTCCCCAAAACTGTGGTATAAATCCCCTTAAATTTAGTAGATCTTCATATAATATAATTTGATCTTGTAAAAACCTCGTTTTTAGAGAAAATCCATCTTTACAACCTCCCGTCATCTTTTACAAAAACGGTTATTTTGTCGGATCTTTTCATTTCACAAGTGTTTACACACTTGTGGTTTATAAAAATCATGCTTGTTATTGTAAGATCCATCTTTTTAAAATACATGATTTCTTTGATACGTGGTTCTTTGAAAATACCACTTGCAGATGCGTAGATCCGCTAGTTTTAAACACTATTGTACAAGTTAAAACACTTTTACACAGGTAAAACATTTTTACACAAGTTCATGTTTCATGTGTGGTAGAATTTCACCTTTTAACCCTTGTTACTTCTAAAATAGCTTTGTGTCATGATTCAAGAACATGACTATACCGGGTTAAACGATGATTCGAGCTACCACAACATAGATCGGGTCAAAATAAACATACATTTCAAATACTACATCATTTACACAACATATAAGCTATTAACCACCATTCTTGTGTTTTTAGTAAACTTTTGTGCATCATTTTGCATTTTAACGAGATTTAACCGATACAAATCCTTTTAACCACTTTAGATTAGTTCAAGATAGAGATTTAAACATCATACCACTAGCTCGAGGCTAGGGAAGAATCTACGCGCAAAATGGGTGGGTAAAAGCAAAGTAGAGAGGTCCTTCGCGTTCCGCTTGCACCGAGCTTCCTAATACGCGATCCTTGATACTTGTCTAACCTTGGAATGTGATGATCAAACTCGACAAAATTGATGGGTGTGAAGGGGGTCTCGGCCGAGAGCTCTAGAGTGCAAGAGAGAGAGTTTTGTGTGGAGTTGTGGTGATGGAATGTTATGTTGTGTTTAAGCTTGATCTTATAGACAAATTATTGTGCAATTATCCAATGGATAATATGTATCCTAGATATTTAACATCTTTGATTAAAATAATCAAAATGGTACCATGGGGGGTCACAAAGTGACCGAGTTCGGTCAAGGGGGGGGGGGTTAGTTTGGTTCCATTTCAACTAACCATTAAGCCTTAGTTAGGTAACTAGGTTAAGTTAAGTGTTTAACTTAGTTACTAAAGTGTAGCGCGTTACAACGGGTGTTAGGGCATTCAGGGACCCTAACTGGCTCAGAAAAAGTTAAATAATGAAAATAACAATATTTTCATGTTCCGGGTATAGTCCGGTTGTTTGGTTGGATAGTAATCCGTTAAAGTGCTTAACAAAGCTTTAAAGTGTCGTTATTACTCTTTTTAGTGACACAGCTTATTCCTTGACACTTTGGAAAGTGTCTAGTGTTGTTTTTCTCATATTTTGGCACTTTATTAGTTAGCTAAAAGCTGAATTATTTTGTAAAGTGCTGAGTTTTGTACTTAGAGTACGTTTTAGGCACATCCAGTCATTGTGACTTATTCCTAGAGACGCAGTTCCACAACCCTTGTATCCCTACACTCACCATTAGTGTAGCAAAAATATTTCTGGCTCATACAGGCCTTAGAGGCAGTGTTTGCCTGATGCTGGCTTTATCAGCATGTTTAATAGGTTATCCGTGTATTGTGCTACTGTGCTTTTTGTGCATCATGTTTGTCACTAAGGTTCAGTATGTAAATAATGTAGTGACGATAAGTACAGTATGATGCAAGTAAGTACATGTATTAGATATCAAGTAGCAGTTCATCAGCTAGTTCAAACAAGCACAGTAATTAAGCAGTAATTAATCATTAGTTAAGTCGTACGGATACCTGGTTTGGTGAGGGTTGTCACATTCTCCCCCCGTTAAATAAATTTCGTCCCGAAATTTAAGTTCTGCTTGTAGATGCATGGTTCTTAGGAAAAAGGTGGGGGTATTTCTCTTTCATCCGGTCCTCACGCTCCCAGGTGAACTCAGGACCATGTCTGGCATTCCAACGAACTTTGACGAGTTTGACACTGCTCCGGCGGGTCTTGTTCACTTTCCAATCCGTGACCTCAACAGGTTCTTCAACGAAGTGGAGCGTGTCGTCAACATGAATCTCGTCGGTGGGAATAGCAACGGTAACTTGAGTTGGACTTTTCTTTAGATTGGATACATGAAACGTATCGTGAACACCATTCAGTTCAGCAGGTAGGTCCAACTTGTATGCTACTAGTCCTATTCTTTCCAGAATTCTGAAGGGACCAATGTAGCGCGGATTTAACTTCCCACGCTTCCCAAAGCGTGCCACCCCCTTCCAGGGTGATACTTTTAATAACACCATTTCTCCAATTTGGAAATCCACATGTTTCCGGTTTGGATCCGCATAGGCCTTTTGTCTGTGGCGAGCTGCTTCGATGCGTTTAAGAATCTGCGCGATCTTGTCTGTCGTCTCTTGGACGATTTCGGGACCAGCAAGCTGCCTATCACCTGCGTCAGCCCAACATAAGGGTGATCGGCACTTGCGTCCGTAAAGGGCTTCAAATGGCGCGACACCAATACTGGTGTGGTAGCTGTTGTTGTACGAAAATTCGACCAAAGGCAAATGCTTATCCCAGCTACCGCCCAAATCCATAACACACGCTCTCAGCATGTCTTCCAAAGTCTGTATCGTTCGCTTGCTCTGGCCGTCAGTTTGCGGATGAAACGCAGTGCTCAGATTCAATTGTGAGCCAAAGGCTTCTTGGAAGGATTGCCATATCCTTGACACAAACCTTCCGTCTCTATCAGAGATGATCGAGAGAGGCACTCCATGGCGCGCGCCGATTTCTCTCATGTAAATTTCAGCCAATTTGCTCGTATTATCCTTCTCTCGGATAGGTAAGAAGTGTGCTGACTTCGTTAATCGATCCACTATCACCCAGATAGTGTCATGGCCTCTTGGCGTTCTTGGCGATTTTGTAACAAAATCCATTGAGATTTGTTCCCATTTCCACTTGGGAATCTCAGGTTGTTGCAGAAGTCCTGAAGGCTTCTGGTATTCCGCTTTAACCTTCGCGCATGTTAAACATTTGCTCACGTAAACAGCAAGATCGCCTTTCATCCTAGGCCACCAATAATAATCTTTGAGATCCTGGTACATCTTATCCGCTCCTGGATGGATAGAGTACCGCGACTTGTGAGCTTCATCAAAAATAACCTTCCTTAAATCACCATGTCACACCCGCTCATAGCGGAAACGCAAGGTGTGATCTGTCTGGTTTTCATTGCATAAATATCGATGCACATGAACAAACTATATGAATAAAACATACTCCATTGCCATTACATAGTGTTTCAAAAGATTACAACATAAGTTTAGTGTGTCTATTACAAACCATTAACATGAAAATAAAGTGTTATTGTTTCATACATTAACTTGAAATAAACTACAAAGGTTAAACCATCATATTTCCTCAAAGAGGCGAAATATAATAATTAAACCCTTCAAAAGATGGCATGGAGTTCCTGTACTTGTTATCTTGACTGGGAAATCCGACATGGTCCTTTAATTCCCTGAAATACATGTTAAGTTTGGAAAACATCAACAAAAGTTGGTGAATTCATGCAGTTTAGTTGTAAACGATGTATGAAAAACGTGAGTTGTAGTATGTAAAGCGTCAATGAAATCGTTGATCATTAATGTTTTGCAAGGACATTAATATGTGTGACGAAATAGGAAGCAAACCAACCCCAGACGACTTTATGCCGATTCCTATCGACTGGGACACAAACGCACTCTTCCGTAGGGGTCCATGACCAAGAGTGGGGCTCGCCAAAACCCATTAGATCTAAGCCTTTGTTCCTTGGTCCAAACTGGATTAATGGTGCTTATAGTATGGCCCTAATTCGCACATGATCTATGGTGTTTCATTCCCTAACTTTAACATACTATGAACATGTATCCTCCCCGATAGTTGTAAAGTTTGTAAAACATTTAAATGAATAGGGGAACATGAACTCACAGTATCGCGTCCTGAAAATAGATGAAAATAAGACCTCACGTGCGGTCGTCCTGAATAGCGTGGCGACCTACAAATGTTCTTATTTTTGTTAGACACTTCGGTCTTTGTAATAACTTGAGTACAAGTCTTATGTCTTATATGTGCGTAAGACTTGTATGTCTTTACTGTTCGTTAACTGTGTACTCGATGTATGAGTTGTTCAAACGTTCTTTAACAGTGTACTCGATGTATGAGTTGTTCAAATGTTCGTAAACTGTGTATTCGATGAATGAGTTGTATAGTCGGATCTCGTCCGATGAATCTCGTGTCTTATGTGTATCCGTCGTATGGTTGTGTTCACGAAAATGGTATCATTGGGCCAAGCCCATGTTTTCATGTTATTGGGCTTAAATAGTGCTGGGCCCCAAATAGTGTTGGGCCTCAATAGTGTTGGGCCCCAAATAGTGCTGGGCCTCAATAGTGTTGGGCCTCAAATAGTGCTGGGCCTCAATAGTGTTGGGCTTGAATAGTGTTGGGCTTGTATAGTGTTGGGCTTGAATAGTGTTGGGCTTGTATAGTGTTGGGCTTGAATAGTGTTGGGCTTTGGCCCACTTGTTTGGTGTTTGGGCTTTGGCCCATGAATTTATGTTAAGCCCATAATGAAGTTAAGCCCATTAAGGAAACTAAGCCCATTAAGAAAACTAAGCCCATTAAGTGTAAGTAGCCCATTTGTAAAGATAGTCTTTTAAGTATATTAAGCCCACTTGTAATAAAATTAGCCCATTTGTTATAAAAATAGCCCACTAGTATAATAAGCCCATTTATTTTTATAAAAACATTTTTATAAAAATACACTAAGTATACTTTTTGGTAAATAAAAACATGTTAGTTTTTATAAGTTTATAAACATCCGAACTTTGTTATCGATAGTGTAAGTATATTTCCGTGTCGAAAGATCGTCTAAACGTCGTAGTAACTCCCCGGATTGGTGACTCGTTTAAGGATTCGTCCGTTGTCCGTTTTGACCATAATTGGTGTCCGATTATTAGAATCGTCCGTAACTCGTTTTAAGGCGTTATTATGTGAAGTCTTGTAAGACTTTGTTTGTAATTTATCATGTGTTTATTCGTGTGATTATGTTCAAGTTCCTCATTTGATAAATATAACTAATACATCAAATAATCACATAACACATAAGTTGTTAAATCACTTAAATATATATTTTCTAAAAATATATATTTATAACTAACTTTGTTTTTATAAAAAGAATTCTTTACTTCTTTTTAAATCTTGTAAAGGTTTAGCCAAATATGTTGTTATTTTATAAAATAAAGTTTTTATAAAAATTGGCCATATAACATTTGTATTTTATCTTAACCATGTTTCATTAAACATATCATTTTCTTTATCAAATTACCAACAATTTAACCAACCTTTTAACTTAACATATGAGACTTTTATAACACTAAATCATCAATATGATAAGCAAATCATGTAGGGTTTTAAACATGATCCATTCATATGTTAACTAGTTCAAAAACAAGGTTTAATTCTAGTTTAAACAACTTTTATAAAAATCTTTTGTTGTATGTTAATTTTTATAATCTTGTGAAAGTTTTGTTTTTAAACATAAACCCTAATTACTTTCACAAGATCACTAGTTATGATCCTTCATTTAATCCTTTATGTTAAAACCCTTTAACATAAACATGTATAATTTTTAGATCATAATTTACAACATCTTCTAACAATTTATTTGTATCTTAATCATCATCACAAGATCTAATAAGCATATTACAAGTCTAAGATCACAATATAAACAAACATAATTATATCATGATTTTTATTCTTTGCTTCTTTGTATTTTTCTTTCTTGTTTATTATGTATGATTTTTATTTATTAACCATAATAATAACCATAAACATAATATGTATATAAAAAAAATAAATATAGAAGCTTACTTCTAGCACTAGGCTAGGGATGATCTTAGAGATTATTAATAATAAAGAAGATGATGATCTTGGTGCTAGAACACTTTTGTATGGATGAAACTTCTTCCTTTCACTTCCAAGAGCTTTAGATCACTTCATGTTCCAAAGAAATCCATGTTGTTTATGTAGAAGATGATAAATATAATTGGGTTTTTGAGGTTGTTCTTGGTAAAAGATGAAGATGATGGGAGCTTTTCTTATGTGTGTTTAAGAAATGGTGTAAAAGTGTAGTAACTTAGTGAAGAAGTATGGTAATAAGTCTTCATTCTAATCCACTAGTTATTAATCAAAATATCTTAGATATTTTAGCAAGTAAATAAGGGATGTGGGACCCCTTATTTACGGTCACAACATGGGGGGGGGGGGGGTCTTGCATGGTGAAAAATGTTAGTTATTTTTCAAGACTTAAAAATGAATTAGAAAGATGTAAATGTTAAGGTGTTTAGGTTTTGCAATATTTCCGAGATGTTTCACGACTTGAAATGATCATTAACTAGTTTTACCAAACCAAAAATAATGATCACTAGTTCGCTAGTTGTGCCAAAATGTAGTTCGGATAATTGTTTAGCGCTCGTTTCGCAAATAAATAGGCGAAAGGTACGCTTATGGAAGGTATAGGGAAAATTTCAGTTATGCGTGAAATTGATATTCCATAAGTATGTTTATATGAAATTGATGCCTAAACATCAATTTTTGCATCTTGTATTAAAAATACAATTCCTGAATTTTTCGGAAAATTAATGAAATGGTCATTTTTAGCGCGTTTCGGACAGTTTTTAGTGCTACCGGGCATGGGTAAATTATTGATCGAACTCTTGTACCCCCATATAGGGTTTAATATATAATTGATGTTGGACTCTCATCCGAGTCTTTAAGATGTCATTTTTGATTTTTCTGCGGATCCGGAGTTTTCGTCAGCACTCTAGTTCACTAGGCACTACTCTAGTGGTTTCGATGAATTGTTTGCACTATATCAAATGTACCCAATAAAAATGAATCATGTGTAATAACCAATGAATATTCCTTGAGTTTTCTAAGATGTATACCATGTAATCATTCAGTCAGAATATTCAAAACACATGCTTGTATAATGTAAATCACTGTTTTAAATGTAAGTAAATTACCCGAAAGTGGCAGTTGTCACACACCACACAGAGGAACCCAAATCCTTTTCTCAAAACATAATGTTCCTTCCTCGTTTGGTACCAAAAGCTTCTCCATCCCACGGAGATATTCTTCTTCAAGGTTTTCTTCCTTGAGAGCTTCTTTCTGCGCGGCACGAATGCGCAATGAAAGATCGGTTCGTACAATCATTTCCAAAGCCCTAACCCTTATGGGCTTGATTCTCTCTGTACGACTTAGGGCATCGGCGACCACGTTCGCCTTCCCTGGATGATACTTTATCTCGCAGTCGTAATCGTTCAGCAATTCAACCAATCGTCTTTGCCTCATATTCAACTCCTTCTGGTTGAATATATGCTGTAGGCTCTTGTGATCTGTAAAGATTGTACACTTTGTACCATAAAGGTAGTGTCTCCAGATCTTTAATGCGAAAACCACTGCGCCGAGCTCCAAATCGTGTGTGGTATAGTTCTTTTCGTGCACTTTCAGTTGACGCGATGCGTAAGCAATAACCTTTTGGCGTTGCATCAACACACAACCTAATCCTTGACGCGAAGCGTCACAGTATACCACAAAATCATCTGTACCTTCTGGTAGTGCTAAGATTGGCGCGTTACAAAGCTTATCCTTCAATATCTGAAACGCTTCATCCTGTTTGATTCCCCAATCAAACTTCTTATCCTTCTGCGTGAGGAGCGTCAATGGTTGAGCGATCTTTGAAAAATTCTCAATGAATCTTCGATAATAGCCAGCCAAACCCAAGAATTGCCGAATCTCTGTTGGCGTCTTTGGCGTTTCCCAATCCTTGATCGCTTCGATCTTTGTTGGATCCACGTGGATTCCATTTCCATTTACCACGTGCCCAAGGAATTGGACTTCACGTAGCCAAAATTCGCACTTAGAGAATTTGGCATACAGCTGTTCTTTCTTTAGCAGCTCCAAAATAGCTCTAAGATGCTGCTCATGTTCAGCCTTCGTCTTTGAATAAATTAAAATGTCATCGATGAATACAATCACGAACTTGTCCAAGTACGGCTTGCAAACTCTATTCATCAAGTCCATAAAGACTGCAGGTGCGTTTGTCAAACCAAACGGCATAACAAGGAACTCGTAGTGTCCATAACGAGTTCTGAAGGCTGTCTTCGGGATACCTTCCTCCTGTATCCTTAACTGATGGTATCCAGATCGAAGATCAATCTTTGAATAAAAGCTTGAACCTTGCAGTTGGTCGAACAGATCATCGATTCTTGGCAGAGGATACCTATTCTTGATCGTCAGCTTGTTCAGCTCCCGGTAGTCGATGCACATACGAAAACTACCGTCCTTCTTTTTGACAAACAGGACCAGAGCTCCCCAAGGCGAGAAGCTTGGTCGGATAAAACCCTTGTCTAACAACTCTTGAAGTTGTGTCGACAGTTCCTGCATCTCAGACGGAGCAAGTCTGTACGGTGCCTTAGCCACAGGCGCGGCGCCTGGAACTAAGTCAATGTGGAACTCTACTTGTCTCTGAGGTGGTAGTCCAGGCAAGTCTTCTGGGAAGACTTCTGGATACTCCCTTACGACAGGGATGTCTTCGATTCTTGGCTCAGCAGCCTTCTTATCCACAATGTGTGCCAGAAAAGCAACACATCCTTTCTGCAAACACTTCCTTGCTTTCAAGCAGCTGATAATCCTCAACGGCGTCTCACGCTTCTCTCCATGAACAACAATGGTCTCACCATCATAGGTTGGGATACGAACAACCTTTTCGTGACAAACTATCTCAGCTTTGTTGCTTGATAACCAATCCATTCCTACTACCACGTCGAAGCTTCCCAACTGGACTGGTTGTAGATCTAGAGCGAACTCACGCTCTCCCAATTCAATCACACAACCTCTGACAACTTCATTGGCTTCTACTAACTTCCCATTAGCTAATTCGATCGAGTAGGGAATATCTAACTTATTAGCGGCTAACCCAAGCATATTCTTAAATTCTAACGACACGAAGCTATAATCGGCACCAGTATCAAATAAAACGGATGCATAGCGTTGATTCACAGGGAACGTACCAGTAACGACATTGGGATCCTGGCGCGCTTCCCTTGCTTCGAGTTGGAACACTCTTCCACGGGCTTGGTTTAAGTCTGGGCAGTTCTTCTTAAAATGTCCGATATCACCGCAGTTAAAGCATCCAAGTCTTTGCCCGTTTCCACCAGCTTGATCATTTCTCTGATTACGATTCACAGCGCCCGCTTGGTTAGCATTGTTGCCTCGATTTTCGTTACTTCCATAGTTTCCTTGTGGGCGATTTCCATCACGATTATTATTCCTGTTCCCAAATCCTCCCTGGCCTCCCCGGCCAGCACTAGCCCAACAAGTGTCCTTCGAGTGGCCACGTTTCCCACATGCTTCGCATACTTTTAGCCCGCACTGACCAGAATGGTGGCGCTGGCAGGTGTTGCATTTGGGCTGGGCGCCCATGTATCCTTTTCCTTTCTTCCCTCTACCAGCTGTAACCTGAGCTGGCGAGTCTGATCCTACTTTCCTAACCGCCACACTGGCGCCCTGCTTGAAGTTTGAGAACTTCCGTTTGTTACCTCCTGATGACTCGACATGAGTCTCTGCCTTCTTCGTCTTGATCTCATCAAACTTGTTCAAACGAATAGCCTCCTCAGTGAGAGCTACGCTCAAATCAATCGCCTCAGTAATGGTCGCAGGCTTGGATGAGGTTACCATGCTTATGATTTGAGGAGCTAGTCCCCAAATGAAACGTTCAATTCTTTTGAACTCAGGAGTGACCATGTAGGGTACCACATGCGATAAGTCATGGAACCTTTGAACGTACTCTGCTATCTTTGGACCGTCCATTTTCAAGTGCCAGAACTCGGTCTCCAACCGCTGGATTTCTGCGCGGGAACAGTACTTTTTGCGCATAAGTTCTTTCAGTTCGGTCCAGGTCAGCGCGTAGGCAGCAGCTTCGCCAAGTGTCTGTACTTGCAGATTCCACCAAGAGAGGGCTCCATCTAGAAACAGCCCTGAGATATAGGTGACTTGCTGATCCAGCGCGCACTTGCTCATGCGAAGAACAGATTCGGTTTTCTCAGCCCAACGAACAAAGGCGACAGCACCTCCAGTGCCATCGAAGTTGACCGGTTTGCAGTCTAGAAACTGCTTGTAGGTGCACCCTGCACATACTTTATAACATATGAATGGCATTAGCATCTTTGCTAGAGATATCCAATTAGGCCACGGTATGTCTCAATGACTAGGTATTACCGTGAGGTGGATTGTTATTGCCTTGGTTAATACTTCCGCTCGTTCCTGGCTGAGAAGCTGCATACTGTGCTATGGCAGCAGCAATGACTTGTTGTAGTTCTGCCTCATTAGTAGGCATGCATGTCTCACGTCTTGGCGGCATCTTCTAAAAGATGGTTTAAGTTGGTCAGGCCATAGTAAAGCTCCCATGTTATAATACGTAGGTCAGGTCATAATGTAGCGTACGTATATAACGATAATAATAGTAAAAACACATAACATCTCATGTTATCAATACATCACAAATACCAATCACACAACATCCCATGTCATAAAAATACAAGTAAGCAATCAAGCAAATCAAATATGATGAGAATACTGCGATTGCCATATATCGAGACCACATAGTAAGTGTATCAGTACATCCCTGTGTCATACAATCATCAATCAACTAGGGGCTACATCACCCCTGTCCAAAAACTATATCATGTCAATGTCAAATACGTCAAATACATGTCAACAAAAGTCAGGATCAAATGTAGTCTCCAAAAATGTTGTGCAGTCCAACAATCGCCGTCTTCTCATCCTCGTCTACCCCAACAGCACTGATGAGCTCTATACAGATGGTGGTGGAGGAGGGGGAAAGTGGGTGTAAAGCAAACGACGTAACTGGAGCCAGTCCTCCTCCATGGCTCGCTGGGTACGAATGATAGCAGCAACCTGCTGCTCTAGTGTAAAGAGACGGGCAGCATAATCTGGAGGTAAGGGTCGAAATGGCTGCAGAGGAGAGTGTGTCTGACCATGGCACGGACACGGTGGCAGCTGAGCTCTCTCGAGCTCCTGGATGCGCTGCGTGTGTGACTCGTGCTGGGCGACAAAAGACATCAAAACGTCCTCGATAGTATACCCCCTGTGGAAAGAATGGTAGGGGTCAGTATGTGGCATAGCAGAGTCCGGTGCCCAAAGGAACGGCGCACTGGTGGGTTCAAAAGGTGCCACATGAAATGGAGCAACAGAGGGTGGAACAGATGACATCTGGGGCATGAAAGGGATAGGCATCGGTACATGCCCAATAGGATGGGCTGAAGAACCCTCTCCAGTCCTCGCTGGTGGTACAAACTGTGGAACCCAAAAAGAAGAATCAACATGTCGTGTATCAGGGATCTGAGGGGGAAAAGGTGGAACATCCTCATCAGCAGGTATCCAACCGTGCTGTGCATGCTCATCTGGTGGATCCATGTGTGCCGCGAACAGTGCATGCTCAGGCTCTAGTGGAATGGGATCGGGTGCAACAAAAGGGTGAACAGGTGCAATGTGCTCAACAGGATGGTCAACAGGTATATCAACAATAGGTAGAGGAACGACAGGATCAACAACGACATGATCGCCCTCTAACAAAGGAACATCCACGGGGAGATCATCAACAGGCGGGT
This sequence comes from Helianthus tuberosus, assembly GCA_030545235.1. Taxonomy (NCBI): domain Eukaryota; kingdom Viridiplantae; phylum Streptophyta; class Magnoliopsida; order Asterales; family Asteraceae; genus Helianthus; species Helianthus tuberosus. The sequence goes on along the minus strand of CM060451.1, from coordinate 121,452,506 downwards.
CTGCTATAACAGGCTCAATAGGGATGTCAGCATGCACGGGATCATGCTCAAGTATGGGGTCTAGAGCGGCTGCCTGCTCAGGGGAGACGACAGGCTCGGGATCATCAAAAGCCATCTCGAAGTCAAACTCTGGGTCGATAGGATCTACTGGGTCAGCTGGATCCTCCATGGGCTGATCCATAGGTATAAACTCGATCTCATGATCCGGGTCGTATCCCGGGGGAAAGATAGGATCAGAATCCTCTATGTCATCATGGTCAAACCCAAAACTGGGAATAGGTGCAACAGAGGATGCCTGGTCAGGATCAGAATCATGCGCCAAGTGCTGTGCGCTCAATGTGTGAGAAGGTGCGGATGCCACAGTCTCGAAGGACTCTGGGACAGGAGAATGTGCTGGCGAATCCTCAGCGGGAACATCAGCGATCATCAGAAGATCGTCCGCAGGAAAAAAGGCCTCGCCCTGGATCTCATCCTCAAAGGGCTCATCCTCAAACAGGTCAATATCGCCATCAGCCTCGGCGTCAAGTAGAAAATCATATGCTGGATAAACGGCTAAGGGTATAGGAGCCGGAATCTCTACTAGAGGTAGGTACTCAGCGGGAGGGTCATCTGCAGGCTCATCAGCACCATCGGGTAGTGCGAAGGGCTGGAAATCATCCTCGTCAGTACTGGTATAGTCAGATGTGTACACCTCATGCTCGGAGGATGTGAGGTCATCAGATACGATAGGTATGGGTCCAGTAGTGTCCGAATCGCCAGTACCGGCGGAATCCATGAGTCTGTAACATAAACACAAATATGCTCAAATAATCAGTCATACAATCAGATAATCACATAAGTCACCAAGTAAGATATCACATAATTCTCCTAGTCCACTAGCCTCCCAGTCTCCTAGACTGCTCTATCAACTACCTCGACCTCTCAGATCGAGCCTCGGTCTCCAACACTGAGCCTCAGTCTCCAAACTGAGCCTACTCTTCCTAGTCCCACTAGCCAACTACCTCGATCTCTCAGACCGAGCCTCGGCCTCTCAGACCGAGCCTCAGCCCTTCCAGACTGAGCCTATAAATAATAAAATGTGCTCAACATTTGTTTGTAAAAAGTTTTGGATCTGGACTTAAGTGGTATGCAGAAAAATGTTTTCGTGAGAGCCCTAGTGATCATAGTCTAGACTCGAGAAAGAATCCTAGTTCGCTATGATCAGAGCTCTGATACCAAGCTGTCACACCCTGGCTTTGCGGAAGCGTGGTCAATTTTGGTGTGACTTCTTAATACCATAGCTTAATCATAACAAAGCTATATGAAATAAAATCATACAAGATCATCCGTTTGATTAAGTTTTAAAACCAGAGTAACATACCATTGTCTTAAAGACTTACTACACCGTGACATAAAACATTGTCTTGAACAACATAAACAGTAACATGAAATAAACGCAGTTTAAGATTTGTGACTTGTCCAGGAAAGAGTCACATTTCCTAAACTGGGATGACCTTGGAACCCAATATGCAGCGGGAAAACACGTCATACCGTGCCAGATCCTGTTAATTTCCTGAAATACATGTGAGTTGAAAAATCAACAATAATGTTGAGCGAGTTCATGTGCAAGTGAGTATGTAAAACACTTGTAAGTATAAAAGTTCCCTGGTATGTAGCAGTGTAAGGAAAAGAGATCACCAATGGTTTGCAAGGCCATTAGTATGTGTGAAGTGCAAGTAGGAAGACTCAACCTAGCAGATTTTTGCGTCGGGTACAAAGTCACTCAAGGTCCGTTCTGCTGGGCCTCTTAGAGGTCAGTTCTGTTGGGCCTAGAGTTGGGCTCGCTACACCCAGATAGATCTACCGCTTACGTCCCTCGGTGTTTCTGCCTACCCATTCACATGATCTAAGTAGTAAACCTCCTTACGTTAACATACCGTGTATAAAGTACTTGTAATCAAAGTAACATGTATTTCACCCCCGCAGTTAAGAAAACTGAAAACAGTTAGAGAAAAGGGGGACATGAACTCACAGTCGGTGCGTCTCTACCAAGTACTCCAAATCAGAAAGCTGTGCGACGACCTACAAGTGCTAATTCTATTAGACGGACGGCCGTGCCTTAGCTTTATAGTTTAAGTCTTTGGGAAATAGTTAGACAACTATTTCGTGTTTACGTTCTGTATATACTTGGTAGTTAATCTCCTTCCCAAGGATGGGGGATTCAATACATGTGCGTTCAAATTAAACCATTAAGTCTCACTTAATATATATATACCTTTCCAATTCCAAAATATAAGTATTTTTCTCAAAAATATTATATTTTCATTTCACATAGTTTTTCTCCAATAATACGTTGTTAAAATACGCGTTCATAAATATTTCCGTAAGTGCGTAAGTTACGTTTTAACAATCGAGTGGTAATATAATTACCGGTGTAACTTATATATTTATGGTGAAAGCGTTCGTATTATTTTGGATTCGTTAACGTTCGTAAATATTATTTTTACTCTAAAAATAATATTTATGTATTTTCACAAAATAATCATAAACGGTGTGTGAAAAATATATATATTTATCACGTTAAATTTTGTGAAAATCCCACCTCCGAATATTTAGTAAATAAAGTCATGGCGAAATTTATGTTTCGAAAACATGTCAAAAATAATTCTAACACTTGTAGTGTAAATAGTTCTAAGTGTTAGGTTTTTAGAAAAATTTCGCCAGAGTTTCCTCTGTAACTGGAGGTGGCCACGCTTTCAAGCGTATCATTTTCTTTATCAAATCAACTCAACAATTTTCTTTATTTGATCAGAACAACTTTTATCGCATCAACAAATCAACATATGTGTAAATTGCCAAAAATTACATGAACTTGCAGTTTTCCCAAAACTGTGGTATAAATCCCCTTAAATTTAGTAGATCTTCATATAATATAATTTGATCTTGTAAAAACCTCGTTTTTAGAGAAAATCCATCCTTACAATTTCTTGCCAACTTTTACAAAAATAGTTATTTTGTCGAAACTTTTCATTTCACAAGTGTTTACACACTTGTGGTTTATAAAAATCATGCTTGTTATTGTAAGATCCATCTCTTTAAAATACATGATTTCTTTGATACGTGGTTCTTTGAAAATACCACTTGCAGATGCGTAGATCCGCTAGTTTTAAACACTACTGTACAAGTTAAAACACTTTTACACATGTAAAACATTTTTACACAAGTTCATGATTCGCGTGTGGTAGAGTTTCACCGTTTAACCCTTGTATTATTCAAGAACAAGCTTATGTTAAGATCCATGATCTTACCAAACCGGGTTAAACAATGATCCGAGCTACCACATCATAGATCGGGCCTCAATAAACATACATTTCAAATACTACATCATTTACACAACATATAAGCTATTAACCACCATTCTTGTGTTTTTAGTAAACTTTTGTGTATCATTTTGCATTTTAACGAGATTTAACCGATACAAATCCTTTTAACCACTTTAGATTAGTTCAAGATAGAGATTTAAACATCATACCACTAGCTCGAGGCTAGGGAAGAATCTACGCGCAAAATGGGTGGGTAAAAGCAAAGTAGAGAGGTCCTTCGCGTTCCGCTTGCACCGAGCTTCCTAATACGCGATCCTTGATACTTGTCTAACCTTGGAATGTGATGATCAAACTTGACAAAATTGATGGGTGTGAAGGGGGTCTCGGCCGAGAGCTCTAGAGGGCAAGAGAGAGAGTTTTGTGTGGAGTTGTGGTGATGGAATGTTATGTTGTGTTTAAGCTTGATCTTATAGACAAATTAGTGTGCAATTATCCAATGGATAATATGTATCCTAAATATTTAACATCTTTGATTAAAATAATCAAAATGGTACCATGGGGGGTCACAAAGTGACCGAGTTCGGTCAAGGGGGGGGGGGGGTTAGTTTGGTTCCATTTCAACTAACCATTAAGCCTTAGTTAGGTAACTAGGTTAAGTTAAGTGTTTAACTTAGTTACTAAAGTGTAGCGCGTTACAACGGGTGTTAGGGCATTCAGGGACCCTAACTGGCTCAGAAAAAGTTAAATAATGAAAATAACAATATTTTCATGTTCCGGGTATAGTCCGGTTGTTTGGTTGGATAGTAATCCGTTAAAGTGCTTAACAAAGCTTTAAAGTGTCGTTATTACTCTTTTTAGTGACACAGCTTATTCCTTGACACTTTGGAAAGTGTCTAGTGTTGTTTTTCTCATATTTTGGCACTTTATTAGTTAGCTAAAAGCTGAATTATTTTGTAAAGTGCTGAGTTTTGTACTTAGAGTACGTTTTAGGCACATCCAGTCATTGTGACTTATTCCTAGAGACGCAGTTCCACAACCCTTGTATCCCTACACTCACCATTAGTGTAGCAAAAATATTTCTGGCTCATACAGGCCTTAGAGGCAGTGTTTGCCTGATGCTGGCTTTATCAGCATGTTTAATAGGTTATCCGTGTATTGTGCTACTGTGCTTTTTGTGCATCATGTTTGTCACTAAGGTTCAGTATGTAAATAATGTAGTGACGATAAGTACAGTATGATGCAAGTAAGTACATGTATTAGATATCAAGTAGCAGTTCATCAGCTAGTTCAAACAAGCACAGTAATTAAGCAGTAATTAATCATTAGTTAAGTCGTACGGATACCTGGTTTGGTGAGGGTTGTCTCACCAATGGTTTGCAAGGCCATTAGTATGTGTGAAGTGCAAGTAGGAAGACTCAACCTAGCAGATTTTTGCGTCGGGTACAAAGTCACTCAAGGTCCGTTCTGTTGGGCCTAGAGTTGGGCTCGCTACACCCAGATAGATCTACCGCTTACGTCCCTCGGTGTTTCTGCCTACCCATTCACATGATCTAAGTAGTAAACCTCCTTACGTTAACATACCGTGTATAAAGTACTTGTAATCAAAGTAACATGTATTTCACCCCCGCAGTTAAGAAACTGAAAACAGTTAGAGAAAAGGGGGACATGAACTCACAGTCGGTGCGTCTCTACCAAGTACTCCAAATCCGAAAGCTGTGCGACGACCTACAAGTGCTAATTCTATTAGACGGACGGCCGTGCCTTAGCTTTATAGTTTAAGTCTTTGGGAAATAGTTAGACAACTATTTCGTGTTTACGTTCTGTATATACTTGGTAGTTAATCTCCTTCCCAAGGATGGGGATTCAATACATGTGCGTTCAAATTAAACCATTAAGTCTCACTTAATATATATATATATATATATACCTTTCCAATTCCAAAATATAAGTATTTTTCTCAAAAATATTATATTTTCATTTCACATAGTTTTTCTCCAATAATACGTTGTTAAAATACGCGTTCATAAATATTTCTGTAGGTGCGTAAGTTACGTTTTAACAATCGGGTGGTAATATAATTACCGGTGTAACTTATATATTTATGGTGAAAGCGTTCGTATTATTTTGGATTCGTTAACGTTCGTAAATATTATTTTTACTCTAAAAATAATATTTATGTATTTTCACAAAATAATCATAAACGGTGTGTGAAAAATATATATATTTATCACGTTAAATTTTGTGAAAATCCCACCTCCAAATATTTAGTAAATAAAGTCATGACGAAATTTATGTTTCGAAAACATGTCAAAAATAATTCTAACACTTGTAGTGTAAATAGTTCTAAGTGTTAGGTTTTTAGAAAAATTTCGCCAGAGTTTCCTCTGTAACTGGAGGTGGCCACGCTTTCAAGCGTATCATTTTCTTTATCAAATCAACTCAACAATTTTCTTTATTTGATCAGAACAACTTTTATCGCATCAACAAATCAACATATGTGTAAATTGCCAAAAATTACATGAACTTGCAGTTTTCCCAAAACTGTGGTATAAATCCCCTTAAATTTAGTAGATCTTCATATAATATAATTTGATCTTGTAAAAACCTCGTTTTTAGAGAAAATCCATCCTTACAATTTCTTGCCAACTTTTACAAAAATAGTTATTTTGTCGAAACTTTTCATTTCACAAGTGTTTACACACTTGTGGTTTATAAAAATCATGCTTGTTATTGTAAGATCCATCTCTTTAAAATACATGATTTCTTTGATACGTGGTTCTTTGAAAATACCACTTTAAAGAGTAATAACGACACTTTAAAGCTTTGTTAAGCACTTTAACGGATTACCATCCAACCAAACAACCGGACTATACCCGGAACATGAAAATATTGTTATTTTCATTATTTAACTTTTTCTGAGCCAGTTAGGGTCCCTGAATGCCCTAACACCCGTTGTAACGCGCTACACTTTAGTAACTAAGTTAAACACTTAACTTAACCTAGTTACCTAACTAAGGCTTAATGGTTAGTTGAAATGGAACCAAACTAACCCCCCCCCCCCCCTTGACCGAACTCGGTCACTTTGTGACCCCCCATGGTACCATTTTGATTATTTTAATCAAAGATGTTAAATATCTAGGATACATATTATCCATTGGATAATTGCACACTAATTTGTCTATAAGATCAAGCTTAAACACAACATAACATTCCATCACCACAACTCCACACAAAACTCTCTCTCTTGCACTCTAGAGCTCTCGGCCGAGACCCCCTTCACACCCATCAATTTTGTCGAGTTTGATCATCACATTCCAAGGTTAGACAAGTATCAAGGATCGCGTATTAGGAAGCTCGGTGCAAGCGGAACGCGAAGGACCTCTCTACTTTGCTTTTACCCACCCATTTTGCGCGTAGATTCTTCCCTAGCCTCGAGCTAGTGGTATGATGTTTAAATCTCTATCTTGAACTAATCTAAAGTGGTTAAAAGGATTTGTATCGGTTAAATCTCGTTAAAATGCAAAATGATGCACAAAAGTTTACTAAAAACACAAGAATGGTGGTTAATAGCTTATATGTTGTGTAAATGATGTAGTATTTGAAATGTGTGTTTATTTAGACCCGATCTATGTTGTGGTAGCTCGAATCATCGTTTAACCCGGTATAGTCATGTTCTTGAATCATGACACAAAGCTATTTTAGAAGTAACAAGGGTTAAAAGGTGAAACTCTACCACACATGAAACATGAACTTGTGTAAAAATGTTTTACTTGTGTAAAAGTGTTTTAACTTGTACAATAGTGTTTAAAACTAGCGGATCTACGCATCTGCAAGTGGTATTTTCAAAGAACCACGTATCAAAGAAATCATGTATTTTAAAAAGATGGATCTTACAATAACAAGCATGATTTTTATAAACCACAAGTGTGTAAACACTTGTGAAATGAAAAGATCCGACAAAATAACCGTTTTTGTAAAAGATGACGGGAGGTTGTAAAGATGGATTTTCTCTAAAAACGAGGTTTTTACAAGATCAAATTATATTATATGAAGATCTACTAAATTTAAGGGGATTTATACCACAGTTTTGGGGAAACTGCAAGTTCATGTAATTTTTGGCAATTTACACATATGTTGATTTGTTGATGCGATAAAAGTTGTTCTGATCAAATAAAGAATTGAGTTGATTTGATAAAGAAAATGATACGCTTGAAAGCGTGGCCACCTCCAGTTACAGAGGAAACTCTGGCGAAATTTTTCTAAAAACCTAACACTTAGAACTATTTACACTACAAGTGTTAGAATTATTTTTGACATGTTTTCGAAACATAAATTTCGCCATGACTTTATTTACTAAACATTCGGAGGTGGGATTTTCACAAAATTTAACGTGATAAATATATATATTTTTCACACACTGTTTATGATTATTTTGTGAAAATACATAAATATTATTTTTAGAGTAAAAATAATATTTACGAACGTTAACGAATCCAAAATAATACGAACGCTTTCACCATAAATATATAAGTTACACCGGTAATTATATTACCACCCGATTGTTAAAACGTAACTTACGCACTTACGGAAATATTTATGAACGCGTATTTTAACAACGTATTATTGGAGAAAAACTATGTGAAATGAAAATATAATATTTTTGAGAAAAATACTTATATTTTGGAATTGGAAAGGTATATATATATATTAAGTGAGACTTAATGGTTTAATTTGAACGCACATGTATTGAATCCCCCATCCTTGGGAAGGAGATTAACTACCAAGTATATACAGAACGTAAACACGAAATAGTTGTCTAACTATTTCCCAAAGACTTAAACTATAAAGCTAAGGCTCGGCCGTCCGTCTAATAGAATTAGCACTTGTAGGTCGTCGCACAGCTTTCTGATTTCGAGTACTTGGTAGAGACGCACCGACTGTGAGTTCATGTCCCCCTTTTTCTCTAACTGTTTTCAGTTTTCTTAACTGCGGGGGTGAAATACATGTTACTTTGATTACAAGTACTTTATACACGGTATGTTAACGTAAGGAGGTTTACTACTCAGATCATGTGAGTGGGTAGGCAGAAACACCGAGGGACGTAAGCGGTAGATCTATCTGGGTGTAGCGAGCCCAACTCTAGGCCCAACAGAACGGACCTCTAAGAGGCCCAGCAGAACGGACCTTGAATGACTTTGTACCCGACGCAAAAATCTGCTAGGTTGAGTCTTCCTACTTGCACTTCACACATACTAATGGCCTTGCAAACCATTGGTGATCTCTTTTCCTTACACTGCTACATACCAGGGAACTTTTATACTTACAAGTGTTTTACATACTCACTTACACATGAACTCGCTCAACATTATTGTTGATTTTTCAACTTACATGTATTTCAGGAAATTAGAGATCTGGCACGGTATGTTATGTTTTCCCGCTGCATAAGGGTTCCAAGGTCATCCCAGTTTAGGAAATGTGACTCTTTCCTGGACAAGTCACAACTCTTAAACTGCGCTTATTTCATGTTACTGTTAATGTTGTTCAAGACAATGTTTTACGTTATGGTGTTGTAAGTCTTTAAGACAATGGTATGTTACTCTGGTTTTAAAACTTAATCAAACGGATGATCTTGCATGATTTTATTTCATATAGCTTTGTTATGGTTAAGCTATGGTATTAAGAAGTCACACCAAAATTAACCACGCTTCCGCAAAGCCACGGTGTGACAGCTTGGTATCAGAGCTCTGATCATAGCGAACTAGGATTCTTTCTCGAGTCTAGACTATGATCACTAGGGCTCTCACGAAAACATTTTTCTGCATACCACTTAAGTCCAGATCCAAAACTTTTTACAAACAAATGTTGAGCACATTTTATTATTTATAGGCTCAGTCTGGAAAGGCTGAGGCTCGGTCTGAGAGGCCGAGGCTCGGTCTGAGAGATCGAGGTAGTTGGCTAGTGAGACTAGGAAGAGTGGGCTCAGTTTGGAGACTGAGGCTCGGTGTTGGAGACCGAGGCTCGGTCTGAGAGATCGAGGTAGTTGGCTAGTGGGACTAGGAAGAGTAGGCTCAGTTTGGAGACTGAGGCTCGGTGTTGGAGACCGAGGCTCGATCTAAGAGGTCGAGGTAGTTGATAGAGCAGTCTAGGAGACTGGGAGGCTAGTGGGACTAGGAGAATTATGTGATATCTTACTTGGTGACTTATGTGATTATCTGATTGTATGACTGATTATTTGAGCATATTTGTGTTTATGTTACAGACTCATGGATTCCGCCGGTACTGGCGATTCGGACACCACTGGACCCATACCTATCGTATCTGATGACCTCACATCCTCCGAGCATGAGGTGTACACATCTGACTATACCAGTATTGACGAGGATGATTTCCAGCCCTTCGCACTACCCAATGGTGCTGATGAGCCTGCAGATGACCCTCCCGCTGAGTACCTACCTCTAGTAGAGATTCCGGCTCCTATACCCTTAGCCGTTTATCCAGCATATGATTTTCTACTTGACGCCGAGGCTGATGGCGATATTGACCTGTTTGAGGATGAGCCCTTTGAGGATGAGATCCAGGGCGAGGCCCTTCTTCCTGCGGACGATCTTCTGATGATCGCTGACGTTCCCGCTGAGGATTCGCCAGCACATTCTCCTGTCCCAGACTCCTTCGAGTCTGTGGCATCCGCACCTTCTCACACATTGAGCGCACAACACTTGGCGCATGATTCTGATCCTGACCAGGCATCCTCTGTTGCACCTATTCCCAGTTTTGCGTTTGACCATGATGACATAGAGGATTCTGATCCTATCTTTCCCCCGGGATACGACCCGGATCATGATATCGAGTTTATACCTATGGATCAGCCCATGGAGGATCCAGCTGACCCAGTAGACCCTATCGACCCCGAGTTTGACTTCGAGATGGCTTTTGATGATCCCGAGCCTGTCGTCGCTCCTGAGCAGGCAGCCGCTCTAGACCCCATACTTGAGCATGACCACGTATATGCTAGCATCCCTATTGAGCCTGTTATAGCAGACCCACCTGTTGATGATCTCCCCGTGGATGTTCCTTTGTTAGAGGGCGATCATGTCGTTCCTCTACCTGTTGTTAATATACCTGTTGACCATCCTGTTGAGCACATTGCACCTGTTCACCCTTTTGTTGCTCCCCCACCTGATCCCATACCACTAGAGCCCGAGCATACATTGTTCGCAGCACGCATGGATCCACCAGATGAGCATGCACAGCACGGTTGGATACCTGCTGATGAGGATGTTCCACCTTTTCCCCCTCAGATCCCTGATACACGACATGTTGATTCTTCTTTTCGGGTTCCACAGTTTGTACCTCCAGCGAGGACTGGAGAGGGTTCTTCAGCCCATCCCTTTGGGCATGTACCGATGCCTATCCCTTTCATGCCCCAGATGTCATCTGTTCCACCCTCTGTTGCTCCATTTCATGTGGCACCTTTTGACCCCACCAGTGAGCCGTTCCTTTGGGCACCAGACTCTGTTATGCCACCTACTGACCCCTACCATTCTTTCCACAGGGGGTATACTATCGAGGACGTTTTGATGTCTTTTGTCGCCCAGCACGAGTCACACACGCAGCGCATCCAGGAGCTTGAGAGAGCTCAGCTGCCGCCATGCCAGTGCCAAGGTCAGACACACTCTCCTCTGCAGCCATTTCGACCCTTACCTCCAGATTATGCTGCCCGTCTCTTTACACTAGAGCAGCAGGTTGCTACTATCATCCGTACTCAGCGAGCCATGGAGGAGGACTGGCTCCAGTTACGTCGTTTGTTTTACACCCACTTTCCCCCTCCTCCACCACCATCTGTATAGAGCTCATCAGTGCTGTTTGGGTAGACGAGGATGAGAAGACGGCGATTGTTGGACTGCACAGCATTTTTGGAGACTACATTTGATTATGACTTTTGTTGACTTGTATTTGACGTATTTGACATTGACATGATGTAGCTTTTGGACAGGGGTGATGTAGCCCCTAGTTGATTGATGATTGTATGACACAGGGATGTACTGATACACTTACTATGTGGTCTCGATATATGGCAATCGCAGTATTCTCATCATATTTGATTCGCTTGATTGCTTACTTGTATTTTTATGACATGGGATGTTGTGTGATTGGTATTTGTGATGTATTGATAACATGAGATGTTATATGCTTTTACTATTACCATCGTAATATACGTACGCTACATTATGACCTGACTTACGTACTATAACATAAGAGCTTTACTATGGCCTGACCAACTTAAACCATCTTTTAGAAGATGCCGCCAAGACGCGAGACACGCATGCCTACTAATGAGGCAGAGCTACATCAAGTCATTGCTGCTGCCATAGCACAGTATGCATCTTCTCAGCCAGGAACGAGCGGAAGTATTAACCAAGGCAATAACAATCCACCTCACGGTAATACCTGGTCATTGAGACATACCGTGGCCTAATTGGATATCTCTAGCAAAGATGCTAATGCCATTCATATGTTATAACGAATGTGCAGGGTGCACCTACAAGCAGTTTCTAGACTGCAAACCAGTCAACTTTGATGGCACTGGAGGTGCTGTCGCCCTTGTTCGTTGGGCTGAGAAAACCGAATCTGTTCTTCGCATGAGCAAGTGCGCGCTGGATCAACAAGTCACCTATATCTCAGGGCTGTTTCTAGATGGAGCCCTCTCTTGGTGGAATCTGCAAGTACAGACACTAGGCGAAGCTGCTGCCTACGCGCTGACCTGGACCGAATTAAAAGAACTTATGCGCAAAAAGTACTGTTCCCGCGCAGAAATCTAGCGGTTGGAGACCGAGTTCTGGCACTTGAAAATGGACGGTCCAAAGATAGCAGAGTACGTTCAAAGGTTCCATGACTTATCGCATGTGGTACCCTACATGGTCACTCCGGAGTTCAAAAGAATTGAACGTTTCATTTGGGGACTAGCTCCTCAAATCATAAGCATGGTAACCTCATCCAAGCCTGCGACCATTGCTGAGGCGATTGATTTGAGCGTAGCTCTCACTGAGGAGGCTATTCGTTTGAACAAGTTTGATGAGAACAAGACGAAGAAGGCAGAGACTCATGTCGAGTCATCAGGAGGTAACAAACGGAAGTTCTCAAACTTCAAGCAGGGCGCCAGTGTGGCGGTTAGGAAAGGAGGATCAGACTCGCCAGCTCAGGTTACAGCTGGTAGAGGGAAGAAAGGAAAAGGATACATGGGCGCCCAGCCCAAATGCAACACCTGCCAGCGCCACCATTCTGGTCAGTGCGGGCTAAAAGTATGCGAAGCATGTGGGAAACGTGGCCACTCGAAGGACACTTGTTGGGCTAGTGCTGGCCGGGGAGGCCAGGGAGGATTTGGGAACAGGAATAATAATCGTGATGGAAATCGCCCACAAGGAAACTATGGAGGTAAGGAAAATCGAGGCAACAATGCTAACCAAGCGGGCGCCGTGAATCGTAATCAGAGGAATGATCAAGCTGGAGGAAACGGGCAAAGACTTGGATGCTTTAACTGCGGTGATATCGGGCATTTTAAGAAGAACTGCCCAGACTTAAACCAAGCCCGTGGAAGAGTGTTTCAAATCGGAGCAAGGGAAGCGCGCCAGGACCCCAATGTCGTTACTGGTACGTTCCCTGTGAATCAACGCTATGCATCCATTTTATTTGATACTGGTGCCGATTATAGCTTCGTGTCATTAGAATTTAAAAATATGCTTGGGTTAGCCGCTAATAAGTTAGATATTCCCTACTCGATCGAATTAGCTAATGGGAAGTTAGTAGAAGCCAATGAAGTTGTCAGAGGTTGTGTGATTGAATTGGGAGAGCGTGAGTTCGCTCTAGATCTACTACCAGTCCAGTTGGGAAGCTTCGACGTGGTAGTAGGAATGGATTGGTTATCAAGCAACAAAGCTGAGATAGTTTGTCACGAAAAGGTTGTTCGTATCCCAACCGATGATGGTGAGACCATTGTTGTTCATGGAGAGAAGCGTGAGACGCCGTTGAGGATTATCAGCTGCTTGAAAGCAAGGAAGTGTTTGCAGAAAGGATGTGTTGCCTTCCTGGCACACATTGTGGATAAGAAGGCTGCTGAGCCAAGAATCGAAGACATCCCTGTCGTAAGGGAGTATCCAGAAGTCTTCCCAGAAGACTTACCTGGACTGCCACCTCAGAGGCAAGTAGAGTTTCATATCGACTTAGCTCCAGGCGCCGCGCCCGTGGCTAAGGCACCATACAGACTTGCTCCGTCTGAGATGCAGGAACTGTCGACACAACTTCAAGAGTTATTAGACAAAGGTTTTATCCGACCAAGCTTCTCGCCTTGGGGAGCTCCGGTCCTATTTGTCAAAAAGAAGGACGGTAGTTTTCGTATGTGCATCGACTACTGGGAACTGAACAAGCTGACGATCAAGAATAGGTATCCTCTGCCAAGAATCGATGATCTGTTCGACCAAATGCAAGGTTCAAGCTTTTATTCAAAGATCGATCTTCGATCTGGATACCATCAGTTAAGGATACAGGAGAAAAGTATCCCGAAGACAGCCTTCAGAACTCGTTATGGACACTACAAGTTCCTTGTTATGCCGTTTGGTTTGACAAACGCACCTGCAGTCTTTATGGACTTGATGAATAGAGTTTGCAAGCCGTACTTGGACAAGTTCGTGATTGTATTCATCGATGACATTTTAATTTATTCAAAGACGAAGGCTGAACACGAGCAGCATCTTAGAGCTATTTTGGAGCTGCTAAAGAAGGAACAGCTGTATGCCAAATTCTCTAAGTGCGAATTTTGGCTACGTGAAGTCCAATTCCTTGGGCACGTGGTAAATGGAAATGGAATCCACGTGGATCCAACAAAGATCGAAGCGATCAAGGATTGGGAAACGCCAAAGACGCCAACAGAGATTCCGCAATTCTTGGGTTTGGCTGGCTATTATCGAAGATTCATTGAGAATTTTTCAAAGATCGCTCAACCATTGACGCTCCTCACGCAGAAGGATAAGAAGTTTGATTGGGGAATCAAACAGGATGAAGCGTTTCAGATATTGAAGGATAAGCTTTGTAACGCGCCAATCTTAGCACTACCAGAAGGTACAGATGATTTTGTGGTATACTGTGACGCTTCGTGTCAAGGATTAGGTTGTGTGTTGATGCAATGCCAAAAGGTTATTGCTTACGCATCGCGTCAACTGAAAGTGCACGAAAAGAACTATACCACACACGATTTGGAGCTCGGCGCAGTGGTTTTTGCTTTAAAGATCTGGAGACACTACCTTTACGGTACGAAGTGTACAATCTTCACAGATCACAAGAGCCTACAGCATATATTCAACCAGAAGGAGTTGAATATGAGGCAAAGACGATGGGTTGAATTGTTGAACGATTACGACTGCGAGATAAAGTATCATCCAGGGAAGGCGAACGTGGTCGCCGATGCCCTAAGTCGTAAAGAGAGAATCAAGCCCATAAGGGTTAGGGCTTTGGAAATGATTGTATGAACCGATCTTTCATTGCGCATTCGTGCCGCGCAGAAAGAAGCTCTCAAGGAAGAAAACCTTAAAGAAGAATATCTCCGTGGGATGGAGAAGCTTTTGGTACCAAACGAGGAAGGAACATTATGTTTTGAGAAAAGGATTTGGGTTCCTCTGTTTGGTGATTTAAGGAAGGTTATTTTTGATGAAGCTCACAAGTCGCGGTACTCTATCCATCCAGGAGCGGATAAGATGTACCAGGATCTCAAAGATTATTATTGGTGGCCTAGGATGAAAGGCGATGTTGCTGTTTACGTGAGCAAATGTTTAACGTGCGCTAAGGTTAAAGCGGAATACCAGAAGCCTTCAGGACTTCTGCAACAACCTGAGATTCCCAAGTGGAAATGGGAACAAATCTCAATGGATTTTGTTACAAAATTGCCAAGAACGCCAAGAGGCCATGACACTATCTGGGTGATAGTGGATCGATTAACGAAGTCAGCACACTTCTTACCTATCCGAGAGAAGGATAATACGAGCAAATTGGCTGAAATTTACATGAGAGAAATCGTCGCGCGCCATGGAGTGCCTCTCTCGATCATCTCTGATAGAGACGGAAGGTTTGTGTCAAGGATATGGCAATCCTTCCAAGAAGCCTTTGGCTCACAATTGAATCTGAGCACTGCGTTTCATCCGCAAACTGACGGCCAGAGCGAGCGAATGATACAGACTTTGGAAGACATGCTGAGAGCGTGTGTTATGGATTTGGGCGGTAGCTGGGATAAGCATTTGCCTTTGGTCGAATTTTCGTACAACAACAGCTACCACACCAGTATTGGTGTCGCTCCATTTGAAGCCCTTTACGGACGCAAGTGCCGATCACCCTTATGTTCGGCTGACGCAGGTGATAGGCAGCTTGCTGGTCCCGAAATCGTCCAAGAGACGACAGACAAGATCGCGCAGATTCTTAAACGCATCGAAGCAGCTCGCCACAGACAAAAGGCCTATGCGGATCCAAACCGGAAACATGTGGATTTCCAAATTGGAGAAATGGTGTTATTAAAAGTATCACCCTGGAAGGGGGTGGCACGCTTTGGGAAGCGTGGGAAGTTAAATCCGCGCTACATTGGTCCCTTCAGAATTCTGGAAAGAATAGGACTAGTAGCATACAAGTTGGACCTACCTGCTGAACTGAATGGTGTTCACGATACGTTTCATGTATCCAATCTAAAGAAAAGTCCAACTCAAGTTACCGTTGCTATTCCCACCGACGAGATTCATGTTGACGACACGCTCCACTTCGTTGAAGAACCTGTTGAGGTCACGGATTGGAAAGTGAACAAGACCCGCCGGAGCAGTGTCAAACTCGTCAAAGTTCGTTGGAATGCCAGACATGGTCCTGAGTTCACCTGGGAGCGTGAGGACCGGATGAAAGAGAAATACCCCCACCTTTTTCCTAAGAACCATGCATCTACAAGCAGAACTTAAATTTCGGGACGAAATTTATTTAACGGGGGGAGAATGTGACAACCCTCACCAAACCAGGTATCCGTACGACTTAACTAATGATTAATTACTGCTTAATTACTGTGCTTGTTTGAACTAGCTGATGAACTGCTACTTGATATCTAATACATGTACTTACTTGCATCATACTGTACTTATCGTCACTACATTATTTACATACTGAACCTTAGTGACAAACATGATGCACAAAAAGCACAGTAGCACAATACACGGATAACCTATTAAACATGCTGATAAAGCCAGCATCAGGCAAACACTGCCTCTAAGGCCTGTATGAGCCAGAAATATTTTTGCTACACTAATGGTGAGTGTAGGGATACAAGGGTTGTGGAACTGCGTCTCTAGGAATAAGTCACAATGACTGGATGTGCCTAAAACGTACTCTAAGTACAAAACTCAGCACTTTACAAAATAATTCAGCTTTTAGCTAACTAATAAAGTGCCAAAATATGAGAAAAACAACACTAGACACTTTCCAAAGTGTCAAGGAATAAGCTGTGTCACTAAAAAGAGTAATAACGACACTTTAAAGCTTTGTTAAGCACTTTAACGGATTACTATCCAACCAAACAACCGGACTATACCCGGAACATGAAAATATTGTTATTTTCATTATTTAACTTTTTCTGAGCCAGTTAGGGTCCCTGAATGCCCTAACACCCGTTGTAACGCGCTACACTTTAGTAACTAAGTTAAACACTTAACTTAACCTAGTTACCTAACTAAGGCTTAATGGTTAGTTGAAATGGAACCAAACTAACCCCCCCCCCCTTGACCGAACTCGGTCACTTTGTGACCCCCCATGGTACCATTTTGATTATTTTAATCAAAGATGTTAAATATCTAGGATACATATTATCCATTGGATAATTGCACACTAATTTGTCTATAAGATCAAGCTTAAACACAACATAACATTCCATCACCACAACTCCACACAAAACTCTCTCTCTTGCACTCTAGAGCTCTCGGCCGAGACCCCCTTCACACCCATCAATTTTGTCGAGTTTGATCATCACATTCCAAGGTTAGACAAGTATCAAGGATCGCGTATTAGGAAGCTCGGTGCAAGCGGAACGCGAAGGACCTCTCTACTTTGCTTTTACCCACCCATTTTGCGCGTAGATTCTTCCCTAGCCTCGAGCTAGTGGTATGATGTTTAAATCTCTATCTTGAACTAATCTAAAGTGGTTAAAAGGATTTGTATCGGTTAAATCTCGTTAAAATGCAAAATGATGCACAAAAGTTTACTAAAAACACAAGAATGGTGGTTAATAGCTTATATGTTGTGTAAATGATGTAGTATTTGAAATGTGTGATTATTTAGACCCGATCTATGTTGTGGTAGCTCGAATCATCGTTTAACCCCGTATAGTCATGTTCTTGAATCATGACACAAAGCTATTTTAGAAGTAACAAGGGTTAAAAGGTGAAACTCTACCACACATGAAACATGAACTTGTGTAAAAATGTTTTACTTGTGTAAAAGTGTTTTAACTTGTACAGTAGTGTTTAAAACTAGCGGATCTACGCATCTGCAAGTGGTATTTTCAAAGAACCACGTATCAAAGAAATCATGTATTTTAAAGAGATGGATCTTACAATAACAAGCATGATTTTTATAAACCACAAGTGTGTAAACACTTGTGAAATGAAAAGTTTCGACAAAATAACTATTTTTGTAAAAGTTGGCAAGAAATTGTAAGGATGGATTTTCTCTAAAAATGAGGTTTTTACAAGATCAAATTATATTATATGAAGATCTACTAAATTTAAGGGGATTTATACCACGGTTTTGGGAAAACTGCAAGTTCATGTAATTTTTGGCAATTTACACATATGTTGATTTGTTGATGCGATAAAAGTTGTTCTGATCAAATAAAGAAAATTGTTGAGTTGATTTGATAAAGAAAATGATACGCTTGAAAGCGTGGCCACCTCCAGTTACAGAGGAAACTCTGGCGAAATTTTTCTAAAAACCTAACACTTAGAACTATTTACACTACAAGTGTTAGAATTATTTTTGACATGTTTTCGAAACATAAATTTCGCCATGACTTTATTTACTAAATATTCGGAGGTGGGATTTTCACAAAATTTAACGTGATAAATATATATATTTTTCACACACCGTTTATGATTATTTTGTGAAAATACATAAATATTATTTTTAGAGTAAAAATAATATTTACGAACGTTAACGAATCCAAAATAATACGAACGCTTTCACCATAAATATATAAGTTACACCGGTAATTATATTACCACCCGATTGTTAAAACGTAACTTACGCACTTACGGAAATATTTATGAACGCGTATTTTAACAACGTATTATTGGAGAAAAACTATGTGAAATGAAAATATAATATTTTTGAGAAAAATACTTATATTTTGGAATTGGAAAGGTATATATATATTAAGTGAGACTTAATGGTTTAATTTGAACGCACATGTATTGAATCCCCCATCCTTGGGAAGGAGATTAACTACCAAGTATATACAGAACGTAAACACGAAATAGTTGTCTAACTATTTCCCAAAGACTTAAACTATAAAGCTAAGGCACGGCCGTCCGTCTAATAGAATTAGCACTTGTAGGTCGTCGCACAGCTTTCTGATTTGGCTCATGTCCCCCTTTTCTCTAACTGTTTTCAGTTTTCTTAACTGCGGGGGTAAAATACATGTTACTTTGATTACAAGTACTTTATACACTGTATGTTAACGTAAGGAGGTTTACTACTTAGATCATGTGAATGGGTAGGCAGAAACACCGAGGGACGTAAGCGGTAGATCTATCTGGGTGTAGCGAGCCCAACTCTAGGCCCAACAGAACGGACCTCTAAGAGGCCCAGTAGAACGGACCTTGAGTGACTTTGTACCCGACGCAAAAATCTGCTAGGTTGAGTCTTCCTACTTGCACTTCACACATACTAATGGCCTTGCAAACCATTGGTGATCTCTTTTCCTTACACTGCTACATACCAGGGAACTTTTATACTTACAAGTGTTTTACATACTCACTTGCACATGAACTCGCTCAACATTATTGTTGATTTTTCAACTCACATGTATTTCAGGAAATTAATAGGATCTGGCACGGTATGACGTGTTTTCCCGCTGCATATTGGGTTCCAAGGTCATCCCAGTTTAGGAAATGTGACTCTTTCCTGGACAAGTCACAAATCTTAAACTGTGTTTATTTCATGTTACTGTTTATGTTGTTCAAGACAATGTTTTATGTCACGGTGTTGTAAGTCTTTAAGACAATGGTATGTTACTCTGGTTTTAAAACTTAATCAAACGGATGATCTTGTATGATTTTATTTCATATAGCTTTGTTATGATTAAGCTATGGTATTAAGAAGTCACACCAAAATTGACCACGCTTCCGCAAAGCCAGGGTGTGACAGCTCGCCGTCTTCTCATCCTCGTCTACCCAAACAGCACTGATGAGCTCTATACAGATGGTGGTGGAGGAGGGGGAAAGTGGGTGTAAAGTAAACGACGTAACTGGAGCCAGTCCTCCTCCATGGCTCGCTGAGTACGGATGATAGAAGCAACCTGCTGCTCTAGTGTAAAGAGACGGGCAGCATAATCTGGAGGTAAGGGTCGAAATGGCTGCAGAGGAGAGTGTGTCTGACCATGGCACGGACACGGTGGCAGCTGAGCTCTCTCGAGCTCCTGGATGCGCTGCGTGTGTTACTCGTGCTGGGCGACAAAAGACATCAAAACGTCCTCGATAGTATACCCCCTGTGGAAAGAATGGTAGGGGTCAGTAGGTGGCATAGCAGAGTCCGGTGCCCAAAGGAACGGCTCACTGGTGGGATCAAAAGGTGCCACATGAAATGGAGCAACAGAGGGTGGAACAGATGACATCTGGGGCATGAAAGGGATAGGCATCGGTACATGCCCAATAGGATGGGCTGAAGAACCCTCTCCAGTCCTCGCTGGAGGTACAAACTGTGGAACCCGAAAAGAAGAATCAACATGTCGTGTATCAGGGATCTGAGGGGGAAAAGGTGGAACATCCTCATCAGCAGGTATCCAACCGTGCTGTGCATGCTCATCTGGTGGATCCATGTGTGCCGCGAACAGTGCATGCTCAGGCTCTAGTGGAATGGGATCGGGTGCAACAAAAGGGTGAACAGGTGCAATGTGCTTAACAGGATGGTCAACAGGTATATCAACAACAGGTAGAGGAACGACAGGATCAACAACGACATGATCGCCCTCTAACAAAGGAACATCCACGGGGAGATCATCAACAGGCGGGTCTGCTATAACAGGCTCAATAGGGATGTCAGCATGCACGGGATCATGCTCAAGTATGGGGTCTAGAGCGGCTGCCTGCTCAGGGGCGACGACAGGCTCGGGATCATCAAAAGCCATCTCGAAGTCAAACTCTGGGTCGATAGGATCTACTGGGTCAGCTGGATCCTCCATGGGCTGATCCATAGGTATAAACTCGATCTCATGATCCGGGTCGTATCCGGGGGGAAAGATAGGATCAGAATCCTCTATGTCATCATGGTCAAATGCAAAACTGGGAATAGGTGCAACAGAGGATGCCTGGTCAGGATCAGAATCATGCGCCAAGTGCTGTGCGCTCAATGTGTGAGAAGGTGCGGATGCCACAGACTCGAAGGAGTCTGGGACAGGAGAATGTGCTGGCGAATCCTCAGCGGGAACGTCAGCGATCATCAGAAGATCGTCCGCAGGAAGAAGGGCCTCGCCCTGGATCTCATCCTCAAAGGGCTCATCCTCAAACAGGTCAATATCGCCATCAGCCTCGGCGTCAAGTAGAAAATCATATGCTGGATAAACGGCTAAGGGTATAGGAGCCGGAATCTCTACTAGAGGTAGGTACTCAGCGGGAGGGTCATCTGCAGGCTCATCAGCACCATTGGGTAGTGCGAAGGGCTGGAAATCATCCTCGTAAGTACTGGTATAGTCAGATGTGTACACCTCATGCTCGGAGGATGTGAGGTCATCAGATACGATAGGTATGGGTCCAGTGGTGTCCGAATCGCCAGTACCGGCTGAATCCATGAGTCTGTATCATAAACACAAATATGCTCAAATAATCAGTCATACAATCAGATAATCACATAAGTCACCAAGTAAGATATCACATAATTCTCCTAGTCCCACTAGCCTCCCAGTCTCCTAGACTGCTCTATCAACTACCTCGACCTCTCAGATCGAGCCTCGGTCTCCAACACCGAGCCTCAGTCTCCAAACTAAGCCTACTCTTCCTAGTCCCACTAGCCAACTACCTCGATCTCTCAGACCGAGCCTCGGTCTCCAACACCGAGCCTCAGTCTCCAAACTGAGCCCACTCTTCCTAGTCTCACTAGCCAACTACCTCGATCTCTCAGACCGAGCCTCGGCCTCTCAGACCGAGCCTCAGCCTTTCCAGACTGAGCCTATAAATAATAAAATGTGCTCAACATTTGTTTGTAAAAAGTTTTGGATCTGGACTTAAGTGGTATGCAGAAAAATGTTTTCGTGAGAGCCCTAGTCATCATAGTCTAGACTAGAGAAAGAATCCTAGTTCGCTATGATCAGAGCTCTGATACCAAGCTGTCACACCCTGGCTTTGCGGAAGCGTGGTCAATTTTGGTGTGACTTCTTAATACCATAGCTTAATCATAACAAAGCTATATGAAATAAAATCATACAAGATCATCCGTTTGATTAAGTTTTAAAACCAGAGTAACATACCATTGTCTTAAAGACTTACAACACCGTGACATAAAACATTGTCTTGAACAACATAAACAGTAACATGAAATAAACGCAGTTTAAGATTTGTGACTTGTCCAGGAAAGAGTCACATTTCCTAAACTGGGATGACCTTGGAACCCAATATGCAGCGGGAAAACACGTCATACCGTGCCAGATCCTATTAATTTCCTGAAATACATGTGAGTTGAAAAATCAACAATAATGTTGAGCGAGTTCATGTGCAAGTGAGTATGTAAAACACTTGTAAGTATAAAAGTTCCCTGGTATGTAGCAGTGTAAGGAAAAGAGATCACCAATGGTTTGCAAGGCCATTAGTATGTGTGAAGTGCAAGTAGGAAGACTCAACCTAGCAGATTTTTGCGTCGGGTACAAAGTCACTCAAGGTCCGTTCTGCTGGGCCTCTTAGAGGTCCGTTCTGTTGGGCCTAGAGTTGGGCTCGCTACACCCAGATAGATCTACCGCTTACGTCCCTCGGTGTTTCTGCCTACCCATTCACATGATCTAAGTAGTAAACCTCCTTACGTTAACATACCGTGTATAAAGTACTTGTAATCAAAGTAACATGTATTTCACCCCCGCAGTTAAGAAAACTGAAAACAGTTAGAGAAAAGGGGGACATGAACTCACAGTCGGTGCGTCTCTACCAAGTACTCCAAATCAGAAAGCTGTGCGACGACCTACAAGTGCTAATTCTATTAGACGGACGGCCGTGCCTTAGCTTTATAGTTTAAGTCTTTGGGAAATAGTTAGACAACTATTTCGTGTTTACGTTCTGTATATACTTGGTAGTTAATCTCCTTCCCAAGGATGGGGGATTCAATACATGTGCGTTCAAATTAAACCATTAAGTCTCACTTAATATATATATACCTTTCCAATTTCAAAATATAAGTATTTTTCTCAAAAATATTATATTTTCATTTCACATAGTTTTTCTCCAATAATACGTTGTTAAAATACGCGTTCATAAATATTTCTGTAGGTGCGTAAGTTACGTTTTAACAATCTAGTGGTAATATAATCACCGGTGTAACTTATATATATTTATGGTGAAAGCGTTCGTATTATTTTGGATTCGTTAACGTTCATAAATATTATTTTTACTCTAAAAATAATATTTATGTATTTTCACAAAATAATCATAAACAGTGTGTGAAAAATATATATATTTATCACGTTAAATTTTGTGAAAATCCCACCTCCGAATGTTTAGTAAATAAAGTCATGGCGAAATTTATGTTTCGAAAACATGTCAAAAATAATTCTAACACTTGTAGTGTAAATAGTTCTAAGTGTTAGGTTTTTAGAAAAATTTCGGCAGAGTTTCCTCTGTAACTGGAGGTGGCCACGCTTTCAAGCGTATCATTTTCTTTATCAAATCAACTCAACAATTTTCTTTATTTGATCAGAACAACTTTTATCGCATCAACAAATCAACATATGTGTAAATTGCCAAAAATTACATGAACTTGCAGTTTCCCCAAAACTGTGGTATAAATCCCCTTAAATTTAGTAGATCTTCATATAATATAATTTGATCTTGTAAAAACCTCGTTTTTAGAGAAAATCCATCTTTACAACCTCCCGTCATCTTTTACAAAAACGGTTATTTTGTCGGATCTTTTCATTTCACAAGTGTTTACACACTTGTGGTTTATAAAAATCATGCTTGTTATTGTAAGATCCATCTTTTTAAAATACATGATTTCTTTGATACGTGGTTCTTTGAAAATACCACTTGCAGATGCGTAGATCCGCTAGTTTTAAACACTATTGTACAAGTTAAAACACTTTTACACAAGTAAAACATTTTTACACAAGTTCATGTTTCATGTGTGGTAGAGTTTCACCTTTTAACCCTTGTTACTTCTAAAATAGCTTTGTGCCATGATTCAAGAACATGACTATACCGGGTTAAACGATGATTCGAGCTACCACAACATAGATCGGGTCTAAATAAACATACATTTCAAATACTACATCATTTACACAACATATAAGCTATTAACCACCATTCTTGTGTTTTTAGTAAACTTTTGTGCATCATTTTGCATTTTAACGAGATTTAACCGATACAAATCCTTTTAACCACTTTAGATTAGTTCAAGATAGAGATTTAAACATCATACCACTAGCTCGAGGCTAGGGAAGAATCTACGCGCAAAATGGGTGGGTAAAAGCAAAGTAGAGAGGTCCTTCGCGTTCCGCTTGCACCGAGCTTCCTAATACGCGATCCTTGATACTTGTCTAACCTTGGAATGTGATTATCAAACTCGAAAAAATTGATGGGTGTGAAGGGGGTCTCGGCCGAGAGCTCTAGAGTGCAAGAGAGAGAGTTTTGTGTGGAGTTGTGGTGATGGAATGTTATGTTGTGTTTAAGCTTGATCTTATAGACAAATTAGTGTGCAATTATCCAATGGATAATATGTATCCTAGATATTTAACATCTTTGATTAAAATAATCAAAATGGTACCATGGGGGGTCACAAAGTGACCGAGTTCGGTCAAGGGGGGGGGGGTTAGTTTGGTTCCATTTCAACTAACCATTAAGCCTTAGTTAGGTAACTAGGTTAAGTTAAGTGTTTAACTTAGTTACTAAAGTGTAGTGCGTTACAACGGGTGTTAGGGCATTCAGGGACCCTAACTGGCTCAGAAAAAGTTAAATAATGAAAATAACAATATTTTCATGTTCCGGGTATAGTCCGGTTGTTTGGTTGGATAGTAATCCGTTAAAGTGCTTAACAAAGCTTTAAAGTGTCGTTATTACTCTTTTTAGTGACACAGCTTATTCCTTGACACTTTGGAAAGTGTCTAGTGTTGTTTTTCTCATATTTTGGCACTTTATTAGTTAGCTAAAAGCTGAATTATTTTGTAAAGTGCTGAGTTTTGTACTTAGAGTACGTTTTAGGCACATCCAGTCATTGTGACTTATTCCTAGAGACGCAGTTCCACAACCCTTGTATCCCTACACTCACCATTAGTGTAGCAAAAATATTTCTGGCTCATACAGGCCTTAGAGGCAGTGTTTGCCTGATGCTGGCTTTATCAGCATGTTTAATAGGTTATCCGTGTATTGTGCTACTGTGCTTTTTGTGCATCATGTTTGTCACTAAGGTTCAGTATGTAAATAATGTAGTGACGATAAGTACAGTATGATGCAAGTAAGTACATGTATTAGATATCAAGTAGCAGTTCATCAGCTAGTTCAAACAAGCACAGTAATTAAGCAGTAATTAATCATTAGTTAAGTCGTACGGATACCTGGTTTGGTGAGGGTTGTCACAAAACGCATAATTAAGATGTTTTGGTGTATTATGCGAATTATGATTTAAAGAGAGTTCTAAATATATCATAAATGAACTCTATAGGAACGGGCGCAGGAGCGTCAAGCGGACAAGCGGGTGGCGAACCACGTTTGAAAGGCCTACTTTGAAGGTATGTAACTGGATTAGTTACAATTGAGTAAATTTTGATATTTAGTATATATGTAATTGATTTGTGAATAAAAGTCGACTTGGAATTAAACGATAATGTTCGCTAGTGCGAATGATAGGCCAAGTAATTGGTTAGACCTCTTTGGTAGTCATAGAAAATGGAGGATTCCTTAGATGAGCCAAACGGGTCGAATAATCGAATAAAGCATGGGTATTACTTCGTAATATGATAGATTGTAATTGTTTATCGATTGATGATTGACACATCAAATTACAAGAATTTAGCCTTTTGGGTTGTTAGAATGAAAATTCCAAGGAATTGTTTGGGTAAAACCAACAAATCAGTCAAAACATGTATGTGCAGAGGCCACCGTAAGTTACGGTACCACCGTAACTTACGGTGGAGGCCAAAGCCTTACGGTGGGTTTCCCCTGATTTACGGTGGAACCAGAATTTCATAGAACCTACCGTAACTTACGGTATATACCGTAAGTTACGATAGAGCTTTATAGGTTATGATAAAATTTTGTATTTCTTGATAATTCGAATTCGTTTTAGACGTAGTTTCGAATATGTATGATTTCTAAGTATTCTAATATTAACGTTTAATGTAAACGTCTCAGTTTTTAGGTATCAAAGATTTGCGGATGACGGACAAGCTAGCTTTTGAAGAACCGAACACAAATTCTTGAATCTTCCGCGTAAATTAACTCTGTGTAAACAATGTTATGATGTAAACCTTTTGTTAAATAACTTATGGATGTTTTAATTAGTTGGTAGGTATCTAATGTTGTTAACTTGGTACTTGGTTTTTAGAACTAAGGTTTTAAATTTAGACATCCCTTCTATGAAATCTTATGAATTAATACTATATTCAAGTAAACATTTTTTTAAGGGTGTTACACCTATGGAGGACGGAGGTACGTAATCTACCCAAGGAGAATACGCAGGTTTAATGTTGTCATCCTTCCCAACGAGGATGGAGATACATATTCTACTCAAGGAGAATATGCAGGTTCTGTTTTAGTTTCTTAACCCATTCCCAAACCACCGGGAATCCCATGCCTTATAGAAAGTGTGAACTCACCTTGGTTTGCTCGGTTTGTTAACTCACTTGTTCCCAATTAGCCAGTCAAAGCTTATGGTGATTTATGTATACATAATCAGTGTACATCCAGATAGTTCGCATATAAATCATGATCATAACATGTATTCAAGCAACAATTACCACATAGCACTTAACAGTTAATCAAGCTCGCATAACTCCACAGTTCACTTGTATGTTCTGTATGAAATTTCACGTTTCCTGAATGTTGATTAACATTATTAACCACACAATCAATACATAGTTATTCAGTAGCATACATGTTCTAAACTATGATCTGTTTACAAGCTTAAGTCCTAACGACGAATCCCCAAGGTGACGAAACCCCACACGTTTCGTCGACATGATTGTGATGAAACCCCCTGTGTTTCGTCGGCATTGAGGTGACGAAACTCCTCATGTTTTGTCAACATGCAAGGTGACGAAACTTCGCATGTTTCGTCGCATTAACAGATAACCAGGCACACACAGAAACCCTAATCATGATTCTAACACTTAACAATAGCAATCCTAATCATTACATTATTCATGCGATCCAACCATATATTTAGTCGTGACAACAGCCAAATCTGATTACTGGCAACCAATATTCATCCACATACGAATCAGATTAAATGGACTAATTCTTTAGATTTATATGATCCCTAATTCCTTTTGTAACATCAAACCACATGCATCAACAACTAAATTTGTGTATTCAAACCCTAGCCATTCTTTGAATAGTTAACAACCACAAGCAACAGTATCATTGTTCACATCAGATTCATTAACACCATATTCATCAAGTAATCATTATTAACATAATCCTAATGTCCAAACAATCCTAGCCATCACTTACACGAATAACAATCAGCAAATCATTGTTATTAATCTAGTTCGATCCACTAGCAGGTTTTCCTATACAGAAATCGTGAAACATGCACCACCAGACCCCAAAACATCATTTACCTCACATGTGTTCGTACATATATGTTCAATTTTTAAAGCCTTAAACGCTCAATAACTACCAACGATCGACCGAGCACGTTGTCCGTATCATCACCTACACGAACTCACAACCTTGTAAATAAGAAATCAACATGTAAGATCGTATACGGGTTCATGTTTTTGGGAACGAAATCGAATCGGAACTTCCATCATGGACGTGTATGCTCGACATTTGCATGAAATCACTCAAGTAAGGACACATAACATTCCTAGTTCGTTCATATATGTTCGACATCGTTAACCCGTTCCGTGCCTACACACCTACGGCTTTGTTACATTTATAATCAGATCAACAAATTCATAAATCACGTTCAGATTATCATGATCATACATGTCATCGCATATATATATATAGTTTCATACCCTTCATACCTACTGTTACATATGCATGCATACACTCACTGAACAAGTTCACAAAAACATTCACATATAAGCATGGTGCCATGTACACATGAAGTCACAACTCAAACCGAAACCGTGCTGAAGGAACCACGATGAAAGTGCTAATATAAAGAGTTACAGACAAGGGAAAAGGGTCTTACCGGCGATCGGGACTGCGTTTTGGCTGGTAAAAGGTTGGTGATGGTTGCCGTAAGTTGAGAGCAGGGTAGTTAGGGTTTCACGAAGGAGAGAGGTGACGTGGTTTTGTTATATATATAATTCCTATTTGTTTGTTAATGCCAATAATTCGCACAATCAATCAACGGTGGGTCGTGGAGGGTGGGCCAAAATCAAGAAACAAATAAATGGAGTTTGGTTGGGCCGATAAGGGCTGTCCACAAAAAAAGAAAAACGAATAATATGTGGGGGTGGCAGCTATTGACTGATTATTTAACATACATATTATAATATATATATTTTAACTCATAAACAACTAATCTAAAAGAATAATAAATCAATAATAATGAATGTATAAGATTTAAGCTATGGTTCTAAGTTTCGAGTTATGCGAGTGAGTTGGATCGACAAGTGAAACAGGTGTTTTGGTTCAAATGGTTCGGGTCGGTCTAACACAATAAGGATTTGGCTTCAAGTATTCGTTGTTTAAAATAAATTAGATAAGTATATAATTAACTTGTAAAAGCGAAACGAATGGTTTTTACCCCGAAGTTACGGTTTGTCACATCATCCCCAAGTTGAAAGAAATTTCGTCCCGAAATTTAGCACATTGTTACTGAGGAAGCTAGTTAGGTTGTGTGATTTCCTGGGGTGTCACACTAATTCTATTGTCTGACTGCTTTCTGCGGAAATGCTGACACAGAGTGTCTTACCGGTGAGTTTACTAGTCTTTCTGACGCAACGCTTAAAGTAATGCACAAAGCAATATTTGAAGTATAAAACGTGCATGAATTCACATGTATAGCATGAAATCAGACAATGTTGACATTTAAGCACATAATTGCAGATATTAAATAATAATTAAACTGTATGAAAATTACCGGTTTTGTGCCAGTTGTCACACACACAGCGGCATCACCACCATCCTTCTTCGCCTCCTCAGCATCAGCATCCTGAGCAGCATCCTCACCAGCATCCTTCTTTTCTCCAGCCTCGTCCACCACCTCAACTGCCTTAGAGGTCTCTCCAGCCCCAGCTTTAGCAGGATATGGCACAGGATTGCCTCCAAGCTCCTTGAGTTTCGCCACCCAGGAATCAACCGGCCAGGATGGACACTCAACACCTGTCTCCTTGGCTTCGTAAGCCATCTTGATTCGAGCTTGTAGCAGGGAGACAACGGCGGAGTTTTTGATCCCCTCTTGGAAGGAGATCATGGCCTGTTCATGCTCAACGTGGGCGGCTGCCAGCTTCACTTCGGCATCCTGAGTAACCTTCTTCAGCTTATCCACATAGTGCCAGGTCTTGGCTTCAGCAATTGTGCCCTGGTCAGCTATGGTGGTCTCAAGTTGCTTGATCCTGGCCTCTTGGAGCTTCGCTGTCCCGCAAGTATCAGTGTAGAGGTGTAGCAGATGCTGGAGACCCTGCGGATCAAAATACAGGTATGGGTTAAAATTTACTAACCAGGATAGTCAGTCAGGATATATGCACAGGATCTAGTGCCAGGATATTACCTTGTTGAGGAAGGAAGTCATAGGCTCCAAGGACTCGGTGAAGCTGAGCTCTTCATCGGAGAACCCTTCAGAAGCTGGAGTGGTGGTCTCTGAACCCTTTCTCTTATTGGACGTGGAGGTACGAATTTTTGGGTTAGGCTTAGGGACTGCGGCTGGTTTGGAGCTAGTGGCGACATGAGTCTCCTTTTTGACTTGGACAGGAGTAGGATAGCTGTCGAGTTCTTCAAGATGTAGGAGGATTGGAACTTTGCTGGCATCTGCATATAGGGAGTAATTTTAAAACCTTGCTATATTACAACATCAAATAACAACATGTGTGCAGGATATTAAATAGGATCCTTACCAGACATGTTTGAACTGAAATTTTGGCTTGAAGATGCTGGGTATGGAATGAAGCTTCTTTCGATCTCGGGAAGAAGTCTGATGGCTTGAATCCTTTTTTCAGAGTCAGCAAGAGGAGGTGCTAGTTACCTGAAGTCAGCTGCATAAAACAAAAAGACAGATCAGTTCAGCATACATGATAGGATATAACACAGGATCATCCTAAAACCCTAAATCCTACCCTTTCTCAACCACTTCACCGGATAATCCACTCCACCAGGGATCGAACTTCTTTTCACAAAGAAGAATTTGGATTTCCATTCCTCCTCGTTCCTGGTGGCTCGAAGTATTAGAGGGTCACTGGAGGTAGAAAAAAACAAGAATCTGCAAGACCTGTGGCATCTAAGCCGGTATGCTAACGGAAGGTCATGAACGAAGAGCTCAGGAATGTGGGCGTTCTTGATTCGATCAAAAACGAGCAACACTCGCCAAAGCATTGGCATGGTCTGACTAAAACTGATTTTTGTAATATGAAAAAACTCAGTGATGAAATCGGGGAAAGGAAATCGGAGGCCCAAGGTAAACGGAAAAGCATTAAAACAGAGCCACTCGTTGGACGCCATGTCTGACCGGATCTCCCGATAGAATGGCCGGAACACCGTCCCCTCTGGGTAGATACCGGAGGTTTTGAGGGCTGACAGGTGAGCACTGTCGAATGAGCATATTTCTTTCTCAGGGTCTTGAAGGATATTCTGAGGAAAAAGGTGGGAGCAGAATCGCCGGAGCTGGATCTTGTCTGTCTTGCCATATCTTCGCCGGAATAATATGAAGAAAAAGAAGTGAGAAGGGAGAGAAATGTTTTACCTCGAGTTTTCTTGATGAAGATAAATGGCAAATCAGATGAGAAGTTATAGGTGTCACACCCCAAAAACGTCGCAGCAGAATATAAAACATAGTGGTGACGGAAGCTGGTGCTCATTTATATCTTGCTGAACGATGCATCGTAATGTAGGACATTTCAACTTAATTAAAACATAGATTTTAAAACATAAAATCTTAAAGTTGTCACAACCACACCATAGTTAAGTTGTTTTGATCCTTATGGATCGTATTACATTCATCCCAGAAAGTTTTAAAAGTTAGTCCAACATTTTTAAGTAAAAAAGCATGCATCAACAACCATAAGATACGCCATAATTCCCAAAGCCGAACTCAAGTACCTGTAGAACACGTTTAAAATCAAGTGTCAACACAAAGGAAGGTGAGTTCACATATTCACATACAAACAATTCATTCCAAAGGAAAACTTTCTGATTATGTGTTTATTTTAAAACATCCATATAATTTTTAGGAAGTCCATTTTACTTCCTTAATAAAATCCATGGGTCCTCTGTCGCGGCTCAAAAACCCGACAGTATAGCTCTTACCCAGGTTTTGTATATTAAATTCATAGCGTCAATTTTCAGACTCGTATGTTAGCTAGACAATACGAACTATATATTTACCATGCAGGGATAATTAATGCTAGACAATAAACATAATATCAATTCGTCGTTTGACTTGACACGGGGCGACCGGTCACGACGGGGATGTCAACCCGATAGATCTACCAACAATTCCTCGCTTGCAATACTTAACTGATTAAACGACATCATGGGCGCAGGGTCCACTCGAGACCAATATGATGTCTGCCTCACGTACAATATATCTATCATACTAATACGACAAATTTAATACACGAAGTCATATGAATCCCCTGAATCCCCTTCCCTTGAGACCTGGCCGGCATCCATCCCAACTTTACGGTCTGTTTCACCTCGGAAACACCGTACCATCCCAATTTCCTCCAATAACATTCATTCATAAAAAACGTTTTACCACGAAACGTTTGACTTATCAAACTCCATATATTTTCAATGAAAATATACTTTTTATATTAAAAGGTATGTTTTAATCCAAAAACATTATTAAACCCTTTTATTGGCGTGTTCTACCCCCAAAATATATACAAAGCAGTAAAAAGAGAGGTTTAGTGACACTCACCTTTGGGTGCGTATTTTAAATAGCGCAATCCCAGATATTAATTTCTACACGTCCTATTATATAGATAGGAACGATTTTTAAATCAATATACATACATCACAAAATCCTATGTTTCTCTGTTTATTAGAATTTTCACATAACTTTGAGATTTTCTCGAAAAATCATCGTTTGTGATTATGTTGGCACGTTAATATATATATATATATATATGAGTCCATATATATATATTTTTATGATTTTGCGACTTGAACGATTTTATTGGTGACCATTATTGTGTAAATCCGTTAACACTCCCGTTTATACGCAATATATCTACGATTTGCGCGTCGTAATATATATACATAAACGTTCACATAATTTATTATCGAAACATGCGAAATCTTGTTAACTTAGTTATTTTGTCATTTTTAAAGCAAATATACATAAAATATCTCATATGTATCAAATTTCATGCTCAACAAACAAGTTTCACGTTTAACGCGATTTTTACCGTTTCTACCACACAAAACGTACAAGCATACATGCGTAAGCTAAATTTCTAATATCATGTTAAAACTTAACATATTTTCACATTCTCATGTTTAAATCACATAACACATCTTAACACATAAGGTTAACCAAAAATTTTACCCATACTAGTGTTCATTGAAAAATGCGTATTTTAGCGATTCGGTAATGTTTTCGGGCGTCGGAAGTCACGTATGACTAACCAAACACCAAGTAAACTTAAAATTAGTTAAAATACTTATTTTTAAACTAAAAATATCAGTTTAATTACTGATCTAAATCAGTTTTATAAAAATCACTTGAAAAGCCGATTTTTGACCGTTTTAACGCATAGTTTTGCGTTAAACGTTACTATAATCATCCCAACTCGAAATGACTTGATATTTTAACACAATACATGTTATTTACTGATTAAAATGATGATTATAATCAGATTAGTGCAGTTTTTGTGTAAGTCACATAAATCATGCGATTTCACGTATTTTACAACTTCTAAAGCATCAAGTACAACATGCAAGACTAGCAAACTTTATGACAAAGTTTTATATCACTTAACACTTCAAAATAATCATATTTTTAGTGTTTAGGGCCTGATTAAATACCATCTTTATTAAATCATGTTCAAATCATCATTTCTTGATCATCTTTCAACATGCATGTCCAAGTATGTGCATCTAATGCACCCATATCATATCAAAATCATTTTACATGAACTAAATGCATCTACACATTTATTTAACTCATGTTTTATTAATCCAAACATTTCAACCTTCATTTGATTATCATCAAATCATTTATCATAAATGCAAGACATTCTCATTCTTTCATATCTAAAACTTTTAATCATAAAAAATTCTCATGCATGTGTATATATATATATATACATACATACACGGCCATGTACATATATGTGTATATGGTTCCAAAAATTTATTTTCATAACATTTTTTATTCATAGAATTTCCTACCAAATCATCACTTGATCATGCATGCATTTCACTTTCAAGAATTAAATAAAATAAGAATCAATCAAAATCAAAACTCAACTAAAATACACATGTATACACACACTCACGGCTATACATACATATACACATACATCCATTTTTATTTTCTTTGAAAACTCATTTGTTTTAGTTTTGAGTCTTGTGAATTATCTTAAGAATCAAGAGAAACTTTTCACTATCATTTTCATCACCAAGAATCAAGAACATGTTTAAGAAAATAGTTTTTATACCTTCAAGATACAAGTGGGTTTTTGAATGAAAAAGATGGTGTGAAACTTGTTCTAGCTTGAATCTTATTGAAAACACCTTTAAAACTTCAAATGGACTTGGAATCTCCTTGAAATAGATCATATAGAAGTATGGATCTTCAAAATTTTTGAAATTTAGTGTGTGTGTGTGTGTGATCAGCTGTGAATCAAGAGAGAGAGTGAGAGAGTGTTGTGTTGATTTGAATTCTCGGAATTATGGAAGGTTATTGAACCTTTTAACAAACATCATCATCACCACCTCCTTTTAGGACCGTTAAGTGGAGGAGAGAGAGAGAGAAAATGGTTTGCATGGCTGCCAACATGCTTATCTCTCTCTTACACACACCCATATACACGATTTCACACATATATATATATATACATATATATAGACAAAAACTAGTATTTTACTGATTACCGGGTATTTTATCTAGCGTTTTAATCCCGTTTTAGTGCGTTTTAAATTATTTCTAACACTCTATAAAAAAACTCACCAAAATATTATTGAACAATATTTTGTTTGCCGGGA
This sequence comes from Helianthus tuberosus, assembly GCA_030545235.1. Lineage (NCBI taxonomy): Eukaryota > Viridiplantae > Streptophyta > Magnoliopsida > Asterales > Asteraceae > Helianthus > Helianthus tuberosus. The sequence goes on along the minus strand of CM060451.1, from coordinate 121,418,185 downwards.
CTGGCGACGTTGCCGGTATAAAGCAGTATGCGCGCTGTGCTGCGCGGTACACGCTTAAAATCGCAAAAATAGGGATTTAAGCGTTTTTATTTATTTTTATCATACTATTGTAATAAACTCATCAAATTATTACAAAAATGATTATCAGCTGCCTTGACAGGCTGTGTTGATAGTATTTTGTCGGTACACGCGCTGCATCGCGCGGTACGCGCTTAAACTCGAAAAATAGAGTTTCTTAGCGTTTTAAATTATTTTTCCTCACGGACCTGATTAAAATCACCATTCTAATTATAACAGACTATTTTTTTTAGGATTTTAACACTGATCGGGTGGTCACCGACATTCGTTTCGCATTTTAACCGTTACGCGATAAGCGTTTATCTTACCGTTGCCAACATAATTTTTTCCAAGGTTTAAAGTTGCCAACTCATTAAATACCATATATAAACATCATAACCAGTCAAATACAACCTCTTACCTATTCACAACATGTGTTACAATTGTACGGTACGGCCTGAAAAAGCGGGTGTCACAGTCTCCCCCTGTTTAGGAAATTTCGTCCCCGAAATTTTTACTCTACATGTTTTGTTTTTGCACTAAGTGGAAATAGTAAAAACAAGCTTGATGAATATGGTCTTGTAGTTTCTGCGAGAAACTTTGATTCTTACGAATAATCTTCGTAGACCTATATTACACACATCCTCAATTCCTAATCCCACGTCTCACGCTTTCCACCCTTTCCAAGGTTCAACATTTACGAGCACTTAATCAAGAAGATTAAGTCAATGTTCCACCATTTTAGGTTTAACATACGTATATTCACATATACATTACCTTATATCTGAGGTAATATGAGTTTACACACGATTGATCCAACTCGAGATGGGCTCTCGAAAGTATCTAATCTCATGAACTCCTTTTCTTTCCTCCTTGCATTCATTTCAGATATCCACGAATTGCACAATCATTAAATCACATATACTACTAGAATTCTTTTATCGCCTATCCGGTTATCAACATACTTCTTCTAGTCATTCATACTGCTTCTACGGTACTTCGATGAACTTTCGTTTATCACCTAAATAAATCTCTACAAAGAATAAAATCAGTGTATTGTCCATTATACACTTTCTCAAAATGGACACATACAACACATCATGTACATCACTTAATCCTTATGGTAGCTTGAGCCTATAAGCGACTGATCCAACTCAATATGGGCTCTTGAAAGAACCTAATCATTGTGGCTCAGCTTTTCTTTCTCTGCTAACTTATTAACATCCTTTTAAGGTAACTCCTTCAATAGAACCAAATCTTCGATCTGAAATCGCAATTGTTTCCTTCAATTGTCCATGTAATCCTTCTGTCGATCAATTGGCGACTTTTAACCTTCCCTCGATCTAGGCAAATCCTGTCGCTGGTTTCCCAGATAAACTAGGGTCTGGTTAATCGTCTTTTGCCATATTAGCTTGACAAAGTGGCAATCAACACTTCCTTCCATACAAGGCTTCAAACTGAGTAACCTAGATACTAGCGTGATAACTATTATTGTAGAATAACTCTGTCAAGGGCATATGAGTATCCTAACTTTCTTCGAGATCCATCGTACACGCTCTCAACATTTCCTCCAAAGGTTTGAAAAGCTTCCTCCTACTTTTCTATCAAATAAATCCCCTTTTTCCTTTTGGGGTTATTAGTGTCAAAAGCTGCTCTAATTTAGGGAAATTTTTATTGAATCTCCGGTAGTACCCAGCTAGTCTTATGAATTGTCGTACTCCCGACAGGGTTTTAGGCACTTCTCATCATTTGATTGCTCCAATCTTAGACGGATCTACATGCATGCGTTCCTTATTCCTCAACAATTCCAGAGTCAACTTCAAATGTTACTCATGATTCTCTTTGGTTCGCGAATAGGCAAGTATATCGTCGATGATTATTATTACGAATTTATCCAATTAGGGTTTCCATACCCTGTTCATGAGATCCATGAATATAAATGGCGCATTAATTTAGTCAAAAGGCATGACTAATAACTCTTAATGGCCATATCATGTTCGAAAAGCAGTCCTCAGAATATCTTTGTCAGCAACCCTCAACTGTTGATATCCTGGTCGTAGGTCGATCTTCGTGTAGCAGCTGGATCCCTGTAGCTTGATCGAACAAATCGTCAATCCTCGGTAAAGGGTATCGATTCTTGATAGTCAACTTGTTCAGTTCTCTGAAATCATCACACATCCTGAAGGATCCATCCTTCTTCCTCACAACAAAACAGGTGCACCCCTTAAGCGAAAAGCTTGGTTGAATGCACCCTTGTCTAATAGCTATTGAAGCTGATTCAACATTTCTTCCACCTCAGACGGTGCTTAATCTATAAGGAGATTATGCAAATGGGTGTAGCATCGGGTACCAGATTGATTCGAAATTCGATCTGTCTCGCAGGGGGCAATCCAGGTAAGCCTTTTTAGGAAAAACTTCTGGATAATCACGAACAATAGGAATCTCTTCGATATTCCTACATTTGACCTTCATATCCACAATGTTAACAAAGAACGCAGGATAGCCTTTTCACAATAACTTGAGCATCCTCATAACACTGACGACTCTCAACACTCAACACTCGACACTCGATCGGTCGGTCTCCACGAACAACTACCACCTCTTTACCGTCATCAGGACGAGATATCCTAGCTAGCTTCTTCAAGCGATAGCCCCACCTCGTTCTTGGATAATCAGTCCATTCTCACCTCTTCGTCATAGCTCCCCAGCTCTACTGGTAATAAATCGATACTAAAACTATAATCACCTAACCAAATACTATAACCGCGAACGACCTCACTAGAGTATATCAGCTTGCCAAATGCTAGTTCTATTGAGCACTTTTATACTTAGCTTACTTGTTGGAGAACACAAAAAAAATGGTTCAAAGTTTTTCGAAACAAAACTTAAGTCAGCTTCAGTATCAAAAGCACGAACGCAGAATGGTTATTGATTGAAAACATACCGGTAACAACAGCAGGATCGTCATATTCTTTTCCAGTGAACGCTCTACCCCTGACATTTTGATTCTTTGTTTTAGGACAATCCCTCCTGAAATGTCCCTGTTCACCGCATTTGCAAGCATCCCTCTAGCTTTGCTCCCTCCGACGTACTCTTAGCATAGCACTTGCGAGTCATATGTCCAGTCCGACCACATCTGGTGCACTTTCTCCGCTCATCCTCGTGAGTCTTCCTCTTCGAACCACCCCTGCCATCCCTGGCATTATCCTTTCTCAAACCACTAGAGTTAACCACATACGCTTTCCCCGAACTGTGTTTCTCATCACACTTCTCATCGGTATCTCTTCTCAAACTCTCTGATTTTCGCTTTCGAGAATCCCCAGATCTAGGCTTGGAATGCGGAATTATTTTAATGGTCGATCCGCTGTGACGGCCCGACATCACGCATACCGTTGCCACGTCATTGCATAGGGTACCAGTAAATGATCTTGGGTTACAACCTTGGATTGTTTTATGTGTACATCTGTGAACTGTTCACAAAGTTAGTGAAAAAACAGAATTACGCTCTGATTATATCATAACTCAGGAACTACTAAAACTTTCCGATCATTATATCACCTGAAGGGTTTCCGATCTGTGTCCCACCAAAACCAAAACCATGCCCATGAGCATCACGTCCACGTTCCTGGCCATTATTTTGGTTAGCATCGCGCTGTTCCATGGTAGTATTAACGTGTTGGGCTATGAGTTGTGCCAACTCTTTCGGCGTAATAGGTAGTCTAGAACCCTGTCTCGCTTTTGGCGGCATTTCGTCGTTTCTATTATTACAACATAATATCAACATAAGACGATATCCAAAATAATTCAATCATTAAATGATAGTGGACCAAACATTGCGCATGTATAATATCCACATATTAATGAGAAGAATTCTTAAACCAAAAGAAACCCATTCGATATTTATACCAGAAATTTGCACAGTTTATTTTTTTAGTACTAAGACTAATCAAAATTCGGCGTGTCTACATCAACACCCGCAACAAGTCTATATGAAATTTCCTCCTAAATATCTGAAAATTTGGCATGCAAGCCATATATAGGGTTCATCATATGAGATATACAAAACAGACAACAGAAACAACCAACAACTAACGCTTCAATCCCTGGAAGTCCAACATCTTTCTAACAAGCTCTTCTAGCTCATCATACCAGTCCATCTGTCCCTATAAGTCTCCGCGTAACGTGGCGAACTGACGATCGCAGTGAGGGTGATTGACCCAAATCTCCTTCTGCTTCTTCAAAGCGGACGCTGTCTCAGCTCTCGAAGTCAATGCGATCTCTCTAACGGGTCGAGTCCTCTTCCTACGACGATTGTAGACTAAAAGAGGTGTAGCAAAACACGTGACTCGAGTAACGAAATAGACGATTCTGTAACGACGGGTGAAGGAATCTTCAAGTGTGGGCTTGACAGTATCAGTGAGCAGGACTACTAATGGCTCTATAGGCTATGACGTGACATATCATAACCGTACAAAGTAAGTGTGTGATCAATATGAATAGTAACACATAAGGCCCCAAAGAAACAGAAAATCACGTATGCACGTAAACACATAAGGGTTTTCATACATGATAAAATTTTCCATGTTTGTTTAAAAATCTTGGCTTCGAGAATTTTGGACTTTAAATCTCAAAATTCTTTGGTTGAAGTCTAGTGTTTTCCTCCGAAAACATCTAGTTCGCTAACAACCATTGGCTCTGATACCAACTTCTGTCACACCCCAAAAACGTCGCAGCGGAATATAAAACGTAGTGGTGATGGAAGCTGGTGCCCATTTATATCTTGTTGAACAATGCATCATAATGTTGGACAATTCAACTTAATTAAAATATAGATTTTAAAACATAAAGTCTTAAAGTTGTCACAACCACACCATAGTTAAGTTGTTTTGATCCTTTTGGATCTTATTACATTCATCCCAGAGAGTTTTAAAAGTTAGTCCAACATTTTTAAGTAACAAAGCATGCATCAACAACCACAAGATACGCCATAATTCCCGAAGCCGAACTCAAGTACCTGTAGAACACGTTTAAAATCAAGTGTCAGCACAAAGGAATGTGAGTTCACATATTCACATACAAACAATTCATTCCAAAGGAAAACTTTCTGATTATGTGTTTATTTTAAAACATCCATATAGTTTTTAGAAAGTCCATTTTACTTCCTTAATAAAATCCATGGGTCCTCCGTCACGGCTCAAAAACCCGACAATATAGCTCTTACTCAGGTTTTGTATATTAAATTCATAGCGTCAATTTTCAGACTCGTATGTTAGCTAGACAATACGAACTATATATTTACCATGAAGGGATAATCAATGCTAGACAATAAACAGAATATCAATTCGTCATTTGACTTGACACGGGGCGACCAGTCACGACGGGGTTGTCAACCCGATAGATCTACCAACATTTACTCGCGTGCAATACTTAACTGATTAAACGACATCATGGGCGCAGGGTCCACTCGAGACCAATATGATGTCTGCCTCACGTACAATATATATATCCTACTAATATAACAAATTTAATACACGGAGTTGTACGAATCCTCTGAATCCCCTTCCTTTGAGACCAGGCCGGCATCCGTCCCAACTTTACGGTCTGTTTCACCTCGGAAACACCGTACCATCCCAATTTCCTCCAATAACATTCATTCATCAAAAACATTTTACCTCAAAACGTTTGACTTAACAAACTCCATATATTTTCAACGAAAATATACATTTTATATTAAAAGGTATGTTTTAATCCAAAAACATTATTAAACCCTTTTATTGGCGTGTTCTACCCCCAAAATATATACAAAGCAGTAAAAAGAGGTGTTTAGTGACACTCACCTTTGGGTGCATATTTTAAATAGCGTAATACCAGAGATTGATTTCTACACGTCCTATTATATAGATAGGAATGATTTTTAAATCAATATACATACATCACAAAATCCTAAGTTTCTCTGTTTCTTAGAATTTTCACATAACTTTGAGATTTTCTCGAAAAATCATCATTTTTATTATGTTGGCACGTTAATATATATATGAGTCCATATATATATATATATATATATATATATATATATTTTTATGATTTTGCGACTTGAACGATTTTATTGGTGACCATTATTGTTTAAATCCGTTAACACTCCCGTTTATATGCAATATATCTACGATTTGCGCGTCGTAATATATACATAAACGTTCACATAACTTATCATCTAAACACGCGAAATCTTATTAACTTATTTATTTTGTTATTTTTAAAGTAAATATACATAAAATATCTTATATGTATCAAATTTCATGCTCGACAAACAAGTTTCACGTTTAACGTGATTTTTACCGTTTCTACCACACAAAACGTACAAGCATACATGCGTAAGCTAAATTTCTAATATCATATTAAAACTTAACATATTTTCACATTCTCATGTTTAATTCACATAACACATCTTAACACATAAGGTTCACCCAAAATTTTACCCATACTAGTGTTCATTGAAAAATACGTATTTTAGTGATTCGGTAACGTTTTCGGGTGTCGGAAGTCACGTATGACTAACCAAACACCAAGTAAACTTAAAATTAGTTAAAATACTTATTTTTAAACTAAAAAGCCGATTTTTGACCGTTTTATCGCATATAATCATCCCAACTCGAAACAACTTGATATTTTAACACAATACATGTTATTTGCTGATTAAAATGATGATTATAATCAGATTAGTGCAGTTTTTGTGTAAGTCACATAAATCATGCGATTTCACGTATTTTACAACTTCTAAAGCATCAAGTACAACATGCAAGACTAGCAAACTGTATGACAAAGTTTTATATTACTTAACACTTCAAAATAATCATATTTTTAGTGTTTAGGGCCTGATTAAATACCATCTTTATTAAATCATGTTCAAATCATCATTTCTTGATCATCTTTCAACATGCATGTCTAAGTATGTGCATCTAATGCACCCATATCATATCAAAATCATTTTACATGAACTAAATGCATCTACACATTTATTTAACTCATGTTTTATTAATCCAAAAATTTCAACCTTCATTTGATTATCATCAAATCATTTATCATAAATGCAAGACATTCTCATTCTTTCATATCTAAAACTTTTAATCATCAAAAATTCTCATGCATGTGTGTATATATATATACATACATACACGGCCATATACATATATGTGTATATGGTTCCAAAATTTTTTTTCATAACATTCTTTATTCATAGAATTTCCTACCAAATCATCACTTGATCATGCATGCATTTTACTTTCAAGAATTAAATCAAACAAGAATCAATCAAAATCAAAACTCAACTCAAATACACATGTATACACACACTCACGGCTATACATACATATACACATACATCCATTTTTATTTTCTTTGAAAACTCATTTGTTTTAGTTTTGAGTCTTGTGAATTATCTTAAGAATCAAGAGAAACTTTTCACTATCATTTTCATCACCAAGAATCAAGAACATGTTTAAGAAAATAGTTTTTATACCTTCAAGATTCAAGTGGGTTTTTGAATGAAAAAGATGGTGTGAAACTTGTTCTAGCTTGAATCTTCTTGAAAACACCTTTAAAACTTCAAATGGACTTGGAATCTCCTTGAAATGGATCATGTAGAAGTATGGATCTTCAAAATTTTTGAAATTTAGTGTGTGTGTGTGATTAGCTGTGAATCGAGAGAGAGAGTGTTGTGTTGATTTGAATTCTTGGAATTATGGAAGGTTATGGAAGCTTTTAACAAACATCATCATCACCACCTCCTTTAGGACCATTAAGTGGAGGAGAGAGAGAGAGAAAATGGTTTGCATGGCTGCCAACATGCTTATCTCTCTCTTACACACACCCATATACACGATTTCACACATATATATACATATATATATAGACAAAAACTGGTATTTTACTGATTACCGGGTATTTTATCTAGCATTTTAATCCCGTTTTAGTGCGTTTTAAATTATATCTAACACTCTATAAAAATAAACTCACCAAAATATTATTGAACAATATTTTGTTTGCCGGGACTGGCGACGTTTCCGGTATTTGGCAGTATGCGCGATGTGTTGCGCGGTACGTGCTTAAAATTGCAAAAATAGGGATTTAAGCGCTTTTATTTATTTTTATCATACTATCATAATAAACTCATCAAATTATTACGAAAATAATTATCAGTTGCCTTGACATGCTGTGTTGACTGTATTTTGTCGGTACACGTGTTGTATCGCGCGGTACGCGCTTAAACTCGAAAAATAAAGTTTCTTAGCGTTTTAAATTATTTTTCCTCACGGACCTGGTCAAAATCACCATTCTAATTATAACAGACTATTTTTAGGATTTTAACACTGATCGGGTGGTCACCGATGTTCGTTTCGCATTTTAACCGTTACGCGATAAGCGTTTATCTTACCGTTGCTAACGTAATTTTTACCAAGGTTTAAATTTGCCAACTCATTAAATACCATATAAACATCATAACCAATCAAATACAACCTCTTACCTATTCACAACACGTGTTACAATTGTACGGTACGGCCTGAAAAGCCGGGTGTCACAATTGGGGGGTGATGAGTGTTTATAGCCTGGGCGGTTACAAGTTGTCACATCAAGTCCTATCTCTTAATTACCTTGGTATTCGTAAAAAAATGTAACCGTTATGACTCAAGATCCTCAGCGGTAACATTTTTGGGGGCAATTGTTATGGGTGAAATTCCGAGCCCATATCCTGCATAATATCTTGGGTTATATCTTGATTACATATTAGCTGTTCACAACGAGGATGCTGGATCAGGGTATTGGTAACATCCTGATGTTGTATCCTGATGTTTACTAATAAACTGTTTACAGGTTTTGAGTGCATGATCACAACATTCACTAAGACTCGTTCCCGTGAAGACTCGATCCGGATGGTTAGAAGAAGAACGTTGAAGCCGCAATACCTGGTCCACAACGTTAACAAGGGAATATTCCAAGGCATCCCACCATTTTAGGAAAATTAGTTTATTCTTTGTAACTATAAATATGTGGATAACCAGATATCGTAGGACACATCGCATTCACTGCTCTCGAACACTTACACTCTTTCTCGCAATTCACACACTTCTAGCAAGCATTTTAACACTTAGCAACGATCTGGGCATTATCCTGCACTGTATCCTGACTTTTGAAGTAATAAGAAGAACAAGGCAGCTGCGATTGTCAGCTCCCGAGGTTTTATGTGTGACACCTGTGCCTCTGCGACCATCAAACAAATACCAAATTAATGAAATATTTTGTTTCATACTTGGGATTTGTAAAAATACGTGTATTGTTTGCACATATCAATTCATGTTCGATTTCAATATTTAAATCGCTTTCTGGAAGGTTATACGCGCACTGATGCGTACATATAACCAGTTTAATGCAACGAACACTCCGGAATAGTGAAATAGGCTTAAAATACCTTAAATAATCTTTACATAACTTAGAAATAAGTTTTAGAGGGTTTGGTGTGGCGAAATCAAGTTTATTCGCTTACAGGGACTAATTTCGACAAACTGTGAAAGTATGCCGATTTGTACTGTAATGAACATTCTGGAACATGACCATAAGTTAAACATACCCTAAATATCCTTTACATAGCTTAGAAATAGGTTTTGAGGGGTTCGGTGTGCTAAAATAAACTTTTTGGTCATTCAGGGACTAAAAGCGTCAAAAAGTGCATAAGTTTGCATTTTCGCGCATATCTTACGTTCTGAATGCATCCAGACATCCAAAACTTTATGTAATCATTAAAATATTTTATTTTAGTGATTGGCATGATAAAATTCCATTCGTCGCGTAATTTGGATCGTTTTTCGCATTCGTTCGTGTTTCGTCGTAATTAACCGAACAACGCAACCGTACGACCAAACGAACTGACATCCGAGATATTTTTGAGCATGTTTCATGTTCCCTATACTTTAACTTCATTTTAGAGCCTTGAAATGGGATTAACGGGGCTTAAACGTGTCAAAAATGCATCAAAAACGGATGAGATCGAAGCTCGTTTTACGATGAACGATCTTAACGGTTGTGCAAAAACTATAAATACCCCATCCATCTCATTGTTGCAACTCAAATTTGATCTGATATTTCTCTAAGTTGAGGTGCTTTCACTTCATACCTGAGAATAATCGGGTCAAACTTCCGTTCTTGGACCTTTTGTAAGTCCTCTTTCGTTCTTTTTCGCGTGAAAGTCAAACTGTGTTTGACTTTCTGCTTTGACCAGTTTATGGTCAACATGAAGCTCGTTTGAACTTCATAATGTGAGCGTAATCACGATGATTTTAGTCTCTTGTGACTATACCTACTGATTACCACATTATCTAGGCATAGTGGCGAGTCGTAGTTTACGCCAAAATGCGTATTCTTGCGTATTTTGTAACCAAACTACTTTTAGGTATCAAAACCATTTGTTTTGATACCAAAACTGTTTTCAAACCTCGTTAAGCATGTTTTAACATGTTTAGCTCGTCACTTTAGGTTTAGTGCTTATGTAGGGTCGTAAGGTAAGCGGTCTAAACAACCGCTTATACTTTCGAACCCGACCCGTTTGGTCGATCTTTAGGATCCGACCAAACACATTAGGTGACCATAGTTGCATAGGGAATAACCTTCCGAGGTTATACCTTATGGTCACGTCGTTTAAGTAGTTGTATGATAGGTAGTTTATATGCCTTATGTAAATGACCAAAATGCCCTTTTTACGCCAAAATTCATTTTAAGCATATGTAACATAATTTTTGATATCTAAACTGATTTGGCAACAATATTAGACATGTTAAGGCATATTTTACTAATCATAGGACTAGTTAGGCGGTCCTAACACATTTTACGTGAACGACGCGTTAAAGTGGCGTAAGCTACCTTAACGAGTCGTAATGGGTTGTAAGCGCTTAGGTTAGGTTTCGTTTTAGAATGTAGGCTTTGTTAAACCATATTACATGAGTCCCTACACTCATTTGGTTTACGAAACCTCATTTTATCCGATCCTCTGATTCAGGTCCGTTTATTTACATAGTTACCTATATTAGGTGCCGTTTGATTCCGTGATCCCTCTAGCTTTGCTTGGTTGTTATTAAAGACTTCTAAGCATCCTCAGGTGAGTACATAGACCCCTCTTTTACTGTTTTCCAAACATTTTGGGGTTAAACACATGTGCCTACTTGTTATTTTCATGCTTTCCATGTTTTCATATCATATACTTGCTATGTTCATTAGTACACTATTAGTACATGATTTCATTATGTTTTGCTATGTATGTTCATTTAACATGCTAGCACAATTGTTTTACGTTTTGAACCATTTGAAATCATTGGATGTATGTGAACCATTTGAAATCATTGGATGTATGTGAACCATTTGAAATCATTGGATGTATGTGAACCATTTGTAACCATTTGATGTATGTGAACCATTTGAAATCATTGGATTTATGTGAACCGTTTGTAACCATTTGATTTATGTGAACCATTTGTAACTGTTTGAGCCATTGGGTTAAGGAAGTGATTAGGTAACAGGGCGAGTGTAATGTGTTAAAAGCTTGGTGGATACGCCGCTGGTACTTGTGACACCTGTGTCACTTCAACCATCAAACAGATATAAAACCAATGAAATATTGTATTTCATACTTGGGATTTGTATAAATATGTGTATCGTTTGCACATATCAATTCTTGTTCGATTTCGAGCTTTAAATCGCTTTCTGGAAGGTTATACGCGATCTAATGCGTAAATATAACCAGTTTAATGCAACAAACACTCCAGAATAGTGAAATAGGCTTAACATACCTTAAATAACCTATACATAACTTAGAAATAAGTTTTGGAAGGTTTGGTGTGGCGAAATCAAGTTTATTCACTCACAGGGACTATTTGCGTCAACTTGCAAAAGTCTGCTGTTTCGTAAGGCAACGTACAGTCCGGAACATGATCATAAGCTAAACATACCATAAATAACCTAAACATAGCTTAGAAATAAGCTTTGAGTGGTTCGGTGTGTGAAAATATGCTTATTTGATCATACAGGGACTAAAAGTGTCAAAAAGGCGTAAGTTTGCATTTTCACGCATATCTTACGTTCTGACCACATCTGGACATCCAAAATTTTTGTACACACTAAAATATTTTTAATTTAGTGATCGGCGTGCAAAAAATACCATTCGTCGCTTAATTTGGTTCGTTTTCACGTCCGTTTGAGTTTCGTCGTAATTTAACAAACAACGCGACCGTACGACCAAACGAGCTGACATCCGAGATGTTTTTGAACACATTTTGAGTCCTCTAAACTTTATTGACCTTGTAGAGCCTTGAAAATGGCTTAACGGGGGTCAAAAGGGGTTGAAATGGGCTTAAAACAAGTGCAGGGACCTAAACTGCCAAATCTGAAAATTTTGCTGATCTGGGGAGTCCAGGCGGGGCGTGTAAGGTTCCTCCTCACCCTTACGCGGGCCGTGTGAGGTGCCCAGTGACCAAAAATTTATTTTTAGCATTCTGTTGCAACTTCAGGGGCTGTTTATGCAATTTCTTTGTGTGGTAGCCAAGTTATCTCTTCCCCAAGGCTTCTAACCTGCATCAAACAAGTGTATGGCCATGATTTTTGCTTGGAAGCTACACAAACACATGTCATGATCTTGTGTTCTTGCTACAAGTATAAATAGCCATCACCTTTCTTTTATTCCTTGCTCATTCTTCTCATTTCTCCTCTACAATCTGAATTGGGAGCTCTCTCGTCTGATAAGGAACTTGTTCTTTGTAGAAAAGATAGCAAGGACCTTTAGTGAGCATTCTTTCATTCTTTTATTTATGTTAGTGCAGAAAGTCAAATAGTTTGGCCAACAGTTTGACTTTCGGTTTTGACCATCAATTGGTCAAGTCAAAGTTCAATTGAACTTTGTAACGTGATTGTAATCACGATGGTTATAATCCTTAGTGATTATGCCTACTGATTACCACATTAACTAGGTGTAGTGACGAGTCAAAGTTTCGGTCAAAATGCGTTTAAGCACGCATTTTGCAACGGAACTATTTTCGGGTATCAAAACCCATTGTTTTGATACCAAATCAGTTTTCTAAGTAGGTTAAACATGTTTTGACATGTTTAACTCGTCACTATTAGTTTAGTGCTTGTTTAGGGTCGTAAGTTAAGCGGTCTAGACAACCGCTTAGACTTTCGAACCCGACCCGTTGGGTCGATCATCAGGATCCGACCAAGCTTGCTTAGTGATCATAGTTGCATAAGGAATAACCCCTGAGGTTATACCTTATGATAACATAGGATTGGAAAGCTATTCGCTAATTGGTTTACATGCCCAAAGGAAATGACCAAAATGCTCTTTTGAAGCATAAATCCATAATGTGCATATGTGAACATATTTTTGACATCTAATCTGAATTAGTAACTTATTAGGGTATAATTGGGCATGTAATACTTGACATAGCTTATAGATAACCATCCGAACATAGTTTTGCGCAACCGACGCGTTATAGTAGCTTATGCTACCATAATGGGTCGAAACGGGTCAAGAGCACTTAGGTAGACTTCCAAAATCAGAATGTTAGCTCTATTAAATCATACCATATGAGTTCAATTACTCATTTGATTTATAGAACATCATTCTATCCTATCTCCCGATTTAGGATCCGTTTAATAACATAGTTATCTATATTAGGTGCCGCTTGATTCCGTACTCCCTCTAGCTTCGCTTGGTTGTTATTCAAGACATCTAAGCACTCTCAAGTGAGTACATAGTCCCCTCTTTTACTGTTTTAAATGTTTTGGGGTGAAATATGTGTACCTATTTGTTATGTTCACGATTTCTAAGTATAATTGATTATACATATTAGTACTTATCTTTTGGACAAACCGAATGATTATTTATGGTTTAAACACTGATTTTTCAAAGATTATAAAATTAATTGTTGAATTGTACTTATTTTATGTTCACCAGACCGATTGGTAGTATGATATAGCGCTATAGGATTTGACACCCCATTCCTGTTGTCATGGAATGTCTGAAACCAATTTGTTTCTCCATCCAAATAGGGATTGCCTTTGTGGTATCCCTATAGTCTCAAAGGTGTATTTTGATGCACTAGGTCTGATTGAATTCTTAAATCACATTATTGTTGTATATTTTATTATACTCCCAAAAGTATAATTTGATATACTCTCATGTGTGATATTGTACAAAACGACATATATTTTATTAACTACCAAAACATATTTTAAATATGTTATTTATTCAACCAAAACATAGTCTAATATGTTATACATAAATCCAAAGTATACTTTTGATATACTATCGAAAACGATTATTTTGACAACCAAAGTATATTTAATATACTATCTGTTTAACGATTTTGGAACCGAAATATAATTTGATATATTACCTAATCGACTCTCTTAAAACCAAAGTATATTTTTATATATACTACAAACATTTTATTCAAAACATTATTTTATAAACTCATTTTACTTGATTATTTATTTATGCATCATTCTTTTATATCATCAAATTTCTCATAAATTTTCACATGATTTTATAAAGAAAACATTTTTAGGTTCATGACTACTTTTTGTTTAAAACATTCTTTTAAACTTATAAGTCATGAATCATGTATAAACAAAACCTATGTATCTCATAGGCATTTTTATGCTGACGTACCTATTTTTACACATGTTTCAGGTACTACTTGTGATGATTGTTGATACATGCTATATATAGGATGGACTCGTGCCTTAGTGACTTTAAAACGTGAAAGATAATATTTGTAATTATCTGATTTGTACTAAAACAATGAGTTCAGTAATTCAATAAAACGAAATTATTTAATCCATGGTTGTGAAACAATGATTCTGTTACAACACTCCCCGACGTTTCCGCCACATTTTGTTGTTTTACGTGGTCGGGGTGTGACAGAAAAGTTGGTATCAGAGCCAATGGTTATAGGGAATTAGGTTATTAGTAATGCTTTGACCTAGACTATAACCTTCCTAGGACCCTAACACAAGTTATCTTGTGTTTAGTTTTAAAACAATACCGTCACCTATCCTTAGGTGACAACCACAACAAGAATACAAAATTCGAATCCGCTTTGAAAATCAATCATCTATTCTAGGATGATTTATTGTAAGGTTTTGAACCTTCAAAATTTTCAAAATCTCGTCAAAGTTTGGGTCTAAATAATGTGAACACATGCAAACTGGAAGGGTGAATGCCTGTACCCTGAGTTTTCTGTCTAAGGCTAGAGTGTTCGTACAAATCCGCAGTATCGGACCAGTCACTCTTACCTGGGAACTCTTGGGGTGAGTGTTCACTTATAGGCGAGCATGTCTTTGGTGATGCATTATATTGACCCTTTTACTTTGATTAGTCACTGCGTGACGTTTGTTTGTTCGAGGTAACGAACGAATGATCGCCTTCCTTATGTTTTGGTCGATATTTTCAATACCTCTTTTTTTTTCCAATCATCGACCTCACTCGTTTCTCATGTTCCCTTGTTCCTTTTAGACAATGCCTCCTTGACGTGATGCTCAAACTTTTACAGCTGAGGAAGTCGCAGCCCTTGTTGCTCAACAAATGGCTGCAGTGCTTCCAGGCGTAGTAACTTAGATTCATGAGTTATATAACAACAATAACACCCAGTGTAATTTCAAGACCTTCAACTCTGCCAAACCTTCGAAGTTTTCTGGATCTCAAGGAGAAACCGCGCTCCTGCAATGGTTCGAAAGTTTGGAGAGCACATTCAGGCACGTGCAATGCCTGAATGAGCGTAAGGTTGAGTTTGCATCCAGTGCATTCGAGAAGCGTGCTCTTACATGGTGGAACGGTGTAATGCGTGATAGAGGTGCCGATGTGGCAATGGCACAAACCTGGGAAGATCTCCGGGCTCTAATGATGAAGGAATTCTGTCCTCGCCATGAGCTCAGGGCTTTGGAATGGGAATTTGACGATCTTAAACAAGACAGCGGTGAACATCGAGCCTATACTGACCGTTATGAGGAATTGAGCCTGTTATGTCCTGCCATGGTCACGCCTGTGGATAAGGCGATTGAAAAGTACATTGATGGTCTTCCTGATTTAGTTCAGGATATCGTTACTGGCAGCAACCCTACTACTGTCAGACAGGCTATTGAACTGTCTGCCACCCTGACTGAATCCCATATCAGGAAGGGTAAGCTTTTTCAAAAAGGCGACCAAAGACCATCTGACAAGGCTGCTCAAGTTGAACCAAAGGAAAAACAGGCCGAGGTATCCAAGAAGAAGAAGCGTAAGGCTTCTCAAAACTGCGCCATAACTGCTCAGAACGATCAGGTTGCACCAAACCAACCAGCACAACCTCGTAAGAGGAAAAATTATGTCGGTACCGCACCTTTGTGCAACAAATGCAACCGTCATCATTTGGAGCAAGAGCAGTGTCACAAATGTACCCACTGTGGACGTTTGGGACATCTGGTCGATACCCGCCGTTATGCAAATCAAGCTGTTGCAAATCCTGCTGCTGTTCAAGCACGGTTCCCACCTGGGTCGTGTTATAACTGTGGTGACCTTACTCACTACAGAAACAATTGCCCAAGACTTGTTAACCCAAATCCAGCACGTGGATGAGTGTTTAACATAAATGAGGCAAACACGAACAACGATGCAGCAGTGAACAATTAGTCTTTTGTATTTCTTTGTCTGTTATCTTTTGACATTGGAACAATTCAGTTGTTATATAAATAAAATTTGATGTTCAATTTTATTTTACAAAACTGATACGATTGTGTGAATGTTTGATCCAACCCTTCGATGCAGACACTAAGACAAACTACTCGTGTGGTTCTGTCATTCAATGATCACTTGTGATCTCCCTGAAAATCTTAAGTACTCGTTTCTTTTTAAGAAACAAAGACGAATTCCTATTAAGATCTTCCTATCTTCATCCTTATATTTAAAGTGCCAAACGGAATTCATGGATTGAATTCCTAGTGTGCTTTGAATACTCGCGTGCTCAATTAACAAGAAAATTAACAAAATGAAGATCAAGTTAATTAACTATGTGATTATGTGTGTGTGTTTTCTTCTATGTTTCGTGTTTTTATGTGATTTATCCAAATCCTCGTAGAATCTTTCATATCTCCATATGAGGGATTCATAGTAGGATATCAAAAGGTACTATCTTAAATCCTTAATGGACTTCTACGTCATAGTTAAGTCCCTTGGATTATAAAGTACTATTCTATAATTGGACCCCTTGAGTGGTCTGGTTGAACAGATTAATTCAAAAATCTGGTTAGAAATATCATGTGATGATATAGTTGAAAAGATCCCTTAAGTGATCAATTTAAAGAGATCGTATGATGGTCTAGTTAAGAAGATCATATGTTGATCTAATTAAAAAGATTGTTCGTTGATCTAATTAAAAAGATCCTTTAGTAGTCTAGTCAAGCCGCATCGTGTTATTCGATTGATTTTTCCCTACACATTATGAAATGAACTGTGCGGACTGTGCAAGGAATTACGTAATTATGGATGCATACATAACTATGGAATTCAGTGCACAGAAACCACAACAAATTTTGTCATGTGTTAAGACCTATAGTGATGAGAATAACGAAACGGGAACAATGTAGAAAGGAGCATGGTGGATACGCCGTTGGTACTTCCTATATATAAGTGCTCCTTATTACATTGCGAACGTTACATTATTTAAGTTACTAGAAGTCCTGGACCTTGACCAATGTTGTGTTATCTTACACTCTCCGACACTGATTTCAAGTATACACAAGTTTCCTATGATAGTCTTCATAAGAAACGTTCTTCTGTCCGTAGTTCGAAACTCCATGTTTTGTTACTACAAGGACTTCACGTTGATAGTTGACAATTTCGCTAAGAATCCAAACATGACACAGAGTTTTACTTAGGGTTCGAGGGATTCATTCGAAAGCGAAACAATCACGGTTGTCTTCACAAGTTTCCTCTAAAATTAAATTTCGGGACGAAATTTCCTAAAGTAGGGGAGACTGTGACACCTGTGTCACTTCAACCATCAAACATATACAAAACCAATGAAATATTTTATTTCATACTTGGGATTTGTATAAATATGTGTATCGTTTGCACATATCAATTCTTGTTCGATTTCGAGCTTTAAATCGCTTTCTGGAAGGTTATACGCGATCTAATGCGTAAATATAACCAGTTTAATGCAACAAACACTCCAAAATAGTGAAATAGGCTTAACATACCTTAAATAACCTTTACATAACTTAGAAATAAGTTTTGGAAGGTTTGGTGTGGCGAAATCAAGTTTATTCACTCACAGGGACTATTTGCGTCAACTTGCAAAAGTCTGCCGTTTCGTAAGGCAACGTACAGTTTGGAACATGATCATAAGCTAAACATACCATAAATAACCTAAACATAGCTTAGAAATAAGCTTTGAGTGGTTCGGTGTGTGAAAATATGCTTATTTGATCTTACAGGGACTAAAAGTGTAAAAAACGGCGTAAGTTTGCATTTTCACGCATATCTTACGTTCTGACCACATCTGGACATCCAAAATTTTTGTACACACTAAAATATTTTTATTTTAGTGATCGGCGTGCAAAAAATACCATTCGTCGCTTAATTTGGTTCGTTTTCACGTCCGTTTGAGTTTCGTCGTAATTTAACGAACAACGCGACCGTATGACCAAACGAGCCAACATCCGAGATGTTTTTGAACACATTTTGAATCCTCCAAACTTTATTGACCTTGTAGAGCCTTGAAAATGGCTTAACGGGGGTCAAAAGGGGCTGAAATGGGCTTAAAACAAGTGCAGGGACCTAAATTGCCAAATCTGAAACTTTTGCTGATCTGGGGAGTCCAGGTGGGGCGCGTAAGGTTCCTCCTCACCCTTACGCAGGCTGTGTGAGGTGCACAGCGACCAGAAATTGATTTTCAGCATTCTGTTGCAACTTCAGGGGCTGTTTATGCAATTTCTTTGTGTGGTAGCCAAGTTATCTCTTCCCCAAGGCTTCTAACCTGCATCAAACAAGTATATGGCCATGATTTTTGCTTGGAAGCTACACAAACACATCTCATGATCTTGTGTTCTTGCTATAAGTATAAATAGCCATCACCTTTCTTTCATTCCTTGCTCATTCTTCTCATTTCTCCTCTACAATCTGAATTGGGAGCTCTCTCATCTGATAAGGAACTTGTTCTTTGTAGAAAAGATAGCAAGGACCTTTCGTGAGCATTCTTTCATTCTTTTATTTATGTTAGTGCAGAAAGTCAAACAGTTTGGCCAACAGTTTGACTTTCGGTTTTGACCATCAATTGGTCAAGTCAAAGTTCAATTGAACTTTGTAACGTGATTGTAATCACGATGGTTATAATCCTTAGTGATTATGCCTACTGATTACCACGTTAACTAGGTGTAGTGACGAGTCAAAGTTTCGGTCAAAATGCGCTTAAGCACGCATTTTGCAACGGAACTATTTTCGGGTATCAAAACCCATTGTTTTGATACCAAATCAGTTTTCTAAGTAGGTTAAACATGTTTTGACATGTTTAACTCGTCACTATTAGTTTAGTGCTTGTTTAGGGTCGTAAGTTAAGCGGTCTAGACAACCGCTTAGACTTTCGAACCCGACCCGTTGGGTCGATCATCAGGATCCGACCAAGCTTGCTTAGTGATCATAGTTGCATAGGGAATAACCCCTGAGGTTATACCTTATGATCACATAGGATTGGTTAGCTATTCGTTAATTGGTTTACATGCCCAAAGGAAATGACCAAAATGCCCTTTTGAAGCATAAATCCATAATGTGCATATGTGAACATATTTTTGACATCTAATCTGAATTAGTGACATATTAGGGTATAATTGGGCATGTAATACTTGACATAACTTATAGATAACCATCCGAACATAGTTTTGCGCAACCGACGCGTTATAGTAGCTTATGCTACCATAATGGGTCGAAACGGGTCAAGAGCACTTAGGTAGACTTCCAAAATCAGAATGTTAGCTCTATTAAATCATACCAAATGAGTTCAATTACTCATTTGATTTATAGAACATCATTCTATCCTATCTACCGATTTAGGATCCGTTTAATAACATAGTTACCTATATTAGGTGCCGCTTGATTCCGTACTCCCTCTAGCTTCGCTTGGTTGTTATTCAAGACATCTAAGCACTCTCAAATGAGTACATAGTCCCCTCTTTTACTGTTTTAAATGTTATGGGGTGAAATATGTGTACCTATTTGTTATGTTCACGATTTCTAAGTATAATTGATTATACATATTAGTACTTATCTTTTGGACAAACCGAATGATTATTTATGGTTTAAACACTGATTTTTCAAAGATTATAAAATTAATTGTTGAATTGTACTTATTTTATGTTCACCAGACCGATTGGTAGTATGATATAGCACTATAGGATTTGACACCCCATTCCTGTTGTCATGGAATATCTGAAACCAATTTGTTTCTCCATCCAAATAGGGATTGCCTTTGTGGTATCCCTATAGTCTCAAAGGTGTATTTTGATGCACTAGGTCTGATTGAATTCTTAAATCACATTATTGTTGTATATTTTATTATACTCCCAAAAGTATAATTTGATATACTCTCATGTGTGATATTGTACAAAACGACATATATTTTATTAACTACCAAAACATATTTTAAATATGTTATTTATTCAACCAAAACATAGTCTAATATGTTATACATAAATCCAAAGTATACTTTTGATATACTATCAAAAACGATTATTTTGACAACCAAAGTATATTTAATATACTATCTGTTTAACGATTTTGGAACCGAAATATAATTTGATATATTACCTAATCGACTCTCTTAAAATCAAAGTATATTTTTATATATACTACAAACAATTTATTCAAAACATTATTTTATAAACTCATTTTACTTGATTATTTATTTATGCATCATTCTTTTATATCATCAAATTTCTCATAAATTTTCACATGATTTTATAAAGAAAACATTTTTAGGTTCATGACTACTTTTTGTTTAAAACATTCTTTTAAACTTATAAGTCATGAATCATGCATAAACAAAACCTATGTATCTCAAAGGCATTTTTATGCTGACGTACCTATTTTTACACATGTTTCAGGTACTACTTGTGATGATTGTTGATACATGCTATACATAGGATGGACTCGTGCCTTAGTGACTTTAAAACGTGAAAGATAATATTTGTAATTATCTAATTTGTACTAAAACAATGAGTTCAGTAATTCAATAAAACGAAATTATTTAATTCATGGTTGTGAAACAATGATTCTGTTACAACACTCCCCGACGTTTCCGCCATGTTTTGTTGTTTTACGTGGTCGGGGTGTGACAGTACTTCCTATATATAAGTGCTTTTAACACATTATATATCGTTGCGTTATCTAGATCACTTGGGTAAACGATTTCGAAACAATGTCACACAAGGATGTTTTCTGAATAATATAAACCATACGAGTTTTATTAACGAGTTTTTATGAGATATTTTACAATTTGATTTAATAAAACAAATGTTTTGGAGTTAAGAATCATGGCTATGAGATTTTGCAAATTATAACCAACTTGATTTGAGTTGGTTAATTATGTCGCAATATTATACTTTTCAAAAGAAGGTTTTTAAATAAGTATTGCAACATGTAAAACGAGCCATGAAACTGACACTCATATAAAACCTATGTACTCGCCGGCATTTTTATGCTGACGTATTTTCACGTGTGTTTCAGGTACCATGGTTGATGATGTTTGATGATGATTTTTGTGTACACTCACATAGGAATGGACGAGGCCTTAGTGACTTAATAATAATGAAAGACTATTTGTTGTTGTTTTGTTTCTAATTCCAATGTAATGTAATACGTGTAATTTAATAAAACAAAACTGTTTAATCCATGGTTGTGAAACAATGATTCTGTTACAACACTCCCCGACGTTTCCGCCACGTTTTGTTGTTTTACGTGGTCGAGGTGTGACATTATGCCGGCGATCTAGATTGATCAAGGGCTTTCCTCATACATCTCGTGTCAACCTTTACATTTTTTGCTCATTGTTTGATTGTTGATATAGCTTGGTATCCTGAGCTATATCCTGAAACATGTTTTTGCAAACAACCAAATTAGCATATTTTTCACAAACACTGCTAGCACACTACCTCACTTGACTATTTTAATCACTTAATTGCTTCGGTAATTTTTGACCAAAACAACTACCGCATGCTTTGCATGTAACATCCGTGCTTGTAATCATTGTGAACAGTTCAATTATCAATAAAACAATGTTATTTGATCCCAATGTTTGTTTGGTTGTGTTTTACATTTTTCATGTTTTGACTTTTATCCAATTTTAAACTCTATATCACTTTCTGGAGAGTTATACGCAAACTGGTGCGTAAACGTAATCAGTTTAATGCGACAAATACTCCGGAACATCAACATATACTTAACATACCTTAAATAACCCTTACATAACTTAGAAATAAGTTTTGAAGGCTTTGGTATGGCAAAAACAAGTTAATTCGCTTACAGGGACTAAACTTGACAAACTGCGAAAGTATGCCAATTTGAACAGTAACGAACATTCCGGAACATGACCATAAGTTAAACATGCCATAAATATCCTCTACATAGCTTAGAAATAGGCTTTCAGGTGTTCGGTGTGCTAAAATAAACTTTTGGGACATTCAGGGACTAAAAGCGTCAAAAAGTGCACAAGTTTACACTTTCGCGCATAACTTACGTTCTGAATACATCCGGACATCCAAAAATTTATGTAAGCACTAAAATATTTTATTTTAGTGTTTACAAGTTTACACTTTCGCGCATAACTTACGTTCTGAATACATCCGGACATCCAAAAATTTATGTAAGCACTAAAATATTTTATTTTAGTGTTTAGGTTTGAGAAAAATCCATTCGTCGCGTCATTTGGATCGTTTTTCGCGCTTATGCACATTCCGTCGTAATTAAGCGAACATCGCGATCGTACGGCCAAACGAACCGACATCTGAGATATTTTTGAGCACATTTTAAGTTCCCTATACTTTAACTTCATTTTAGAGCTTTGAAATGGGGTTAACGGGGCTTAAACGTGTCAAAAAAAAAAAAACGCATCAAAAACCAAGTTTTGAGGTTGCAGGGACTGAAACTGTAAATTTGCCAAACTAGGTCCGTAAGCAGGGGCCAGATGCAGCAAAACGTTTTTTTTCAGCTGTTAACAGCCCTTAACACTCTCCAAAGGCCAAGTGCCAAGTGTCAAACTCTTATGGTGGATGGCAAATGAGTTACCACAACTTTCCAACAAGTGTATGGCTTAGATCGTGCCCCCTTTTCCAAGAAATAATCCTAACGGTGAACCGAAAACTATAAATACCCACCTCCACCCTTCACTTTTCCTCACAAGAATCTTATCTAATGTGCTCTAAGTTGAAACCTTTGTTTCATACCTGAGCTATTTTGATCTAGATTAGCATTCGGGGACCCTTCGTAAGTGTTCCTTCGTTCTTTTATTTCTTTTCAAGTCCGAAAGTCAAACTTTGTTTGACTTTCTGCATTGACCAGTTTATGGTCAATGCGAAGTTCGTTTGAACTTCGCAACGTGATTGTAATCACGATGGTTATAGTCCCTTGTGACTATGCCTACTGATTACCACGTTGTCTAGGGTCGTAAGGGTAAGCGATCTGATAAATCGCTTATACCTTCGAACCCGACCCATTTGGTCGATCATTAGGATCCGACCAAACACATTAGGTGACCATAGTATATAGGGAATAACCTTTCGAGGTTATACCTTATGGTCGCTTCGTTTAAGTAGTTGTATGATAGGTAGTTTATATGCCTTAGGTAAATTACCAAAATGCCCTTTTGACGCCAAAATTCATTTTAATCATATGTAACATAAATTTTGGTATCTAAACTGTTTTGGTAACAATATTAGATATGTTAAGGCATATTTTACTTGTCATAGGACTAGTTAGGCGGTCCGAACGCGTTTCACGCGAGCGACGCGTTAAAGTAGCATAAGCTACCTAAACGGGTCGTAATGGGTCGTAAGCACTTATGTTAGGTTTCATTTAGTATGTAGGCTTTGTTAAACCATATTACACTAGTCTCTATACTCGTTTGGTTTACGAACCCGCATTCTATCCGATCTTCCGATTTAGGTCCGGTATATTAACATAGTTACCTATATTAGGTGCCGTTTGATTCCGTGATCTCCAGCATTGCTTGGTGGTTATCTTAGGACTTCTGAGCAATCTCAAGTGAGTACATAGACCCCTCTTTTACTGTTTTTCCAAACATTTTGGGGTGAAACACATGTGCCTACTTGTTACTTTCATGCTTTCCTGCTTTCACATCATATACCTGCTATGTTCGTTAGTACATTATAGTACATGATTTCATTACATTTCATGCTATGTATGCCCATTGTGTGCGTATTTAGTACATCGTTTTACATTACATTTCATGCTATGTATGCCCATTGTGTGCGTATTTAGTACATCGTTTTACATTACATTTCATGCTATGTATGCCCATTGTGTGCGTATTTAGTACATCGTTTTACATTACATTTCATGCTATGTATGCCCATTATGTGCGTATTTAGTACATTGTTTCACATTACATTTCATGCTATGTATGCCCATTGTGTGCATACTTAGTACAATTATTTACATCACATGCTTACATTTTGGTATGACATTTGGTTTGTTTAACATGGAACAATACATTCATTAACATTGATCACGCCGTTCGTTAGTAGGTAGTGGTACCATAGGAATTGACAACTCCCGTTCCTGAAATCCTGGGTTTGTTTGGATTGGAAGGAATGACCGAATTCGATATACATAACTTAGATAAACCTTTAATTTGTTTAAGGGTTTATCGCCACAGTCTCAAGGCTTGGATGTATGCATTTTCACAATACCGCATAGATGTTTATATCAGTATAGCATGCATTTGTTCCACAAAACATAACTTTGATTTAAACCATGTTTTACTTCAATACCTTGTTTTTGTGCATTTTACATATGGTTTAGTTGATATATTTCACATACCATACATGACATTTTTGGATACACAATTCATAATTTACATTAAACACAGACATTTGATATGGTTTACACAATAACATTTTGACATTTGATTATACATAAACAATTTACATTGGTGGTTTGGTTTGAGCAAGTGATTTAAGTAACGAGGCGTGTGTAATATGATACAAGCATGGTGGATATGCCGCTGGTACTTCCTATATATAAGTGTTTGTATGGTATTACCTATCGTAGCGTTATTTAAATCATTTCAATTTATGACACATGACATTTCATACAAATAACATACTTTTTACAAGACATTGTTACAAACAACTTATCTTACACAGACTCATTTTTACATGGTTATTCATTTAACCTTACATTTATTTATACATATCATCTGATCTTATCGTTTTTAAATGATTTATAAGACAAAGCAAATTACAAGGTTCATGACTAAACATTTTCTTAAACACAAGTCATGAATCATATTTTTACAAAACCTATGTATCTCACAGGCATTTTTATGCTGACGTACCTATTTTCACATGTGTTTTCAGGAGCTTTTCCATAGGATGATGATCGTGACACTAGGGCGGACCTGTGCCTTAGAGACTAAAAATGAAGACAAACTAGTTTAATTATGTTATGAACACTTTGTTTCCTGTTTAAGACAATATAACACTCTTGTTTAATAAATAAAATATAACTTTGTATGCCATGGTTGTGAAACAATAATTCTGTTACAACACTCCCCGACGTTTCCGCCACCTTTTGTATGTTATACGTGGTCGGGGTGTGACATTGCAGGTCGTTAGGTACATGGCAGGAGCTTGCACGAGGAGTGGACATTGTGGCAAGGAACCAACTGTTGGGTTCCTATTATTAGACATTGTGTTTTGAACTATTAATGGGTTTCAAACTTTATGCTTTCGCTAACACTTAAACTTGGTTTTGGGTTATTGTTTTGTGAACACTAAATGTTTTGGATTATGGTGGTTTTACTTTATTTTACTTATCGTTCAGTATGATTAGTGGTATGATATTGGTCAGTCACACGCCCTGCGGTAATACTCTGCTTATGGATTTTGTGGGTGTGACAGTGATCACCGACTTGAAATTCCAAGGGCTTGCGTCGTCTATCCGTGTAACTCTTTTGATGGCTTCTAGCTGTCGGAAGGTTATCACGAATTTTCTTAACCTTATCTGTAGTCTCTAGAATGAGTTCAGGTCCAGTAAGCTGAGCTTCACCTGTGACATCTATGCCTCCACGGCCATCAAACAAATACCAAATCAATGAAGTATTGTGTTTCATACTTGGGATTTGTAAAAATATGTGTATCATTTGCACATATCAATTCTCGTTCGATTTCGAGCTCTAAATCGCTATCTGGAAAGTTATACGTGAACTGATGCGTAAACGTAATCAGTTTAACACGACAAACACTCCGGGATAGTGACATGGGCTTAACATACCTTAAATAACCTTTATATAACTTAGAAATAAGTTTTGGAAGGTTTGGTGTGTCAAAATCAAGTTTATTCGCTTACAGGGACTAATTTCGACAAACTACGGAAGTATACCGATTCATACTATAACGAACATTCCGGAATATGATCAAAAGCTAAACATGCCCTAAATATCCTTTACATAGCTTAGAAATAGGCTTAGAGGTGTTTGGTGCGCAAAAATAAACTTATTTAATCAACAGGGACTAAAAGCGTAAAAAAGTGCATAAGTTTTCATTTTCGCGCATATCTTCCGTTCTGAATATATCCGGACATCCAAAAATTTATGTAATCATTAAAATATTTTATTTTAGTGATTGGCATGATAAAATTCCATTCGTCGCGTAATTTGAATCGTTTTTCGCGTTCGTTCGTGTTTCGTCATAATTAACCGAACAACGCAACCGTACAACCAAACGAACCGACATCCGAGATGTTTTTGAGCATATTTTAAGTTCCCTACACTTTAACTTCATTTTAGAGCCTTGAAATGGGGTTAACGGGGTTTAAACGCATCGAAAATGGCTCAAAAGTGTTGTAGGGACCAAACCTGTCAATTAATGAAACTTTCTGGGAGCTGGCACATGGTGGCACTGCGTCACCACCATAAGGCTTTGCCGTGGCGTGATGCCATGGACTCATCTGGGCAGAAAATTCATTTTGGCAACCAGGTTGAACTTGGGGGTCTTTTGTGTAACTTTTCTCAATACCGTGTGATGGTTTTGGGCACCCCTAGTATTCCAAAACCATGTGCCTTATGTGTAAGGTCCAGATCGAAGCTCGTTTATCGAGGAACAATCCTAATGGTTGTGGATTTCCTATAAATACCCAACCCAATTTCATTCCAAAACCCTCATTTGATCTCAATCTTCTTCTCTAAGTTGAAGCTCTCCTTGTGAGGCTTCATACCTGAGAAATTTTGAGTTCAAATCTTCAAGCTTGGACCCGTTGTAAGTTTCTTTCGTTCTTTTATGCGTTTTTTAAGCACGAAAGTCAAACAGTGTTTGACTTTCTACTTTGACCGGTCAATGGTCAACACGAAGTTCGTTTGAACTTCGTAACGTGAGTGTAATCACGATGGTCATGGTCCTTTGTGACTATACCTACTGATTACCACGTTATTTAGGCTTAGTGACGAATCATAGTTTCAGTCAAAATACGCGTTTATGCGTATTTTGCAACCAAACTATTCTTGGGTATCAAAACCCTTTGTTTTGATATCAAACTTGTTTTCTAACTTCGTTAAACATGTTTTAACATGTTTAACTCATCACTTTAGGTTTAGTGCTTGTATAGGGTCGTAAGATAAGCGGTCTAAACAACCGCTTAGACTTTCGAACCCGACCTGTTTGGTCGATCATTAGGATCCGACCAAACATATATTGTGACCATAGTTGTATAGGGAATAACCTTCCGAGGTTATACCTTATGGTCACTTCATTTAGTTAGTTGTATGATAGGTAATTGTTATGCCTTAGGAAAATGACCAAAATGACCAAAATGCCCTTTTTAAGCATAAATTCATTTTAAACATATGTAACCTAAATTTTTACATCTAAACTGATTAGGTGTCACACCCTGGCTTTGCGGAAGCGTGGGTTTATTTTGGTGTGACTTCTTAATACCATAGCAAATATCATAACCATGCTATATGAAATAAAACATATGATGTTCATCCATTCATCAAGTTTTTAAAAGTAAACACGACAACATTGTTTAAAAGTCGACTTCTCATTTATTTTATAAGTATATTCCTTCCCAAGGATGGGGGTTTTTATACATGTACACGTTATAATTCCGAAAAATATATTTTAAGTCCCACTTAGAAAAATATATTTTTAATCACTTGTCTAAAATATTTTAATTCAAAAATATACATATTTTTCCAAAAATATTATATTCACCTCATACATTTTCCAAAATAATACGTTATCAAAATATACATATAAGAGTATTTTTCAGAAATACTACATAAGTTACATTTTTAAAGTTCGCTTTGTAATAACAATACCTGTGTAACTTAAATATTTATTTGTGAGAGCGTTGGTATTATTTTTGAGTTGTAATTTCATGATATTTTCAAGTTATATTATTTTTATCCTAAAAATAATATATATCTAGTTCACCAAATAATCAAGTAATCACACAAGCGTCTTATTATAAAATA
This sequence comes from Helianthus tuberosus, assembly GCA_030545235.1. Classification (NCBI taxonomy): domain Eukaryota; kingdom Viridiplantae; phylum Streptophyta; class Magnoliopsida; order Asterales; family Asteraceae; genus Helianthus; species Helianthus tuberosus. Next base: position 121,389,350 of record CM060451.1, on the reverse strand, counting down.
TATATTCTAGATATATATTTATCAAGTTTTATTTACCAAAATCCACCTCCGGTACTTGGTAATTTTTGAAATAAAAATCATGACGAAGTTTATTTTGAAAACCAAATTAAAAATATATTTGTAAACATTTGTTAGAAAAATATTTCTAAGTGTTGAAATTCTAGAAAAATTTCGCCAGAGTTTCCTTTGTAAATGGAGGCGTCCACGCTTACTAGCGTATCATTTTCTTTTGAAAAATCATTCAAACAATTTACCAACCAACAATATACAAATCTTTAATCATCAACTTGACCAAAAATAAACATGAACCATAAACTTGTGAACTTGAAAGTTTGTAAAAATATGTAGTAAGTTACCAACATATTTAGTAGGTCTTGTTATCTTTAAAAATAAGATTAGTTTCTTACAAACTTTATTTTTAAAGAATTTGAAGTTTAACAACTTCTAGTCATGATTTACAAAAATATTTCATTGTTATATTTCCTTGTTACACAAGTGTTCACACACTTGTTTACTTACTAAAAATGTATTTAATTCACACAAGATCCGGGTTTTAACAAGACTAGTATTTTTCACTTGGTTCTTCCGAAAAACCACTTGTAGATCTTTAGATCTACAAGTTTATAACCTTATTTTTCAAGAAAAATTACATTTATTCATGTTCAAGGTTCATGTATGGATGGTCTCATCATCCTTCATATTTCTAACATTTACATCTTACTAGTTCATGTTCTTAAACATGATCTAGCAAGCCTAGATGATGATCCATCCTACTTCAACTAACAAACAACATCAAATAATCATAACTACACAAGATCAACATGATTTACCCATATATCTTCTCTTTATCCACTCTTTACCCTTTATGTTCAAGACTTAGATTATGTTCATTAGTATTTCTTAACATTTAATCATTCTATCATCTATTAACCACTAAATACAAGAACAACATGAATTTTTAGAACACTTACTACTAGCACAAGGCTAGGGGAGAAACAAGGCGTAAAAGTGGTGGATAAAAGAAAACTAGAGTGGTCTTTGAACTTCCGAGTGCACCAAGCTTGTTTGTTGAACCTCTTGCACCTTTGAGTGTATGGAAAATGGCTTGAACAAGACTTGATGGTGGGTGTATGGTGGTGTTGGTGTTCGGCCGTGAGGGAGGGAGAAGGGAAGGAGAGTTTGTGTGGTTTGTTGAGTGTTTGATGAAAGAGAATGGTTATCTTCTAAACATATTTATAAACCAAGTTTCACTAATATCCTTCATGTAATATGTCTTCTAAATATCCAACAACAACAATAAAATAATCAAGGAAATGCAAGGGTGGGTCACCCTTGTGGTGACCGTCGAGTAGGGGGGGGGGGGTAGGGGGGTTGGGTTGTAATGTGTTGGTAATTATCTAGTTAAGTTCTAATGCATTTAGTTAGTGTATTAAGTGTGTTATGTAATATAAGGTGTGTTTGGGTGTTCGGGGACCCTAACTAGCTCAGAAAAGTAAAAACAACGTGTTTGGCAATATTTTTATGTTCCGGGTAAAGTCCGGTTGTTCGGTTGGATATTGATCCGTTAAAGTGTTAAATAAAGCTTTAAAGTGTCTTTTATATTGTTTTTAGTGACACATTAAATTACCAACACTTTGGAAAGTGTCTAGGACTATTTTGCCAAGCTTTTGCACTTTACTAGCATTGTTAAATGCTGAATTTTGGTTAACTAGTGCAGAATTCTGCACTTTAAGTATGTTTTAGGCACTTCCGGGCACTATAACTATCACCTAGTGACACAGTTTTATGGTCCTTACCTCCCTACACTCACTACTAGTGTAGTACTTTATTCCCGGCTCATACTGGCCTCAAAAATATTGTGTGTCTAGGTGCTGGCATTGTCAGCATGTTTTTATGGTTATCCACTCACTGTGCTAACTGTGCTTTGTGCATCAAGTTTGTCACTAATGTTTGTGTGTAATAAATAGAGTGACAGTATAAAATGTGATGCATGAGTAGGTATGTTTCAGAAAACAGAAAGCAGTTTAATCACAGTTGTAATCAAGCACAGTCATTAAGCACAAATTAAATGTTAATTTAGTGTACGGATACCTGTAAATGTGAGGGTTGTCACATTCTCCCCCCGTTAGAGAAATTTCGTCCCGAAAATTTAGGCTCTGCTTCTAGTTGCAGGGGTCTTAGGAAATAAATGGGGGGTATTTCTCCTTCATACGATCCTCACGTTCCCACGTGAATTCTGGCCCATGTCTTGCATTCCATCGAACTTTGACGTGCTTGACACTACTCCTGCGTGTTTTGTTAACTTTCCAATCCGTAACCTCAACGGGTTCTTCGGTAAAGTGGAGCGTGTCGTCGATATGAACTTCGTCACCAGGAATGATCACTGTTTCTTGTGTTGGACTCTTTTTCAAATTTGATACATGAAATGTATCAAGAACACCATTAAGTTCAGCAGGTAGGTCCAATTTATAGGCTACAAGCCCAATCCTCTGCAGTATTCTGAACGGGCCAATGTAACGCGGATTCAACTTCCCACGCTTTCCAAAGCGTGCCACACCCTTCCAGGGTGAAACTTTTAACAAAACCATATCCCCAACTTGAAACTCTAAAGGTTTCCTTCTTTGATTTGCATAGGCTTTCTGCCTGTCACGAGCCGCCTTGATGCGCTTTTGAATTTGTGCAATCTTGTCTGTCGTTTCTTGGACTATTTCGGGACCAACAAGCTGTCTATCACCCGCATCAGCCCAGCATAGCGGTGATCGACACTTGCGTCCATAAAGAGCTTCGAACGGCACTGCTCCAATACTTGTGTGGTAGCTGTTGTTGTACGAAAACTCGACCAATGGTAAATGATTATCCCAGCTACCACCTAGATCCATTACACATGCTCTCAGCATATCTTCCAATGTCTGAATAGTTCGTTCACTTTGGCCATCAGTTTGTGGATGAAATGCAGTGCTCAGATTTAACTGCGAGCCAAAAGCTTCTTGGAAGGACTGCCAAATCCTTGACACGAAGCGTCCATCTCTATCAGAGATAATCGAGAGAGGCACTCCATGACGTGCGACAATCTCCCTTATGTATATTTCCGCAAGTTTACTCATGTTGTCTTTCTCTTTGATCGGCAAGAAGTGTGCGGACTTTGTTAGACGGTCTACTATTACCCAAATTGTATCATGGCCTTTGGGTGTCTTTGGTAGTTTCGTTATGAAGTCCATTGAAATTTGTTCCCATTTCCATTTGGGTATTTCAGGTTGCTGCAGAAGAACTGAAGGCTTTTGATATTCGGCCTTTACCTTGGCGCACGTTAAACATTTGCTAACATATACTGCAACATCGCCCTTCATCCTAGGCCACCAGTAGAAATCCTTGAGGTCTTGGTACATCTTATCCGCACCGGGATGAATTGAGTACCAAGATCTGTGAGCTTCATCAAAAATAATCTTCCTCAAACCACCAAACAGAGGAACCCAAATCCGTTTCATAAAGCACAAAGTCCCTTCCTCGTTTGGTACCAACTGCTTCTCCATCCCACGGAGGTATTCATTCTCAATGTTCCTTTCTTTGAGAGCCTCTCTCTGCGCGGCACGAATGCGCAATGAGAGGTGTGACAACCCGAGTTTTCAAGGTCTCTATTTGACTTAATCTTGTACTTATTGTCAAGTGTGTTTTATATATATATATATGTGGTGTGCATTATATTTGAAGTGTAGGTTAATATTATATTTAGAATTAATATTTTGTTGTTTAATTAAAACATGCCAAACACCCCCTCACGAAATCACCCCAGCCGAAAACACCTACCCACCCACGAAAACACAAGTTGTTTTCGTCCACCTTCTGGCCAACGAAAACAGAATGGGCTTTGGCCCAGTAACGTCCGGTTATAATATTTTGTTCATAGCCTTTACGCAAAAGTTAATCGGAAAACCCTAACCACCTCTCACATTCTCTCTCTCATTTCCTTTGAACCCGACGGCTGCCTTCACCTTGTTCGAAATCAGATCCCCTTCGTGCGATCATTCCATGTTCGGTTAGTGATTTATTTGCTTAAGTCTGATTGCATTTCTGAATGTATGCTTATACTGTAAACGTGTCCTTGACTGAGATACATATGAGAAGTGATTTTGTGACTCTATGCAAATCGTGATGTTGATTTAGGGTGTCATTGTTACGAAGATTGTAACGAGTAATCTTGTTTCTATTTGAATTGAATGGATGATATATTGCAACATGATGTAGTTTATTGTATGTGATGAATCGATATTACTGCATGTTGGACATGATGATCATAACAAACATTACTGAGGTTGAATGATATTCGAATTGTAAGTATGATTGTATTGTGTTTTAGTAAAGTGTGCATTGTATTAAGTGTTCTGGTTGATCGACTATACATCGAAGCCGTCGAAACTGTTAGTGATGACTAGGGTTACGGATGTATGAAACTGTTGGTGATGATTATTGTTCTTGTCTGACGAAAACCCTCCACCCAACGAAAACCCTATCTCAACGAAAACACCTTGGGGATTTCGTCGCCCAAGTGTTTTCGTCCAAAGGGATTTCGGTCCAAAGGGATTTCGGCCCAAGGGATTTCGGCCCAAGGGATTTCGCCAAACATGTGTTTTCGCCACATGTATTTTCGTTGTGTGTTATGGCACAGTAACTCTGTTAAAGTTTATTAACTATGTTAGATCAGCAAACTCAGTTAATTATCAGTTCTGTTAGATGTTAACTCTGTTATGTCTGTTAAGTGGTTAACCCTGTTAAGTGTTAACTGTGTTATGTATGTCAGTTATGTTAAGTATGTTAACTGGGTTATATTAACTATGTTATGTAAGTTAAGTTCATTATGTATGATAACTCTATTGATTCTGATTAACTCTGTTATGCATGTGAACTATGCCAAGTGTATTAATCCAGTTAAGTGCGGTAACCTCGTTAAACCCATTAACACCGTTAGTTATGTTAGTGGATGATATTGTTAGATTAAATTGAGAGAGCCTTTATGTGAAACATGGATTGTATGAATGTGATTAACTGTTGTATGATGCATGATGTCAACTGCCAAACATACCATGTGGTATTGATTGCGTGTTAAACTTTACGAACTTGAACTGATTGAGTATACGTGCATACTATAGGACTTGATTGATTACTTGTGAGCACATAGTTTAGCATACCGAGCAAACCAAGGTGAGTTCACACTCTTTCCAAGGCATGGGATTCCCAAGGGTTGGGATTGGGTTAATGATTTAAACGGTAACTATAACCATCCTCCGTGGGTAGGATGCCAAGATTACACACTGGACCAAATCTCTCTCATGAAGTCCCTCATTTATATCGACTTAATCGCCGAGGCCTATGGCGAGCGGGTCATTAGTTAATAACGCTATTAGGTTTAACAAACCTCACACCGTGCCAGTCGGACGGGCGTGTACTAATGGACTATGGGTAAAGGGTCAATGCTGATAGACATTGACTTAGGGCACCACTTACATTTTCGTAGTAGTCGATACGCACGGTCTAGTAACACATGGGAAGCCCCCACTAATCTTCGCAAACATGTCTGGGAGACCGCGATACGAATTAATACGACACCTGGTTTACAAAATAAACATATGATTTACAAAACGAATGCTATAACTAAACAACCAACTGTGAACTCGCTCAACTTTGTTGTTGACTCGTTGTTACATGCATTGCAGGTCGTTAGGTACTCATGGAGCTTGCACAGGGAAGCGCGGTCGTTGTGGGACATGGCAGTGTGTGCCATGCTAAAAACATTACTTTATTTCGTACTTAATACTTACATTGGGTTTTACAATTATGCTTCCGCTAAACACTTAACTACGTTTTTGATTTGAAACACCTTTCATATTGTGTGGTTGAATTTTACTTATTACTCGTTATGTTCAATATGATTGGTGGCTTGGTCCTGGTCAGTCACGCCTCCAAGCGGTGATACTCCGCATGTGGATTTTGGGGGTGTGACAGATTGGTATCAGAGCCATTGGTTATAGTGAACTTGGTTTTGATAAGGGGAAAAGTTTTTATTAAAACCAGACTATAACCTGTACAGTGCTCAACGATCCACAACGACGCTTCACTCCACGTGCAAGGCTCAACACAATAGGTGATATGGTTTATGTTATATTGCCTACTTGCTAGTTACATAGTACATTGCTCATAGAATGCTTAGACAAATGTAACAATTATTGCTTGAAACACATATGTGTGCTTACTCTCTTCTGTCATCGCACTTTCGCGAACCTTTCTCACTCATGTTTCCTTTGATATGAAGATCATGAGTGGACGCGTTAACCTAACTCAAGCCCAATTGGCGGCTTTGATCACTGAACAAGTTACTGCAGCGCTCGCAGCTGCCCAGGCAGGAGGTATAACCTGCCATCACAACTTACTCTAGGATCTTTAGATCCTACTCTTGTAACCCAACACTTGTGCTTAATTTTGTTTACTCTTACGCACACGACAGGTCAACATGCTCAGCCGCCTGTATGCACATTCAAGACATTCATGGACTGTCGTCCTAGTACTTTTAGTGGCACTGAAGGAGCTGTTGGACTCCTCCATTGGTTTGAAAAGCTCGAGTCTGTCTTCGAGATGTATGAATGCCCTGAGGCTCGTAGGGTGAAGTACGCCGCTGGTACTCTTGAAGGCACTGCGCTAACTTGGTGGAACGCGCAAGTTCAGATGCTGGGGCTGGCGGCTGCTAATGCCACCGCATGGAATGATTTTAAGGAACTGATCAAACGTGAATACTGTAGTCGTGATGACATCCACAAGCTGGAAGTGGAGTTCTTTAACCTGAAGATGACGGGGTCAGAGATAGAAGCATACACGAAATGATCCAACGAACTGGCAGTGTTATGTCCAACTATGGTGGATCCTCCCATCAAGCGCATTGAGCTGTATCTCAAAGGCTTAGTACCAGAGATTCAAAGTCACGTGACTTCTGCCAACCTTGCTACCATCCAGGATGTTACTCGTCTTGCTCATCGTCTCACAGACCAGGCAGTGGAACAGAACAAGCTGCCTAAGCGTATAGTTGCTACTGCTACTACTACTTCTGCTATTCCCAGTGACAATAAGCGAAAATGGGATGGAACCGTCAACAAGGGTTCGACTTTAGTTCAGTTCCAGGCACAGCAGCGAAAGATCAATGACTACCAGAGTCCTGTTCAGCAATCTTCTGGTAGTCAAGGGCAGGGTGGATATCGAGGAAACCTCCCGAAGTGCAACAAATGCAACAGACACCACAATGGTCAGTGCAACAGGGGTCGTTGTCAGAGATGTCTCAAGATGGGTCATGAAGCTAAGGATTGCAGGAGCTCACGACCTGCGAATCAGAACCAACAACAACAACCACCACCTCCACAGAACCAGCAGCGACAACGAGGTAACAGGGGATGCTTTCAGTGTGGAGCTGAAGGCCACTTCAAGCGGGACTGCCCCCAGTTAAATCAAAATCCGAACAACAACAACAATAATCAGGGCAATGGGAACAACAACGGGGGAAACAATGATGGAAACAATGGTTCCAGGGGTCGAGCGTTCGTGCTGGGTCAGGGTGACGCAAGGAATGATCCTAACGTAGTGATGGGTAAGTTCCTTCTCGACGACTTTTATGTTACTGTCTTATTTGATTCGGGTGCCGATACCAGTTATGTGTCTCTAAAAGTTAGTCAAATGCTTAAACGCACACCAACACTTTTGAACACCAAGCATGTCGTAGAATTAGCAAATGGTAAAAGTCTAGAGGCCACACACATAGTGCAGGGTTGTAATCTTATCCTCGCTGGTCAGACTTTCTATATCGATCTCATCCCTATAGTTCTGGGTAGTTTCGACATCTTCATTGGGATGGATTGGTTATCCCAACAACAAGCAGAGATCCTTTGCAAAGAGAAGATTGTTCGTATTCCCCGTTCTGGTAAAGAACCTCTCGTGATTCAAGGCGACAAGAGTGGTGCTGTTGTGGGCATCATCTCCTTTCTTAAGGCCCAGAAGTGTTTGCGAAAGGGCCACACCGCTATTTTAGCACTCGTTACTGACGCATCAATGAAAGAGAAGAAGATATAGGATATTCCAGTTGTACGCGACTTTCCTCAAGTGTTTCCTGAGGAATTACCTGGTCTACCGCCTCATCGCCAGGTCGAATTCCAAATCGAGCTAGCTCCTGGAGCAGCGCCCATAGCTCGAGCACCTTATCGCTTAGCTCCAACCGAACTGGAAGAACTGTCCAAACAATTGCAAGAACTTTTGGATAAAGGTTTTATTCATCCTAGCTCTTCGCCTTGGGGAGCTCCAGTATTGTTTGTGAAGAAGAAAGACGGTACCTTCTGTATGTGCATAGATTACCGCGAACTAAACAAGGTGACCGTAAAGAATCGCTATCCTCTTCCACGCATTGACGACTTGTTCGACCAGTTGCAAGGGTCGAGCTACTATTCAAAGATTGATCTGAGGTCAGGATACCATCAACTGAGAGTCCGGGACGAGGACGTCTCCAAAACAGCATTCAGAACACACTACGGCCATTACGAGTTTCTGGTCATGCCATTCGGGTTAACAAACGCGCCTGCAGTCTTCATGGACCTTATGAACAGAGTGTGCAAGCCTTACTTGGATAAATTTGTGATTGTATTCATCGACGACATTCTGATCTACTCTAGGAGTCGGGAGGAACACGAGCAGCATTTACGACTCATTTTGGAACTCCTTCGAGCAGAACAGCTGTACGCCAAGTTTTTAAAATGCGACTTTTGGCTTCGTGAAGTCCACTTTCTAGGCCACGTGGTAAACAAGGATGGGATTCATGTTGATCCATCTAAGGTAGACTCGATTAAGAACTGGCCTGCACTTCGCACACCAACGGAAATTTGCCAATTCTTGGGTTTGGCAGGTTACTACAGGAGGTTCATCGAGGATTTTTCCAAGATTGCGCAACCTCTCACTTTACTAACTCAGAAAGGAGTCACTTACCATTGGGGTGAGCCACAAGAATCTGAATTTCAGCACCTAAAGGATAGGCTCTGTAGCGCACCTATTCTCTCATTGCCAGAGGGCACAGACGATTTTGTGGTCTATTGCGATGCATCCATTCAGGGTCTTGGATGTGTGTTGATGCAACGTGACAAGGTCATAGCCTACGCCTCACACCAACTTAAAGTTCATGAAAGGAACTACACTACACACGATCTGGAGCTGGGAGCTGTTGTCTTCGCACTCAAGATATGGAGACATTACTTGTACGGTACCAAGTGCACCATTTACACCGATCACAGGAGTCTCGAGCATATCTTCAAGCAGAAAGAGTTGAACATGCGACAACGTCGATGGGTCGAGCTTTTAAATGATTACGAATGTGCCATCAAGTACCATCCAGGCAAAGCCAATGTCGTGGCCGACGCCCTCAGTCGAAAGGATACTACACCTAGGCGCGTGCGAGCCTTACAACTCACCATTCAATCTAGTCTTCCTACACAGATACGAGATGCTCAGGTAGAAGCATTGAAACTAGAAAACGTCAGGGCTGAAGCTCTACGCGGCTCAAGGCAACGATTAGAACAAAAGGAAGACGGTGCCTATTACGTAACAGGACGCATCTGGGTCCCACACTATGGCAATCTACGAGAACTTGTAACGGATGAAGCACATAAGTCTCGATACTCGGTACATCCTGGTTCAGATAAGATGTACCACGATCTCAGAACTACGTATTGGTGGCCTAGCATGAAAGCTCACATAGCAACTTACGTTAGCAAATGTTTGACTTGTACGAGAGTCAAGACCGAATACCAGAAACCATCAGGCTTGCTCCAACAACCAGAGATTCCACAATGGAAATGGGAGCAAATTTCCATGGATTTTGTTACTGGCCTGCCTAGATCTCAACGTGGGAATGATACTATTTGGGTGATCGTGGATCGACTCACAAAATCTGCACACTTTTTGGCTATTAAGGAAACGGATAAGTTCTCCACTCTAGCAGACGTCTACCTTAAGGAAGTTGTCTCGAGGCACGGGGTGCCAACCTCTATTATTTCCGATCGTGATGCACGTTTTACTTCTGAACTGTGGCAAGCAATGCACAAGTCCTTTGGCTCACGATTAGACATGAGCACAGCTTACCACCCGCAAACGGATGGGCAGTCTGAACGCACCATCCAAACCCTAGAAGACATGCTGCGGGCATGTGGAATCGATTTCGGCAACGGCTGGGAAAAACATCTCCCGTTAGTGGAGTTTTCGTATAACAACAGTTACCACACCAGCATTCAAGCCGCTCCATTTGAGGCATTGTACGGGCGTAAATGCCGATCACCTCTTTGTTGGGCAGAGGTGGGTGATAGTCAGATCACAGGTCCAGAACTGGTAGTAGACGCAACGGAAAGGATTGCACAGATACGACAACGCATGGCGGCAGCTCGTGACCGTCAGAAAAGCTACGCTAATAAGCGCAGGAAACCACTCGAGTTCCAGGTTGGGGATCGAGTGCTACTCAAAGTCTCACCTTGGAAAGGTGTAGTTCGTTTTGGCAAACGAGGCAAGCTCAATCCGCGATATGTTGGACCGTTCAAAATCATTGAGAAAATAGGCAAGGTGGCCTACAAACTAAACCTGCCAGCAGAACTCAGTGCAGTTCACAACGTTTTTCACGTGTCAAATCTGAAGAAGTGTCTGTCAGATGAGACCCTCATAGTTCCTTTGAAGGAGCTCACTATCGATGATCAGTTGCGATTCGTCGAGGAACCAGTTGAAATCACAGACCGAGACGTCAAGGTCCTCAAGCACACCAGAATACCTCTTGTTCGAGTTCGTTGGAACTCCCGTCGTGGCCCAGAGTTTACCTGGGAACGAGAAGATCAAATGAAACTCAAGTATCCCCAGTTGTTCGGAAACAGTGCAACCACTACTGAGGCTGAAGCTACTACAGAATTTCGGGACGGAATTCCAAATCAACGGGGGGATGATGTGACACCCCAGGAAAACCAAAAAACAACACAACACAACTAGCTTCCTCAGTAACCACGTGCTAAATTTCGGGACAAAATTTCTTTCAAGTTGGGGATAATGTGACAACCCGAGTTTTCAAGGTCTCTATTTGACTTAATCTTGTACTTATTGTTAAGTGTGTTATATATATATATATATATGTGGTGTGCATTATATTTGAAGTGTAGGTTAATATTATATTTAGAATTAATATTTTGTTGTTTAATTAAAACATGCCAAACACCCCCTCACGAAATCACCCCAGCCGAAAACACCCACCCACCCACGAAAACACAAGGTGTTTTCATCCACCTTCTGGCCAACGAAAACAGAATGGGCTTTGGCCCAGTAACATCCGGTTATAATATTTTGTTCATAGCCTTTACGCAAAAGTTAATCAGAAAACCCTAACCACCTCTCACATTCTCTCTCTCATTTCCTTTGAACCCGACGGCTGCCTTCACCTAGTTCAAAATCAGATCCCCTTCATGCGATCATTCCGTGTTCGGTTAGTGATTTATTTGCTTAAGTCTGATTGCATTTCTGAATGTATGCTTATACTGTAAATGTGTCCTTGACTGAGATACATCTGAGAAGTGATTTTGTGACTCTATGCAAATTGTGATGTTGATTTAGGGTGTTAATGTTATGAAGATTGTAACGAGTAATCTTGTTTCTATTTGAACTGAATGGATGATATATTGCAAGATGATGTAGTTTATTGTATGTGATGAATCGATATTACTGCATGTTGGACTTGATGATCATAACAAACATTACTGAGGTTGAATGATATTCGAATTGTAAGTATGATTGTATTGTGTTTTAGTAAAGTGTGCATTGTATTAAGTGTTCTGGTTGATCGACTATACATCGAAGCCGTCGAAACTGTTAGTGATGACTAGGGTTGCGGATGTATGAAACTGTTGGTGATGATTATTGTTCTTGTCTGACGAAAACCCTCCACCCAACGAAAACCCTATATCAACGAAAACACCTTGGGGATTTCGTCGCCCAAGTGTTTTCGTCCAAAGGGATTTCGGTCCAAAGGGATTTCGGTCCAAAGGGATTTCGGTCCAAAGGGATTTCGGCCCAAGGGATTTCGGCCCAAGGGATTTCGGCCCAAGGGATTTCGCCAAACATGTGTTTTCGCCACATGTATTTTCGTTGTGTGTTATGGCACAGTAACTCTGTTAAAGTTTATTAACTCTGTTAGTTCAGCAAACTCAGTTAATTATCAGTTCTGTTAGATGTTAACTCTGTTATGTCTGTTAAGTGGTTAACCCTGTTAAGTGTTAACTGTGTTATGTATGTCAGTTACGTTAAGTATGTTAACTGGGTTATATTAACTATGTTATGTAAGTTAAGTTCATTATGTATGATAACTCTATTGATTCTGATTAACTCTGTTATGCATGTGAACTATGCCAAGTGTATTAATCCAGTTAAGTGCGGTAACCTCGTTAAACCCATTAACACCGTTAGTTATGTTAGTGGATGATATTGTTAGATTAAACTGAGAAAGCCTTTATGTGAAACATGGATTGTATCAATGTGATTAACTGTTGTATGATGCATGATGTCAACTGCCAAACATACCATGTGGTATTGATTGCGTGTTAAACTTTACGAACTTGAACTGATTGAGTATACGTGCATACTATAGGACTTAATTGATTACTTGTGAGCACATAGTTTAGCATACCGAGCAAACCAAGGTGAGTTCACACTCTTTCCAAGGCATGGGATTCCCAAGGGTTGGGAATGGGTTAATGATTTAAACGGTAACTATAACCATCCTCCGTGGGTAGGATGCCAAGATTACACACTGGACCAAATCTCTATCATGAAGTCGCTCATTTATATCGACTTAATCGCCAAGGCCTATGGCGAGCGGGTCATTAGTTAATAGCGCTATTAGGTTTAACAAACCTCACATCGTGCCAGTCGGACGGGCGTGTACTAATGGACTATGGGTAAAGGGTCAATGCTGATAGACATTGACTTAGGGCACCACTTACATTTTCGTAGTAGTCGATACGCACGGTCTAGTAACACATGGGAAGCCCCCACTAATCTTCGCAAACATGTCTGGGAGACCGCGATACGAATTAATACGATACCTGGTTTACAAAACAAACATATGATTTACGAAACGAATGCTATAACTAAACAACCAACTGTGAACTCACTCAAGTTTGTTGTTGACTCGTTGTTACATGCCTTGCAGGTCGTTAGGTACTCATGGAGCTTGCACAGGGAAGCGCGGTCGTTGTGGGACATGGCAGTGTGTACCATGCTAAAAACATTACTTTATTTCGTACTTAATACTTACATTGGGTTTTACAATTATGCTTCCGCTAAACACTTAACTACGTTTTTAATTTGAAACACCTTTCATATTGTGTGGTTGAATTTTACTTATTACTCGTTATGTTCAATATGATTGGTGGCTTGGTCCTGGTCAGTCACGCCTCCAAGCGGTGATACTCCGCGTTTGGATTTTGGGAGTGTGACAAGAGGTCTGTCTGGACAATCATTTCTAAAGCCCTAACCCTTATGGGCTTGATCCTTTCTTTTTGACTCAGGGCATCAGCGACCACATTCGCCTTCCCTGGGTGATACTTGATTTCGCAATCATAATCATTCAACAGCTCTACCCAGCGTCTCTGCCTCATGTTAAGTTCTTTCTGATTAAATATGTGCTGTAAGCTCTTGTGATCAGTGAAAATTGTACATCTCGTACCATACAAATAATGTCGCCAGATCTTCAATGCAAACACCACCGCGCCCAATTCCAAATCATGGGTGGTGTAATTTTTCTCGTGAACCTTCAACTGTCGTGACGCATATGCTATGACCTTCTGGCGCTGCATCAGCACGCAACCCAAACCCTGACGGGAGGCTTCACAATATGCCACGAAGTCGTCCGTTCCTTCGGGTAGTGATAAGATCGGTGCGTCACAAAGTTTGTTTTTCAATAACTGAAACGCTTCCTCTTGTTTGTCACCCCAATCAAACTTCTTTTCTTTCTGTGTGAGTGCGGTCAGGGGTTGAGCGATTTTGGAGAAATCCTCAATGAACCTTCGATAATAACCAGCAAAACCTAAGAACTGTCGGATCTCGGTTGGCGTCTTGGGAGTTTCCCAATCCTGGATTGCCTCGATCTTTGTGGGATCAACATGAATTCCCATTCCATTAACCACATGTCCAAGAAATTAGACTTCACGCAGCCAAAACTCACACTTCGAGAACTTAGCGTATAACTTCTCCTTTTAAGTAGCTCTAGAACAGCTCTTAAGTGATGTTCGTGCTCGTCCTTCGTCTTCGAGTAGATCAGAATGTCGTCGATAAACACGATCACAAACTTGTCCAAGTACGGCTTGCAGACTCGGTTCATTAGGTCCATGAAAACTGCCGGTGCGTTTGTCAGCCCAAACGGCATAACTAGGAACTCGTAATGTCCATAACGAGTCCTAAAGGCCGTTTTCGGGATACTTTCCTCTTGTATCCTTAGCTGATGATATCCTGATCGAAGATCGATCTTTGAATAAAAGCTTGAACCTTGCAACTGGTCGAACAGGTCATCAATCCTTGGCAAAGGATATCTATTCTTGATGGTCAACTTGTTAAGCTCGCGGTAGTCTATACAAATACGAAAACTACCGTCCTTCTTTTTAACAAACAGAACCGGAGCTCCCCAAGGTGAGAAGCTTGGTCTAATGAATCCTTTATCCAACAGCTCCTGGAGTTGCGTTGACAACTCCTGCATCTCTGAAGGTGCAAGTCTATAGGGTGCCTTAGCTACAGGCGCGGCGCCTGGAACCAAGTCAATGTGGAACTCGACTTGCCTTTGAGGTGGCAATCCCAGCAAGTCTTCTGAAAAGACTTCAGGGTATTCTCTTATGACCGGAATGTCTTCTATTTTTAGTTCCGCGGCCTCTTTATCCACGATGTGTGCCAAGAATGCAACACATCCCTTCTGTAAACACTTTCTAGCTTTCAGACAGCTAATAATTCTTAGTGGCGTATCACGCTTCTCTCCGTGCACTACGATCGTTTCTTCATCCGTCATAGGGATGCGGATGGTCTTCTCGTGGCAAACAATCTCGGCCTTGTTGCTCGATAACCAATCCATTCCTACTACCACGTCGAAGCTTCCCAACTCGACAGGCAGTAGATCTAGCGTAAACTCGTGTCCTCCCAATTCTATCGCGCATCCTCTGATAACTTCTCCCATTTCAATTAGTTTTCCATTGGCCAATTTGATCGAGTACGGAACGTCTAACTTACTAGTGGCCAACCCAAGTATATTCTTAAATTCTAACGATACGAAACTATAATCGGCACCAATATCAAACAGAACAGATGCAAAACGTTGGTTTATAGGGAATGTACCGGTGACAACGTTTGGATCCTGGCGCGCTTCCCTTGCGCCAATGTTAAAGACTCTTCCCTGTGCTTGGTTTAATTTTGGGAATTCCCTCTTAAAGTGCCCAACGTCCCCACAATTGAAGCATCCTGGCCCTCGGCCATTCCCATTTCCATTCCCGCCTCGATTTCCGTCTGCTCCCCGGTTACCAGCTTGATTTGCAACATTCCCACGATTACCACCACGGTTGTTGTTATTGAAACCCCTTTGGCCACCCTGGCCTAAACCAACCCAGCAAGTATCCTTCAAGTGGCCAATTTTCCCACAAGTTTCACATTTTCTCAATCCACACTGGCCATAATGATGGCGCTGGCATGTATTACACTTGGGCAGAGTGCCCATGTAGCCTTTTGTTTTGGCTCTGGCCGGCGTGCTCGACTCACCCTTCTTGCTCACATTGCTTGTACCCTGCTTGAAGTTGGAAAATTTTCGTTTGTTTTCACCAAACGATTCAACATGTGTTTCCTTTTTCTTCTGATCAGAAACTGAGAACTTGTTCAATCTAATGGCTTCGTCAGTAAGCGCCACACTTAGGTCGATTGCTTCCGTAATCATTGCAGGCTTGGATGTGGTAACCATACTCATGATTTGGGGACCCAATCCCCAGATGAACCTCTCAACACGTTTAAACTCGGGTGTGACCATGTACGGCACGACGTGAGATAAATCATGAAATCTTTGAACATATTCTGCAATGTTGGGACCATCCATTCTCAGATGCCAGAACTCAGTCTCTAACTTCTGTATTTCAGCACGCGAGCTGTACTTCTTCCTCATTAACTCTTTTAACTCGGCCCATGTTAACGCATAAGCAGCAGCTTCTCCTAAAGTTTGCACCTGCAGATTCCACCACGATAGGGCTCCATCCAGAACCAGCCCTAAGATGTAGGTCACTTGTTTCTCGGGAGCGCATTTGCTCATTCTTAGGACAGAGTCTGTCTTTTCAGCCCACCTAACAAATGCAACAGCACCTCCAGTGCCGTTGAAATTCACGGGCTTACAGTCGAGGAACTGCTTATAGGTGCACCCTGCACATACGTTAATATTTACAAATGGTATTAGCGGACGTGCTATAAATATTCAAATGTATGGTAATATGTCTCAAACGACTTAACATTACCATTGGGTGGGTTGTTATTGCCGTTGTTGTTCGAAATACTCCCGCTGGTTCCTCCTTGGGAGGCTGCATACTGTGCTATAGCGGCGGCAATTATCCCTTGGAGTTTTGCCTGGGTAGTAGGCATGCGTACTTCGCGTCTTGGTGGCATCTTCTAAAAGATGATCATGTAGGTCAGGTTATAGTAAGTATAATAAGAATGTATATATAGTAGCATTCATCAATCACATAACATCTCATGTTATAAATTAAAACATATAACCCACAAAGCATGTAGTGAGAACGTTGCCATTGAGCTTCATTAATCACGACCACAACAGTGTTTTACAAGTTTAATAGTACATCACATGTCAAAGTAAGATCGTGGGGCTACATCACCCCCAAAAGTACAAATCTGTCTACACCTATCATATACAAAAAGTGTGATCTCTCAAAGGCTTCGTAAGCTGGCTCAATAACGACCTTCTCACCAAAAGATCGACCTGCATAAAACCAAAAACGCCTATGCTGATGGCGGAGGAGGAGGAGGAGGAAAATGAGAGAAAAGTAAACGACGCATGTGTAACCAGTCCTCCTCTAAGGCGCGAAAGGCGCGCAGCAAATATGCTATCTGCTGCTCAGAAGTCCAAAAGCGAGCGTCTGAATCGGGGAAAGTGGACGAGGAGCGTGTGGTGCTGCAAATGGGGTCTGACAATGACAAGATGGACGTGGAGCTCTCTCCAGATCCTGAATACGACGCGTCAATGCATCCTGCTGTATCATCAAAGAAGTGAGGATGTCCTCCATAGAGTAGCCAACATGGTACGGGTGGTACAGATCAGACAGTGGCATGATAGGGGGCGTAGTCCATAAAAATGGCTCGCTCGACGGTATGAAAGATGGTGCAGTAAGTGGTGCAACATGAGGTAACTGAGGTGTGAACGGTAAAGATGATGACAGCATGGGTGGAACAGGAACAGGCGGCTGCCTAGATGACCCCTCTCCAGGACGGGGTGGCGGTATGTCCTGAAGGAACGTGATAGGTAGATCAGTACGGTGAACATCCGTGGTGTGTGGGAGAAACAAGGGAATATCAGTGGGTACAGAAACAGGTGCTACTGGAGGTGTAACAGGTACCACAAATGGTGGGTAATCATTATCGTCAATCCACCCGTTACAGGTGTCGGCGTAACGTGGATCTATAAGAGTAGCAAAAGGTGCACGGTCAAACAGTACCGGCACGGGATCAGGAAATGGTGCATCAACAACAGGATCATCTATCAAGGGTGGAGCAACAGCGGGAAGATCTGCTACGGGTATATCCTCAACAAGAGGTGCAACAGCTGGTGCACCATCATGGACAGGGTCATGCTCTAATGCAGGGTTAGGAACAACTACAAGCTCTGGGGCCACAGCAGGCTCCGGGTCAACAAGATCCATATCAAAATCAGCAGGGATGTCAAGCAAAGGATCAATAGGATCTACGGGCGCCTCTAGGGGCTGATCTATGTGAATAAACTCAATATCGTGGTCAGGATCGAAATCAGGGGGAAAGACCGGCTCAAAAGCGTCATCGACCTCGTGGTCAAACTCGAACTCGTGCGATGGACCGGGTGCAGCTGACATCGCCATGTCAGGGTCAGAAGAGTGAGGCTGCACACCATGGTCGTGCAACGATGCAGATGCCACAGACTCCAATGAGTCCGGGACAGGCGAACCAACAGGAAGCTCCTCTATAGGGGCCTCAGCAATGGGAAGAATAACGTCAGCATCAATAGGGGCCCCGCCCTCATAGTCAGCCTCAGGCGGATCCTCCTCAAACAGATCGATGGCGTCATCAGAAGCGACACCGAGTGGCATATCTGCCATAGGGAAAACAGCAAGTGGTACAGGAGCAGGGATCACCGCAAGAGGTAAATCCCCAGCAAGAATGCCATCAGCAGGCTCAACTCCGATGTCTGGCAGCGCGAATGGCTGAAAATCTTCATCGTCTGTGCTGGTGGTGTCTGATGTGTAGACCTCTCGTTCTGACGAAATCTCGTCATCTGACACGATCGCCATGGGGTCTAGTGTGTCCGATACTCCTGTGTCTGACGATGAAACCATGACGTCTGTAACACAATCACATATATGCACATATATCAATCATAAAGTCAAATAAACATGTTAGCCACAATAAAGCAAGCAAGTAATCATCCTAGTCTTCCCAGACTACCCTCCCAGCCTCTCAGACTGAACTTCCTAACCTCTCAGACTAACTCCCTAGTCTCTAAGACCAACCTCCCAGTCTCTAAGACTAAATCCCTGGTCTCTAAGGCCAATCCTCCCAGTCTCTAAGACTAATTATCCCTGGTCTCTAAGGCCAATCCTCCCAGTCTCTAAGATTAATTATCCCTGGTCTCTAAGACCAATCCTCCTAGTCTCTAAGACTAAATCCCTGGTCTCTAAGACCAATCCTCCCAGTCTCTAAGACTAATTATCCCAGCCTCTAAGGCTGATCCTCCCTCAGTCTCTAAGACTGATCCTCCCTCAGTCTCTAAGACTGAAATATATAAATTTTGAAAAAGTGTATTTGTGCCTTTTATTTGTAAAAATGTTTTGTATCCTGGATCTGGACGTTATAGTGTATGCAATGTAAAAATATTTTCGTGAGAGCCCTAGTGATCATAGTCTAGACTCGAGAAAGAATCCTAGTTCGCTATGATCGATGCTCTAATACCAAGCTGTCACACCCTGGCTTTGCGGAAGCATGGGTTTATTTTGGTGTGACTTCTTAATACCATAGCAAATATCATAACCATGCTATATGAAATAAAACATATGATGTTCATCCATTCATCAAGTTTTTAAAAGTAAACACGACAACATTGTTTAAAAGTCGACACTTAAAACAGATTACGATATGACATAATTTAAAATGTGTTCACAAGACACAACCAAAGGACATGAATAAAAACACAGTTTAAGACTTGTAACCCGTCCAGGCAAAGGTCACATTTCCTAAACTCGGATGACATCATTATTCCTACGCAGCTTGACGAGAGTGCATACCTTCCCAGATCCCCTAGTTTCCTGAAATACATGTAGTTTGAAAAATCAACAAAAGTTGAGCGAGTTCATGTAAAAGTGAGTATGTATAAACCTTTGTAGTATGTATGAAAATCCCTGGTATGTAGCAATTAAGGAAAAAGAGATCACCATTGGGTTGCAAAGCCAATGATATGTGTGAAGTGATGCAGGAAGACTCAAACCTAGCAGATTTTTGCGTCGGGCTCAAAGTCACCCCATGGTCCGTACTGTGGACTCAGGAGTTGGGCTCGCTACACCCAATAGATCTACCGCTCATGACCCTCGGTCCTACAACGAGGATTAATGGCCTCAAGTTCCACCTACCCACTCACATGATCTAAGTAGTATATCCTCCTTAAGCTAACCATACCATGTATAAAAGTGTCTGTAATTACTGTAACATGTATTCCACCCCCGATGTATAAAAACTGAAAACAGTTAAGAGAAAAGGGGGACATGAACTCACAGAAGTGCGTATCCTGAAACGTAAGTCTCCAACTCAACCTGCTGCGTGACGAACTACACGTACTAATGCCTATTAGACGGATGGCCGTGCCTTGGCTTAGGGTTTAACGTTTTTGGAGAAATAGTTAGGTAACTATTTCGTATTCGTACTTCTCATTTATTTTATAAGTATATTCCTTCCCAAGGATGGGGGTTTTTATACATGTACACGTTATAATTCCGAAAAATATATTTTAAGTCCCACTTAGAAAAATATATTTTTAATCACTTGTCTAAAATATTTTAATTCCAAAATATACATATTTTTCCCAAAAATATTATATTCACCTCATACATTTTCCAAAATAATATGTTATCAAAATATACATATAAGAGTATTTTTCAGAAATACTACATAAGTTACATTTTTAAAGTTCGCGTTGTAATAACAATACCGGTGTAACTTAAATATTTATTTGTGAGAGCATTGGTATTATTTTGGAGTTGTAATTTCATGATATTTTCAAGTTATATTATTTTTATCCTAAAAATAATATATATCTAGTTCACCAAATAATCAAGTAATCACACAAGCGTCTTATTATAAAATATATATATTCTAGATATATATTTATCAAGTTTTATTTATGAAAATCCACCTCCAGTACTTGGTAATTTTTGAAATAAAAATTATGACGAAGTTTATTTTGAAAACCAAGTTAAAAATATATTTGTAAACATTTGTTAGAAAAATATTTCTAAGTGTTGAAATTCTAGAAAAATTTCGCCAGAGTTTCCTTTGTAAATGGAGGCGTCCACGCTTACTAGCGTATCATTTTCTTTTGAAAAATCATTCAAACAATTTATCAACCAACAATAGACAAATCTTTAATCATCAACTTGACCAAAAATAAACATGAACCATAAACTTGTGAACTTGAAAGTTTGTAAAAATATGTAGTAAGTTACCAACATATTTAGTAGGTCTTGTTATCTTTAAAAATAAGATTAGTTTCTTACAAACTTTATTTTTAAAGAATTTGAAGTTTAACAACTTCTAGTCATGATTTACAAAAATATTTCATTGTTATATTTCCTTGTTACACAAGTGTTCACACACTTGTTTACTTACTAAAAATGTATTTAATTCACACAAGATCCAGGTTTTAACAAGACTAGTATTTTTCACTTGGTTCTTCCGAAAAACCACTTGTAGATCTTTAGATCTACAAGTTTATAACCTTATTTTTCAAGAAAAATTACATTTATTCGTGTTCAAGGTTCATGTATGGATGGTCTCATCATCCTTCATATTTCTAACATTTACATCTTACTAGTTCATGTTCTTAAACATGATCTAGCAAGCCTAGATGATGCTCCATCCTACTTCAACTAACAAACAACATCAAATAATCATAACTACACAAGATCAACATGATTTACCCATATATCTTCTCTTTATCCACTCTTTACCCTTTATGTTCAAGACTTAGATTATGTTCATTAGTATTTCTTAACATTTAATCATTCTATCATCTATTAACCACTAAATAAAAGAACAACATAAAGTTTTAGAACACTTACTACTAGCACAAGGCTAGGGGAGAAACAAGGCGTAAAAGTGGTGGATAAAAGAAAACTAGAGTGGTCTTTGAACTTCCGAGTGCACCAATCTTGTTTGTTGAACCTCTTGCACCTTTGAGTGTATGGAAAATGGCTTGAACAAGACTTGATGGTGGGTGTATGGTGGTGATGGTGTTTGGCCGTGAGGGAGGGAGAAGGGAAGGAGAGTTTGTGTGGTTTGTTGAGTGTTTGATGAAAGAGAATGGTTATCTTCTAAACATATTTATAAACCAAGTTTCACTAATATCCTTCATGTAATATGTCTTCTAAATATCCAACAACAACAATTAAATAATCAAGGAAATGCAAGGGTGGGTCACCCTTGTGGTGACCGTCGAGTAGGGGGGGTAGGGGGGGTTGGGTTGTAATGTGTTGGTAATTATCTAGTTAAGTTCTAATGCATTTAGTTAGTGTATTAAGTGTGTTATGTAATATAAGGTGTGTTAGGGTGTTCGGGGACCCTAACTAGCTCAGAAAAGTAAAAACAATGTGTTTGGCAATATTTTTATGTTCCGGGTAAAGTCCGGTTGTTCGGTTGGATATTGATCCGTTAAAGTGTTAAATAAAGATTTAAAGTGTCTTTTATATTGTTTTTAGTGACACATTAAATTACCAACACTTTGGAAAGTGTCTAGGACTATTTTGCCAAGCTTTTGCACTTTACTAGCATTGTTAAATGCTGAATTTTGGTTAACTAGTGCAGAATTCTGCACTTTAAGTATGTTTTAGGCACTTCCAGGCACGATAACTATCACCTAGTGACGCAGTTTTATGGTCCTTACCTCCCTACACTCACTACTAGTGTAGTACTTTATTCCCGGCTCATACTGGCCTCAAAAATATTGTCTGTCTAGGTGCTGGCATTGTCAGCATGTTTTTATGGTTATCCACTCACTGTGCTAACTGTGCTTTGTGCATCAAGTTTGTCACTAATGTTTGTGTGTAATAAATAGAGTGACAGTATAAAATGTGATGTATGAGTAGGTATGTTTCAGAAAACAGAAAGCAGTTTAATCACAGTTTTAATCAAGCACAGTCATTAAGCACAAATTAAATATTAATTTAGTGTACGGATACCTGTAAATGTGAGGGTTGTCACATTAGGTAACATTATTAGACATGTTAAGGCATATAATACTTGTCATAGGACTAGTTAGGCGGTCCGAACGCGTTTTACGCGAACGACACGTTAAAGTAGCGTAAGCTACCTAAACAGGCCATATTGGGTCGTAAGCACTTAGGTTAGGTTTCGTTTTAGAATGTAGGCTTTGTTAAACCATATTACATGAGTTCCTATACTCATTTGGTTTACGAAACCTCATTTTATCCGATCCTCCGATTTAGGTCCGTTTATTAATGTAGTTACCCATATTAGGTGCCGTTTGATTTCCGTGATCCCTCTAGCTTTGCTTGGTTATTATCCAAAGACTATTGAGCAATTTCAAGTGAGTACATATATGACAACCCGTACTCTCGTTGTCAAGAGAAGGGCATTTTAGTAATACGCACATTCATTATTATTATTGCTCTTATTATTACTAGTATTATTAAGTATTTACAAAATAATAGCACACGCGATTAGAAATTTAATTACGCACCATGGTTATGTTTTAAAATAACCGGGCCGATATAGTTGAACGAGACGCGCAATCATTTGACTGGTCCATGCACTTGGGCTAGGCCCAACCCCAACCCCAACCCCAATCCTTAAACCTTAACCCTAGACTTATATAACACAACTTATACCTTTCACCCTCTTATTCTTAAACCCTAATCTCAAATAATTGTGCAGCCACACAAACACGCCCCATTTCTCATTCTCTCTGAACTCCGATCATCGGAGGTGACCTCCGGCGGTACACTAGTGTCGACCGTATTCCGGCAGCTGCACCCACACTCCTCTGAACCTCCTTCTCCTTCGGCTGTACACTCAACCTTAACCTCCTGTTCTTCCTAAAACCCCTCCCACAACAACAACCTGCACTCCTCTCTCTCTCATTTCAAACCAGCAGACAATCACCCCACACCCTCCCTTTTGATCTGTGTGACGGTCGACCGCCACCACCACTGTCTGGTGGTGGCACGATGACGAAGCAGGAGAGATAGAAACATAGATGAAGGCGGAGATAGTTTCAGCGATGGAGGCGGTGGTGCGAAGTCGAACGGTGGCGGCAGCGGCGCCACCGTCTGCGGCAGAGCAGCAGAGGTGAACCAGCGACGATGGTGCTTCTGGGTTTAATACGGGTCTGACCGAAGATGATGATGTGACGACGGCGTGAAGTCTGGGCCGATAGGCATGACAAACAGGAACAGTGGTAACATTCACATCCTTCCTGTCCTTCTCACCTCTCGGCCAGTGGGTATATGTCAAAAGGATCTCGTGTTTTTCATTTCGCAGCTTAAGATGATAATTTGTGAGGATCTCTGTTATATATGTAGCTATTAACTACTTGGTGGGATTCCACATATGTGTTTGTTGTGTTCCCTGTTTTAATCAATAACAAATATTCATAGTAATGATATGATTTCTTATAAACTGTTTTGGAAAATATGTTGTTATTGTTTGCATCTTTTGTGATTATTGTCATGGTCGTATGAGTATTAGGAATTTGAAATTTGGATAATGTTGACTGTTATGGCGATGTTTAACTAATGATTATTGTACATTTTTGTTGGTTCGGTGAATAAAAGAATTCATATAAAAGTTTGTTAAACTATGTACTGTTTATAAGAATGAACATGGCTGCTATTGTAATTACCTTTCATCTTTCTTGCATATTGTGGATTCTTGGTTATGAATTAGTGTAGGAATCTCATTACTATGGCATAATAGGAGTAAATAAGATTGTTGTACGTATGAATCTGATGGTTGATACATGGACTAATTGCCTCATGATTGTTTGTAGAAATGTGTGGTGAAGTTGTGATGCCAGACTTGACTAGATGATTGGTGAATAGCCTAAGTTAGAAATTTGATAGTGAAATAATATTAATAAATATCATGATTTTAGACTGAATAAATTAAGAGAGCTATAATTTGAAATTTATTGTTTTGATCTATTTTGGTGATTGTACGACATGATAAAACATGTTAAGGTAATCTGATTGGTTCGTACAACCTGGATAAGGGTTCTAGAAGCATCAGCAAGGGTTACGAGTCGAAACCTATGGTTGCGACTCGAAACCGTTATGTCGACAACTCGAAACCAGGTCATGCACATTATGAGGCTCGAGACCAGCTAGCTTGCGACTCGAGATCTCCTGGTCTCGACTCGAGACCTGACTTGAGAACTCAAGGTTTCGATTCATGCATGCATCACTCAAGACCTTCCATTTGCAACCCAAGACCTCTTGGTTGCGACTCGAGACCTCATGATCTCGAGTCGAGACCACCTGGCCTCGACTGGACTGTGTGGCTCCGTTATTGGGCCGCACCATGTGATAACATGTTTTGGATCGTGTGTTATTTGCCACAGCTTAACCGGACTATGAGCTGCTACTGTTTAAATGCTCATATGTTAAGATAGGCCCAATAACGTATATGCTAGTATAACGTGCATGCTATGTGTTAGATTACGTGTAGGATTATACGTGACACTACTTGCATACGAACCTAACGAGTATCAATAACCATAATAGGGTATGGTTGGCCAACATAACACAAGAAAAATTGTCTGCCGAGCAAACCAAGGTGAGTTCACACGCTAAAAGCATGCGTCCCAGGGAGGGACACGAACAAACTGCCATCCTTAAAGATTACTTTCAATTAATATTTCCGGGGGAAAATGCAAATGGGTACTTTTAAATTACTATCTCCAGGGGAGATACGTTTGGATACTATTTATAAATCACAACTAGCAAAACTAAACGAATCTCTATCATGTAAAGTCCCTACTTATAGTACCGATTAATCGCCGGGGGTGAACGGGTTATTAGTTGATAGCGCTATTAGGTTTGACAACCTCACACCGTGACCGGGGGAGATCGGGCGTGAACTGGTATACCTTGCATCTTGGTCAATGACGATAGACATTGACTCGGGGCACAAAATCTTCTCGTCAATAGTTTCGGTAACGCCAGTTTAGTAAGCTTTCATATGGGGTAGCTCCCCATGACGTGATTATAAATGCTTTATCTAAACAACTTACGTTTTCGAAAAACTAAAACTGGACAACTCGTGAACTCGCCAACATTATGTTGATACCGTACTGCATGCTTTGCAGGTTGCTCGATACAGTTTAGGATGGACATTGCAATCGGCTGGAGTGCGTGGTTTGTAAGTTCATAACTATTAAACTTGTGGTTTTAAATTACGATATGTATTCTTTTCCTTTCCGCTGCAACTTAAACTATGTTTTGAAAAATTTAAATTGGTCGCTAATTATACCATTACTTATAATAATAACCAAACGGTTCAAAATAATTAGTGGCTGGATCCTGGTCAGTCGCACGCCTCGCGGAGGTACTCCGCATGTGGAATTGAGGGTGTGACAGATTGGTATCAGAGCCATTGGTTATAGTGAACTGGGTTTAAGATATAAAATATTTTTAAGACGAAAAATGTTTTTATATGAAAACCAGACTATAACCGTTCTTAAATCAAAACCACAACCACACCACACTCCAGATTGCAAGGTTCGTCAGATTCAGGTACTCCCATAGGTAAATATAGTCATCGGCATTTACTTGTGCACAACATATATGTGTAAATGTGTATATATATATATATATGTATTTAGCATATGTGCGTAAATATGTAGTTGTATATTTAGTACTCAACACTGTGAATCATACGAAAACTACGCAAACCTGATATGCGCTAAGCAGGAGTGGATTCTCCTCACCTTGATGCAAAACCACAACACGCTGAGGGCAAGGAACTAGTTATTCCAAGTCCTCGTCCATGTATTCCCTGATGTCATCCCTGGATTAGAATGAATCAACGCGGTGAACGTTTATTCGATATACCTGCGTAGGAGAAGCCTGCTATGAACCGCATAGGGAGGTTATGAGAACGAATCGAAAAGGGGAGCCACCCCTATATCATGGGATATTAGAAGAAGCGACGACGCCATCCGCATCCTTTTTACTTGCGTATTTCTTTTCCCGACTTACGTAGTGAGGCTTGTTCCCTCATTCGACTGATCACCTGGATTCTTGAAGCAATCTAGTATGTCTACACTTTTCGGTTCTCTGTTTGCACGTCTCGAACATGAGAAGCATGCGTGGTGTATGCTTCTCATTGCAATGCCGACCATCGCCCCACATTTTCCACCGATCACGAAGCTAGTTCCCCAAATCCCTCGTTACGTGGAGAAAGCTTGTTCCAGTTTAACCTTGTACCTCAGCACGCCCCGAGAACCCAACAACTTGATATCTTTCTTACAAATCGGCATATTTGGAGGCGTGACATGACGAAGACACGAACCAATCAAACCACTGACGAGCACTATGACCTAGATGTTTACCTTATCCTTCACTTGCCAGGACCGTTATTCTTTGACGACTTCTCTGATTTCGTGACTCCCTTCGCTAGTTTTCATATGAATCAACATTTATTGCTCAAGATGGTACCCTCACTTCTATCGTTTCTTTATCACGACATCCACATTTCATCATATAGAAACCTTGACCAGATTTCTCCTCGGTTTAGTGAATTCAGCAAGCTCGACCTTTAGTCGACAACCTTCTCAAATCCCTCAAATTTGGATACGCGTTACTTCAATCGTACTTTTTCGAAAACCTGTTTCCGCATTTTCACATTCACAACCCCTTGACGACGCAAGCGCTATTTCGAGCTCATTCGCACGACTTAGAACCATCCACTAGAACTTGATTTCCTACCGGTTTGAGAAATCACACCCTGCCAGACATCTCAGTAGATCCTAAAACCTGCAAACCTCATCGACGGAACACTCCTTATCGACAAGCGACGTTCTTTAATTCTAACTGCAGACAACGTGTGTACGACCAGCTACTTCGTCGACATCAGATGAATCCTTATTTGCCGATCCCAAAGCCCTCATGTTTTGCCTCAAGTTTGAACGCATCGATTGCGACTATCCTTCTTGCAAGTTCTCGCTACGTACGTTATGTTTCACGGATTCCATGATCCTTATCCTACTCTACCCTATACAAATCTCCGTTTGGACGAATTACTTCCTACGAATGTTTCTCGTTGGAGCAACGAGCCAAGGATACCCCGGGGGTAACGAGTATCGCAAGCACTGTTCTTCGAACTCGATACGATCAACACCTAGTTACGACATTTGAATTTATCCCATCCTGTCAAGATTCGAGGCCTGTTTCCTTCGATGACATCTGAACCTACTTTGAGAACCCGTGGGGATCTGAACGACTCCTACGTCTTACCTTGGAACTTCTACGACATAAACCGCTTCACGCTAAATTTTCAACGCGCGACTTTCGACGTCACAAGGCCCGCTTTTCGATCACTTGCGCCTCTCGACAACTCAAAGTTCCCGAAAGGGGGCTACTCTACACACGGTTCAGGATTGGGAGCCGTAGTCCTTGCGCTCAAAAGGTGGAGACGTTACTCGTACGATACCAACTGACTATTCACACCGATCACGAGAGTCTCCAGCACAGACTGGATCAAAAGGAGTTGAACATGCGGCAACACCGATGGGGTCGAACCCCTAACCTATCACGAATGCGCAATCAGGCATCATCCGGACTGGGCTAACAAGAGACTAAACCTAAGCATGTAGGTGTGTTACAGTTTACCATTCCTTCGAAACCTCCTGATCAAATCTGAGACACGCTAGCAGAAACTCTGAAAGCGGAAAAATTCTTTGGCTGAGTCCATGCGGGGCATGGAAAAGCCGCTCGAACTCAAGGGCAACTGCGCTCACTACTCTATGGAACGTATCTAGGCTCCATCTTACGGGAACCTCCGAGAGGTTGTGATGGGCGAAGCACACAAGTCTGCATGATACATCCCGACTCCGACAAGAGCATCACAACCTCAAGGCCCATTTGGGGGATCATAAATTGTCTAGCTAAGTTTGCGCACTTCCTTGAGAACAAGGAAAATGACAAGTTTTCAAAACTTGCAGTTGTCTACTTGGAAGAAGCAGTTGCTAAGCACGGGGTGCCAGCCTCTATTATCTTTGATCGAGACCCACGTTTTGCATCCGATTCGTCGCAGGCTGTGCACAAAGACCTTTGGCTCACAGTTAGGCATGAGCACCGCTTATCGCCCGCAAACTGATGGTATGCTAAGAATATGTGTTATCGACCTTGGATACGAGTGACACTTCCTTTTGTAGAATTCTCTTCCAACAACAGCTACCACACTAGCATTCAGACAGCACCATTTGGGGCATTGCACGGACGCAAATGCCTGACACCTCTGTGTTGGGCGGAAGTTGGCGGAAGCCAAATTACCGGCCCAAGACTTGTACTTGACACAACGGATAAGATTGCCCAGATCAGACAACGCATGGCGGCAACTCGTGACCGTCATAAAAGCTACGCAGAATTCCTAGTCGGAGACTAGGTTCTACTTAAAGTTTCACCCTGGAAGGGTGTGGTACGTTTTGGCAAACAGGCAAGCTTAATCCGCGATACGTTGGACCATTCAAAGTTACCGAAAGGATCGGTAAGGTAGCATACTGGCTAAACCTGCCTGAAGAGCTGAATGCGGTACACAACGTCTTTCTCGTGCCTAATCTGAAGAAGTGTCTGTCAAATGAAACATTCGTTGTTCTTTTAGGAACTCATGATCAACAACCAACTATACTTCATTGAGGAACCGGTTGAGATCAGGGAATCAAGAAATCAAAACCCTCAAGCGTGGTATAATGCCAATAGATCGAGTTCGTTGGAACTCGCGCCGTGGCCCAGAGTTTACCCGGGAACGGGAAAACCAGATGATGCGCATGTATCCCCAGTTGTTTACAAACGTTACTTCCAGCGCTGAGGCTACCGCTAAATTTCGGGGAGAAATTTCAAACCAACAAGGGGTGATGTATCGCCCTACAAAAACGTTTAAACACACTAGCTTGTCAGTGGCTGCGCGCTAAATTTCGGGACGAAATTTCTTGAACTTGGGGATAATGTGACACTTTGGGTCTTCCTGTACGTTACTTGGATGTTATAATTAAATTTGTGAAATTCTATACTATGTGAGATACGTGCAAACTCTGTGAATTCTATGCTACGTGATTTTTCGTGCTATGTGATCTTATGTGCTATGTGATTTACATGTTCATTTTGGTGGACTTTCGTGAAACTGATTGTATCTATGTACGGTAATGGAGTGTGTGTATACATATAAAGCGTATCGTTTGACTTTTGTCTAAATTTCGAGGACGAAATTCCAGTAACATGGGGAGAATATGACAACCCGTACTCTCGTTGTCAAGAGAAGGGCATTTTAGTAATACGCACATTCATTATTATTATTGCTCTTATTATTACTAGTATTATTAAGTATTTACAAAATAATAGCACACGCGATTAGAAATTTAATTACGCACCATGGTTATGTTTTAAAATAACCGGGCCGATATAGTTGAACGAGACGCGCAATCATTTGACGGGTCCATGCACTTGGGCTAGGCCCAACCCCAACCCCAATCCTTAAACCTTAACCCTAGACTTATATAACACAACTTATACCTTTCACCCTCTTATTCTTAAACCCTAATCTCAAATAATTGTGCAGCCACACAAACACGCCCCATTTCTCTTTCTCTCTGAACTCCGATCATCGGAGGAGACCTCCGGCGGTACACTAGTGTCGACCGTATTCCGGCAGCCGCACCCACACTCCTCTGAACCTCCTTCGGCTGTACACTCAACCTTAACCTCCTGTTCTTCCTAAAACCCCTCCCACAACAACAACCTGCACTCCTCTCTCTCTCATTTCAAACCAGCCGACAATCACCCCACACCCTCCCTTTTGATCTGTGTGACGGTCGACCGCCACCACCACCGTCTGGTGGTGGCACGATGACGAAGCAGGAGATATAGAAACATAGATGAAGGCGGAGAGAGTTTCAGCGATGGAGGCGGTGGTGCGAAGGCGAACGGTGGCGGCAGCGGCGCCGCCGTCTGCGGCAGAGCAGCGGAGGTGAACCAGCGATGATGGTGCTTCTGGGTTTGATACGAGTCTGACCGAAGATGATGATGTGACGACGGCGTGAAGTCTGGGCCGATAGCCATGACGAACAGGAACAGTGGCAACATTCACATCCTTCCTGTCCTTCTCACCTCTCGGCCAGTGGGTATGTGTCAAAAGGATTTCGTGTTTTTCATTTCGCAGCTTAAGATGATAATTTGTGAGGATCTCTGTTATATATGTAGCTATTAACTACTTGGTGGGATTCCACATATGTGTTTGTTGTGTTCCCTGTTTTAATCAATAACAAATATTCATAGTAATGATATGATTTCTTATAAACTGTTTTGGAAAATATGTTGTTATTGTTTGCATCTTTTGTGATTATTGTCATGGTTGTATGAGTATTAGGAATTTGAAATTTGGATAATGTTGACTGTTATGGCGATGTTTAACTAATGATTATTGTACATTTTTGTTGGTTTGGTGAATAAAAGAATTCATATAAAAGTTTGTTAAACTATGTAGTGTTTATAAGAATGAACATGGCTGCTATTGTAATTACCTTTCATCTTTCTTGCATATTGTGGATTCTTGGTTATGAATTAGTGTAGGAATCTCATTACTATGGCATAATAGGAGTAAATAAGATTGTTGTACGTATGAATCTGATGGTTGATACATGGACTAATTGCCTCATGATTGTTTGTAGAAATGTGTGGTGAAGTTGTGATGCCAGACTTGACTAGATGATTGGTGAATAGCCTAACTTAGAAATTTGATAGTGAAATAATATTAATAAATATCATGATTTTAGACTGAATAAATTAAGAGAGCTATAATTTGAAATTTATTGTTTTGATCTGTTTTGGTGATTGTACGACATGATAAAACATGTTAAGGTAATCTGATTGGTTCGTACAACCTGGATAAGGGTTCTAGAAGCATCAGCAAGGGTTACGAGTCGAAACCTACGGTTGCGACTCGAAACCGTTATGTCGACAACTCGAAACCAGGTCATGCACATTATGAGGGTCGAGACCAGCTAGCTTGCGACTCGAGATCTCCTGGTCTCGACTCGAGACCTGACTCGAGACCTCAAGGTTACGATTCATGCATGCATCACTCGAGACCTCATGATCTTGAGTCGAGACCACCTGGCTTCGACTGGACTGCGTGGCTCCGTTATTGGGCCGCACCATGTGATAACATGTTTTGGATCGTGTGTTATTTGCCACAACTTAACCGGACTATGTGCTGCTACTGTTTAAATGCTCATATGTTAAGATAGGCCCAATAACGTATATGCTAGTATAACGTGCATGCTATGTGTTAGATTACGTGTAGGATTATACGTGACACTACTTGCATACGAACCTAACGAGTATCAATAACCATAATAGGGTATGGTTGGCCAACATAACACAAGAAAAATTGTCTGCCGAGCAAACCAAGGTGAGTTCACACACTAAAAGCATGCGTCCCAGGGAGGGACACGAACACACTGCCATCCTTAAAGATTACCTTCAATTAATATTTCCGGGGGAAAATGCAAATGGGTACTTTTAAATTACTATCTCCGGGGGAGATACGTTTGGATATTATTTATAAATCACAACTAGCAAAACTAAACGAATCTCTATCATGTAAAGTCCCTGCTTATAGTACCGATTAATCGCCGGGGGCGAACGGGTTATTAGTTGATAGCGCTATTAGGTTTGACAACCTCACACCGTGACCGGGGGAGATCGGGCATGAACTAGTATACCTTGCATCTTGGTCAATGACGATCGACATTGACTCGGGGCACAAAATCTTCTCGTCAATAGTTTCGGTAACGCCAGTTTAGTAAGCTTTCATATGGGGTAGCTCCCCATGACGTGATTATAAATGCTTTATCTAAACAACTTACGTTTTCGAAAAACTAAAACTAGACAACTCGTGAACTCGCCAACATTATGTTGATACCCTACTGCATGCTTTGCAGGTTGCTCGATACAGTTTAGGACGGACATTGCAATCGGCTGGAGTGAGTGGTTTGTAAGTTCATAACTATTAAACTTGTGGTTTTAAATTACGATATGTATTCTTTTCCTTTCCGCTGCAACTTAAACTATGTTTTGAAAAATTTAAATTGGTCGATAATTATACCATTACTTATAATAATAACCAAACGGTTCAAAATAATTAGTGGCTGGATCCTGGTCAGTCGCACGCCTCGCGGAGGTACTCCGCATGTGGAATTGAGGGTGTGACAACATAGTCCCCTCTTTTACTGTTTTACAAACATTTTGGGGTGAAACACATGTGCCTACTTATATCATACTTGCTATGTTCATTAGTACGCGTATAGTACATGATTTCATTATGTTTTTGCTATGTATGTCTATTTAGTGCATACTTAGTACATTGTTTTACATTACATTTTATGCTATGTATGTCCATTTAGTGCATACTTAGTACATTGTTTTACATTACATTTCATGCTATGTATGTTCATTTGTTGCATACTTAGTACATTATTTTCATAAAACATGCTTACATTTGGTATGACATTTGGTTTGTTTAATGGGACAAAAATACATTCATTAACATTGATCACGCCGTTCGTTAGTAGGTAGTGGTACAATAGGAATTGACAACTCCCATTCCTGAGATCATAGGTTTGTTTGGGTCGAAGGAATGACCGAATTCGATATACATTGTTTAGATAAACCTTTAACTTCGTTTAAGGGTTTATCGCCACGGTCGCAAGGCTTGAGTGTATGCATTAAAACAATACCGCATAGATGTTTGTATCAGTAAAGCATGCATTATTTTACAAAGCATAACTTTTGATTTACTCAAATACTTTGTTTTACGCATTTTTACATATGATTAAGTAGTCACTTTTTACTTATCATACATGACATTTGTTTACACATTACATGATTTACATTTGACAATAGACATGGTTTTTACATAAACATTTGATAATTGGTTTAAACAAGACATTTTTGGTGGTTTGTTTTGGTTAGTGATTTAAGTAACGAGGCGTGTGTAATATGATAAAAGCATGGTGGATACGCCGCTGGTACTTCCTATATATATGTGCTTTTATGATATTACATATCGTAGCGTTATTTAAACCATTTCAAGTTAGACATACTACATTTTACACAAATATCATATCTTCATGAAACATTGTTTTACCAACAACATATTTTATACAAACTCATTTTACTTGGTCATTTATTTATCTGTGCATCTTTCTTTTATATCATCTGACTTCTTATCACTATTTGTATGATTTATAAAAGAAAACATTTTACAAGGTTCATGACTAACTTTTGATAAACATTTTCTTTAAACTTACAAGTCATGAATCCTAAATCAATAAAACCTATGTATCTCACAGGCATTTTTATGCTGACGTACCTATTTTCACATGTGTTTTCAGAAAATGATGCATAGGATTGATCAAGATACACTTAGGTGGACTTGGGCTTTAGTGACATTAAATGATGCAAGACTAGTTAATTATGTTATGATTCTTTGTTTTAAGACATTGTAACCTCTATCAATTCAATAAAACAAAACTTAAATTGTCCATGTGTTATGAAACATTGATTCTGTTACAACACTCCTCGACGTTTCCGCCATGATTTGTTGTTTTACGTGGTCGGGGTGTGACAGAAGAGTTGGTATCAGAGCTCATGGTTATAGGGAATTAGGTTATTAGTAATGGTTTGACCTAGTCTATAACCTTCCTAAGACCCTAACACAAGATTCTTGTGTTTAGATCTTAAAACAATACCGTCACTTATCCTTAGGTGATAACCACAACTAGAACATAAATTTCAAATCCGCTTCGAAAACCAATCATCTGTTCTAGGATGATTGGTTACTAGGTTTTGAACCCACTAAGTTTTCAAAATCTCATCAAAGTTGGGTCTTACAATGTGAACACATGCAATCTGGAAGGGTGGATGCCTATACTCTGAGTTTTCTGTCTAAGGCTAGAGTGTTCGTACAAATCCACATAATCAGACCAGTCACTCTTACCTGGGAACTCTTGGGGTGAGTGTCCACTTATAGGCTAAAGCATGTCTTCGCGATACATTAATATGACCCGATTACTTTGATTAGTCACCATCTCATTTGTTTGCTTTAGGTAACAAACAAATGATCGCAATTTTTTTGGGTTGTCATTCTGTTTTGATTATCCGATAACATTTCACTTGTTTCTGCCTATGCCTTTCATTTCTTCTAGAATGTCTCTTCATCGCAACGACGCTCAGATATCCGAGCAGACTACCAAATTTGCCCAGTGAATAGGCGAAGTAGTACTGAAGACTGTTGACTTAGCTGCTACCATGGCTCGTCTCACGGATGAAGCTACTCAAGAGACATCGAAGGAAATAGAAGCCAAGCCTTCACCAAAACCAAAGAAACGTAAAGCTTCAAAGAAACCCTCAACAGTTGTACCAAAACAAGCAGGACCTAGTCAGGTGGCAGCACCACCAGGCAAGAAGCCTTACAACGGAACTGCACCCTCGTGCAACCAATGTAACCTTCATCATCATGCCAGTGTGAAGTGCCGCAGATGCCTAATATGTGGAAATATAGGTCACACAGCTATGGTTTGCCGAGATGCTCCATGGTGCAATCGATGCAACCGTCATCATCCGAATCACATACCTTGCTTCAAGTGTACCCACTGTGGACGATGGGGACATTTGGTTGGCGTGTGCCACTTTGCTACCCAAAACAAAGTTGTTGCAAATCTGACCCACGGATGAGCTTTTGGCTGATTAAAAGATGCTGTTGTTTTGAATAATTTGAATCCTATGCTTTTGTATCTTTGGTTGAACCCTGAAACAATCTGTTTTGTTTATAAATAAATTGTTGTTCATAAATCTGATGTACAAGTGTAGTTACATGTGTGTATGGCATTTCCCTATGATACCTACATCAAGGAACTATGTTCTTTACAAACTACTCTTGTGATTGTCCCATTCTTGTGTTTGCTCATGATTTCCTTGAAAATTCTAAAATACTCGTTTCATTCTAAGAAATGAAGTACATAATTGACATTATGAGTAATCGTGCTTTTTCACATCTATGCCTTTAAATCCTTGGTTAGATAACTAAGGGTAATTTTTCGATCTCATACCCATATCATTACATTATGGTTTTCATAACAATATACATAGTATAAGTTTTCAAAACAACCATCATGATTTCAAAATATTCCATATAGTTTGAAAACATTTTTAACATAGTATATTTACTAATATATCAAGTGCATAATTTCAAAAGCATCATTCATGTTTTCAAAAACCTTATACATAATTTCAAAATTCATCTCGCATGATTTTTTTTATAAATATACTTATCTAATACACCTACTTTATGATTTCAAAAGTATTATGTAAGGTTTCAAAAACATTAAACACATTTCTAAAAGAACCCCATGCATAGTTTTCAAAAAAAAAAAAAACATTTTCTCATACATTGACTTAACCTTCAAATTCTGCTTCATATGTCGCCTTGGCATATCTAGCACCTCAACTTCATGAGCTTTTTACCTCATGTATCGACTTAAGCACGTCTAGTGCAAGGTTTTGAAATGCCTCCCGCTTTTCAAATCCCAAAATCCATATGGGATCTTCTTACCTTCACAATTAGATCCTTGTGGATGATTATCGTTTAAATCGGAGTCCTTAATTGGATTCCTTGTGTACCTTAATTCGAATGTTACGATTCCTTGTAATCGAAATCGAATTTTCTTTTTAAGATCTTCCTATCTTCATAGTTAGATTCTTGGAAATGTTTAAAGTACCAATCGAAATCCACGGATTGGATACCTGGTGTGCTTTAAATACATGTGCATAATTAACAAACAAATTAACAAAATGATAACAATTTGAAGATCAAGTTAAACAATTTTGTGGTTATGTGTTTATGTGTTTTCTTTTAGGCATTTTGTATTTTTGAGTAATCTAGATATTCGTTATCCAAATCCTCGTAGAATCTTCCATGTCTTCATATGAGGGATTCATAGTAGGATATTCAAAAAGGTACTACCTTAAATCCTTAATGGGCTTCTACGTAATAGTTAAGACCCTTGGATTATATAGCACCATTCCATAATTCAAAAGAGACCCCTTGAGTGGTCTAAGTCAAAAGATTGATCCAGAATCTGGTTAAGAATGGCATGTGATGATATAGCTGAAAAGGCTCCTTAGTGGTCTATTTAAGAAGATCATTTATTGATTTAATTAAAAGGATCCTATGGTGGCCTAGTCACAATCATCACAGGTTCGTTCATTGTTTTCTTCCCCTACACATTATAAGATACACAGTGTGGACTATGCAAGGAATTACGTAATTATGGATGCATACATAATTATGGAATTCAGTGCACGGAAATCACAGTAAGATTTATCATGTGTAAGAGCCTATAGTGGCAAAAATAACGAAACGTGAACAATGTAATGGAGGTACGGTGGACGCACCAATGGCGCTTCATATACTTGTATATAAGTGTCCCTCTTACATTGCAAGTGTGATGTTATTTAAAGTTACTAGAAGTTCAGAACTCTAACCAGTGTTGTTTTATCTTTTCAACTTCATGTTTCGAGCTCTCACAAGTTTCCTCTAAATAAATTTCGGGACGAAATTTCCTGAAGTAGGGGAGACTGTGACATCTATGCCTCCACGGCCATCAAACAAATACCAAATCAATGAAGTATTGTGTTTCATACTTGGGATTTGTAAAAATATGTGTGTGATTTGCACATATCAATTCTCGTTCGATTTCGAGCTCTAAATCGCTTTCTGGAAAGTTATACGCGAACTTATGCATAATTGTAATCAGTTTAACGCGAAAAACACTCCGGGATACTGAAATGGGCTTAACATACCTTAAATAACCTTTACATAACTTAGAAATAAGTTTTGGAAGGTTTGGTGTGTCAAAATCAAGTTTATTCGCTTACAGGGACTAATTTCGACAAACTGCGAAAGTATAGCGATTCATACTGTAACGAACATTTTGGAATATGATCATAAGCTAAACATGCCCTAAATATCCTTTACATAGCTTAGAAATAGGCTTAGAGGTGTTTGGTGCGCAAAAATAAACTTATTTGATCAACAGGGACTAAAAGCGTCAAAAAGTGCATAAGTTTGCATTTTCGCGCATATCTTACATTCTGAATATATCCGGACATCCAAAAATTTATGTAATCATTAAAATATTTTATTTTAGTGATTGGCATGATAAAATTCCATTCATCGCGTAATTTTGATCGTTTTTCGCGTTCGTTCGTGTTTCGTTGTAATTAACCGAACAACGCAACCGTACGACCAAACGAACCGACATCCAAGATGTTTTTGAGCATATTTTAAGTTCCCTATACTTTAAATTCATGTTATAGGCTTGAAATGGGGTTAACGGGGTTTAAACGCATCGAAAATGGCTCAAAAGTGTTGTAGGGACCAAACCTGTCAATTAATGAAACTTTCTGGGAGCTGGCACATGGTGGCGCTGCGCCAACACCATAAGGCTTTGCCATGGCATGACGCCACGGCCTCATCTGGGCAGAAACTTCATTTTGGCAACCAGGTTGAACTTGGGGGTCTTTTGTGTAACTTTTCTCAATACTGTGTGATGGTTTTGGGCACCCCTAGTATTCCGAAACCATGTGCCTTATGTGTAAGGTCCAGATCGATGCTCGTTTATCGAGGAACGATCCTAACAGTTGTTGATTTCCTATAAATACCCAACCCAATTTCATTCCAAAACCCACATTTGATCTCAATCTTCTTCTCTAAGTTGAAGCTCTCCTTGTGAGGCTTCATACCTGAGAAATTTTGAGTTCAAATCTTCAAGCTTGGACCCGTTGTAAGTTTCTTTCATTCTTTTATGCGTTTTTTAAGCATGAAAGTCAAACAGTGTTTGACTTTCTGCTTTGACCGGTCAATGGTTAACACGAAGTTTGTTTGAACTTCGTAACGTGAGTGTAATCACGATGGTCATAGTACTTTGTGACTATACCTACTGATTACCACGTTATTTAGGCTTAGTGACGAATCATAGTTTCGGTCAAAATACGCGTTTATGCGTATTTTGCAACCAAACTATTCTTGGGTATCAAAACCCTTTGTTTTGATATCAAACTTGTTTTCTAACTTCGTTAAACATGTTTTAACATGTTTAACTCGTCACTTTAGGTTTAGTGCTTGTATAGGGTCGTAAGATAAGCGGTCTAAACAACCGCTTAGACTTTCGAACCCGACCCGTTTGGTCGATCATTACGATCCGACCAAACATATATTGTTACCATAGTTATATAGGGAATAACCTTCCGAGGTTATACCTTATGGTCACTTCATTTAGTTAGTTGTATGATAGGTAATTGTTATGCCTTAGGAAAATGACCAAAATGCCCTTTTTACGCATAAATTCATTTTAAGCATATGTAACCTAAATTTTTACATCTAAACTGATTAGGTAACATTATTAGACATGTTTGGGTCGAAGGAATGACCGAATTCGATATACATTGTTTAGATAAACCTTTAACTTCGTTTAAGGGTTTATCGCCACAGTCGCAAGGCTTGAGTGTATGCATTAAAACAATACCGCATAGATGTTTGTATCAGTAAAGCATGCATTATTTTACAAAGCATAACTTTTGATTTATTCAAATACTTTTTTTTGTGCATTTTTACATATGATTAAGTAGTCACTTTTTACTTATCATACATGACATTTGTTTACACATTACATGATTTACATTTGACAATAGCATGGTTTTTACATAAACATTTGACAATTGGTTTAAACAAGACATTTTTGGTGGTTTGTTTTGGTAAGTGATTTAAGTAACGAGGCGTGTGTAA
This sequence comes from Helianthus tuberosus, assembly GCA_030545235.1. Lineage (NCBI taxonomy): Eukaryota > Viridiplantae > Streptophyta > Magnoliopsida > Asterales > Asteraceae > Helianthus > Helianthus tuberosus. The sequence continues at coordinate 121,349,687 of CM060451.1, read as the reverse complement.
TATGATAAAAGCATGGTGGATACGCCGCTGGTACTTCCTATATATAAGTGCTTTTATGATATTACATATCGTAGCATTATTTAAACCATTTCAAGTTAGACATATTACATTTTACACAAATATCATATCTTCATGAAACATTGTTTTACCAACAACATATTTTATACAAACTCATTTTACTTGGTCATTTATTTATATGTGCATCTTTCTTTTATATCATCTGATTTCTTATCACTATTTGTATGATTTATAAAAGAAAACATTTTACAAGGTTCATGACTAACTTTTGATAAACATTTTCTTTAAACTTACAAGTCATGAATCCTAAATCAATAAAACCTATGTATCTCATAGGCATTTTTATGCTGACGTACCTATTTTCACATGTGTTTTCAGGAAATGATGCATAGGATTTATCAAGATACACTTAGGCAGACTTGGGCCTTAGTGACATTAAAAGATGCAAGACTAGTTAATTATGTTATGATTCTTTGTTTTAAGACATTGTAACCTCTATCAATTCAATAAAACAAAACTTAAATTGTCCATGTGTTATGAAACATTGATTCTGTTACAACACTCCCCGACGTTTCCGCCACGATTTGTTGTTTTACGTGGTCGGGGTGTGACATCACCTATCTCATTCCAGCAGACCAGTGAACGAAATTTTCGACCCTATAAAGCCTCGAAAGGAGTCATGTTGATGCTGGGGTGATAACTATTATTGTAGTAGAATTTGATCAATGGTAGATGTGAATCCCAACTACCACCAAAATCGATCACACAAGCTCTAAGCGTATCCGCCAGTGTCTGGATTGTTTTTTCAGATTGACCATACGTTTGAGGATGATAAGCTATGCTCAAATTAAGTTGCGTTCCCATGGCAGATTGCATGGTTCTCCAAAAGGGAGACGAGAATCGAGCATCTCTATTAGACATAATGTTCAAAGGAACACCATGTCAGGATACAATCTCATCCACATATATCTTAGTAAGTTTTTCAGCAGATAAATCCTCACAGATCGGCAAGAAGTGTGCTGACTTTGTTAGACGATCAACGACTACCCAAATGGCATCATTACCTCTATTAGTGCATGGCAGTTTGGTAATGAGATCCATAGCAATGTTTTCCCATTTCCAAACTGGTATCTCTGGTTACTCCAATAATCCAGAGGGATGTTGATGTTCAGCCCTAACTTTGAGACAAGTAAGGCATTTGGATACGTACAAGGCAATGTCCTTTTTTATACCCGACCGCCAATATTGGGTTCGAAGATCCTTATACATTTTGTCTGCACCAGGATGAATCGAATAACGAGACTTGTAAGCTTCATCCGTTAACAAGGTGCGGAGATTGTCTTGATTTGGGACCCACAAATGGTCCATGAAATAATATAGCCCATTGTGTTTCTGTTGGATCTGAGTTTGGTTTTGATTGTATTTTACGTTTGAAATTAAGATGGAAATGAAAGAGTTGTGCAACGGAATTAATATGAAAACAAACTTTGCATACAATCAAACGAGAGTATTGCTTTGATCAAGACATTTTCAACAAAGAACCGAATGATTGAATTTAATTTCAACAACGATTACAAAGTAATGCTTGAATACAAACTCCCCCCTCAGCCAGAGCTCAGTGTTTGTTCGTGCAAAGAAGACGGTGTTGCAAAGAGCTAATAGAAGTGTAGAGAGCACTGTTCTATTTATAGGCACTAGCAAACCACTGAGCATCTAATGCTGACGTCACCATGAAAGTGACATCTAACCTCCTAACAAACTCTAACCTCTGATCAAATACAAACACTGCTATGCTAACTACTGCTTAATACAATACATTTCATAAAGATAGAATAAACAACTGCTGCATCCCTCCACTGCTGTGAACCCAGCAGTACTTGTCCAGATTAGCAGTGCTTGAATCAAGGCAGTAGATTGAGCAGCAGGGCTTTAGTCTTCCATCAGACCTTTACTTGAACAACAGTTGTAGGTCAGCAGTTTGCACGATCAGCAGATAGGAGGTCAGCAGATGTTGAAATCACTTTCAAGGGGAGAGACTTGTATGTAAACATCTGCTTATTCTGGATCCACTGCTCTGATCCAGTTTTGGCTTTAATTATCTGTTCCTCTTGGTAGGGTTCAATCCCAACAATCTCCCCCTGGAACAGATAATGCCAAAACTCTTCATTATTGTGGAGTGTTTATTGCCTCATCAGCAGTTCCCTTATCTGACCTTTAAATTGTAGTTCAAAGTCTAGGGCATCTGTGTCTTCATCATCCCTGCTAAGTGGAAGATCAAGGAGATCCTGCAAATCTTCAAGACACAGGCCAAGAGCTTGTTCCCTTGATATTTTCTTCACTTCTCCACCAGACCTGAGCAAAGTCAATACGCAGGTCTGTTTGTCAGTTTCCCACTTTTGTATTTTTGAGCCTGGTGGGTTTCTTGGGAGATGTTTATTTGCAGAGGTATTTGGTGAGGCTAGCCTGTTCATGACTGGCTGAGCAGTACATGCAGGTTGTTCCAATTCAAGATCTTCTTTTATCATTAATTTAATGCCCTCTTTTACTATGGCACTTCCAGCTTTTAGATCTTTAATTGATTCGGCACCTGACTGGTTTTTACTCCTTCTTTTGTAGATGGCAGCACCAGCTGGAGCAGTGGTTCTTTTGACTTGCAACTTTGGTGGTCTTTTTGAGACCTCTGCTTTGGAGTAGTCAGGCTTTTGTGGAACTTTTGGATCTTTCTTTCTAAGTTCCTCTAAGCTTTTGTAGGTTGCCCTGACCCTATCTTCTCCCCACTTTGTCACTGAGTTCTTTGACCCATAATCAGCTGCTATCAGCTCCTCTTTCATTCTCCTCAACTCCAAGATCTTATCAGCTTCAATTTGTTTGAATTTTTCAGGAGGAGTCTGCTTGACCTTATTCTTGATCATGTCTTGAATCCTGGCTGCCTCCTTTTCAAGCTCAGGAATGGTCCAGCTTTTGTACATGTGTTTCTCCCCCTTGTATTTCTTGTAGGTCATAATGTTCTCAATGTAGTCATTTCTCAAGGACTCATCTGCCCTTTCTGAGAGTTGTCGACATACATTTTTGGCAAATTGCTCCATTGCACTGACCTGTGTAAGTAGAAACTGATAGCTTTGCTGAAATTCTCTATCAGATTTCCCTTTTCTGTTTTTGATTGCGATATCCTCTGCTTAATTTGCCTTGAGTTTCAAATATTCTTCAATATTGTTAGGCCTGGGATATCCTGCAACTGATGGCAAACTCCTTTTAACTGGGTCGTCCTCATAGTAGAAAGATTTGATTTCTTCCCTGACTGCAATGAGTTCCAGAGGAAATAAGACACCAGCAGGAGGTAATGGCTTTAAAATTTGAGCTGAAGAGAGAGGTATGGGTTTTGGAATTGTGACAAGTGACAGAGATTTTAAAGATGTTGGTGGTGGAGATGTGTCATCATCTTTTAGAATTAGCCTTCTCCTTTTTGGTTGAGGAGGGACTGATGATGTTTTAGGTGAAGCAGTGGTGGTAGATTTAGTGGCAGTGGTTTGTGATTGACTAACAGCTGTTGAAACAACTGGTGTTTCAACCACAGTTGTCATTACAACAGATGTTATAACATCTGTTGTCTTCTGCTTTTTGTCAGCAGGTGAAAGTGGTGGTGAGATTGTTTTTGGTGGTGACAGTGGTGGAGGTAAAGTAGTGGTTGAGGTGTGTGTTGAAGTGATAACAGATGTTGAAACCTCTGAAGTACCAGCAGTAGTTAATACAGCAGGAGTTACAACAGCTGTTTGGGTGGAGGTTTGATGCTGATGGCTTTTGGATGGTGGTTTTGGAATATGCTTTGGAATTCTGGATGGGATGGACTTAGGTTTCCTTTTTGTATTAGGATTTTTAGTATCCTTTGACCCAGAACAACCCTGCGCATACAGCTCCATGAAAGCTCTTTTCTCCTCATTCCACCTTGAAATATCCCTTGCCAATCTATCCCTCTTTACACTTGCTACTCCTTCATCAAGTGCTTCTTGAGTAGCATCAACCTTTTTACTACCATCTGGCACAGGAATTTTTCTGGTCATAGCATCCCTTTCAGGTTCAATGTAGAGACCATCATCTATTCCTTTCTTCTTCCACTCCTGAATTTTCTCCCCCTTTTTGACATTATCTTCTGGGAGTTGATCAATGAAAAGTACTGTTGGAGGAGCAGTGCCAGTGGTTTCCAATAAATGGGCCTTGATTGCCTTAATATCTGCTTGAGTGTTCTTGTACCTAGACTCCATAATGTTTCTCAGCTTTTGGACATGAAGTTCATGTTACTGATCAGCCATTTCTTTTTTTTGTTGGAGAAAAGGTTGGAAAAGATTCCAGAGCTCATTTGTAGCAGATGCTTGTTGTGGAGCAGGTGCTTGAGATGGAACAGCAGTGGATTGCATCTTTTGTATTTTCAACACCTGTTGTAGCATGTTTTTGATATCTGCAACAGATGTATCCAATTTGTCATCACGTTCCGTCAAATCCTTATATTTTAAATCATCACCCAATTTAATGGGATCATCTGATTTCCCACTAACAGTGGTTTTATCAGTGGTTGAGGTAGGGAGTGTACTCCAAACACTAACCACTGATGCCCCTTTTTCTTGGTACTGGGGTCTTCTTCCTTCAACACTTGACAACCTTTTGATGTTGCCAGTTGGAAAAATAAATCCACTGGTGGTTGGCAGAGGTGCTATGTAAGGAATTGCCTCCAAGGAAGTCTTATTAATGTAACCACTGTCCAACTGTAAACCAGTGAGTTCAACAGTTGTAGTGGCTGCTTCAGTTGGATTACCACCAAGAGTTACTCGTAACTCTAGGGGTCTAACCTCCTCAGGTTGTGTTGGTGGGTTAGCAAAGATTGATACATCAGACCCAGTCATTTGTTGAGGTATATTCTCATTGATAGGTGATTGAGAAGGACTGGGTAGTGCCTGGTTCAAATCAATTGCATCCAACAGCAGTTTAGTTGGTGAGGAAATTGTGGATGTGAGGTTTGGTGAAGAAACAGGATTTGCCCCGGGCATTGAGCTGTGGATGATGGAACCAAGTGATTCCAGAGCATCATGATGTGGTGGCCCTATGTGTACAACCTGTTCTTTTTGTGAAGAAGCAGGAGGAATATTGGTTATGGGTTGAGATATTTGTACCAACTGCTGTGAGGAAGAAGCAGCAGTGGTTTCTTGTGACTTTTGTGTTGTCACAGGCATTTGCTCTGGTATCTCATCCTCCAGAGTTGCCTTTTTGATTGGTTTGGGGGGGTTTTGAATTTTTCTTTTTCTGTGGCTTTTTGGTGATTTTAGGTGTGGGTTTCAAAGCAGTTGTGCTGCCACTTTGATCACCTTGAGTAGTGGGCTCAGCAGCAGATACCTGAGGAGCAGTGGTAGCTGCTAAATTCTGCTCAGGCACCTCTGCTTGTGTTTTGCAAGGTGTTAACATTCTTGTAAAAGTTTCAGCAGTTAAGCTGTTCATTTCAAAATAATCACCTTGGTGTATTGCAGCAATATCATCCTTACTGAATTTCTTTTCAAAATAATAACTTAAAAACCTTGGAAATAGTAAGAATGGTTTTGTTTCAACATTATTAACCAAATCATTAAAGATTTCCCGAGAATAATTAAAATTTTCTTCTTGAAGAATTGCATATCCCAGATTTTGAATCTTTGATGGTATTTCATTAAAGGAAGTGGTTTTGTTTGAAACACATAAGAGGAGGGTATGGAATAAAAACCTCATTGCAGAAGGAAAGAAACCTTTTAGTAAGGTAGCTTTCTTCATCATTGTGTCTGCATACCCTCTCTCAATGAAGTCAATTTTTAACTCGTTTTTAGGGAAAGAAGTTTTACCTTGCTGATCCTCGAGCTTAAAGACTTCTGATATGGATTGTGGCGTGATTTGAATAGCTTTTCCCTTTAAAGTTGAGTTAATGGCTACCACATTTTCACCTTGTTTGTCAAGGATTGGGTTCTTCCAAAACTCTAGTTGGGTTGCTACGTAAATTGGTGCATCGGCTATTAACAAAGTTTTGTACTTTGATTTGGCCATTTTGGCGATGATGGAATCGAAAGAATCTGTGGTGCTGGGTTTTGTGAGAAGACCCAGAAGATTGTGAGATGGTTTGTATGGAATTTAAGTGGGAATGACCTTTTGAGAGGCCGCTTTCGACGATGATTTGGAAGTGGATTTTGCAGATGGCTTCGATTTTGTCATTTTGGAGATGATTATCGAAGAAATTTGTGAAAGAATTTGAAGAGAAACTGCTTTGAGAAGAGAATTTGTAAGAATTCAATTCGACAGTAAAACCCTGTTTTGGTGTGAAGTGGGGGTTTTATAGAGGAAAAAATGAAGGCTGATGTGGCAGCGGTTACAAAAGTACTGACCACTATGTACTGCCCACATGCCAAACTCTAAGGAAATGAAGGACAGTACTTTTATGAAAGCTACTGATGAAGGCAGTGGTTACAACGGTAAAATGGAAGCAGTGGATGATTTTTACTATCAGTGGACAGTATATCAGTGGATAAGACACTGCTTTTTGAACAACAGAGTTTATCAAGGAAATGAGAGAACAGAGGATGGCTTTCAGCAGTGGACAGACTTTAAAGTAGAGCAGACTTTTGAACAAACAGTGGTTATGGCAGACTTTTAAGGATTTAATGTAAATTTCATTTTTGGCTATTTTTAAGGATGGATTTTTTATTTTCTGAAAACATTTTGATGCTTTTAATCATAGAAAAATAAGATTTTGCTTGTTATTCCATGTTTAGCATCCCAATTCTAGAGACCAAGCTTTCAAATGTGGCTGTATCAAGTGCTTTTGTGAGCACATCTGCCAACTGGTCTTTAGTTGGGACATGATGCAGAGAAATCAAACCTTTTTCATAGCTATCCCTCACAAAGTGATGTCTGATGTCAATGTGTTTGGTGGTTGAATGGGAGACTGGATTTTTGATGATATTTTCTGCTGCCTGGCTATCCAACATGAGTGGTGTCTTTAAGGCAGTGATACCAAAATCCAGCAACTGATTTTGAAGCCACAGGAGTTGGGCTGTACAGCTTGCAGCAACAATGTATTCAGCTTCAGCAGTGGATGTTGAAACAGCTTCTTGCTTTTTGCTTTGCCATGAAACTAAGCAATCACCTAGAAACTGGCACCCTCCTGATGTGGACTTCCTTGTAGTGTTACATCCAGCAAAGTCACTGTCTGAAAAGCCTGAAAGCTTGATATTCCCATTAGCTGGATACCAGATACCAAGTGTGGGAGCACCTTTTATGTATCTGAAAATCCTTTTTACAGCAATGAGGTTTGATTTTCTAGGAGCTGATTGACTTCTTGCACAGACACATGTTGCAAACATGATGTCTGGTCTAGATGCAGTTAGGTACAATAAAGACCCAATCATGCTTCTATAAAGTGTTTGGTCAATCAGCTCATCGTTTTCTTCAGACATCACAAGCTTATTTGTTGCCAGGGGTGTGCTGCATGGTTTACAATCATTCATATCAAATTTATTCAAAAGTTCTTTAGCATATTTGCTTTGATGAATGAAAGTTCCATTTTGCATTTGCTGAACTTGGAGACCAAGAAAGCATTGCAGCTCACCCATTGCACTCATTTCAAACTCAGCTGTCATGAGTTCTCTAAACTCTTCACACATTTTGTTACATGTGCTTCCAAATATAATGTCATCCACATAAATTTGGACAATCATTAAATCCTTCCCTCTCCATTTTAGAAACAGTGTTTTATCAATGGTACCTCTTTTGAAACCATTTGAGAGTAGGAAGTTGGAAAGAGTTTCATACCAGGCCCTTGGTGCTTGTTTCAGGCCATACAAGGCTTTGTTTAGCCTGTAGACATGATCTGGATAAAATGGATCCTCAAAACCTGGAGGTTGACAAACATATACCTCTTCTTGAATTGTACCATAGAGGAAAGCACTTTTGATATCCATTTGAAACACCTTCATGTTGTGGTTGACAGCAAAGGCCAGGAACAGTCTAATGGCTTCCAATCTTGCAACAGGGGTGAATGTTTCATCATAATCAATCCCCTCTTCCTGTCTGTAACCTTGAACCACAAGCCTGGCTTTATTCTTGACAACAATACCCCTTTCATCAGTTTTGTTCTTGAAGACCCACTTTGTGCCAATGGGACTAACCTCTTCTGGCAGTGGTACAAGTTCCCACACTTGTTGTCTTTTAAACTGTTGGAGCTCCTCTTGCATGGCTTCTACCCAGCTGTTGTCTTTCAGTGCATCTTGGTACTTGACTGGCTGATGGAGTGATAGAAAACCAGCAAAAAGACAAATGTTTTGGGTTTGGCTTCTTGTGAGCACCCCTTCATTTATGTTGCCAATGATTTGATCAGGTGGATGAGATCTCAAGAAGATTAAATCTCCTTGGTATGGTATGATGGCATTTGTTGGTGAAGGCTGCAGATGTGTATCATCTGAGCTAACCACTGCTGGGGACTTTGATGATCCAGCAGTGGCTTCAAAAGGTGGTGGAATTGGTGGTAGTGATGAGGACACATGCTGACTTTTATCCACTATTTGGGGACTTTTGTCAGCAGTGTTTGAGGATGTGGAAGCAGTGGTTGATGGGCTACTTTGGTCAACAACTGTTGAGGTAGCAGTGGCTGAGCTTTGACAGTTGTTTTGAACATCTGATGCTCTTCCCATTTTGACAGACTTTTGAGGAATGATGATTTCATACCCATAGTCTGGTGTTGAATCCTCTGATGGACCTGCACTGTTAGTCTTGACAGCAGTATTTTCAAAAGTAAATTTTTCAAGATCAAACAGATCTGCAGGATTTGCTGGGATTTTCATTGATGAAAGTTCATTGAACTTTACATTCAAAGTCTCCTCCACTGCCTTGGTCCGTGTATTGAACACTTTATAGGCCTTGGCAGTGGTTGAGTATCCCAGATGATAACCACAATCAATTTTAGCTGCAAATTTTGAAATGGAATCTTTTAAGTTCAAAATAAAGCATGGGCAGCCAAACACTTTGAAGTAAGAGATCAGTGGTTTGATTTTATACAGAATTTCATAAGCAGTCTTTTTGTGCCTGGGGTTTATTAAAACTCTGTTCTGAACATAGCAAGCAGTATTTACTGCCTCTGCCCAGAAAGTTAATGGCAAACCTGAATCAGCAAGCATGGTTCTGGCAGCCTCAATCAAAGTTCTGTTCTTCCTTTCCACTACCCCATTCTGCTCTGGTGTTCTAGGGATGCTGTACTGCCTTACAATCCCTTTCTTCACACAGAAGGCATCCAACTCCTTATTTTTAAATTCTGTGCCATTGTCACTCCTGAAGCTTTTCACTGGAAGGTCAAATTGCTTTTCAACCTGTGTCACAAAGTCTTGCAAGATGCCTGCAGTCTCATCTTTTGAGTGTAAAAAGAAAGTCCATGTAAACCTAGAAAAGTCATCAACAATAACCAAACAATATCTTTTCTTCTTGAGGCTCATGACTTGAACTGGGCCAAACAGATCCATGTGTAGTAATTGCAAACACTGGGTTATTTTGGACTCTTCAATGGACTTGTAAGAACTTTTATGCTGTTTTCCTTTTAAACAGGAAATGCAATGTTCAGGACATGAAAACAATTTTTGTGGTAGGCCTCTCACCAAACGAAATTTCAGTGATTGTCTTAAGATTTGTGTGCCCCAGCCTTCTGTGCCAAAGTTCTGTCTCTTTGTTAGAGGCAGCTGAGAACAGACAGGCATCAGCTCTGGGACACTCTTTTGACATATCAACAACATAAACATTGCCACTTCTTTGAGCAACAAGTTTTGTTTGACCAGTTTTTATTATTGCTTCAATCTTTTTGACCATTTTTTGTCCAACAATCCTACAACAGTCTTTTGTGAAGAATGAACCAAATCCTTTGTCACTCATTTGGGACACACTCAGAAGGTTGAATTTTAGATTGTCTATCAGATTGACATTTTCAAATTTTACATTTCCAGACTGCACTGTACCAGACCCCAGAACTTTCCCTTTACTATTATTCCCAAAGGATATGTCACCCCCTCCATGGATTTTAAAGTCTTTGAGGAGGGCTTTACATCCTGTCATGTGCCTGGAGCCTCCACTATCTACATACCAAAGACTATCAAAGCATGCAGAAGCTCCCTGCACATGAAGTAAAAGGATTAGTTCATTAGGGTCTCCAAAGCCAACAGGGCTTTGGATGGGGTCTCAACAGTGTCTGGGATGGATGCAGAATGATGGACAGTGGTTAGGTCAGGGTTTTGGACAGCTTTAGTACTGTTTCTTGCTAACCACTGTTGGGGGTCTTGACCAATCATCTGTTGGTACCCAAAAGGATGCCTGTTCACTTTAGGTTTAGAGGGCCTTTTGTAGGCCTCATAAACATGTGGAATCCTTTGGTAAGACTGTTTTTCCTTGCCTTTTCTGAACTGGTTGGCAGGAGGTGCATCAGTAACCTGAACATCTCTTTTGACAGATGTTTGGTTCAGCTGTTTTGTGACAGCTGTTTGAACTGGCACAAACAGTGGTTGTTTCTTGGTGAATTTGACTGATGATGTTGATAGACTCAAGGATGTTTTAGCAATGTACTCATTCTTTTTCACATCAAAGTTTTTGAGATACACACATGCTTGAGTTTTGTGGTTTGTTTTTCCACAAACAATGCAGCTTTCAGCTGAAACAATGACACTTGTTCTGTTCAAATCATAAGCTTTTAAGTGGAAACAGTCTTTTGTTAGATGATTCCTTTTCTCACAGAATTCACAAAACAAGTTATCGATTTTTTCTTTCTTCTTTCTCTTATCAGACTCCTTTGCAGCAGAGGTTTTAACCTCTCTTGGGATGTCCTTAAGAGGAATGACTTTAGCTTTTGGAGCTTTAACACCATCAGTTGATGTAAAGTCCATTGGCTTGAAATTTTCAAGAATATCACTCTCATCAGACCATTTTGGTTTAAACTGATAATCTTCAAGCTCCTCAAAAGTAGAGGATCCCATTGGTCTATCAAGTGTGATTTTGTTACCAAGTTTGTCAGTGATTTTCACTTCTTGGCCATTCTTGTTTGTGGGGATGAACTCAGTGGTTACATCAGTCGTTTGAACAGATTTTCCAACAGCAGTGTTTTCATCATCATGTTTTCTATAACCAACACCAAATTTCACATTGCTTTTTATCTGTTTTTCAAGCATAACCTCATACCCTTTGCATGATTCCACCCATCTTTCACAGGTGATCTGGGTGGACTCCAACTCCTTTTTGCAAACTTGGTATTTTTCTACCATAGTTTGGAGTTGAGTTTTGGTTATGCTTTGTTCTTCTTTCAGACTGCTGATCTCTTTTTCTTTTTCAGTCAATTTGTTTTTAAGTTCTTTTAAAGACCTTTCAAATTTGACTTCATCAGTTAAGATTTTATCCCGAAGGTTTTCATTTACCTCTTTGATGTTAGCAAAAGCAATAATGCAATTGTCAGAACACAGTTTTTCAAGAACTTGAGGTGATACCTTGGCAGCAGCCATCATTGCACAATCACATTGATGATTTTCTTCATCATCAGCTCTTTCTTCTTTCTCACCTGCTTTGTTCTCTTCGGACCATGGATCTGTCAGTGGTTCAATCAGGGTTCCTGAACTTTCTCCCAGCAGTAGTTCACCAGCCACAGCAGTAACCACTGCTTCAGTCACCTCATCCACTGTTTCATCACTTAGCTGTTCACCTTCAGTTTCAACCCCCTCTGGTATTGACTCTAATGCCATCAAACAAAATTCATCATTAAAAGGTTCATTAAAAGCATAGAGTGAAAAATTTTCATCACCAAGCTCATCAGGCATGCTGCTCCAGTCAACAAAGCCTTGAGTGAAAAAGCTTTGCTGATCTGGTTGTACCACTGCTGGAGCAGCTGTTTGAGGTGCAGCAGGTTGCACTTGTGCCTGGGGGACAGGGGTTTGAACATACTGAATTTGTGGAACAATAGTTTGGACATAGTGCACAGGCACAGGGGCAGCAGCATAATGAGCAGTGTTAACATGTGCTGCAGGGGTATATTGGGTATAATGCACAGTGCTTTGATTTTGAGGTCTAGGGTTTGAACTAGGATGAGTGATTATTGGACCAGTTGTTTGACTCCTGCATTCCCTAGCGAAGTGACCTAGCCTATTGCACTTGTAACACTTGATTTTCGATTTATCCAACCCAACCCTTAGATTCCCATGTAAACCTGGGAATTTTCGCCCTGTTCTTTTGTAGAATTTGCTAGTTCTAACACTGAGCAAAGCCAATTGGTGCAGGATGTCCATCTCTTCTAAGTCAGTGGGATCAAAATGTTGTAAATCATTGAGTTCAAAACACAAATTATCTGACATCTGGTTTTCAGTGTTTGCAGTAAAAGCATAATTTGCAGAGAGAGGTTCAGGGTTGGTAAAGTTACCACCAGCTGTTATATCAATGAAATGATCATAACCCTGCTCCTTACTACTGCTACCAGATTCTTCCTGACCAAGAAGAGCTGTGCTACCGAATGAGTAATCATCAGTAGCTTTTCCAGACTCTTGCAACTTCTTTTTCTGGTTCAACTCCCTTTCATAAGTCAGGAGTCTACCATGAAGTTGGGTCAGGGTCAGATCTTTGAACTCAACAGAGTTTCTAGTCACAAATGCAATTGTGTCCCATTTATCAGGTAGTGATCTAATAAACCTGCTATTTAGGGTTGATTTTGGAAATTCAACCTTAACAAGTCTTAGCTCACTGATGAGACAACTGAACCGTTCAAATTGTTGGGTCAATGTTTCACCCTTAATGTGACAAAAGGTTTCATACTGCTGATTCAGAATTTCCCTATTGTTTTCAATAACTTCTTCAGTATCCCCAAACTGTTCCTTCAATGCATCCCATAGCTCTTTGGCACTGTTGCAATGCAACAGTCCAGCATAGATCTCATTTGGTAATGCAGATGCTATGATGCTAAATGCTTTGGCATCCAGTTCGAACTTTTGAAAATCAGTTTCAGTATAGTTTTCATAAGGTTTTGGTACGTTCTTCTTTGGATCCTCAGCACTTGGCACCATAGGAACATGGGGACCAAAAACAACAGACCTCCAACATCTAGTGTTCTGTTGAGCAAGGATGTGACCCATCCTTCTCTCCCAGATGTTGTATTCATTACGCTTAAGCATAGGTGGTTTAAAAAGAGAGCCAACATTATTCTTATCATCTTGTGATTGTGACGTCATCTTGGTTGTTTTACAGGCACTGATTAATCAACTTTAATGGTGATTAAACCTTACTCTGTTTTTCAACAAACCGAACAAACTATCGATATCAACGATTTTGAGCTGAACTATTTATGTCAAAATGATTGTTAAATCAAATTTGACTGTCCAAGCTCTGATACCAATTGTTGGATCTGAGTTTGGTTTTGATTGTATTTTACGTTTGAAATTAAGATGGAAATGAAAGAGTTGTGCAGCGGAATTAATATGAAAACAAACTTTGCATACAATCAAACGAGAGTATTGCTTTGATCAAGACATTTTCAACAAAGAACCGAATGATTGAATTTAATTTCAACAACGATTACAAAGTAATGCTTGAATACAAACTCCCCCTCAGCCAGAGCTCAGTGTTTGTTCGTGCAAAGAAGACGGTGTTGCAAAGAGCTAATAGAACAGTACAGAGCACTGTTCTATTTATAGGCACTAGCAAACCACTGGGCATCTAATGCTGACGTCACCATGAAAGTGACATCTAACCTCCTAACAAACTCTAACCTCTGATCAAATACAAACACTGCTATGCTAACTACTGCTTAATACAATACATTTCATAAAGATAGAATAAACAACTGCTGCATCCCTCCACTGCTGTGAACCCAGCAGTACTTGTCCGGATCAGCAGTTCTTGAATCAAGGCAGTAGATTGAGCAGCATGGCTTTAGTCTTCCATCAGACCTTTACTTGAACAACAGTTGTAGGTCAGCAGTTTGCACGATCAGCAGATAGGCGGTCAGCAGATGTTGAAATCACTTTCAAGGGGAGAGACTTGTATGTAAACATCTGCTTATTCTGGATCCACTGCTCTGATCCAGTTTTGGCTTTAATTATCTGTTCCTCTTGGTAGGGTTCAATCCCAACAGTTTCAGTTCAAGATGAGGCTCAAGATGATATGGTAATTCCTTACCCATTAAGCCTTGTGAAACACAAGTACGTTGAGATTGAGAAATGCGGGTTTGAATATCAGATTGAACTTTGACACAATGAAGCTTGACACGTTCTTTACGACTCTATGTATCAGCCACGACATTCGCCTTACCAAGATGGTAGCGAATTTCGCAATCGTAGTCGTTTAAAAGTTCAACCCAACATCGTTGCCTCATATTTAGTTCTTTCTGATTGAAGATGTGTTGGAGACTTTTGTGGTTAGTGAAAACCACACATTTAGTACCGTACAGGTAATGTCTCCAAATTTTCAGAGCGAAAACTACAGCGCCTAACTCAAGATCATGGGTCATGTAGTTCTTCTCGTGTATCTTCAACTGTCTTGATGTGTAGGCTATGACTTTGTTTCTTTGCATGAGAACACAGCCAAGGCCTAAGTTGGATGCATCACAATATACGACAAAGTCGCCGTTGCCCTCAGACAAAGATAGAATAGGTGCATCGCAAAGCTTCTGTTTCAGGGTCTGAAAAGCTTCTTCCTGATTGGGTCCCCACTCAAAAGGATTATTCTTTTGAGTTAAAGCAGTGAGAGGAACCGCAATTTTGGAGGAGTTTACAATAAAACAACGGTAATAACCAGCGAGATCAAGAAATGAACGAACCTCGGTAGGAGTAGTAGGTGTATCCCAATCCTTAATCGCACTGATTTTGGTAGGATCTACATGTATACCTTATTCGTTGACAATGTGTCCCAAAAATTGAACTTCCTTAAGCCAAAATTCTCACTTGGAGAACTTGGCGAAAAGCTGTTATTTCTTTAGGAGTTCCATTGTGAAACGGAGATGTTATTCATGATCAGCTCGTGTCTTTGAATAGATCAAGATGTCATCAATGAAAAAAATGATGAACTTGTCCAAATAAGGCTTACAAACCCTATTCACCAAGTCCATGAAAACAACAGGAGCATTTGTTAAACCGAATGGCATAACAGTAAACTCATATTGACCATATCTTATGCGAAATGAAGTCTTGGGAATATCTTCTTCGAGTACACGAAGTTGATGATACGCAGAACGTAGATTAATCTTTGAAAAGCAAGTAGCACCCTGTAAGTGATCAAAGAGATCATCAATGCGAGGTAGGGGATATCGATTCTTGATTGTGAGTTTGTTGAGCTCACGGTAATCGATACACATTCTGAAAGATCCATCTTTTTTTTTTACAAATAGGACAGGAGCGCCCCAAGGTGAAAAGCTTGGACGGATGAATCCTTTGTCAGAAAGTTCCTGAAGCTCTTTAGATAACTCTTGCATCTCAGACGGTGCAAGACGATATGGAGATTTAGCAATAGGATTAGCACCAGGTACAAGATCAATACGAAACTCAACTTGGCGAGCTGGGGGGTAAACCAGGTAATTCTTCATGAAATACCTCAGGATAATCCCGAATAACAGGGATGTCTTGAATAGTCTTACCTTTGCCTTTCTCCTCTACCATATGTGCCAAGAAGGCCACATAATTCTTTCGTAGCTATTTTTGGGCTTAGATACATGTCATGAATTTAAGACTACTAGCAGGCTTCTCACCATGAACCTCTAAGGTCTCACCAGTCGAAAGCGGCACACAAACAATCTTTTCAAAACAAACCACCTCAGTGTGGTACTTGGCTAACCAATCCATTGCTACTATAACATCAAAGCTTCCAAGTTGCATTAGTGTGAGGTCGAAAGGAAAAAGATGGTTATTAAGGTTCAACTGGCAATTTCGAAGGACAGAATCAAGTACCATGGGTTCACCACTAGCTACTTCTACTGTCAAGGGCTTTCTTAGTTTTGTTCTAGTTATGGAAAGCAAAGGCTCAAAAGCAAAGGATACAAAACTTTTATCGGAACCCGAATAAAAAAGAACAGAAGTAGGTTGGTTGTTAACAAGTAAATCAAGTTACAACAATTTGAAATTCAAAGTACAACATTTGAAAGAAAAAGTACAACATTGTTCAAAAGATAAAACAACATAATTCAACGATAATACAACAATATATCTAGTATGTCTAAATGTGTTTCTAAAGCATCCCTACTAGATTTCATCAATATCAACATCATCAACCTGCAACATGTTTAGAAGTATAGTTCAATACACAATGTATTGGCGAGTACACAAGTTAAATAATAGCATAAGTATATAAAAAGGTTTAAACGAATCTGTGACACCCGACTTTTCAGGCCATACCGTACAATTGTAACACATGATATGAATAGGTAACAGGGCTGTATTTGACTGATTATGATGTTTATATGTGACATTTAATGAGTTGGTAAATTTAAACTTTGATAAAAAAAATTATGTTGGCAACGGTAAGATAAACGCTTATCGGGTAACGGTTAAAATGCGAAACGAACGTCGGTGACCACCCGATCAGTGTTAAAATCCTAAAAATAGTCTGTTATGATTAGAATAACAATTTTAATCATATTCGTGAGAAAAAAATAAATTAAAACGCCGAGAAACCCTATTTTTCGAGTTTAAGCGCGTACCGCGCGATGCAGCGCGTATACCGACAAAATACTGTCAACACAGCCTGTCAAGGCAACTGATAATCATTTTAGTAATAATTTAATGATTTTATTACTTTAGGATAATAAAAATAAATAAAAACGCATAAATCCCTATTTTTGCGATTTTAAGCGCATACTGCGCAGCACAGCGCGTATACTGCCAAATACCGGCAACGTCGCCAGTCCAGGCCAACAAAATATTGTTCAATAATATTTTGGTGAGTTTATTTTTATAGAATGTTAAAAATAATTTAAAACGCACTAAAACGGGATTAAAACGCTAGATAAAATACCCTGTATCCGGTAAAATACCAGTTTTTGAACTAATATACATATATTGTGTGTATGTATATTTATAATGTGAGAGATGGGCACTAGGTGGCGGCCTCATGGAAGCCAAATCCTCCACCTCCTTTTGATTGCTCAACACTTGTCTTTCTTGGAAATAGGAAGATGATTTATACTTCCAATATACACCAAATCATTCACAAGTTCAAGAAATAAGAATCTCAATCAAAATCCTTCTCTTTCTCCCTCTAAATCATGGCTGAAAACAGCCCATTTCCTCCTTCATTTTCGAAATTCAAAGCCCCATTCTCGAAGATCGAAGTCTTTCCAAGCAAGTTTCAAGCTAGTGTGAAGATTCATAGGTGGTTGGGAGGTGTTTCAAGCAAGAATCAAGCTCCATAACATCAAATCTTATCAAAACCCACCAATAATCTTGTAGGTATAAAATTTATGTTTAAATCATACTCTTGATTCTTGGTAATGTTTATGATGTTGGAAGGTTTCTCTTGATTCTTGGAATATTTCACAAACTTAAAACTAAAATAAATGGGTTTTTATACAAAATATAAAATGGAACTTGTGAGTATGTTTTTATGGCCAAAAATTTTAGTGTGTGTGGATTAGAGATTTAGTTTTGATGTTAGTTGATTTTAATGATATGATATATGAAAAACTTGATGCATGCATGATCAAAAAATGATTTATTAAAAAGTTCTATGAAGATGATGATCATATGAAGATGATGATGTTCTTGAATGTTTGAACATGAGTTAAATACATGATAGATATAATTTAGTTCATGCATGTTGATGATGATGTGATTTGAATGCATTAGATGCTTGTACTTAAGCATGCATGTGGATGAATGTTTATGAAATGATGATTTATGTATGGTATGATAAAGATAATATTTAATCAGGTTCTAAACACTAAAAATATAATTATTTGAAGTGTTAAAATGGTATAAAACTTTGTCATAAGATTTACTAGCTTTGCATGTTATACATGAGACTTAGAATCTTGTAAAATAGGTGAAATAATGTGTTTCGTGTATGATTTAGTAAAAATCAGTTTTGAGCATATTATAAACACTAAAATAAAGTTATTTTAAAGTGTTTAGTGACATATAACTTTGTCATAATGTTTGCTAGCTTTGCATGTTGTACTTGGTGCATTAAAAGTTGTAAAATACGTGAAATCGCATGATTTATGTGACTTACACAAAAACTGCACTAATCTAGTTATAACCACTATTTTAATCAGTAAATAACATGTATTTTGTTAAAATATCAAGTCGTTTCAAGTTGGGATGGTTATAGTAACGTTTAACGCAACACTATGCGTTAAAACGGTCAAAAATCAGCTTTTCGAGTGATTTTTATAAAACTGATTTAGATCAGTAAATAAACAGATATTTTTAGTTTAAAAATAAGTACTTTAACTAATTATAAGTGTACTTGGTGTTTGGTTGGTCATACGTGACTTCCGACGCCCGAAAACCGTTACCGAATCGCTAAAATACACATTTTTCTACATACACTAGTATGGGTAAAATTTTGGGTAAACCTTATGTGTTAAAATGTGTTATGTGATTTAAACATGAGAATATGAAAGTATATTAAGTTTTAACATGTTGATGGAAGTTTAGACTTCGCATGTATATTTGTGCGTTTTGTGCGGTAGAAACAGTAAAAACCACGTTAAATGTGTAACTTGTATGTCGAGCATGAAATTTGATACTTATGAAATTTTTTATGTATATTTGCTTTAAAAATGACAAAATAGATAAGTTAACAAGATTTCGCGTGTTTTGGTGTTAAATTATGTGAACGTTTATGTGTATGTATTACGACGCGCAAATCGTAGATATATTGCGTATAAACGGGAGTGTTAACGGATTTACACAATATTGGTCACCAATAAAATCGTTCAATTCGCAAAATCATAAAAATATATATATATGGTCTCATATACATATTAACGTGCCAACATAATAAAAAATGACAACTTTTCGAGAAAATCTCAAGTTATGTGATAATTCTAAGAAACGGAGAAACTTAGGATTTTTGTGTTATGTATATTGATTTAGAATCGTTCCTATATTAGGACATGTAGAAAATCAATCTCTGGGATTGTGATATTTAAAATACGCACCCAAAGGTGAGTGTCACTAAACCCCTCTTTTTACTGCTTTGTATATATTTTGGGGGTAGAACACGTCAATAAAAGGGTTTAATAATGTTTTTGAAATAAAACATACCTTTTAATATAAAATATATATTTTCGATGAAAATATATGAAATTTGATAAGTCATACGTTTCGAAGCAAAAACGTTTTTGATGAATAAATGTTGGACATTGGGATGATACGGTATTTCCTAGGAGAAACATGACCGTATAGTTGAGACGGATGCCGGCCTGGGTCTCGAATGATGGAGATTCAGGGGATTCGTACAACGTCGTGTATTAAATTGTCATATTAGTAGGATATATATATTGTACGGGAGGCAGACATCATATTGTTCTCAAAGAGAGAACCCTGCGCCCATGATGTCGTTTAATCAGTTAAGTATTGCACGCGATGAATTGTTGGTAGATCTATCGGGTTGACAACCCCGTCGTGACCGGTCGCCCCGTGTCAAGTCAAACGACGAATAAATATTCTGTTTATTGTCTAGCTTTGATTATCCCTGCATGGTTAATATATAGTTCGTATCGTCTAGCTAACATACGAGTCTGAAAGTTGACGCTATAATTTAATATACAAAACTTGGGCAATATATATATTACAGTTGTCGGATCGATGAACCGGCGGAAGGCCCATGGATTTTATTAAGGAAGTAAAATGGACTTTCTAAAATTTATATAGATGTTTTCAAATAAACACCTAATCAGAAAGTTTTCCTTGGAATAAAATTGTTTGTAAGAGAATATGTGAACTCACCTTCCTTTGTGTTGACACTTGATTTTTAACGTGTTCTACAGGTACTTGAGTTCGGCTTCGGGAATTATGGCGTATCTTGTGTGTAACACCCCTATCGCGTAATACAACAACACGCGACGGAAATATCGGGGAGTCACGTTACAAATTGCTCACAACTACTGGTACTAAATTGTTTCAATATCATTAACATCGTTTTACAAACAAAGAATACATGTAGTTATTCTTTTGTTTTAGAAGTCTAAGGCCCGTATGCAGTCCTATGCGTTGCATGCTTGAACAGTCGAAAACCTGAAACATATGCGAAAACAATCAGCATAAAAATGCCGGCGAATACATAGGTTTTATTAGCCAAACAGATGGCAAAACATTTGGTATTAATCTTAATTGTGAAAACTCATGACAAAATAGGTTTGTATATGGCAATATGATATTTACTAAGTCATTTTATGCCTTACATTGAAATCTCGAATAAACCATCGTAAAAACTTGTTAATATGTTATTAGGAATCCAATCAAGGATTAATAATAACTGTTTTGAAATAAATCAAAACTTATATAAGTATTATATAAATCAAATCAATGAGTCATGATAATACTTCAGATATCTTTCTAAGAATCTAACATATAAAAATATGGGATATTCTACAAAGATTTTGATTATCAAACATTGAAACAATTGTACACAAAATCCTAAAGTGACCCAGATAACGCTACAAGAATAATAAAATAAGAACACTTATATATAGGAAGTACCAGCGGCGTATCCACCATGTTCTTATTTTATTATACCCGTTTCGTTATCTAAATCACAACTACCACATAAACACATAATCGTCAACTTGTACCAACTCGTAAACACGCATTAAAGCACACAATGAATCCAATCAAGGACTCCAATATCAGTACTCTAAACATCCCATATAAGTCTAACTATGAAGATAGATAGATACTACAGGGATCCTGGGTTCTTGTCATATTGAATTATTGAATCAAAACAATCCTAAATCCTAATGGTGATTCGGGATAACGCCACGAAAGGTAATACAATAAGCACACTTATATATAGGAAGTACCTGTGGCGTATCCACCATGTGCTTATTGTATTATCTAGTTTCATTATCTAAATCACCAACAATCTACACAAAAACCAACCATCGAGTTGTAAAGTACTTCTTAAAAATCTCACTATGAAGATAGGAAGATCTAAGACTGTACTTCAAATATCCTACATGAATCTAAGTATGAAGATAAGTAGATCACTTAAGGATAAAACATTACATTTGCATAATCAGAATAATACACATAAAAGCACTTAGTGAACACACATATGCCATACATTTTGAAAACAGATCGATTACACATATGAATCACCCGAAAACATTTGAAAACGGAAAAAGAGGGGAACTATGTACTCGCCTGGGGTTGCGTATAGTCCCGGTTCAAAGGGTATAACAAAGCTCAAAAGACCAAGAGTTCAAGTGTTGAAGTGGTTCCTAGGGTAACAAATACTATGTTAGGGAATCGACACCTAAATCGGAAGATCGGGTAGAATGAGGTCTTGTAAACCAAATGAGAGTTGGAACTCATGTGATATGGTTTAACAAAGCCTATATTCTAAATCAAAACCTATCCTAAGTGCTTACGACCCATTACGACCCATTAAGGTAGCTTACGCCACTTTAACGCGTCGTTCACGCGAAAGCGCGTTTGAGACACCTAACTAGTCCTATGACAAGTATTATATGCCTTAACATATCTAATTATGTTATATAATCAGTTTAGATGTCAAAACATGTGTTACATACGCTTAAAATGAAATTATGCGAAAAAGGGCATTTTGGTCATTTTCCTAAGGCATATAAACTACCTATCATACAACTAACTAAACGAAGTGACCATAAGGTATAACCTCAGAAGGTTATTCCCTATACAACTATGGTCACATTATATGTTTGGTCGGATCCTAATGATTGACCAAACGTGTCGGGTTCGAAAGTCTAAGCGGTTGTCAAAACCGCTTGACTTACGACTCTACACAAGCACTATCCTAAAAGTGACGAATTAAACATGTTAAAACATGTTTAACGAAGTTAGAAAACAAGTTTGAAATTAAAACAAACAGTTTTGATACCCAAGAATAGTTTGGTTGCAAAATACGCATGAATACGCATTTTGGCCGAAACTACGACTCGTCACTACGCCTAGTCAACGTGGTAATCAGTGGGTATAGTCATACGGGACTATAACCATCGTGATTACGCTCACGTTGTGAAGTTCAATGAACTTCGTGTTGACCAACTCGTGGTAAAAGCAGAAAGTCAAACACTGTTTGACTTTAGTGCTAAAAACGCATAAAAACATGAAAGAATACTTACAAAAGGTCCACGGTAGGAAGTTTGATCCAAGTTTGCTCAGGTTTGAAGTGTTTAAACCTCAACTTAGAGCAAAATGAATCAAGTGTGAGTTGAAGTGAATGAAAGCATGGGTATTTATAGATTTTGGAGAACCGTTAGGATCGTTCCTTGCAAAACGTGCCTTGATCTAGACCTTACATGTGGGCACAAGGTATTTCTAAACCATGGGACACTCAAAACAAGCAAATGGTATTTGAAATTAGGGGGTAAAAACCATCAAAGCATCAAAATTGGACTAGATACAATGAATTTGGTCATTTAGGCACTTTTTGACGCTTTTAGTCCCTGTTGATCAAATAAGTTTATTTTTGCGCACCAAACACCTCAAAGCGTATTTCTAAGCTTTGTAAAGGATATTTAGGGCATGTTTAACTTATGATCATATTACGGAAGGTTCGTTACAGTACGAATCGGCATACTTTCATAGTTTGTCGAAATTAGTCCCTGTAAGCGAATAAACTTGATTTCAACACACCGAACCATCCAAAACTTATTTCTAAGTTATGTGGAGGTTATTTAAGGTATGTTAAGCCTATGTCACTATTCCGGAGTGTTTTCCGCATTAAACTGATTACGTTTACGCATCAGTTCGCGTTTAACTT
Organism: Helianthus tuberosus; assembly: GCA_030545235.1. Classification (NCBI taxonomy): domain Eukaryota; kingdom Viridiplantae; phylum Streptophyta; class Magnoliopsida; order Asterales; family Asteraceae; genus Helianthus; species Helianthus tuberosus. The sequence continues at coordinate 121,326,701 of CM060451.1, read as the reverse complement.
TCAAGAAAGCGATTTAAAGCTTGAAAATGAACTAGAATCAAAATGTGAAATTGTAAAACCAAAATAAACAATTTTTTTAGACCAAAACACATTTTTTCTTTGATAAAAGATAGTGTCCTACATTGTGTGTGTTTACGGAGCACAAGTGTCACAGTCTCCCCTGTGACAACTGGCACCAAACCGGTAATTTCCGTACACTTTAATTATTAGTTAATGACTGCAGTTATGTGCGTAAATGTCAGCATTGTCTGATTTCATACTATACAAGTGAATTCATGCACGTTTTATACTACAAAATATTGCTTTATGCATTAACGAGAGCGTTGCGTCGGAAAATACTAGTAAACTCACCGGTAAAACACAATATGCCAACAACTCTGCAGAAAGCAGTCAGACAATAGAATTGGAGCCTAGGTGTAGGTCCAATGACAAGAATACATTAAAACCCAAGAGTACATACAAGGGTTTATATATATAGACTCTCCGGAAGCTAAATTATGCGCTAAAAAGCACCCGAACCGCACTTTAAGTGCAAAATTTTATTAAATTCAGCAATAACCAGCTTTTAAACTTATTAATACCATGCAGAATTTACGTTTTATTGTCCAGAATATTTCCCTAAGTGTCGGGAATTGAAAGGGTTACAAAAGGGTACATAAAAGGCACTAAATGGTGCAATTTAACACTTAACGAACCGGTATTTAACCGAACAACCGGACGTTACCCGGGACACCAAATTTTTGCCAAACACACTGTTTATTTATTTCTTGGCTAGTCGTGATCCCCGAACACCCTAACACCCACTAAAAAGCAACTAACTAACATAAGGAAGTTCATACTTGGAAACTAACTATCCATTACTTATTAGTTGCAAATGTTACAACCAACCCCCCCCCCCCAAACCGAATTCGGTCCATATGGACCCACAAAAATCAACCACACCATGCTCTCATATCTTGTGCTAGATTATATTCAATTGTTTATTAGATTGTTGCTTGAAGATCTTGCCAAAATATGTGAAGTACTCTTTAAAAGCATGGCCAAAGATCACAACCATACTTCACATTAACACACTCTCTCCTTCACTCTCTTCTCTCCCTCTCTCGGCTCCCTTGACCGCATTACCACCACTAAACCACCATCATCTTCCATTTTTCAAGCTTTGTTCAAGGTTAGAAGGTCATTCAAAGAAGCTTGCAACTTGTGGAACCTCAAGAAGCTTCATACATTTCTTTCACCTTCATCTTCTTCATCTTTTCACTAGAGATTCATCCCTAGCCTTTGTGCTAGTAGTAAGTTCCTTGTTACACCCTTGTTCATCTTGTTTCTTGGTTAAAAGATGTAGAGTGTTGAGTATGTTCAAAACACTAAAGTAACAAGAACAAGAACACTAAGAAGATGAACATGAAACTTTGCATAAAACTTTACATAAAAAGTTTACTTGAAGATGAAATGTTGAAGTATGATGTTGTAGTAAACATGTTGTCAAATTTGTGATGATTTTTGATTGTGTGATGTTAATCACCATGAGAATCTTGTTAAATAATATTTAGAAACAAGATTTAACAAGATTAGAAGATGGTTACGTGTTACATAAAATAACCACCTTCTAGTTAAATATGAACTTGATGAAAATGATTTTTCATGAAATATAATTAAACTAGTGAGTTGACTATTTTGTAAATACAAGAGTTACAAAAGTTTTTGTAAAGAAACCAAGTTAGAGAAGCGGTTTTTGAAAAACCATGACGATTACAAACACTTACACTATTTTTAGAAATAAAACAAGTATGAGAATGTTTTATTTACAAGAAGAGTTCAAAGGGGTAAATTTTTGTAAAAGTTATTTACAAGTTGTAAGCACTAAATTATTTAACGAGAATAAATTTTTAAGAAATAAATACGCTTCGGAAGGTAACTAAGCCCACTAAGAGCTTTACCAAGTTACTACGCGTTTTCGGGATATAACAAGTTCATGATATAGCGTGATTTACATGATTTTGGCTTGTAGTAGGACTTGAATGAATTGTTGATGCTTGTTGATGATTTAAAAGAAAATAAGCACATGTTTCGAAAACATGGGAAACCTCCATTTTTAGGGGAAACTCTGTCAAAATTTCTATAAAATTTTGACACTTAGAAAAATATAAGTTTTTGAGAAACTTATTCCCTAAAAATGTATCTAAAAACATTTACCAAAGGTTTCCCAAACTTTTGTGTTAAGAAATGAGGATTTCTTCAAGAATAAAAATGGATATTAAGTATGTATATTTTTGAGAAAAATATATATATTTATTGATCACCAACTTTTGTGCTAAGTGTATGTAGTATATACTATACTTGATAGTGTATTAGGACTTGAAAATACACTAAATACTCTTGAGAAGTGAGAACACAAAAATACACATACAACATACTTAGACAAATACAAGATACTTATATTTATTTTTGAGAAAACAATATAAGTAAGACACATAGTTAAAAATATAAATTATTTTTAACACAAGAACACATATACAAAAGACAGTGACTTGTACTTGTGCGATACAAGTCTAGTGACTAACGTTAAGAAAACACGTATAGGTCACGACGTTCATTAAGCAAATCCGGTGAAGTTTACGACGCAAGGAACGCAAAGTTGTGAGTTCATACTCCCCCTTTTCTTTTAACTGTTTTCAGTTTTATAACTTCGGGGGTGAAATACATGTTACAAATGTTACAATGTTTATAAATGATATGATACAAAAACAAGAAGCACTCTTGGTGAGAACGAGTACCAAGTATGATGCGTTTTGAGGAATGATACGAGAAATCGTGTCACGAATAGGGTACCATAAGCACCATTAATCAACAATATACCTAGACCGTAGAACAAAAGGTTAGATCTAACGGGTGTCGGGCAGCCACACTCTGGGTGAGAACGAGTACCAAGCAGTGCTTTTGTGTCTCAGAATATGCCAACTTGATAAATGCCTATTGTTTGGTGACTTCCTATGTCGTGTCACATGTTAATGGCCTTGCAACCCATTAACAACCCTAATACATACAAAAACACCTTATTTATACAAGATTCATACCACAAGAACACTTGATTTATACATGAGTACGTGGTGTACACAAGAATACTTGATTTATACATGAATATTTAAGTTACAGATTAATACTTGATTTATACATGAGTACGTGGTGTACACAAGAACACTTGATTTATACATGAGTACATGGTGTACATAAGATACTTGATTTATACAAGATACAAACTATGTTTTCATACAAAGTATACAAACGTGCAATACAAAAACTACATGAATTCACACCAACATTATGTTGACATTTTTCCAAAACTCACATGTATTTCAGGTAACTAGTGGATGTGCGCGCGGTCTTACTCATGCTCCTGGATGTCGTTTATGTTTATCCTTAAATAAAGATGTAAACTTTCAGACAATATGCTGTCTTGTGATTTAAACACTAAAACTATGATTTTGGTTATGTAATGCTTGGCATTTGAAGTTATTTTATGAGCATGTAGTATGTTTACCAATCGTATGCAATGAAAACCTTTCATGATCACACCTCGTGCTTCCGCCTTAGAAAGGGGTGTGACAGATTGGTATCAGAGCTGCGATTGTAGTGAACCAGGATTCCTTCTCGAGTCTAGTCTACAATCTCTAGGATCCTTTCACGAAAACGATTTTTCAAAGAGTTTTCATTGCATAAAACGTCCCGCGACATCCACTACCTGAAACTGTTTACAAAGAGTCTAGAAAACACACTACGAGACATAGGGTGCACTGGGGTAGCACTTGTCTGTGATTAGGAATTACTTGCAATTATGTGAGATAATCGACATATACATATACTAGAAGTAGAATGTCACAAGTATACGTGACGTTACCTGAAAACAATGGCCTATCTGAAGGAAGAGATACGAGGATGAAACGAACTATGCGGACTGTGCAAGGAGTTACGTAATTATGGATGCATACATAATTATGGAATTCAGTGCACATAAATCACAGCAAGTCTTGTCACGTATAGATTCCCCCAGTAAGAAAAGGTCAAACATGAACACCAGCTTATTAAATACTCTGCTAGAGTAAGAATTGTTTGATGTCACTTATGTGGTATATGCCTGTGAATATATATACTACTACTGTCTCGAAAGACGATATCAACCAAATATCTAACCCTGCTGTGTTGTGTTCTGATAGAACATGGCGCCCAGGAAAGCTGTGAATGCTCGCAATGATGATCAACCCCCTCATCCTCTTCTACTGAGGACTGCTGAAGAGCTGAACGCTCTACTGGAGGAAAGGATCTCCGCAGCTATCGCCCAATATGAGGCAAACCAAACCCAAGACAGTGGAGGACCAAGCAATGCCAGGCGTAATGGGAATGGAGATTCGTCTGGAGGAAACGCAGCTCAGGGCTGCACTTTCAAGCAGTTTCTCGACTGCAAACCAATGAACTACGACGACACTGGAGGTGCAGTAGCGTTTGTACGCTGGACGGAGAAGACTGAAACCACCATCCGCATGAGCAAGTGTACCGCGGATCAGCAAGTCACTTTTGCTACTGGGTTGTTTGTCGATGAAGCTTTGACTTGGTGGAACTTGCAAGTCCAAACCTTGGGTGATGATATCGCTTATGGCCTAACTTGGGATGAACTGAAGGAAAGAATGAGAGAGAAGTATTGCTCTCGTGCTGAACTCCAAAGGTTGGAGACTGAATTCTGGCACTTAACCATGGAAGGTGCTGATATTACTGGTTACACCCGAAGGTTCCACGATCTATCAAGGGTGATCCCTTACATGGTGACACCTGAATTTAAGCGCGTTGAACGCTACATTTGGGGATTGGCCTTAGAATTTTGCGGCATGGTAACTTCGGTCAAACCTCAAACAATCACCGAGGCTGTAACTCTGACTATCAGCCTTACTGAAGATTGTGTCCGTATGAAGAAGTTATCGCTGCACCCAAAAGAAAAGACCGAGGCGCATGCTGAGTCGTTAGGTGACAAGAAGAGAAAGCATTCGAATCTGAATCAAGCAACCCGTAGCAACAACAAAGGTTCATAGAACAAGAAGCGTGACACTAACCCATCTAAGGAGGCAAGAACCTTTGCAGCAACAAATGATACTGCAGCCAGAGGATACCAAGGCACCCTGCCTAAATGCCAAAAATGTAAGTATCATCATGAAGGAGCTTGTCGCGTTCCCAGGTGCGACAAATGTGGTAGATTGGGTCATCAAACAGAAGACTGTTGGGGTAAAGGAAAGAACGGGAACGGAAACCGCAACGGTGCTGGAACTAGAAACAATGGTGGAAATGGAAATGGTACTGGCAACAGGAATGGTAACGGAAATGGGAAGAACCGAGGATGCTTCAGTTGTGGAAGCAATGATCATTTCATAAAAGACTGCCCAAAGGGAAACGAGGCTCAGGCACGAGCATTTGTGATTGGAGCAAAGAACGCACGCGAGGACCCTAATGTGGTCACCGGTACGTTTCTCATTAACAATCACTTTGCATCTATATTATTTGACACTGGCGCCGATTATAGCTTCATGTCTGTGGAATTTAAACGCATGCTTGGAATCGAATCTAGTAGATTAGAAATTCCTTATTCCATAGAACTAGCCAATGGTAAACTTGTTGGGTCGGGTGAAGTTGTTAGAGGTTGCACATTGGAACTTGGTGAACGAAGATTTAGCATCGACCTTTTACCTATTCAATTGGGTAGCTTCGATGTAGTGGTTGGAATGGACTGGTTGTCCAAGAACAAAGCTGAAGTTATTTGTCATGAGAAAATCATTCGCATCCCTTTGGCGAATGATGAAACTCTCATCGTACATGGAGAAAAACGAGACGCGCCTCTGCGAATCATCAGTTGTGTGAAGGAACAGAAGTGCTTAAGGAAAGGATGTGTTGCTTTCCTAGCGCATGTTGTAGACAAGAAGGCTGAGGAGCCGAAACTCAAAGACATTCCTGTGGTGAAGGAATTCTCTGATGTTTTTCCCGAAGATTTGCTAGGACTACCTCCACAACGACAAGTCGAATTCCGTATAGACTTGGTACCAGGAGCCGCTCCTGTAGCCAAGGCACCCTATCGGCTTGCACCATCCGAAATGCAGGAATTGTCTACACAACTCCAGGAGTTGTTGGATAAAGGATTCATAAGGCCAAGCTTCTCACCCTGAGGAGCTCCAGTATTGTTTGTGAAGAAAAAGGATGGAACTCTGTGGATGTGTATCGATTACAGAGAACTGAACAAGCTCACAATCAAGAATCGGTACCCGCTATCGAGGATTGATGACTTATTTGATCAGTTGCAAGGATCAAGCTACTATTCCAAGATCGACCTTCGATCTGGATACCATCAGTTAAGGATACAAGAGGAAAGCGTACCCAAGACTGCATTCAGAACACGCTATGGGCATTACGAATTTTTGGTAATGCCATTCGGACTGACGAACGCGCCAGCGGTATTTATGGATCTGATGAACCACGTATGCAAACCATATCTTGATAAATTCGTGATTGTATTTATCGATGATATCCTGATTTACTCGTAAACGAAAGAAGAATATGAGCAACACCTCAGAACCATTCTAGAACTACTAAAGAAAGAGAAACTTTATGCAAAGTTCTCGAAATGCGAATTCTGGATTCGCGAAGTACAATTTCTTGGTCACGTTGTGAACGAGAAGGGCATTCATGTAGACCCGTCCAAGATAGAAGCAATAAAGAATTGGGAAGCCCCAAAACCCCAACTGAAGTCCGACAATTTTTGGGCTTAGCGGGCTATTATCGACGGTTTATTGAGAATTTCTCAAAGATAGCTCAACCGCTAACGACCCTTACACAGAAAGACAAGAAATACGACTGAGGTTACAAACAAGAAGAAGCCTTCCAGCTACTTAAAAACAAGCTATGCGACGCACCGATACTATCATTACCCGAAGGCACTGAAGACTTCGTGGTATACTGCGACGCTTCATGACAAGGTTTGGGTTGCGTGCTCATGCAACGCCAAAAATTCATCGCTTACGCTTCAAGACAATTGAAGGTACATGAAAGAAACTATACAACTCACGACCTGGAGCTGGGCGCAGTGGTATTCGCCTTGAAGATCTGGCGACACTATCTATATGGTACTCGATTTACAATCTTCACAGATCACAAAAGTTTACAACACATATTCGATCAGAAAGAATTAAACATGCATCAGCAACGATGGGTCGAGCTGCTAAACGACTATGACTGTGAGATTAAGTACCATCCTGGAAAGGCAAACGTTGTAGCAGATGTGCTGAGTCGAAAAGAAAGGGTTAAGACCTTAAGGGTTCGGGCGTTAGTAATGACTATTCAAACGAACCTCTCTGCACGCATTCTGACGCACAACAAGAAGCTCTCAAGGGAGAAAACCGTAAAGCTGAATACCTCCGGGGTACATTGAAATATATGGTGCCAAATGAAGAGGGAACCTTGTACTTTAAGAAGCGCATTTGGGTTCTGCTCTATGGTGGCATACGAGAAGTCATTCTTGAGGAAGCACACAAATCGAGATATTCGATCCATCCAGGATCAGACAAAATGTACCAAGACTTGAAAGAATATTATTGATGGCCGAGACTCAAAAGCGATGTTGCTGTTTATGTTGGAAAATGCCTAACCTGTGCTAAGGTTAAGGCTGAATATCAGAAACCGTCCGGCCTACTACAACAACCAAAGATACCCATGTGGAAGTGGGAGCAAATCTCGATGGACTTTATAACGAAATTACCCAGGACCCCGAAAGGTCACGATATGATATGGGTGATAGTTGATCGATTGACGAAATCTGCGCATTTCCTACCGATCCGAGAAAAAGACAGCACTGGAAAGCTTGCTGAGATATACTTAAAAGAAATCGTGGCACGTCATGGAGTGCCAATCTCAATTATTTCAGACAGAGATGGACACTTTGTCTCAAGAATCTGGCAATCCTTTCAGGAAGCCTTTGGATCTCAGCTAGATCTAAGCACGGCATTCCATCCACAAACGGACGGCCAGAGCGAACGGACTATACAAACGTTAGAAGATATGCTTCGTGCATGTGTCATGGACCTAGGCGGTAGTTGGGATACTCATCTACCTTTAGTTGAGTTTTCCTACAATAACAGTTATCATACAAGCATAAAAGCCGCACCGTTCGAAGCTCTGTATGGCCGCAAGTGCCGATCACCTTTATGTTGGGCAGACGCTGGGGATAAACGTATGGTTGGTCCTGAACTTGTACAAGAGACAACCGACAAGATTATACAGATCCGAGAGCGCATTAAGGCGGCTCGAGATCGACAAAAGAGCTACGCTGATCAAAGAAGAAAACCACTAGAATTCAAGGTGGGAGACAAAGTGTTGTTAAAAGTCTCACCTTGGAAGGGCGTAGTAAGATTTGGAAAACGTGGAAAGCTGAATCCACGATACATCGGACCATTCAAAATTTTGGAAAGAATTGGTACCGTGGCATACAAGTTGGAATTACCGGAAGAACTTAATGGAGTACATGATACATTTCATGTATCCAATCTCAAGAAGAGTCCAACACAAGAAAACGTAATCATCCTGGTGGATGAAGTGCATATTGATAACGCCCTCCGATTTACAGAACAACCCGTTGAGGTTACTGACTGGAAAGTCAACAAGACCAGGAGGAGCACTATCAAACTTATAAAAGTACGTTGGAACTCTAAAAACGGACCCGAGTACACGCGGGAACGTGAAGACCAGTGTAACATCTGTGCTTGTAATCATTGTGAACAGTTCAGTTATCAATAAAACAATGTTATTTGATCCCAATGTTTGTTTGGTTATGTTTTACATTTTTCATGTTTTGACTTTTGTTTAATTTTAAACTCTACATCGCTTTCTTGAGAGTTATACGCAAACTGGTGTGTAAACGTAATCAGTTTAACATGAAAAATACTCCGGAACATCAACATATACTTAACATACCTTAGATAACCTTTACATAACTTAGAAATAAGTTTTAAAGGCTTTGGTATGGCAAAAACAAGTTAATTCGCCTACAGGGACTAAATTTGACAAACTGTGAAAGTATGCCAATTTGAACTGTAACAGACATTCCGGAACATGACCATAAGTTAAACATACCATAAATATCCTTTACATAGCTTAGAAATAGGCTTTGAGGGGTTCGGTGTGCTAAAATAAACTTTTGGGTCATTCAGGGACTAAAAGTGTCAAAAAGTGCACAAGTTTGCATTTTCGCGCATAACTTACGTTCTGAATACATCCGGACATCCAAAAATTTATGTAAGCACTAAAATATTTTATTTTAGTGTTTGGCATAAGAAAAATCCATTCGTCACGCAATTTGGATCGTTTTTCGCGCTTATGCGCATTCCGTCGTAATTAACCGAACATCGCGATCGTACGACCAAACGAACCAACATCCGACATATTTTCAAGCATATTTCATGTTCCCAATGTCTTAACATCATTGTGGAGCTTGAAATTGGGATTGACGTGTGTTAGAAGTGCCGTTACGAAACGAAACAAGGTGCAAGGACTGAAAATGTAATTCTGCCAAAGTTAATGGCTTACGGACCGTAAGCCATGACCCTTACGGTCCGTAAGGGGTCCCCAGAATAGCAGATCAGTTTAAACAGTTGTTGCCTCTTCAGGATAATGAGGGGCCAATTTGCACTTGCCTCTTCAGGATAATGAGGGGCCAATTTTGTGTACCATAAGGTTTCAACAAGTGTACGGGTGAGATCAAAGCACGTTATTCGATAAACGATCCTAACAGTTCTACTACATCTATAAATACCCACCTCCATTCATTCCAAAAACCCACAAATCTGATCTCAAAGCTCTAAGTTGAAGTCATTGCTTCATACCTGAGCTATTCGAGCAAGATTTACTAGCGGGGACCCTTTGTAAGTGTTCCTTCGTTCTTTTATTCTTTTAAGCGTTAAAAGTCAAACTTTGTTTTAACTTTCTGCGTTGACCCGTTTATGGTCAATGCGAAGTTCGTTTGAACTTCATAACATGAGCGTAATCACGATGGTTATAGTCCCTAGTGACTATACCTACTGATTACCACGTTATCAAGGCTCAGTGACGAGTCGTAGTTTCGGCCAGAATGCGTATTCTTGCGTATTTTGTAACCAAACTACTCTTGGGTATCAAAACCGTTTTTTTTTTATACCAAACCTGTTTTCTAAACTTAGTTAAGTATGTTTTAACATGCTTAGCTCGTCACTTTTAGTTTAGTGCTTATATAGGGTTGTAAGGTAAGCGATCTAAACAATCGCTTATACTTTCGAACCCGACCCGTTTGGTCGATCATTAGGATCCGACCAAACACATTAGGTGACCATAGTATGTAGGGAATAACCTTCCGAGGTTATACCTTATGGTCGCTTCGTTTAAGTAGTTGTATGATAGGTAGTTTATATGCCTTAGGTAAATTACCAAAATGCCCTTTTTACGCCAAAATTCATTTTAAGCATATGTAACATAACTTTTGATATCTAAAATGATTTGGTAACAATATTAGACATGTTAAGGCATATTTTACTTATCATAGGACTAGTTAGGCATTCCGAACGCGTTTTACGCGAACGACGCGATAAAGTAGCATAAGCTACCTAAACGGGTCGTAATGGGTCGTAAGCACTTAGGTTAGGTTTCATTTTAGTATGTGGGCTTTGTTAAACCATATTACATGTGTTCCCATACTCATTTGGTTTACGAACCCTCATTCTATCCAATCCTCCGATTTAGGTCTGGTATATTAACATAGTTACCTATATTAGGTGTCGTTTGATATCCGTGATCTCTAGCATTGTTTGGTTGTTACTCAAGGACTACTAAGCAATCTCAAGTGAGTACATAGACCCCTCTTTTACTGTTTTCCAAACATTTTGGGGTGAAACACATGTGCCTACTTGTTATTGTGACAACCCGCACTAGACCAGGTATCCGTACGACTTAATTAGTAATTAATTACTGCTGAATTACTGTGCTTACTTGAACTTGTGAATAAACTGCTACTTGAATACTGATACATGTACTTACTTGCATCATACTTACTTGCTGTCACTACATTATTTACATGCTGAACCTTAGTGACAAACATGATGCACAAAAAGCACAGTAGCACAATACACGGATAACCTGTTGAACATGCTGATAAAGCCAGCATCAGGCAGACACTGCCTCTAAAGGCCTGTAAGAGCCTGAGATATTTTACTACACTAGTGGTGAGTGTAGGGATACAAGGGTTGTAGAACTGCGTCTCTAGGAATAAGTTACCATGACTGGATGTGCCTAAAACGTGCTCTAAGCACAAAACTCAGCACTTTATTAAACAATTCAGCATTTAGCTAACTAATAAAGTGCCAAAATTTGAGAAAAATGTTACTAGACACTTTCCAAAGTGTCAGAAATAAGTTGTGTCACTAAAAATAATTATGACGACACTTTAAAGCTTTGTTAAGCACTTTAACGGATTACTATCCAACCGAACAACCGGACTATACCCGGAGCATGAAAATATTGCCATTTTCATTATTTATCTTTTTCTGAGCCAGTTAGGGTCTCTGAATACCCTAACACCCGCTATAACGCAACACACTAGTAACCGGGTTAAACACTTAACTAATTTAGTTTAACCTAACTAATAACTAAAGATTAGTTGGAAATGAACTAGAGACCCCCCCCCCCCTTTACAAACCGTCCCCATGAGGGGGGACACCCTTGTACTTTGTTGGTTATTATAATCATCCATGTCTAATATCTATAAGACATAGTAACCATTGGTTAATTACACAAGGTTTTGTCTATAAGATCTAGCCTAAACACATCAAGTTCATCTCTTCACAAACCACAAAACAAACTCTCTCTTTCTCTCTATAAGCTTACGGCCAAGCACCACCCACCCTCCATCCATCATTTTCGGTTCTAATCTTCACATTCCAAGGGTACACAAATGATAAGGATCGCATATTAGGAAGCTTGGTGCAATCGGAAGGCGAAGGACCTCTCTACTTTGCTTTTATCCACGCGTTTTTCGCATAGATTCTTCCCTAGCCTTGAGCTAGTGGTATGTTGCTTAAAACACCTTCTTGAACTAACCTAAAGTGGTTAATACGAATTGCAACGGTTAAAACTCGAAATCTTACAAGATGATACTTTAAAGCCTACTAAAAATGCTATAAGTATTGGATAAAAACTCACATGTTGTGTAAATGTTGTAGTAATTGAAAGTTGTGATTATTTAGACCCGATCTATGTTGTGGTAGCTCGAATCATCGTTTAACCCGGTGTAGTCATGTTCTTGGATCATGACATAAGACTATTTTAGAAGTAACAAGGGTTAAAAGGTGAAACTCTACCACACATGAAACATGAACTTGTGTAAAAATGTTTTACTTGTGAAAATGTGTTTAAAACTAGCAGATCTACGCATCTGCAAGTGGTATCTTCAAAGAACCACGTATCAAAGAAATCATGTATTTTAAAAGATAGATCTTACACTAACAAGCATGATTTTTATAAACCACAAGTGTGTAAACACTTGTGAAATGAAAAGATCCGACAAAATAATAGTTTTTGTAAAAGATGACTAGAAGTTGTGAAGATGGATTTTCTCTAAAAACGAGGTTTTTACAAGATCAAATTTCCTTATATGAAGATCTACTAAATTTAAGGGGATTTACACCACAGTTTTGGGAAAACTACAAGTTCATGTAATTTTTGGCAATTTACACATATGTTGATAAGTTGTTGTGAGAAAAGTTATTCCGATCAAATAAAGAAAATTGTTGAGTTGATTTGTTAAAGAAAATGATACGCTTGAAAGCGTGGCCACCTCCAGTTACAGAGGAAACTCTGGCGAAATTTTTCTAACAACCTAACACTTAGAACTATTTACACTACAAGTGTTAGAATTATTTTTGACATGTTTTCGAAATATAAATTTCGCCATGACTTTATTTACTAAATATTCGGAGGTGGGATTTTCACAAAATTTAACGTGATAAATATATATTTTCACACACTGTTTATGATTATTTTGTGAAAATACATAGATATTATTTTTAGAGTGAAAATAATATTTACGAACGTTAATGATTCCAAAATAATACGAACGCTTTCACCATAAATATATAAGTTACACCGGTAATTATATTACCACTCGATTGTTAAACGTAACTGACGCACTTACGGAAATATTTATGAACGCGTATTTTAACAACGTATTATTGGAGACAAATTTATGTGAAATTGGAAATATATACATATATTAAGTGAGACTTAATGATATAATTTGAACGCACATGTATTGACTCCCCCATCCTTGGGAAGGAGATTAACTACCAAGTATATACTAAATGTAAACACGAAATAGTTGTCTAACTATTTCCCAAAGACTTAAACTATGAAGCTAAGGCACGGCCATCCGTCTAATAGAATTAGTACGTGTAGGTCGTCACACAGCTGCGTGTGCAGGAGATACTTGGTAGAGACGCTTCACTGTGAGTTCATGTCCCCCTTTTCTCTTAACTGTTTTCAGTTTTTAACTGCGGGGGTGAAATACATGTTTCTATGATTACGAATGTTTCTTACATGGTATGGTCAGCTAAGGAAGGAACTGTTAGGTTATGTGATTGGGTAGGTGAAACCTTAAGAACATTAGTCCTCGTAGTGCGATCGAGGGATACGAGTGATAGGCCTATTTGAGCATAACAAACACCACCCATGCGCCCGCAGGTTGGACCATGTGGTGACCTTATCTTAACACCACCCATGCGCCCGCAGGTTGGACCATGTGGTGACCCCGTCTTAACACCACCCATGCGCCCGCAGGTTGGACCATGTGGTGACCTTGTCGTAACACCACCCATGCGCCCGCAGGTTGGACCATGTGGTGACCTTGTCCTATCCCCTCCCATGCGCCCGCAGGTTGGACCATGTGGATACACAATAACTGATATGTTTCCTTATTTTCTTTCATACCAGAGTTTACAAAACATTCATACTTGCAATGATTACAAAGGTTTATTCGCGCGCACATACTAAACACATGAACTCGCTCAACATTATTGTTGATTTTTCAACTTACATGTATTTCAGGAAACTAAAGATCTGGCGCGGTATGTTATGTTTTCCGGCTGCATAAGGGTTCCAAGGTCATCCCAGTTTAGGAAATGTGACTCTTTCCTGGACAAGTCACAAATCTTAAACTGCGTTTATTTCATGTTGATGGTTATGTTCTTAAAGACAATGTTTTATGTTATGAGGTTGTAAGTCCTTAAGACAATGTTATGTTACTCTGGTTTTAAACTTAATCGAACGGATGATCTTGCATGATTTTATTTCATATAGCTTTGTTATGGTTAAGCTATGGTATTAAGAAGTCACACCAAAATTAACCACGCTTCTGCAAAGCCAGGGTGTGACAGCTTGGTATCAGAGCTCTGATCATAGCGAACTAGGATTCTCTCTCGAGTCTAGACTATGATCACTAGGGCTCTCACGAAAACATTTTTCTGCATACCACTTAAGTCCAGATCCAAAACTTTTTACAAACAAATGTTGAGCACATTTTATTATTTATAGGCTCAGCCTGGAGGGCTGAGGCTCGGTCTGGAGGATCGAGGCTCGGTCTAGGTGACCGAGGTAGTTGAGCACGTTGATTTATTATAGGCTCAGCCTGGAGGGCTGAGGCTCGGTCTGGAGGATCGAGGCTCGGTCTAGGTGACCGAGGTAGTTGGCTAGTGAGGCTAGGAAGAGTAGGCTCAGTCATGAAGGCTGAGGCTCGGTCAAGGGGACCGAGGCTCGATCTAAGAGGTCGAGGTGGAGGATAGAGCAGTCTTAGAGACTGGGAGGAATTTGGCCAGTGGGACTAGGAGGATTATGTGATATCTTCCTTGGTGACTTATGTGATTATATGATTGATTATTATACGTATATGTGTTTGTGTTACAAACGTCATGCTTTCATCAAGTACTAGAAAGATGGACACTACGAATCCCATGGCCATAGTATCAGACGACATAGTTTCATCGAAGCACGAGGTGTACATTTCCGATACTACCGGCACAGACAATGACGACTTTCAGCCCTTTTTGCGCTGCCTGAAGTCGTAGCAGAGCCTACTGATGGCCATCTTGTTGGGAATTTGCCCCCTTGCCGCTTATCCTGTTGTTGATATGCCCCCCCTCCCGACGTGGCCTCTGACGACGATAACGATCTACTGGAGGAGGACCCATTCGAGGGCAGGGCCCTATTGCTGCTGGTATTAGACTACTGCATGCGGACGCTCCTGTAGGGGAAACTCATGTCCATTCCCCTATCCCAGACTCATTTGAGTTTCTGACATCCGCATCTTCGCACATACAGGGAATGCAGCACCACTCACACGACGCCGACCCTGATGTGGCATCATCAGCTGCACCGGATCCCGCCCACAGCTCTGAGTTTGATCACGATATTGAGGTTGATCCTTCTTTTCCACCTGGTTTTGATCCAGACCATGACCTTGAGTTCATACACTTAGACCAGCCCTTGGAGGATCCTGTAACCCCCTGTGTTTGTTGAACCAGCTGATCTTGAGATGGAGTTTTTGATCCGGAGCCGGCCGTGGCCCCTAAGCCAGGCGCTGCTCCTGACCCCGCATTGGAGCATGACCCTGTTCATGCCAATGCACCTACTGTTGCTCCTTGATTGATCATCTGCTTGGACGAGAGAAAATTTGGGGTAACTGTGCAAGACAATTTATTATTACGGGGGCCCACGTAATAACGATTTGTAGTGCACAGGAATCCTGGTGGACTCTGCGGGTCAAGCTAATGATAACCAATGCAGCAGGAAATAACTTAAACACGAATGACCAAGGCGATGTAGCCTCGAGTTCATTCTATTACGAGCAACAAGCCAAATTGGCAAGCCTATGTGAAGGCTCAAAAATTTACTTCCCCACTCATACAGTGAGTATATTTGCGTGTGAAATTGGGTGATTACATGATGGCTTATGTTGCTATATACACCTCATAGACAATTGAAACGTTGTCTAACCCGCTTCACACCACTTCGACAAAAGGGAATGTCACCCAGACGTGACACAAACACTAGTACGTTGCCAAGGACAGAAGCCGAGCTGCAAGAACGCATCTCACAGATAAATGCACGACATAAAGCCCTCCGCTCTAAGTACAACGATGGCATTACTGGAGATAACCCTCCAACTGGCTGCACCTATAAACAGTTCCTGAACTGCAAGCCTTTGAACTTTGACAGAACAGGAGGCGCCGTTGCATTTGTTCGTTGGTCCGAAAAGACCGACTCCATTCTAAGAATGAGAAACTGTTCGCCCCAACAGAGTGTTACCTATATCTCGGGATTGTTTCTAGATAACTCACTCTCATGGTGAAACCTTCAGTCTCAGACCCTTGGCACAGACGCTACTTATGCACTGAGCTGGGACGAGCTCAAGGAAATGATTGAGAAGAAATGTTGTTTTAGGACTGGAATTTAGAAGCTTGAGGTGGAGTTCTGGAATTGAAAATGGACGGACCAAAGATTCCTGAATACGTCCAGCAATCTCACGACTTGTCTAGGGTCGGCCCCCTACTTAGTCAAACCGGAGTTCGAAAGGATTAAACGATTCATTTGGACACTTGCACCCCAGATCAGGGGTATGGTTACTACCTCGAAGCCCTCAACCATTGCAGAGGCTATCAATATGGGTGATTTATTTATAACATGAAATGTTATGTGATTGATTTGTTTATAACATGAGATGTTATGTGTTGATATTGTTGTATACTTACGTACACTTTACCTACTATGACCTAACCCATACAATCATCATTTTGAAGATGCCTCCAAGACGGGATGTACGCATACCCACCAACGAGGCGGAACTTCAGGGAATCATTGCTGCAGTCATCGCACAATACGAGGCCCATCACTCCGAGCGCAACGGAGGTACCTCAGGAAATAACCCACCCAACGGCTGCACCTACAAGCAGTTCTTAGGCTGCCAGCCCCTACATTTCGACGGCACTGGGGGTGCCGTAGCCTTCGTACGCTGGATTGAGAAGACGGACACTGTTTTGCGTGCGAGCAAATGCGCCCCAAGAGATCAGGTCACGTATATTTCCGGGCTGTTCCGAGATGGGGCTCTGTCATGGTGGAAACTCCAGGTTCAGACAATGGGCGAGGCTGCTGCGTATGCTCTATCATGGGACGAGCTGAAAGAGCTAATGCATAAAAAGTACTGTTCAAGAACAGAAAGCCAGAAAGTAGAAACTGAGTTCTGGAACTTGAAGATGGAAGGTCCAAAAATAGCTGAGTATGTGGAGAAGTTCCAAGTTCTATCACGTATCGTTCCTTACATGGTAGATCCGGAGTTTAAGAGGATTGAGCGTTTCATTTGGGGATTGGCACCCCAAATCATGAGCATGGTAACGACATCAAAGCCTGCAACAATCACTGAGGCCATCAATCTAAGTGTAGCCCTGACGGAAGAGGCAGTCAGGATGAACAAATTTTCAACCTCTGAGGAGAAGAAGGAGACTCATGTAGAGTCATCTGGGGACAACAAGAGGAAGTTGACAAATTTCAAACAGGGTACCCAGTCGAGTAGCAACGACAAGGCCAAAAAGAGAAAAGAGTACACGGGTATCCTACCAAAGTGCGACAACTGTCGACGACCCCATAACGGGCGGTGTAGATATGGAAAATGTGGTAACTGTGGCAAGGTGGGACATGTCAAGGAAACGTGTCGACAAGGTACTAAACATGGAAATAGAGGTCAAGATGGTAACAGAAATCGCGGAGGAAATAACGACGACAACAACTATCAAGGCAGGGAAGCTGACGATCAAGACTGTGGCCAAGCATGCTTTAATTGCGGTGATGTGGGGCATTTCAGGAAGTATTGCCCTAAGAACACTCAGGCACGTGGATGAAAGCTCAACAGCGGGGATAGAATCCAAGCGTGGATATCGGTACGTCTCATAATAGTCAATGTTATGCTCTATTTGACAGTATTGTCAAATTTTAGCTTCAGAAAATATAGTTGTTTTAGTAGTAAGTAACCTAGATACCCAGTTCTCGATAGAACAAGCATAACGAAAGCTTCGATGTGATAATTGGGATGGACTGGTTGTCGAACAACCCGGCGGAGATTGTCATCCGCGCCCCGACAACGAACGGAGAAATGATTGTGATTCATGGAGCAGGATACGCTCCTACGGATTATCAGACAAAGAAGACACGAAAATTTTCGCACACAGGATGTGTTGCATTCTTAGCTCATGTCGTGGAAAAAGAAGCCGAAGAACCGAAACTCGAAGATATCCCTGTGATTGGAAGATACCCCGAAGTCTTCTTCGAAGACTTGCCGGAATCGTCTCCTCAACGATTAGTCGAATCCCGCGTCGATCTAATTCCAGGCACTGCACCCGTAGTCGTTGCATCGTAGCGACTTACATGTTCGGAGATGCAAGGATTGACAGAGAAGTTTTAGAAATGGGTAGAGAAGGAAGATAACAGACCAAAATTCCCTTTTGGGGTAACCCCATTTCTACTCGTCAAAAGAAGGATGATGATTTTCAAATAAACATCAACTACCGGGAGCTGAACAAGCTGACGATCAAGAATAGATATCCTCTGCCAAGGATTGATGATCTATTCGACCAACTGCGAGGTTCAAGCTTTTATTCAAAGATCGACCTTCGATCTGGATACCATCAGTTAAGGATACAAGGGGAGAGTATCCCAAAGACAGCCTTCGGAACTCGTTATGGACACTACGAGTTCCTTGTTATGACGTATGGTTTGACAAACGCACCTGCAGTCTTTATGGACTTGATGAATAGAGTTTGCAAGTCGCACTTGGACAAGTTCGTGATTGTGTTTATCGACGACATCTTGATTTATTCAAGAACAAAGGCTGAGCACGAGCCGCATCTAAGAGCTATTTTGGAGCTGCTAAAGAAAGAACAGCTGTATGCCAAACCCTCTAAGTGCGAATTTTGGCTACATGAGGTCCAATTTCTTGGACATGTGGTAAATGGAGATGGAATCCATGTGGATCCAACCAAGATCGAGGCAATCAAGGATTGGGAAACGCCAAAGACGCCAACCGAGATTCGACAATTCTTGGGTTTGACTGGCTACTATCGAAGGTTCATTGAGGATTTTTCAAAAATCGCTCAACCTTTTACGCTCCTCACGCATAAGGATAAGAAGTTTGATTGGGGAATCAAACAGGAAGAAGCGTTCCAGATATTGAAGGATAAGCTCTGCAATGCGCCAATCTTAGCACTACCGGAAGGTACAGATGATTTTGTGGTATACTGCGACGCTTCGCGCCAAGGATTGGGTTGCGTGCTGATGCAACGCCAAAAGGTTATTGCTTACGCATCGCGTCAATTGAAAGTGCACGAAAAGAACTATACCACACATGATTTGGAGCTTGGCGCAGTGGTTTTTGCTTTAAAGATCTGGAGACACTACCTTTATGGTACGAAGTGTACAATCTTTACAGATCACAAGAGCCTACAGCATATATTCAACCAGAAGGAGTTGAATATGAGGCAAAGACGATGGGTTGAATTGTTGAACGATTACGACTGCGAGATAAAGTACCATCCAGGGAAGGCGAACGTGGTCGCCGATGCCCTAAGTCGAAAAGAGAGGATCAAACCCATAAGGGTTAGAGCTTTAGAAATGATTATCCAAACCGATCTTTCCTTGCGCATTCGTGCCGCGCAAAAGGAAGCTCTTAAGGAAGGGAATCTTGAAGAAGAATATCTCCGTGGAATGGAGAAGCTACTGGTACCAAACGAGGAAGGAACGTTATGCTTCGAGAAAAGGATTTGGGTTCCTCTGTTTGGTGGTTTAAGGAAAGTTATTTTTGATGAAGCTCACAAATCACGGTACTCTATCCATCCTGGAGCGGATAAGATGTACCAGGATCTCAAAGATTATTATTGGTGGCCTAGGGTGAAAGGCGATGTTGCTGTGTATGTGAGCAAATGTTTAACGTGCGCTAAGGTTAAAGCGGAATACCAGAAGCCTTCAGGACTTCTGCAACAACCTGAGATTCCCAAGTGGAAATGGGAACAAATCTCAATGGATTTTGTTACAAAATTGCCAAGAACGCCAAGAGGCCATGACACTATCTGGGTGATAGTGGATCGATTAACGAAGTCAGCACACTTCTTACCTATCAGAGAGAAGGATAATACGAGCAAATTGGCTGAAATTTACATGAGAGAAATCGTCGCGCGCCATGAAGTACCTCTCTCAATCATCTCTGATAGAGACGGAAGGTTTGTGTCAAGGATATGGCAATCCTTCCAAGAAGCTTTTGGCTCACAATTAAATCTGAGCACTGCGTTTCATCCGCAAACTGACGGTCAAAGCGAGCGAACGATACAGACTTTGGAAGACATGCTGAGAGCGTGTGTTATGGATTTGGGCGGTAGCTGGGATAAGCATTTGCCCTTGGTCGAATTTTCATACAACAACAGCTACCACACCAGTATTGGTGTCACGCCATTCGAAGCTCTTTACGGACGCAAGTGCCGATCACCCCTATGCTGAGCTGACGCAGGTGATAGGCAACTTGCTGGTCCCGAAATCGGCCAAGTGACGACAGACAAGATTGCGCATATTCGAAAACGCATCGAAGCAGCTCGCCACAGACAGAAGGCCTATGCGGATCCAAACCGAAAACATGTGGATTTCCAAGTTGGAGAAATGGTGTTATTGAAAGTCTCACCCTGGAAGGGTGTGGCACGCTTCGGGAAGCGTGGGAAGTTAAATCCGCGCTACATTGGTCCTTTCAGAATTCTGGAAAGAATAAGACTAGTAGCATACAAGTTGGACCTACCTGCTGAACTGAATGGTGTTCACGATACATTTCATGTATCCAATCTAAAGAAAAGTCCAACTCAAGTCACCGTTGCCATTCCCATCGACGAGATCCATGTTGACGACACGCTCCACTTCGTTGAAGAACCTGTTGAGGTCACGGATTGGAAAGTTAACAAGACCCGCCGGAGCAGTGTCAAGCTCGTCAAAGTTCGTTGGAATGCCAGACATGGTCCTGAATACACCTGGGAATGTGAGGACCGGATGAAAGAGAAATACCCCCACCTTTTTCCTAAGAACCCTGCATCTACAAGCAGAACTTAAATTTCGGGACGAAATTTATTTAACGGGGGGAGAATGTGACAACCCGCACTAGACCAGGTATCCGTACGACTTAATTAGTAATTAATTACTGCTGAATTACTGTGCTTACTTGAACTTGTGAATAAACTGCTACTTGAATACTGATACATGTACTTACTTGCATCATACTTGCTTGCTGTCACTACATTATTTACATGCTGAACCTTAGTGACAAACATGATGCACAAAAAGCACAGTAGCACAATACACGGATAACCTATTGAACATGCTGATAAAGCCAGCATCAGGCAGACACTGCCTCTAAAGGCCTGTAAGAGCCTGAGATATTTTACTACACTAGTGGTGAGTGTAGGGATACAAGGGTTGTAGAACTGCGTCTCTAGGAATAAGTTACCATGACTGGATGTGCCTAAAACGTGCTCTAAGCACAAAACTCAGCACTTTATTAAACAATTCAGCATTTAGCTAACTAATAAAGTGCCAAAATTTGAGAAAAATGTTACTAGACACTTTCCAAAGTGTCAGAAATAAGTTGTGTCACTAAAAATAATTATGACGACACTTTAAAGCTTTGTTAAGCACTTTAACGGATTACTATCCAACCGAACAACCGGACTATACCCGGAGCATGAAAATATTGTCATTTTCATTATTTATCTTTTTCTGAGCCAGTTAGGGTCTCTGAATACCCTAACACCCGCTATAACGCAACACACTAGTAACCGGGTTAAACACTTAACTAATTTAGTTTAACCTAACTAATAACTAAAGATTAGTTGGAAATGAACTAGAGACCCCCCCCCCCCCTTTACAAACCGTCCCCATGAGGGGGGACACCCTTGTACTTTGTTGGTTATTATAATCATCCATGTCTAATATCTATAAGACATAGTAACCATTGGTTAATTACACAAGGTTTTGTCTATAAGATCTAGCCTAAACACATCAAGTTCATCTCTTCACAAACCACAAAACAAACTCTCTCTTTCTCTCTATAAGCTTACGGCCAAGCACCACCCACCCTCCATCCATCATTTTCGGTTCTAATCTTCACATTCCAAGGGTACACAAGTGATAAGGATCGCATATTAGGAAGCTTGGTGCAATCGGAAGGCGAAGGACCTCTCTACTTTGCTTTTATCCACGCGTTTTTCGCATAGATTCTTCCCTAGCCTTGAGCTAGTGGTATGTTGCTTAAAACACCTTCTTGAACTAACCTAAAGTGGTTAATACGAATTGCAACGGTTAAAACTCGAAATCTTACAAGATGATACTTTAAAGCCTACTAAAAATGCTATAAGTATTGGATAAAAACTCACATGTTGTGTAAATGTTGTAGTAATTGAAAGTTGTGATTATTTAGACCCAATCTATGTTGTGGTAGCTCGAATCATCGTTTAACCCGGTGTAGTCATGTTCTTGGATCATGACATAAGACTATTTTAGAAGTAACAAGGGTTAAAAGGTGAAACTCTACCACACATGAAACATGAACTTGTGTAAAAATGTTTTACTTGTGAAAATGTGTTTAAAACTAGTAGATCTACGCATCTGCAAGTGGTATCTTCAAAGAACCACGTATTAAAGAAATCATGTATTTTAAAAGATAGATCTTACACTAACAAGCATGATTTTTATAAACCACAAGTGTGTAAACACTTGTGAAATGAAAAGATCCGACAAAATAACAGTTTTTGTAAAAGATGACTAGAAGTTGTGAAGATGGATTTTCTCTAAAAACGAGGTTTTTACAAGATCAAATTTCCTTATATGAAGATCTACTAAATTTAAGGGGATTTACACCACAGTTTTGGGAAAACTACAAGTTCATGTAATTTTTGGCAATTTACACATATGTTGATAAGTTGTTGTGAGAAAAGTTATTCCGATCAAATAAAGAAAATTGTTGAGTTGATTTGTTAAAGAAAATGATACGCCTGAAAGCGTGGCCACCTCCAGTTACAGAGGAAACTCTAGCGAAATTTTTCTAACAACCTAACACTTAGAACTATTTACACTACAAGTGTTAGAATTATTTTTGACATGTTTTCGAAATATAAATTTCGCCATGACTTTATTTACTAAATATTCGGAGGTGGGATTTTCACAAAATTTAACGTGATAAATATATATTTTCACACACTGTTTATGATTATTTTGTGAAAATACATAGATATTATTTTTAGAGTGAAAATAATATTTACGAACGTTAATGATTCCAAAATAATACGAACGCTTTCACCATAAATATATAAGTTACACCGGTAATTATATTACCACTCGATTGTTAAACGTAACTGACGCACTTACGGAAATATTTATGAACGCGTATTTTAACAACGTATTATTGGAGACAAATTTATGTGAAATTGGAAATATATACATATATTAAGTGAGACTTAATGATATAATTTGAACGCACATGTATTGACTCCCCCATCCTTGGGAAGGAGATTAACTACCAAGTATATACTAAATGTAAACACGAAATAGTTGTCTAACTATTTCCCAAAGACTTAAACTATGAAGCTAAGGCACGGCCGTCCGTCTAATAGAATTAGTACGTGTAGGTCGTCACACAGCTGCGTGAGCAGGAGATACTTGGTAGAGACGCTTCACTGTGAGTTCATGTCCCCCTTTTCTCTTAACTGTTTTCAGTTTTTAACTGCGGGGGTGAAATACATGTTACTATGATTACGAATGTTTCTTACATGGTATGGTCAGCTAAGGAAGGAACTGTTAGGTTATGTGATTGGGTAGGTGAAACCTTAAGAACATTAGTCCTCGTAGTGCGATCGAGGGATACGAGTGATAGGCCTATTTGAGCATAACAAACACCACCCATGCGCCCGCAGGTTGGACCATGTGGTGACCTTATCTTAACACCACCCATGCGCCCGCAGGTTGGACCATGTGGTGACCCCGTCTTAACACCACCCATGCGCCCGCAGGTTGGACCATGTGGTGACCTTGTCGTAACACCACCCATGCGCCCGCAGGTTGGACCATGTGGTGACCTTGTCCTATCCCCTCCCATGCGCCCGCAGGTTGGACCATGTGGATACACAATAACTGATATGTTTCCTTATTTGCTTTCATACCAGAGTTTACAAAACATTCATACTTGCAATGATTACAAAGGTTTATTCGCGCGCACATACTAAACACATGAACTCGCTCAACATTATTGTTGATTTTTCAACTTACATGTATTTCAGGAAACTAAAGATCTGGCGCGGTATGTTATGTTTTCCCGCTGCATAAGGGTTCCAAGGTCATCCCAGTTTAGGAAATGTGACTCTTTCCTGGACAATTCACAAATCTTAAACTGCGTTTATTTCGTGTTGATGGTTATGTTCTTAAAGACAATGTTTTATGTTATGAGGTTGTAAGTCCTTAAGACAATGTTATGTTACTCTGGTTTTAAACTTAATCGAACGGATGATCTTGCATGATTTTATTTCATATAGCTTTGTTATGGTTAAGCTATGGTATTAAGAAGTCACACCAAAATTAACCACGCTTCCGCAAAGCCAGGGTGTGACAGTTATTTTCGTGCCTTTCATGTTTTCATATCGTATGCTTGTTATGTTCATTAGTACACCTATAGTACATGATTTCATTATGTTTATGCTATGTATGTCCATTGTGTGCATACTTAGTACATCGTTTTACATTACATTTCATGCTATGTATGTCCATTGTGTGCGTACTTAGTACATCGTTTTACATTACATTACATGCTATGTATGTCCATTGTGTGCATACTTAGTACATCGTTTTACATCACATTTCATGTTATGTATGTCCATTGTGTGCATACTTAGTACATTGTTTTACATTACATTTCACGCTATGTATGTTCATTTGATTACATACTTAGTGCATTGTTTACACATGCTTACATTTTTGGTATGACATTTGGTTTGTTCAAATGGGACAATATACATTCATTAACATTAGCTACGCCGCTCGTTAGTAGGTAATGGTACCATAGGACTTGACAACTCCCATTCCTGAACCCTAGGTTTGTTTGGGTGGAAGGAATGACCGAATTCGATAAACATAACACATATAAACCTTTAATTTGTTTAAAGGTCTATCACCACAGTCACAAGGCTTGGATGTATGCATTTTCACAATACCGCATAGATGTTTGTATCAGTATAGCATGCATTTGTTCCACAAAACATAACTTTGACTTAAACTATGTTTAATTCAATACCCTGTTTTTGTGCATTTTACCTATGGTTTAGTTGATATATTTCACATGCCATACATGATATTTTTGGATACACATTACATGATTTACATTAAACATAAACATTTTGACATTGATATACACATTTGGTGATTTACATTAGATATGGACATTTTGATATGGTTTACACAATGACACTTGACAATTGATTTATACATGAACAATTTACATTGGTGGGTGGTTTGGGTAAATGATTTGAGTAACGAGGCGTGTGTAATATGATACAAACATGGTGGATACGCCGCTGGTACTACCTATATATAAGTGTTTGTATAATATTACATATCGTAGCGTTATTTAAATCATTTCAATATTTGACATATCACATTTTACATAAACAACTTATTTTTCACAAGACATGGTTTTACAAAACAGTTTATTTTATATAACTCATTTTACTTGGTTATTTCATTAACCATACACCTTTCTTTTATATAATCTGATTTCTTATCGAGTTTTCATATGATTTATAAAAGAAAACACTTAACAAGATTCATGACTAACTTTTATTAAACCCTTCCTTTAAAACCCAAGTCATGAATCCTATTTTCACAAAACCTATGTATCTCACAGGCATTTTTATGCTGACGTACCTATTTTCACATGTGTTTTCAGGAGCTGTTGCTTAGGATGATGATTGTGACACTAGGGCGGACCTGTGCCTTAGAGACATAAAATGAAGATAGACTTAGTTTAATTATGTTCTGAACTCTTTATTTCCTATTTTGAGACAATGTAACACTCTTGTTTGATAAATAAAATATAACTTTGTATGCCATGGTTGTGAAACAATTAATTCTGTTACAACACTCCCCGACGTTTCCGCCACGATTTGATGTTTTACGTGGTCGGGGTGTGACAGAAGAGTTGGTATCAGAGCCAATGGTTATAGGGAATTAGGTTATTAGTAATTCTTTGACCTAGAATATAACCTTTCTAGGACCCTAACACAAGTTATCTTGTGTTTAGATCTTAAAACATGCACATCACCTATCCTTAGGTGATTATCAAAACAAGAACCCAATTTTTCCGAAACGATTTTTGAAAAACAATCTTCTGTTTTTGAATGGTTTATTACAAGGTTTTGAACCCTCTGTTATAAGGTTTTGAACCCCTTTGAGTTTTCAAAATCTCGTCAAAGTTTTGGGTTTTAAATAGTGTGAACACGTGCAAACTGGAAGAGTGAATGCCTGTACCCTGGGTTTTCTGTCTAAGGCTAGAGTGTTCATACAAATCCACATAATCGGACCAGTCACTCTTACCTGGGAACTCTTGGGGTGAGTGTTCACTTATAGGCGAGCATGTCTTCGCGATACATTATTTTTCACCCATTTACTTTGTGTAGTCACTGTGTGTCGTTTGTTTGCTTTGCGATGCGAACAAATGACCACCATCTTTGCTTTTGTTGATTTTGTTTCATCTCATTCTCTTCATTCAATCATCTCACTCGTTTCCTTTCATGTTTTCCTCTTTTAGAATGCCTCCTCGACGCGAAAACCAGATAGCGACTGCCGAACTGGCAGAAATCATTGCGCAGCAAATGGCTGCTGCATTCCCAAACCTCTTTGCTCAATGGAACCAAGCCAACAACAACAACAATGCTCCATGCAATTTCAAGAATTTTAACTCGGCTAAACCACTCAAGTTTAGTGGTTCTGAGGGAGCGACTGGGCTTCTTTAATGGTTCAAGAGCATTGAGAATACTTTCCGTCACGTGCAGTGTCCTGACAATCGCAAGGTCGAGTTTTCTTCGAGTGTGTTTCAGAAGAGGGCTCTTACGTGGTGGAACAGGGTTATGAGAGATCGTGGTGCAGAAGTTGCTCTAGCACAGACATGGGCTGAACTTAGAGCTCTTATGATGAGGGAGTTTTGTCCTCGTCATGAACTGCGAGCATTGGAAAGAGAGTTTGATGATTTGAAACAAAATAGTGGCAAACATCGGGCGTATATTGATAGGTTTGAGGAGTTGAGTCTGCTTTGCCCAACCATGGTTACCCCACTCGTGAAGGCTATCGAAAGGTATATCGACGGCCTACCTGACTCAGTGCAAGACATCATTACTGGTAGTAACCCTACCACACTCCGTCAGGCGATCGAGTTAGCAGCGACATTGACTAAGTCGCAGGTTCGAAAGGGAAAGCTGCACAAAAAGGGTGACAAGGGTAAGAAGCAGGCGTCTGACAAAGAAGATAGCAAGAAAGGTCAAATCAAGAAGGGAAAGGATTCCGGTTCCTCAAGAGGGTCAAGGAAGCGTAAGGCTTCCTAAAATTTTGTTGTCACTGCCCAAGTTAACCAGGCAGCTCCCAACCAACCCGCACAGCCTCCAGCGAAGAAACCCTACGCAGGAAATGCACCTTTGTGCAATAGATGCAACAGTCACCATCAGCTGCAATTTCCGTGCCGTTTCTGTACTAACTGTGGGAAGTCAGGTCATCTTGCTGGTGTTTGTCGTTTTCAGGCAGTTCAGAACCCGGCTCAACAAGTTGCTCAGCCTCCTGCTCAGCAACAGGGTCAAGCTGCACGACCACACTACCCGCCAGGTTCTTGTTACAACTGTGGGGATCTGACCCACTACCGTAATCAGTGTCCAAGATTGGTTAATGCTAATCCAAATCAGAATCAGGCTCAGGCTCGAGGTTGAGGTCGAGTCTTCAACATGAATGCACAAGAGGCACAAGCAGACAACGAAGTGGTGAACGATACGTTCTTTATTAATAATCAGCCTGCATCTGTTCTTTTTGATTCGGGTGCCGATAAGAGTTTTGTGTCATTATCTTTTGAGCCATTACTTCGAGTGTCTAGAACAAAACTAGGTAAACCTTTGACAGTAGAGGTTGCTAGTGGTGAACCCATTGTTCTTGATTCTGTTCTTCGCAACTGCCAGTTGAACCTTAACGACCATCTTTTTCCTATTGACCTCACGCCTATGCAACTTGGAAGCTTCGACGTTATAGTGGGTATGGATTGGTTAGCCAAGCATCACGCAGAGGTAGTTTGTTTTGAGAAGATTGTTCGTGTGCCGCTTTCGACAGGCGAGATCCTACAGGTTCGTGGTGAGAAACCTGCTGGTGGTCTCAAACTCATGTCTTGTTTTAAAGCTCGGAAGTATCTACGAAAGAACTATGTGGCCTTTTTGGCACATGTTGTAGCAGATAAGGGCAAAGGTAAGTCTATTCAAGATATCCTTGTCGTTCGGGATTATTCTGAAGTATTCCCTGAAAAGTTACCTGGTCTACCCCCAGCACACCAAGTCGAGTTCCGTATTGATGTCATACCGGGTGCAAATCCCATTGCCAGATCTCCATATCGTCTTACACCGTCTGAGATGCAAGAGTTGTCTAAGCAGCTTCAGGAGCTCTCCAACAAAGGTTTTATCCATCCTAGCTTTTCACCTTGGGGTGCTCCCGTTCTTTTTGTCAAGAAGAAGGATGGATCTTTTAGGATGTGTATCGATTATCGTGAGCTTAACAAGCTTACCATCAAGAATCGATATCCCCTACCTCGCATCGATGATCTCTTTGATCAGTTACAGGGCGCTTCTTATTTTTCAAAGATTGATCTGCGATCTGGATATCATCAACTTCGTGTGCATGAAGAAGATATTCCCAAGACAGCATTCCGCACTCGATATGGGCATTATGAGTTCACAGTTATGCCATTCGGTTTGACTAATGCTCCTGCTGTTTTCATGGACTTAATGAATAGGGTCTGCAAGCCTTATTTAGATCAGTTCGTCATTATTTTTATTGACGACATCTTGATTTATTCTAAGACGTGAGCTGATCACGAGCAACATCTTTGTCTTACTTTGGAACTCCTAAAGAAAGAGCAACTTTTCGCCAAATTCTCCAAGTGTGCATTCTGGCTTAAAGAAATTCAATTTTTAGGACATATTGTCAACGAACAAGGTATTCATGTAGATCCCTCCAAGATCAGTGCGATTAAGGATTGGGATACGCCTACTACTCCTACTGAAGTTCGTTCATTTCTTGGTCTAGCGGGTTATTATCGCCGCTTCATAGAAAACTTCTCGAAGATTGCAGTTCCTCTAACTGCTCTAACTCAGAAGAACAAACCCTTTGATTGGGGATTCAAACAAGAGGAAGCTTTTCAAAACTTGAAGCAGAAGCTTTGCGACGCGCCTGTTCTGACTTTGCCTG
Organism: Helianthus tuberosus; assembly: GCA_030545235.1. Classification (NCBI taxonomy): domain Eukaryota; kingdom Viridiplantae; phylum Streptophyta; class Magnoliopsida; order Asterales; family Asteraceae; genus Helianthus; species Helianthus tuberosus. The sequence goes on along the minus strand of CM060451.1, from coordinate 121,297,049 downwards.
AGGGCAATGATGATTTCGTCGTTTATTGCGATGCATCTAAATTGGGTCTTGGCTGTGTTCTGATGCAAAGGAACAAAGTCATAGCATATGCATCGAGGCAGTTGAAGATACATGAGAAGAACTACACCACTCATGATCTTGAGTTGGGTGCAGTTGTCATCGCTCTTAAGATCTGGAGACACTATTTGTACGGAACAAAATGTGTGGTTTTCACAGACCACAAAAGTCTTCAGCATATCTTCAATCAGAAAGAACTCAACATGAGGCAACGACATTGGGTTGAGCTTCTAAACGACTATGACTGCGAAATTCGCTACCATCCTGGTAAGGCGAATGTCGTAGCCGATGCATTGAGTCGTAAGGAACGTACTAAGCTTCTTTGTGTTCGTGTTCAATCTGACATTCAAGCTCGATCCGATATCCAAGCCCATATTTCTCAGGCTCAACAATCTTGTGTTTCACAAGGTTTGATGGATAAGGAATTTCCCTATCACATAACACCTGCTCTTGAACTGAAGGACAATGGATCGTATTACTTCATGGACCGTTTGTGGGTCCCAAGCCAAGATAACCTTCGCACCTTGCTTATGGATGAAGCCCATAAGTCTCGTTATTCTATTCATCCTGGCTCAGATAAGATGTATAAGGATCTTCGTATTCAGTATTGGTGGCCTGGTATGAAGAAAGACATTGCCTTATATGTATCCAAATGCCTTACTTGTCTTAAGGTTAAGGCTGAACATCAACGTCCTTCTGGTTTATTGGAGCAACCAGAGATCGCAGTTTGGAAATGGGAAAACATTACTATGGATCTTGTTACCAAACTTCCACGCACAAAGAAAGGTCATGATGCCATCTGGGTAGTCGTTGATCGTCTTACTAAGTCAGCGCATTTCTTGCCAATCCGTGAGGATTTTTTTGCTGACAAACTTGCTAAAATCTATGTGGATGAAATTGTAGCTCGACATGGTGTTCCTTTAAACATCATTTCTGACAGAGATGCTCGTTTCACTTCTCATTTTTGGAGAACCATGCAATCTGCTATGGGGACCCAACTTAATCTGAGCACAACTTATCATCCGCAAACGGATGGTCAATCTGAGAGAACAATCCAGACTCTGGAGGATATGCTTAGAGCTTGTGTGATCGATTTTGGTGGTAGTTGGGATTCACATCTTCCGTTGATTGAATTCTCCTACAACAACAGTTATCACTCCAGCATCAACATGGCTCCTTTCGAGGCTCTCTATGGTCGAAAATGTCGTTCACCAGTCTGCTGGAATGAGATAGGTGAGGCTCAGCTTACTGGACCTGCCCTCATTTTAGAGACAACTGATAAGGTTAAGAAAGTTCGTGATAACCTTCAGACAGCTAGAAACCGTCAGAAGAGTTACGCGGACCTAAAACGCAAGCCCTTGGATTTTCAAGTCGGTGATCGTGTATTACTTAAGGTCTCACCTTGGAAAGGTGTGATCAGATTCGGAAAGAAAGGAAAACTTGCACCTAGATACGTTGGACCATTCAAGATCGTCGAAAGAATCGGTAAGGTAGCCTACAGACTTGAGTTACCTCCGGAACATGGAAATGTTCATCCAACTTTTCACGTGTCCAATCTCAAGAGATGTTTAGCTGATGAGAACCTCCACATACCACTTGACGAAATTCGTGTCGATAAAACACTGAAATTTGTCGAGAAACCTGTGGAAATCATGGAACGTGAAGTCAAGTGGCTTAAAAGCAAGCGCATTCCTTTGGTCAAGGTTCGCTAGGAATTTAAACGTGGACCCAAGTTTACTTGGGAACGCGAAGATCAAATGAAGGCGAAATATCCGCATCTTTTTCCACGAGTTTCCTTTAAATAAATTTCGGGACGAAATTTCCACAAGTAGGGGAGACTGCAACATCTGTGCTTGTAATCATTGTGAACAGTTCAGTTATCAATAAAACAATGTTATTTGATCCCAATGTTTGTTTGGTTATGTTTTACATTTTTCATGTTTTGACTTTTGTTCAATTTTAAACTCTACATCGCTTTCTGGAGAGTTATACGCAAACTGGTGCGTAAACGTAATCAGTTTAATGCGACAAATACTCCAGAACATCAACATATACTTAACATACCTTAAATAACCTTTACATAACTTAGAAATAAGTTTTAAAGGCTTTGGTATGGCAAAAACAAGTTAATTCGCCTACAGGGACTAAATTTGACAAACTGCGAAAGTATGCCAATTTGAACTGTAACAGACTTTCTGGAACATGACCATAATTTAAACATACCACAAATATCCTTTACATAGTTTAGAAATAGGCTTTGAGGGGTTCGGTGTGCTAAAATAAACTTTTGGGTCATTCAGTGTCTAAAAGTGTCAAAAACTGCACAAGTTTGCATTTTCGAGCATAACTTACGTTCTGAATACATCCGGACATCCAAAAATTTATGTAAGCACTAAAATATTTTATTTTAGTGTTTGGCATAAGAAAAATCCATTCGTCACGCAATTTGGATCGTTTTTCGTGCTTATGCGCATTCCGTCGTAATTAACCGAACATCGCGATCGTACGACCAAACGAACCAACATCCGACATATTTTCAAGCATATTTCAAGTTCCCTATGTCTTAACATCATTGTGGAGCTTGAAATTGGTATTTATGGGTGTTAGAAGTGCCGTTACGCAACGAAACAAGGTGCAGGGACTGAGAATGTAATTCTGCCAAAGTTAATGGCTTACGGGTCGTAAGCCATGACCCTTACGGTCCGTAAGGGGTCCCCAAAACAGCATATCAGTTTAAACAGCTGTAACCTCTTCAGGATAATGAGGGGCTAATTTGCACTTGCCTCTTCAGGAGAATGAGGGGCCAATTTTGTGTACCATAAGGTTTCAACAAGTGTACGGGTGAGATCAAAGCACGTTATTCGATAAACGATCCTAACGGTTCTACCACATCTATAAATACCCACCTCCATTCATTCCAAAAACCCACAAATCTGATCTCAAAGCTCTAAGTTGAAGTCATTGCTTCATACCTGAGCTATTCGAGCAAGATTTACTAGCGGGGACCCTTTGTAAGTGTTCCTTCGTTCTTTTATTCTTTTAAGCGTTAAAAGTCAAACTTTGTTTTGACTTTCTGCGTTGACCAGTTTATGGTCAATGCGAAGTTCGTTTGAACTTCATAACGTGAGCGTAATCACGATGGTTATAATCCCTAGTGACTATACCTACTGATTACCACGTTATCAAGGCTCAGTGACGAGTCGTAGTTTCGGCCAGAATGCGTATTCTTGCGTATTTTGTAACCAAACTACTCTTGGGTATCAAAACCGTTTGTTTTGATACCAAACCTATTTTCTAAACTTAGTTAAGCATGTTTTAACATGCTTAGCTCGTCACTTTTAGTTTAGTGCTTATATAGGGTCGTAAGGTAAGCGATCTAAACAATCGCTTATACTTTCGAACCCGACCCGTTTGGTCGATCATTAGGATCCGACCAAACACATTAGGTGACCATAGTATATAGGGAATAACTGATGTGTGCAAAATGCAACATATAAATTACATCAATTAAGGCATAAAACTAACCCTTTTTAAGTACTAATATTGGAAAAAGAGTGTTTTTGTCTTCCTTTTGTATTTTCAGGATTAAATGAGCTCAAAAACGCAAAAGAAGCAAAAAGACAGCTAAATCCAACATAAATACAAGAAAAGGAACATAAGTGGACTGCCCGACCCCTCAACGGCACCTTCCAAAGCAAAATAGAGAAGACAGAAGGCTGAACACGCCCCGTGCTCAGCCAGCACGGGGCCGTGCCCAAGAAGCAGCAGAAAAGACAAACCTATAGAAGCTTCTATTGCCCACCACGGGCCGTGCCCAGCGGACACGGGGGCGTGTCGAAAGTACTGCAGGCGCATTAATTGTAATTGCGAATTACAATTAATGAAGAGAGAGAGTGTCAGACGGGCACGGGGCCGTGCCCAGCGGACACGGGGCCGTGCCCAGCTCTCTGTTCAGCCTATAAATAGGAGTGCTTGGATTCATTTCAACTCATCCCTTGGCACACCACCTCTCTCACACTTCATCCACCACCCACCACCATCACAACACCATCATCCACCACCATCATCCTTTGTCCATCGTAGAGTGTGTGAGTCGTCTCGGGATCCAAGATTGATCGTAAGAGTTCTTGACAATCAAGGCCATGTTTGCCTAAGTCTCTTACATCACTTGGTGAAGACAAAGTGTCTAGTATAATACTTTTTATTTTCAATCTTTTGCACTTTTTATTTGGTTTTGTATTAATGACTTTAATAACTAGTTACTTATGTTGAAGGTGATCTTTCCTTATCGTTTGTCCGTGGTGTCTTGGCATTATTTTACTGTCTATATAAAATAAAAGATTTTCACCATTCATATCTCCACGGTCTATATGGAGGTATGTTGGCTACCTGGTCGGGGGTTAAGGGAACGGTTTGGTAAAGGTCTTGCCATTGTTCAGCGTTTAGAGGTCCTGCAATGGACCTGGGTCAAATTTAGTAGGACCTCCTTCAATACTTCACGGTATTGGATGGCGGGGGTCCAAACTCTTTGATCCCCTCATAAGTTAACTACTATTAATACTATAACCCGGCTATTTAGGACTGTATCCCTGCTGACTCAGACTACTTAGCCGAGGGTAACGTCACCGCCAAAAGCGGGGCCTACCACAATACTGCATTAATAACTTAATTCATTATCTTCCAATAATCCACCCTTTTAGGATTGTATCCTTGCTGACTCAAACTACTGGGGTGAGGGTAACGTCGCCTTCAAAAGAGGGGCCTACTACAATAACTAAGATAATCTCTTAATTATGTGCAAAAGTGCGGAAATAATCAAAGGTTATACTAGATACGAGTCGGAACCAAGTGATTCATCTTGTCTATCTGTTTTTATTTTTATTTTATTTTCAGCATTTTAGTTAGTTTTTATTTTTCTTAGTTTAAAACCTTTTTCTAAACTTTTATTTTGATTAGACGTTGAGGATAAACCGGTACTAAAAGCTCTTGTGTCCTTGGACGACCTCGGTATCTTACCAACGCTATACTACACTCAACGATGGGTGCACTTGCCCATATGTGTGTTTAGTGTTAGTGAAATATCGTGTTTTATAAATTTAAAACTTGGCTAAAATAAGTGTTAAAAAGGGCTTAAAATATACACCTAATATATACGACACTTAAACGCGCATCAAGTTTTTGGCGCCGCTGCCGGGGACACAAGGATTTTAAGAAAGTTAGGAATCAACGGCCTAATCATCTTTTATTTTTCTTTTAATTTTTTAGGATTTTTCTTAGTTTTTCAGCTTCTGCAGAGCTCAGCACGGGCCGTGCCCGGTCAGACACGGGCCGTGCCCAGCGTCATCACTGGCAGTTTTTATTTTCTGAGTTACAGAGAGCTGAACACGGGGCCGTGTCGGTGCAACACGGGGTCGTGTCCAACTTCCAGCAACTGGGATACAGAAAACTATTACTGTACTTCTGACCACGGGCCGTGTTCACTGAGCACGGGGCCGTGGTGAACATTCTGACCAGCGTTCTTTTCTGTTTTTGTTGCAGGACTTGGAACCCAGGCGCCGCATTTGAACCTCCTACGTAGTGCATGAGCTCCAGTTCTAGTAGAGACATAAAAGAACCCCTAGAAGAACCCGAGCGCTTTCTCAGAAAAAGACTAAAAGCTAAAAATCAAGAGAAAGCTTTGGGGGACCCACTTCCAATGGCGGACCAACGTACCCTCATGGATTACCTACGGCCCACCGTAGGCAATCTTGGCGCCGCTATCAATGCACCGAATGTCGAGGCCAACAACTTCGAACTTCGGCCGCATTTGATACAAATGCTCCAAAACTCCGCAACCTTCCACGGGCTTGCGGACGAGGATCCCCATCTACATATTACTAACTTCTTAGAAATATGTGATACCTTTCGGATCAATGGAGCATCAAATGACGCCATCCGCCTTCGAATGTTTCCATTTTCACTAAAAGACCGAGCTAAGGCTTGGCTTAACACCCTCCCAGTTGGATCGGTAAACACTTGGGATGAACTTGCCCAAAAGTTTCTATATAAGTATTTCCCTCCTGCTAAAACGGCTAAATTAATGACTGAAATTAATACATACTCACAAGAGGATGGGGAATCCTTATATGAAACTTGGGAGAGGTTCAAGGAGCTTTTAAGAAAGTGTCCTCATCACGGTCTAGCGGTGTGGCAACAAGTATCCACTTTCTACAATGGGTTGTTGCCACACACAAGACAAACACTTGATTCAAGCTCCGGGGGACTTTTAGGTAATCGTCGCCCGAATGAAATATATAATCAAATTGAGGAAATTGCTCAAACCAATTTTCAGTGGCACACTCCCCGAGGTAATAAATCTATTGCCCCGGGCGCCCATAAGGTTGATGAAAGCACCTCTTTACAAGCCCAAATCGAGGCCCTCTCTTCAAAAATAAAAAGGCTAGAAATGACAAAAACGGCCTCGGTTATGGCTTGTGAAGAGTGTGGTGGGTCACATGAAAATTGGAGTTGTATGAAAGAATTAGATGAACAAACAGAAACGGTAAACTACATGGATAATAGACCAAGGCCGTCGGGTCCTCCAACGGGTACCTACAACCAAGGATGGCGTAACCACCCAAATCTTGGTTGGAGAGATCCCGGCAATAGTAGTAACCAACAAAACCAACGAACTAATTTTCAACAACCGCAAAATTTCTCTCAACAACAAGGTGGAAGAGAAAGGCTTGAAGATACTGTATCTCGCCTCATCTCTGACACTGAAAAGAAAAACTCGGATCGATTTCAACAATTGGAATCGAATTTCAGAAATCAACAAGCTAGCATTCAAAACGTTGAAAAACAATTAAATCAACTAGCTCAAAATTTCTCCGAGAGACCACAAGGCGCGTTACCTAGTAATACCGAAACAAACCCGAAGGCACAAGTACATCTCATCACATTAAGAAATCGAACCGTGGGTCCCGAGGACGCTCCATTGCCGCCAAATGAAGGAAGCCATTCTAGCCAGCCTATGACTCCTCCTGCGCCAGAAAAGGCTTCTACACCAAATCAAGAGCCCACCAAGACTCCTCCAATTCCGTACCCCGGTAGGTTAAATCGTCAAAAGACCGATGAGCAATTCGCAAAGTTCGAAAGTTTACTAAAACAATTGCATGTTAATATTCCTTTTATTGAGGTCCTAACCCAAATGCCTAAATATGCAAAATTCATGAGGGATTTCCTCACTCACAAAAGGAAAATTGAATCATTGCAATTAGTTAACTTAGGCGAAGAATGCTCAGCTTTAGTACTCAACAAACTTCCACAAAAGAAAATCGACCCCGGGAGCTTCACAATCCCTTGCTCGATTGGGAAGTCCCCCGTCCGAAATGCTTTAGCCGATCTTGGGGCTAGCATCAACCTCATGCCCACATCAATGTTCAAGCGACTCGGCCTAGGAACAACAAGCCCTACAAAGATGAGCATACAACTCGCCGATAGGTCCGTCAAATTCCCACAAGGTGTCGCCGAAAATCTGCTAGTCAAGGTTGACAAATTCGTCTTTCCAACCGACTTTGTCATCCTAGACATGGAAGAAGACACCGATGTCCCTCTCATCCTTGGGAGACCATTTCTAGCCACCGCCCAAGCATTGGTGGATATGAATGACGGAACTCTAACATTGAAGTTTGGGGATGAGGAAGTAAAATTTGAATGTGGAAAGCGAGTAGAGGAAGAAGATCCGGTCAACTACATGAAGGTCATAGACTCAAGCTTGGATGACGCTCTCCGACGGTGTAACATGGGATGCAATACATCCCACTTGGGTAACATATGACTAGGCTTTGGGTCTAGCCAAGGACCCTTATAAACGTGGCGCACCATGGAGGCATTCCACGGAACTATCCTTAGTTTAATTTAAATTAATTTTTATGCTTTCTAGTTAGTTTTAATTTTCAGGAATAAAACACACTCATGGTGGTAAAGGATGAAAAGGGGAACGAGAAAAATGAACTCATGCACAAGAACAAGGCAACCCGACAATTCTCTCCAGTTCAGAAGGTTCAACACGGGCCGTGCCCAACCAACACGGCCCCGTGCTGAACCACCTGCAGAAAACGCCCAGTTCAGGTACCTGGACATGGGCCGTGTTCACCCAACACGCCCCCGTGTCCAGACTTCTGCTCTTTTTATTTCAATTTTGTTACTGGCACTTGAACACGGGGCCGTGCCCGGATAACACGGGGCCGTGTTCAGTGCCCAGTAACACAAATTTTTGCTTTTTAAACACTATTTTACACATCTAATCAACCTAAAAATTTATTTTTGGGACACATTGAGGACAATGTGTAATTTAAGTGTGGGGGGGATGCTAAAACCTTGAATTTTTTGCAAGTCCTAAACACAAGCCTTACACAAAACTCTATTGGAACCGCTAATCACCCCAAATTTTTTTCAAAAATTTCATTTTTTTTACTTGTCTAGGTTTAACTCGGGAAATTCAAGTTCTCAAAAAGGTTATATTTTTACGAGTTTACAACCGATAGCGTAGTGATAAAAAGGACCAACATAAGAAAATTATGAAAAGGCATGGCAAACTTAGTTAAAATTTGATTATATATACTTGATCACATAAAAAAAAAACCCATTCCCACAAAAGTGAGTTTTGAGCCTTTATTGAGCATACAAATTTACATCTTTAGACTAAATGCTCATTTTTCGCTTCTTGTGTGAATAGCCGCTTGGTTCTTACAACTCTAGAACTTGCCATGACGATACATTCCCGGTCCTTATCAACTTAAACCCGAGTAAGTAAATGATGGAGGCATTAGGACTAACCCTTTTTTATTTCTACACCATTATTTTTCTTTTTCTTTTACCACCTACCCAAAAATCCCCCTAGTTAGCCCCTTTGAGCCTAAACCTTTTCATTTCATCACCCAAACCAAAAACCCTTTTACCCACCAAAACCTTTTTCATTTTTAACCCTTTGTTTTAGTAACAAGTTCGGTTTTTCGTATGAAAAAAAAAATGTGTTGATGATGAAGCAAAAAGAAAAATAAACAAACAAGTTCATCAAAAATAACTTTGTTTGAATCAAAGCTTCATCAAAATAAAAAGTTACAAAAATAGAAAATCTTACGAAAACCGACACTTGTTACGCTTTTTCGCCCTTTTTCTACTAACCACTAACCACTATCCCAACCACCTACCTTTAACCCAAGCCTAACCCTTAACCCACAAAGTCCTCTTGATATTTACAAAGGTATAAAAGTTAAAAAGGAGGAGGATTGATTGCTTGGCAAGCTTATGGTAGGAATAAGTTCCATGCCGCTCTCGAGTGATTCACTAAAAATACACCTTCGGCCGAGTGTGAGTGATTTCTCCCGTGAGGTATGTGAACTTGTATATAAATAGAATTTTAAAAAGGCATGTTATGCCCAAATAAGTAATTTCTCCTATGAAACGTTCTAAATAAATCATTACGAATAGGATTGTAAATAAATAAAAATAAAACCCAAAAAGATCTTGGACATCCCGACACTCTACGACAAGCCCAAAACCTTCTCTTCTACCTATTCCATTTGGGAGTGTAAGCCACATATTAAAGAGTTTTGCTTGAGGACAAGCAAAAGTTCAAGTGTGGGGGTATTTGATGTGTGCAAAATGCAACATATAAATTACATCAATTAAGACATAAAACTAACCCTTTTTAAGTACTAATATTGGAAAAAGAGTGTTTTTGTCTTCCTTTTGTATTTTCAGGATTAAATGAGCTCAAAAACGCAAAAGAAGCAAAAAGACAGCTAAATCCAACATAAATACAAGAAAAGGAACATAAGTGGACTGCCCGACCCCTCAACGGCACCTTCCAAAGCAAAATAGAGAAGACAGAAGGCTGAACACGCCCCGTGCTCAGCCAGCACGGGGCCGTGCCCAAGAAGCAGCAGAAAAGACAAACCTATAGAAGCTTCTATTGCCCACCACGGGCCGTGCCCAGCGGACACGGGGGCGTGTCGAAAGTACTGCAGGCGCATTAATTGTAATTGCGAATTACAATTAATGAAGAGAGAGAGTGTCAGACGGGCACGGGGCCGTGCCCAGCTCTCTGTTCAGCCTATAAATAGGAGTGCTTGGATTCATTTCAACTCATCCCTTGGCACACCACCTCTCTCACACTTCATCCACCACCCACCACCATCACAACACCATCATCCACTACCATCATCCTTTGTCCATCGTAGAGTGTGTGAGTCGTCTCGGGATCCAAGATTGATCGTAAGAGTTCTTGACAATCAAGGCCATGTTTGCCTAAGTCTCTTACATCACTTGGTGAAGACAAAGTGTCTAGTATAATACTTTTTATTTTCAATCTTTTGCACTTTTTATTTGGTTTTGTATTAATGACTTTAATAACTAGTTACTTATGTTGAAGGTGATCTTTCCTTATCGTTTGTCCGTGGTGTCTTGGCATTATTTTACTGTCTATATAAAATAAAAGATTTTCACCATTCATATCTCCACGGTCTATATGGAGGTATGTTGGCTACCTGGTCGGGGGTTAAGGGAACGGTTTGGTAAAGGTCTTGCCATTGTTCAGCGTTTAGAGGTCCTGCAATGGACCTGGGTCAAATTTAGTAGGACCTCCTTCAATACTTCACGGTATTGGATGGCGGGGGTCCAAACTCTTTGATCCCCTCATAAGTTAACTACTATTAATACTATAACCCGGCTATTTAGGACTGTATCCCTGCTGACTCAGACTACTTAGCCGAGGGTAACGTCACCGCCAAAAGCGGGGCCTACCACAATACTGCATTAATAACTTAATTCATTATCTTCCAATAATCCACCCTTTTAGGATTGTATCCTTGCTGACTCAAACTACTGGGGTGAGGGTAACGTCGCCTTCAAAAGAGGGGCCTACTACAATAACTAAGATAATCTCTTAATTATGTGCAAAAGTGCGGAAATAATCAAAGGTTATACTAGATACGAGTCGGAACCAAGTGATTCATCTTGTCTATCTGTTTTTATTTTTATTTTATTTTCAGCATTTTAGTTAGTTTTTATTTTTCTTAGTTTAAAACCTTTTTCTAAACTTTTATTTTGATTAGACGTTGAGGATAAACCGGTACTAAAAGCTCTTGTGTCCTTGGACGACCTCGGTATCTTACCAACGCTATACTACACTCAACGATGGGTGCACTTGCCCATATGTGTGTTTAGTGTTAGTGAAATATCGTGTTTTATAAATTTAAAACTTGGCTAAAATAAGTGTTAAAAAGGGCTTAAAATATACACCTAATATATACGACACTTAAACGCGCATCAATAACCTTCCGAGGTTATACCTTATGGTCGCTTCGTTTAAGTAGTTGTATGATAGGTAGTTTATATGCCTTAGGTAAATTACCAAAATGCCCTTTTTACGCCAAAATTCATTTTAAGCATATGTAACATAACTTTTGATATCTAAACTGATTTGGTAACAATATTAGACATGTTAAGGCATATTTTACTTATCATAGGACTAGTTAGGCATTCCGAACGCGTTTTACGTGAACGACGCGATAAAGTAGCATAAGCTACCTAAACGGGTCGTAATGGGTCGTAAGCACTTAGGTTAGGTTTCATTTTAGTATGTGGGCTTTGTTAAACCATATTACATGAGTTCCCATACTCATTTGGTTTACGAACCCTCATTCTATCCAATCCTCCGATTTAGGTCCGGTATATTAACATAGTTACCTATATTAGGTGTCGTTTGATATCCGTGATCTCTAGCATTGTTTGGTTGTTACTCAAGGACTACTAAGCAATCTCAAGTGAGTACATAGACCCCTCTTTTACTGTTTTCCAAACATTTTGGGGTGAAACACATGTGCCTAATTGTTATTTTCGTGCCTTTCATGTTTTCATATCGTATGCTTGTTATGTTCATTAGTACACCTATAGTACATGATTTCATTATGTTTCTGCTATGTATGTCCATTGTGTGCATACTTAGTACATCGTTTTACATTACATTTCATGCTATGTATGTCCATTGTGTGCATACTTAGTACATCGTTTTACATTACATTACATGCTATGTATGTCCATTGTGTGCATACTTAGTACATCGTTTTACATCACATTTCATGTTATGTATGTCCATTGTGTGCATACTTAGTACATTGTTTTACATTACATTTCACGCTATGTATGTTCATTTGATTACATACTTAGTGCATTGTTTACACATGCTTACATTTTTGGTATGACATTTGGTTTGTTCAAATGGGACAATATACATTCATTAACATTAGCTACGCCGCTCGTTAGTAGGTAATGGTACCATAGGACTTGACAACTCCCATTCCTGAACCCTAGGTTTGTTTGGGTGGAAGGAATGACCGAATTCGATAAACATAACACATATAAACCTTTAATTTGTTTAAAGGTCTATCACCACAGTCACAAGGCTTGGATGTATGCATTTTCACAATACCGCATAGATGTTTGTATCAGTATAGCATGCATTTGTTCCACAAAACATAACTTTGACTTAAACTATGTTTAATTCAATACCCTGTTTTTGTGCATTTTACCTATGGTTTAGTTGATATATTTCATATGCCATACATGATATTTTTGGATACACATTACATGATTTACATTAAACATAAACATTTTGACATTGATATACACATTTGGTGATTTACATTAGATATAGACATTTTGATATGGTTTACACAATGACACTTGACAATTGATTTATACATGAACAATTTACATTGGTGGGTGGTTTGGGTAAATGATTTGAGTAACGAGGCGTGTGTAATATGATACAAACATGGTGGATACGCCGCTGGTACTTCCTATATATAAGTGTTTGTATAATATTACATATCGTAGCGTTATTTAAATCATTTCAATATTTGACATATCACATTTTACATAAACAACTTATTTTTCACAAGACATGGTTTTACAAAACAGTTTATTTTATATAACTCATTTTACTTGGTTATTTCATTAACCATACACCTTTCTTTTATATAATCTGATTTCTTATCGAGTTTTCATATGATTTATAAAAGAAAACACTTAACAAGATTCATGACTAACTTTTATTAAACCCTTCCTTTAAAACCCAAGTCATGAATCCTATTTTCACAAAACCTATGTATCTCACAGGCATTTTTATGCTGACGTACCTATTTTCACATGTGTTTTCAGGAGCTGTTGCTTAGGATGATGATTGTGACACTAGGGCGGACCTGTGCCTTAGAGACATAAAATGAAGATAGACTTAGTTTAATTATGTTCTGAACTCTTTATTTCCTGTTTTGAGACAATGTAACACTCTTGTTTGATAAATAAAATATAACTCTGTATGCCATGGTTGTGAAACAATTAATTCTGTTACAACACTCCCCGACGTTTCCGCCACGATTTGATGTTTTACGTGGTCGGGGTGTGACAACCAGTTCAAAGAAAAGTACCCCCACCTGTTCAAGAAGACTCCTGCGAGAGTTAGCTCAGCCTGAATTTCGGGACGAAATTCTTTTAACGGGGGAGACTGTGACAACTGGCACCAAACCGGTAATTTCCGTACACTTTAATTATTATTTAATGACTGCAGTTATGTGCGTAAATGTCAACATTGTCTGATTTCATACTATACAAGTGAATTCATGCACGTTTTATACTACAAAATATTGCTTTATGCATTAACGAGAGCGTTGCGTCGGAAAATACTAGTAAACTCACCGGTAAAACACAATATGCCAACAACTCTGCAGAAAGCAGTCAGACAATAGAATTGGAGCTTAGGTGTAGGTCCAATGACAAGAATACATTAAAACCCAAGAGTACATACAAGGGTTTATATATATAGACTCTCCGGAAGCTAAATTATGCGCTAAAAAGCACCCGAACCGCACTTTAAGTGCAGAATTTTATTAAATTCAGCAATAACCAGCTTTTAAACATATTAATACCATGCAGAATTTATGTTTTATCGTCCAGAATATTCCCTAAGTGTCGGGAATTGAAAGGGTTACAAAAGGGTACATAAAAGGCACTAAATGGTGCAATTTAACACTTAACGAACCGGTATTTAACCGAACAACCAGACGTTACCCGGGACACCAAATTTTTGCCAAACACACTGTTTATTTATTTCTTGGCAAGTCGTGATCCCCGAACACCCACTAAAAAGAAACTAACTAACATAAGGAAGTTCATACTTGGAAACTAACTATCCATTACTTATTAGTTGCAAATGTTACAACCAACCCCCCCTGTCACACCCCCAAAATCCACACGCGGAGTATCACCGCTTGGGAGCTTGACTGACCAGGATCAAGCCACCAATCATATTGAACATGCAAGTAATAAATAAAAGTGTTTGTAATTCAACCAAACCAATATGAAAGGTGTTCAACACATAAGTGCAATATCAATGTTTAGCGGAAGCATATGAGTAAAACCCCAACATAAATAAAGTATGTAATGTCATAAAGTTTAATTAAGCATTCATGATCCTTGTCCACAATGACCGCGCCTCCCAGTGCAAGCTCCATGTATACCTAACGACCTGTAAGGCATGTAACAGAGAGTCAACAACTAGTTGAGCGAGTTCACAGTAAGTAATTTCGTAATAGTAAGTTTGTTTCGTAACATGTGGCTCTACTAGGCCGATAGTATGATCCATTAGTGGGGGCTTCCCATGTTTGCATATACACTAGACTCTTTGTAACCATAAGTGTTCTTCTTGACCCGAGAACAGTAGTACGTACAAGCTTTACGTAGGTTTTACGTAAGTGTCCTTCTTTACCCGAGGACAGTGGTACGCGTGGGGTTTACGTAGGTTTTACGTAAGTGTCCTTCCTGACTCCGGAAGACAGTAGCAAGTGTGAGTTTACGTAGGTTTTACGTAAGTGTCCTTCCTGACTCCGGAAGACAGTAGCATGTGTGAGTTTACGTAGGTTTTACGTAAGTGTCCTTCCTGACTCCGGAAGACAGTAGCATGTACTTGTTTACGTAGGTTTTACGTAAGTGTCCTGCTTAACCCGAGGACCATGGTAGATAGTCTAGTAACCGTGTAAGTACGAGAAATTGTTCAATCCCATCATTCAACCCATTCCCAATCCCCGGGAATCCCATGCCTTGGTAAAGAGTGTGAACTCACCTTGGTTTGCTCGGTATGCTAAAGTATGTACCCACAAGAAATCAATCAAATCCTATAGTGTGCATGTATACTCAATCAGTACGTGTTTATAAAGTTTCACATGGAATCAATATCACATAGTGTGTTTGGAAATTAACATCATACATCACATAAACAGCTAATTCGTGTTCATATAATTCATGCGTCACATCTTTGATTTCACAGTTTAGTCTAACATGGATATTAACATATTGAGAGGGTTAACAGCCTTAACGAAGTTAGCAATTTAACAGGATTTGTATACATAACAGAAATAACAGACCAACACTGTTAATTAACTAACAGAATTAACTAACAGGTTTAACAACAGTTATCCACTTAACAGAGTGTCCTAAATGAATTCAACATAGTAAATAAAGTTAACTGAGTTAATAAACTTAACTCAGTTAATAGGCTAAGCCCAGTTACCTACTCAACAGAGTTAACATACGTAACATCATTAATAGCTAAACAAAGTTAACACTCTAAACCGGAATAATAACTAATAGAGTAAATCAACTAACTGAGTTAATACCAATGGGGTTAACTAATTAACAGAGTTACAAGCTAATAGAGTCAACTAATTAATAGAGTTAACTGTTCAGAACACATATGGTCGAACTCCCATAGTGACGAAAACACATTTGGGCCGAAAACCAAGCCTGGGCCGAAGACACTTGGGTTTCCGTTGGGCCTAGGGTGTGACGAAAACCCTTGTGTTTTCGTTGGCACTTTCATCATCAACAACAGCAGGTTACGAATCCCTAAACCCTAATGATCATAAAACAATCATGCCGACATAATCATTCTGTCATAACAAGTCATCATCCCACATAGAATTAATATGATTATCATATCAATAGTTGGACATGCACTGAAATCTATCATGTAAACAATGGCCGACAACATTATTCAAATCATGTGCTTATCATCATTCAATCATTATGCAAACAGAATTGCCATTCCCCTCACAATCATCATCACATTACAGCCGATCTATAATACAAGCACAGTCATCTCTTGTTAGATTTACTAATACATCTAAACCCTAATATGCATGACAGTTCACAGACGATATATCAGACAATCACGTAAAGATCGAAACTAACCGCAACACAAGATAGAGCACAAAGACACAGAGATGTTCCGAGAGATTTTGTTGCCGTCAGTCTATTAGAGAGAGTCTAGGGTTTTTGAGAACTTCTCATAACGGGTTGTGATCAGAATATTCATATAGTGATTCACTACTGGGCCTAAAGCCCAGTCTGATTTTGTCGGTCACAAAGTGGACGAAAACACTCAAGGTGTTTTCGTGAGTAAGTGTTTTCACAGGGGGGTGTTTTCGTGAGTAGGGGTATTGGCCAATAATCCATATTAACTATACAATACCACATAGCACAATTTACATTTACACTATTATCATAATGCACCCCAATTATAAAATATCAATCGCAATACGATTTAACGTTTTACAAGTGTGCACGTTGCGAAATAAACAAGTCGTGTAACAAACATTTAAACCATTATCGTGCAATAAATGCGAAGACAGAATCTCAGAAAATCGAGTTGTCACATTATCCCCAACTTGAAAGAAATTTCGTCCCGAAATTTAGCACGTGGTTACTGAGGAAGCTAGTTGTGTTGCGTAGTTTACTGGTTTTCCTGGGGTGTCACATCATCCCCCCGTTGATTTGGAATTTCGTCCCGAAATTCGGTAGTAGCTTCAGCCTCAGTAGTGGTTGCACTGTTTCCGAATAACTGGGGATACTTGAGTTTCATTTGATCTTCTCGTTCCCAGGTGAACTCTGGGCCACGACGGGAGTTCAAATGAACTCGTACAAGAGGTATTCTAGTGTGCTTGAGGACCTTAACATCCCGGTCCGTGATTTCAACAGGTTCTTCGACGAATCGTAACTGTTCGTCGATAGTGAGCTCCTTCAAAGGAACTATGAGGGTCTCATCTGACAGACACTTCTTCAGATTCGACACGTGAAATACGTTGTGAACTGCACTGAGTTCAACTGGTAAGTTCAGTCTGTAGGCCACTTTGCCTATTTTCTCAATGATTTCGAATGGTCCGACATATCCCGGATTAAGCTTGCCCCGTTTGCCAAAACGAACCACACCCTTCCAGGGTGAAACTTTGAGTAGCACTCGATCCCCAACCTGGAACTCGAGTGGTTTCCTGTCTTTATCGGCGTATGCTTTCTGACGGTCACGAGCTGCCGCCATGCGTTGTCGTGTCTGAGCGATCTTTTCTGTAGTATCAACTACGAGTTCTGGACCTGTGATTTAACTATCCCCCACCTCTGCCCAACAGAGAGGTGACCGGCATTTACGTCCGTACAATGCCTCGAATGGAGCGGCTTGAACGCTGGTGTGGTAACTGTTATTGTACGAAAACTCCACTAAAGGGGGGTGTTTTTCCCAGCTGTTGCCGAAATTAATAACACATGCCCGAAGCATGTCTTCTAGGGTTTGAATCGTGCGCTCAGACTGCCCATCTGTCTGAGGGTGATATGCTGTGCTCATGTCTAGCCGTGAGCCAAAAGCTTTGTGCATTGCTTGCCATAATTCTAAAGTGAACCGTGCATCCCGATCCGAAATAATAGAAGTTGGCACTCCGTGCCTTGAAACAACTTCCTTAAGATATACGTCTGCGAGAGTGGAGAACTTATCCGTTTCCTTAATAGCCAGGAAGTGTGCAGACTTTGTGAGTCGATCCATGATCACCCAAATGGTATCGTTTCCACGCTGGGATCTAGGTAGGCCAGTAACAAAATCCATGGAAATTTCCTCCCATTTCCACTGCGGTATCTTAGGTTGCTGAAGTAGGCCTGATGGTTTCTGATATTCCGCTTTGACTCTCGCACAAGTCAAACACTTGCTAACGTAAGTTGCTATGTGAGCTTTCATGCTAGGCCACCAATATGTGGTTTTCAAGTCGTGATACATCTTATCCGAACCAGGATGTACTGAGTAGCGAGACTTATGAGTTTCATCCATCACAAGCTCACGTAAGTTGCCATAAAGTGGGACCCAAATGCATCCTGTTACATAGTAGGCGCCGTCTTCCTTTTGTTCCAATCGTTCCCTCGAACCGCGTAAGGCTTCAGCCTTGATGTTTTCTGGTTTTAATGCTTCTACCTGAGCATCTCGTATCTGTGCAGGAAGACTAGACTGAATAGTGAGTTGCAGTGCTCGTACGCGTCTAGGCGTAGTGTCTTTCCGACTGAGGGCGTCAGCCACAACATTGGCTTTGCCTGGATGGTACTTGATGGCACATTCGTAATCATTCAGTAGTTCAACCCATCGACGTTGACGCATGTTCAATTCCTTCTGCTTGAAGATATGCTCGAGACTCCTGTGATCAGTGTAGATAGTGCACTTGGCACCGTACAGGTAGTGTCGCCATATCTTGAGCGCGAAAACAACAGCTCCCAGCTCTAAATCGTGCGTCGTGTAGTTCCGTTCATGAACTTTGAGTTGCCGCGAAGCGTAGGCAATGACTTTATCCTGTTGCATCAATACACAACCAAGCCCCTGTATCGATGCGTCACAATAGACCATAAAATCGTCCGTGCCCTCTGGCAATGAGAGGATAGGTGCGTTGCAAAGTCTATCCTTTAAGTGCTGAAAAGCGGCTTCCTGGGGATTACCCCAACGATAGGTGACACCCTTCTGTGTCAGCAATGTAAGCGGCTGCGCAATCTTTGAGAAATCCTTGATAAACCGTCTGTAATAACCCGCCAAACCCAAGAATTGGCGTATTTCCGTTGGTGTACGCTGTGCAGGCCAGTTCCTGATCGAATCTACCTTGGATGGATCGACATGAATCCCATCCTTGTTTACCACATGGCCTAGAAAGTGGACTTCACGAAGCCAGAAGTCGCATTTTGAAAACTTGGCGTACAGTTGTTCCTTTCGAAGAAGTTCCAAGATAAGCCGTAGATGCTGCTCGTGTTCCTCTTGACTCTTGGAGTAGATCAGGATGTCGTCGATGAAAACAATTACAAATTTGTCTAGATAAGGTTTGCACACCCTGTTCATAAGATCCATAGAGACTGCAGGCGCGTTCGTTAGCCCGAATGGCATAACTAGAAACTCGTAGTGGCCGTAGCGAGTTCTGAATGCGGTCTTAGAGACGTCCTCCTCCCGGACTCTCAGCTGATGGTAACCTGACCTCAGATCAATCTTGGAGTAATAGCTCGACCCTTGTAACTAGTTGAATAAGTCATCAATACATGGTAGAGGGTAGCGGTTCTTCACTGTCACCTTGTTTAGTTCGCGGTAATCTATGCACATGCGGAAGGTACCATCCTTCTTTTTCACGAATAACACTGGAGCTCCCCAAGGTGAAGAGCTAGGACGAATAAAGCCCTTATCCAAGAGCTCTTGTAGTTGCTTTGACAGTTCTTCCAGTTCGGTTGGAGCTAATCGATACGGTGCGCGGGCTATAGGTGCTGCCCAGAACTATAGGAATGAGGTCGATATAGAACGTCTGACCAGCGACGATGAGATTACAACCCTGAACTATGTGTGGCCTCTAGACTTTTACCATTAGCTAACACTACGACATGTTTGGTGTTCAAGGGAGTTGGTGCATGTTTGAACATTTGGCTAACTTTCAAAGACATATAACTGGTATCCGCACCCGAATCAAACAATATAGTAAAATAAATGTCGTCGAGAGGAAACTTACCATTATTACGTTAAGATCGTTCTTTGCGTCACTCCGACCAATCATGTACACGCAGCCCCGGCGTCATTGTTTCCATTGTTTCCCCCAACGCTATCCCCATTGTCGTCCCTGTTTCCATGGTCGTGGTTCTGAGTCTGGTCCTGGCTTATTTGCGGACAATGTCTCTTGTAGTGATCTTTAGCATCACACTGAAAACATCCTTTAAAACTCTGTTGTTGCTGATGATCCTGTGAAGATTGAGGCGGCCGTTGCTGTTCTTGAGTTACAGGACGTGAGCTTCGACAATCCTTAGCTTCATGACCTATCTTGAGACACCTCTGACAACGACCCTTGTTGCACTGACCGCTGTGGTGCCTATTGCATCTGTTGCACTTAGGGTGATTTCCTTGATATCGATCTTTCGCTGCTGTGCCTGGGACTGAACCGTAGTCGAACCCTTGCTAGAGATTCCATCCCATTTTCGTTTGTTGTCACTGGAAATAGCAGAAGTAGTTGAAGTAGTAGTGATAGTAGTAGCGCTGATACGTTTGGGTAGCCTGCCCTGTTCTACTGCCTGATCGGTGAGGCGATGAGCTAACTTGACGATCTGTTGAATGGTGCCTAGATTCGCTGAGGTTACTTGACTTTGAATCTCCGGCACTAGGCCCTTGAGGTACAGTTCAATACGCTTGATGGGAGGATCCACCATAGTTGGACACAACACTGCCAGTTCGTTGGATCGTTTCGTGTACGCTTCTATTACTGACCCCGTCATCTTCAGGTTAAAGGACTCCACTTCCAACTTGTGGATGTCATCACGACTACAGTATTCACGTTTGATCAGTTCCTTAAAATCATTCCATGGGGTGGCGTTAGCAACAGCCAACCCTAACATCTGAACTTGCGCATTCCACCAAGTCAGCGCAATACCTTCTAGAGTACCAGTGGCGTATTTCACCCTGCGAGCCCCAGGGCATTCACAAATTTCAAAGACCGATTCGAGCTTCTTGAACCAGTGAAGGAGTCCAACGGCCCCTTCAGTGCCATTGAAAGTACTAAGACGACAATCCATGAACGTCATGAATGTGCACACAGGTGGTTGAGCGTGTTGACCTGTCGTGTGTGTAAAAGTAAACATACTTGGGCACGAGTGTTGGTTTACGAGAGTAGGATCTAAAGATCCTAGAGTAAGTGGTGATGGCAGGTTACACCTCCTGCCTGGGCAGCTGCGAGTGCTGCAGTAACTTGTTCAGTGATCGAAGCCACCCACTGGGCTTGAGCTAGGTTAACGCGTCCACTCATGATCTTGATATCAAGGAGAACATGAGTGAGAGAGGTTCGCGAATAGTGCGATGACAGAAGAGAGTGAGCACACAAGTATTCTCAAGCAATAGGGGTTATGTGCATCTAAGCATACCATGAGCAAAGTTCTATGTAATTCTAGTAAGTAGGCAATAAAACATATACCATATTACCTAGAGTGTTGAGTCTTGCACGTGGAGCGAGGAGTCGTTGTGGATCGTTGAGCGCTGTACAGGTTATAGTCTGGTTTTAATAAAAACATTTTCCCCTTATTAAAACCGAGTTCTCTATAACCAATGGCTCTGATACCAATCTGTCACACCCCCAAAATCCACACGCGGAGTATCACCGCTTGGGAGCGTGACTGACCAGGATCAAGCCACCAATCATATTGAACATGCAAGTAATAAATAAAAGTGTTTGTAATTCAACCAAACCAATATGAAAGGTGTTCAACACATAAGTGCAATATCAATGTTTAGCGGAAGCATATGAGTAAAAGCCCAACATAAATAAAGTATGTAATGTCATAAAGTTTAATTAAGCATTCACGATCCTTGTACACAACGACCGCGCCTCCCAGTGCAAGCCCCATGTATACCTAACGACCTGCAAGGCATGTAACAGAGAGTCAACAACTAGTTGAGCGAGTTCACAGTAAGTAAGTTCGTAATAGTAAGTTTGTTTCGTAACATGTGGCTCTACTAGGCCGATAGTATGATCCATTAGTGGGGGCTTCCCATGTTTGCATATACACTAGACTATTTGTAACCATAAGTGTTCTTCTTGACCCGAGAACAGTAGTACGTACAAGCTTTACGTAGGTTTTACGTAAGTGTCCTTCTTTACCTGAGGACAGTGGTACGCGTGGGGTTTACGTAGGTTTTACGTAAGTGTCCTTCCTGACTCCGGAAGACAGTAGCATGTGTGAGTTTACGTAGGTTTTACGTAAGTGTCCTTCCTGACTCTGGAAGACAGTAGCATGTGTGAGTTTACGTAGGTTTTACGTAAGTGTCCTTCCTGACTCCGGAAGACAGTAGCATGTACTTGTTTACGTAGGTTTTACGTAAGTGTCCTGCTTAACCCGAGGACCATGGTAGATAGTCTAGTAACCGTGTAAGTACGAGAAATTGTTCAATCCCATCATTCAACCCATTCCCAATCCCCGGGAATCCCATGCCTTGGTAAAGAGTGTGAACTCACCTTGGTTTGCTCGGTATGCTAAAGTATGTACCCACAAGAAATCAATCAAATCCTATAGTGTGCATGTATACTCAATCAGTACGTGTTTATAAAGTTTCACATGGAATCAATATCACATAGTGTGTTTGGAAATTAACATCATACATCACATAAACAGCTAATTCGTGTTCATATAATTCATGCGTCACATCTTTGATTTCACAGTTTAGTCTAACATGGATATTAACATATTGAGAGGGTTAACAGCCTTAACGAAGTTAGCAATTTAACAGGATTTGTATACATAACAGAAATAACAGACCAACACTGTTAATTAACTAACAGAATTAACTAACAGGTTTAACAACAGTTATCCACTTAACAGAGTGTCCTAAATGAATTCAACATAGTAAATAAAGTTAACTGAGTTAATAAACTTAACTCAGTTAATAGGCTAAGCCCAGTTACCTACTCAACAGAGTTAACATACGTAACATCATTAATAGCTAAACAAAGTTAACACTCTAAACCGGAATAATAACTAATAGAGTAAATCAACTAACTGAGTTAATACCAATGGGGTTAACTAATTAACAGAGTTACAAGCTAATAGAGTCAACTAATTAATAGAGTTAACTGTTCAGAACACATATGGTCGAACTCCCATAGTGACGAAAACACATTTGGGCCGAAAACCAAGCCTGGGCCGAAGACACTTGGGTTTCCGTTGGGCCTAGGGTGTGACGAAAACCCTTGTGTTTTCATTGGCACTTTCATCATCAACAACAGCAGGTTACGAATCCCTAAACCCTAATGATCATAAAACAATCATGCCGACATAATCATTCTGTCATAACAAGTCATCATCCCACATAGAATTAATATGATTATCATATCAATAGTTGGACATGCACTGAAATCTATCATGTAAACAATGGCCGACAACATTATTCAAATCATGTGCTTATCATCATTCAATCATTATGCAAACAGAATTGCCATTCCCCTCACAATCATCATCACATTACAGCCGATCTATAATACAAGCACAGTCATCTCTTGCTAGATTTACTAATACATCTAAACCCTAATATGCATGACAGTTCACAGACGATATATCAGACAATCACGTAAAGATCGAAACTAACCGCAACACAAGATAGAGCACAAAGACACAGAGATGTTCCGAGAGATTTTGTTGCCATCAGTCTATTAGAGAGAGTCTAGGGTTTTTGAGAACTTCTCATAACAGGTTGTGATTAGAATATTCATATAGTGATTCACTACTGGGCCTAAAGCCCAGTCTGATTTTGTCGGTCACAAAGTGGACGAAAACACTCAAGGTGTTTTCGTGAGTAAGTGTTTTCACAGGGGGGTGTTTTCGTGAGTAGGGGTATTGGCCAATAATCCATATTAACTATACAATACCACATAGCACAATTTACATTTACACTATTATCATAATGCACCCCAATTATAAAATATCAATCGCAATACGATTTAACGTTTTACAAGTGTGCACGTTGCGAAATAAACAAGTCGTGTAACAAACATTTAAACCATTATCGTGCAATAAATGCGAAGACAGAATCTCAGAAACTCGAGTTGTCACACCCCCCCCCTAAACCGAATTCGGTCCATATGGACCCACAAAAATCAACCACACCATGCTCTCATATCTTGTGCTAGATTATATTCAATTGTTTATTAGATTGTTGCTTGAAGATCTTGCCAAAATATGTGAAGTACTCTTTAAAAGCATGGCCAAAGATCACAACCATACTTCACATTAACACACTCTCTCCTTCACTCTCTTCTCTCCCTCTCTCGGCTCCCTTGACCGCCCCCATCACCACCACTAAACCACCATCATCTTCCATTTTTCAAGCTTTGTTCAAGGTTAGAAGGTCATTCAAAGAAGCTTGCAACTTGTGGAACCTCAAGAAGCTTCATACATTGCTTTTCACCTTCATCTTTTCACTAGAGATTCATCCCTAGCCTTTGTGCTAGTAGTAAGTTCCTTGTTACACCCTTGTTCATCTTGTTTCTTGGTTAAAAGATGTAGAGTGTTGAGTATGTTCAAAACACTAAAGTAACAAGAACAAGAACACTAAGAAGATGAACATGAAACTTTGCATAAAACTTTACATAAAAAGTTTACTTGAAGATGAAATGTTGAAGTATGATGTTGTAGTAAACATGTTGTCAAATTTGTGATGATTTTTGATTGTGTGATGTTAATCACCATGAGAATCTTGTTAAATAATATTTAGAAACAAGATTTAACAAGATTAGAAGATGGTTATGTGTTACATAAAATAACCACCTTCTAGTTAAATATGAACTTGATGAAAATGATTTTTCATGAAATATAATTAAACTAGTGAGTTGACGGTTTTGTAAATACAAGAGTTACAAAAGGTTTTTGTAAAGAAACCAAGTTAGAGAAGCGGTTTTTGAAAAACCATGACGATTACAAACACTTACACTATTTTTAGAAATAAAACAAGTATGAGAATGTTTTATTTACAAGAAGAGTTCAAAGGGGTAAATTTTTGTAAAAGTTATTTACAAGTTGTAAGCACTAAATTATTTCATGAGAATAAAATTTTAAGAAATAAATACGCTTCGGAAGGTAACTAAGCCCACTAAGAGCTTTACCAAGTTACTACGCGTTTTCGGGATATAACAAGTTCATGATATAGCGTGATTTACATGATTTTGGCTTGTAGTAGGACTTGAATGAATTGTTGATGCTTGTTGATGATTTAAAAGAAAATAAGCACATGTTTCGAAAACATGGGAAACCTCCATTTTTAGGGGAACCTCTGTCAAAATTTCTATAAAATTTTGACACTTAGAAAAATATAAGTTTTTGAGAAACTTATTCCCTAAAAATGTATCTAAAAACATTTACCAAAGGTTTCCCAAACTTTTGTGTTAAGAAATGAGGATTTCTTCAAGAATAAAAATGGATATTAAGTATGTATATTTTTGAGAAAAATATATATATTTATTGATCACCAACTTTTGTGCTAAGTGTATGTAGTATGTACTATACTTGATAGTGTATTAGGACTTGAAAATACACTAAATACTCTTGAGAAGTGAGAACACAAAAATACACATACAACATACTTAGACAAATACAAGATACTTATATTTATTTTTGAGATAATAATATAAGTAAGACACAGAGTTAAAAATATAAATTATTTTTAACACAAGAACACATATACAAAAGACAGTGACTTGTACTTGTGCGATACAAGTCTAGTGACTAACGTTAAGAAAACACGTATAGGTCACGACGTTAACTAAGCAAATCCGGTGAAGTTTACGACGCAAGGAACGCAAAGTTGTGAGTTCATGCTCCCCCTTTTCTTTTAACTGTTTTCGGTTTTATAACTTCGGGGGTGAAATACATGTTACAATGTTTATAAATGGTATGATACAAAAACAAGAAGCACTCTTGGTGAGAACGAGTACCAAGTATGATGCATTTTGAGGAATGATACGAGAAATCGTGTCACGAATAGGGTACCATAAGCACCATTAATCAACAATATACCTAGATCGCAGAACAAAAGGTTAGATCTAACAGGTGTCGGGCAGCCACACTCTTGGTGAGAACGAGTACCAAGCAGTGCTTTTGTGTCTCAGAATATGCCAACTTGATAAATGCCTATGGTTTACAAACAAATGACCAAAATCTTTGCTTTTGTCAAATTTTGTATCACCTCATCCTTTTCATCTAATCATCTCGCTCGTTTCCTTTCATGTTTCCCTCCTTTTAGAATGCCTCCTCGACGCGACAATCAGATAGCGAATGCCGAACTGGCAGAAATCATCGCGCAGCAAATGGCTGCTGCTTTCCCAAATCTTATTGCTCAACTGAAGCCAACAACAACAATAATGCTCCATGCAATTTCAAGAGTTTCAATTCGGCTAAGCCACTCAAGTTTAGTGGTTCTGAAGGAGCAACTGGGCTCCTACAATGGTTCGAGAGCACTGAGAGTATGTTTCGTCACGTTCAGTGTCCTGATAATCGCAAGGTCAAGTTTGCTTCCAGTGTGTTTCAGAAGAGGGCTCTTACATGGTGGAACGGGGTGATGAGAGACCGTGGTGCTGAGGTTGCTTTAGTACAGACTTGGGCCGAGCTTAGGGCTCTTATGATGAAGGAATTCTGTCCTCGTCATGAGCTAAGGGCTCTAGAAAGGGAATTTGATGATCTTAAGTAAGATGGCGGTGAGCATCGAGCCTACACGGACCGTTATGAGGAGTTAAGTATGTTATGCCCAAACATGGTCACGCCTTTGGATAAGGCAATCGAAAAATACATTGATGGCCTCCCTGACTCAGTACAAGACATTGTGACTGGTAGCAACCCTACTACAGTTAGACAGGCCATTGAGCTATCTGCAACCTTGACTGAATCTCAGATCAGGAAAGGTAAACTTTTTCGAAAGGGTGACAAGAAACCAATCGAGGAATCAAAGACCATGGATGAACAGACTGGATCCCCTAAGTAGTCAAAGAAGCGAAAGGCTTCTCAGAACTTTGCCTTAGTTGCACACAATGATCAAGCCATCCCCAACCAACCAGCTCAACCCCCTGCTAGAAAGCCATACAACGGAACTGCACCCTTGTGCAATCAATGTAACCTTCATCATCATGCTGGTGTGAAGTGCCGCAAATGCCAAATTTGTGAACTTATAGGTCATACAGCAAGGGTTTGCCCAACCGCAGCTGCACCAAATCAAGCTGGCAACAATCCTGCTCAAGACTTTTCTGTCACACCTCGACCACGTAAAACAACGAAACGTGGCGGAAACGTCGGAGAGTGTTGTAACAGAATTAATTGTTTCACAACCATGGAAATTAAAGTTACGTTTTATTTATCAAACAAGAGAGTTACATTGTCTTAAAACAAGAAACAAAGAGTACATAACATAAATTAACTAGTTCTTGCTTCGTTTTAAGTCACTAAGGCATAGGTCCGCCTAAATGTGTCTCGATCATCCTATGCAATAGCTCCTGAAAACACATGTGAAAATAGGTATGTCAGCATAAAAATATCTGTGAGATACATAGGTTTTGTGAAAATAGGATTCATGACTGGCGTTTAAAGAAACTGTTTAATAAAAGTAGCCATGAATTTTGTTGAGTGGTTCCTTTCATAAGTCATTTGAAAAGTGATAAATAAACCAAATGATATATATATGTTTAAAAGAATAATGTATGGTTAAGTGAATAACCATGTAAAATGAGTTTGTATAAGTTAAGTTATTTGTAAAACGATGTTTATGTGAAGATTGTATTGTAGATGTAATATGTCTAAACTGAAATGGTTTAAATAACGTTACGATATGTAATACCATAAAAGCACTTATATATAGGAAGTACTAGCGGCGTATCCACCATGTTTTTATCGTATTACACGTCGCCTCGTTACTTAAATCACTTACCCAAACAACCACCAAAATGTAATGTTTAACAATTGTAGAAATGTTTATGTATGGTCAAATACGGTTTACACAGTTCAACAGTTACAAATGGTTCACATAATCAAATGGTTATAACGGTTCACATGGTCAAATGGTTATAACGGTTCACATGGTCTAATGGTTACAACGGTTCACATAGTCAAGTGGTTACAACGGTTCACATGGTCAAATAGTTACAAACGGTTCAAAATGTAATATAATGTGTTCATATGCTGGATGAGCATATGCAACAAAATGTAATGTAAAACAATGTGTCCATATGTTGAGTAAACATATGCAACTAATGTAATGTAGATCAATGTGCTAGCATGCCCAGTCAACATACATAGCAGAAATGTAAAGTAAAACAATGTACTAAGTATGCTAAGTAAACATACATAGCGAAACAATGTAATGTAAATCATGTACTAATAGTGTACTAATGAGCATAGCAAGTATATGATGTGAAAACAGGAAAGCACGAAAGTAACAAGTAGGCACATGTGTTTCACCCCAAAACAGTTTGAAAAACAGTAAAGAGGGGTCTATGTACTCACTTGAGATTGCCTAGAAGTCCTTGAGAAACAACCACACAATGCTAGAGATCACGGAAATAAAATGGCACCTAATATAGGTAACTATGTTAATAAACGGACCTAAATCGGAGGATCAGATAGAATGAGGGTTCGTAAACCAAACGAGTATGGGAACTCGTGTAATATGGTTTAACAAAACCTACATACTAAAATGAAACCTAACCTAAGTGCTTACGACCCATTACGACCCGTTTAGGTAGCTTATGCTACTTTAACGCGTCGTTCGCGTAAAACGCCTTCGGAATGCCGAACTAGCCCTATGATAAGTAAAATATGCCTTAACATGTCTAATATTGTTGCTAAATCAGTTTAGATATCAAAAATTATGTTACGTAGGCTTAAAATGAATTTTGGCGTAAAAAGGGCATTTTGGTAATTTACCTAAGGCATATAAACTACCTATCATGCGACAAACGACACATTTTGACTAATCAAAGTAAATGGGTCAAAAATAATGTATCACGAAGACATGCTCGCCTATAAGTGAACACTCACCCCAAGAGTTCCCAGGTAAGAGTGACTGGTCCGATTATGTGGATTTGTACGAACATTCTAGCCTTAGACATAAAACCCAGGGTACAGGCATTCACCCTTCCAGTTTGCACGTGTTCACACTATTTAGGACCCAAAACTTTGACGAGATGGGCCATTTCCGTAGGAATTGCCCAAGGCTTGCTAATGCAAATCCAGCGCAGGGATGAGTATCTGACCGACAGTAGACAACGCTGTTTAGAAAATAATCAAGCCTTGTGTATTATTTTCTTTTGTTGTCACGATCCATGAAACAGTTGTTGTTATTATTATTGTTGTTTATAAATAAATCCTTTATTTACATTGCAATGTACAATTGTGGTTGCATGAATAAACGACATATCCCCTACGATACCAGCAATCAAGGAACCGCATTCCTCCCATCTTTTGATTTCTTGCGATTTCCACGAAGAACCTAAGTACACGTTTCTTCCAAAGAAAACAAAGTACAAGGCGCAAGTTGCAACACTGGGCGAATACCCAATATACCACTATAAATCCTTAACAGGGTACCTAAGGGTATTTCCGTAAGTCCGTAATTATTGTGTACCTTAATTCGAATGTTATGATTCCTGGTAATCAGAAATCGAATTTTTGGAAGATCACCCTATTTTCAGATAGATTCTTGAGGACGTTGAAGTCCATCGACTGGGTTCCTGGTGTACCTTGAATACCCATGTTCAAATCGACATCAAGATAATAACAATTAATAACAGGATGATAACAAATTTATATCCAAGAAAACAATTATGTGCTTGTGTGTTGATGTGTTGACCTAATTATAGGTTGGCTCGACCTTGTTCAAATTCTATCCCCTTCACATTATAAAACAAACTGTGATTGCTATGCAAGGAATTATGTAATTATGGATGCATACATAATTATGGAATTTAGTGAATAGAAATCACAGCAAGTTCTGTCATGTGTCTAGAGTTAACCCTATTCATTTCCATTTCTGATAAAAACATCCGTTGAGGAAAAATGAACTAGCTATTCATTTTTCACTTTTGAAAGAATATCCGTTGAGGGAAATGAATATCCGTTTGTTAATATCCTTCATTTCCAATTCCGAAGAATACCCGTTGAGGAAAATGACTCCGTTTGTTCATTTTCGTTCTGAAGAGTATCCGTCGAGGGAAATGAATATCCGTTTGTTTAATCCTTCATTCCCAATTCTGAAGAATACCCGTTGAGGAAAATGACTCCGTTTGTTCATTTTCGCTTCTGAAGAATATCCGTTGAGGGAAATGAATATCCGTTGATTATTCCTTCATTCCCAATTCTGAAGAATACCCGTTGAGGAAAATGACTCCGTTTGTTCATTTTCGCTTCTGAAGAATATCCGTTGAGGGAAATGAATATCCGTTGATTATTCCTTCATTCCCGTTTCTGACGAAGAACCCGTTGATGAAAATGAATCATCCATTCATTTTCGCTTCTGAAGAATATCCGTTGAGGGAAATGAATATCCGTTTGTTAAATCCTTCATTTTCCATTTCCGAAGAACCCGTTGAGGAAAATGACTCCATTCGTTCATTTTCACTTCTGAAGAATATCCTTTGAGGAAAATTACAGGATTATGCCTTGCATATCTTTGATGATCGTTTAACACAAAGTCACAGACAGACTCCTACGAATAAATTTCGGGACGAAATTTCCTAAAGTAGGGGAGACTGTGATACCTGGGTCACTGCGACCATCAAACAAAAACCAAATCAATGAAATTTGTGTTTCATACTTGGGATTTGTATAAATATGTGTATCGTTTGCACATGTCAATTCTTGTTCGATTTCGGGCTCCAAATCGCTTTCTGGAAGGTTAAACGCACACTGATGCGTAAATATAACCAGTTTAATGCAACAAATACTCCGGAATAGTGACATAGGCTTAAAATACCTTAAATAACCCTTACATAACTTAGAAATAAGTTTTGAAGGCTTTGGTATGGCAAAATCAGGTTTAAATCGCTTACAGGGACTAAATTCGACAAACTGCGAAAGTATGGCGATTCGTACTAGAACAGACATTCCGTAACATGACCATAAGTTAAACATACCATAAATATCCTTTACATAGCTTAGAAATAGGCTTTGAGGGGTTCGGTGTGCTAAAATAAACTTTTGGGTCATTCAGGGACGGAAAGCGTCAAAAAGTGCACAAGTTTGCATTTTCGCGCATATCTTACGTTCTAAATATATCCCAACATACAAAAATTTATGTAAGCATTAAAATATTTTATTTTAGTGTTTGGCATGATAAAATTCCATTCGTTGCTTAATTTGGATCGTTTTTGCGTTCGTTATGACTTCCGTCGTAATTAAGCGAATAACGCAACCGTACGACCAAACGAACCGACATCCGAGATGTTTTTGAGCATATTTTAAGTTCCCTATACTTTAACTTTATTTTAGAGCCTTGAAATGGGGTTAACGGGGCTTAAAAGTGCCAAAAATCAAGTTTTACAAGTGCAGGGACCATTTTTGAAATTTCTGGCAGATTCAATGAACCTAGTCCATTTTGAAGTGTTGATGGTTTTAACCCATGGTTTTGCAAAACCATGGGCTGGTATTCAATGAACATAGTCCATATTAGGGGCTCCCATGGTTTTAGAAAACCATGGGCACACATGTAAGGTCCAGATCAAAGCTCAGTTTTCGATGAACGATCTTAACGGTTCTTGAATTCCTATAAATACCCACCCTCACTTCCTCCCAAAGCACACTTGAATCTGATTTTGGCTCTCTAAGTTGAAGTTTATGCTTCATACCTGAGAGTAAATCGGATCAAGAGCTTGCGGGGACCTTCTGTAAGTATTCTTTCGTTCTTTTCATTCGTTTTTGTCGTTAAAGTTAAACTGCGTTTGACTTTCTGCTTTGACCAGTTTATGGTCAATGCGAAGTTCATTTGAACTTCATAACGTGAGCGTAATCACGATGGTTATAGTCCCTAGTGACTATACCTACTGATTACCATGTTATCTAGGCTCAGTGACGAGTCGTAGTTTCAGCAAAAATGCGTTTTCTCGCGTATTTTGTAACCAAACTACTCTAGGATATCAAAACCGTTTGTTTTGATATCAAAACCTGTTTTCTAACTTAACTAAACATGTTCTAGCATGTTTAGCTCGTCATTTTTTTTAGATTAGTGCTTGTGTGGAGCCGAAAGTCAAGCGGACTAAACACCCGCTTAGACTTTCGAACACGACCCGTTTGGTCGATCAGTAGCATCCGACCAAACATGTTAAGTGACCATAGTAGCATAGGGAATAACCTTCCGAGGTTATACCTTATGGTCACTTAGGTTTGATTAGTCGCATGATAGGTATTTTATATGCCTTAGGTAAATTACCAAAATGCCCTTTTACGCCAAAATTCATTTTAAGCATATGTAACATAATTTTTGATATCTAAACTGATTTAGCAACAATATTAGACATGTTAAGCCATATTTTACTTATCATAGGGCTAGTTAGGCATTCCGAACGCGTTTTACGCGAACGACGCGTTAAAGTAGCATAAGCTACCTAAACGGGTCGTAATGGGTCGTAAGCACTTAGGTTAGGTTTCATTTTAGTATGTAGGCTTTGTTAAACCATATTACATGAGTTCCCATACTCGTTTGGTTTACGAACCCTCATTCTATCTGATCCTCTGATTTAGGTCCGGTTTATTAACATAGTTACCTATATTAGGTGCCGTTTGATTTCCGTGATCTCTAGCATTGTTTGGTTGTTACACAAGGACTTCTAGGCAATCTCAAGTGAGTACATAGACCCCTCTTTTACTATTTTCCAAACTGTTTTGGGGTGAAACACATGTGCCTACTTGTTACTTTCATGCTTTCCTGTTTGCACATCATATACTTGCTATGTTCATTAGTACATTTATAGTACATGATTTCCATTACATTGTTTCGCTATGTATGTTTACTTAGCATACTTAGTACATTGTTTTACTTTACATTTCTGCTATGTATGTTGACTGAGCATGCTAGCACATTGATTTACATTACATTAGTTGCATATGTTTACTCAACATATGGACACATTGTTTTACATTACATTTTGTTGCATATGCTCATCCTGTATATGA
Organism: Helianthus tuberosus; assembly: GCA_030545235.1. Classification (NCBI taxonomy): domain Eukaryota; kingdom Viridiplantae; phylum Streptophyta; class Magnoliopsida; order Asterales; family Asteraceae; genus Helianthus; species Helianthus tuberosus. The sequence goes on along the minus strand of CM060451.1, from coordinate 121,263,941 downwards.
ACACATTATATTACATTCTGAACCGTTTATAACTATTTGACTATGTGAACCGTTGTAACCATTTGATTATATGAACCGTTTGTAACTGTTGAACCGTGTGAACTGTATTTGACCATACATAAACATTTCTACAATTGTTAAACATTTCATCTTGGTGGCTGTTTGGGTAAGTGATTTAAGTAACGAGGCGACGTGTAATACGATAAAAACATGGTGGATACGCCGCTGGTACTTCCTATATATAAGTGCTTTTATGGTATTACATATCGTAGCGTTATTTAAACCATTTCAGTTTATACATATTACATCTACAATACAATCTTCACATAAACATCGTTTTACAAATAACTTAACTTATACAAACCCATTTTACATGGTTATTCACTTAACCATACAGTATTCTTTTATATACACATCATTTGATATATTCATTACTTTTCAAATGATTTATGAAAGAAAACACTCAACAAGATTCATGACTAATTTTTATTAAAGAGTTTCTTTAAACTCAAGTCATGAATCCTATTTTCACAAAACCTATGTATCTCACAGGCATTTTTATGCTGACGTACCTATTTTCACCTGTGTTTTCAGGAGCTGTTGCATAGGATGATCGAGACACACTTAGGCGGACCTGTGCCTTAGTGACTTAAAACGAAGCAAGAACTAGTTAAATTATGTTATGTACTCTTTGTTTCTTGTTTTAAGACAATGTAACCCTCTTGTTTGATAAATAAAACCTAACTTTAATTTCCATGGTTGTGAAACAATTAATTCTATTACAACACTCCCCGACGTTTCCGCCACGTCTTGTTGTTCTACGTGGTCGGGGTGTGACAGGTTTGGTGACTTCCTATGTCGTGTCACATGTTAATGGCCTTGCAACCCATTAACAACCCTAATACATACAAAAACACCTTATTTATACAAGATTCATACCACAAGAACACTTGATTTATACATGAGTACGTGGTGTACACAAGAATACTTGATTTATACATGAATATTTAAGTTACAGATGAATACTTGATTTATACATGAGTACGTGGTGTACACAAGAACACTTGATTTATACATGAGTACGTGGTGTACATAAGATACTTGATTTATACAAGATACAAACTATGTTTTCATACAAAGTATACAAACGTGCAATACAAAAACTGCATGAATTCACACCAACATTATGTTGACGTTTTTCCAAAACTCACATGTATTTCAGGTAACTAGTGGATGTGCGCGCGGTCTTACTCATGCTCCTGGATGTCGTTTATGTTTATCCTTAAATAAAGATGTAAACTTTCAGACAATATGCTGTCTTGTGATGTAAACACTAAAACTATGATTTTGGTTATGTAATGCGTGGCATTTGAAGTTATTTTATGAGCATGTAGTATGATGTAAACTTTCAGACAATATGCTGTCTTGTGATGTAAACACTAAAACTATGATTTTGGTTATGTAATGCTTGGCATTTGAAGTTATTTTATGAGCATGTAGTATGTTTACCAATCGTATGCAATGAAAACCTTTCATGATCACACCTCGTGCTTCTGCCTTAGAAAGGGGTGTGACATCCCCTACTTCAGGAAATTTCGTCCCGAAATTTATTCGATGGTGACCGTAGAGTGGAATTGAAACAACTAATGGATAAGCAGATTGCTAGATCCCAAAGATGCGGAGCATCATTTGGAAGGGAATTCAAAATGTGATTTGGGATATTCAAAGTATCTCAAGGTATCCAACCCTTTGAAACTTGTGATAGTCGACTAGTGTTCAAAAATCATTTAAGTATGGCACTATGTTATACTAAGCTCATAGTGTAATTCCTAGCAAACAAAAGGGTGTACATTCAAGCCCTACACGTACACGGTTTCTATCATCCCACGAGGTACATCCAATGCACCATGAGCATCTCATGCATAGGAGACGGGTCAACATACCTATGGCATCAAGATCGTCACCTTTAACACCATAATATACTCCCGGTCGGCTCGATTTGAGTTAATGAATGTACTCGTCGTCTTCCATCGAAAATAACCACACAAATAACACTAAAACACATAATCACATAAAGGTCCAAGATAACATAAAATCACTAAATGATTTCAGCAACGTTCTGAAGAATAACACAATAAGAACACTTATATATAGGAAGTTCCATCGGCGTATCCACCGTGTTCTTATCGCATCATACTCCTCCCGTTACCTTAATCACTCTAGATTTTATGCCACCATACTTAACAAGGCTTACTATGATTCTCATGCGTCGAAACTCATAATTAAGTGTGCACCCAAAATTACTCGTTTCGTCACATGGTCCACATAGCTCCTCTTGTTAAGCAAGGGTAAAAAAATAATAAGGTCGAACTATCAACTAAATATTGTCACAATAATATATCTGTCAAATCAAATTGCATTTCATACTAGTAATAATAGCACTACTTATTCTGCATACATGATTGCTGGTTTCACGGTCTGCTTTTATGTTCAAAGGCTTTGATGTTATGTGAATCGTTTTATTCGAAAGCCTTGGTGTGTAAAAAGCTTAATGTGGATGTTTATAGATTGCTTACAAGTTTTAAAATGGAATTGCTAACCAAACCACACATAATCGGCAAGTGCACCGGTCATAGTGTAGTGTAGATGGCAAGACCGGATATCAATCCGTGGACACTATGGGCAGAATTTAGATACTGAACCTCTATCGAATATAAAGTTGAATTTTAAAGTTTGATTTGAATTGATTTTTGATTTTTAAATAATAAAATGAAAACTTTACGGAAAAGAAGACAGGAAACGAAAAGTAAAACAAATAAACAAACACACAGTGAAATAAATAAACAAAGAAAGTATAACAATTAAGTAAAGTATAACAATTATAGAAACAAAGTTTAACAAATATGTATGATAAACGGACTACCTGGGTTTTGAATCCCTAGAATCATGCAATGCTAATTTGACAATAATAACAGTTAAATATCTTTTTCCCTTGATTAACCCCCCGTTAGAGATGTATTAAACAAAAGATTAAGACAAAATGTGAAGTGCTAGAACGAACCGGCTCGAGCTATCGATACCAAATCCTACGAGAATCCAACCTTTGGAACCTCAGAGACTAAGTTGTGAGAAGATCTTTTAAACCCGCAAAGCGAACAAATCTTTGAAAATTAAAATGCTAGGAAACCTTAACCACGATGTAATAAACAAGCCCGAGTTATCGGTTACCCAATTTACCCACCAATGATTAGCTAATAACCTAGCTCACCCTAATGTCTTTCGAGTCATAAGGTGAGGATGCAAGTTTTAGTATATTGATTTGAATTATTATTAGACTTGGTCAATTTCTCAACACAATATTTAACCCGAGAATCAAAAGATAAACGAATCAAATTAAATTCTAAGTTTAAATGGAATTTCTTCATGTTTAAACCTCTTGAATTTATCGACAAATAATTAATCCAAAATACACCAACATGCAATACCAAGATTAATTACAAGAATAAGTTCTGTAAATCACATCAAATAACTGAAATTACATCAAATATGCATTACAATCATCTAGTTCATCATAACCCAGGTAGTTTATAAGTTTAAGCACACATATTATACAATAATACAATTACACAAATGTTTACAACTACTGAAAACATAATAACAACTTTGAAAAACGAATGATTACCGAAACCGGGTCGGTTTAGAAGTCGAAACGGAAGCTTCCAAGATTCCCGAGAGCTCCGAGGGACTTCAAGATCGCTCCTAGGCGCCTAAAGATGACTGATATCAGTCTTAGAAGTGAGATTTCGAGTGTGAGAGGTGTCTTTTACGAGCAGATTGCATGGCTATTTATAGTTGAGAATTTCAGCCACTGTTCCTCCCTTGCGCACCGTAAGGCTCAGATGCTTACGGTGCGCAAGGCCTTTTGACCTAACTCGCCCACTATAAAAAAGGTATTGCGCACCGTTACACTTTGATCCTTACGGTGCGCAAACACTTTTAACCTAACTTCCACTCAGTAAAGTGCTTACACACCGTTACCCTTTGATGCTTACGGTGCGTAAGTTCTTTACCCAACTTTTCCATTGTCTTTTACCCTTACGGATCGTAAGGCTATGGCCTTTACGGTGCGTAAGGGTTGGTCTAGGTCAAATTCTTGATTTTCTTCAACACGTTTCCCGATGTATTGTTTCCTTCGTCGATATTTTACTGTTTTCTCGAATAATCCACAGATATTTCACCGATTCCTGTAGATTCAAGATTTTATCGATTCAGTACCAAATACAAAGGAGAAACGCACACAATTCATCTGAAATAGGGGTAATTTGATATAAAAGATGTGTATAATTCTAAACACATCAAATATCCCCACACTTAACCTTTTGCTTGTCCCTAAGCAAAATCCTAAACAACATGGCAAACTTAAACAATTAAACAATAACGTATGTTTCGAACAAATTTAAATACGAATTACAAAATTTTAAAACACAGAGGTTTCGCAAGACTTACAATGTTCAAAAGGTTGATAAATCAAGAAAATGAAACGAGAAACCGAGAATACTTAATCAAAATTTTCCTACCTTTAAGTAATTAATTATGCAAAAACAATACCACTCACTGAATTCACTCTTCTCTCGGATAATATATATATAATTTCAAGTGAACTCTCAAAACCAGACTGTGAAGCATGACTACTATAAGCTTGTACGTCAATCAAATCTCCACCTAATTGTTAAAAATTGAAACAAATGTAGAGGACTGAAATTAGGTAGGTAAGGGTTAACAAGAGATCTTACGATAAACCGGAAAAATACGAGATTAGAATATACAATGTTTTGGTCTTTTGACCATAACTTTTATTCTATTTTTTTCCATTTTTTTTAACTGTATATAACAATAATATCACAAGAATAAACGTTCCGGTTTACAAAGGGTAACAATCGAAGGTAATAGGTACAAAGTGGTGTCTAAAGGAGAATGGTGAAATTTTACAAAGAAATGGTGATCCTAAAGCCTCTTATGAAATTTTGTATCAACATTTAAACCAAAGGTTTTGAAATGTATCAAAACGTACAAGTTCTAAAGTAATGCCACAAGTCGGTAAACACACATGAAACGAAAGTAGTGTTTATGTATTAAACACTTTTAGGCTCAAATCTTACCGTCATGTGGTAATGTAAGGGTTAAAGGTTTTGTTATTGCATAGTTGATTTACTTTAAAGTTAGAAATTTTTTCTTAAGTATCTCGTAAAATTTTCACAAAAACTTGATTTAAACAGCCTACTATCCCGCAACTTAAAGAAACATGTATTTTCGATTTTTATAAATTCAGCCTTTAAATCGTTTTTGACAGACGTTTTGAAAAATGTTCAAGTTTTATATGCGTTTAAAGGACGGGGACAAGTGTAGAACATTTATGAAGTTTTTGAAATAATGTTTTTTTTTAATTTTTTTTAATCTATATATAAAATATAATACAAAATCCCTCATCCCCACACTTGAAAGACACATTATCCTCAATGTGTGAAAATGAGAAATAAAATTAAATACACACTGAGATTTAAAATGTTACTTCCCTGATGTGTTGCGATTTTTCCTGTGTATGTGTTGCAACGCCGCATTATATAAATTTTTTCCTCAATTCCTGTTAACGACGCTTGCAAAATAATAAGTAAACGCATCATAAGAAGAAACATAATAAACATAGTCAAACAAAATCACACCAAACCAAATGTAAAGTGTATATACAAAGATAAGTGGAAATGTCAAATACAAATAAGATCATCTACGGTGGAGGAGGCTGATGTGGAGGGCGGATCTGAAGATGCTCTATGATGCGCTGAAGCATCCCCCTCATCTCTACCTGTGTCTGCTCCATACGCTCCTGCCTCTCCCTCATCTGTATCTGATTCTGCCTAATCTCAGCCTGCCCCTGCTCTAATGCCTGTAGTCTGTCTGGAACAATGCGCTGGGCTCTAGGCTGTCTGGCTCTCTTTCTCTCCGGCACCTGATGGCGTGGTGCGACTACCGGGGCGTCCTCCGGAACAGCTCGTGGCTCTAAGAAACAGGGAGGATCGTCCCGTGCCATCAGCTCAGGAATCTGGCGCATGTCTGCCTTCCTGATGAGGCTGCCTGCAGGCACCTCATGCAGCCATCCACTCGGGAAGATCTCAAAAACGCCCAGACTCCATGCCAGGACAGTGACATAGCTGCCCATACAGATCCGGGATCCCTGACCTCGCCCTTTCTCTCTCAAGAATGAGAAGAGTAGGACCATCGCAAGGTTTGGGCTCCTCGCGCCGCACAATACAATAAAGCGCAAATAACTCAGATATAGTCACTTTCTCGATACTCATGAATCGAGAATAGACTGTGCAGGTGAGAACCCTTTGAATGAATCGATAAATGGGATCACGAATCTGTGAGGCAGGGATCCCTGAAGTGAATCTTGCATCGGCGATGGTGGACCAGAAAGCTGTCAACTGTGTCGTAGTGACACAGCGAGGTAGTTTGTGGTCTGACCACCCCATCAGACTCTCAGTGAAGACCGGCTGTGTGGTCTCCTCCTGAGTGTACAAACCCGCGTGGACGGCAAACTGAGCGATAGACATGATGTATGTCTGCCGTCCCAGCGCAAAACTAACTGATGAGTCGGATGAGAGGCGCGCTGAATCGAGTGAAAAAGTAGAAAGGAACTCAATAGTGAGCTCCAGATAAGACTCGCACCTCTCATCCAACAACCTCCTCCATCGAGGTGTAAGCAACCCCTCTAACCTCGCTCTGGCGCCCATAACATCCATCAGTGGCCAGTCTATCGTCCTCGCTACATGAAGACGTCGACCTACCAGTCGCTCCATGATCCTACGCTCATCTGATCTTGTCTGAAAGTCAAGGAGAGTGCTCTCCTCGATCGGTGGGAGCGGTGCTGGTATCTGTGCGTGGAGGTCCGGTAGTGCTGCGTCAGTGTCATAGTGAATGACCCTAGGAGGCTGCTGATGCTGCTGCTCCTGAATCTGAGGCTGTAGCTGAGGCTCATCCTATACTATCTCCTCCTGGGGCTGAACAGCAGTCCGTCCCCGCTTGCGGGAGGATCGTGAGGTAGATGCCATATCTGCAATTAAAATGTAACAGTTAGCTTTGCAGGATTAATGAAGATTACCGTGCCCTAACACGTTTTTCAATTTTATATATATATATATATATATATATATACAATATTTTAATATTACGGAAAAACGTGTTTTTGTTGTGTTAGGGACGGATGTTGCGACCGTAGAGCATTTCTTTCGCGGCCGCAAATAATTACACAATATAATAATAAAAAATTCAAAATTTTGGCAGCACCTCGGCGTATTTACAAGAAAACCACCAATCCTCGCTCATATTTAATTCAATACGGGCGAGGCGGCGAAACCTGCAAGTAAAACGCATATGCATATATATTCAATTCAATCAATTCACGCTCAATCAATTCGATGCTGTCGAAATTATGTACTTATTTAAACTAAACTAAAGTAATTAAAACGACTTTAAAGAACTATATATATTAAAATTAAAATTAACACAATGACAATAATTACAAAACAAGACGACTTGAATAAACTTTACTAAACAAGTCGACTGAACCATATATTACCACTTATAATTAGACGACTTTGCGATTCGACTAAACTATATAATTAACAATAAATGACCGACTTGAATTAAAACAATATTAACATATATAATTTAGACGATACGACTTGACTCGACTACTTATATTAAAAACAAAACTAATCGACTTACTACAATATTAACAATACATAACGACACTTACTTAAAACGTCTATACTACTCGACTCGACGACTAACTCAAACAATATAAACAATACCTACAACTCGGTTCGACTTGAACAATATCAACAATTTCAACAATACCACATTAACGATTTAAACGACACAACACGATTCTATTCATAAAAAAAAAACTAAAAACAAAAATATTATGAATAACATTAACGATACTTCTAAAAAATAAAACAAGTCGACTCTATTAACAAGACTTAAACTAATATCGACTCGACAAAGGTAACCACCAAACATATAACAATATAAACAATAACAATTTACGCCTATACGACTCGAAAAAGGTACGACCCGACACGGACATCATCAACAAAATAAACAATATGTACGATTTGATTCGACTCGAACAATATAAACAATATCAACTCGACAAAATTTAAATCTAAAACTAAACCGACTCGTCCCGAGCATACACACGACCCGAATGAAACCCGAAAATTAATCTAAAGTTCACAGAAATTTATACTTGAATGTCGGATTGGGTTCGGAAATCAAACAGGGGTGGCCGGTGACGGTGTTGAGTGGCGGCGGTGAACAGTAAAGTCGGTGGCAGACGGTGGTAATGGTGTATCTTCGCCGGAGGGAGATGGTGGTTTGTGCGGCGGTGGTGAAATCGGAATGAGGGCGGAGAATGTGGTGGTTGCAGGTGGTTGGTGAGTGGCGGTGGTGTCGAAATGAGGGGGCGACGGAGATGGTGGTGTGAAATGGAGAGATGGAGGAAGGTGTAGAAAGGAGGGGGTGATTCGATAGTGGTAATGACGGTGGTTCCGGTGGCGGATGATGGTGAAAGGCGGTGATGGCGATCGGGTTCTGCAGAGGGGTTTTTGGTTTAAGTGGGGAAGAAGACACCCCTTAGGGGGTTTTTATTTTTCATCCGCTGAAACCCTTGCGCACCGTTAGGGTCTGGTCCTTGAGGTGCGCAAGGTTCTTTTATTTTTTAAACCGTCCTAACCCTTGCGCACCGTTAGGGTCTGGTCCTTGAGGTGCGTAAGGCTTTTATTATTATTATTATTATTATTATTATTATTATTTTTAATTATTATTATTTTTTTTTTATTTTTTTAATGGAAAATAATAAGTTTTATTTACAAAAATTCACCACTAAAAATTATTCACAAACCAAGGGATTTTCGTAACGTCTGTTTATCAAGACCAGTTTTTTTTTCGAAAATGTGTGCGATGTCTTCCTTAACCCGATAGTGTACATAACTCCCAACTCTAATGGACCGTTCAGCATCAAGCCTAATAGCGCCCACCCTCATTAATTGTATGTACTCACTTTGGGATTCCGTTGGACTTCGTTTGCGTTTTCCATTGTGCGACCAATTTCCACATCCTATGCATCTCTCGTAGCGTTTTGCTCTTCTTTTCATTGCACTCTTGGATGTTCCACAAAATGGTGGTATCTGTTCTTGACGACGCCATTCTTTCCTTACCTCAGCGCTTAGGAGAAAGATTTTCTCCTTAAGTTCCGTAGGTAACCCTGGTTTTGCAAATTCTAAACAACAAAGTAAATTAAGATCAAACGGATGCATTTTAAACCTAAATTACACTTAGGAGATGTTGCTGAGATTGTAAGCAGTTCTGAAATCACCCGAATGGAGATTGAGTACGGGTGGTACGATCCAAACCTGCATACGCAAAAACAAGCAAACCCAAGCGTAGCATTGATTTAAAATAAAAGACTAATCAAACTTACATAACACACAATAAAACCTAATATTTACACGTCCTACCACTTACAATTCACCTTCAAGTTTTCATTAAAGGGAGGTCCAGCTCCTCCACCAGTTCAGGACTTGGTCTTTCAATGTAATGCTTTAAACAGTGACCATTAACCTTGAACTTTTGCCCATCCTCATTCTCCAATTCTACCGTTCCATAGGGAAAACTTGTGTGACTAGAAACGGCCCTGTCCATCGGGATTTGAGTTTTCCTGGAAACATCTTCAATCGAGAATTGAAAAGCAATACCTTCTCCCCACACTTGAATTCTTTCAAACTCTTGATGTGGCGATCATGCAATTGCTTTGTCTTTTCCTTATATGCCCAAGATCTTTCATATGCGATGTCACGAAGTTCCTCTAGCTCATGTATTTGGAGAAACCGTCTCTTGCCTGCTGCATCCATATCAAGATTTACTTTTCGTAAAGCCCAATACGCTCGATGTTCCAGTTCAACTGGAAGATGGCATGCTTTTCCATAAATCATCCTAAAGGGTGTAGTCCCTATAGGAGTCTTGTATGCGGTGCGAAAAGCCCAAAGTGCATCATCCAGATTATCAGCCCAGTCAATGCGACTTTGTCCGACAGTTTTCTCCAAAATGCGTTTAATACCCATGTTTGCATTCTCCACTTGTCCACTCGTTTGTGGATGATAGGCAGTTGAAAGTCTATGGGTTACCCCATAACGTTTCAATACCTTCTCCATTGACGAGTTACAGAAGTGGGTACCTCGATCACTGATGATCGCTTTAGGCGTTCCAAATCTTGCAAACAGTTCTCTAAGGAATTTCAAAACAACCCTAGCACTGTTGGTGGCCAAGGCTTTCACCTCCACCCATTTCGACACATAATCAATGGCTACTAGGATGTACCGATTTCCTCGTGACATTGGGAAAGGTCCCATGAAATCAATGCCCCAAATGTCGAAGATTTCAACAGCTTGGATGGGATTTTGAGGCATTTCATTTCTGGATGAAATGTTTCCGGCTCTCTGACATGCGTCACAACCACGAACATACTCATGAGCATCCTTAAAGATGGTGGGCCAATAAAAACCTGCATCAAACACTCGTTTGGCAGTAAAATTTGCTCCGTAATGGCCTCCTATCGGTCCTTCGTGACAGTGTTTAAGGATATTCATGGTTTCTGGTGCAGTTACACATCGTCTGATGATTTGATCCGCACCTACCCTGAACAAGAAAGGATCTTCCCAAATGTAGAATTTAATATCACCAAAGAATTTCTTCTTTTGTTGATAAGACATTTCAGCTGGAAGATCTCTTGTTGATAGGTAATTTGCAATGTCTGCGAACCAAGGAAAACCTTTAGTTTCTATGAACATCAACGATTCATGGGGAAACTCATCCCTTATTCTTTCCTCCCGAGTTCTTTCCAACTCGGGGTTTTCCAATCTGGACAGATGGTCAGCAGCTACGTTCTCAGCTCCTTTCTTATCTTTGATTTCAGGATCAAATTCTTGAAGTAATAAGATCCATCGAATTAGCCTTGGTTTAGCATCTTTCTTTGCAAACAAGTACCGAATGGCTGCATGATCAGTAAAGATAATCGTTTTTGAAAGCACAAGATAAGAGCGGAACTTATCACATGCGAACACAACGGCAAGTAACTCTTTCTCAGTTGTTGTGTAGTTCTCTTATGCATCGTTTAGGGTTTTGCTAGCGTAATATATCGGATGGAAATGTTTTTCTTTACGCTGCCCTAACACTACACCGACTGCAAAGTCACTTGCGTCGCACATGATCTCAAATGGAAGGCTCCAATCTGGAGAAATTAGAATAGGTGCTTGAACTAATCCCTCCTTCAGTAACTCAAAAGCTTTTAGACACTCGCCAGAAAACACAAATGGCCTATCTTTTTCTAAAAGTTGAGTCATAGGACGGGCGATTTTAGAGAAATCACGAATGAATCTACGATAAAATCCCGCATGTCCTAAGAAACTTCTGACTGCTTTCACTGAAGTAGGTGGCAGAAGCTTGGAAATGGTTTCAATCTTGGCTTGGTCAACCTCAAGCCCCGCTTGTGAGATCTTGTGTCCCAAAACTATTCCTTCACGAACCATAAAGTGGCATTTCTCCCAATTTAGCATAAGGTTCGTTTCTTCATAACGAGTCAGCACTGGATCTAGATTTCGCAAGCAAATATCGAAAGAACTCCCGAAAACAGAGAAATCATCCATGAAAACTTCCATGGAGTCCTCGATCATTTTATGGAATATAGCCACCATACAACGTTGAAACGTGGCTGGAGCATTACATAATCCAAACGGCATGCGTCGATACGCAAAAGTACCGTAGGGACAAGTAAATGTGGTTTTTTCTTGATCCTCAGGTGAAATGGGGATCTGGAAATAACCAGAAAAGCCATCAAGGAAACAATAAAATTGTTGCCCTGATAATCGTTCCAACATTTGGTCGATGAATGGTAAAGGAAAGTGATCCTTTCTAGTGGCATCATTCAGCTTGCGGTAGTCTATGCAGACTCTCCAACCGGTGACAGTCCTGGTGGGTATCAATTCGTCCTTCTCATTGACAATTACAGTCATTCCTCCTTTCTTAGGAACTACCTGTACAGGACTTACCCATGCTGAATCAGAAATTGGATAAATAAACCCTGCATCCAGTAACTTAATTACCTCTTTCTTTGCAACCTCTTGCATATTCGGGTTTAACCTTCTCTGTGGTTGAACCACCGGTTTATGCTCTTCTTCCATCAGAATTTTATGCGTGCAGAAAGACGGGCTTATGCCTTTGATATCCATGAGTTTCCACGCAATAGCGTTCTTATGCTTTTTAAGAATACTCATCAATTCTTTCTTCTCATCCTCCGTCAGATTTGTCGCGATGATGACGGGTAATTGCGATCCTTCACCTAAGAATGCATATTCTAGGTGAGACGGTAGTTCTTTTAGCTCCAAAGTTGGCGGTACCTCAACTGACGGTTTTTCTTTTGGATTATCTTTATCGATAACTTCAAACACTTCACAATCCTTAGATTAAGAGGAAGGTTCACTATCGGATGATGGTGTATCTTCTGAATCTTCAGAAGTATCAGAAGTTTTACTCCCACATACCTCACTAAGGAGACTTCCCATATGTGTCATGAGAGTATCAATAAAGTAAGCGGTATCGTCATGTTGTTTGGTGTGCCTCATTGATCGTTGAATATCAAATGTGACTTCATCTTCATCGACACGAAGAGTCAACTTACCATCATACACGTCTACGATTGCACGTGCAGTAGCAAGGAATGGACGTCCTAAAATTAACGGAATTTCGGAGTCCTCGTCCATGTCGAGAATAACAAAGTCAACCGGGAAAACAAACTTGTCGACTTTTACTAGCATATTCTCTACAATTCCCCTTGGGTATTTTATCGATCGATCTGCAAGCTGAATACTCATTCGTGTAGGAGATGGTTCTCCCAAGTTAAGCTTTGCAAATATTGAATAGGGCATAAGATTTATACTGGCTCCTAAGTCGGCAAGTGCATTGCTCACAGTAAGATTTCCTATCAAACAGGGAATGGTAAAACTCCCTGGATCAGCAATCTTTGTTGGCAATTTATTCTGCAAGACAGCAGAACATTCTTCGTTCAAAGTGATGGTTGAAAGATCTTCTAATTTCCTTTTGTTCGTTAGGAGATCCATTAGAAACTTGGCGTACATTGGCATTTTAGCCAAAGCTTCAACGAACGGGATGTTAATATGCAGTTTCTTCAGCATTCATATGAATTGATTATACTGTTCTGCGTCTTTTGCTTTTATCAATCTTCCTGGATAATGTGGTGTTGGTTTGTACACCCTCATTGGTTCTTTCTTCTCTTCTGGAGATTTACTGGGTTGTGCTGTACTTTCTGGGCGTAGCCTAGATTGTAAATTTCCAGATGGTGTCTCCATCTCTAGCTCCTCATCGACCTCTGGGTCTTCATCATCTACCTGTTCAGTCTCAACAGCTCCTCTTCCGCTCCTTGTGGTAACAGCCTTTGCAGTGGCGTTTGGATTTCCGACAGTGTTACTAGGGAGACTGCCTTGAGGTCTCTGGTTCAGCTGCTCGGCCAGTGAACCAACTGTCCTCTCCAAGTTCTGCAGTGCAGTGCTCTGATTCTTCATGAAGGCCTCATGCTCCATGAACCTCGACTGTGTCTCTTGATGTCGAGTTTCCTGTTGCGTGACAAACTGTGTAAGTAACTGCGTCTGCTTGGATAATGTCTCCTGACTTTGCTTCAACATCTCCTCTATGGTTGGGTTCTTCGTTCCTGAACTCGGTCCTGTTCCTGCGTCTTGAAACAAACTCTGACGCTGCTGAAACCCTGGTGGGTTGTTGTTCCTCCAGCTGAAGTTCGGGTGGTTCCTCCAATTTGAATTGTAACCACCTCCGAAATTGTTCTGATTTCGGTTGCCTATGAACTCCACCTGCTCTGGTGACTCCACAGGGGCAATAGGACACGCGGTCGTGTCATGCCTCCCAGTGCATATCTCGCACAACTGCTCCTTCTTCAGCTCCATATCATTCAGCTTTTTCTTCAGGGCGTCTATCTGTGATTGCATCAGGGTGTTATCATCGACCTTATGCACTCCTCTATGTGTAGCGGATGAATTTCTTGAATCAGGGAATTCGTAACTACTCATTGCTATCTCTTCGAACATTTCAGTGCATTCCTCTGGTGTTTTGGCGGTCATCAGATTACCTCCAGCTGTAGTGTTCAGCATATTTCTTGTGGCGGGTGTCACTCCATGATAGAACTTCTCAACTAAGGCCCAATCTTCAAATCCATGGTGTGGACACTTGAGTAATAGCTCCTTAAAACGCTCCCACGTCTCATAGAAAGACTCTCCTTCTTTTTGGCAGAACTCTTGAATCATGTGTCACACCCCGACCGCGTAAAACAACAAATCGCGGCGGAAACATCGGGGCGTGTCGTAACAGAATAAATTGTTTCATAACCATGGCATACAAAGTTGTATTTTATTTATCAAACAAGGGTGTTACATTGTCTTGAACAGTAAACAAAAGAGTTTATAACATAATTAAACAAGTCTATCTTCGTTTTTAGTCTCTAAGGCACAGGTCCGCCCTAGTGTCATGATCAACATCCTATGGAAAAGCTCCTGAAAACACATGTGAAAATAGGTACGTCAGCATAAAAATGCCTGTGAGATACATAGGTTTGTGAAAATAGGATTCATGACTTGTATTTGAGAAAATGTTTAGTCATGAACCTTGTAATTTGCTTTGTCTTGTAAATCATTTGAAAAACGATAAGATCAGTTGATATGTATAAGTAAATGTAAGGTTAAATGAATAACCATGTAAAATGAGTTTGTATAAAATAAACTGTTTTGTAAAAACAATGTCTTGTGGAAAGTATGTTATGTATATAAAATGTAATATGTCTATACTGAAATGGTTTAAATAACGTTGCGCTATGTAATATTATACAAACACTTATATATAGGAAGTACCAGCGGCGTATCCACCATGTTTGTATCATATTACACCCGCCTCGTTACTCAATCACTTACCCAAACAACCACCAATGTAACTTGTTCATGTACAAACCAATTGTCAAGTGTTATTGTGTAAACCATATCAAAATGTCAATGTCTAATGTAAACCACCAAATGTGTATATCAATGTCAAAAATGTTTATGTTCAATGTAGATCATGTAATGTGTAACCAAAATGTCATGTATGGTAAGTGAAATATATCAACTAAACCATATGTAAAATGCACAAAACAAGGTATTGAAGTAAAACATAGTTTAAATCAAAGTTATGTTTTATGTAACAAATGCATGCTATACTGATACGAACATCTATGCGGTATTGTTAAAATGCATACATCCAAGCCTTGAGACTGTGGCTATAAACCCTTAAACAACTTAAAGGTTTATCTAAATTATGTATATCGAATTCGGTCATTCCTTTCATCCCCATTCCCAGGATGTCCGGAACGGGAGTTGTCAATTCCTATGGTACCACTTCCTACTAACGAACGGCGTAGCTAATGTTAATGAATGTATTTTTCCATTGTAAACAACCCAAATGTCATAACAAAATGTAAGCATGTGATGAAAACAATGTACTAAGTATACACGCAATGGACATACATAGCATAAAATGTAATGTAAAACGATGTACTAAGTAATGCACACAATGGGCACACCTAGCATGAAATGTAATGTAAAACGATGTACTAAGTAATGCACACAATGGGCACACCTAGCATGAAATGTAATGTAAAACAATGTACTAAGTAATGCACACAATGGGCACACCTAGCATAAAATGTAATGTAAAACGATGTACTAAGTAATGCACACAATGGGCACACCTAGCATAAAATGTAATGTAAAACGATGTACTAAGTAATGCACACAATGGGCACACCTAGCATAAGATGTAATGAAATCATGTACTATAATGTACTAACGAACATAGCAGGTATATGATGTGAAAACAGGAAAGCATGAAAGTAACAAATAGGCACATGTGTTCCACCCCAAAACAGTTTGGAAAACAGTAAAAGAGGGGTCTATGTACTCACTTGAGATTGCTCAGATGTCTAAAGATAACCACCAAGTAATGCTAGAGATCTCGGAATCAAACGGCACCTAATATAGGTAACTATGTTAATAAACCGGACCTAAATCGGAAGATCGGATAGAATGAGGTTTCGTAAACCAAACGAGTGTAGAGACTCGTGTCATTTGGTTTAACAAAGCCTACATACTAAATGAAACATAACATAATTGTTTACGACCCATTACGACCCGTTTAGGAAGCTTATGCTACTTTAACGCGTCGTGCGCGTGAAACGCGTTCGGACCGCCTAACTAGTCCTATGACAAGTGTTATATGCCTAAACATGTTGCATAATCAGTTATGTGACAAAAGTTTAGGTTACATATGCTAAATTACCAATTATACATGAAAAGGGTATTCTGGTAATTTACCTAAGGCATATAAACTACCTATCATACAACTACTTAAACGATGTGACCATAGGGTATAACCTCGGAAGGTTATTCCCTACACTATGGTCACCTAATGTATTTGGTCGGATCCTAATGATCGACCAAACTGGGTCGGGTTCGAAGGTATAAGCGATTGATCAGATCGCTTACCCTACGACCCTAGACAACGTGGTAATCAGTAGGCATAGTCCCAAGGGACTATGACCATCGTGATTATAATCACGTTGCGAAGTTCAAACGAACTTCGCATTGACCATAAGTTGGTCAACGCTGAAAGTCAAACAAAGTTTGACTTTCTGACTCTAAAGCAATAAAATAAGGAAAAGAACGAAAGAATACTTACGAAGGGTCCCCGAATGCTAATCTCGATTCAAAAATCTCAGGTATGAAACAAATGTTTCAACTTAGAGTTTCTCAAATCAAAATTCTTGTGATTTTGAAGCATGGGGGTGGGGTATTTATAGTATTCGGTCCACCGTTAAGATCGTTTCATGGAAAACGTGCCTTAATCCCATCCGTACAAGTGTTGCAAAGTTGTGGTAGCCTAAAATGGTCCTTATCAGCTGAATTGGCAAGTTGTGAGCATGTGGTTGTGGTTAAAACAGCTGGATCATGCTGACTGTTCGTTCTAATCTGATCAGTCATGCGTACGCGGCCCGCTTCAGGATGATCAGAAACTCAGGCGGGCCGCCTGAGAGTTGCAGATCAGAAACAACTTTCTGTTTTGACAATTTCAGTCCCTGTTGATGTTTAAGGCCATTTCCGACACTTCTAAGGCCCGTAAAGCCAACTTTAAGGCCCTAGAATGATGCCGAAACATTTTGGACATGAAACATGTTCAAAAAATATGTCTGATGTCAGTTCGTTTAACCGTACGAACGCGATGTTCGCTTAATTACGACGGAATGCGCACAAGCGCGAAAAACGATCCAAATGATGCAACGAATGGATTTTTCTTATGGCGAACACTAAAATATAATATAGTCATGCTTACATAAATTTTTGGATGTCCAGATGTATTCAGAACGTAAGTTATGCGCGAAAATGTAAACTTGTGCACTTTTTGACACTTTTAGTCCCTGAATGACCCAAAAGTTTATTTTAGCACACCGAACCCCTCAAAGCCTATTTCTAAGATATGTAAAGGATATTCAAGGTGTGTTTAACTTATGGTCATGTTCCGGAATGTCTGTTCCAGTACGAATCGTCATACTTTCGCAGTTTGTCAAGTTTAGTCCCTGTAAGCGAATTAACTTGTTTTTGACATACCAAAGCCTTCAAAACTTATTTCTAAGTTATGTAAAGGTTATTTAAGGTATGTTAAGTATATGTTGATGTTCCGGAGTATTTGTCGCATTAAACTGACTACGTTTACGCACCAGCTTGCGTATAACTCTCCAGAAAGCGATATAGAGTTTGAAATTACATAAAAGTCAAAACATGAAAAATGTAAAACATAACAAAACAAACATTGTGATCTAATAACATTGTTTTATTGATAACTGAACTGTTCACAATGATTATAAGCACAGTTGTTACAGTCTCCCCTACTTGTGGAAATTTCGTCCCGAAATTTATTTAGAGGAAACTCGTGGAAAAAGATGTGGATATTTCGCCTTCATTTGATCTTCGCGTTCCCAAGTAAACTCGGGTCCACGTTTAGCTTCCCAGTGAACTTTGACCAAAGGAATGCGCTTGCGTTTAAGCCACTTGACTTCACGTTCCATGATTTCCACTGGCTTCTCAACAAATTTCAGTGTTTTGCCAACACGAATTTCGTCGAGAGGTATGTGGAGGTTCTCATCAGTTAAACACCTCTTGAGATTGGACACGTGAAAAGCTGGATGAACATTTCCAAGTTCAGGAGGTAACTCAAGTCTGTAGGCTACCTTACCGATTCTTTCGACGATCTTGAATGGTCCAACATATCTAGGTGCAAGTTTTCCTTTCTTTCCAAATCTGATCACACCTTTCCAAGGTGAGACCTTAAGTAATACTCGATCACCGACTTGAAATTCCAAGGGTTTGCGTTTTGGATCCGCGTAACTCTTTTGACGGCTCATAGCTGTCTGAAGGTTATCGCGAACTTTCTTGACCTTGTCAGTTGTCTCTAAAATGAGGGCAGGTCCAGTAAGTTGAGCCTCGCCGATCTCATTCCAGCAGACTGGTGAACGACATTTTCGACCATGGAGAGCCTCGAAAGGAGCCATTTTGATGCTGGTGTGATAACTGTCGTTGTAGGAGAATTCAATCAACTTAAGATGTGAATCCCAACTACCACCAAAATCGATCACACAAGCTCTAAGCATATCCTCCAGAGTCTGGATTGTTCTCTCAGATTGACCATCCGTTTGCGGATGATAAGCTGTGCTCAGATTAAGTTGGGTCCCCATAGCAGATTGCATGGTTCTCCAAAAATGAGAAGTGAAACGAGCATCTCTGTCAGAAATGATGTTTAAAGGAACACCATGTCGAGCTACAATTTCATCCACATAGATTTGAGCAAGTCTGTCAGCAGGAAAATCCTCACGAATTGGCAAGAAATGTGCTGACTTAGTAAGACGATCAATGACTACCCAGATGGCATCGTGACCTTTCTTTGTGCGTGGAAGTTTGGTAACAAGATCCATAGTAATGTTTTCCCATTTCCAAACTGGGATCTCTGGTTGCACCAATAAACCAGAAGGACGCTGATGTTCAGCCTTAACCTTAAGACAAGTAAGGCATTTTGATACATATAAGGCAATGTCTTTCTTCATACCAGGCCACCAATAGTGAGTACGAAGATCCTTATACATCTTATCTGAGCCCGGATGAATAGAATAACGAGACTTATGGGCTTCATCCATAAGCAAGGTACGAAGATCATCCTGGCTTGGGACCCACAAACGGTCCATGAAGTAATACGATCCATTGTCCTTTAGTTCAAGAGCAGGTGTTATGTGATAAGGAAATTCCTTATCCATCAAACCTTGTGAAACACAAGATTGTTGAGCCTGAGAAATGCGGGCTTGGATATCGGATTGAGCTTGAATAACAGATTGAACACGTACACAATGAAGCTTAGTACGTTCCTTACGACTCAATGCATCAGCTACGACATTCGCCTTACCAGGATGGTAGCGAATTTCGCAGTCATAGTCGTTTAGGAGTTCGACCCAATGTCGTTGCCTCATGTTGAGTTCTTTCTGGTTGAAGATATGCTGAAGACTTTTGTGGTCAGTGAAAACCACACATTTTGTACCGTACAAATAGTGTCTCCAGATCTTGAGAGCAAAAACAACTGCACCCAACTCAAGATCATGAGTGGTGTAGTTTTTCTCATGTATCTTCAACTGCCTCGATGCATATGCTATGACTTTGTTCCTTTGCATCAGAACACAGCCAAGACCCAATTTCGATGCATCACAATAAACGATAAAATCATCATCACCCTCAGGCAATGATAGAACAGGCTCGTCACAAAGCTTCTGCTTCAAGTGTTGAAAAGCTTCCTCTTGTTTGTATCCCCAATAAAAGGGCATTTTCTTCTGAGTTAGAGCAGTTAGAGGAACTGCAATCTTCGAGAAGTTTTCTATGAAGCGGCGATAATAACCCGCTAGACCAAGAAAAGAACGAACCTCAGTAGGAGTAGTAGGCGTATCCCAATCCTTAATCGCACTGATCTTGGAGGGATCTACATGGATACCTTGTTCGTTGATAATGTGTCCTAAGAATTGAACTTCTTTAAGCCAAAATTCGCACTTGGAGAATTTGGCGAAAAGTTGCTCTTTCTTTAGGAGTTCTAGAGTAAGACAAAGATGTTGCTCATGGTCAGCTTGCATCTTAGAGTATATCAAGATGTCATCAATAAAAACAATGACGAACTGATCCAAATAAGGTTTGCAGACCCTATTCATTAAGTCCATGAAAACAGCAGGAGCATTAGTCAAACCGAATGGCATGACTGTGAACTCATAATGCCCATAACGAGTACGGAACGCTGTCTTCGGAATATCTTCTTCTTGCACCCGAAGTTGATGATACCCTGAACGTAGATCAATCTTCGAAAAATAAGAAGCACCTTGTAACTGATCAAAGAGGTCGTCTATGCGAGGTAGGGGATATCGATTCTTGATGGTAAGCTTGTTAAGCTCACGATAATCGATACACATCCTAAAAGATCCATCCTTCTTCTTGACAAAAAGAACGGGAGCACCCCAAGGTGAAAAGCTAGGACGGATAAAACCTTTGTCAGAGAGTTCCTGAAGTTGATTAGACAACTCTTGCATCTCTGACGGTGCAAGACGATATGGAGCTCTGGCAATGGGATTTGCACCAGGTACGAGATCAATGCGGAACTCGACTTGGCGTGTTGGAGGTAGACCAGGTAAATCTTCAGGGAAAACTTCAGAATAATCCCGAACGACAGGAATATCTGAAATAGACTTACCCTTGCCTTTATCTTCTGTAACATGTGCTAAGAAAGCCACATAGTTCTTCCGCAGATATTTCCGAGCTTTAAAACAGGACATGAGCTTGAGACCACCAGACGGTTTCTCACCTTGAACCTGCAGGATCTTGCCTGTCGAAAGCGGCACACGAACAATCTTCTCAGAACAAACTATCTCTGCGTGATGCTTAGATAACCAATCCATTCCCACAATGACGTCGAAGCTTCCAAGTTGCATTGGCGTGAGGTCAATAGGAAAAAGATGGTCGTTAAGATTCAACTGGCAGTTGTGAAGAACAGAATCAAGAATAATGGGTTCACCACTAGCAACTTCTACTATCAAAGGTTTTCCTAGTTTCGTTCTAGACACGCGAAGCATAGGCTCAAAAGACAATGACACGAAACTCTTATCGGCACCAGAATCGAAAAGAACAGATGCAGGCTGATTATTAATAAAGAACGTACCGTTCACCACATTATCGTCAGCCTGTGCCTCTTGGGCATTCATGTTAAAGGCTCGGCCTCGAGCCGGAGCCTGAACCTGATTCTGGTTGGCTAGCCTTGGGCATCGGTTTCTGTAGTGGGTCAGATCCCCACAATTGTAACAAGCACCTGGTGGGTATTGTAGTCGTGCAGCTTGACCTTGTTGCTGAGCAGGAGGCTGTGCAACTTGTTGAGCCGGGTTTTGAACTGCGCGATTCTGAGCAAACCGACAAACATCGGCAAGATGACCTGACTTCCCACAGCTAGTACAGAAACGGCACTGATGTTGCGGCTGATGGTGACTGTTGCATCTATTGCACAAAGGTGCATTCCCTGAATAGGGTTTCTTTGCTGGAGGTTGTGCGGGTTGGTTGGGAGCTGCCTGATTAGCTTGGGCAGTGACAGCAAAATTTTGGGAAGCCTTACGCTTCCTTGACCTCTTCGAAGAACCAGAGTTCTTTCCATTCTTGTTTTGACCTTTCTTGCTATCTTCCTTGTCAGCCAACTGTTTCTTGCCCTTGTCACCCTTCCTGTGTAACTTGTTCTTCCAGATCTGCGACTCAGTCAATGTCGCTGATAACTCGATTGCCTGACGGAGTGTGGTAGGGTTACTACCAGTAAGGATGTCTTGTACCGAGTCAGGTAGGCCGTCGATGTACCTTTCGATAACCTTGTCGAGTGAGGTAACCATAGTCGGGCAAAGCAGACTCAACTCTTCAAACCGGTCAGTATACGCCCTGTGCTCACCACTATCCTGCTTCAAATCATCAAATTCCTTCTCCAAAGCTCGCTGCTCAAGACGAGGACAGAATTCCCTCATCATAAGGGCTCTAAGTTCAGCCCATGTCTGTGCGAGAGCAATTTCTGCACCTCGGTCTCTCATAACCCCATTCCACCATGTAAGAGCCCTCTTCTGAAACACACTCGAAGAAAACTCGACCTTGCGATTATCCGGGCACTGCACGTGGCGAAAAGTATTCTCAATGCTTTCGAACCACTGAAGAAGCCCAGTTGCTCCTTTAGAACCACTAAACTTGAGTGGTTTAGCCTGGTTAAAATCCTTGTATTTGCATGGAACATTGTTGTTGTTGTTGGCCTGGTTCCATTGAGCAAAGAGATTTGGAAATTGAGCAGCCATCTGCTGCGCAATGATTTCTGCCAGCTCGGCAGTCGCTATCTGATTTTCGCGTCGAGGAGGCATTCTAAAAGAGGAAAACATGAAAGGAAACGAGTGAGATGATTGGATGAAGAGAATGAGATGAAACAAAATCAACAAAAGCAAAGATGGTGGTCATTCGTCCGCATTACCAAGCAAACAAACGAATCACAGTGACTAATCAAAGTAAATGGGTCAAAAATAATGTATAATGAAGACATGCTCGCCTATAAGTGAACACTCATCCCAAGAATTCCCAGGTAAGCACAACTGGTCTCGCGTCTGATGAGATATATACGAAGTGCTTGCCTAGACAGAAAACCCAGAATACAGGCATTCACCCTTCCAGTTTGCACATGTTCACATTATTTAAAACCCAAAACGTTTGACGAGATTTTGAAAATTTGAAGGCACAAGGCCAAAAACCAAACTGAAAAGGGTTCAAAACCATATAACAGAGGGTTCAAAACCTTACAATTGAGGGTTCAAAACCTTGTAATAAGTCATTCAAAAACAGATGATTGTTTTTCAAAAATCGTTTCGGAAAAATTTGGTTCTTGTTTTGATAATCACCTAAGGATAGGTGATGTACATGTTTTAAGATCTAAACACAAGATAACTTGTGTTAGGGTCCTAGAAAAGTTATTGTCTAGGTCAAAGCATTACTAATAACCTAATTCCCTATAACCATTGGCTCTGATACCAACTCTTCTGTCACACCCCGACCGCGTAAAACAACAAATCGCGGCGGAAACATCGGGGCGTGTTGTAACAGAATAAATTGTTTCATAACCATGGCATACAAAGTTGTATTTTATTTATCAAACAAGGGTGTTACATTGTCTTGAACAGTAAACAAAAGAGTTTATAACATAATTAAACAAGTCTATCTTCGTTTTTAGTCTCTAAGGCACAGGTCCGCCCTAGTGTCATGATCAACATCCTACGGAAAAGCTCCTGAAAACACATGTGAAAATAGGTACGTCAGCATAAAAATGCCTGTGAGATACATAGGTTTGTGAAAATAGGATTCATGACTTGTATTTGAGAAAATGTTTAGTCATGAACCTTGTAATTTGCTTTGTCTTGTAAATCATTTGAAAAACGATAAGATCAGTTGATATGTATAAGTAAATGTAAGGTTAAATGAATAACCATGTAAAATGAGTTTGTATAAAATAAACTGTTTTGTAAAAACAATGTCTTGTGGAAAGTATGTTATGTATATAAAATGTAATATGTCTATACTGAAATGGTTTAAATAACGTTGCGCTATGTAATATTATACAAACACTTATATATAGGAAGTACCAGCGGCATATCCACCATGTTTGTTTCATATTACACCCGCCTCGTTACTCAATCACTTACCCAAACAACCACCAATGTAACTTGTTCATGTACAAACCAATTGTCAAGTGTTATTGTGTAAACCATATCAAAATGTCAATGTCCAATGTAAACCACCAAATGTGTATATCAATGTCAAAAATGTTTATGTTCAATGTAGATCATGTAATGTGTAACCAAAATGTCATGTATGGTAAGTGAAATATATCAACTAAACCATATGTAAAATGCACAAAACAAGGTATTGAAGTAAAACATAGTTTAAATCAAAGTTATGTTTTATGTAACAAATGCATGCTATACTGATACGAACATCTATGCGGTATTGTTAAAATGCATACATCCAAGCCTTGAGACTGTGGCGATAAACCCTTAAACAACTTAAAGGTTTATCTAAATTATGTATATCGAATTCGGTCATTCCTTTCATCCCCATTCCCAGGATGTCCGGAACGGGAGTTGTCAATTCCTATGGTACCACTTCCTACTAACGAACGGCGTAGCTAATGTTAATGAATGTATTGTTCCATTGTAAACAACCCAAATGTCATAACAAAATGTAAGCATGTGATGAAAACAATGTACTAAGTATGCACGCAATGGACATACATAGCATAAAATGTAATGTAAAACGATGTACTAAGTAATGCACACAATGGGCACACCTAGCATGAAATGTAATGTAAAACGATGTACTAAGTAATGCACACAATGGGCACACCTAGCATGAAATGTAATGTAAAACAATGTACTAAGTAATGCACACAATGGGCACACCTAGCATAAAATGTAATGTAAAACGATGTACTAAGTAATGCACACAATGGGCACACCTAGCATAAAATGTAATGTAAAACGATGTACTAAGTAATGCACACAATGGGCACACCTAGCATAACATGTAATGAAATCATGTACTATAATGTACTAACGAACATAGTAGGTATATGATGTGAAAACAGGAAAGCATGAAAGTAACAAATAGGCACATGTGTTCCACCCCAAAACAGTTTGGAAAACAGTAAAAGAGGGGTCTATGTACTCACTTGAGATTGCTCAGATGTCTAAAGATAACCACCAAGTAATGCTAGAGATCTCGGAATCAAACGGCACCTAATATAGGTAACTATGTTAATAAACCGGACCTAAATCGGAAGATCGGATAGAATGAGGTTTCGTAAACCAAACGAGTGTAGAGACTCGTGTCATTTGGTTTAACAAAGCCTACATACTAAATGAAACCTAACATAATTGTTTACGACCCATTACGACCCGTTTAGGAAGCTTATGCTACTTTAACGCGTCGTGCGCGTGAAACGCGTTCGGACCGCCTAACTAGTCCTATGACAGGTGTTATATGCCTAAACATGTTGCATAATCAGTTATGTGACAAAAGTTTAGGTTACATATGCTAAATTACCAATTATACATGAAAAGGGTATTCTGGTAATTTACCTAAGGCATATAAACTACCTATCATACAACTACTTAAACGATGTGACCATAGGGTATAACCTCGGAAGGTTATTCCCTACACTATGGTCACCTAATGTATTTGGTCGGATCCTAATGATCGACCAAACTGGGTCGGGTTCGAAGGTATAAGCGATTGATCAGATCGCTTACCCTACGACCCTAGACAACGTGGTAATCAGTAGGCATAGTCCCAAGGGACTATGACCATCGTGATTACAATCACGTTGCGAAGTTCAAACGAACTTCGCATTGACCATAAGCTGGTCAACGCTGAAAGTCAAACAAAGTTTGACTTTCTGACTCTAAAGCAATAAAATAAGGAAAAGAACGAAAGAATACTTACGAAGGGTCCCCGAATGCTAATCTCGATTCAAAAATCTCAGGTATGAAACAAATGTTTCAACTTAGAGTTTCTCAAATCAAAATTCTTGTGATTTTGAAGCATGGGGGTGGGGTATTTATAGTATTCGGTCCACCGTTAAGATCGTTTCATGGAAAACGTGCCTTAATCCCATCCGTACAAGTGTTGCAAAGTTGTGGTAGCCTAAAATGGTCCTTATCAGCTGAATTGGCAAGTTGTGAGCTTGTGGTTGTGGTTAAAACAGCTGGATCATGCTAACTGTTCATTCTAATCTGATCAGTCATGCATACGCGGCCCGCTTCAGGATGATCAGAAACTCAGGCGGGCCGCCTGAGAGTTGCAGATCAGAAACAACTTTCTGTTTTGACAATTTCAGTCCCTGTTGATGTTTAAGGCCATTTCCGACACTTCTAAGGCCCGTAAAGCCAACTTTAAGGCCCTAGAATGATGCCTAAACATTGTGGACATGAAACATGTTCAAAAAATATGTCTGATGTCAGTTCGTTTGACCGTACGAATGCGATGTTCGCTTAATTACGACGGAATGCGCACAAGCGCGAAAAACGATCCAAATGATGCAACGAATGGATTTTTCTTATGGCGAACACTAAAATATAATATAGTCATGCTTACATAAATTTTTGGATGTCCAGATGTATTCAGAACGTAAGTTATGCGCGAAAATGCAAACTTGTGCACTTTTTGACACTTTTAGTCCCTGAATGACCCAAAAGTTTATTTTAGCACACCGAACCCCTCAAAGCCTATTTCTAAGCTATGTAAAGGATATTCAAGGTGTGTTTAACTTATGGTCATGTTCCGGAATGTCTGTTCCAGTACGAATCGTCATACTTTCGCAGTTTGTCAAGTTTAGTCCCTGTAAGCGAATTAACTTGTTTTTGACATACCAAAGCCTTCAAAACTTATTTCTAAGTTATGTAAAGGTTATTTAAGGTATGTTAAGTATATGTTGATGTTCCGGAGTATTTGTCGCATTAAACTGACTACGTTTACGCACCAGCTTGCGTATAACTCTCCAGAAAGCGATATAGAGTTTGAAATTACATAAAAGTCAAAACATGAAAAATGTAAAACATAACAAAACAAACATTGTGATCAAATAACATTGTTTTATTGATAACTGAACTGTTCACAATGATTATAAGCACAGTTGTTACAGTCTCCCCTACTTGTGGAAATTTCGTCCCGAAATTTATTTAGAGGAAACTCGTGGAAAAAGATGTGGATATTTCGCCTTCATTTGATCTTCGCGTTCCCAAGTAAACTCGGGTCCACGTTTAGCTTCCCAGCGAACTTTGACCAAAGGAATGCGCTTGCGTTTAAGCCACTTGACTTCATGTTCCATGATTTCCACTGGCTTCTCAACAAATTTCAGTGTTTTGCCAACACGAATTTCGTCGAGAGGTATGTGGAGGTTCTCATCAGTTAAACACCTCTTGAGATTGGACACGTGAAAAGCTGGATGAACATTTCCAAGTTCAGGAGGTAACTCAAGTCTGTAGGCTACCTTACCGATTCTTTCGACGATCTTGAATGGTCCAACATATCTAGGTGCAAGTTTTCCTTTCTTTCCAAATCTGATCACACCTTTCCAAGGTGAGACCTTAAGTAATACTCGATCACCGACTTGAAATTCCAAGGGTTTGCGTTTTGGATCCGCGTAACTCTTTTGACGGCTCATAGCTGTCTGAAGGTTATCGCGAACTTTCTTGACCTTGTCAGTTGTCTCTAAAATGAGGGCAGGTCCAGTAAGTTGAGCCTCGCCGATCTCATTCCAGCAGATTGGTGAACGACATTTTCGACCATAGAGAGCCTCGAAAGGAGCCATTTTGATGCTGGTGTGATAACCGTCGTTGTAGGAGAATTCAATCAACTTAAGATGTGAATCCCAACTACCACCAAAATCGATCACACAAGCTCTAAGCATATCCTCCAGAGTCTGGATTGTTCTCTCAGATTGACCATCCGTTTGCGGATGATAAGCTGTGCTCAGATTAAGTTGGGTCCCCATAGCAGATTGCATGGTTCTCCAAAAATGAGAAGTGAAACGAGCATCTCTGTCAGAAATGATGTTCAAAGGAACACCATGTCGAGCTACAATTTCATCCACATAGATTTGAGCAAGTCTGTCAGCAGGAAAATCCTCACGAATTGGCAAGAAATGTGCTGACTTAGTAAGACGATCAACGACTACCCAGATGGCATCGTGACCTTTCTTTGTGCGTGGAAGTTTGGTAACAAGATCCATAGTAATGTTTTCCCATTTCCAAACTGGGATCTCTGGTTGCACCAATAAACCAGAAGGACGCTGATGTTCAGCCTTAACCTTAAGACAAGTAAGGCATTTTGATACATATAAGGCAATGTCTTTCTTCATACCAGGCCACCAATAGTGAGTACGAAGATCCTTATACATCTTATCTGAGCCCGGATGAATAGAATAACGAGACTTATGGGCTTCATCCATAAGCAAGGTACGAAGATCATCCTGGCTTGGGACCCACAAACGGTCCATGAAGTAATACGATCCATTGTCCTTTAGTTCAAGAGCAGGTGTTATGTGATAAGGAAATTCCTTATCCATCAAACCTTGTGAAACACAAGATTGTTGAGCCTGAGAAATGCGGGCTTGGATATCGGATCGAGCTTGAATAACAGATTGAACACGTACACAATGAAGCTTAGTACGTTCCTTACGACTCAATGCATCAGCTACGACATTCGCCTTACCAGGATGGTAGCGAATTTCGCAGTCATAGTCGTTTAGGAGTTCGACCCAATGTCGTTGCCTCATGTTGAGTTCTTTCTGGTTGAAGATATGCTGAAGACTTTTGTGGTCAGTGAAAACCACACATTTTGTACCGTACAAATAGTGTCTCCAGATCTTGAGAGCAAAAACAACTGCACCCAACTCAAGATCATGAGTGGTGTAGTTTTTCTCATGTATCTTCAACTGCCTCGATACATATGCTATGACTTTGTTCCTTTGCATCAGAACACAGCCAAGACCCAATTTCGATGCATCACAATAAACGATAAAATCATCATCACCCTCAGGCAATGATAGAACAGGCTCGTCACAAAGCTTCTGCTTCAAGTGTTGAAAAGCTTCCTCTTGTTTGTATCCCCAATAAAAGGGCATTTTCTTCTGAGTTAGAGCAGTTAGAGGAACTGCAATCTTCGAGAAGTTTTCTATGAAGCGGCGATAATAACCCGCTAGACCAAGAAAAGAACGAACCTCAGTAGGAGTAGTAGGCGTATCCCAATCCTTAATCGCACTGATCTTGGAGGGATCTACATGGATACCTTGTTCGTTGATAATGTGTCCTAAGAATTGAACTTCTTTAAGCCAAAATTCGCACTTGGAGAATTTGGCGAAAAGTTGCTCTTTCTTTAGGAGTTCTAGAGTAAGACAAAGATGTTGCTCATGGTCAGCTTGCATCTTAGAGTATATCAAGATGTCATCAATAAAAACAATGACGAACTGATCCAAATAAGGTTTGCAGACCCTATTCATTAAGTCCATGAAAACAGCAGGAGCATTAGTCAAACCGAATGGCATGACTGTGAACTCATAATGCCCATAACGAGTACGGAACGCTGTCTTCGGAATATCTTCTTCTTGCACCCGAAGTTGATGATACCCTGAACGTAGATCAATCTTCGAAAAATAAGAAGCACCTTGTAACTGATCAAAGAGGTCGTCTATGCGAGGTAGGGGATATCGATTCTTGATGGTAAGCTTGTTAAGCTCACGATAATCGATACACATCCTAAAAGATCCATCCTTCTTCTTGACAAAAAGAACGGGAGCACCCCAAGGTGAAAAGCTAGGACGGATAAAACCTTTGTCAGAGAGTTCCTGAAGTTGATTAGACAACTCTTGCATCTCTGACGGTGCAAGACGATATGGAGCTCTGGCAATGGGATTTGCACCACGTACGAGATCAATGCGGAACTCGACTTGGCGTGTTGGAGGTAGACCAGGTAAATCTTCAGGGAAAACTTCAGAATAATCCCGAACGACAGGAATATCTGAAATAGACTTACCCTTGCCTTTATCTTCTGTAACATGTGCTAAGAAAGCCACATAGTTCTTCCGCAGATATTTCCGAGCTTTAAAACAGGACATGAGCTTGAGACCACCAGACGGTTTCTCACCTTGAACCTGCAGGATCTTGCCTGTCGAAAGCGGCACACGAACAATCTTCTCAGAACAAACTATCTCTGCGTGATGCTTAGATAACCAATCCATTCCCACAATGACGTCGAAGCTTCCAAGTTGCATTGGCGTGAGGTCAATAGGAAAAAGATGGTCGTTAAGATTCAACTGGCAGTTGTGAAGAACAGAATCAAGAATAATGGGTTCACCACTAGCAACTTCTACTGTCAAAGGTTTTCCTAGTTTCGTTCTAGACACGCGAAGCATAGGCTCAAAAGACAATGACACGAAACTCTTATCGGCACCAGAATCGAAAAGAACAGATGCAGGCTGATTATTAATAAAGAACGTACCGTTCACCACATTATCGTCAGCCTGTGCCTCTTGGGCATTCATGTTAAAGGCTCGGCCTCGAGCCGGAGCCTGAACCTAATTCTGGTTGGCTAGCCTTGGGCATCGGTTTCTGTAGTGGGTCAGATCCCCACAATTGTAACAAGCACCTGGTGGGTATTGTAGTCGTGCAGCTTGACCTTGTTGCTGAGCAGGAGGCTGTGCAACTTGTTGAGCCGGGTTTTGAACTGCGCGATTCTGAGCAAACCGACAAACATCGGCAAGATGACCTGACTTCCCATAGCTAGTACAGAAACGGCACTGATGTTGCGGCTGATGGTGACTGTTGCATCTATTGCACAAAGGTGCATTCCCTGAATAGGGTTTCTTTGCTGGAGGCTGTGCGGGTTGGTTGGGAGCTGCCTGATTAGCTTGGGCAGTGACAGCAAAATTTTGGGAAGCCTTACGCTTCCTTGACCTCTTCGAAGAACCAGAGTTCTTTCCATTCTTGTTTTGACCTTTCTTGCTATCTTCCTTGTCAGCCAACTGTTTCTTGCCCTTGTCACCCTTCCTGTGTAACTTGTTCTTCCGGATCTGCGACTCAGTCAATGTCGCTGATAACTCGATTGCCTGACGATGTCTTGTACCGAGTCAGGTAGGCCGTCGATGTACCTTTCGATAACCTTGTCGAGTGAGGTAACCATAGTCGGGCAAAGCAGACTCAACTCTTCAAACCGGTCAGTATACGCCCTGTGCTCACCACTATCCTGCTTCAAATCATCAAATTCCTTCTCCAAAGCTCGCTGCTCAAGACGAGGACAGAATTCCCTCATCATAAGGGCTCTAAGTTCAGCCCATGTCTGTGCGAGAGCAATTTCTGCACCTCGGTCTCTCATAACCCCATTCCACCATGTAAGAGCCCTCTTCTGAAACACACTCGAAGAAAACTCGACCTTGCGATTATCCGGGCACTGCACGTGGCGAAAAGTATTCTCAATGCTTTCGAACCACTGAAGAAGCCCAGTTGCTCCTTTAGAACTACTAAACTTGAGTGGTTTAGCCTGGTTAAAATCCTTGTATTTGCATGGAACATTGTTGTTGTTGTTGGCCTAGTTCCATTGAGCAAAGAGATTTGGAAATTGAGCAGCCATCTGCTGCGCAATGATTTCTGCCAGCTCGGCAGTCGCTATCTGATTTTCGCGTCGAGGAGGCATTCTAAAAGAGGAAAACATGAAAGGAAACGAGTGAGATGATTGGATGAAGAGAATGAGATGAAACAAAATCAACAAAAGCAAAGATGGTGGTCATTCGTCCGCATTACCAAGCAAACAAACGAATCACAGTGACTAATCAAAGTAAATGGGTCAAAAATAATGTATAATGAAGACATGCTCGCCTATAAGTGAACACTCATCCCAAGAATTCCCAGGTAAGCACAACTGGTCTCGCGTCTGATGAGATATATACGAAGTGCTTGCCTAGACAGAAAACCCAGAATACAGGCATTCACCCTTCCAGTTTGCACATGTTCACATTATTTAAAACCCAAAACGTTTGACGAGATTTTGAAAATTTGAAGGCACAAGGCCAAAAACCAAACTGAAAAGGGTTCAAAACCATATAACAGAGGGTTCAAAACCTTACAATTGAGGGTTCAAAACCTTGTAATAAATCATTCAAAAACAGATGATTGTTTTTCAAAAATCGTTTCGGAAAAATTTGGTTCTTGTTTTGATAATCACCTAAGGATAGGTGATGTACATGTTTTAAGATCTAAACACAAGATAACTTGTGTTAGGGTCCTAGAAAAGTTATAGTCTAGGTCAAAGCATTACTAATAACCTAATTCCCTATAACCATTGGCTCTGATACCAACTCTTCTGTCACACCCCGACCGCGTAAAACAACAAATCACGGCGGAAACATCGGGGCGTGTTGTAACAGAATAAATTGTTTCATAACCATGGCATACAAAGTTGTATTTTATTTATCAAACAAGGGTGTTACATTGTCTTGAACAGTAAACAAAAGAGTTTATAACATAATTAAACAAGTCTATCTTCGTTTTTAGTCTCTAAGGCACAGGTCCGCCCTAGTGTCATGATCAACATCCTACGGAAAAGCTCCTGAAAACACATGTGAAAATAGGTACGTCAGCATAAAAATGCCTGTGAGATACATAGGTTTGTGAAAATAGGATTCATGACTTGTATTTGAGAAAATGTTTAGTCATGAACCTTGTAATTTGCTTTGTCTTGTAAATCATTTGAAAAACGATAAGATCAGTTGATATGTATAAGTAAATGTAAGGTTAAATGAATAACCATGTAAAATGAGTTTGTATAAAATAAACTGTTTTGTAAAAACAATGTCTTGTGGAAAGTATGTTATGTATATAAAATGTAATATGTCTATACTGAAATGGTTTAAATAACGTTGCGCTATGTAATATTATACAAACACTTATATATAGGAAGTACCAGCGGCATATCCACCATGTTTGTATCATATTACACCCGCCTCGTTACTCAATCACTTACCCAAACAACCACCAATGTAACTTGTTCATGTACAAACCAATTGTCAAGTGTTATTGTGTAAACCATATCAAAATGTCAATGTCCAATGTAAACCACCAAATGTGTATATCAATGTCAAAAATGTTTATGTTCAATGTAGATCATGTAATGTGTAACCAAAATGTCATGTATGGTAAGTGAAATATATCAACTAAACCATATGTAAAATGCACAAAACAAGGTATTGAAGTAAAACATAGTTTAAATCAAAGTTATGTTTTATGTAACAAATGCATGCTATACTGATACGAACATCTATGCGGTATTGTTAAAATGCATATATCCAAGCCTTGAGACTGTGGCGATAAACCCTTAAACAACTTAAAGGTTTATCTAAATTATGTATATCGAATTCGGTCATTCCTTTCATCCCCATTCCCAGGATGTCTGGAACGGGAGTTGTCAATTCCTATGGTACCACTTCCTACTAACGAACGGCGTAGCTAATGTTAATGAATGTATTGTTCCATTGTAAACAACCCAAATGTCATAACAAAATGTAAGCATGTGATGAAAACAATGTACTAAGTATGCACGCAATGGACATACATAGCATAAAATGTAATGTAAAACGATGTACTAAGTAATGCACACAATGGGCACACCTAGCATGAAATGTAATGTAAAACGATGTACTAAGTAATGCACACAATGGGCACACCTAGCATGAAATGTAATGTAAAACAATGTACTAAGTAATGCACACAATGGGCACACCTAGCATAAAATGTAATGTAAAACGATGTACTAAGTAATGCACACAATGGGCACACCTAGCATAAAATGTAATGTAAAACGATGTACTAAGTAATGCACACAATGGGCACACCTAGCATAAGATGTAATGAAATCATGTACTATAATGTACTAACGAACATAGCAGGTATATGATGTGAAAACAGGAAAGCATGAAAGTAACAAATAGGCACATGTGTTCCACCCCAAAACAGTTTGGAAAACAGTAAAAGAGGGGTCTATGTACTCACTTGAGATTGCTCAGATGTCTAAAGATAACCACCAAGTAATGCTAGAGATCTCGGAATCAAACGGCACCTAATATAGGTAACTATGTTAATAAACCGGACCTAAATCGAAAGATCGGATAGAATGAGGTTTCGTAAACCAAACGAGTGTAGAGACTCGTGTCATTTGGTTTAACAAAGCCTACATACTAAATGAAACCTAACATAATTGTTTACGACCCATTACGACCCGTTTAGGAAGCTTATGCTACTTTAACGCGTCGTGCGCGTGAAACGCGTTCGGACCGCCTAACTAGTCCTATGACAGGTGTTATATGCCTAAACATGTTGCATAATCAGTTATGTGACAAAAGTTTAGGTTACATATGCTAAATTACCAATTATACATGAAAAGGGTATTCTGGTAATTTACCTAAGGCATATAAACTACCTATCATACAACTACTTAAACGATGTGACCATAGGGTATAACCTCGGAAGGTTATTCCCTACACTATGGTCACCTAATGTATTTGGTCGGATCCTAATGATCGACCAAACTGGGTCGGGTTCGAAGGTATAAGCGATTGATCAGATCGCTTACCCTACGACCCTAGACAACGTGGTAATCAGTAGGCATAGTCCCAAGGGACTATGACCATCGTGATTACAATCACGTTGCGAAGTTCAAACGAACTTCGCATTGACCATAAGCTGGTCAACGCTGAAAGTCAAACAAAGTTTGACTTTCTGACTCTAAAGCAATAAAATAAGGAAAAGAACGAAAGAATACTTACGAAGGGTCCCCGAATGCTAAAGCAATAGTATTCGGTCCACCGTTAAGATCGTTTCATGGAAAACGTGCCTTAATCCCATCCGTACAAGTGTTGCAAAGTTGTGGTAGCCTAAAATGGTCCTTATCAGCTGAATTGGCAAGTTGTGAGCTTGTGGTTGTGGTTAAAACAGCTGGATCATGCTGACTGTTCGTTCTAATCTGATCAGACATGCGTACGCGGCCCGCTTCAGGATGATCAGAAACTCAGGCGGGCCGCCTGAGAGTTGCAGATCAGAAACAACTTTCTGTTTTGACAGTTTCAGTCCCTGTTGATGTTTAGGGCCATTTCCGACACTTCTAAGGCCCGTAAAGCCAACTTTAAGGCCCTAGAATGATGCCTAAACATTGTGGACATGAAACATGTTCAAAAAATATGTCTGATGTCAGTTCGTTTGACCGTACGAACGCGATGTTCGCTTAATTACGACGGAATGCGCACAAGCGCGAAAAACGATCCAAATGATGCAACGAATGGATTTTTCTTATGGCGAACACTAAAATATAATATAGTCATGCTTACATAAATTTTTGGATGTCCAGATGTATTCAGAACGTAAGTTATGCGCGAAAATGCAAACTTGTGCACTTTTTGACACTTTTAGTCCCTGAATGACCCAAAAGTTTATTTTAGCACACCGAACCCCTCAAAGCCTATTTCTAAGCTATGTAAAGGATATTCAAGGTGTGTTTAACTTATGGTCATGTTCCGGAATGTCTGTTCCAGTACGAATCGTCATACTTTCGCAGTTTGTCAAGTTTAGTCCCTGTAAGCGAATTAACTTGTTTTTGACATACCAAAGCCTTCAAAACTTATTTCTAAGTTATGTAAAGGTTATTTAAGGTATGTTAAGTATATGTTGATGTTCCGGAGTATTTGTCGCATTAAACTGACTACGTTTACGCACCAGCTTGCGTATAACTCTCCAGAAAGCGATATAGAGTTTGAAATTACATAAAAGTCAAAACATGAAAAATGTAAAACATAACAAAACAAACACTGTGATCAAATAACATTGTTTTATTGATAACTGAACTGTTCACAATGATTATAAGCACAGTTGTTACATCATGCTCCTCAGACGAGCGGTTTTGGAAGGAGGAAAGTATTTGCCTAAGAATTTCTCTTTCATACTGGCCCAGGTGGTGATGGATCCCGCAGGGAGGGATTCTAACCAAGCATGGGCTCTATCAGCAAGTGAGAATGGGAATAGACACAGTTTACATGCGTCCTCGCTAACACCTTGTTCCTGAAACGTATCGCAGATAGCTGAAAAGCGAGAAAGATGGACATTGGGGTCCTCAGAAGGTAATCCATGGAACTGGATTGTATTTGTAACCATCGAGATGATCTGAGGTGGAATTTGCCACCTATTGGCTTCAATAGCGGGTCGAGAGATACTGGATCTACCATTTTCCGCGCTTGGTCGGGCGTAGTCTGCAACGACTCTCCTAGCAGGGGGATCGTTTTCAGCCATGTGTGCCTGACTATCTCGGAAAATGAGAAGGCGCTCGTGGAAATCTCGCTCGGGCTCAGATGAAACAACAATTAAAGGTAGCCCTTGTGAACGAGTGTGGTACATACAACGAAAAGATTACTAAAGCAAATCTAACCCTAAAGGCACAAATTGCAAGCAAAAGGCACCTAAGGGCAATTAAATTCTAAGAAAGCAAGTAAACAACTAAATAGACGACTCGGGTCGTTCTCTAAATTACCAGTGTCCCCGGCAATGGCGCCAAAAACTTGATTGCTGGTTTCACGGTCTGCTTTTATGTTCAAAGGCTTTGATGTTATGTGAATCATTTTATTCGAAAGCCTTGGTGTGTAAAAAGCTTAATGTGGATGTTTATAGATTGCTTACAAGTTTTAAAATGGAATTGCTAACCAAACCACACATAATCGGCAAGTGCACCGGTCATAGTGTAGTGTAGATGGCAAGACCGGATATCAATCCGTGGACACTATGGGCAGAATTTAGATACTGAACCTCTATCGAATATAAAGTTGAATTTTAAAGTTTGATTTGAATTGATTTTTGATTTTTAAATAATAAAATGAAAATTTTACAGAAAAGAAGACAGGAAACGAAAAGTAAAACAAATAAACAAACACACAGTGAAATAAATAAACAAAGAAAGTATAACAATTAAGTAAAGTATAACAATTATAGAAACAAAGTTTAACAAATATGTATGATAAACGGACTACCTGGGTTTTGAATCCCTAGAATCATGCAATGCTAATTTGACAATAATAACAGTTAAATATCTTTTTCCCTTGATTAACCCCCCGTTAGAGATGTATTAAACAAAAGATTAAGACGAAATGTGAAGTGCTAGAACGAACCGGCTTGAGCTATCGATACCAAATCCTACGAGAATCCAACCTTTGGAACCTCAGAGACTAAGTTGTGAGAAGATCTTTTAAACCTGCAAAGCGAACAAATCTTTGAAAATTAAAATCCTAGGAAACCTTAACCACGATGTAATAAACAAGCCCGAGTTATCGGTTACCCAATTTACCCACCAATGATTAGCTAATAACCTAGCTAACCCTAATGTCTTTCGAGTCATAAGGTGAGGATGCAAGTTTTAGTATATTGATTTGAATTATTATTAGACTTGGTCAATTTCTCAACACAATATTTAACCCGAGAATCAAAAGATAAACGAATCAAATTAAATTCTAAGTTTAAATGGAATTTCTTCATGTTTAAACCTCTTGAATTTATCGACAAATAATTAATCCAAAATACACCAACATGCAATACCAAGATTAATTACAAGAATAAGTTCTGTAAATCACATCAAATAACTGAAATTACATCAAATATGCATTACAATCATCTAGTTCATCATAACCCAGGTAGTTTATAAGTTTAAGCACACATATTATACAATAATACAATTACACAAATGTTTACAACTACTGAAAATATAATAACAACTTTGAAAAACGAATGATTACCGAAACCGGGTCGCTTTAGAAGTCGAAACGGAAGCTTCCAAGATTCCCGAGAGCTTCGAGGGACTTCAAGATCGCTCCTAGGCGCCTAAAGATGACTGATATCAGTCTTAGAAGTGAGATTTCGAGTGTGAGAGGTGTCTTTTACGAGAAGATTGCATGGCTATTTATAGTTGAGAATTTCAGCCACTGTTCCTCCCTTGCGCACCGTAAGGCTCAGATGCTTACGGTGCGCAAGGCCTTTTGACCTAACTCGCCCACTATAAAAAAGGTATTGCGCACCGTTACACTTTGATCCTTACGGTGCGCAAACACTTTTAACCTAACTTCCACTCAGTAAAGTGCTTACGCACCATTACCCTTTGATGCTTACGGTGCGTAAGTTCTTTACCCAACTTTTCCATTATCTTTTACCCTTACGGACCGTAAGGCTATGACCTTTACGGTGCGTAAGGGTTGGTCTAGGTCCAATTCTTGATTTTCTTCGACACGTTTCCCGATGTATTGTTTCCTTCGTCGATCATTTACTGTTTTCTCGCATAATCCACAGATATTTCACCGATTCCTATAGATTCAAGATTTTATCGATTCAGTACCAAATACAAAGGAGAAACGCACACAATTCATCTGAAATAGGGGTAATTTGATATAAAAGATGTGTATAATTCTAAACACATCAATACAACAAATTGGGTAGTAGGTATTTTATTCTAGTATGAATATTTATATATGTTTCATACTTAACCAAACAAGTAGAACGCAACATATATAACTAATACATTATCATCATAATGTAAGCATATCAAGAAAATGTTCTCAATTCATGTGCTAGGTATGCTAAGTTAACAAACTAAGTACGTTAAATCAACATACGAAGCAAATTGAATTTATAATCATGTGCTATACATATTAGATAAACAAATCATGTATATAATGCTATGATCATAAAACAGTATTAACTTGTATTGATCGTGTTACCAAGTTTGTACGAATGCACCAGAGTGCAATCACATTATACTAAATTATAAGATTTAGTTCCTAAAGAACGGAATCCTCAAAATTAGCATGAAATTTGAAATCACACATAGTGCAATCATATTAGAGTTTGAAATTGAAAATTGAATAACAGAGATAAAGATAAACTTCTCGAAATTTATATTGTCGTTACAAACATAGTTAAAATATGTACATTGATCTTGAAAATAAATAGGAAATTTAGAGGTTCAAATGATCATAAGCGCTTGATCATTAGCTTAAGCCTCGTTGATGTTGAATACTCGTCCATTAGCATTGGCAAGCTTGGGACAGTTTCGCTTGAAATGATTTAAGTCACCACAATTGAAACATGATCTTGGGCGAGTCTGAGTAGGGGCTGCTCGGTTCTGGATACGACAGGTCACAGCTAGATGTCCAAATAAACCACAAATTGTACACTGGCGACAAGGGGAATTTGACGCATGATGATAATTGCAAAGATTGCACCGAGGTTGCTTCCCACCATAAAATCCCTTAAAGGGTACTGAGTTCAGTGGAGCAGGTGCAGGAATTGCAAAATTCTTTGAAGCCTTGCGCTTCCTAGAACCTTTAGAAGATTCGGCCTTTGATCTTTTCAATTTCTCTGTAACGGATTCAGTGTCTTGTTTCTTGTCTCCTTGTCGAAATAACTTACCTTTTCTAACCTGAGAGTAAGTCAAGATAGCAGCTAATTCCTTAGCCTCCCTAAGCGTTGCAGGTTGGCTGCCAGTGACAATGTCTTGGACAGGGTCAGGTAAACCATCGATGTATTTCTCAATGGCCCGATCCAAAGGTGTGACCATAGTGGGGAAAAATAGGCTTAACTGCTCAAATCGATCAGTGTAGGAACGGTTTTCCCCACTATCTTGTTTTAAATAATAGAACTCATTTTCAAGTGCCCTTATTTCACTTCGTGGGTAGAATTCCTTCTTCATAAGATCCTTAAATTCCTCCCACGTCAGTTCCACTGCTACATCGGCACCTCGGTCTCTCATAATACCATTCCACCAAGTGAGTGCTCTCATTTGAAAGACACTCGAAGCGAAATCTACCTTGCGCTCATTGGGACACTGAACATGGTGGAATGTGCTTTCTATACTTTTGAACCATTGCAAGAGTGCGGTTGCTCCTTCAGACCCAAAAAATTTTAGCGATTTGGCTAAATTAAAGGTCTTGAAATTACATTGGGTGTTGTTGTTGTTATTGTTGTTGTATATCTGATGAATCTGGGTTACTACGTTCGGAAGCACAGCAGCCATCTGCTGAGTGACAAGGGTTGTGATTTCTTCGTTGGTTTGAGGTTGTGCATCTCGTCGAGGAGGCATTTCGAAAGTACAGCTATAGAGAAAACCAAAAGTTAGATTTATCCAATTGTTATGAGTTTGTAACATTATTGTCTTGAAACAAGAGTTGTTTGAAAATAAACTTTTGTAATATTTTTGGATGAGAGAATACAAACCGGGTTAATGGTTTGTATCATAAATTTTTTACCTGTTAAAAATTTATAATACAAAATGTTTTTAAATTAAAAATTTAAAATAAAGAAACTTTGTGTTGAAATTTTGAAAATTCTCATCCAAATGGTAAAAATTTGAAATTTTAAAAGACAAAGGTAGTATTTTGAAAATAAAATAAGATCTCGTAGAGTCGTGAAATGAAATGAGATTCATTTCAACTGTATCGAACCAAACATATCACCGAAGGTAATATGATGAAATGGTATTGGGAAAGGAAGGATGCTTCGATTGTCATGAAGAGCAAACACATTACCGAGGGTAACATGAATGAGTAGGGTTACAAAGGTTGTTTAAAAATCATTCGGTAGGGTCAAGATGGATAGGTTTTTATAATGCTTCATGAAGACATTGTTTTGGTCAAAAATTACCGAAGTAACTTAGTGATCAAATTAGTAAAGTGAGGTAGTGTGCTAGAAAGTGTATTGAAAATGTGCTTGTTAAGTTGTTTAGAAAATCAGTATTCAGGATACGGCTCAGGATATAGAGCTGTATCTAAGATCAAACTATGAGCAAAAGTAAAGTAAATGACACGAGATGTACGAGGAAAGCCCTTGATCAATCTAGATCGCCGGCATAAAACCTCGGGAGCTGACAATCGCAGCTGCCTTGTTCTTCTATTGCTTCAAATATCAGGATACAGTGCAGGATGTGGTACGGATCGACTAAGTGTTACAACAAAATTTGAATACAAGTGTGGTGTTTGCAATGAGCTAGAGAGTGAAAGTGTACGAGAGTGTTAGTGAAAAATTGTGTGTTCTAAGCTGATCCGCCCCCATCTATTTATAGTAAAGATAAAATAACAAACTACCCTAAACTTCCGGGATCCATCGAATATTCCTTCATCGAACGTTGTAGACCTGGTCTTTCGGGCTCAACGTCTTTCCTTCAACAAACTCGCCCGAGTCTTGAGGAGAAGAAGTCCACTTGACCGTTAGCAAGTCTCAGCCTTTAACCTGCACATGGTTAATTCAATAAACCTCAGGATATCGCCCAAGATGTTAGCAATATCCTCTTCCAGCATCCTGGTGACAAATAAACAAACAAAGGCAGGATATTGGTCAGGATATATATGCAAAGAAAATGACCCCTAACAATTGTCCCCAAATATATCAGTTGGGATACCAATCCAACGGATATATTTCAAAAGTTTCACCTCATAACTTAAGGTAATTAATACGACTAGACCCTTGAAATGACAGCGGTGCAACTTCCAAAGCATTATTTACTCTTTACCCCCTATATTCATCCTATATTAACCGAGGGACTCCTTATCAAGGTTATCCTTATCTTCAAACGGACATCAGGTATTTTCCTTTCTATCCTTCTCTCTTTAATCTATTTCAGTTTGCTCAATACTTTCCATGGCACCACAAACGAAATCCCGATCGGACCGACCAGCTTCAAGCCTCGTAAGTCAGAACTTCATCGTTGATCCAGCAAAGGAGATCTGCTGCTTCAACAATGCCGACATTGCTGCTCTTAAAGATTCCGGCGCCTTCCCCACCGGAACAGTCTTTCGGCCTTTTGATCGGGAAGCCCGATCAGACGCGATATCCGATGAGTGGGTTTGTTTCTTCACCTACCCCTTCTCTCTTGGACTCCGGTACCCGTTTCCACCCTTTATTTCCAGCTTTTTCGACTTCACCGGCCTTAGTTATGCCCAGGTTATGCCAATGGTCTGGCGAGTCTTGATAGTGCTGGATCAAATCAAGTCTCGTCATTTTCCCAACCTGTTCATCGAAGATCTCCCTATAGCATATCGGCTGAGATCCCACGGCAATCACCGTTTTCTTTTGTTTTCTACCACCAAAAACCCTCTGGTTCTTAAAGCCACCAAGAACGAGGATCGATGGCGACGAAAATTCTTTTTCGTAAAAAGAGACTCTATTGATAAGGGTTTCGATCTACCGGTTAGATGGTTAACCAAGGGTAGGACTTAGGGCTTTAGGAATATCCCCAATTATATCTTCAAACTGTATCCCAGACTTATATCCTGATGTTTTTGTGCAGTGAATTTTAGAGATTTAGTGCCTCCCAGTGCAGAATCCGAATCCAAGATCAAGGAAATCTACCGTCTTCCTGCTAGTGAAAGAACTTTCTCCCTATCTCTTACAGAATCAAGCCAGAAATCAAGCTCAGAAATGTCTGGTAAGCACATTCTCAGCATATATTAATTATTTTTCACAAGTATGATGAGTTTAAGAATATCTTCCCTTGTGTAGTACCAGTCGTCAACCTTGAAGGTTTCGAACTTGATGAATTGGATTGCTACTCCAGCCTCGAACCCATCAAACAAGAACCCAAGCCAAAGTCGTCTACTACACCAAAGCCTACCTCCTCGAAGACTGTTTCTGCTCCCAAAGGCCCTCCGGCATCCAGGACCCGTGCATCCAGCTCTCGGAAGAGAAAGGAGACGGACTCCCCAGCTGCTTCTGAAACATTCTCTCTCGAGAATCATGGGTTCAACGAAGCCACCTCATTCCTCAAACAGGTAGAATTTTCTTTTCGATATCCTACACAAGTATATTAGTCCTTATCCTACTTATTTTTTACAACAATACCTGTGTTTTTATCGATAGGGTCTGGATCGTCTTATGCACTTGTATGAAGATGCTTGCGGGCTTAACAAGATGTTGGAAATTAAGCTGGAGAAAGCTGTGGCCACCATTGCTGACCAAGGAACCATTGTGGCTGCCAAATCCCAGCATTATGAAGACAAATACAAGGCAATGACTCAGGAACATCAAGCTACCCTCCACAAGGCTAATGAGGACGCTCAAGCCAAGCTAGATGCCGCCCTTCTCCAATATCAGCAGAATATGAGTTCATATCGGGATAGCCTAAAAGCATCTGTGGTCGTTTCTCTTCTTCAAGCCAGGATAAGGATGGCTTATGAAGCCATGGATTTGGGTTTTGAATGCCCTTCCTGGAATGTAAAGGCTTGGGAGGAGAAACTACAGGGCCTCGGAGGTCATCCTGTTGCTCATCCTGCAAAACATACCGGTGAAGGGCCTTCCAAGGCGACAGAGGGAGCGGAGAATGCTGGTGATGATGCCGAGAAGAATCCTGAGGCTGATGCTGGTGCGAACACTGGAAAGGAGGTTGTTGTTCAAGAGGGTGCTGCCCCTTAGGCAGCGGAGTGGGCGATGATGGATATATGTGCCAAGGCCGGAGCCCACTTTTTAATTTCATGGTTATGGTTGCATAAACAATTTACTTTTCCCGTCTTTGAACAATTTACATTTCCTGCACTAGAACAATGTGATGACCAAAGGTGAATGGGTCCTAGGTTTTAGGACGAAGCCCTTGGTCATCAATTAGTATAACTTGTTTTGAATGTGATAACGGTTGTAGGTGGACAGGTCATATTTTGAGATATATCCTGCAACCGTTACACAAGTATGGTAAAAATTAATTGTGCTTTTGGCGGATAGGCCTCGGTTTGGGGTGAAACCAAAAGCACAACTTTTGACTTGTTAATAATATAACTATCTTTTGACTTATTCACTGTTGTCTTGCATTACTTAGTGTAACTCTTAGCTTTGTAAAAATTTCATACTGTTATCTTATAAAATATTCTGATCAGTATGCTCAGAGATATACTGTAAAAACCTTTTATTAGATAGAACTTCCAAACGTTCCTTTAACTTTGTAAAAATTTCTTTAGAAAGTGAAAAACAGTCTATCTTTTTTTTTTTTTTAAACCAAGTTTTGATAATATTTAAATGGTCACAGTTCCAAACCAATACTAGTTTCAAACACCCTAATCAAATATCCTTAAAGGGATTTTGAGGATATATATCAGGATACTTAAAATAATGTTACTAAAAACTTAGACGACGTTTACAAAGGAAAGATCATACCAGAAATAGGGTATAAACCTATTAGCAGACTTCAATCCCTTTGCA
The DNA here is from genome assembly GCA_030545235.1 of Helianthus tuberosus. Lineage (NCBI taxonomy): Eukaryota > Viridiplantae > Streptophyta > Magnoliopsida > Asterales > Asteraceae > Helianthus > Helianthus tuberosus. The sequence continues at coordinate 121,219,831 of CM060451.1, read as the reverse complement.
ACTCTCCCAACGAAGGTGTCCCCTGTGCAAGGTACTTAGTGCATTAGTTCCGAGCCTCATTCTTTTAGCTTTACATCACCATCTTGGCAGGAATGTCCCCTGTGTACAATGTCTTTTAGGAATCTTCTGAATGTCAGTTTCCATTGTATAGGCAACTTTTTAGGCTCCAAGGGTAAAACCCAAGGATGTACTGGAGATAAATCCCTTGTATCCTGGGGAAAATCCCAAATTTTCATGCGCTACAGGCGGGAGTGTATAAACTCCAAGACTTAGAAAGGTGAAAACCTTTAAACCTTAGAGAGTATGAAAATACCCTTTCGTGAGAGAGGGTGATCAATCCTCATATACCTTTAGGATTCAGGATATAGCCAACAGTAACGAAATTGTCAGCCACTTTTACATGGACTGGTCCCGCCACCTTGAACTATCCCCAAATAACTTGCGCTCCAGGCGGGGTGTTTAAACCCAATTCGGAAGAAAGGTGAATACCTTTAAACCTATGAAGGGATCAGTATCCCTTAAACGTGAGAGAGGGGGCCAATCCTCTAATCTTTCGAGTTATCCTGAGTACATATCCTGGAGCTATATCCTGAAACATATCTTGCAAAACAATTGTAAACTAAGGTGGGTGTTAGCTTGGCTAACACCCCTCCGATGCTTAAGTTAGTATTGAGTTTCAAAGAATAAATTAAACCAAAACATATTTAAAAAAGATAGAATTCATACCATTCTGAGTTAGAAATTGAATTCTAAACTCACTTGAAATAGAGCTTAAGGTGTATAGCATTCCAAGACCTCGGTAGCATATCTCCCTCCATATTCTTGAGTCTGTATGCTCCCTTTCCTGCTTCTGATTCAACTTCATATGGTCCTTCCCATTTTGGAGCTAACTTGCCATCGGCAGGATTAGTAGTATTCTGAAAAGCCTTTCTTAGCACCCAATCTCCAACCTTAAATCTTCTGGTCCTAATATTCTTGTTATATGCCCTGGATATTCTCTGTTGATATGCTGCCATCCTTAGCCTTGCTGCATCTCTCTTCTCATCTATAGTGTCTAAATCCTGACTCAAGGCTTCAGGATTCTGCTCAGGATCACTTAAGATAGATCTTGCAGTAGGTATTGTCATTTCCGTTGGAATCATTGCTTCTGCTCCAAACACCAAGGAAAATGGGGTTTGGCCTGTTGCATTTTTTACCGTTGTCCTATCAGCCTATAAAACAAAGGGTAATTCTTCTGCCCATCTTCCTTTTTTGGCTCCAAGCCTTTTCTTTAAGTTATTGACAATTATCTTGTTTGAGGATTCTGCTTGTCCATTTGCTTGAGGATGTACCGGAGTAGACGTAATCATTTTGATTCCCCAACTCTTGCAAAAGTCAGTAGTCCTCTTACTTATGAACTGAGAACCATTGTCACAGATTATCTCGGCTGGTACTCCGAATCTGGTCAGGATATTTCTCTTGATGAAGGATACTACTTCTTGGTCTCTAACTTGAACAAATGCTTCTGCTTCAACCCACTTAGAGAAATAATCCGTCATTGCTAGCATAAAGACTTTTCCTCCCGGAGCTTTTGGTAGCTTTCCCACTATATCCATACCCCACTTCATAAATGGCCAAGGGGAAACAATAGGATATAATGGTTCAGCCGGCTGATGCAGTATGTTACTATGTCTTTGACATGCGTCACATCTTCGAACATATTCTGCGGCATCTTTTCTCATTGTCGGCCAATAATATCCTGTCCTTAACACTTTTGAGAATAACGACCTGCCCCCAGCATGGTTACCACAATCCCCTTCATGTATATCCTGAAGTACTTCTTTGGCTTCAGGATCCTCCAAGCATCTCAAATACGGTCCTGCAAGAGATTTCTTGTATAAAATATTATTTATAATAGTGAATCGTGATACCTTCATTCTAAATGCCTTAGGATTTTCATTTTCAGGGATGTGTCCTTCTTTGAGATATCTCATGATTGGAGCCGTCCAGGATTTAGGATCCTCTTCAAGATGTTCTGCTCCAGGATCCTGAATACCAGCTACTTCTTTATCCTGAGGATTCGTTGCAGGATATAAGACATGTAATATTGGTATTTGCGTCCCTTCAGGTATCCTGATCGATGATCCCAAATTTGCTAAGGCATCCGCTTCAGCATTATCCTCCCTTGGTACCTGTTCAAGTATGAAAACATCGAAATACCCTGCTAATTTTTTGAGAATATCGAGATATTCGATTAATTTCTCACCCTTAACTGAATAGGATCCATTAAAATGGTTAGTAATTAACAAAGAGTCAACATATACTTGCAAATTTTTGATATTCATGCTCTTAGCCAACTCTAATCCTGCAATTAAAGCCTCATACTCTGTTTCATTATTAGTAGTAGGAAATTCACATCTAATAGCCTGGGGTAATATGTCCCCCTGTGGCGATTTTAGTAGTATTCCTAATCCTACTCCTCTTACATTAGATGCAACGTCAGTATATAATGTCCAGGATCCTGAGGATTCTCCTAACTGTTGAACTTCTAGGTCTACCTCATCCTGAATGTCACTACTAAAGTCAGCCACAAAGTCAGCTAAAGCCTGAGATTTTATGACATTTCTAGGTTCATATACTAAATCATAAGCACTTAACTTTACTGACCACTTGGCCATCCTGCCTGACATCTCTGGTTTCCTAAGCACATTTTTGACAGGATAATTTGTCTTAACATGTATCCTATGTGTCTCAAAATAATGTCTAAGCTTCGTTGATGCCATGACTAATGCTAGTATTAATTTTTCTAAGTGAGAGTACCTAGTTTCAGCATCTAATAAACTTTTGCTAACATAATAAACAGGATATTGCTGACCTTCATGGTCTTTTATAAGAACGGCACTTACAGCATTCCCTGATACAGCAAGGTATAGGGATAGTGGTTCACCATTTTCAGGCTTCATCAATAGAGGTGCGGTTGATAGATATCGTTTCAAATCCTGTAATGCTGCTTCATGCTTCTCCCCCCATTCGAATCTTTTGTTCTTCTTTAGGATATCATAAAAGTCTTTGCATTTCTCTGAGGATCTTGAGATAAACCTGTTTAAAGCTGCTACTCGGCCTGTCAATCTTTGTACATCCTTCATATTTGAGGGTGATTTTATATCCAGGATAGCTTTGATCTGCTCAGGGCTTGCTTCTATCCCCCTTTTTGTCACCGTATATCCAAGAAACTTTCCTGCCCCCACTCCGAAATGGCATTTAGCAGGATTCAGCTTCATGTTGTATTGATCCAGGATATCAAATGCTCCCTTGATATCCTGGAGGTGATCCTCAGCCTTTCTAGATTTCACCACCATATCATCGATATATACCTCCATGGTGTCCCCCAGTTTGTCTTTGAACATCATGTTTACCAATCTTTGGTATGTTGCACCTGCATTTTTCAAACCAAAAGGCATAGCGGTATAACAATAAATACCTGTTGGTGTCATGAAGGCAGTATCCTCCTGGTCAGAAGGCTCCATTTGGATTTGTTGAAATCCTGAGGATGCGTCCATGAAGGTCAGCATTTCATGCCCGGCAGTGGCATCTACCATTGCATCAATGTGGGGAAGAGGAAATGGGTCTTTAGGACAAGCTTTGTTCAAGTCTGTGTAGTCTACACAAACTCTCCATTTCCCATTCTTCTTCTGTACTACAACCACGTTTGCTAGGCACCGTGGGAACTTAACCTCTCTGATCATTCTGGACTTTAATAATCTTTCAACTTCCTCCTGGATAATCGTGTTCCGCTCAGGAGCAAACTTCCTTCTTTTTTGTTGCACAGGCTTGAATGATTTATCAATTCCAAGCTTGTGAGTGATAATATCTTTGGATATGCCTGTCATATCCTCATGCTTCCATGCAAACGTTGACATCCTGCATTTTAAAAAGTTAATTAATTGCTCTTCAATATCCTGAGGGATATTGGTTCCCACGAGCACCGAAATATCGGGATTATCCTGGTCTAGGATAATTTTCTTCACATCCTGCTCCGGATCCTCCACGATATCCTGGGCCCGCGTCTTTAATTGCTATGCTGCACTAGGTTTGGTTGAGGATTTCATCGAGGATGAGTATCATTCTTTCGCCTCCTGCTGATCACTATCAACTTTGACAACTCCCCAAGGGGTAGGTATCTTGATGCATTGGTGATATGTTGATGGCACGGCCTTCATATCGTGAATCCACGGTCTTCCCAGTATGATGTTATAGCAGGATAGAGAATCCATCACACAGAAACGTTGTATCGAGTTGACTCCTTCAACGTATACTGGCAACTTTATCTCTCCCACCGTATTTCTAGCCTCTCCACTGAACCCAACAAGCACGGTAGACTTCGAAGTAATATCCATTGGAGACACATTCATTCTCTTCAGAGTCTCTAGTTGGATTATGTTGACGGAGCTGCCATTATCAACCAGTATCCTGCGTACAAAATGGTTAGCCACATATAACGTTATTACCAGAGCATCATGGTGAGGATCCTGGATAGTATCCCTGTCATCTGTATCAAAAGTTATCACTTTGTCAGTTGTGAGGGTAGTCATCCTGACAGGTTTGTCTCCCCTTTCGGCCTTAGCTTCCTTTGCATGTCTCTTTGCTGCCGAATACGAAGTTCCACAAATGTCGGATCCTCCCGAAATGAAGCTGATTATCTTGGCATCCGCGGGAGGTGACGCTGCTCGTTCAGGATCCTTCTCAGTATCCTGACCCTTATTCTTCTTTCTTCCTAAGAGATCTTTCGAATATCCCTTGCTTAGAAGATAGCTTATTTCTTTCCTTAGAGCAATGCAATCCTCTGTTACATGTCCGAAATCTTCGTGGAAAGCACACCATTTTGACTTATCTTTCCAGTCAGCCTTTTGTTGATTCTTTCGAGGCCACCTAGCCTTGTCTCCTAGACCCTGCATGGCATACATCAATTCGGGAATGTTAACAGAAAAGCAATATTCAGACAACTCAGGATACTCTTCAGGATCCTCATCGTCGACAGCATTCACTCTCTTGTTATCATTTCTGCCATATGGCTTAGGCCGATATGACTTGAATGAGGATTCTGACTTCCTGTTAGTTGACTCATAAGTGTTAGATGAGTTCATCCTTTCTTGCATCTTCCTGTCATCCTCCAGACGGATATATCTCAAAGCCCTGTTACGAGCTTCGTCGAGATTCCTGCAGGGATTCATTACAAGATCCTGATAAAACTGAGAATCCTTTTGTAATCCCATCTTAAAATCTTGCACAGCTGTTGCAACATCAAGATGTGGGATATCCAAGGATTCCCGACTGAATTTGTTTACATAATCCCTCAAGGATTCCTGAGGCCCTTGAGTTATCCTGTAAAGATCACTGGTTAGTTTCTCAAAACTCCGACTACAAGAAAATTGACTGTTAAATAAATTAACCAAATGAGCAAACGAAGTAATTGAGTGTGGAGGAACGTTTAACAGCCATTTTAAGGCTGATCCTGTTAGAGTAGAACCAAATACCTTGCACAAGCACGCTTCCTTGAGCTCCGGAGGGATAGGGTTAATCTCCATCCTTTCCCTATACTGAGCAATAAGCTCCTCAGGATCCGTAGTTCCGTCGTAAAGCTTCATGTTGGGGGTTTGAAATCTCTTTGGGATCTCAGCATCACAAATAGGATGTGCAAAACGAGATATCTTATGGCTATCTTGGGACACTTCCGGGATCGGCTGGACCACCCCAGGTACACTGGATATCATGTCCTTCAACTTTTGAAGTTCCCTAGTAAGTGCTGATGTCACACCTGTATCCTGCAAAGATCCACTATTGTTAGTAGCATAAGTATTATTATTATTTGACACGTTACCCGTTGGAGGATTTTGCCCGTATCCTGAAGCATATCTTGAGCTCCTTATGGTCGACATCCTGACCGAGGAGGGTATTTCAGGAGTATGATTCTGAGGAAGGCTGGGCACAATATTCCCCCTATTATCCTCAGTATACACAGCTGAACTAAAGTTCAACGCTCTAGGGTGTAATGGAGTGACATTGTCCTCAGCAGATCTGCTCGAGCCTGACTTCAGGAGTTGTATTTCCCTTAAAAGCATTTGGTTTGTTTCCTGTTGCTGCCTCATTTGTTCCTGCACACTTCCAAAGAAGGTTAAAATTTCATCATTAGAAGCTAAAACGGGAGCAGATCCCTGGATACTGCGAGTAGGGATAACATCCTGAGGTCGTGTAGAGGCTGGCATCCTTGGAGGAGGTGGTGGAAGCACCGAACCAGTAGTAGCAGAAGTCATAGCAGACACAGTAGAGGAACTCATGTTTGATCTTGAGGCCATTATGGACAATGTGGCAAAAAGTTTTGAAAATAGAAAACCGATTAGCGATTTGGCAAAAATTTTTAATAAAGAGAGCACCACTTGCCCCACGGTGGGCGCCAAATTGTTTTGGTCAAAAATTACCGAAGTAACTTAGTGATCAAATTAGTAAAGTGAGGTAGTGTGCTAGAAAGTGTATTGAAAATGTGCTTGTTAAGTTGTTTAGAAAATCAGTATTCAGGATACGGCTCAGGATATAGAGCTGTATCTAAGATCAAACTATGAGCAAAAGTAAAGTAAATGACACGAGATGTACGAGGAAAGCCCTTGATCAATCTAGATCGCCGGCATAAAACCTCGGGAGCTGACAATCGCAGCTGCCTTGTTCTTCTATTGCTTCAAATATCAGGATACAGTGCAGGATGTGGTACGGATCGACTAAGTGTTACAACAAAATTTGAATACAAGTGTGGTGTTTGCAATGAGCTAGAGAGTGAAAGTGTACGAGAGTGTTAGTGAAAAATTGTGTGTTCTAAGCTGATCCGCCCCCATCTATTTATAGTAAAGATAAAATAACAAACTACCCTAAACTTCCGGGATCCACCGAATATTCCTTCATCGAACGTTGTAGACCTGGTCTTTCGGGCTCAACGCCTTTCCTTCAACAAACTCACCCGAGTCTTGAGGAGAAGAAGTCTACTTGACCGTTAGCAAGTCTCAGCCTTTAACCTGCACGTGCTTAATTCAATAAACCTCAGGATATCGCCCAAGATGTTAGCAATATCCTCTTTCAGCATCTTGGTGACAAATAAACAAACAAAGGCAGGATATTGGTCAGGATATATATGCAAAGAAAATGACCCCTAACAGACATGATTTAGCCTATAAGTGGACACTCACCCTAAGAATTCCCAGGTAAGAGTGACTGGTCTGATAATGCGGATTTGTACGAACACTCTAGCCTTAGACAGAAAACTCGGGGTACAGGCATCCACCCTTCCAGATTGCATGTGTTCACATTATTAAAACCCAAGATTTCGATGAAAAACGTTTGAGAAAAGCATTTGAGAAATCTTTTGATACAAATCTTTTGAGATAAAACATGTTGGCGAAATATTTTGACAAAAACGTTTAAGAAAACATTTTGAAAAATATTTTAATGAAAACGTTTTGAGAAAAAAAAAATTTGAGGAATACCTTAAGGCATAAAGCCTAAGGGTTTTTGGATAAATCATCTAAGGTTAGATGATTCGTAAATCATAGAGTAGTTATGGCACGAATAAGGATGAGGATTAGGAAAGAAGTCCTAAGTCTACTCATGTGTGGGTCCTAGGAAGGTTATAGACTATGTTTAAGGCATGCTAATAACCTAATTCCCTATAACCAGTGCTCTGATACCAATCGGTAACACCCCAATCGCGTAATATAACAACACGCGGCGGAAATATCGGGGAGTCACGTTACAAATTGCTCACAACTACTGGTACTAAATTGTTTCAATATCATTAACATCGTTTTACAAACAAAGAATACATGTAATTGTTCTTTTGTTTTAGAAGTCTAAGGCCCGTATGCAATCCTATGCCAAAACCTGAAACATATGCGAAAACAATCAGGATAAAAATGCCGGCGAATATATAGGTTTTATTAGCCAAATAGATGGCAAAACATTTGGTATTAATCTTAATTGTGAAAACTCGTGACAAAATAGGTTTGTATATGGCAATATGATATTTACTAAGTCATTTTATGCCTTACATTGAAATCTCGAATAAACCATCGTAAAAACTTGTTAATATGTTATTAGGAATCCACTCAAGGATTAATAATAACTGTTTTGAAATAAATCAAAACTTATATAAGTATTATATAAATCAAATCAATGAGTCATGATAATACTTTAGATATCTTTCTAAGAATCTAACATATAAAAAAATATGGGAGATTCTACAAAGATTTTGATAATCAAACATTGAAACAATTGTACACAAAATCCTAAAGTGATCCAGATAACCTACAAGAATAATAAAATAAGAACACTTATATATAGGAAGTACCAGCGGCGTATCCACCATGTTCTTATTTTATTATACCCGTTTCGTTATCTAAATCACAACTACCACGTAAACACATAATCGTCAACTTGTACCAACTCGTAAACACGCATTAAAGCACACAATGAATCCAATCAAGGACTCCAATATCAGTACTCTAAACATCCCATATAAGTCTAACTATGAAGATAGATAGATACTACAGGGATCCTGGGTTCTTGTCATATTGAATTATTGAATCAAAACAATCCTAAATCCTAATGGTGATTCGGGATAACGCCACGAAAGGTAATACAATAAGCACACTTATATATAGGAGTACCAGCGGCGTATCCACCATGTGCTTATTGTATTATCTTGTTTCATTATCTAAATCACCAACAATCTACACAAAAACCAACCATCGAGTTGTAAAGTACTTCTTAAAAATCTCACTATGAAGATAGGAAGATCTAAGACTGTAGTTCAAATATCCTACACGAATCTAACTATGAAGATAAGTAGATCACTTAAGGATAAAACATTACATTTGCATAATCAGAATAATACACATAAAAGCACTTAGTGAACACACATATGCCATACATTTTGAAAATAGATCGATTACACATATGAATCACCCCAAAACATTTGAAAATGATAAAAGAGGGGAACTATGTACTCGCCTGGGGTTGTGTATAGTCCCATTTCAAAGGGTATAACAAAGCTCAAAAGACCAAGAGTTCAAGTGTTGAAGCGGTTCCTAGGGTAACAGATACTATGTTAGGGAATCGACACCTAAATCGGAAGATCGGGTAGAATGAGGTCTTGTAAACCAAATGAGTGTTGGAACTCATGTGATATGGTTTAACAAAACCTATATTCTAAATCGAAACCTATCCTAAGCGCTTACGACCCATTACGAGCCATTAAGGTAGCTTACGCCACTTTAACGCGTCGTTCGCGTGAAAACGCGTTCGAGACACCTAACTAGTCCTATGACAAGTACTATATGCCTTAACATATCTAATTATGTTATATAATCAGTTTAGATGTCAAAACATGTGTTACATATGCTTAAAATGAAATTATGCGAAAAAGGGCATTTTGGTCATTTTCCTAAGGCATATAAACTACCTATCACACAACTAACTAAACGAAGTGACCATAAGGTATAACCTCGGAAGGTTATTCCCTATACAACTATGGTCACATTATATGTTTGGTCGGATCCTAATGATTGACCAAACGGGTCGGGTTCGAAAGTCTAAGCGGTTGTCAAAACCGCTTGACTTACAACTCTACACAAGCACTGTCCTAAAAGTGACGAATTAAACATGTTAAAACATGTTTAACGAAGTTAGAAAACAAGTTTGATATTAAAACAAACAGTTTTGATACCCAAGAATAGTTTGGTTGAAACATACGCATGAATACGCATTTTGGCCGAAACTACGACTCGTCACTACGCCTAGTCAACTTGGTAATCAGTAGGTATAGTCACATGGGACTATAACCATCGTGATTACGCTCACGTTGCAAAGTTCAATGAACTTCGTGTTGACCAACTCGTGGTCAAAGCAGAAAGTCAAACACTGTTTGACTTTCGTGCTAAAAACGCATAAAAACACGAAAGAATACTTACAAAAGGTCCACGCTAGGAAGTTTGATCCAAGTTTGCTCAGGTATGAAGTGTTTAAACCTCAACTTAGAGCAAAATGAATCAAGTGTGAGTTGAAGTGAATGAAAGCATGGGTATTTATAGATTTTGGATAACCATTAGGATCGTTCCTCGCAAAACGTGCCTTGATCTAGACCTTACATGTGGGCACAAGGTATTTCTAAACCATGTGACACTCAAAAAAAGCAAATGGTATTTGAAATCAGGGGGTAAAAATCATCAAAGCATCAAAATTGGACTAGATACAATGAATCTGGTCATTTGGGCACTTTTTGACGCTTTTAGTCCCTGTTGATCAAATAAGTTTATTTTTGCGCACCAAACACCTCAAAGCCTATTTCTAAGCTTTGTAAAGGATATTTAGGGCATGTTTAACTTATGATCATATTCCAGAAGGTTCGTTACAGTACGAATCGGCATACTTTCGCAGTTTGTCGAAATTAGTCCCTGTAAGCGAATAAACTTGATTTCAACACACCGAACCATCCAAAACTTATTTCTAAGTTATGTGGAGGTTATTTAAGGTATGTTAAGCCTATGTCACTATTCCGGAGTGTTTTCCGCATTAAACTGATTACGTTAACGCATCAGTTCGCGTTTAACTTTCCAGAAAGCGATTTAAAGCTTGAAAATGAACTAGAATCAAAATGTGAAATTGTAAAACCAAAATAAACAATTTTTTGAGGCCAAAACACATTGTTTCTTTGATAAAAGATAGTGTCCTACATTGTGTGTGTTTACGGAGAACAAGTGTCACATTGTGGTTGTTGATGCATGTTTTATCATTTAAAATGTTGGACTGACTTTTAAAATTTTCTGGGACAATGTAATAAGATCCATAAGGATCAAAAGACAACTTTATTTTGTCATGGTTATGTCGTGCTTTGGGACATTAAGTTTAAAATCAACGTTTTAATTAAGTAATAATGTCTAACACTATAATGCATCAAACATCAAGATAGAAATGGGCACCAGCTTCCGTCACCACTACGTTTTATATTCCGCTGCGACGTTTTTGGGGTGTGACAGAAGTTGGTATCAGAGCCAATGGTTGTTAGCGAACTAGATGTTTTCGTAGGAAAGCACTAGACTTCAACCGAAGAATTTTGAGATTTAAAGTCCAAAATTTTCGAAGCCAAGATTTTTAAATAAATGTGGAAATTTTATCATGTATCAAAATTTTCGAAGCCAAGATTTTTAAATAAATGTGGAAATTTTATCATGTATGAAAACCCTTATGTGTTTATGTGCATACGTGATTTTCAGTTTATTTAGGCCTTATGTGTTACTATTCGTTTTGATCACACACTTACTTTGTACGGTTACGATATGTCATGTCTCGGCTTATAGAGCCATTAGTAGTCCTGCTCACTGATACTGTCGAGCCTACACTTGAGATTCTTTCGCCCGTCATTACAGAATCGTTTGTTCTGCTATTCGAGTCACGTGTTTTGCTACACGTCTTTTAGTCTACATTCGTCATAGGAAGATGACTCAACCCATTAGAGAGATCGCATCGACTTCGAGAGTTGAGACAGCGTCCACTTTGAAGAGGCAGAAAGGGGATTGGGTCAATCGCTCTCACTGTGATCGTCAGTTCGCCACGATACACGGAGGCATGAAGACGATGAAGGACTTAGAGGGACAGATGGACTAGTGTGATGAGCTAGAGGAGGTTGTTAGGAAGATGTTGGACTTCCAGGGATTGAAGCATTAGTTGTTGGTTGTTTCTGTTGTTTGTTTTGTATGTCTCCTCTGATGAACCCTATTTATGGCTTGCATGCCAAATTTTCAAATATTTAGGAGGATATTTCATATAGACTTGTAACGGGTGTTGATGTAGACACGCCAAATTTTGATTAGTCTTAGTACTAAAAACAAGCTTTGTAAAATTTCTGGTATAAATATCAAATGGGTTTCTTTTGGTTTAAGAATTGTTCTCATTAATATGTGGATATTATACATGCGCAATGTTTGGTCCACTACCATTTAATGATTGAATCATTCTTGGTTATCGTCTTATGTGATTATTATTGTTGTAAATAATAGAAACGACGAAATGCCGCCAAAAGTGAGACAGGGTTCTGGACTACCTATTACCCCGGAAGAGTTGGCACAACTCATAGCCCAACACGTTATTACTGCCATGGAACAGCGCGATGCTAACCAAAATAATGGCCAGGAACGTGGACGTGATGCTCATGGGCATGGTTTTGGTGGGACACGGATCGGAAACCCTCCAGATAATATAATGATCAGAAAGTTTTAGTAGTTCCTGTGTTATGATATAATCGGAGCGTTTTTCTGATTTTCATTAACTTTGTGAACTGTACATAGATGTACACATAAAACAATCCAGGGTCGTATCCCAAGATCATTTACTGGTAGCCTATGCAATGACGTGGCAACGGTATGCGTGATGTCGGACCGTCACAGCGGATCGACCATTCAAATAATTCTGCATTCCGAGCCTAGATCTGGGGATTCGCGAAAGCGAAAGTCTGAGAGTTCGAGGAAAGATACCGATGAGAAGCGTGGTGAGGAACGCAGATTGGAGAAGCGTGTGTAGCTAACTCTAGAGAGTCGGGAACGGATAATGCCAGGGATGGCAGGAGTAGTTTTGAGAAGAAGACTCACGAGGATGAGCGGAGACAGTGCGCTGGATGTGGTCAGACTGGACATATGACTCCTAAGTGTTATGCTAAGAGTACATCAGAGGAAGGCACACTCGAGGGATGCTACGAGTGTGGTGAGCAAGGACATTTCGAGAGAGATTGTCTGAAAACGAAGGGTCAGGATGCCAAGGGTAGAGCGTTCGAGCTAAACGCTGGGAAAGCACGAGACGATCTTGCTGTTGTTACCAGTATGTTTCAAATCAAAAACCAATCCATGTTCATACTTTTAATACGGAAGCTGACTTGAGTTTTGTTCGAAAAACTTTGAACCACTTTTGTGTTCACCAACAAGTAAGCTGAGTAGGAATATCGGAGAGATTCCTATTGTTCGCAATTATCCAGAAGTTTTCCTAAAAAAAGACTTACCTGGATTTCCCCCTACGAGACAGATCGAAATCCGAATCGATCTGGTACCCAGTGCTGCACCAATTGCAAAATCTCCTTATAGATTAAGCACCGCTAGGAATGAAGGAAATGTCAAATTAGCTTCAAGAGCTACTGGACAAGGGTTTCATTCGATCCAGCTTTTCGCTTTGAGGTGCATCTATTTTGTTCTGAGAAGGAAGGATGGATCCTTCAAGATGTGTGTCGATTTCAGAGAACTGAACAAGTTGACTATCAAGAATCGGTACCCTTTTACCGAGGATTGATGATTTGTTCGATCAAGCTACCGGGATCCAGCTGCTACATGAAGATCTATCTACGATCAGGATATCATCAGTGGAAGGTTGCTGACGAAGTTGTTCCGGGGACTGCTTTTCAAACGTGATATGGCCATTACGAGTTATTAGTCATGCCTTTTAACTAAATTAATGCGCCATTTATAATTATGAATCTCATGAACAGGGTATGGGAACCCTAATCGGATAAGTTCGTGATAATACTCATCGACGACATACTTGCCTATGTGCGAACCAAGGAGAATCATGAGTAACGTTTGAATTTAGCTATGGAGTTGATGGATGATGAGGAGCGCCAAAGACCCCATCAGGAGTATGATGATCCATATGACTAGCTAGGTGCTACCGGAGATTTATTAAGAATTTCTCTAAATTAGTGCAGCCTTCGACACTAATAACCCCAAAAAGGAAAAGAGAAATTGATTGGACAGCAAGATAGTAGGAAGCTTTTCGGACCTTTGAAAGAAAAGTTGGGAGCGTGTATGATGGACTCCGAAGGAAGTTTAGATACTCACATGCCCTTGGCAGAGTTATCTTATAATAATAATTAACACGCTAGAATTTAGGTTGCTCTGTTTGAAGCCTTGTATAGACGGAAGTGTTGGTCACCATTTTGTTGAGCTAACATTACAAAGGACAATTAACCAGACCTTAGGTTATCTAGGAAACCAGCGACAGGATTTGCCTGGATCGAGGGAAGGTTAAAAGTCGCCAATTTATCAACAGAAGGATTACATGGAAAATTGAAGGAACTATTGCGATTCCAGATTGAAGATTTGGTTCTGTTAAAGGAGTTATCTTGCAGAGATGCTATTAGGTTTAGCAGAGAAAAGAAGAGCTGAGCCACAATGATTAGGTCCTTTCAAGAGCCCATCTTGAGTTGGATCAGTCGCTTATAGGCTCAAGCAACCATAAGGATGGAGTAGGGTACATGATGTATTATTTGGGTTCAGTTGAGAAAGTGTATAATGGATAATACACTGATTTTGTTCTTTATAGAGATTTGTTTGGAAGATAAACGGAAGTTTATCGAAGCACCGTAGAAGCAGTACATATAGCTAGAAGAGTTATGTTAATAACCGGACAGACGATTACAGCATTCTAGTCGTGTATATGATTTATTGATTTGGCGATTTATGGATATCTGAAATGAATGCAAGAAGGAAGGAAGACGAGTTTATGAGATTTGATTCTTTTGAGAGCCTATCTCGAGTTGGATCAATCGGGTGTAAACTCAGACTATCTTAGGTACGGGGTAATGTATATGTAAATATACATATGTAGAACCCGAATTGGAGAAATTTTGACTTAATCTTCTTGATTAAGTGCTTGTAAATGTTGAACCTTGGAAAGGGTGGAGAGCGTTGAGACATGAGATTAGGAATTGAGGACGTGTGTAATATAGGTCTACGAAGATTCTTTGTAAGAATCAAAGTTTCTCGCAGAAACTACAAGACTATATTCATTAAACCTGTTTTTAATGTTTCCACCCAGTGTGAAAACAAAACCTGTAGAGTAAAAATTTCGGGGACGAAATTTACTAAACAGGGGGAGACTGTGACACCCGGCTTTTCAGGCCATACCATACAATTGTAACACGTGATGTGAATAGGTAACATGGCTGTATTTAACTGATTATGATGTTTATATGTGAAATTTAATGAGTTGGTAAATTTAAAGTTTGATAAAAAAAAATATGTTGGTAACAGTAAGATAAACGCTTATCGCGTAATGGTTAAAATGCGAAACGAACGTCGGTGACCACCCGATCAGTGTTAAAATCCTAAAAATAGTCTGTTATGATTAGAATAATAATTATAATCATATTCGTGAGAAAAAATTAAATTAAAACGCTGAGAAACCCTATTTTTCGAGTTTAAGCGCGTACCGCGCGATGCAGCGCGTATACCGACAAAATACTGTCAACACAGCCTGTCAAGGCAACTGATAATCATTTTAGTAATAATTTAATGAGTTTATTACTTTAGGATAATAAAAATAAATAAAAACGCATAAATCCCTATTTTTGCGATTTTAAGCGCATACTGCGCAGTACAGCGCGTATACTGCCAAATACCGGCAACGTCGCCAGTCCAGGCCAACAAAATATTATTCAATAATATTTTGGTGAGTTTATTTTTATAGAATGTTAAAAATAATTTAAAACGCACTAAAACGGGATTAAAACGCTAGATAAAATACTCGGTATCCGGTAAAATACCAGTTTTTGAACTAATATACATATATTGTGTGTATGTATATTTATAATGTGAGAGATGGGCACTAGGTGGCGGCCTCATGGTAGCCAAATCCTCCACCTCCTTTTGCATGCTCAACATTTGTCTTTCTTGGAAATAGGAAGATGATTTATACTTCCAATATACACCAAATCATTCACAAGTTCAAGAAATAAGAATCTCAATCAAAATCCTTCTCTCTCTCCCTCTAAATCACGGCTGAAAACAACCCATTTCCTCCTTCATTTTCGAAATTCAAAGCCCCATTCTTGAAGATCCAAGTCTTTCCAAGCAAGTTTCAAGCTAGTGTGAAGATTCATAGGTGGTTGGGATGTGTTTCAAGCAAGAATCAAGCTCCATAACATCAAATCTTATCAAAACCCAAAAAATAATCTTGTAGGTATAAAATTTATGTTTAAATAATACTCTTGATTCTAGGTAATGTTTATGATGTTGGAAGGTTTCTCTTGATTCTTGGAATATTTCACAAACTTAAAACTAAAATAAATGGATTTTTATACAAAATATAAAATGGAACTTGTGAGTATGTTTTTATGGCCGAAAATTTTAGTGTATGTGGATTAGAGATTTAGTTTTGATGTTAGTTGATTTTAATGATATGATATTTGAAAAACTTGATGCATGCATGATCAAAGAATGATTTATTAAAAAGTTCTATGAAGATGATGATGTTCTTGAATGTTTGAACATGAGTTAAATACATGATAGATACAATTTAGTTCATGCATGTTGATGATGATGTGATTTGAATGCATTAGATGCTTGTACTTAAGCATGCATGTGGATGAATGTTCATGAAATGATGATTTATGTATGGTATGATAAAGATAATATTTAATCAGGTTCTGAACACTAAAAATATAATTATTTGAAGTGTTAAAATGGTATAAAACCTTGTCATAAGATTTACTAGCTTTGCATGTTATACATGAGGCTTAGAATCTTGTAAAATATGTGAAATAATATGTTTCGTGTATGATTTAGTAAAAATCAGTTTTGAGCAGATTATAAACACTAAAATAAAGTTATTTTAAAGTGTTTAGTGACATATAACTTTGTCATAATGTTTGCTAGCTTTGCATGTTGTACTTGGTGCATTAAAAGTTGTAAAATACGTGAAATCGCATGATTTATGTGACTTACACAAAAACTGCACTAATCTAGTTATAACCACTATTTTAATCAGTAAATAACATGTATTGTGTTAAAATATCAAGTCGTTTCGAGTTGGGATGGTTATAGTAACGTTTAACGCAAAACTATGCGTTAAAACGGTCAAAAATCGGTTTTTCGAGTGATGTTTATAAAACTGATTTAGATCAGTAAATAAACTGATATTTTTAGTTTAAAAATAAGTATTTTAACTAATTATAAGTTTACTTGGTGTTTGGTTGGTCATACGTGACTTCCGACGCCCGAAAACCGTTACCAAATCGCTAAAATACGCATTTTTCTACATACATTAGTATGGGTAAAATTTTGGGTAAAATTTTGGGTAAACCTTATGTGTTAAAATGTGTTATGTGATTTAAACATGAGAATGTGAAAGTATATTAAGTTTTAACATGTTGATGGAACTTTAGACTTCGCATGTATATTTGTGCGTTTTGTGCGGTAGAAACAGTAAAAACCGCGTTAAATGTGTAACTTTTATGTCGAGCATGAAATTTGATACTTATGAAATGTTTTATGTATATTTTCTTTAAAAATGACAAAATAGATAAGTTAACAAGATTTCACGTGTTTCGGTGTTAAATTATGTGAACGTTTATGTGTATGTGTTACGACGCGCAAATCGTAGATATATTGCGTATAAACGGGAGTGTTAACGGATTTACACAATATTGGTCACCAATAAAATTGTTCAAGTCGCAAAATCATAAAAATATATATATATGGTCTCATATATATATTAACGTGCCAACATAATCAAAAATGACAACTTTTCGAGAAAATCTCAAGTTATGTGATAATTCTAAGAAACGGAGAAACTTAGGATTTTTGTGTTATGTATATTGATTTAGAATCGTTCCTATATTAGGACGTGTAGAAAATCAATCTCTGGGATTGCGATATTTAAAATACGCACCCAAAGGTGAGTGTCACTAAACCCATCTTTTTACTGCTTTGTATATATTTTGGGGGTAGAACACGTCAATAAAAGGGTTTAATAATGTTTTTGAAATAAAACATACCTTTTAATATAAAATATATATTTTCGATGAAAATATATGAAATTTTATAAGTCATACGTTTCGAAGTAAAAACGTTTTTGATGAATAAATGTTGGACATTGGGATGATACGGTATTTCCTAGGCGAAACATGACGGTATAGTTGGGACGGATGCCGGCCTGGGTCTCGAATGATGGAGATTCAGGGGATTCGTACAACGTCGTGTATTAAATTGTCATATTAGTAGGATATATATATTATACGTGAGACATACATCATATTGTTCTCAAAGAGAGAACCCTGCGCCCATGATGTCGTTTAATCAGTTAAGTATTGCACGTGATGAATTGTTGGTAGATCTATCGGGTTGACAACCCCGTCGTGACCGGTCGCCCCGTGTCAAGTCAAAAGACGAATTAATATTCTGTTTATTGTCTAGCTTTGATTATCCCTGCATGGTTAATATATAGTTCGTATCGTCTAGCTAACATACGAGTCTGAAAGTTGACTGTGACAACCCGAACTTTCAAGGTTAACCTTGTTTAACCAGATTTCGCTACTATTCATGTTCTACTATACGTCGTCATAATGTCTACGTTCCGTAAACCCGTTAAACTTGTTTAATTGTACCTAATAATTATGATCAAATGGTGTTTGCTATATAGTAGATGGTAAATATTAGTCCAATCCATGTGATTTCAAAGATATCGGCCAATCTAATGAAACAATCTAATGAAATATTAGTCCACTAAATGGAATCGGTCCAATGAGCTTTGTTTGCCGGCCATGTCCATGTGAAGTGTAATCGGCCCAAGACCCAAAGACCCCTCTATTTTCTTGCACTTTGACTTTCAGCCAAACCGAGCCCACCTCTTTCTACCTATTAATTATGTATAATAATTCTTAAGATACCACAACTATTGCAAACCCTAAAACAACCCTCGCGACGGCAGCCCTCCTACCTTTCTTCTGTTCACGCAAATAGGAGTCAAGAATAGGTGGAATATAAGCACCTTATTTACTGTTAGGTAATATCTTATTAAGTTGTTTTGATTCTTGATGTTATGTGATAATACGTGATAATATAGAGAAGTTGAGCGTGTGTGAACATGAAGGTGTGTGGACATGAAAAACGTTGACGACATGGAATATATATGTGAATATAGTCGGACTCGGTTAAACATGTATTGCGTAATGTTGGAAGTTGGGTCGATTATCTTGGTCGCATGATTAATAATAACTTTAGATGCTGGAACACTAGGATTCTGTTTAATAAAAACATAAAACGCTATCAATAGGGGGATGTCGATGATGTATAAATGTTGGTGTTTTTATTGTTAGGTTATTGATAATGTGCCCGTACATACTCGTAGTGACAATAATAAGCTTATGTTTGACGTTTGAATATGTTGGTTGTGTAAGTGGTGATTATGATAAACTTTGTTGAACTTTAAATGATAACTATGGCTTCTGTTGTGCTACTAGAAATGATAATGATGATGGTGTCCGTTTGTGATTAATATTAAGGGTGATATAGGTTCTTAATGCAAATGGTTGAATAGGTGTATTATATGAAACATGAATGTATGAGTTTGAAATTCTTGAGCTGGGTTTTAATGGAGATGTACAAGCTTACAAGCATAGAGTACAACTTAAATATGTTGGGTGGTTCAAAATATTATGTGTGAAATGATGTTTGTCTTATCTGTTTAATTCAAGTGAGTATGTCTATCTTTTGAAAAGTTGTTAGGGAATGTACACATGTGCATGCATAGGTTACAACTCAATGGAGGATGATGTGATTTATAGTATGAATGATGAATGAGTAGCATACATGTCGCACAGTGATTGTATTCATAGGAACCATACAGTGGTGGGGGCTACTCATAAGAATTGTCACACAAATTGTCACACACTTTTAATTTGTTGAACATTTAATAATCTGATCGCACACCTAAAGCCCAACCGAACACCGTTTTGGGCCATGTCTTGGGCTGCACAAATCAAGTGGCCAAATCACGAAATATTGGGTCACACATATACTCTAGTCGCACACTAAGAAGAAGAAAGTTACAAACATTCGGCCGCACACTCCCTGGTGTGCATACAATTTGTTGTTGGGCCGCACGGTCTTTTAAACTAGCACCCTTGTTGGGCCTTGAGTCAAACGGGCCGCACACCTTGAACCCACTCGCACGCCACCTTATTGGGCCAGTCAAGTTGAGCCACCGACAAACCATGTGGACTGCACACTATTACAATGTGTGATTTCAAAGTGTAGTCGTGTAAACAAACGGATATTGGGGGATTTAATCACCTATTATGTGATACTAAGATGTATGTTATTAATTGCATTGTATGATCAACTGTGACAATTTGTATGAAGTTAAGTGCATGTTACTTGTGTCATATGTGGTACAACTTGCATTAAAAGGGATTTGTGTTTAAGTATCACGAAACTGATTGTTAATGGTAACCATGTTAGGATTGATTTGAGCAACTTGAACCCGTAATTAATTCTACCGAGCAAATCAAAGGTGAGTTCACTGCTCTTTTCCAAGCATGCATCCCGGGAAGGGATATCGGGTAACGTTTTCAGGGAAGAATGTCAGGTTAATGGGATGTTTGTTATTACTCAGTTTCTATCATATAAGACCCCTTACATCTACCGATTGTTGCCGGGAAGGCAACGAGGTATTTAGTTGATAGCGCTATTACGTTTGGCACCCTCACACCGGGCCGGAATGGACGGGCGTGAACTATTTACCTTGACCACTTGACCAATGCTTTGATAGAGGCATTGGGGTTTGGGCAAACACGTCTTGTAGCCACATATGGTAATCGAGTAAATAACATCATCAAAACAAATCATTGAACTGCTTTAAACACACATCTGGTAACTAAACGCGTTAACAACACTTTGAACTCACCAGCGTCGTCTGACACACTTGTCTGCATGCTTGCAGGTTGTAGGTTTATAACATTGGGACTTGCTGTCTGGGATGCTGGAGTGGTCATGGGTCGTGATATATGGAACCTCAAAACAAGCTTAATGGTTTATGTACACATGGTTTACGAAACACTTAACAAATGAGATATGCTTCCGCTGTATACAATGACTGATATGTAACGCTTGTAATACTTTATGTTAATGAATGTAAATTTTATTTAAATATATTTACGAGTTCAATGTGATTGGTGGCTTGGATCCTGGTACGTCACACGCCTCGCGGGGGTTTCCGCATGTGGTATTTTGGGGGTGTGACATTGACGCTATAATTTAATATACAAAACTTCGGCAATATATATATTACATTTGTCGGATCGATGAACCGGCGGAAGGCCCATGGATTTTATTAAGGAAGTAAAATGGACTTTCTAAACTTTATCTAGATGTTTTCAAATAAACACCTAATCAGAAAGCTTTCCTTGGAATCAAATTGTTTGTAAGAGAATATGTGAACTCATCTTCCTTTGTGTTGACACTTGATTTTTAACGTGTTCTACAGGTACTTGAGTTCGGCTTCGGGAATTTTTGCATATCTTGTGGTTGTTGATGCATGTTTTATCATTTAAAATGTTGGACTGACTTTTAAAATTTTCTGGGACAATGTAATAAGATCCATAAGGATCAAAAGACAACATTATTTTGTCATGGTTATGTCGTGCTTTGGGACGTTAAGTTTAAAATCAACGTTTTAATTAAGTAATAATGTCCAACACTATAATGCATCAAACATCAAGATAGAAATGGGCACCAGCTTCCGTCACTACTACGTTTTATATTCCGCTGCGATGTTTTTGGGGTGTGACAGAATCCACATGACAAAAATAGTTAACTAGATTAATGTAATAATGGCACGCAATTATACAAGTCAATCCTCTGATTACCACATGATTTAAAGACTTAACCTGACCACAAGACTACGGGCGGTGCGTTACTTCTATAGCGTTATACATGCTAAGGGGAGGCTCATACGAAGTTAATGACAAGTGAATCACATAAGAATGTTCCAAGAATACAAGTCAAGTATCTCGTATTTAAGCATGCATGGTTGGATTGTTTGTGTTTGCATAAAGTATAAGTGTGATTGCGTGTATTTGATAAGTTAAACATATTGCACCCAAAAATGTAAAGCGTAAAAAGGGCGTTAGTGTAAAGATCGTGCAACGAGTGTCATACAAGTAATGACGCCAAATCTTCAACACGAATATCACAGCTCCTAGCTCAAGGTCATGCGTTGTATAGTTCTTCTCATGCATCTTCAATTGACGTAACGCGTACGTGATGACTTTGTCCCATTGCATCAACACGCAACCAAGACCTTGTTGAGAAGCATCACAATAAACCACAAAACCATCGGTACCTTCAGGTAAAGATAGAATCGGTGCGTCGCAGAGCTTATCCTTCAACGTCTAAAAAGCTGTTTCTTGTTTCTCTCCCCAATCAAACTTTTTATCCTTCTGGGTTAGGGACGTTAGCGGCTGAGCAATCTTTGAAAAGTTCTCAATGAATCGCCTGTAGTAACCCGCTAACCCTAGAAATTTTCGGATCTCGGTTAGCGTCTTTGGGGCTTCCCAGTTATTGATTGCTTCAATCTTGCCAGGGTCGACATGAATTCCATTCTCATTCACCACGTGGCCTAGGAATTGCACCTCGAGAATCCAAAATTTGCACTTTGACAGCTTTGCATACAACTGTTCCGTCTTCAAAAGTTCCAAGATAGCTCGCAGATGTTGCTCATGTTCTTCCTTGGTCTTCGAGTAAATAAGGATGTCATCAGTAAACACAATTACGAACTTATCCAGGTACGGCTTACACACCCGATTCATGAGATCCATGAATACTGCCGGTACGTTCGTTAAGCCAAACGGCATGACAAGGAACTCGTAATGTCCATAGCAAGTCCTAAAGGCCGTTTTAGAGATACTTTCTTCTTGTATTCACAGTTGATGATATCATGACCTCAAGTCAATCTTCGAGTAGTGGCTAGAGCCTTGTAATTGGTCGAACAAGGCATCAATCCTCGGTGAGGGATACCGATTCTTGATGGTTAACTTATTCAACTCCCTGTAGTCGATACACATACGAAAATTTCCATCCTTCTTCTTGACAAAAAACACTGGAGCTCCCCAAGGCGAGAAGCTCGGCCTTATGAATCCCTTATCCAACAACTCCTAGAGTTGTGTAGATAACTCTTGCATTTTGGACGGCGCAATTCGATACGGTGCCTTGGCTACAGGAGTGGCACCTGGAACCAAGTCAATATGGAATTCGACTTGTCTTTGCGGAGGTAATCCTGGCAAGTCTTCGGGGAAGACTTCAGGAAAATCCTTTACCACCGGAATGTCTTCAAGCTTGGGCTCCTCAACTTTCTTATCCACCACGTGTGCTAGGAAGGCAACGCACCCTTTTCGTAAGCATTTTTGCGCTTTCATACAGTTGATAATTCATAAGGGTGTCTCGTGCTTTTCTCCATGAATCACAAGCGTCTCTTCATTCACCAACGGAATGCGAATGGTCTTCTCGTGGCAAACTATTTCCGCATGGTGGTTTGACAACCAATCCATCCCGACAACAACATCAAAGCTTCCCAAATCAACAGGTAGAAGATCAATAGGGAATTCACGTTCTCCAAGTTCCAGAGTACAACCCTTATTCACCTCATTCGCCTCTACTAACTTTCCATTTGCAATTCTATTGAGTATGGGACGTCTAGCTTACTTGAAACTAGGCCAAGTATATTCTTAAAGTCTATAGATATGAAACTAAAGTCGGCGCCAATATCAAACAGAACAGATGCATAGTGTTGGTTAATAGGGAACGTACCCGTAACCACATTAGGATCCTGGCGTGCTTCTCTAGATCCAATAGTAAACACTCTTCCACAGGCCTGATTGTTTTTAGGGCAATCCCTCTTGAAATGCCCCATGTCTCCGCAGCCATAACAGCCTTGGCCGCGTCCGTTTCCATTTCCGCCTTAGTTGTTATTGTTGTTTCCTCCACGGTTCCCATTACCAGTTTGATTTCCATTTCCACCTCTGTTTCTGTCACGGCCCCCGTCCCGGTGTGACCCGGTCCAGGAGCCGCGGGACAGAAAACCCGTGGTATTTATTATTTGAGTTAACAGCGGAAGTCTAACAAGATCTTTAAAACTTGAAACTGCCCAATTATTTTATTTCATAACTTGGGACAAACCCCGTAATTTACAATAAAGGAATTTCACGAGGAAATTCCCTGTTTAACAAAACATGTTTATTTATTTAATTGAGCCACCACTTCAAGCTTTATTAGTGCTCCGTAGCACTTTTCCTTGATTCACAGCAGGTCTCCTGAAACATGTTTAAAAATATTTTATCAGCGGGGAAATACTGGCGAGTCATTCAGTTTACATAAAATGACACATATTTATAAATTACAGCATAAGAGCGATTACAATGGCTACTATCTTATTTTTATCTGGCGCCGTGTCACACCCTGGTGGCGATGGTCATACCACTATTGGGTCCTTTCACCCAAGTAGTGATGATTATCACTGTTAGGTTGGTGAACCTAACCGTGAAAAATTAGTAATGTGCACAATACCCCACTTGCCAGTGATTCAAGATAACCACGACTTAATCCCTGTAACTATAACTTTTGAAAATAATTGTAGTATTGTAAAACATTGTGATAAAAAGAGAATGACTCACATTGCAAGTTTAAACGGGCAGAGTTTAGCCTACTGATAAGCCTTGTAACCTAAATTAAAACAGCAATGCATACGAAACTAGGTCAGTAACTTAATACAACATTTACGATAACTCACAAGATAAAAACCCTCACGACGAATGACAAAGTATAGCCCAAATACGGGCAGCACTTAAACATCCATCAGATAGTTTCAATCGATCGGATATTATATCATAGCAGCGATCGAGTTAATACCCTGTAGTCGTAGCAGCGTTTCGCTACTCGGAAATTCGTTTTCTGCAGAATAGGGACGGTTTTAGAATGAGATTTCAAGCACAGATGAAAGTCCCAAGCACAGGCTACTTATAGCCAGATTTTGAGTTTTACGCGGCCCGCGAGAGACCCTAGTCTACGTGTAGGGCATATGTGTCACGAGTAGGTTTGCCATGTGTACGACACGTGGCTTGAAAGCTTATCCGGTCAACTTTTAAGTTGATGCGGCCCGCGTAAGCATAAGCTTATGTTTTACGCGGCCGGCGTGAAATCAAAAATCCTTGTTTTCTTGATTTTTCATGTGCATTAGGGTTTCAGAGGTCCGGGTTTTCACTTACGGGTCGTTTTGGGGCATTTTTGCAAGTCCTTACATTCTCCCCACCTTATTTAAAATCTCGTCCTCGAGATTTATTGAAATAAGTGAGGATATTTTCGCTTCATCTCGGATTCCAGCTCCCAGGTGTATTCTGGTCCTCTTTTTGAATCCCACTTGACTTTAACCAGTACCAATCTTTTGTGCTTGAGGAATTTAATCTTTCTATCTTCTATTTGAAGTGGTTTCTCCACAAACTTCAATTTTTCATTCACCTGTATGTCTTGAAGAGAGACTACTAGCGATTCGTCAGATAGATATTTCTTGAGGTTGGATACATGAAATACGTCATGTACTCCAGCTAGCTCTTCTGGTAGTTGTAAGCGATAAGCGACAGGTCCTATGCATTGGATTACGGGGAATGGTCCTATGTATCTTGGACTTAGCTTTCCTTTCTTACCAAACCAAACCACTCCTTTCCAAGGGGAAACTTTCAAGAGTACCTTGTCTCCAACTTGAAATTCTAGTGGCTTGCATCGATTATCTGCATAACTCTTCTGGCGATCTAGAGCCGTTTTCAGTCTTTCCTTGATTTGAGTGATCTTGTCGGTAGTTTCTTGCACAATTTCAGGACCTGATAATTGGCTTTCTCCTATTTCTGCCCAACAGACTGGAGTTCTACACTTTCGTCCATACAGTGCTTCGAACGGGGCAGCTTTGATACTTGAATGATAACTATTGTTATAGGAGAATTCAATTAAAGGTAGGTGGTTATCCCAGTTTCCACCAAAATCTATAACACATGCTCTGAGCATGTCCTCCAGTGTTTGGATCGTCCTTTCACTTTGTCCGTCTGTTTGGGGATGGTATGCAGTACTTAAGTTTAATCGGGTCCCCATTGCTTCTTGGAAACTTGTCCAGAAATGTGAAGTGAAACGACTATCCCTATCCGATACAATGGAGAGTGGAACTCCATGTAAAGATACTACTTCGTCTACATACAACTTTGTTAACCTTTCCATGCTAAAGGTTTCTTTCATGGGTAGAAAATGAGCTGATTTGGTTAATCGATCCACAATTACCCAAATCGCATCGTTACCTTTTCTGGTTTTGAGTAACTTAGTAACAAAGTCCATTGTTATAAGCTCCCATTTCCATACAGGCGTTTCTAATTGTTGGAGTAAACCTGAGGGTTTCTTGTGTTCCGCCTTAACTTGTGAACAAGTAAGACACTTAGAAACATATCTAGCTATGTCCTTTTTCATTCCTATCCACCAGAAGTTATTCCTTAAATCTTGGTACATCTTATTATTACCAGGATGTATGGTATATCTAGATTTATGGGCTTCTTCTAAAATCTTATTTCTTAGATCTCCTTGTTTAGGTACCCAAATCCTTTTCTTGTGGAATCTCCAAATTCCATCACTTCCTTGTTCTAATTCTTTTATTCTTCCTTTCATTCCTTCAGCATCATCCTTGATTGCTGTTTCTTGAATATTCTTCAGTTGTTCCATTAGGTCTAACTGTAAGCTTAACCTAAGAGCACGAACTCGTCGTTGTTTCTCATGATACTTACGACTTAAGGCATCTGCAACTACGTTTGCTTTTTCTTCGTGATATTGAATATCACAGTCGTAGTCACTTAGAATTTCCTTCCATCTTCTTTGCCTCATATTTAATTCTTTTTGCCCAAATATATATTTTAAACTCTTATGATCTGTATAGACAGTAAACTTACTTAAGTACAGATAATGTCTCCAAATCTTAAGGGCAAAAATTATGGCTCCTAACTCCAAAATCATGAGTCGTATAGTTTTCCTCATGCTTTTTCAATTGCCTTGAGGCATACACAATTACCTTCTTGCGTTGCATTAACACGCATCCTAATCCTAGATTAGAAGCATCACAATAAACTTCAAAATCTTCTGTTCCTTCTGGTAAGGCAAGAATTGTGGTGTTTGTTAACCTTTGCTTTAAAATCTTAAAAGCCTCTTCTTGTCTAGATCCCCATTCAAACTTTACTGCTTTACAGGTTAGCTTAGTTAATGGAACAGCTATCTTAGAAAAATCCTTAATAAACCGTCTATAGTATCCGGCTAACCCTAGAAAACTTCTAACTTCCATGGCTGATTGAGGAACCTTCCATTTGGTAATCTCTTCTATTTTGGAGGGATCTACGTGAATACCTTCGTGATTCACCATGTGTCCTAAAAATTGCAATTCCTGTAGCCAAAATTCACACTTCGAGAATTTGGCATAAAGCTTTTCTTTTCTTAACAAAGTTAAGAGTGCATGCAAGTGTTTACAATGCTCGTCCTGACTTTTGGAATAAATGAGTATATCGTCGATGAAGACAATTACAAATTTATCCAAGTACGGTTTATAGATCCTATTCATCATGTCCATATATGCTGCAGGAGCATTTGTTAGTCCAAAGGGCATGACTGTAAACTCGTAATGACCATACCTAGTTCTGAAAGAAGTTTTAGGTATATCTTCTTCTTGTACTTTCAACTGATGGTATCCGGAGCGCAAATCTATCTTAGAAAAATATCTAGCTCCTTTCAATTGATCAAAAAGATAATCAATCCTAGGTAATGGGTAACGATTCTTAATTGTAACCTTATTCAATTCCCTGTAATCAATACACATTCTCATTGATCCATCTTTCTTTTTCACAAACAACACTGGGGCTCCCCACAGGGAGGAACTAGGTTGTATAATCCTTTGCTCAGTAATTCATCTAACTGCTTTTTCAATTCTAGCATTTCGGTGGGTGCTAACCGATAAGGTGTCTTAGCTATCGGTGTAGTTCCAGGAATTAGATGAATTCTAAATTCTACTTCCCTATCAGGTGGTAATCCAGGTAGTTCTTCTGGAAATACTTCCGGGTATTCTGATACTACAGGAATTTCCTTAAGTTCCTTACCTTTAGTGTTAATGATTACTGAAATCATATACACTATTCCTTGTTTTCTTGAATAACTGGCCATTTTCATTACTGAAATGAATTTCATTGGCTTACGTGGCTTATCTCCTGTAATCACCACTATTTCTCCTGTAGGTGTATGTATTTCTATGGAATTCTTATCACATAGGATTCGAGCATGGTTGGCTACTAACCAATCCATTCCTAGCACAACATCAAATCCAGCTAAATCCATAGGTAATAGGTTTGCAGAAAATTTATGGCCTAAGAGTTCTATCTTTCCTTCTTGCAAAACCTTATCTATGTGAACAGAATTACCATCTGCAGTTTCTACCGTAAAAATCTGCCTAAGTTTGGTTAAAGGTAGGTTAAGAGTTCGGCAGAATGAAGTATTTATAAAACTTTGGTTTGCACCAGAGTCAAATAATACTTTTGCATAGACGTCATGAACTAGGAACGTACCAGCTATCACATCAGGGATTAGTTCTGCTTCCTTGGTAGTCAGTTGAAAAGCTCTTGCGTTCTTTTTGATAGTTCCTTCTGCAGGTTTGGCTTTGTTGTCAGCTGGTTTGACCAATTTCGGGCAGTCTGGCCTAAAATGTCCAGCTTCTCCACAGTTGAAGCAGATTGTTAATTTCTTCCTTCTGCAGTCTTCTTCTTGATGCCCTGGAATTTTGCAGAAATTGCAATACCCCTTGCATCTTCCAAAATGCTTTCTTTTATAGGTACTGCAAAATGGAGCAGTAGGAGATTGTCTAGTTCCCTTTTTATTAAATTACTACTATTACCCACACGAAATCCTTGGGTAATATTTTGAGCTACATCCTTCTTCCTATTTTCTTCTCGCGTACGAACCAGTCCATCTGTCAAAGTGTTGGCTAATTCCACTGCATCGTCAATTGTGCGAGGTCTCGCAGCTTTAACGTTATCACGGATTTCGCCAATCAAACCCCAAATATAGCGAGAAATAAGTACCGGTTCTGGCGAAGCCAGGGTAGGTACAACTCTAGCATACTCGAAGAATGTCGAAGTATACCCTCGACAGTCTACATCCACCATCCGGTGGTTCAGGAACTTATTTGCCATTTGTTCCTTTTCATATTCGGGACATAATTTTCTTTCTACTAGACTTTTCAATTCTTCCCAATTCATGGCATAAGCCACATCACTCCCTTTGGCTTGTAGTATCGTATTCCACCATTCTAGTGCCCCTTCTTTAAAAAGATTTGACGCGTACATGACCTTGTCTTCCTCGGCACATTTACTTATTTTAATCACCGCCTCGGTTTTCTCTAACCAACGCAATGCTGTAGTTGCCCCTTCATTGCCTGCAAATTCGATTGGTGTACAAGCAAGAAATTCCTTATAAGTGCAACCAGGAGTTGCAGTTTTCATTTTCTTAAGGAATGGGGCTTGCATCCCATCATTATCGTTATTATTATTGTTGCCACCTCCATTTACACTATTACTGAAATTGTCGCCGTGAGTACCTTTGCTGGGAATAATTGTTTGAGGTTCAATAGGATTTCGGGCAGCAGCAAGGATTGCTGGAATAGCATTGGCTATCCCTTGAGCAACAATATTTTCTATATCTTGCCTATTCAGAAATTGATCTTCATGGTTTTGTTCAGATTGGTTAACTTCATTAACTGGTTCATTATCAGCGTGTTCCATCTGGTAATTAATATATATATATATATATATATATATATATATATATATATATATATATATATATATATATATATATATATATATAAGTGATTAGCATAAAATAAACAACAACCAAACATAATAAAATAATCACACATAATCATGTCAACACATATAGCCAAAATTGTCAGCTTTGCGACGTCCATTTTTATATATTGTAGTCTGCATCCGTACACACTAAATATATTACAAAAGTTTTATTTTTAGTTATTTTTATATGATTATATTTTTATTATTATATTATTATTAAACACATGCTCCCACAACCACAGTCAGCTGGCATCTCAGAAACGACGTTCCCTCTCATCGTATTTCCATGAGATTCTTTCTCCCACATCCCTAATTCGGTTTCCTGCATCAACCAGCTCTTCGCCGTAATGACGGAGTTCAGCCAAATTCTCAGAGCTCATAGGTGGGTATGGTGCAGGCTCAGGGTCAAACTGAGGGAAAAAGGTATTAGCGTTATTTAGGAGATTTTGAAATTGCCAGTCAGTGGTCCACCATTCTTCCAGCTCTCCTAGAGGTCGGGGGTGGATAATAGGATCTGGGATAGCAGGTTCCAGATTGACTGGAAGTTGTGCTTCTACTAGATAATTGAAGAGGTTTTCATCGGCAGGTCCGATGAGGTCGCTATTTGCCAGTTTGCGGTCCAGCTTCTCCCAGGGTGGCATTTCTTGGGCTTGCCCTGAACTTTCTCCGATCTCTATTCCTTTGCCTTTATTCTTCGGATCCTCAGTCTTTATAACTTTCTATGTCGCTGGTTTCTTCCTACGCACACGCCTCCAGCCTACGAGTCTTCTTCTCTTTTTCGGCTTAGGTTTTTCTTGAGGTTGGGCTTGGAATACCATTGGTAAGTATCAGCCTGGTAGCCAGTGATGGTACCGGTGGTATCCATATCTGTGGTATGGATAGTAAAATTTTGAAGTGCTTCTGATAGTTCGTTCATGCTGTTAGCATACATGAAGAAACACATAAAATTCTAAGTTAAAATTTTGTAAATTAAATTTTAATAGAATCACAGAATAGCAATCAGAAAATTAAGTATTTCTAAATACTTAATTGGCTTAAATCAGTGGCTCTGATACCACCTTTTTCTGTCACGGCCCCCGTCCCGGTGTGACCCGGTCCAGGAGCCGCGGGACAGAAAACCCGTGGTATTTATTATTTGAGTTGACAGCGGAAGTCTAACAGGATCTTTAAAACTTGAAACTGCCCAATTATTTTATTTCATAACTTGGGACATACCCAGTAATTTACAATAGAGGAATTTCACGAGGAAATTCCCTGTTTAACAAAACATGTTTATTTATTTAATTGAGCCACCACTTCAAGCTTTATTAGTGCTCCGTAGCACTTTTCCTTGATTCACAGTAGGTCGCCTGAAACATGTTTAAAAATATTTTATCAGCGGGGAAATACTGGCGAGTCATTCAGCTTACATAAAATGACACATATTTATAAATTACAGCATAAGAGCGATTACAATGGCTACTATCTTATTTTTTATCTGGCGCCGTGTCACACCCTGGTGACGATGGTCATACCACTATTAGGTCCTTTCACCCAAGTAGTGATGATTATCAGTGTTAGGTTGGTGAACCTAACCGTGAAAAATTAGTAATGTGCTCAATACCCCACTTGCCAGTGATTCAAGATAACCATGACTTAATCCCTGTAACTATAACTTTTGAAAATAATTATAGTATTGTAAAACATTGTGATAAAAAGAGAATGACTCACATTGCAGGTTTAAACGGCCAGAGTTTAGCCTACTGATAAGCCATGTAACCTAAATTAAAACAACAATGCATACGAAACTAGGTTAGTAACTTAATACAACATTTACGATAACTTACGAGATCAAAACCCTCACGACGAATGACAAAGTATAGCCCAAATACGGGCAGCACTTAAACATCCATCGGATAGTTTCAATCGATCGGATATTATATCGTAGCAGCGATCGAGTTAATACCCTGTAGTCGTAGCAGCGTTTTGCTACTCGGAAATTCGTTTTCTGCAGAATAGGGACGTTTTTAGAATGAGATTTCGAGCACAGATGAAAGTCCCATGCACAGGCTACTTATAGCCAGATTTTGAGTTTTACGCGGCCCGCGAGAGACCCTAGTCTACGTGTAGGGCATATGTGTCACGAGTAGGTTTGCCATGTGTACGACACGTGGCTTGAAAGCTTATCCGGTCAACTTTTAAGTTGACGCGGCCCGCGTAAGCATAAGCTTATGTTTTAAGCGTCCCGCGTGAAATCAAAAATCCTTGTTTTCTTGATTTTTCATGTGCATTAGGGTTTCAGAGGTCCGGGTTTTCACTTACGGGTCATTTTGGGGCATTTTTGCAAGTCCTTACAGTTTCCATTTCCGCGTCCCGCACCATACCAACATGTATCCTTTTGCATGCCCAACCTTCCCACAGTTTTCACACTTATGGGTCCTGCACGGACCCGTATGATGGTATCGGCACTTATCACACAAGGAACGTACCATTCACCACGTTGTTGTCAGCTTGAGCCTGGCGCACATTGATGTTGAAAGTTCGAGCGCGAGCTGCTTGATGCTGTTGCTGCTGAGGCTGTTGCTGGGGCTGCTGCTGGGGATGCTGCTGTTGTGGCTCTTGCTTCACCACTCGATTTGGGCACATGTTTGCGAAGTGGTTGGGATCACCACACGCAAAGCAAGCTCTAGCATGGATCGCGGGTGCAGGAGCCGCTTGTTGGACTTGAGGAGCAGGAAGTAGAGCTTGTTGAGCAGTAGCTTGACCTTGAGCTGGAGCTGGAGCTTGGCGTGGACCTGTACGGCAGTTGGCGGTGAAGTGGCCATACATGTTGCAGTGCACACAGTATCTGCAGGGGATTCCCACTGGGTGGTGATAAGTACAAGTAGGGAAAGCCGGGTGAGGACCAGTGTACGCACGCTTAGCCGGCGGCGCGTTGGTGACCGGTGCTGCTACTTGGCAGTGTTGAGGCTGCGGCTGAGCAGGTACTGCTTGGAGAGGAGCGGCAGCGGTGACAGCGCAATTTTTTCTACTGTTGTTGTTGTTCTTCCTCTTGCGACGAGAGGACTTTGAAGACTGAGGAGCGGCGGCGGTATCACCGGTGGTAGCTGTGGTAGCTTGATGCAGATTCTTGGAGGCGTTATCCCAGTAACCAGACTTGACTCGCTTATGGTTGATCTCAGCGGCGAGCAGATAAGTTTCCTCAATCGTTGTCATTTTTGCAGCTTGAACGAAATCAGCCACGCAATCCAGAAGAGCACGGATATACTTCTTGATGGTGATTTTGGGAGTCTTAACTTGGTCCGGACAGATTATGCTTAGCTGCTTGAAGCGAGCAGTTAAAGCAGCATTGTCACCATCCTTCTGCTTCATATACCAGAATTCGTCCTCCAACTTTTGGCGCTCGTGGGGAGGGCAGAGCTTTTGCATCATCACGTCCTTCAACTCATCCCACGTCAAACCATAAGCTGCATCAATTCTGCGTTTGTTTCTCTCGGCCGTCCACCAATCTAGAGCTCGGGATTGGAAGACGCCGGTGGCAATCAGAGTGCGGAGATTATCAGGATAGCCACTCTGGCGCTGGGTGACTTCGATCGAATCAAACCATTGAAACATGGCCGTAGGCCCATCTTCGCCGGTAAATTCTTTCGGGCCGCAGGCTTTGAACTGCTTGAAGCTAAAAACAGCTTTTGGCGAATCAGTTCGGGATTCTTCAAAAGACTTGCTAGCATTCTCGTTTAGGTCGCTAACGATCTGAGGGATAACTTTCGCTATCTGCTTAGCGACGAGAGAAGCAATGCGTTTGTGTTTATGGTTTCGGCGAGCAGTTCGAGAGTGAAGGGATCCAGATGACGACATTGTCTGCAACAGACATCGCCATAGGAGTCAGACGCTATATAATCAAATCTCTCCTCACAACGTACTACTACTAAAGCTCAGGAACACGAACAACCATGCAACACATAATCACATAAGAACATAATCACAGAACACATAAGCACGTAGGGGCACGCAAGCACGTAAAGCACAGAAGCACAAGAAGCAGTCAGAATACAGAAACCTATCATTCAAGTCCGCGCGCGTTCGAGAATAGCGATTGTGATTAACGAGTACACAGCGAGTAGAATATCATGCATTTATCCACCAGTAGTAACGATTTGTTAGTGATTTGAGATAGATGTGCAGTGTGAGTCATGTGTACTGATCAAAGCGAGGGCGAAAAGCGAATAATTCCACAAAAATCGGAACACATAAACTGGTAAAACCACATAAAACACATAAAATTCACATAAAAGCGACAAATATCAGACTCAGCAGTTGCGGGCTCAGGGTTGAAACACATAAAAATCAGCGGTTGCGAGCTTGAAATCGAATTATAGATTGTCTAAGGCTCGATAGACATCGACTACCCAAACTGATTCGACTATTCACAAGGATGCACCCAAAGTCCTTTTTGGCCTACTAGACTGTACTCTATCACCAGTATACGGCGAATGGCACGCATCCCTTTGGTTATTCAAGCACTTGAGTCATTGGAACCCATCGAGACTTTGGTGAGAGTTTTGTAAAACTAAAATTTAGAACGGAATAAGTCGTCGAGATTCGGGTTTCACCCCTAACTTAATGACTTTGTTCCTGTTTGGATGAGATAGAGAGGAATTATGCGTTAAAGTATGGATTTCACTCCTGATTCAACGCAAATTCTCCTATTTATAGATAAAAATGCGGGTCGAACAAACAATTTGGTCGAGAGTTTGTTGTTTTCACACCTAATCTCGACCTGATCACTTGTTCATTTGAAAGTAGTGTGCAGTGATAGTGTTGTGCGAGTGCAAGCAAGGAATAGCAAGTAAGCTTGTACAAAAACCTTACAGGGTATGCACAAGTCGGTCTGTTGGTACTTAGACTATTGACTAGGTTATTTCTAAGACATCGACCCGGACTAGGTTGAGTCTTGCCTAATTCCCAATAGTTATGGCTCTGATACCAATCTGTCACACCCCAACCGATGGCGGAATCATCGGGGCACGGCACTGAGCGAAACAGATTGTTCAAGAGAAATTCCATAACAACTACATTACCAGATAGTTAATATTATGTCCCATACCATAACCCATTAAGCAAATTAAGTTATTACAGACAGTGATATCTCAAAAACAAATAACATGTTCCGACAACTCAGATTTAAATAAATTGTTCGTTTGTTTCTAGACTCTTCCTAACTCGATTCCACATAGCAAGCATCCTAGCAGATAGCATCCTAAACACCTGTCACATACATTAAAATAGAGGTCAATACACATAGTGTAAAGGTGAGCATACAAGTTTGATAGATATAATAGAGTTCGAATCGTTTACGCATAACCAGCATGTAACATGTAATAATGTAAAGGCAAGTAGGTTATCGACAGAGAAATATGCACAGACGTGACTGTGAGTTGTAGAATGCGCAACACATATCCCCACTGGGACATCTGAAGTAAAGCCCTTAACAACCCCTGTCCACGACAAGTGCTAAGTCCAAACTATAGTACTATCGTTGCTAAGGTGTCAGGCAACAATCACTGTGTTAACATAACATACAAGCACTCATGTAATAACACGTAGCATGCAATAGCGGTTAGCGTATAAATAGTGTTTGCATTGTGTGTCGATTGTTATTTAGCATAAGTAACGTATGTAACACCCAAAAGTGCGTAAAGCAAAAAGGGATCGAGTATACTCACAGATTATGTTTAACAAGTAAACACTCTCTTGGATTGAAGGGAGCGCTGGGAGAGATTAGCCTGAACAGTTAACGATAGCATAAACGATAAGTGACGCGTAAAACGGTGCAAAGTACCAAGTGTCGGATGGTAATCTGATCGGATGGCAATCTGATCGGATGCCCAGTCGACCGGATGTCAATCCGTTCGGATGGTCATCCGATCGGATGGCCATTCGATTGGATTGACATCTTGTTTGGTAAGGATGTGTTTGTGTATGATGGTTTGAAATTTTCGTTGTAGCATATTAAAAACAGAGAAGTATCTCTACCTTTCAGGTCGTTCGATCGAACGGCGGTTTGATCGGATGACGATCCGTTCGGCGAGGTATTTCTTCAGAGAACAAGTTCACAGCAGTATTATCACTCGATCGGATGGTCTACCGATCGGGTGGCAATCCATTAGAACTGACTATGCATTGAACATGTTGAAAATTGTTTAAGTGTTGAAGTCCCAAACGTCACATGGTCGGATGGTCGTTCGATCGGATGGCAATCCGATCGAACGGCAATCCGTTCGACGTTTAGATCTTTGAAAGGTTGAAACAAAAAGTTTAAGTGTGGAACCAAGTGTAAGCCGATCGGATGGCTGTTTGATCGGATGACAATCCAATCGGACGGCAATCCGTCCCAACGGCCTGATCTTCTTTGATACTTGATTGTTTTGATAGTTTTGCAGTTTTGATCGAGACGGTGTGATACGTGCTAAACAACGGAAACCCCATCATGACCTAAGTGATCCGATCGAACAGGAATCACCCTAGTCCAATCAGTCAACTATTCAAGACGGTCGTTCATGTTTAACCCGAAATCAGTTGTCTCTTAGATAGAATTCAGATCTTGAACCAACACATCACTAAGAAGGAGTAGAAGATCAGAACAAGCTCCGATTCTATCGGTTTTGAGTTCATTGAGTGTAAAAGAGTTGAAAGAAAGTTAGAAAACCATCTTTTAATCCTTTTAACCATGAATATGTGTAGATCTATGCGAAAGCATTGTTTAATCTTGTGGAAATCCTTCAGATCTGAGTTGTTCTTGGTGGAATGAGGCCAAAACTTGAAGTTCATAAGAACTCTATGATGACATCACCATAGAACACCGCAAATCCATTGATTTCACGGTTAAAAGTTGAGATCCAAAAGAGAAAATGATGAAGAAGTGTGTGTAGATCATAGAAGTACAAGATTTAGGTTGAAAACTTACAAGAATCGCGAGAAATCGAGAGAAAAGAGTGCTTGAGCGAGCTGGTCGAGTGGAGGAGCTGTGACATCACAAATGATGTGACAGGTGGGTATTTATAGGGTTTCCAAAAAGGAAAGTGCATAAGGGTCGAGTGGGTCACCGATCGAGTGGTCACTCGATCGAGTGGCTCCGATGATTGAGTTTCGGCGTTTTGTTTCGTGCGTTGGGTTTTGCGATGCGTTTAAGCGAGTTTCGAGTTTGCGATGTGATAGATTGATAATATCCACACAAATGCTATATCTAACATACAATCATCATAAATAACTTGCGTTTAGCGTTCACGATTTGATTGCGATAGAGTTGCGATTGCGTTTCGATTAATCACCACAACATAAACATAAACAAACATGCACAAGTAACACATAAGTAGCACACACACGTAAAACAATATCCAGAACTCATAATTCGGGTTGCGAATGCGATTGCGATGCGATAAGCGAATAACATGCGATAAGTATCGATTAAACCTCGATTATTCACAGATACTCCACATAATACAACTAAAGCAAATAAAATAAGGGATTCGATTACAAGTCAAAGAATTCAAAATAGTAGTTGAGCAAGGAGTGACAGATCGCAATTAGCAAGCTTTTCTTCCTTTGACTTCAAGTTTGTTGTGCCAGTCTGGGCCTCAGCTAGCGGGTTTGTATCTCTTCGTTTGTTGGAATTGTTGTTTGCCCGTGTACTCTTCTTGAAATTCGTGAACTTCCCCTTGTTGTCATTCGAGAATTCCACGTGTGTTTACTTCTTCTTTGTCTTAGATATAGAGAATCTTCCCAAATGAACAGCTTCCTCAGTAAGTGCCACACTCAAATCGATGGCCTCTGCGATGGTTGGAGGCTTAGAGGCAGTAACCATGCTTAAGATTTGAGGTGCAAGTCCCCAAATAAACCGCTCGATTCGCTTGTAATCAGGCTCGACAAGATAGGGAAAAACCCTTGATAAGTCATGGAATCGTTGAATATACTCAGCTATCTTTGGTCCATCCATCTTCAGATTCTAGAACTCAGTTTCCAGTTTCTGGATTTCAGCCCTTGAACAGTATTTCTTGCGCATCAATTCCTTAAGCTCATCCCAGCTTAGCGCATATGCAGCAGTTTCGCCAAGAGTTTGAACCTGAAGGTTCCACCAGGAGAGTGCACCATCCAAAAACAACCCTGAGATGTAGGTGACTCTCTGCTCAGGTGCACATTTGCTCATTCTCAGCACGGAATCGGTCTTCTCAACCCAACGAACAAAAGCGACGGCACCTCCCGTGCCATCAAAATTTAAGGGCTTACAATCCAGAAATTGCTTATAGGTACAACCTGTAACACACGCAACACAATTCACGAGTAAGCATTGACAAAGCACAATTGGAAATATCCAAAAGATTTGTAATGTGTCTTGGGTGACTTAACAATATCAGTTGGAGGGTTATTTCCGGAAGTGCCACCGCTGTGCTCTGAATGGTTGGCCTCGTGCTGTGCAATTGCCTGTGATATGCGTTCTTGAAGTTCAGCTTCTGTCCTTGGTAACGTGTTAGTGTTTGTGCTATGTCTGGGCGGCATTTTCTTCTAGCAAGAAGTATTGGGTAGATTAAACATTATTGAGGAAACAAGCACATATGTATCTATTTGGTGAATAATGTCTATGAGGTACATATATATATATATATATATATATATATATATATAACATAAGTAATCATCACAACAAGCAACCATGTAATCACGTAAACATCACATGAACAGATAAATCAACAATGTATAAACAAGAAAAAAACCATTGAGCTTTCATACATGTTTAACAACTTGGTACATTGTTTTTAACAGAGGAAAAACAAAATGAACTCGAGGTTACATCACCTCGGTCATACAAGTTCTTAACAATACAAAAGTAATAATCATTTTCCTCTACATTATCTTCTAGGGTCTCCAAAAGGTCTTGAGTTGAATCTTGGTCATCTCATCAAAAGGGTACTTACAAAAACAAAGATCTAAAATGCTGGAGGCGGCAGGAGAGGTGGAAAGAAGATCATCCTGCGTAGATGAGCGAGCTCGTCCTCAAGCTCATGCACGCGGCGGACTAGGAAGCTGATCTGCTGCTCAGCTGTAAGGAAACGGGCATCAAAACCCTCGATAGGAATAGAAGCAGATGATGGAAATACAGGAGGAGGGTACGTCGGTGGTGGTGGAGCAACAGGTGGAGGATATGAGGGTGGTGGAGGCTGCCTGGCGTCTGCCTTGCACTCTAGCTCCAATACTCGACGGCTAAGGATCTCAAACTGTAACTAAAGAGAGAGGAGAAGATCATCACGAGTATACTCAGCATGGTGAGATGGATGATAAGGATCAGATATCGGCATGGAGTACGGGGGAAACCACCTGGGTGACTGAGTGAACGGGTCTGCCTCAAATGGAGTGAGATGGGGTATAGGCATGAAATCTACAGATGCAAAAGGATTAAAACTCAGGGAGCTGCCCAGATATGCCCTCCCCAGGGCAGGGAGCAGGTATCTCATGCTGAAAGATAATGGGGAGATCAGTACGATGCTCATCGGTAGCAAAGGGTGGGAGAGAACTCCCTAGGATAGGAGGAACAAAAACAGCGGGTGGGGGCTGTGAGATAAGTGGTGCAATAGGAGGTACGTCAATAGGATCTGGAATGGGATCAGGGATGTGATCATGGACAGGTGGAGGTGTGGGAGCACGAACGGGAGAGGATGTGGCAGCTGACATGGCATCATCGTCGTCTAGATCGGTCGGATAAGCCCTAACTCCTGCAGCAAGTTGGGCCGATGAGGTCACAGACTCAAAAGAGTCTGCAACGGAGTTTAGGTCTGAGTCAGATGAAATATCAATGATGGATATCACAGGAGAAGATATGTCTAGGATAATGACGTCGTCCACCTCGCCATCACCCTGGTCGCCCTCAGGGTGATCTCCCTCAAAAGCAGCAAGGTCATCATCATCTAAGTCAGCAAAAGTCCAAACTTCCGGGGGAATGGCAGCTAGTGGAATGGCGTCTATCGGGATGGGTTGCACGAGATGCTCACCATCGGGGTGCCCGATGATCAGCTGGTCATGGATCGGGAGAGGGAAAGCTAGAACATCATCAAGAATCAGAATGTCGTCTCCAAAGTCTGGCAGCGCAAAGGGCTGGAAATCATCATCATCATCTGATAGCATCTCTGGATCACTCTCCGTGTCGGATGTAAAAATCTCTGGGTCGGGTGCCACCTCATCATCGGAGACGATGGCCATGTGTCACACCCCGATATTTCCACGTAATACCGGTGGGCCCGGTGGGGAGTATCGTGACGTAGTTGATATCATCATAGTCAATTAATCACAGTTCAATGCACAGCGGAAGTCTAAAGTAATAATATTTCAAACCGATTCGAAAGTATAATAAAATATTACAAGTAGGTTGCAAAAAATAGATCCACAGGCGGATCAAAACAAAAGATATATTATTCAACAGACTTAAAGTGATAAAGCTTGCAAGACTCTTTATTTAATCACTCAGGAGTTCCAGCCCATTTCGTGTAGTACCTGCACTTAACCTTTTTGGAAAATACGTCAGTTTTCACTGGTAAATACAATTAACTGACTCTTTCGAAAAGTTTTTATAAAAATTGATTTGGATGCACAAGGCATAAAATCTTTTATAACTTGGGACAATTATTTAAAAATAATCTTGTATACAAATTTACATGTTTGTTATACATTCAGGGCCCGATATAGAAACCGAGACAAGATTAATAGACACACCACAAGTATAGGCCCACAAGAGAGTGAGATACCGTTTTTCATACGCAACAGTCAGGTGTATGCCTACACCCCGTGCTTAAGACGTGGTCATTTTCATTTAAATGATGCCAAGGATATCTGGGACATGGTCATTAACCCCCAAAGGCTTTGTTTCAAACAACACAGATTAAAAACGGGTTACCTCAATGATTTAACCACTAATCGATTAAATATTCAATACCCGACCAAGCGGTATTATTATAATACCGTA
Source organism: Helianthus tuberosus (assembly GCA_030545235.1). Classification (NCBI taxonomy): domain Eukaryota; kingdom Viridiplantae; phylum Streptophyta; class Magnoliopsida; order Asterales; family Asteraceae; genus Helianthus; species Helianthus tuberosus. Next base: position 121,179,098 of record CM060451.1, on the reverse strand, counting down.
TCCCAAGCCCGTATAGGGAAAATAAGTTAAAAGTATTTACCTGAGCAAAATATAATTTAATCTCAGCCGTATAACAATCAGCAAGTGCAAATATCTTTTACTGGGCTCCTAAATCTAGAACGAAGGTTTTAATAACCTATTAGATTCCTAACGGGTCTTACTTAAGTTTAAACTTAGACCGGTTAGTTTTAATGAAGGGTTTACGGTTCAAAACGCAATTTTAAGCGAAGACCGGATTAGAATGTGATTTATACCCGACAAGTATGAAGACGTATATAATATGGGTAAACTAAACACATTCTGGATTCTGAAGTAAAAATGATAAGGTTTGACCCGTTTCGGTCAATTTATGCAAACTAGTTACATAAACCGCACTGAACACGAATAATGCATAACGGGTAACCAAATGAGTCATGTACAGGTTTCACAAGTTAATATTCCTTAAATATGTTGTGATATCAGTAGGATACCTTCCATTATGCCCAAAACGAATTTAAAACCAAATTAAGCCCCGAAATGGTATTTTGGTCATTTCACATAAGCTTTAAAGGTTAAATTTGGAAATCTGAGTTCACAACTTTTACATACTGATTAATTATTAAAATTTATTCATAACATCAGTAGGTAACAAGCCTTATGTGCCAAATATGGTTTTAAACCATACTATGCGCCTAAATCGCATAAAAGTCGGTATTTGACGATATTCGGGTTAATTAAGGAAATCTGAGATTTTGATCAGTCTCTACTGTTTAAAATAATTTAGTTGATGTATAAAATCAGTAGAAAAAGATTTTATTTGTAAAGGATGTGTAAAACTCATTTTATTAGCCAAAAGGGCATAACCGTCAATTACCGAGTCAATGCAAGAACCCTATGTTATGATTAGTTTAAAATTTAATAAAAAGTTCCAAAAATCCCAAAATATTATATTACATCAGTGGGTAGAAGGTTTGGTGTCAAAATTTGGGTTTAAATAGGTTTTACGCCGAAAATGCCGTTTAATTAATAAAAAAAACTTCAATTTACGATATCGAGCATAACTCCTAATTTAGACCACAAACAGATGTTTTAGGACATGCTTATAAATTAGTAATAAAGGTTTTTGTCCTCTCACATTTTCAAAATCTCGTTTTTAAATCAAAAGGGCATAATGGTCAACTTTTAAGCAATTAACGGAAACATGCAATGATTCGGATTACAAAGGAACCATATTGTATAATCTCAGAGGGTTATACTAACATGTAATATGGTCCTAATGGAACCCTAAGGCATATCTAAACTAAGCTAAATCGGGTCAGAACTGAAAGTAAAAGAAAAAGTCTACTTTTGCGACTTTCGGTTGCGAACCGAGCCTAAACTCAGAATTATCGGGTTGAACATGCCTAAACATGTTCTTATATTATTTACCAAGTTATTTTTAGTGTTAAAACATGTTCCATAACCTTTGCATTATCAGTTATGAATTAATTTGTAAAAACTAATTCTGTTGACTTTTTATTAATAACTTTGACCCGACAAAAGACTGAGATAATGTGATAATTAGGAAGTGCCCTTTTAAGGGTTTATTACCTACATAATTACCAACACATAGCCACTTTCAATTCGAATAATGGCTGGACCGTTTGTGATTAAACACAAAGTCAAAGCGTACTTACGCTAACTTTGACTTTCGGTCATTACACTAATGAAAACTTAATTGCAGAGGCTAAGCACACTTATAAGAGTCCTTAGCACGAAGATTAAGACTAAGAGAGCTTCCTTCCAAGGTAGGATGCTCCAGAGAATGATTTCAAAAGCTCCAAAGTTTGAGAGTATGAATTTTGAACTTGTGAGTGAAAATGGCTGCCAATCTTCACCTATTTATACTAATTGGGGTTGCTACCAGATCACAACAAGTGTTAGGGCTTCTCCTTGATCAGTACATGTGTCCAAAATGGTTTTTAAAACCATCAGACCATAGAATCGAATTAAAGCTGTTATTTGTGAAGAGAAGGGCAGGACCTGCACCTGTGCATGGATTCTGTCCAGATCATGCCGTGGTGCTGTACCACGGCCAGATGGGACCCCTGTGGCACGATGCCACCACCTAGGTTACCAGCAAAACAAGTTTCCAACTTGACACTTTCACCCCCTAAACCTTTAAAACGTAATATCTTTCATTTTAGGCACATTCAACCCATAAAACTTATATTTTTAGGATCCATGAGATATAACCAAACACCGTTAGGTCCGGTTTCGTTAAACAATAACCGAAAACACAAGTCTTGCCTCGTTGACGCTTTTAACCCCTTAATTACGAAAGTTAACGTATTTATCTCAAACGATATCGAAACCTTGTGAAATTTTTATCACTTATTCTTGGGAGCATAATTAATCATTACAAGGCTCCGAGTTTGTTAAAAGGTCACTCAGAGGTATAACTTAAACATGTTGACACATTTAACCCTCGCGTCTTGTAAACTTTCACTTTCTTCCACAAACGGTTTCATACGATTCATGATTTATTTGTTTAAGGATATAAACATCGTTTAGAGTCGTTGAAAGGCAAAATTTTCAATTATTGACACTTTGGATCCTTTTACACACATACTTTCTCCGTTTGTCAACTTTAGTCCCTCGTAATCAATTCGGTACACGTTTAAAGTTCATGACACGTGTCTTGATTTTATTGGACATGGTTTTGCGAGGTGTTACATCCTCACCCCCTTAAAAGAAATCTCGACCTCGAGATTTACTGAAATAAATGAGGGTGCTTCTGTTTAATTGTGGATTCATCCTCCCACGTGTATTCAGGACCTCTACGGGCATCCCACTTTACCTTCACAATCGGTACATGCTTCCTTTGAAGCTTCTTAACTTGTCAATCCTAGATCGACAGAGGTTTTTCAATGAATTTAAAACTCTCATTTATCTGCACGTCCTTATGCGATATTGCTAGCGATTCATCGGCTAGAGATTTCTTCAAGTTGCAAATGTGGAACACATTATGAATCCCATTGAGCTCTTCAGGCAGATTTAGCTTGTAGGCTACAGTGCCGACACATTCGATGATCTCGAATGGTCCTATGTATCTTGGGCTAAACTTGCCCTTCTTACCAAAACGCATTACCCCTTTCCAGGGTGATACCTTAAGTAGCACTTTGTCACCTACCTCGAATTTTAGAGGTTTACGCCTTTTATCTGTGTAGCTTTTCTGCCTATCCCTGGCAGCTTTGAGACGATCACGTATCTGTAAAATCTTATATGTCGTCTCCAGGACTATATCAGGTCCTGTTAGTTGGACATCTCCAACTTCCGCCCAACAAACTGGCGTTCTGCATTTCCTTCCGTACAAAGCTTCGAAAGGTGCAGCTTAAATGCTCGAATGATAGCTATTATTATACGAAAATTCGATCAACGGAAGATGATCATCCCAACTTCCTCCTAAATCAATAACACAAGCTCGTAGCATATCCTCGAGTGTTTGAATTGTACATTCGCTTTGGCCATCCGTCTAAGGATGATAAATAGTGTTGAAGTTTAAACCAGTGCCTAACGATTGCTGAAAGCTTTTCCAAAAGTGAGACGTGTATCTGGTATCCTTATCGGAGATAATAGATACTGGCACTCCATGGAGAGATACAATCTCGTCCACGTATAGCTGAGCTAGCTTGTCAGAGCTGTGTGTTTCTTTTATCGGCAAGAAGTGGGCTGACTTAGTCAACCTGTCGACAATAACCCAAATAGTACCATTTCCTCGCTTTGTCTTTGGTAACTTAGTGATAAAATCCATAGTTACCATTTCCCATTTCCATGTGGGAAGTTCAGGCTGTTGCAGCAAACCTGACGGCTTCTGGTGTTCGGCTTTAACCTGTGCACACGTCAAACATTTGGCCACATAAGTGGCTATAGATTTCTTCAAACCTATCCACCAATAACTTGCCTTTAAATCCTGGTACATCTTATCACTACCAGGATGAACAGAATACTTGGAATTATGGGCTTCCTGGAGGATCACATCCCTAAGTCCTCCATAGATTGGAACCTATATTCGTCCATTCAATCTCAGGATTCCATCCTTGCCATATGATAATTGTTCAGCAGTCATGCCCAATTTTTCATTCAGATAGTTAGCTTCTAACACAGCTTCCTTTTGAGCGGCTAACAACCTTTCATTCAAGTTGTTCTTCAATTCAATGCTCTTGGTGTTGATTCTAATGGGCTTAATTCTCTCTTTTCTGCTCAAAGCATCGGCGATCACATTCACCTTGCCTGGATGATATCGGATTTCACAATCATAATCATTCAGTGTCTCCATCCATCGACGCTGTCTCATGTTCAGATCCTTCTGGTTAAACAGATGCTGAAGGCTCTTATGATCAGAATAGATCACACTTTTGGTACCATATAAATAATGCCTCCAAAGTTTTACTGCAAACACAACGGCACCCAATTCCAAATCATGGGTAGTGTAATTCTTTTCGTGCACCTTTAATTGTCGTGAGGCGTATGCAATAACTTTGCCCTTCTGCATAAGCACACATCCCATGCCTGTGTGCAATGCGTCATAATAAACCACAAACTCTTCAATTCCTTCTGGAAATGTCAACACAGGTGCATTGCTTAACTTCTGCTTAAGAATCTCAAAGGATTCTTGTTGCTTAGGACCCCAATAAAACTTTATATTCTTTCGAGTCAATGAAGTTAGGGGTGCTGCAATCCTTGAAATGTTTTTAATAAAACGCCGGTAATATCCTGCTAGACCCAAGAAGCTGCGAATCTCTGTGGGCGTCTTCGGTTCTTGCCAATTCATGTTGGCTTCAATCTTAGCGGGATCCACTTGGATACCATGCTCGCTTACCACATGTCCAAGAAATTGGACTTCACGAAGCCAAAACTCACATTTTGAAAACTTGGCGTAGAGCTTCTCTTGCTGAAGAAGTTTAAGGATACATCGAAGGTGCTTTTCATGATCGGCCTGATTCTTTGAATATGTAAGTATATCATCAATGAAGACAATGACAAACTTTTCCAAGTAGGGTTTGCAAACGCGATTCATGAGATCCTTGAATGCTGCTGGTGCATTAGTGAGTCCGAAAGGCATCACCAAGAATTCATAGTGACCATAACGAGTCCTGAATGCAGTCTTATGCACATCTTCATCTCTGACCTTAAGTTGATGGTAACCTGGCCTTAAATCAATTTTGGAGAAGTAACTTGCCCCTTGCAGTTGATCGAACAGATCGTCGATCCTAGGCAATGGATATTTGTTCTTGATTGTAACCTTATTTAGCTCACGATAATCAATGCATAGACGCATTGATCCATCCTTTTTCTTCACAAATAGTATCGATGCTCCCCAAGGGGATGAGCTAGGTCTAATAAAACCTTTTGCCAACAAATCATCTAACTGAGTCCTTAACTCTTTCATCTCAGTCGGTGCCAACCAGTAAGGTGCTCTTGCAACTGGTGCTGCTCTAGGAATAATATCAATTCTAAACTCCACTTGCCTATTTGGGGGTAAACCAGGTAGTTCTTCAGGGAATACGTCTGGATATTCAGAAATAATAGGTATGTCTTCGATCTTGGGCTTTGGTTCATCAATAGTTACTTGTGCCATGTAAATGACACAACCCTTCTTTAAACACTTCGATTCCTTAAGCATAGGCACTTGCTTAGGCAGCCCATACTGAGTATCTCCTTGTATTGTAAGTGGTTCACCATAAGGAGTCTTAGTAACCACTTGCTTCTTATCACAAACAATCTGAGCTTGATTAGAAAACAACCAATCCATGCCTATCACTATGTCAAATCCTGCTAATTTCAAAGGAAGCAAAGACAGCGGAAAAGAGTGGTTCCTAATGGATATAAAACATCCATCTAACACGGTTGAAGTAGTTTCTATGGTATCATCGGCCAATTCTACTTCATACTTTATGCTTAGGGTTTTAATAGGCAAATTTAATAACTTACAAAATTTATTATCCACAAACGACTTATCTGCGACCGAATCAAATAATACCCTTGCATAAACATCATTGATAAGAAATGTACCTGTTATCATGTTGTCATTCTGAGTTGCTTCATGTGCATTCATTGGGAAGACCCGAGCATTGGTCTTCTTAGCCTCTTCAAGCTTCTTCTGATTCATAGGGCAGTTGGTCTTAATGTGCCCCTTTTCGTTGCAACTGTAATAGGTTGCGTCCTTCAACTTCTTGCATTCCAAGGTCTTATGCTCCTTGGACTTGCAGATCCCACAAGGTAGAGGCTGAGATTCAAATCTGCATTTCCTGAGGTGGTATTTCCTACAGGTTTTACACCTGGTCTTTTCACATGACTGCTGGTTGCCCTTCTTAAACCCGAAACTCTTCTTATGATCAGAGTTCCGCTTTTGTTTCTTATCAGAATGGCGTGAGTTCTCATCCTCACGTTTCCTTTTCCCTTCTTCAGAATTCTTGAGCGATCTCTGCCTAACCGCATCAAGAGTAAGAGATAACGACAAATCAGCCATTGACCTAAATGTGGTAGGTCTTAATGCTTTTACACTTGGTTTAATATCCAGAGCTAAACCTCCAATAAAACGAGCTATGCGTTTTGGTTCTGGTGTGAGTAAGTATGGAACCAATCGTGACATAGTGTTGAAGCTCGTAAGATATGCCTGGCAGTCTAAGTTCTTCATGACCAAGGTCAAGAAGTCAGTCTCTATTTTCTCAACTTCATGTTGAGGACAGAAATTCTCTTTGATCAAAGCAACAAATTGTTCCCAAGTCAGATTATATAACGGGATCTTCCCTGTAGCTTGGATTAGGGACCTCCACCAAGCTAAAGCTTCACCCTTAAAAGATTGTGAAACAAACTTCACAATGTCCTGTTCGGCACAACCGCTAATATCAACCATTGTATCCATCTCATCGAGCCACGTCATGCAATCAATGGCTCCTTTTTCCCCAGTGAAATCCCTGGACTTGCAGGAGACGAAATACTTATAAGAACAGGTCTTAATACGTGGCTCTTGATTGAGCACAACTTTCTTAGACGGGACACTCCTTTGGTTTGACGAATGATGAGATTCGTCTTTATGAGACACATGAGTCTTAGAGGGTGGTTTAGGATGAGGTACAGATAGGGTCTTTCTACGAGTTCCACTTGATTCTTTAAACTTCCTGTCCATGGCTTTAGTAACAGCATTGTCAATCAATGCTTGACGTTCCGCACCAGTTACGTTGATTCTGGTAGTATCATGATTTTCTAGAGGGTGACTGTTGACTTCTTCAGATTCTGCCATGTAGCTTGATTGCTACATAAAATAATGACAATGATTTATTCAGAAGTCTATTAATAGAATTGTCATTTTTTGATGATTCATTAACCATGGTAACTATAAACCATATTGGTTAATTTGTTAGTCATATTTATTTAGGATTTCATTATAATTTATCCTAGTTTTAAAACATTAAGGATATTATTAGTGGCACAAAAGGCCCAGTCATAAGGACAGTTTTAAATTATAAGCCATGATCTTATAGGATCGAGCATTAAGGGTTGAACATAGTCCATCACCTTTTCTTGACTGGGAGTCATAGACTACAACTGTCTTTTGTCTTATAGGACAATAAGTATGGCCCGTAGGCACTTCATCACTAATGGATGTTTAAATAATTAAGAAAGAGGAATTGGAAGAATCCAATATAAGGATGACTAGTGTGATTTTATCGAATCGCATTTTGCCAGGAGTGCTAACATGTTTTCAGATGTTAACAAGGATCTGAATCTTAAAAAGGTTCTACCATCTGGGCCATGTCTAAAATGACATATCGGCTAGGTTATACTTTCAAGATTTTCTTTCAACATTTAATGGCAGAGCAATCATAAATTGAAAGGATGTTTTTGGTTTAGGACATATTATATATATATGTTTAATGCCAAAGTAAATTTTAAAAAGGAACTTTTCATAAAAAGTTCTAATTATTACAACAATTGCCCTAAACGGGTCTTAAACAAACAAATATGTCCACGCAGGGACTAAAATAATTATGTCCTTATAGGGAATAATAAAGAAATGAAATACAACAAAAGAATTTCTTCCTCATTTTATTCTTGAAAGTTTTCTCCTTGGTTCACTGCGCGCGGTATGGGCACTGAAGGTTTTGGCGGGTAGTCGAAATCTTCCATATTAGGAACCTTTGCAAAAGTGGAATCCAAGGCTTCTATGGTTAATGAATAATATGGATCACGAATAGGATCAGGGCTGGTATAATCCAGGTTTGGGATTTCAAGACTTGGAGGTAAGAAATATGGGTCCTTCGGGTCCATAGGTATCATCTTCGGAGTGGGAGCCTTAGGGACTGTTGGTATGGACTCCTCCGATGTTGGCTTCTCATTTGAAGTTTCAAAAGTCTTAGGTAAAGAATTTGGAACATGGTTAATGGTTTCAACTGGTTTGATTTTGGGAATGGTTCCAAAAAGATCCTTCCTCCATACAGGTCGTACGCTTATTCGAGCTGTGGTACGAAGCTTAACATTCTTAAACTTCGGGTTTGGAGAGCTTCCACCAATGGCGGCTTTACTCGGCGACATGTTCCTGAAATACACAAATATCAAAAACAATGTATACTTATTAGGGATGAGATTATTCCTAGTTCATGTCTAGACTCGGAAGTCGAGGAATGTGCAAATGTGTCACTGAGATTAAACACAAAAGGCTAGTGTTTAATTCACTCAACGTTGGCTCTGATACCAACCTGTCACACCCCGATATTTCCACGTAATACCGGTGGGCCCGGTGGGGAATATCATGACGTAGTTGATATCATCATAGTCAATTAATCACAGTTCAATGCACAGCGGAAGTCTAAAGTAATAATATTACAAACCGATTCGACAGTATAATAAAATATTACAAGACGGTTGCAAAAAAATAGATCCACAGGCGGATCAAAACAAAAGATATATTGTTCAACAGACTTAAAGTGATAAAGCTTGCAAGACTCTTTATTTAATCACTCTGGAGTTCCAACCCATTTAGTGTAGTACCTACACTTAACCTTTTTGGAAAATATGTCAGTTTTCACTGGTAAATACAATTAACTGACTCTTTCGAAAAGTTTTTATAAAAATTGATTTGGATGCACAAGACATAAAATCTTTTATAACTTGGGACAATTATTTAAAAATAATCTTGTATACAAATTTACATGTTTGTTATACATTCAGGGCCCGGTATAGAAACCGAGACAAGATTAATAGACGCACCACAAGTATAGGCCCACAAGAGAGTGAGATACCGTTTTTCAAACGCAACAGTCAGGTGTATGCCTACACCCCATGCTTAAGACGTGGTCATTTTCATTTAAATGATGCCAAGGATATCCGGGACATGGTCATTAACCCCCCAAAGGCTTTGTTTCAAACAACACAGATTAAAAACGGGTTACCTCAATGATTTAACCACTAATCGATTAAATATTCAATACCCGACCAAGTGGTATTATTATATGTTGGTGCATATGTCTGTCGACTTCGTCTTGTATTGAGTCTTGTACTAGATTAGAAAGATCAGGGCATGAAATACGAGAAATATGTGTTTGTGACTATTTCGCACGAAATAGAACAAGGGCATTTTGTACGAAATAGACACTATCCATTTCGTACGAAATGAGTCTTGCCTATTTCGTATGAAATCAGTTGCCTATATATTCTAGGTTGTGCCATTTCGTTTGGAACTGTCCGATTCCAGAGCCGAAGTGCTGCTGAAGTGTCTACTCGCTGTAAAAAGTAGTTATTTCAATCAAAAAGACAATTAGAATGTATTTCAAGTTGTTTCTAAGTCAATACGTTAGTTTCCGCCTCTTGTATTGATAAGAACTCTTCTGAACGACTCGTTTTGGTCATGAAAACGATCCTACAAGTGGTATCAGACCTCAGGAGGAAGAGTTCTTACCATTTCAGCTGCAAATTCTGTTTTCTACACCTTCTTTTCAAAATTAACCGTAAAAACTTGGTTAAAATGGCTTGAATTTCTCACATTATAAGCAAAACATTGTTTTAACAAAGCCTTGAAAGAATCAGACCTAAAATCAACCTAGAAATTAACCAATTGGACAAAAATCAGATCGAAAGTATGACATCAGCATCATTTCGCACGGAATAAACCCTTCATTTCGCATGAAATCACGTTTGTGATTCATTTCGCTTGAAAGAGTTCTCATTTCGCACGAATTGAGGTTTCATTTCGCACGAAATCATTCATTTCGTGTGACTCATTTCGTACGGAATCATCTTGCAGATCATTTCGTTTGAACTGGGTATTTCGCTTGAAGAAGTTTTTCATTTCATACGAAATCACTCATTTCATTCCAAGGAGTTCATGTCACACCCCGACCACGTAGAACATACATAACGTGGCGGAAACATCGGGGAGTGTTGTAACAGAATTAATGTTTCACAACCATGGATATTAAAGTTTCGTTTTATACATCAAACAAGCGAGTTACATTGTCTTTAAACAAGAAATAAAGAATACATAACATAAATTAACTAGTTCTTGTCTCGTTTTAAGTCACTAAGGCACAGGTCCGCCTAAGTATGTCTTGATAAGTCCTATGCATCATTTCCTGAAACATATGTGAAAACGAGGTCAGCAAAGAAATGCTGGCGAATACATAGGTTTTGTAGGAGTGTCGGAATCATGGCTAGTTTAGATGTTGCAATACTTTATTAAAAACTTTGTTTTGAAAAGAGTATAATATTGCAACTTAATTAACCAACTCAAATCAAGCGGGTTATAGTTTATAAAACCTCGTAGCCATGACTCTTAACCCAAAAATCTTTGTTTTAGTACAGCAAATTGTGAAAAGTATGTTATTTGTATAAAATGTTATATATCCAAATTGAAATGATTCAAATAACGCTACGATATGTAATACCATCCAAACACTTATATATAGGAAGTACCATCGGCGTATCCACCATGCTTGTATCATATTACACACGCCTCGTTACTTAAATCACTTACTCAAACCAAACCAACAATGTAAACACTTAACCAAAACCCAATCGTATATCGCTTTAAAGCCAATCGTTTACCCAAATCGTTTAACTCGTTAATACATCGCGTGAAAACCAATCGTTTACCCAAATCGTTAAAATTCGTTTTAGGTCGTGAAACTACTTATATGGTCGTCTCGCTAATAACATTCAAACCTTCATGACTCATCACTCGTCGCTTCTCGTTTTCGTCGCTTCTCGTTTTCGCATTAACAAACCCTTACCAAAGGGTAAGTTAACAATTTCAGATTCAGTCGCTACCCACCACACCCACACATAACCACGGGTGTAGTAAATAACGGGATTAGTCAGATCCTATGGTACCATAACCTAATACTGGTCGGCTTGATCATTGCTAATGAATGTCATTTGTTATGTAACCCAACCAACAAGTTTGTTCACTTTATTGAAATCGTTATTAGTTTTGTATAAATCGTCTTAATCGTTTTTGAAACCATCGTTATAACATCGAAAATCGTTTTGATATCATCGTTAAAACCTTGAAAACATTTAGCACATATGAGTCACCCCAAAACAATTGAAAGCAGTAAAATAGGGGAATAATGTACTCACCTGAGAATGCTTAGAGATCTTGAACAACAACCAAGCAAAGCTAGAGGGAGCACGGAATCAATCGGCAGTCTAAAACCATATAAATAAACCGGACCTAAATCGGGAGATCGGATAGGATGAGGCTTGGTAAACCAAATGAGTATTGGAACTCATATGATATGGTTTAACAAGGCCTACATAAGACTAACCTAAGTGATTTCGACCCATCGCGACCCATTAAGGTAGCTTACGCTACTTTAACGCGTCGTGCGCGCAAAGCGCGTTTGAGACGTCTAACTAGTCCTATGACAAGTGTTATATGCCTAAACATGTTACATAATCAGTTATGTGACGAAAGTTTAGGTTACATATGCTTAATTACCAATTATATATGAAAAGGGTATTCTGGTAATTTACCTAAGGCATATAAACTACCTATCATACAACTACTCAAACGATGTGACCATAGGGTATAACCTCGGAAGGTTATTCCCTATAAACTATGGTCACCTAATGTATTTGGTTGGATCCTAATGATCGACCAAACTGGGTCGGGTTCGAAGGTATAAGCGATTTATTAGATCGCTTACCCTTACGACCCTAGACAACGTGGTAATCAGTAGGCATAGTCCCAAGGGACTATGACCATCGTGATTACAATCACGTTGCGAAGTTCAAACGAACTTCGCATTGACCATAAGCTGGTCAATGCTGAAAGTCAAACAAAGTTTGACTTTCAGACTCGAAAAGACTCGAAAAGCAATAAAAGAACGAAATAATACTTACGAAGGGTCCCCGAATGCTAATTTCGATTCAAGAATCTCAGGTATGAAACAATGGTTTCAACTTAGAGTTTCTCAATCAAAATTCTAGTGATTTTTGAAGTTGGGGTGATGGGGTATTTATAGGAATACCCGAACCGTTAGGATCGTTTGTCAAATATCGTGCCTTAATCGCATCCGTACAAGTGTCGGAAAGTTATGGTGGCTCATTTGCCACTCACCATAGGGTTTTGACAAGTGTCTTGGCCTTTGGAGTGTTTGAAAGGCTGTTAATAGCTGTCAATACATCGAATCTGGTCCCGTAAGTGCAAAACTGATGTTTCTGTCCAGATAAGGCACTCGCGTAGCGCGACTGCATAGGCCCTTAGGGCTCGCGCTACGCCACTGCCCCCTGTTTCAGAAATGTTTCAAAAATGGCAGAAATGGTCCCTGCAGCCCGTTTAAGCTATTTTTGATGCGTTTGAACCCCGTTAACCTCATTTCAAGGCTCTAAAATGAAGTTAAAGTATAGGGAACTCAAAACATGCTCAAAAATATCTCGGATGTTGGTTCGTTTGGTCGTACGAACGCGATGTTCGGTTAATTACGACGGAATGCGCATAAGCGCGAAAAACGATCCAAATGACGCGATGAATGGATTTTTCTTATGGCGAACACTAAAATATAATATAGTCATGCTTACATAAATTTTTGGATGTCCGGATGTATTCAGAACGTAAGTTATGCGCGAAAATGCAAACTTGTGCACTTTTTGACACTTTTAGTCCCTGAATGACCCAAAAGTTTATTTTAGCACACCGAACCCTTCAAAACTTATTTCTAAGTTATGTAAAGGTTATTTAAGGTATGTTAAGCCTATGTCACTATTTCGGAGTGTTTGTTGCATTAAACTGGTTATATTTACGCATCGGTGCGCGTATAACCTTCCAGAAAGCGATTTAGAGTTTGGATTTGAACAAAAATTGATATGTGCAATATGATACACATATTTTACAAATCCCAAATATGAAATATAATATTTCATTGGTTTGGTATTTGTTTGATGGCCGTGGATGCACAGGTGTTACAGTCTCCCCTACTTTAGGAAATTTCGTCCCGAAATTTATTTAGAGGAAACTCGTGAGAGCTTGAAAACATGAAGTTGAAAAGATCAAACAACATTGGTTAGGGTTCTGAACTTCTAGTAACCTTAATAACATCATGCTTGCAATGTAAGAGGGACACTTATATACAAGTATATGAAGCGCCATTGGTGCGTCCACCATACCTCCATTACATCGTTCTCATTTTGTTATTGTTGTCACTATCGGTTCTTACACATAACAAATCTTACTGGGTTTCTGTGCACTAAATTTCATAATTATGTACGCGTCCATAATCAGACAATTCCTTGCACAGTTCACACAGTCTATTTTATAATGTGTAGGGGAAAACCAAATGAACAATCCTGTGATGAGTGTGACTAGACCGCCATAGAGTCCTTTTAATTAAATCAATAAATGATCTAAATAGACTATCAAGGAGTCTGTTCAGCTACATCACTAGATGTCGTTCTTTAACCAAATTGTGAATCAATCTTTTAGACTAGACCACTAAAAGGATCTCTTATGAAACATAGAGCGGTACTTATATAATCCAAGGGTCTTAACTATTACATAGAAGCCCATTAAGGATTGAGGGTAGTACCTTTTGAATATCCTGCTACGAATCCCTCATATGAAGATATGAAAGATCCTGCGAGGATTTGGATAACGAATATCCAGAGTATTAAAAACACAAAAATGCATAAAAGAAAACATAAGATGAATAAACACATAGTCACATAACCACAAAATTGTTTAACTAGAAGTTTGTTCTGCTAACAGAGTACATGTATTTAAAGTACAATAGGAATCCATCTCGTGGATTTCATTTGGCACTTTAAACATTTACAAGAATCTATCTATAAAGATAGAAAGATTTTTAAAAGAGAATTTCAATTTCGATTATAAGGAACCGAAATGTTCGAATTCAGGTGCATAAGGAATCCAATTAAGGACTCTGATTTGAATGATGATCATCCACAAGGGTCTAAATGTGAGATAAAAAGATCCCATATGGATTTTAGAAGTTGAAGATGTTTTGAAACCTTGCACTGGACGTGCTTATGTCAAAACATGAAGTAAAAATGCTTATGAAGTTGAGATGCCAGATATGCCAAGGCGACATATGAAGCGAAATTTGAAAGTTAAGTCAATGTATGAGGAAAATATTTTTGAAAACTATGCATGGGGTTCTTTTAAGAAAATTGCGTTTAACGTTTTTGAAACCTTATATATAATACTTTTGAAATCATAAAGTAGGTTTTTAGATAAGTATATTTATAAAAATGTTTTAAAATCATACGAAATGAATTTTTGAAATTATGTATAAGGTTTTTGAAAAACATGAATGATGCTTTTGAAATCATGCACTTGATAAGAAAATATGTTGTGTTAATATTGTCTTCAGACTATATGAAACATTTTGAAATTAGGAAGGTTGGTTTTGATAACATGGCCAATGTTTTTGAAATATCATAGACAATGCATTTAAAAAAAAATTGTTTTCAAACTATATGAAATGTTTTGAGATCATGAAGATTGTTTTTGAAATACTTGTACTGTATATGTTGTAAAATCAAAACGTAATGGGTATGAGATTTGAAAATATCCTTAGTTATCCAACCAAGGATTCAAAGGTACTGATGTGCAAAAAGCACGATTACTCATAATTTCACTTTATTTCATGTACTTCGTTTCTTAGAATGAAACGAGTACTTAGAACTTTCGAGGAAATTATGAGCGATCAATTGAAAGGGAGAAAT
The DNA here is from genome assembly GCA_030545235.1 of Helianthus tuberosus. Taxonomy (NCBI): domain Eukaryota; kingdom Viridiplantae; phylum Streptophyta; class Magnoliopsida; order Asterales; family Asteraceae; genus Helianthus; species Helianthus tuberosus. The sequence continues at coordinate 121,163,894 of CM060451.1, read as the reverse complement.
CACAAGAGTAATTTGTAAGGAACATAGTTCCTTAATGTAGGTATTATAGAGAATTTCCATACACTCATGTAACTACGCTTGTATATCAGAATTGCGAACAACAACTTTTACTTATAAACAAAACATATTGTTTCACAATACACGAAAACCAACGAAACAAAGGCATAAGACAGCAACATCCTTTGTTCAGCTGAATGCTCATCCAAGGGTTGGATTTGCACTGAAAATCTTTGGGCAGTTGTTCCTGTAATGGCTCGTCTCGCCACAGTTGTAGCAAGTACCATGCGGAAAACGAGCTTGAGTTGGGTTGACTTGTGGTTGGTTTGGACCACTTTGGTTTGGGATAAATCGACAAACATTCGCCAGGTGACCGAGTCGCCCACATGATGCACACAGATGACACTGTAAGTGAGCTAGGTGATGCCCCTTACATTTGTTGCATAATGGTGCCGTTCCCTTGTATTGCTTCTTGGCAGGTGGTGTTGCCACCCGGAGGGGTCCTGTTTGATTTGGTACTGCTGCAACACAAACTTTTGCTGTATGACCTTTACGTCCACAAATTTGGCATTTGCGGCACTTCACACTAGGGTGATGATGAAGGGTATATTGGTTGCACAAGGGTTCAATTCCGTTGTGTGGCTTCCTGACTGGTAATGCTGTCACTTGGCTAGGTCCCGCTTGATTAGGTGTAACGGTTGCGGGTTTCCTTGAAGCCTTACGCTTCCTTGATTTTGGTGCTGGCTTGACTTCTGCTTCCTTTGGTGGCTCGTGAGTGGCTTCATTGTCGAGACGAGAGGCTTCATTGTTGAGACGAGCCATGGCAATGCCTAGATCCACAGTCTTCTGAATCACTTCGCCTATTTGTTGGATGAATTTGGTTGTTCGCTCGGACGTTTGACCAGTGCTGAGAGGAAGAGACATTCTAGAAGAAAATGAAAGACATAGGAAGAAGCAAGTGAAAGGTTATTGGATAATCAATACAGAATGGTAACGAATGAAAATTGTGATCATTTGTTTGTTACCTAAGGCAAACAAATGAGATGGTGACAAATCAAAGTAAATGGGTCAAAAATAATGTATCGCGAAGACATGCTCGCCTATAAGTGAACACTCATCCCAAGAATTCCCAGGTAAGCACAACTGGTCTCGCGTCTGATGAGATGTATACGAAGTGCTTGCCTAGCCAGAAAACCCAAAATACAGGCATTCACCCTTCCAGTTTGCACGTGTTCACATTATTTAAAACCCAAAACCTTGACGAGATTTTGAAAACTCATAGGGGTTCAAAACCATATAATAGAGAATTCAAAACCTAGTAATCAATCATCCTAGAACAGATGATTAGTTTTCAAAGCGGTTTGGAAATTTATGTTCTTGTTGTGGTTGTCGCCTAAGGATAGGTGACAGTATTGTTTTATGACTAAACGCAAGTAAACTCGCGTTAGGGTCCTAAGAAGGTTATAGACTAGGTCAAAGTATCACTAACAACCTAATTCCCTATAACCATAAGCTCTGATACCATCTTTTCTGTCACACCCCGACCACGTAGAACATACATAACGTGGCGGAAACATCGGGGAGTGTTGTAACAGAATTAATGTTTCACAACCATGGATATTAAAGTTTCGTTTTATACATCAAACAAGCGAGTTACATTGTCTTTAAACAAGAAATAAAGAATACATAACATAAATTAACTAGTTCTTGTCTCGTTTTAAGTCACTAAGGCACAGGTCCGCCTAAGTATGTCTTGATAAGTCCTATGCATCATTTCCTGAAACATATGTGAAAACGAGGTCAGCAAAGAAATGCTGGCGAATACATAGGTTTTGTAGGAGTGTCGGAATCATGGCTAGTTTAGATGTTGCAATACTTTATTAAAAACTTTGTTTTGAAAAGAGTATAATATTGCAACTTAATTAACCAACTCAAATCAAGCGGGTTATAGTTTATAAAACCTCGTAGCCATGACTCTTAACCCAAAAATCTTTGTTTCAGTACAGCAAATTGTGAAAAGTATGTTATTTGTATAAAATGTTATATATCCAAATTGAAATGATTCAAATAACGCTACGATATGTAATACCATCCAAACACTTATATATAGGAAGTACCATCGGCGTATCCACCATGCTTGTATCATATTACACACGCCTCGTTACTTAAATCACTTACTCAAACCAAACCAACAATGTAAACACTTAACCAAAACCCAATCGTATATCGCTTTAAAGCCAATCGTTTACCCAAATCGTTTAACTCGTTAATACATCGCGTGAAAACCAATCGTTTACCCAAATCGTTAAAATTCGTTTTAGGTCGTGAAACTACTTATATGGTCGTCTCGCTAATAACATTCAAACCTTCGTGACTCATCACTCGTCGCTTCTCGTTTTCGTCGCTTCTCGTTTTCGCATTAACAAACCCTTACCAAAGGGTAAGTTAACAATTTCAGATTCAGTCGCTACCCACCACACCCACACATAACCACGGGTGTAGTAAATAAAGGGATTAGTCAGATCCTATGGTACCATAACCTAATACTGGTCGGCTTGATCATTGCTAATGAATGTCATTTGTTATGTAACCCAACCAACAAGTTTGTTCACTTTATTGAAATCATTATTAGTTTTGTATAAATCATCTTAATCGTTTTTGAAACCATCGTTATAACATCGAAAATCGTTTTGATATCATCGTTAAAACCTTGAAAACATTTAGCACATATGAGTCACCCCAAAACAATTGAAAGCAGTAAAATAGGGGAATAATGTACTCGCCTGAGAATGCTTAGAGATCTTGAACAACAACCAAGCAAAGCTAGAGGGAGCACGGAATCAATCGGCAGTCTAAAACCATATAAATAAACCGGACCTAAATCGGGAGATCGGATAGGATGAGGCTTGGTAAACCAAATGAGTATTGGAACTCATATGATATGGTTTAACAAGGCCTACATACTACATTGAGACTAACCTAAGTGATTTCGACCCATCGCGACCCATTAAGGTAGCTTACGCTACTTTAACGCGTCGTGCGCGCAAAGCGCGTTTGAGACGTCTAACTAGTCCTATGACAAGTGTTATATGCCTAAACATGTTACATAATCAGTTATGTGACGAAAGTTTAGGTTACATATGCTTAATTACCAATTATATATGAAAAGGGTATTCTGGTAATTTACCTAAGGCATATAAACTACCTATCATACAACTACTCAAACGATGTGACCATAGGGTATAACCTCGGAAGGTTATTCCCTATAAACTATGGTCACCTAATGTATTTGGTCGGATCCTAATGATCGACCAAACTGGGTCGGGTTCGAAGGTATAAGCGATTTATTAGATCGCTTACCCTTACGACCCTAGACAACGTGGTAATCAGTAGGCATAGTCCCAAGGGACTATGACCATCGTGATTACAATCACGTTGCGAAGTTCAAACGAACTTCGCATTGACCATAAGCTGGTCAATGCTGAAAGTCAAACAAAGTTTGACTTTCAGACTCGAAAAGCAATAAAAGAACGAAAGAATACTTACGAAGGGTCCCCGAATGCTAATTTCGATTCAAGAATCTCAGGTATGAAACAATGGTTTCAACTTAGAGTTTCTCAATCAAAATTCTAGTGATTTTTGAAGTTGGGGTGATGGGGTATTTATAGGAATACCCGAACCGTTAGGATCGTTTGTCGAATATCGTGCCTCAATCGCATCCGTACAAGTGTCGGAAAGTTATGGTGGCTCATTTGCCACTCACCATAGGGTTTTGACAAGTGTCTTGGCCTTTGGAGTGTTTGAAAGGCTGTTAATAGCTGTCAATACATCGAATCTGGTCCCGTAAGTGCAAAACTGATGTTTCTGTCCAGATAAGGCACTCGCGTAGCGCGACTGCATAGGCCCTTAGGGCTCGCGCTACGCCACTGCCCCCCTGTTTCAGAAATGTTTCAAAAATGGCAGAAATGGTCCCTGCAGCCCGTTTAAGCTATTTTTGATGCGTTTGAACCCCGTTAACCTCATTTCAAGGCTCTAAAACGAAGTTAAAGTATAGGTAACTCAAAACATGCTTAAAAATATCTCGGATGTCGGTTCGTTTGGTCGTACGAACGCGATGTTCGGTTAATTACGACGGAATGCGCATAAGCGCGAAAAACGATCCAAATGACGCGACGAATGGATTTTTCTTATGGCGAACACTAAAATATAATATAGTCATGCTTACATAAATTTTTGGATGTCCGGATGTATTCAGAACGTAAGTTATGCGCGAAAATGCAAACTTGTGCACTTTTTGACACTTTTAGTCCCTGAATGACCCAAAAGTTTATTTTAGCACACCGAACCCTTCAAAACTTATTTCTAAGTTATGTAAAGGTTATTTAAGGTATGTTAAGCCTATGTCACTATTCTGGAGTGTTTGTTGCATTAAACTGGTTATATTTACGCATCGGTGCGCGTATAACCTTCCAGAAAGCGATTTAGAGTTTGGATTTGAACAAAAATTGATATGTGCAATATGATACACATATTTTACAAATCCCAAATATGAAATATAATATTTCATTGGTTCGGTATTTGTTTGATGGCCGTGGAGGCACAGGTGTTACAGTTCATTTCGTTTGTAAAGGTCATTTTGTGTGAAGAGGGTCATTCCGCATCAAGTTCATTTCGTGTGAATTGTGTTATTTCGCTTGAAAGTTGTTTTTGTGAAAACTTGTTACCGAAACATGGAAGAAGAATTTTATAACGCGTTTGCTACTGCCCCGAGTACTCCTGCTAGTATTACTCAGAGCATGAACATGGAAAATGAAACCGGAACTTTGCAAAAACCCCCGAAGCTAATGGGCATTGAGGAATATTATGGTTGGAAAGATAGATTTGAAAATTGGGTTCAAGCAAATCATTTGAGGTCTTGGGAATGTATTGAGAAAAAGTATGTTAAACCACGTACAGATGTGGGTGTTATTAAAACTATTTCTGAGTTGTCGGACAAAGAACGAGACATGTACAAAGCAGAAAAGATGATAATTAGTCTACTCCAGCAAGCGCTGAAAGAAGACATCTTCATATTACTTCAACATGATAATACTTCACGTTCAATTTGGGAAGCACTTTGAATTAAGTTTGAGGGAAGTGAGAAGATGATCAGGAGTAAGAAATCATTGTTAAAGAAAGAATTTGATTTGTTTACGAGTTTGCCAGGAGAAACTTCAAAGAAACTAATCGAAAGATATTGTCATTTAGTAAGATCAATGTCTCTTTTAGATATCAACAAAGATCGAGAAGAATGGGTTGATAAATTAGCTGATGCTTTACCTCAGAAAGAATGGGGTACATATCTGATGATCTTAAAGAATACTGGAGAATATGATAAGTTGACAATTTCTCAGTTTATTGAAAAGATTGAAGGACAGGATCTTGAACAACAGAAGATTGCTAGAATGAACAGTCCAAGTGGTCAACAAGACATTAAGATGTATTATAAAGGGAATGTTCAGGATATTGAAGCAAGTCCGAAGATTCAAACCGCTTTTAGTGCATAAAATTCATCTGAATCAATCAATCAAAGTTCAAAAAGCAACAGTGGTTTTTCTTCATACTCAAGTGTTAGTCCAAATGTTTCAACCTCAAGTCATAAGTTTCAAAGCTCAAACAGCAATAATGGTAATGTTTTACACTGCAACATTGCGTTGCATCTTCAGAATGGTCAAAATTTCTCTGAAGAGGTTGTTAAAGGTCATATGGCATTACTAGCTACAGTGTTAGAATCATATGAAGGTTTGGTTGCTGGTAGGATCGGAAATCCTATGCTGACAAAAGAGGATTACGATCAGATTGATGCTGAAGAGATGGAGCTTATGGATATTAAGTGGTGTTTAGCGAGTGTTTTCCGGAGAGCTGAGAAGTTTAAGATAATTACAAGAAGAGATGATTTAAGGGATGCTAATGTTTCTACTTTAGGTTTTGATAAATCTAAAGTTACTTGTATTCGATGCAGGGAAAAAGGACATTTCAAGAAGGAATGTACCAATCGAGAAGCAGGAGGAGCACAGAATCCGTTCGGAAATCATGACTATTATCGGAAAGCCATATATCAACAAGTTGCTCAACAACCGTATCAACAACAAGAACCACAAACTGCACATGCTAAGAAGGCGATCGAAGAATCAAAAAAGAAAGCTTATTATGGTATAATAGATCAAGGTGATGAAAAAGTGGCAGAAGGTTTTAGCTGGGACAAATACGTTCCACCTGATTCAAAATTAGGAGCATTCATTGCCCAAATATTCCAAGAACCAGATTTGATGAAAGAATGGATGAGTGTGTTTGATAACAGTGAGAAAAGCCAAGATGGAGAGTTTGTGTCTTCAGACGATAGTTCAGAAAAGACCCAAGTGTTTGATCAATCATCATCTGATAGCAGTGATGATGAAGAAGAAACACAAATAAACATTGGTAAAAATCTATTATCTCCTGAAAGTTTTCAATTTTATTTTGCAGATAGACTGGAGAAACTGAAGGAGAAGCAAGCAGCAAAAGAACAGAAAAAAGTGAAAAGCAAAAATGTTGATCAGGAAAATAATTCTGAACAAAATGAAGAAGTTAAAGAAGCTGAGCAGGTGGTTGAAGTTGAGAAAGTGATTGAAATTGAAAAGATAGTAGAAATTGAAAAGATTGTTGAGGTCATCAAACCGTGTCTAAAGTGTTTGGAACCTTGCAAACATTGTGAAGAAAAAGACGAGAAGTATAGTGAACTTGAAAAGTTGAAAGAAAAGTTATTGTTCGATGTCAATTATGTGAAAGAGTCATATGATGTTTTGAACAGAACGGTGAATAGTTTGCAAAAGACAAATTCTGAGAGAGAAGATGCTTTAACCATGATGAATGCAGTGATGATGTCAAAGCAAAAGGCTATCAATCACTATATTGAAGAATGTGCAAAGTTGAAGCAAGAGTTGGAGACTGAAAAAATAGAAAATGAAAGAATCAGACGATTATTGCAAAGTTTTTCAAGTTCTGATTATTTGATTGACAGAATTTATCCAACTGTTGCAGGTTTTGAAGCATTTCAAGATAAGGAGCCAGAAGAGAAGAATACTGGTAAGAAACAAAGTGCAAATTATAACAAGTGTCCGCCTCCGATCTGGGAAGGTTATTCTCCCAGAAAACCAAATGAGGAGCAAGTCAAAAAGGCTGTTAATATAAAGTTAAAGTCTGAAACAACTGATGATTTACCAGAAAACATTGACGTCACGTTCACATCGTCTGACACTGATCATGAGTCTGAGTTAATAAAGAAAGTGGTTGATCAGGTGTTGGATAAAGATAAGGAGTCAGAGTCAAAATCCGAATCCGAATCCGAGAGTTCGAGTTCATCAGTTGACAGTCCAAAGTCGTCGGTCAAAAGGGTTTACAATAAAGAATTCTTGTTATCAAAATCTAATTTGAATGACGAACCAATCAAAGTGGCATATACTTTGAATGATTCAGACAAATTATATTCTGATGAGGAATTTCCAATAAGAGGTGTTAAAACTGAAATGATCAACAAGGTTTTAAAACTAACAGAAATCAATATTTCTGAAATAAAAGATGTAAATCTTTCTGAAAAACGTAAAAAATACACCTCAAGAGTTCAACAAAGGTTAAACAAGAAAAAGGGTTACAGTTCTGGTTCTGGTTTTCAAAAGAAATCAAACCATAACAGTAATTTCAAAAAGAAAGGCTTAGGTTTTATTCCACCGAAAAATCATAAAAATGAAAAAACTTATAAACCTAAAACTGTTTTTGTTTCAGGGTCAAGTTCTGTGGAAGAAGAAAAGAGCTCATTCTGGAAGCAAACAAACAAAGAGTTCTTTGCAGAAAAACAAAAGTTTGAGAAGAATGGAGCTTATCAGAGAAAAGAGACAAGAACCTGTTATAGATGTCAAGAAGTTGGTCATATTGCCTGGAATTGTCCAAAGGCAACCAACACAAAACAGGAAGTTGTTTCTAAACTCAAAGAAAAGATTGTTGATAAAACCGAACCACCAACTGAAAAATTCAAAGTGTTTAAAAATTCAACATATGAAGTTGGTGAATGTTCGAAAAGGTTTTACAAAAGAAGGGTGAATCTTGATAACCAAACGTGGGTTGTTAAGAAATCTGGTGTGAAATCTGGCAATGAATCTGACTCGTCAAAGTCAGAGGAGCCACAAGTTGAGCTAAAAATAGAAACGTCACTACCGCCAATGGATGATGTTAATTTTCCACCATTGCGGGCTGAAAATTTTAAACAAAAAGTTGGTAAAGTGGAAATCTCGAATCAATTCTATTTTGAAAAGAAAGATTTTGATATCGAAAATGCTTTTAATAAAAAAGTGAAACATATTTTTGGGAAAATGGTCGATGGGAAGGTAAAAGGGGTGAAAGATTGTTATGAAGAAAAAAGAAATGTTGAAACCCCAAGTGAAACTGAAAAGGTCACATCCAAGTTTGGTCAGGCTTGGATGTCTGTTTTTCATATGTGAAAAGTATGACTTGCCGGAGCTTCCAAGTTGGTAATCGTGGAGCAGGAATCGGCATCTTTTTTGAGAAATTAACATCTGTGAAATTTCGATCTACAAGTGGTAGTATCATCCTTGAAATTTTTATATTTCATTTTACAAGTGATATGGTTGATGATAACCTTCAAGTGGTTGGAGAAGGGTTTTCACCTACAAGTGGTTAATCAAGGTCATTAAGTTGAACTTGTTTTAACTTTCATACAAATGGCTGAAAGAACAATGTGATGAGTTTATCCCCGTTTTTACAAGTGAAATCAACAAAACTAATTTTCTGGAAAAACCATTTGATTAAAACAAACTTAAGTGTTTTGAAATCATAATGGGAAAATAGTTTGTTGTCAGGGGGAGTTCTGATTGTTTATGCCAAGTGGATGGCGATTTGAAGCAATTCACAACAGTTGTTACTTTATTTGTATAGTTTGTTTTCAAATTTTTCTTTAAAATGGTTTTCAATTTTAGGGGGAGTAAGAAATTTTCAGAAAATCCAAAAAAAATTCAAAAATTTGAATATGCCAAAAACATGATAAAATCAAAAATGAGTTTTGTTGTGATAAAGAGGATATGATAGTACATCAGTGGACTATACTATTATAGCATGCTAAAGAATTGGAAAGATAAAATGTGATAAACGGTCTCACTGATGATGTGCCAGTAGGTTTTTACACGCTTAGTAGATTGTATTCGAGATATAAACCTAAAATATCAAACTTACTTAATTCGTGGGGAACATCTCTCGGATATATGGGTAACCCCTGAAATCTTGTTTGAAGGATCCCTCTTTCTGAGATACTAGGTGTCACACCCCGACCACGTAAAGCAACCAAACATGGCGGAAACGTCGGGGAGTGTTGTAACAGAATTATTGTTTCATAACCATGGCATAAATAAATTCTGTTTTATTGAATAAATGAACTCATTGTTTTAATACAATCAAATAAGTACAACTATGATCTTCCAAGTTTTAAAGTTGCTAAGGCACGAGTCCATCCTATATGTAGCATGTATCAACAATCATTGCAAAGCAGTACCTGAAACATGTGTAAAAATAGGTACGTCAGCATAAAATGCCTGTGAGATACATAGGTTTTGTGAAATAAGATTAATGACTTATGTTTAAGAAAATGTTTAGTCATGAACCTTGTAGTTTGCTTTGTTTTGTAAATCATTTGAAAAGCAATAAGATCAGATGATATGTATAAATAAGAGAATAATGTATGGTTAAATGAATAACCATTGTAAAATGAGTTTGTATAAGATAAGTTGCTTGTAAAACAATGTATTGTAAAAAGTATGTTATTTGTATAAAATGTTATATGTCTCAAACTGAAATGATTCAGATAACGATACAATATGTAATACCATACAAACACTTATATATAGGAAGTACCAGCGGCGTATCCACCATGCTTGTATCATATTACACACGCCTCGTTACTTAATCACTTACTCAAACCAAACCAACAATGTAAGATGTCTATGTTTAAACCAATTGCCAAATGTATTGAATAATATGTCAAAATGTTTATGTGTCCAATGTAAATCATGTAATGTGCAACCAATGTGATTTGTATAAATAAATGTAAGATTTAACAAATAACCTTATAGTAGCATATTAAAAGTATACTTTGGATTTGTAAGTAACATATTAAACTATGTTTTGGTTTCATAAATAACATATCAAAATATGCTTTAGATGTGATAAATAACATATTAAACTATGTTTTGGTTTTGTAAATAACATATCAAAATATGCTTTGGATGATTAACAAAATATATGTTGGTTTTGTACAATACCACACATGAGAGTATATCAAACTATACTTTAATAGTGTGATTTAAGAATTCATTCAGACCTAGTGCATCAAAATACACCTTTGAGACTATAGAAATACCACAAAGGCAATCCCTATTTGGATGGAGCAACAAATTGGTTTCAGACATTCCATGACAACAGGAATGGGGTGTCAAATCCTATAGCGCTATATCATACAAACAATCGGTCTGGTGAACATAAAATAAGTACAATTCAACATTTTTATTTTATGTTCTTTGAGAAATCAATGCTTAAATCATAGATAGTCATTCAATTTGTCAATAGATAAGTAATAACATGTATAATCAATTATACTTTTGGAAAACATGAAAGTAACAGATAGGTACACATGCTTCACCCCAAAACAGTTTGGAAAACAGTAAAATAGGGGAACTATGTACTCACTTGAGAGTGCTTAGGAGTCCTTGTATATCAACCAAACAATGCTAGAGATCACGGATATCAAACGGCACCTATTATAGGTAACTATGTTAATAAACCGGACCTAAATCGGAGGATTTAGATAGAATGAGGGTTCGTAAACCAAACGAGTATAGAGACTCGTGTCATATGGTTTAACAAAGCCTACATACTAAATGAAACCTAACCTAAGTGTTTTCGACCCATCGCGACCCATTAAGGTAGCTTATGCTACTTTAACGAGTTGTGCGCGCAAAAGCGCACTCGGACCGCCTAACTAGTCCTATGACAAGTGTTATATGCCTAAACATGTTACATAATCAGTTATGTGACAAACATTTAGGTTACATATGCTTAATTACCAATTATACATGAAAAGGGTATTCTGGTAATTTACCTAAGGCATATAAACTACCTATCATACAACTACTTAAACGTTGTGACCATAAGGTATAACCTCGAAAGGTTATTCCCTATATACTATGGTCACCTAATGTATTTGGTCGGATCCTAATGATCGACCAAACTGGGTCGGGTTCGAAGGTATAAGCGATTTATTAGATCGCTTACCCTACGACCCTAGACAACGTGGTAATCAGTAGGCATAGTCCCAAGGGACTATAACCATCGTGATTACAATCACGTTGCGAAGTTCAAACGAACTTCGCATTGACCATAAGCTGGTCAATGCTGAAAGTCAAACAAAGTTTGACTTTCGGACTCGAAAAGCAATAAAATAAAGAAAAGAACGAAAGAATACTTACGAAGGGTCCCCGAATGCTAATCTCGATCCAAGAATCTCAGGTATGAAACAATGGTTTCAACTTAGAGTTTCTAAGATCAAAATTCTAGTGATTTTTAAAGCAATGGGGGTGGGGTATTTATAGTTTTTGGGTAACCGTTAAGATCATTTCATGGAAACCGTGCTCGAATCCTATCCGTACATGTGTTGCAAAGTTGTGGTGGCTCAAATTGGTCCTTATCAGCTGACTAGACAAGTGTGAGTGTGTGGTGGAGGATTAAACAGCTGCAAACTATTGTTAAATGCAGTTAACCTGGTCCAGAAGCCGGACGCGGCCCGCGTGGGGATGTACAGAAACTGAGGCGGGCCGCCTGGCCTGCACAGATCAGAAAAAGTTTCAGAAATGACAGTTTCAGTCCCTGCACGTGTTTAAGGCCATTTCCGACACTTCTAAGGCCCGTAAAGCCAACTTTAAGGCCCTAAAATGATGCCTAAACATTGTGGACTTGAAAAATGCTCAAAAATATGCCGGGTGTTGGTTCGTTTGGTCGTACGAACGCGATGTTCGCTTAATTACGACAGAATGCGCATAAGTGCGAAAAACGATCCAAATGACGCAACGATTGGCTTTTTGGCAAGCCAAACACTAAAGCATAATATAGTCATGCTTACATAAATTTTTGGATGTCCGGATGTATTCAGAACGTAAGTTATGCGCGAAAATGCAAACTTGTGCACTTTTTGACACTTTTAGTCCCTGAATGACCCAAAAGTTTATTTTAGCACACCGAACCCCTCAAAGCCTATTTCTAAGCTATATAAAGGATATTTAAGGTGTGTTTAACTTATGGTCATGTTCCGGAATGTCTGTTACAGTTCAAATTGACATACTTTCGCAGTTTGTCAAGTTTAGTCCCTGTAAGCGAATTAACTTGTTTTTGCCATACCAAAGCCTTCAAAACTTATTTCTAAGTTATGTAAAGGTTATTTAAGGTATGTTAAGCCTATTTCACTATTCCGGAGTGTTCGTTGGATTAAACTGGTTATATTTACGCATCAGAGCGCGTATAACCTTCCAGAAAGCGATTTAAAGCTTAAAATCGAACAAGAGTTGATATGTGCAAACGATACACATATTTTTATAAATCCCAAGTATGAAATACAATATTTCATTGGTTTGGCATTTGTTTGATGGTTGAAGTGACACAGGTGTCACAGTCTCCCCTACTTTAGAAAATTTCGTCCCGAAATTTAATTCTAGAGGAAACTTGTGAAGACAGCTGTGACGATTTCGCCTTCTAATAGATCCATTGAACCCTTAAGTAATACTCTGGGTCATGTTAGGACTCTTAGCGAATTTGTTAAACCTCCAAGTGAATTCCTTGTAGTAATAGAACATGGAATTTTTGAACTACGGACAGAAGAACGTTTCTTATGAAGACTTATCATAGGAAACTTGTGTGTGCTTGAAATAAGAATTGGGAAGTGTGAGAATAAATGACATCGGTCAAAGTTTGAGACTTCTCCCGTATCATTATTCTCGTCACTTTAGGTCTTAACACATGACAAAACTTCTTGTGGTTTCTGTGCACTGACTTCCATAATTATGTAGGCCTCCATAATTACGTAATCCCTTGCACAGTCCGCACAGTTCATTTCATAATGTGTAGTGGAAAAATCAACTGAATAAACATGAAGCGACTTGACTAGATCACCAAAGGATCTTTTTAACTAAATCAACGAACGATCTTTTTAACTAGATCAACATATGATCTTCTTAACTAGACCGTCGTACGATCTCCTTAAATAGACCACTTAAGGGATCTTTTCAATTATATCATCACATGATATTTCTAATCAGATTTTCAAAATCAATCTGTTTAACTAGACCACCCAAGGGTCCAATTATAGAATAGTACTTTAAAACCCAAGGGACTTGACTACAACGTAGAAGTCCATTAAGGATTTAAGATAGTAACTTTGGATATCCTATTATAAATCCCTCATATGAGATATGAAAGATTTTACGAGGATTTGGATGGATCACATACAACCACAAAACATGTAAGAAAACACATAAGCACAAAATTAGTTAACTTGATTCTTTAATTCGTTATCTTTGAGCATGGATAATTAAAGCACATCAGGAATCCAATCCATGGATTTCATTTGGCACTTTAAGCATTTTCAAGGATCCATCTATAAAGATAGAAGGATTTTCAATAAGAGTTTGACTTTGTTTCTTAAAAGAAACGAGTGTTTAAGGTTCTTAGGGAGATCACAAGTGATCATAAAATGACAGAACCATAAGAATAGTTTGTCTTTGGGTTGACATCATAAGATTGTATCCAACGTTCACACAATCGTATCAGTTTTGCAAAAATAAAAACGACGAATTTTTATTTATATAACAACTGACTTGTCTTTAAACATCATAAGATAACAACCAAGGAAATAACAAAACACTAATTGTTCGCTGCTGCATCATTGTTCATGTTTGCCTCATTGATGTTAAACACTCGTCCACGCACTGGAGGTATGTTAACAAGTCTTGGGCAATTGTTCCTGTAGTGGGTAAGGTCACCACAGTTATAACATGACCCTGGAGGGAACCGTGCTTGAACAGCAGCAGGATTTGCAGCAGCTTGATTTGCATAACGACAAACATTGATTAAATGTCCCAACCGCCCACAGTGGGTACATTTATGACACTGCTCTTGCTCCAAATGATGACGGTTGCACTTGTTGCACAAAGGTGCAGTACCAACATAGTTTTGCCTTTTGCGAGGTTGTGCTGGTTGGTTTGGTGCAACCTGTTTGTCTTGAGCAGTTACAGCGCAGTTCTGAGAGGCTTTGCACTTCTTCTTCTTGGACACCTCAGCATTTTCTTACTTTGGCTCAGCTGGAGCAGTCTTGTCGGATGGTCTTGGGTCGCCTTTTCGAAAAATCTTTTTCTTTCTGATGTGGGATTCAGTTAGAGTAGCAGACAATTCAATGGCTTGTCTGACAGTAGTAGGGTTGCTGCCAGTAACAATATCCTGAACTAGGTCAGGAAGACCATCAGTATATTTCTCGATTGCCTTATCCACAGGAGTAACCATAGCAGGACACAACAGGCTCAATTCTTCAAAACGGTCAGTATAGGCTCGATGTTCACCACTGTCTTGCTTCAAATCATCAAACTCCCTCTCCAAAGCTCGCAGTTCATGACGAGGGCAAAATTCCTTCATCATAAGAGCCCTAAGCTCAGCCCAAGTCTGTGCTAATGCAACCTCAGCACCGCGGTCTCTCATAACCCCGTTCCACCATGTGAGAGCCCTCTTCTGAAACACACTTGAAGAAAACTCGACCTTGCGATTTTCAGGACACTGAACATGACGGAAGGTATTCTCAATGCTCTCGAACCACTGAAGAAGCCCAGTTGCTCCCTCAGAACCACTAAACTTGAGCGGTTTAGCCGAGTTGAAACTCTTGAAATTGCATGGAGCATTGTTGTTGTTGATGGCTTGCATCATTTGAGCATAAAGATTTGGGAAGGCAGCAGCCATTTGCTACGCAATGATTTCCGCCAGTTCGGCATTCGCCATCTGATTTTCATGTCGAGGAGGCATTCTAAAAGAGGAAACATGAAAGGAAACGAGTGAGAGAATTAGACGAAAAGAATGAGATGAAACAAATCTGATGAAAGAAAGGATAGTGGTCATTTGTTCGCATTACAAAGCAAACAAACTACACACAGTGACTAATCAAAGTAAATGGGTCAAAAATAATGTATCGCGAAGACATGCTCGCCTATAAGTGAACACTCATCCCAAGAATTCCCAGGTAAGCACAACTGGTCTCGTGTCTTATGAGATATATACGAAGTGCTTGCCTAGACAGAAAACCCAGAATACAGGCATTCACCCTTCCAGTTTGCACGTGTTCACATTATTTAAAACCCAAAACCTTGACGAGATTTTGAAAACTCAAAGGGGGTTCAAAACCATATAACAGAAGGTTCAAAACCTAGAAATCAATCATCCTAGAACAGATGATTAGTTTTCAAAGCGGGATAGAAATTTATGTTCTTATTGTGGTTGTCACCTAAGAATAAGTGACGGTATTGTTTTAAAACTAAACACAAGAAAACTTGTGTTAGGTTCCTAGGAAGGTTATAGTCTAGGTCAAAGCATTACTAATAACCTAATTCCCTATAACCATTGGCTCTGATACCAACTTTTCTGTCACACCCCGACCACGTAAAGCAACCAAACATGGCGGAAACGTCGGGGAGTGTTGTAACAGAATTATTGTTTCATAACCATGGCATAAATAAATTCTGTTTTATTGAATAAATGAACTCATTGTTTTAATACAATCAAATAGGTACAACTATGATCTTCCAAGTTTTAAAGTTGCTAAGGCACGAGTCCATCCTATATGTAGCATGTATCAACAATCATTGCAAAGCAGTACCTGAAACATGTGTAAAAATAGGTACGTCAGCATAAAAATGCCTGTGAGATACATAGGTTTTGTGAAATAAGATTCATGACTTATGTTTAAGAAAATGTTTAGTCATGAACCTTGTAGTTTGCTTTGTTTTGTAAATCATTTAAAAAGCAATAAGATCAGATGATATGTATAAATAAGAGAATAATGTATGGTTAAATGAATAACCATTGTAAAATGAGTTTGTATAAGATAAGTTGCTTGTAAAACAATGTATTGTAAAAAGTATGTTATTTGTATAAAATGTTATATGTCTCAAACTGAAATGATTCAGATAACGATACAATATGTAATACCATACAAACACTTATATATAGGAAGTACCAGCGGCGTATCCACCATGCTTGTATCATATTACACACGCCTCGTTACTTAATCACTTACTCAAACCAAACCAACAATGTAAGATGTCTATGTTTAAACCAATTGCCAAATGTATTGAATAATATGTCAAAATGTTTATGTGTCCAATGTAAATCATGTAATGTGCAACCAATGTGATTTGTATAAATAAATGTAAGATTTAACAAATAACCTTATAGTAGCATATTAAAAGTATACTTTGGATTTGTAAGTAACATATTAAACTATGTTTTGGTTTCATAAATAACATATCAAAATATGCTTTAGATGTGATAAATAACATATTAAACTATGTTTTGGTTTTGTAAATAACATATCAAAATATGCTTTGGATGATTAACAAAATATATGTTGGTTTTGTACAATACCACACATGAGAGTATATCAAACTATACTTTAATAGTGTGATTTAAGAATTCATTCAGACCTAGTGCATCAAAATACACCTTTGAGACTATAGAAATACCACAAAGGCAATCCCTATTTGGATGGAGCAACAAATTGGTTTCAGACATTCCATGACAACAGGAATGGGGTGTCAAATCCTATAGCGCTATATCATACAAACAATCGGTCTGGTGAACATAAAATAAGTACAATTCAACATTTTTATTTTATGTTCTTTGAGAAATCAATGCTTAAATCATAGATAGTCATTCAATTTGTCAATAGATAAGTAATAACATGTATAATCAATTATACTTTTGGAAAACATGAAAGTAACAGATAGGTACACATGCTTCACCCCAAAACAGTTTGGAAAACAGTAAAATAGGGGAACTATGTACTCACTTGAGAGTGCTTAGGAGTCCTTGTATATCAACCAAACAATGCTAGAGATCACGGATATCAAACGGCACCTATTATAGGTAACTATGTTAATAAACCGGACCTAAATCGGAGGATTTAGATAGAATGAGGGTTCGTAAACCAAACGAGTATAGAGACTCGTGTCATATGGTTTAACAAAGCCTACATACTAAATGAAACCTAACCTAAGTGTTTTCGACCCATCGCGACCCATTAAGGTAGCTTATGCTACTTTAACGCGTTGTGCGCGCAAAAGCGCACTCGGACCGCCTAACTAGTCCTATGACAAGTGTTATATGCCTAAACATGTTACATAATCAGTTATGTGACAAACATTTAGGTTACATATGCTTAATTACCAATTATACATGAAAAGGGTATTCTGGTAATTTACCTAAGGCATATAAACTACCTATCATACAACTACTTAAACGTTGTGACCATAAGGTATAACCTCAAAAGGTTATTCCCTATATACTATGGTCACCTAATGTATTTGGTCGGATCCTAATGATCGACCAAAATGGGTCGGGTTCGAAGGTATAAGCGATTTATTAGATCGCTTACCCTACGACCCTAGACAACGTGGTAATCAGTAGGCATAGTCCCAAGGGACTATAACCATCGTGATTACAATCACGTTGCGAAGTTCAAATGAACATCGCATTGACCATAAGCTGGTCAATGCTGAAAGTCAAACAAAGTTTGACTTTCGGACTCGAAAAGCAATAAAATAAAGAAAAGAACGAAAGAATACTTACGAAGGGTCCCCGAATGCTAATCTCGATCCAAGAATCTCAGGTATGAAACAATGGTTTCAACTTAGAGTTTCTAAGATCAAAATTCTAGTGATTTTTAAAGCAATGGGGGTGGGGTATTTATAGTTTTCGGGTAACCGTTAAGATCATTTCATGGAAACCGTGCTCGAATCCTATCCGTACATGTGTTGCAAAGTTGTGGTGGCTCAAATTGGTCCTTATCAGCTGACTAGACAAGTGTGAGTGTGTGGTGGAGGATTAAACAGCTGCAAACTGCTGTTAAATGCAGTTAACCTAGTCCAGAAGGCGGACGCGGCCCGCGTGGGGATGTACAGAAACTGAGGAGGGCCGCCTGGCCTGCACAGATCAGAAAAAGTTTCAGAAATGACAGTTTCAGTCCCTGCACGTGTTTAAGGCCATTTCCGACACTTCTAAGGCCCGTAAAGCCAACTTTAAGGCCCTAAAATGATGCCTAAACATTGTGGACTTGAAACATGCTCAAAAATATGCCGGGTGTTGGTTCGTTTGGTCGTACGAACGCGATGTTCGCTTAATTACGACGGAATGCGCATAAGTGCGAAAAACGATCCAAATGACGCAACGAATGGATTTTTGGCAAGCCAAACACTAAAGCATAATATAGTCATGCTTACATAAATTTTTGGATGTCCGTATGTATTCAGAACGTAAGTTATGCGCTAAAATGCAAACTTGTGCACTTTTTGACACTTTTAGTCCCTGAATGACCCAAAAGTTTATTTTAGCACACCGAACCCCTCAAAGCCTATTTCTAAGCTATATAAAGGATATTTAAGGTGTGTTTAACTTATGGTCATGTTCCGGAATGTCTGTTACAGTTCAAATTGACATACTTTCGCAGTTTGTCAAGTTTAGTCCCTGTAAGCGAATTAACTTGTTTTTGCCATACCAAAGCCTTCAAAACTTATTTCTAAGTTATGTAAAGGTTATTTAAGGTATGTTAAGCCTATTTCACTATTCCGGAGTGTTCGTTGGATTAAACTGGTTATATTTACGCATCAGAGCGCGTATAACCTTCCAGAAAGCGATTTAAAGCTTAAAATCGAACAAGAATTGATATGTGCAAACGATACACATATTTTTATAAATCCCAAGTATGAAATACAATATTTCATTGGTTTGGCATTTGTTTGATGGTTGAAGTGACACAGGTGTCACACTAGGTCTTTATGCTTAGTGATATCTGGGGTATTATCCCGGGACTTCTGATTTTGCGGAAGCAATGGCCTAGTCCCCGTATAATACTTTTCGCTTGCTTGAAATAAAAGCATCTCCCTCAGCGTAAAAAATGATGAAACATTGCAAAATGCTAATCATGTGCTGTTGAAGAAAAGATTCTCTAAAGGGAACACACCTAAAGTCGAAGCCATCATCTCTCTGATTTTGCGAAAGCAATAGCCTGAGCTCTCATGGCCCTCGCATTTAACCCTCTACAGATATCATCTAGGTATACTCACCTGTAAGACTGAATATTGGGATCTGGATACGAGAGTATATTCTGAGGTGGGACACGCAAATAAGTTTAAGTCTCTAAAACATTAATCTCGTATCTCGAAACAGTTGAACTTTGTGTGAAAATTTAAGTGGATCAGTATACTGACAATCTAAGTGAATCGTTTAGAAATTAAAGTGTTTAAAGCTCAACGGTGCTAGTGATTGGTCTTATAAACTGATATGATCCTCTTACACAAACTCACAAAAATATTGTTTGTAAATATTTCTTTACTGCATTTCGTTTATATCATAATCTAAAAAGATTTTTAGTGTGTTTTAGCTTAAATTTTTGAAAATTCAAAAAGATTTTAGACAACTGATGATTGGAGAGCTGATTTTCAAAATTCTAAGTGCTATTCATGATGAACAGGTTTGGGAAAATGTGTTTAAAAAGATTTTCTTAAAAGTGGTCATTCGTGTTTTGTTAAATGTTAAATCATTTTAGATGATATGTTCAAATGATGGTGTGTATTTGTTTCTTCTTGTGGTAAGCAGAGTTTAAATTTGTCAAATTTTAAATTTGTGAAATTTATTTCTGGGTAGAGTTTTGTGCAGATCCTCGTGTCTAATCCTGAGATGACTAAGAGCCAGGGATCGATTCTAGAACGTGAGCTATTTCAGACTGCGATCCCAGCTTATCGAAAGGGGGAGTCTGAATACATCAAGAGGGAGTCTGAGGATGATGCTGAACTTAAGGAATCAAGAGACCTGATCAAGAGAGGATAAAGTCAGGTTGCGATTCTGCTAGGGAAAGTGAAAGAAAGAGAAAAGAGAAAAGATTGAAGATGCTTTACACTGTTAGATACTTTGGAAGAGCACGAGAAGACTGATAAAGATTGAAGACATTGAAGATGTGTACTGAAGACTTGTCGACATCCAAGGGGGAGTCTGTTGGTGCATATGTCTGTCGACTTCGTCTTGTATTGAGTCTTGTACTAGATTAGAAAGATCAGGGCACGAAATACGGGAAATATGTGTTTGTGACTATTTCGCACGAAATAGAACAAGGGTATTTCGTACGAAATAGACACTATCCATTTCGTACGAAATGAGTCTTGCCTATTTCGTACGAAATCAGTTGCCTATATATTCTAGGTTGTGCCATTTCGTTTGGAACTGTCCGATTCTAGAGCCGAAGTGCTGCTGAAGTGTCTACTCGCTGTAAAAAGTTGTTATTTCAATCAAAAAGACAATTAGAATGTATTTCAAGTTGTTTCTAAGTCAATACGTTAGTTTCCGCCTCTCGTATTGATAAGAACTCTTCTGAACGACTCGTTTTGGTCGTGAAAACGATCCTACATTATAATACCGTATCCCAAGCCCGTATAGGGAAAATAAGTTAAAAGTATTTACCTGAGCAAAATATAATTTAATCTCAGCCGTATAACAATCAGCAAGTGCAAATATCTTTTACTCGGCTCCTAAATCCGGAACGAAGGTTTTAATAACCTATTAGATTCCTAACGGGTCTTACTTAAGTTTAAACTTAGACCGGTTAGTTTTAATGAAGGGTTTACGGTTCAAAACGCAAGATTAAGCGAAGACCGGATTAGAATGTGATTTATACCCGACAAGTATGAAGACATGTATAATATTGGTAAACTAAACACATTCCGGATTTTGAAGTAAAAATGATAAGGTTTGACCCGTTTCGGTCAATTTATGCAAACTAGTTACATTAACCGCACCGAACGCGAATAATGCATAACGGGTAACCAAATGAGTCATGTACAGGTTTCACAAGTTAATATGCCTAAATATGTTGTGATATCATTAGGATACCTTCAATTATGCCCAAAACGAATTTAAAACCAAATTAAGCCCCGAAAGGGTATTTTGGTCATTTCACATAAGCTTTAAAGGTTAAATTTGGAAATCTGAGTTCACAAATTTTACATACTGATTAAGTATTAAAAATTATTCATAACATTAGTAGGTAACAAGCCTTAGGTGCCAAATATGGTTTTAAACCATACTATGAGCCTAAATCGCATAAAAGTCGGTATTTGACGATATTCGGGTTAATTAAGGAAATCTGAGATTTTGATCAGTCTCTACTGTTTAAAATAATTTATTTGATGTACAAAATCAGTAGAAAAAGATTTGATATGTAAAGGATGTGTAAAACTCATTTTATTAGCCAAAAGGGCATAACCGTCAATTACCGAGTCAATGCAAGAACCCTATGTTATGATTAGTTTAAAATTTAATAAAAATTTTCAAAAATCCCAAAATATTATATTACATCAGTGGGTAGAAGGTTTGGTGTCAAAATTTGGGTTTAAATAGGTTTTACGCCGAAAATGTCGTTTAATTAATAAAAAAAAACTTCAATTTACGATATCGAGCATAACTCCTAATTTAGACCACAAACTGATGTCAAATTTTTAGGACATGATTATAAATCAGTAATAAAGGTTTTTGTCCTCTCACATTTTCAAAATCTCGTTTTTATATCAAAAGGGCATAATGTTCAACTTTTAAGCAATTAACGGAAACATGCAATGATTCGGATTACAAAGGAACCATATTGTATAATCTCAGAGGGTTATACTAACATGTAATATGGTCCTAATGGAACCCTAAGGCATATCTAAACTAAGCTAAATCGAGTCAGAACTGAAAGTCAAAGAAAAAGTCTACTTTTGTGACTTTCGGTTGCGAACCGAGCCTAAACTCAGAATTGTCGGGTTGAACATGCCTAAACATGTTCTTATATTATTTACCAAGTTATTTTTAGTGTTAAAACATGTTCCATAACCTTTGCATTATCAGTTATGAATTAATTTGTAAAAGCTGATTCTGTTGACTTTTTATTAATAACTTTGACCTGACAAAAGACTAAGATAATGTGATAATTAGGAGGTGCCCTTTTAAGGGTTTATTACCTACAAAATTATCAACTCATAGCAACATTCAATTCGAATAATGGCTGGACCATTTGTGATTAAACACAAAGTCAAAGCGTAATTACGCTAACTTTGACTTTCGGTCATTAGACTAATGAAAACTTAATTACAAAGGCTAAGCACACTTACAAGAGTCCT
Organism: Helianthus tuberosus; assembly: GCA_030545235.1. Lineage (NCBI taxonomy): Eukaryota > Viridiplantae > Streptophyta > Magnoliopsida > Asterales > Asteraceae > Helianthus > Helianthus tuberosus. The sequence continues at coordinate 121,141,368 of CM060451.1, read as the reverse complement.
TAGCACGAAGATTAAAAATGACTATGAGTTAAATTATAGACTAATTTATTTTACGGATTCCTTTCCTATCCTATTTATTCTAATTTTTGTCTATGGATAAAATTAGAATCGTTTTTTATCGAGCCGTACGAGGAGAAAACTTCTTATACGGTTCTAGGGGGGGTTCTTTTTTATCTACATCTATCCCGATGAGCCGTCTATCGAATCGTTGCAATTGATGTTCGATCGCGAAGAGAAGGAAGAGATCTTCGGAAAGTGGGTTTTTATGATCCTATCAAGAATCAAACTTAATTCGAATAATGGCTGGACCGTTTGTGATTAAACACAAAGTCAAAGCGTAATTACGCTAACTTTGACTTTCGGTCATTAGACTAATGAAAACTTAATTACAGAGGCTAAGCACACTTACAAGAGTCCTTAGCACGAAGATTAAGACTAAGAGAGCTTCCTTCCAAGGTAGGATGCTCCAGAGAATGATTTCAAAAGCTCCAAAGCTTGAGAGAAAGCTTGAGAGTATGAATTTTGAACTTGTGAGTGAAAATGGCTGCCAATATTCACCTATTTATACTAATTGGGGTTGCTACCAGATCATTACAAGTGTTAGGGCTTCTCCTTGATCAGTACATGTGTCCAAAATGGTTTTTAAAACCATCAAACACACCATAGAATCGAATTACAGCTGGTATGTGTGAAGAGAATGGCAGGACCTGCACCTGTGCATGGATTTTGCCCAGATCATAATGTGGCGTTGCACCACGGCCAGAGGGGATCCCTTTGGCGCGACGCCACCACCTAGGTTACCAGCAAAACAAGTTTCCAACTTGACACTTTCACCCCTGAACCTTTAAAACGTAATATCTTTCATTTTAGGCATATTTAACCCATAAAACTTATATTTTTTGGATCCATGAGATATAACCAAACACCGTTAGGTCCGGTTTCGTTAAACAATAACCGAAAACACAAGTCTTGCCTCGTTGACGCTTTTAACCCCTTAATTACGAAAGTTAACATATTTATCTCAAACGATATCGAAACCTTGTGAAATTTTTATCACTTATTCTTGGGAGCATAATTAATCGTTACAAGGCTCCGGGTTTGTTAAAAGGTCACTCAGAGGTATAACTTAAACATGTTGACACATTTAACCCTCGCGTCTTGTAAACTTTCACTTTCTTCCACAAACGGTTTCATACGATTCATGATTTATTCGTTTAAGGGTATAAACATCGTGTAGAGTCGTTGAAAGGAAAAAATTTCAATTATTGACACTTTGGATTCTTTTACACACATACTTTCTTCGTTTGTCAACTTTAGTCCCTCGTAATCAATTCAGTACACATTTAAAGTTCATGACACGTGTCTTGATTTTATTGGACTTGGTTTTGTGAGGTGTTACACCATGGGATCACGCTCCTCCTATAAACCGCTACTCTCAGACGATGACATAAGTACCTGTAACATAAAACCATAACATATGTACATATATTAATTATTATTACTTAGTATATACAGGTAAAGGTAGGCATCACATCACATGTATTCACGTTGTTCCTGCGTCGGTCTTTTCTAACTTGGCAAGTCTACCCCATGTAGACTATACTACTAACTAATGTCCTTTCTTGTTTTTCTTTCTTTCCGTTGAAAAATGTTTGTTCCATGTGTAACAAGCCTCAATAAAACCGACACCCTCATTGTAAGTCCCGTAAACCGGATCTTTCAATGATATCAAATCTAATCCTGTAAGAGTGCGGAAACCAATCACAAGATGATTCAAGATAAACACGAAAAATATAAAAAACGAGAAACAATACCGAATCACTTTCAACACTTGCACACGATTCTATTACTTGAAAAGCAAAACCGTCTAGTACAAGTGCTCACAACCAAATCGCCTCTCTCTCTAGCTCTCTAGAAGTTGTAACAATGAAGTACCAACCCTAAAACAAGTTAGAAACTTGTTTATATACATAGACAAGCCCACTTCCCTACATGGGCTCCACTTGGGCTGCTTGGTCCACATGGCCTAAAGCTTGGCCCAAGTGACCTATAAAGGTCCACAACCTAATATAAACTAACCCGGTAAGGCACAGTTCGTAACCATCGCTCGTTGTATTAATTTGATGCGTCAGTCTCACACTTTAGGGCCTGACAATCTCCCCCTAGACTGATGCCATCAAATTGTCTTCATAGCATGAATTCAACAACGTCTTCAATGAAGTCCATGGTTGTCGCAATGCTGCAGATGTTGTGGAAGTTCTTTACTTCTGAACTCTCAGCACAGGGTCACTTTCTTCAGCTCTTGTGGTTAGCTTCATATCAGGATCACGATCAGCTTTGCTTGAAAATCTTTGTCAAAAAGAATGTGAGAGGAGGATTCTCAACAGCTCTTTTCTTCTTCAGTCTTTTTCTTTCAAGCAGGTTCATGGTACTTCTTCAAATGCACTTTCATTGTCAGACGGCGTTTCGTATCCGGTTCTTCTGACTCAGGTAGATCTTGTTGTAGTGCTGTTTCAGGCTTCTTCAGCAACTAACAGCATCTCAGTCTTCATCAACCCCTGTTCTTGATTGAAATCAAGTTCTGCACATGCTCACAAACTCATAAGCAAACATTTCTTATGCAACAGGGAGAGTACCATATGAACACCAGGTACATCCAAGTACTTGTACTCGGATTTCACAATTTAAATTCTTTCAACTTTTGATGATCAGTCAAATCTTCAAGAACGGTTACATTTTTTTATTTTAAGAAAAACAATTAAACACTCTATTTTTGGTTTTTTTTTTTTTTTTTTGGTTTTATAGAAAAGCAAGACACTATTTTTGTATTTTTGAATTTTTCCAAGTTTTTAATTTTTTAATATTAAGAACTAGAAACAAATAAAACTCAAAATATAAACAACTACCATAATATACAATTACAATTGCAATGGGATCAAAATTCGTTCTCAGGCAGACTAAGGAACACTTTTTAGTACGAGCCTAATCAAACTGGTCTATGCGATTGCCAATATATTTGTCCACTTAAACTTTAACGCTCAACTTTCAATTTTTCAACTTCGTGATATGCTTAAGGTAGTATTATACTATTATACCCGTGTGTCCCATTCCAAGGCATACCCCCGCGATCAAGGTAAGCACAACGATTCATCGTAACAGGTGAGTATACTGATGTCATCCTTTTTTATTTACAACGTTAGACCACTGGTGACAGGTCAGTACTTTCGTACAGCAGAGCGACCAATGATTTTGTCCAACGAGGGCGAGGCAAATACCATTTTGGTATGAATTTGGCTCTTTGAGCATTGGGAATTTTCTCATTTTGAGATTTTATTCCTTAAGGTTTTTGTCCTCTTTGGGATCTTTTAAGATATCTTGACTGTGTCTAGGTCTGCATATAATCTAGATGCAACAGAAGGACAGCCAAGATATCCCCGGATGATTCAACAATATAAAGACCCAAAACCTCAGATGTTGGCTATCTATCAACGCAAGATTTAAGACCATAAAATCATACGTCGTTGGTATGTTACCCACATGGTACATAGTTCGTTATGTTTATATCACTTAGTATATTTTATCATTTTGAGCGTCAAGCCTATCGACATATCGCAGTAGATCCTAGTCTTTTCAGCTATGGCACCTTACATGTGTTAGTCAAACCCTTTAACACAAACATTTATTTCACTTCCCATATCATGCAATTTTTCTTTTTGGCTTTTTTCATTTTTCTAATGTTTTTGTATTTTTCTCATTTTCTCCTCCTAAAACAATGCATATATATATATATACAGCAAACTCTTTTTATATTTTTCTTTTTCTGAGTTTTTTCCTCCTAAACTCTATATCTATCTATATGTTCCTCTCCCCCCCTAAATTTGTGCATAAATCTTGTATTTTTGCGCAAATTTACCATTTACTAGAGAAAGGACAAATTATATACAAAGTAATGAACTAAGAAAGAGAAAAAATATTTTTGCTTAACCGTTCCGTCATTAGATTGAAGACTAATCAAATTCAAATCAAAGTACTGAATTTAAACGGTACCTTTTGCTGATCATTATCTTACTTCTGTTATCTCCTCCAAAGGAAACATATCATCTGTAAAAAAAAAATTGAACTTTTTGCAACAGTGAAATGTTACCCGTTTTTTATCTCTGGAACAACCGCTATCAACATTCCAGAGATTGTCAACAGCTCATCCTTAGTTGTTCCTGAAAATTAAGGAGATTAGTAAGACATGGGTACCCAGGCCATCGTGGTCCTGGGATTTCCTGAAGCATCAAAATAAGACACTTCTTTTAAACATAGGTCCCCTTTGGTTTCAAGGATTGGAAACATTGCTGCTTTGGATTTGGGTTTCCAAATCTGTTTCGGTTTAACAAACGTGTTCGTTGCCTTCAGTTGAGAAACTTTAGCTGATTCAGTTTTAGAAAGACGTTTTTGTTCTTGAACAGCCTTGCGTTTGTTTTTAGCAGTGTTCCAATCCCCATCAGAAGGTTTAACCTTGGGATTCACATTCTTCATTGCCTTAGGTGATGAAACCTTCATTGGCTTAGAATGGTAGTTATCCTTAGGTGTAACCCTCTGATTTTGAGCATAATACGGTTCATGGGGATGATTTGTGCAGTTCCGAGCAATATGACCAGCAATGCCGCAATTGAAGCATGTTTGTCTCTTCACGTAGAAGGCATTCTGATCATCTTGTGTAGCTCTTGCAGGTCCTGAAGGATGAACTGGTCCTTTTTGTGCTTGTTTTCCGTGCACATTTCTTGCAAACAAGGATGAATTTGGATGTCTGTACTTGTCGTTTGCTGGGGCCTTCTGTGGTGGAGATTTCTTTTGATTCTTCTTGTTTTGTTTAGACTGCAAGTCTTGTTCAGAAATCTCACCAGTCTTTCCGAAAGCTTTGTTAGCACAGTCAAATGCATATTTCTCACATTTGCCATTACTGACTGGCTTAACAAAAGCATTTTTCACGTCACGGGTCTTTTGAGGACTATTGCTGCCCGTTGAGGACTGTGGAGAGCCTGCTTGTCTTTGATGTTTAGGCTTCTTCTTTCCGCGTCCTTTACTTGCTTGCTTCGGCTCTTGTTGCTTGATCTGAACCTTTTCATCACTAACAGAAGGTTCAGATTGTTCAGCTTGCGCACTTGGAGCCTTGTTCACGTCAGTCTTCTCTTCATCCTTCATGTCATCAGCTTTGACAGAATTGGAGAGTTCGGGTTTATCGGATGAAATACCAGAAACTTTAGCAGAAATTTCAGCTGAAACATTTGACGAATTTTCAGCATAAGACGGTTCTGCACATGACACCTTTGAGCTGAATCCACTAGAATCAACTGATTCCAATTTCTCCGAATCAGCTGCTTCAGATGATTCACATTTAGAATCAGATGGTTCAGCTGGCTCATTCGTTTCGTTTGCCAATTCAGTCTCTGTTACACTAGTATCAACGTTTTCGCCCAAATCATCAGGCCTGGAATTAATCACAGAGTGAAAAAATGAGCTAAAAATGTCACACACATGAGAATTTGATGCTTGTTCGTCTCCAACAACACCTTCAACTTTAACTTCATCTGCAGGGGAAGACGAAGCATTAGAATCAAAAGTACCCTTTGAAATAAAATTTACCGAAGGAGTCGCTCGTTTATCAACAGGTCTGCTGTTGATTGATGACTTATCAGTTTTAGGACCATAAGTCATTTTACTTTCATTCATCAGCTCCTCCTCAGTCATCGGTAAATATGTGTAATTATCATTGTAAGGAGGAGGAGCCTGATTGAAACCCAATCCACACCCTTTCTTTTTCTTATATGCAAGCTGTTGATCACACAAATTCTTAACTAGTTTGCTGGAAGAATCAAATTTCTTAATATTGAGTTCATTTATTTGATATCTATCTCTGATATCTTCCAGTTCTTTAGTCACAGTGCATAATTTTTCCTGAACATATAAGAGTTGGGCTGTTTTTACACTTACATCATCCTTGAGTTGGATGATGTCTTTTCGCTGAGCTTCAATTTTTTCTTTATAAAGTTTCTCATTTTTCGATAAAGTAAAGGTTTTATTCTTTATATCTTTATATTCTTGAATTAGCTCAGCATTATGTAACCTATATGCCTCATTTCTTTCTCTACACTCAGGAGTGCAAAAGACAGAAAGTATATCTTCAAGTTCTTTGCTCACAGGTTTATCAAACACAAATGACATAATTTCAGTGGGTGGCTGTTACTTTTGTTCTTTCCCCCAAAACACAAACCAAACGAGAACCCGTGTCCTTGCTAACTCAAACCTTTGTAGGCGAATGAACCCACTTTCTGAACCGCATCTCAAAACCTGTCAAAACTTGTCACAAATCAAACAAACCCCCCTTTTTTTTAATTAAAAATAAAACCTTTTTTTTATTTTAATAATATAAACTAATTATTATTATCATTAATATTATTATTATTTTTAATATTAATTAACTAATGATTACCTAATGATTGATTAATAATTATATAACAATAATTACTATTATTAAAACCTAGATGAAAACTAATAGTCAAAACAGACGATTCCCACAAAAACTTTCCCGACAAAACGGAACCGTCGCAATAGCTTCTTTTGCTTCTTCTACATTAAACACAACCACACACTTAAAACCTTTTCTGACGCTCAATCTGTCACAAAACAGTTATGTCTTTCTTCTTCGTTTTATGACTGATGATGATGATGAACGGAGAGATAAAGTATGACGATGGTGATGGCAGTTGCAGGTATTGGCTATGGTGGTGTTGGTGATGATCAAATCATGTGAGAATATGGCCAGTCGAGTTGTATGATCTGTTTGGAACGACGGAACGATGATCGGTGATATGTGGTTGCGAGTCGGAACAGTGAAAGAGATAACTCGAGACCTCTTGTGAGTCGAGACCCTGAAAGATATTGTGAGTCGAAACCTTGAGAAGTTGTGATGACTCAAAACCGTGGTTGCGACTCGGAATCTAAGTTGCGACTCGAGACCGTTTTAGGAAGATGATGACTCGAAACCAACTGATAACAATTGAGTCGAGACCAGTTGATGATTACTCGAGATGAAGATCAAATGTTGATGACTCGAGACCAATTGAGACTGGTCCACTCGAGACCTTCTGAGTCGAGACCGTGAAAAGATGAGACTCGAGAACTCCTTTTGTGATTGATGGTTGCGACTCGGAGGTGAACAACTCGAGACCTTGAATGATGAAGTGGAAGACTCGAAACCTAAAAATGAGAGTGACTTTGGTGATGAGTCGAGACCTGATGTGTGAAGCTTGGAACCAGTAGTGATAAACCCGAGAACTCAAAAAGTATGACTCGAAACCATCGATTGTTGACACTTAGACTTTTGAAAATTGTAACTGAACAGAATTTCCAATATTTTTGGAAATTGAAATCCTTTTTTAAAACAGAAAGAATATTTCTTTTAAAAAACAAAATTCGTCCAATATCTCTAACACTTTCAAAACAGATTGACACACCAAAATATATTGATTTTGATCAAAATTCGATAAACATTACCAAGAACACGAAGAACGCGATGAATAAAAATTCAAAATCTTGAATATTTGATATCACACCGAGCCTAGAAACAGGTTCTAACGGCTCTGATACCACTTGTAAGTCTCGTAAACCGGATCTTTCAATGATATCAAATCTAATCTTGTAAGAGTGCGGAAACCAATCACAAGATGATTCAAGATAAACACGAAAAATATGAAAAACGAGAAACAATACCGAATCACTTTCAACACTTGCACACGATTCTATTACTTGAAAAGCAAAACCGTCTAGTACAAGTGCTCACAACCAAATCGCCTCTCTCTCTAGCTCTCTAGAAGTTGTAACAATGAAGTACCAACCCTAAAACAAGTTAGAAACTTGTTTATATACATAGACAAGCCCACTTCCCTACATGGGCTCCCCTTGGGCCTGCTTGGTCCACATGGCCTAAAGCTTGGCCCAAGTGACCTATAAAGGTCCACAACCTAATATAAACTAACCCGGTAAGGCCCAGTTCGTAACCATCGCTCGTTGTATTAATTTGATGCGTCAGTCTCACACTTTAGGGCCTAACACTCATAATATTTCCGACACCTCAGTATATTTTAAAAAAAATGTCCCATTATGTCTTTAAATACACCCCGTATGTGAAAACCGAGCCCGAAATACATTAAATAGTATTTAAAATAAATAAAATTGAAATTTTGAGTTGAGGCGGGCCGCGTAGACCCACCCCAACACTCACGCGGGCGGTATCAAGGCTGAAACTTGATTCCGGTGGAATTTTAAGTTAAGGCGGGCCGCGTGAGATTAACAACGCAGAGACACCGGAGGTCGACACCTGTCGACATCGTGGCGAGTCTAGGCGATGACCCGGATCAGCTAAACCCTACCCGGGCTAGTACGTGGGCCGCGTAAGCCCCACTTATCTTCTACGCGGGCCGCGTGAGACCCAGTTTCAGTAACTATATAAGCAGGCATCGGGTTTCAGTATTCCTCGTTCATTTCTTTTATTTCTTAAGCGAATTTCTGAAGATATAGGCATAATATTCAAGTATTATACCCCCTAATTAGCAAGGTTATGCCCCGTTGTAAGTATTATAACCCCAGTTTCGTAATAGATACGCTGCCCGCTTGATTTAGGGTTCCGTAACAACTGTCGTGGTTCTGCCCGACGTAGTTGTTGGAATGCCGTCTCGGGGAGGGTATCATTAATATTTTCAAAGGGTTATGATACTAACCTATATGCATGTCACACCCCCAAAATCCACCATGCGGAGTACCACCGCTTGGAGGCGTGACGTACCAGGATCGAGCCACCAATCATATTGAACAACTCAATTAAGTAAATAAAACCAAACATAATACGATTGGTGACCAAAGCTAGTTAACCTTGTTTAGTTTAAACAGCGGAAGCATAAACGTGAGTTCAAAAGCATAAGTCCATAGTTCATAAGTTAAAGTTTCAAAACGCAAGTTTAGTAAGTTCATAAGGATTTAAATATTAAGCACGGAACATAACAGTCCGCACACCACAACGACTCCTTCCCCGTGCAAGCTCCAAGCATTTAGCGACCTGTAAGGCATGTAACAACGAGTCAACAACAAAGTTGAGTGAGTTCACGTTTGGTTGTTTTGTTTTAAGTTGTTTCTGAAAAACGTGGTTTGACTTTCGTTGGCTTATTTGCCGTGGGGGTTACCCCGTAGTTGAAAGTATGTTTAACCATTTACTTTTTCCTTACCCAATCCATAACCATGATCAGTGGGGGTTTTCCCCGTTTGAACTACTAGACGGAATGATATCGACTACTACGCAAATAAGTTGTGCCCTATATCAGTGTCTATCATCACTGACAATCTGCCATAGTCCATTAGTACACGCCCGTCCGAACGGCACGGTGTGAGGTTTGTTAAACCTAATAGCGCTATTAACTAATGACCCGCTCGCCATTGGCCTCGGCGATTAAGTCGATATGAAGAGGGACTTATTGATAGAGTTTTGTCTAGCTAGTTTTAAGGTTGTTGTCCTGCACCAGGAGGACGAACGTACGTATTCTGCACCAGGAGAATTCGTAGGTTTAATAATGGCATCCACTCTCTGGAGGATGGCCGTACATATCCTACCCAAGGAGGATATGTAGATTCAGTTTTAATTCTTTAACCCATTCCCAAACCACCGGGAATCCCATGCCTTAGAAAGTGTGTGAACTCACCTCGGTTTGCTCGGTTAGATTCTCAATATAGTTAACAGTCAAGGTCGGTCAATCGCGTCCTAATAAGGTACGGATAACAATCAGTTTCTCATGCATAACACGTATCCTACGTACGGTTTATTTGCACATTACTTTTACCACATAACAGGCACACACTTTAACGATTTACGCCCATATATACTTCCCATCCATTCCCCACTCATAAGCAAACATACAATAATGCATATAACACATATAACATGTTAGATCATTCACAGATAGCATACTCGACATTTAGACACACAAGTCGCAACTTATGTCAATTCAACATTAATACTCAAAACTGGGCTGTTTTCGGGGATTTTAATAAAATAGTTAACATGTTCCAAAAATTCCCAAATTTTTACAGAATGTCTTAAACGTTCCATATTTTATTGTGTAAAAATATCGGGGTCCGGTTCATCACCAATATTTTATAAAAATTCATATTCGGGACTGAACTCAGATTTATGTATTTCTGACCACAGTCCACGAAACAATTTATTAAAAATTCTTCGTAAGTCCGATTTGCGAAATTCCAGTGGGGTAATTACAAATACTTCAGTTATCATCTACAGTAGAATTTTCATGGTCCGATTCATCACAAAACTCCGGTTATGACTGAAAGTACGACACCCATTTATTGCTGTCAAAATTCAGCTTAAGTAGCTGTTACAAATTACCACTTTAAAAATAGTAAACGGAGTCCAAAAATTACGATTCCGGTGCCATTAGAACCGTATTTCATAATAACATATTTTAGATTCAAAATATCAATTTTTCGTTGAGGTTAAGACCTGTTTACAGCCAACAGAAGTGGGCTGTAAAAGTTAGACAGATTCTGATTTCAAGTGTTTAACCATCTAAATCATGTTCGATCGATTCCGTTAACGAGTTTAGTGACCACAACAACATCACATACTAATATTATTCAGCACAACATCAGATAATCAGCCAATCATCATAATCACACAAGATCTACATGATTTACACTAACATTCATCCTTTAACCACCTTGTTTATTACTTTAGTAAACTTTTAGACTTTGATCTTATATGTTCGAAATTTTTAACCGACGAAACTCTTATTAACCACTTAAGAATAGATCAAGAAGATGTTTAGAGCAACTTACTACTAGCTCGAGGCTAGGGAAGGTTCTAGTCGAAAATCGAGTGGATAAAAGCAATAGAATGAGGTCCTTCGCGTTCCGTTTGCACCAAGCTTCCTAATACGCGATCCTCGACACTTGTAGATGCTTGGAATTACTTGAATGAAATCGAAAAATGGTTGGATGTGGGTGTGTGGTTGCAGCCGAGAGTGTCAAGAGAAGGAGGAAGGAGTTGGTTTTTGCTAAGTGTGGTTATGAAGTGATAAGGTGATCCAATAGGTTTATTTATAACCCATTTTATCTAATTACCCAAGGGATTTTGTGTCATCTTGATATAAGGCATGGGGAATTAAAATAATCAAAGTTGTAAGTGTTTGTCCCCTCTTGCTAACCGAGTTCGGTTATGGTGGGGGTTCCATGGTTGACTTCTAACTAATTGGTTAAGTGTTAGTTAGTTAGTTAGAGATTCAAAATTAGTTACTAGTGTGTTGTAATTTACAACGGGTGTTGGGGTATTCGGGGACCCTAACTGGCTCAGAAAAGAGAAACAATGTTAATGTCAATACTTTTATGTTCCGGGTAAAGTCCGGTTGTTCGGTTTGACACTGCTCCGTTAAAGCGCTTAATTAATCCGTAAAGTGTCCTATTTATATATTTTGTAACGTTTTTAATTTCTAACACTTAGGAAATCATAACGGACTTATTTAATGACTTATCTGTATACTATTGGTATATTAACAAATACGTGTAAGCATAACACAGATATCAGAAAGCAGTTAAGTGATTCCACACAGTCGTCAAGCACTTTAATTGTCATTAATAAATTGTACGGAATACATGGAATTTGAGGGTTGTCACATTCACCCCCTGTTATGATAATTTCGTCCCGAAATTTAGCGCGTGGTTACTGAGGAAGCTAGTTAAGTTGTGTTGTTTTCCAGATTTTCCTGGGGTGTCACATCATCCCCCCGTTGATTTGGAATTTCGTCCCGAAATTCTGCAGTAGCTTCAGCCTCAGTAGTGGTTGCGTTTTTCTTAAACAGCTGGGGGTACTTGAGTTTCATTTGGTCTTCGCGTTCCCAGGTATACTCTGGGCCACGACGAGCATTCCAACGAACTCGAACGAGAGGTATTCTTGTGTGCTTGAGAATCTTAACATCTCGATCAGTAATCTCTACTGGTTCCTCGACGAATCGCAGCTGGTCGTCGATTGTGAGTTCCTTGAGAGGAACTATGAAGGGCTCATCTGACAGACACTTCTTCAGATTTGATACGTGGAATACGTTGTGAACTCCGCTGAGTTCTTCAGGTAGATCCAACCTGTAGGCGACTTGGCCAATTTTCTCAATGACTTTGAACGGTCCGACATAACGCGGATTGAGTTTGCCTCGTTTGCCAAAGCGGACTACACCTTTCCAAGGTGAGACTTTGAGTAGCACTCGATCCCCAACCTGGAGCTCGAGTGGTTTTCTTCCCTCATCAGCATAGCGTTTCTGACGGTCACGAGCTGCCGCCATTCGCTGTCGTATCTGAGCAATTTTCTCGGTGGTATCTACCACATGTTCTGGGCCAGTGATTTGGCTGTCACCAACTTCTGCCCAACAGAGAGGCGATCGGCATTTGCGTCCGTACAATGCCTCAAACGGAGCGGCTTGGATGCTGGTGTGGTAGCTGTTGTTATATGAGAACTCCACTAGCGGGAGGTGCTTTTCCCAGCCGTTACCAAAATCGATTACACATGCCCTAAGCATGTCTTCAAGGGTTTGGATGGTGCGCTCAGATTGCCCATCCGTCTGCGGGTGGTAAGCGGTGCTCATATCTAAACGTGAGCCAAAGGACTTGTGCATTGCTTGCCATAGTTCAGAAGTAAAACGTGCGTCACGATCAGATATAATAGAGATTGGCACTCCGTGCCTTGATACCACTTCCTTTAGGTAAATGTCTGCAAGAGTAGAAAACTTATCCGTTTCCTTGATGGCCAGAAAATGTGCAGACTTGGTTAATCGATCTACGATCACCCAAATGGTATCGTTTCCGCGTTGAGATCTGGGCAGGCCAGTAACAAAATCCATGGAGATTTGCTCCCATTTCCATTTCGGGATCTCCGGTTGTTGAAGTAGGCCTGATGGTTTCTGATATTCAGACTTGACTCTCGCACAAGTCAAGCACTTACTGACGTAGGTTGCTATGTGGGCTTTCATGCCAGGCCACCAATACGTAGTCTTGAGGTCGTGGTACATTTTATCCGAACCAGGATGTACCGAATAACGAGACTTATGTGCTTCATCCATCACAAGCTCGCGTAAGTTTCCATAAAATGGAACCCAGATGCGCCCGTTAACATAGTAGGCACCGTTTTCCTTTAGTTCCAGCCGCTGCCTTGATCCTCGTAAGGATTCAGCCCTGATGTTCTCTGCTTTCAATGCTTCGACCTGGGCATCTCGAATTTGGGCAGGAAGGTTAGACTGGATGGTAAGCTGTAATGCTCGTACACGCTTAGGTAAAGTATCCTTTCGACTGAGGGCGTCAGCCACAACATTGGCTTTGCCCGGATGATACTTGATAGCGCATTCGTAATCATTCAAGAGTTCGACCCATCGGCGTTGTCGCATGTTTAACTCTTTTTGCTTGAAGATATGCTCGAGACTCCTGTGGTCGGTGTAAATGGTGCACTTGGTACCGTACAGGTAATGTCTCCATATCTTAAGTGCGAAAACAACTGCTCCCAGCTCCAGATCGTGAGTAGTGTAGTTTCTTTCGTGAATTTTAAGTTGGCGCGATGCGTAGGCAATGACCTTGTCACGTTGCATCAATACGCAACCAAGTCCTTGGATGGAAGCGTCGCAATATACCACGAAATCATCGGTGCCTTCTGGCAATGAGAGGATAGGCGCGCTACAAAGTCTATCCTTTAGATGTTGAAACGCGGACTCCTGTGCATCACCCCAACGATAGATGATGCCCTTCTGAGTTAGTGAAATGAGAGGTTGCGCAATCTTGGAGAAATCTTTTATAAACCTTCTGTAATATCCGGCCAAACCTAAGAATTGGCGGATTTCTGTTGGTGTGCGGGGTGCAGGCCAGTTCTTGATCGATTCAACCTTAGATGGATCCACATGAATTCCATCCTTGTTTACCACGTGGCCTAGAAAGTGGACTTCGCGAAGCCAGAAATCACATTTCGAAAACTTGGCATACAACTGTTCTTTTCGAAGAAGTTCCAGCATAAGTCGTAGATGCTGCTCGTGTTCCTCCTGACTCTTAGAATAGATCAGGATATCATCGATGAACACAATAACGAACTTATCCAGGTAAGGCTTGCACACTCGGTTCATGAGATCCATGAAGACTGCCGGTGCATTCGTCAGCCCGAATGGCATAACCAGAAACTCGTAATGGCCGTAACGAGTTCTGAATGCTGTTTTGGAGACGTCCTCATCTCGGACTCTCAGCTGATGGTATCCCGATCTCAAATCAATCTTGGAGTAATAGCTCGACCCTTGCAACTGGTCAAATAATTCGTCAATACGTGGAAGAGGATAACGATTCTTCACAGTCACCTTGTTAAGTTCGCGATAGTCAATACACATCCTGAAGGTACCGTCTTTCTTCTTCACGAACAAGACCGGAGCTCCCCAGGGTGAAGAGCTAGGACGTATAAAACCCTTTTCCAAGAGTTCTTGTAGTTGTGTGGACAGTTCTTCGAGTTCTGATGGGGCTAGACGATATGGTGCTCGAGCTACTGGCGCTGCTCCAGGAGCTAGCTCGATTTGAAACTCAACTTGGCGATGAGGAGGAAGACCAGGTAATTCCTCAGGAAATACCTCGGGAAATTCGCGCACAATAGGGATGTCTTTAATTCTCTTCTCTTCCGTGGATGTGTCAGTAACGAGTGCTAAAATAGCAGTGTGGCCCTTTCGCAAACACTTATGGGCCTTAAGGAAAGAGATGATGCCTTCGACAGCACCACTCTTGTCGCCACGAATCACGAGGGGTTCTTTATCAGAACGAGGAATGCGGATGATTTTCTCCTTGCAAACAATCTCCGCTTGATGATGAGATAGCCAATCCATCCCAATAACGACGTCGAAACTACCAAGTGTGATAGGAACAAGATCGATAGGGAAAGTCTGACCAGCTAAGACGAGGTTACAACCTTTAACTACGTGTGTGGCTTCAAGACTTTTACCGTTAGCTAGTTCTACCATGTGTTTGGTGTTCAGGAGTGTTGGGGTGCGCTTAAGAATTTGGCTAACTTTCACGGACACATAACTAGTATCGGCACCCGAATCGAATAAAACAGTAACGAAGAAGTCGTCAAGAAGAAACTTACCCATCACAACGTTGGGATCGTTCCTTGCTTCTCCCTGACCAATCACGAACACACGACCCCTTGCCCCGTTGCCATTGTTGTCTCCCCCATTTCCGCCTCCATTGTTGTTCCCATTGTGGTTCCCATTTCCTTGGTTATTGTTCTGGTTTTGGTTTAGCTGGGGGCAGTTCCTCTTAAAGTGGCCTTCAGCGCCACACTGAAAGCATCCTTTATTTCCCTGCTGATGCTGTTGCTGGTGGTTCTGTGGGGCTTGTTGTTGTTGTTGGCGATTCTGATTCGCAGGACGTGGGCTCCTGCAATCTTTGGCTTCATGGCCCAGCCTGTGACATCTCTGACATCGACCTTTGTTGCACTGCCCGCTGTGATGCTTGTTGCACCGGTTGCACTTGGGGTGGTTTCCTCGGTATCCACCCTGTCCTTGATTACCAGAAGATTGCTGACCGGGACTCTGGTAGTCATCATTCTTTCGCTGTTGGGACTGAACTGAAGTAGACCCCCTTCCGGAGTTCCCATCCCATTTTCGCTTGTTGTCGGTAGGTGCATCAGAAGTAGCTGTGGCACTGATACGTTTGGGTAGCCTGTTTTGCTCCACCGCCTGGTCGGTGAGACGATGAGCCAACTTGATAATTTGCTGAATGGTACCCAGCTTGGCTGAAGTTACGTGACTTTGAATTGCTGGTGCAAGGCCCTTGAGGTAAAGCTCAATACGTTTGATGGGAGGGTCCACCATAGTTGGGCACAGGATGGCCAGTTCATTCGACCTCTTGGTATACGCCTCAATCTCAGATCCTGTCATCTTCAGATTGTAAAATTCCACTTCTAGCTTGTGGATGTCATCCCGACTACAGTACTCCTCTTTGATCAGCTCTTTGAAACCATTCCAGGGCGTGGCATTAGCAACTGCCAGTCCTAGTAGTTGAACCTGTGCCTTCCACCAGGTTAACGCAGCTCCTTCAAGTGTTCCGGTAGCATATTTCACCCTACGGTCTTCGGGGCATTCGCACATCTCGAAAACTGTCTCAAGCTTTTCAAACCAGTGAAGAAGGCCCACTGCTCCTTCGGTGCCACTGAAAGTGGTAGGTCGACAGTCCATGAACGTCTTGAACGTGCACACAGGAGGTTGAGCATGTTGACCTGTTGCGCGAGAATAAAAGACAAGATTAAGCACGAGGGTTGGTTTGCGAAGGTAGGATCTAAATGTCCTAAGGTGAGTTGGTATGGCAGGTTATACCTCCTGCAGGGTTAGCTGCGAGTGCCTCCGCAACTCGTTCGTTGATCAAAGCCGTCAACTGGGCTTGAGTGAGGTTGATACGTCCTTCGCGTCCGCTCATGATCTTCATAATGAAGCAACGTAAGTGAGGAAAGTGTCGCGAAAGTGTGTAAGTGTGGGACGACATTAGAGAGTAAGCACACAAGGTTCAAATAGCAATTATCACGTTATCTAATGCACAGTGAGAACTATCTAACCGACAATATAACATAATCATACCACTTATGGTGTCGAGTCTTGCACGTGGAGCGAAGCGTCGTTGTGGATCGTTGAGCACTGTACAGGTTATAGTCTGGTTTTAATGAAAATTTTTCCCTTATTAAAACCAAGTTCTCTATAACCAATGGCTCTGATACCAATCTGTCACACCCCCAAAATCCACCATGCGGAGTACCACCGCTTGGAGGCGTGACGTACCAGGATCGAGCCACCAATCATATTGAACAACTCAATTAAGTAAATAAAACCAAACATAATACGATTGGTGACCAAAGCTAGTTAACCTTGTTTAGTTTAAACAGCGGAAGCATAAACGTGAGTTCAAAAGCATAAGTCCATAGTTCATAAGTTAAAGTTTCAAAACGCAAGTTTAGTAAGTTCATAAGGATTTAAATATTAAGCACGGAACATAACAGTCCGCACACCACAACGACTCCTTCCCCGTGCAAGCTCCAAGCATTTAGCGACCTGTAAGGCATGTAACAACGAGTCAACAACAAAGTTGAGTGAGTTCACGTTTGGTTGTTTTGTTTTAAGTTGTTTCTGAAAAACGTGGTTTGACTTTCGTTGGCTTATTTGCCGTGGGGGTTACCCCGTAGTTGAAAGTATGTTTAACCATTTACTTTTTCCTTACCCAATCCATAACCATGATCAGTGGGGGTTTTCCCCGTTTGAACTACTAGACGGAATGATATCGACTACTACGCAAATAAGTTGTGCCCTATATCAGTGTCTATCATCACTGACAATCTGCCATAGTCCATTAGTACACGCCCGTCCGAACGGCACGGTGTGAGGTTTGTTAAACCTAATAGCGCTATTAACTAATGACCCGCTCGCCATTGGCCTCGGCGATTAAGTCGATATGAAGAGGGACTTATTGATAGAGTTTTGTCTAGCTAGTTTTAAGGTTGTTGTCCTGCACCAGGAGGACGAACGTACGTATTCTGCACCAGGAGAATTCGTAGGTTTAATAATGGCATCCACTCTCTGGAGGATGGCCGTACATATCCTACCCAAGGAGGATATGTAGATTCAGTTTTAATTCTTTAACCCATTCCCAAACCACCGGGAATCCCATGCCTTAGAAAGTGTGTGAACTCACCTCGGTTTGCTCGGTTAGATTCTCAATATAGTTAACAGTCAAGGTCGGTCAATCGCGTCCTAATAAGGTACGGATAACAATCAGTTTCTCATGCATAACACGTATCCTACGTACGGTTTATTTGCACATTACTTTTACCACATAACAGGCACACACTTTAACGATTTACGCCCATATATACTTCCCATCCATTCCCCACTCATAAGCAAACATACAATAATGCATATAACACATATAACATGTTAGATCATTCACAGATAGCATACTCGACATTTAGACACGCAAGTCGCGACTTATGTCAATTCAACATTAATACTCAAAACTGGGCTGTTTTCGGGGATTTTAATAAAATAGTTAACATGTTCCAAAAATTCCCAAATTTTTACAGAATGTCTTAAACGTTCCATATTTTATTGTGTAAAAATATCGGGGTCCGGTTCATCACCAATATTTTATAAAAATTCATATTCGGGACTGAACTCAGATTTATGTATTTCTGACCACAGTCCACGAAACAATTTATTAAAAATTCTTCGTAAGTCCGATTTGCGAAATTCCAGTGGGGTAATTACAAATACTTCAGTTATCATCTACAGTAGAATTTTCATGGTCCGATTCATCACAAAACTCCGGTTATGACTGAAAGTACGACACCCATTTATTGCTGTCAAAATTCAGCTTAAGTAGCTGTTACAAATTACCACTTTAAAAATAGTAAACGGAGTCCAAAATTTACGATTCCGGTGCCATTAGAACCGTATTTCATAATAACATATTTTAGATTCAAAATATCAATTTTTCGTTGAGGTTAAGACCTGTTTACAGCCAACAGAAGTGGGCTGTAAAAGTTAGACAGATTCTGATTTCAAGTGTTTAACCATCTAAATCATGTTCGATCGATTCCGTTAACGAGTTTAGTGACCACAACAACATCACATACTAATATTATTCAGCACAACATCAGATAATCAGCCAATCATCATAATCACACAAGATCTACATGATTTACACTAACATTCATCCTTTAACCACCTTGTTTATTACTTTAGTAAACTTTTAGACTTTGATCTTATATGTTCGAAATTTTTAACCGACGAAACTCTTATTAACCACTTAAGAATAGATCAAGAAGATGTTTAGAGCAACTTACTACTAGCTCGAGGCTAGGGAAGGTTCTAGTCGAAAATCGAGTGGATAAAAGCAATAGAATGAGGTCCTTCGCGTTCCGTTTGCACCAAGCTTCCTAATACGCGATCCTCGACACTTGTAGATGCTTGGAATTACTTGAATGAAATCGAAAAATGGTTGGATGTGGGTGTGTGGTTGCAGCCGAGAGTGTCAAGAGAAGGAGGAAGGAGTTGGTTTTTGCTAAGTGTGGTTATGAAGTGATAAGGTGATCCAATAGGTTTATTTATAACCCATTTTATCTAATTACCCAAGGGATTTTGTGTCATCTTGATATAAGGCATGGGGAATTAAAATAATCAAAGTTGTAAGTGTTTGTCCCCTCTTGCTAACCGAGTTCGGTTATGGTGGGGGTTCCATGGTTGACTTCTAACTAATTGGTTAAGTGTTAGTTAGTTAGTTAGAGATTCAAAATTAGTTACTAGTGTGTTGTAATTTACAACGGGTGTTGGGGTATTCGGGGACCCTAACTGGCTCAGAAAAGAGAAACAATGTTAATGTCAATACTTTTATGTTCCGGGTAAAGTCCGGTTGTTCGGTTTGACACTGCTCCGTTAAAGCGCTTAATTAATCCGTAAAGTGTCCTATTTATATATTTTGTAACGTTTTTAATTTCTAACACTTAGGAAATCATAACGGACTTATTTAATGACTTATCTGTATACTATTGGTATATTAACAAATACGTGTAAGCATAACACAGATATCAGAAAGCAGTTAAGTGATTCCACACAGTCGTCAAGCACTTTAATTGTCATTAATAAATTGTACGGAATACATGGAATTTGAGGGTTGTCACAATACATTTGTGTAAATTATAGATTATTCCCAGGAAACCCTTACGCGAAGTCTAAGATAGCAATGTGAGTTTATCCAATTTTTGTTAACCTTTTTGTAATATTTTACAAAACCTTAATTGTTTTTCAATGTGATTAAGCGGGGATTGAGTCTTTGTAGTTCTTCAATTACTGCCGGTATGTTGGGGTTTTATATACAAAATTTACTACTGCGAGTAGTAAGTCGGGATGACAGTACGTTACCATTGGACAACAAGTTAGCCAATGTGTAATATGACCCACAAGTCAGGATTGACAGTACTGAATGAGTAATTGTGTAGAAATAAACAATGTGATCGCTCTCAATACTGTTTTAATTGATAAAATGTTTCTTGATTAAACTGGGATTCACTCACCAGTATTTCCCACTGACAAATGTTTTTAAAACGCGTTTCAGGTAACACAATGTGACAGCCAATTAGTAAAAAGCCAGCTGGAGAGCACTGACGGCTTGGGAAAAATGTGGCTATAAAAGTTACCTAAAAGACGATGTTTTAAATTCAATAAAATAGGGTTTATCCCTATAAACGTATTGTAATAAGAAACTTGGGTTTTGCCCGTGTTATTATTAATATTAAATATGGTGGTTTTACTCTGATAAATATTTCCTAACTACGGTCCTGATGTAATTTCCGCTGCCAAATTAACCAACTGATACCACCGAAACTCTGAGTTCGCGTCCGCCCGTTCCCGGGACAGATAAGGGATCGGGGGTTGCGACAGAAGTTGGTATCAGATCCTAGCCACTGGTCTAAGCCAAAGAAGTGTTCTGCTGACACTTAAATTCTAAATTTTGTGTTAGGAAATAAATTACGAAATTATGTGCATAACTGTATTTATTTGTTATGTGTTATTTGAATATTTGTTAGTTTACAGTATGAGTGATCAAGGACCCTCAGACATGTGTCGTCAATTGTCTGATTCACCTAGGAGTGAAGGTACCTCTTCACAGCCTGCCCTTTCTGGGTATTCTGCTGATCAGGAAGAAGGAATGTTTGCCTTTAAAGCTCAATCAGAAGAGCCATTCCCTCATAAGAAACAAGGATGGTTCAGTAAGGAAGCCTTTGCGCGTAGGAAAAGAATGCGAAAGTTGCAACAACAAAGAGTTCTAGCAGCCGCTAAGCGAAAGACAGATGCCCGTACACAGGATATGCTTAATAGAAGCCTAGCCAATTTCCATATCCTAGCTACAACTGCTGCTGACCCAAGTCTGGAACAACTAGTAGCCCCACAACCACTAATCCCAGACCAACCCATGGAGATAGAAAACCCTGAAAACCAAGTGAAGATGCATGACTTCACCCAGAGGAAATCCCTAGGGTACAAGCACCAAACCCCCTAGACCCAAATTACGACCCCTGGTGGGACGATAATAGGGACTTTGTGCAACGTTACCCGATACATGAAGACACACCCATACAGAACATAGGAGCTTATCCAGGTATGAACCCTTTAGATCCCTATTACCATGATAACTAAATTAGGGAGATCTTAGAAGATCCTTACCGATTTCAGGCACTTTCACCCCCATATCAGGAACCCGCACCCCAGATTCCGAACCCATTCCTAGAACCTGCACCCCCAATGAGTGCAGAAAACATGCAAGAACTTAGGACATTTGGTGAGGAAATTTTAGAAAGCAGTGAGAGAATGCGACAGGTGGGAGAGCGTCTCGTATGGAAATACGATGAGCGCAATATGGATTTTTGGATAAATCCATATCCATAGATGTGATGGAGGAGACGGTAATAATAATATAATATAATAAAATAAAAATAAAATATGTGTGTACGGATGCCTATTACTATTAGTGTGATTCTATTTCTGTTGGTATTGTAATTTTTATTTCAGTACTAGTGTGTAATAGATGCATAATAGTATATGGAAATAGAGTAAAAGTCGTAATGATCGACGTTTTTGGCTAGATTGCATGTCATGTGATTAACTATATTAAATATTATCTTGTGATATTAATATGGATAAATGTTTAAAATTCAGATGGCCGATGAAGGAAATCAAGGAAATCTGAATAATGATAACCAGAGTAACATTAACGTAGTTAATGAGAATCCAAGCATCAATAACAATGGAAACCAAATGGATAATAGTGCTGTTCAAGATATAGTGGCACAAGGAATCATAGATGCAATGCCATTTATTATTCAAACTATTCAAGAAGCGAATAATAAAAGTAAGCATAGCAGTAAGCGACCCATCGAACCTGAAAACAGCGTAAACAATGGACCCGTACTTCAAATGTCCATTCCCAAAAGGAGAAGAACCGTGTCTTAAGGTTGTTCTTATAAAGAATTCTGGTCTTGTAAACCAATGGAATTCTCGGGCAACGAAGGGGCCATTACAACTCTACGCTGGATAGAGAAGACTGGGGCGGTCTTAAGAATAAGCAATTGTGTTGAAGAAGATAAGATATTGTTTGCCTCAAATCTATTTAAGAATTCAGCACTAGAATGGTGGAACACTATCCTCTAATCAAGAGGAAGTGATAGAATTTACAATATGGAATGGGAAGAATTTAAGGATAAGGTAGAAAGGAAATTTTGCCCACCTAATGAGAAGGAACAGATAGCAAACAAATTCTTAAACCATAGGATGACTGGTGTGGATAGTAAGGGATACACTAAAATATTCCTCGAATATGCTAGAATAGTGCCAACTCTTGCTTCACCTGAACCAGTGTTAATCTCCCGTTATATCTGGGGATTAATTGGGGATATTAGACACGTAGTCAAGGCAGCTAGACCTCAAACTATAGAAGAAGCTGTAGAACTAGCAAATACCTTGACAGATGAATTAGTCCGTACCCGAGAAGAAGATCAAAGAAGGAACCTAACCCAGAAGCTCACACAAGAATTTCGTTCTGGAAATTTTAATCGTGGGAAAAATATAGGTTCTACCTCTACACCTTACTGTAAGAATTGCAAAAGAAAGCATTCAGGAAGATGCTCCATATATTGTAACTTTTGCAAAATATCTGGATACAAGGAAGAAAACTGCAGGAAGAAAGCTAACAACAGGATATGTTACAACTGCGGAGAACAATGTCATATCAAGCCTAATTGCCCAAAATTAGCTCCAGCTACATACAACAAGAATACTCAAAATGCTAGAGCATTTGTTCTGACTGCAGATGAAGCCAAGATGATTCCAGATGTCATAGCTTTTAGTTAATGATGTTTTTGCTAAAGTATTATTTGACTCTGGTGCAAACCAAAGTTTTATTAATACATCATTTTGCAAATTTCTAAATCAGTCATTAACTAAACTACCACAAGAATGCTTAGTAGAGACAGCTAATGGAGAAACTGTTAGTATTTCTGAAATCTTGCAGGGAGCAAGCATAGAAATTTTAAATCAGAAATTTATTGCAAACCTTTATCCCATGAATCTGGCAGGATTTGATGTTGTTTTAGGAATGGATTGGTTAATAGCCAATAAAGCCAGTATTTTATGTGATCAAAAGTCAATTCAAGTAAATTCACCAAAAGGTAAAACGATCACAATTAAAGGAGATAAATCATCTAGAACCACAAAATTTATCTCTGTGATGAAAACTGCAAGTTACATAAGAAAAGGATCATTAGTGTATTTGATTTCCATAATCACTAACACTAAAAGAAAGGATTTAAAAGATGTTCCAGTAGTATCTCAGTTTTCAGATGTATTTCCAGAAGAATTGCCAGGACAACCTCCAGATAGGGAAGTTGAATTCAGAATCCATTTAATACCAGGAACAGCACCAATTGCCAAAGCACCTTATCGTTTGGCACCTGCAGAAATGCAAGAATTGAAGAAACAATTAGACGAATTGTTAGAGAAAGGATTTATACAACCTAGTTCGTCGCCATGGGGAGCGCCGATACTGTTTGTTAAAAAGAAGGACGGATCAATGCGTATGTGCATTGATTACCGTGAATTAAACAAGCTCACGATTAAGAACCGGTACCCATTACCAAGAATTGATGATTTGTTTGATCAACTGCAAGGAGCTCAATTTTTCTCTAAAATCGATTTAAGGTCAGGATATCATCAACTAAAGGTACAGGAAGAGGACATACCTAAGACCGCATTCACAACAAGGTATGGCCATTATGAATTTACAGTCATGCCATTTGGTTTAACCAATGCCCCAGCCGCATTTATGGACATGATGAACCGAATATGTAAGCCATATTTGGATAAATTCATAATTGTTTTTGTTATGGGTGAAATTCTGAGCCCATATCCTGGAAAGTATCTTGATTTATATCTTGGTTATATAGTATCTGTTTACATCCGGGATGCTGATTCAGGATATTGGTAACATCCTGAATGGTATCCTCAGGATTACTAACGAATCATGTGCAGGTACGTGGGTTAGAAGCTAGCAACGTTCACAAGGACTCATTCCGCGGAAGACTCGGTCCAAGTTGTTCAAGGAAAGACGTTAAGCCCGCTTTATTTGGTTCCAAACGGCTATTTATGGAATATTCGGGAGCATCCCTTATTTATAGGAATTTTAGTTTCTAATTTGTAACTATAAATAGATGGGTATACCAGATCGAATAGGACATCACATTCACACTCGCTACACTCTAACACTCGCTCTCTAGTAATTTTCACTTTCATACAAAAGCATTGTAACACTTAGCGATCTGGTCTATATCCTGCACTGTATCCTGAAGTTGAAAGCAATAAGAAGAACAAGGCAGCTGCGATTGTCAGCTCCCGAGGTTTTATGCCGGCGATCTAGATTGATCAAGGGCTTTCCTCGTACATCTCGTGTCATTTACTTTACTTTTTGCTCATAGTTTGATCATAGATACAACTCAATATCCTGAGCCGTATCCTGAATACTGATTTTCTAAATAACTTAACCAGCATATTTTCGACACACTTTCTAGCACACTACCTCACTTTACTAATTTGATCACTTAATTGCTTCGATAATTTTTAACCAAAACAATTTGGCGCCCACCGTGGGGCAAGTGGTGCTCTCCTTACTAAAAATCTTTGTGAAATCGCTAATCGGTTTTTTATTTTCAAAACTTTTTGTCACATTGTCCATAATGGCCTCGAGATCAAACATGAGTTCCTCCACTGTGTCTGCTATGACTTCTGCCACTACCGGTTTGGTGCTTCCACCACCTCCTCCAAGGATGCCAGCCTCTTCACGACCTCAGGATATTATCCCTACTCGCAGTGTTCAGGAATCTGCTCCCGTTCTAGCTTCTAATGATGAAATTCTAACCTTATTTGGAGGTGTGCAGGAACAAATGAGGCAGCAACAGGAAACAAACCAAATGCTATTGAGGGAAATACAACTCCTGAAGTCTGGCTCGAGCAGATCTGCTGAGGATATTGTCACTCCATTACATCCCAGAACTTTGAACTTCAGTTCAGCTGTGTATACTGAGGATAACAGGGGGAATATTGTGCCCAGCCTTCCTCGGAATCATACTCCTGAAATACCCTCCTCGGTCAGGATGTCAACCATGAGGAGCTCAGGATATGCTTCAGGATATGGGCAAAATCCTCCAACGGGTAACATGTCAAATAATAATAATACTCATGCTACTAACAATAGTGGATCTTTGCAGGATACAGGTGTAACATCAGCACTTACTAGGGAACTTCAGAAGTTGAAGGATATGATATCTAGTGTACCTGGAGTGGTCCAGCCAATCCCGGAAGTGTCCCAAGACAGCCACAAGATATCTCGTTTTGCATATCCTATCTGTGATGCTGAGATCCCGAAGAGATTTCAAACCCCCAACATGAAGCTTTACGACGGAACTACGGATCCTGAGGAGCATATTGCTCAATATAGGGAAAGAATGGAGATTAACCCTATCCCTCCAGATCTTAAGGAAGCATGCTTGTGCAAGGGTTTTGGTTCTACCTTAACAGGATCAGCCTTGAAATGGCTCTTGAATGTTCCTCCGCATTCGATTACATCTTTTGCTCACTTAGTAAATTTATTTAATAGTCAGTTTTCTTGTAGTAGAAGCTTTGAGAAACTAACAAGTGACCTCTACAGGATAACACAGGGGCCTCAGGAATCCCTTAGGGATTATGTGAACAAGTTCAGCCGGGAATCCCTAGACATTCCACATCTTGATGTTGCAACAGCTGTGCAAGCTTTCAAGATGGGGCTGCAAAAAGATTCTCAATTTTATCAAGATCTTGTAATGAACCCATGCAGGAACTTGGATGAGGCTCGAAACAGGGCCCTAAGATATATTCGATTGGAGGATGATAGGAAGATGCAAGAGAGAATGAACTCATCCAACACCTATGAGGCGACTAACAGGAAGTCTGAATCCTCATTCAAGCCATATCGGCCTAAGCCATATGGCAGAAATGAAAATAAGAGAGTGAATGCTGTCGAAGATGAGGATCCTGAAGAGTATCCTGAGTTGTCTGAATATTGCTTTTCTGTTAACATTCCTGAATTGATGTATGCCATGCAGGGTCTAGGAGACAAGGCTAGGTGGCCTCGAAAGAGTCAACAAAAAGCTGATTGGAAAGATAAGTCAAAATGGTGTGCTTTCCACGAAGATTTCGGACATGTGACTGAGGATTGTATTGCTCTAAGGAAAGAAATAAGCTATCTTCTAAGCAAGGGATATCTGAAAGATCTCTTAGGAAGAAAGAAGAATAAGGGTCAGGATACTGAGAAGGATCCTGAGCGAGCAGCATCACCTCCCGCGGATGCCAAGATAATCAACTTCATTTCGGGAGGATCCGACATTTGTGGGACTTCGTATTCGGCGGCAAAGAGACATGCAAAAGAAGCTAAGGCCGAAAGGGGAGACAAACCTGTCAGGATGACTACCCTCACAACTGACAAAGTGATCACATTTGATGCTGATGACAGGGATACTGTCCAGGATCCTCACCATGATGCTCTGGTAATAACGTTATATGTGGCTAACCATTTCGTACGCAAGATATTGGTTGATAATGGCAGCTCCGTTAACATAATCCAACTAGAGACTCTGAAGAGAATGAATGTATCTCCAATGGATATCACTTCAAAGTCTACCGTGCTTGTTGGATTCAGTGGAGAGGCTAGAAACACAGTGGGAGAGATAAAGTTACCAGTATACGTTGAAGGAGTCAACTCGATACAACGTTTCTGTGTGATGGATTCTCTATCCTGCTATAACATCATACTGGGAAGACCATGGATTCACGATATGAAGGCTGTGCCATCAACGTATCACCAATGCATCAAGATCCCTACCCCTTGGGGAGTTGTCAAAGTTGATAGTGATCAGCAGGAGGCGAAAGAATGCTACTCATCCTCGATGAAATCCTCAACCAAGCCTAGTGCAGCATAGCAATTAAAGACGCGGGCCCAGGATATCGTGGAGGATCCGGAGCAGGATGTGAAGAAAATTATCTTGGACCAGGATAATCCCGATATTTCGGTGCTCGTAGGAACCAATATCCCTCAGGATATTGAAGAACAGTTAATTAACTTTTTGAAATGCAGGATGTCAACGTTTGCATGGAAGCATGAGGATATGACAGGCATATCCAAAAACATTATCACTCACAAGCTTGGAATTGATAAATCATTCAAGCCTGTTCAGCAAAAAAGAAGGAAGTTTGCTCCTGAGCGGAATACGATTATCCAAGAGGAAGTTGAGAGATTATTGAAGTCCAGGATGATCAGAGAGGTTAAGTTCCCAAGGTGGCTAGCAAACGTGGTTGTGGTACAGAAGAAAAATGGGAAATGGAGAGTTTGTGTAGACTACACATACTTGAACAAAGCTTGTCCTAAAGACCCATTTCCTCTTCCCCACATTGATGCAATGGTAGATGCCACTGCCGGACATGAAATGCTGACCTTCATGGACGCATCCTCAGGATTTCAACAGATCCAAATGGAGCCTTCTGACCAGGAGGATACTGCCTTCATGACACCAACAGGTATTTATTGTTATACAGCTATGCCTTTTGGTTTGAAAAATGCAGGTGCAACATACCAAAGATTGGTAAACATGATGTTCAAAGACAAACTGGGGGACACCATGGAGGTGTACATTGACGATATGGTGGTAAAATCAAAGAAAGCTCAGGATCACCTCCAGGATATTAAAGGAGCATTTGATATCCTGGATCAGTATAACATGAAGCTAAATCCTGCTAAGTGCCATTTTGGAGTGGGGGCAGGAAAATTTCTAGGATATATGGTGACCAAAAGAGGAATAGAGGCGAGCCCGGAGCAGATTAAAGCCATCTTGGATATTAAATCGCCCTCAAATATGAAGGATGTTCAACGATTAACAGGGCGAGTGGCAGCATTAAACAGATTTATCTCAAGATCCTCAGAGAAATGCAAAGATTTTTATGATATCCTGAAGAAGAACAAAAAATTCGAATGGGGTGAGAAGCATGAAGCGGCCCTACAGGATTTAAAGCAATATCTTTCAACCGCACCTCTACTGATGAAGCCTGAGAATGGTGAACCATTATCCCTATACCTCGCAGTATCAGGGAATGCTGTAAGTGCCGTCCTTGTAAAGGACCATGAAGGTCAGCAATATCCTGTTTATTATGTTAGTAAAAGCTTGTTAAATGCTGAAACTAGATATTCTCATTTAGAAAAATTGATACTAGCATTAGTCATGGCATCAACGAAACTTAGACATTACTTTGAGACACATAGGATTCATGTTAAAACAAATTATCTTGTTAAAAATGTACTTAGGAAACCAGAAATGTCAGGCAGGATGGCTAAGTGGTCAGTAAAGTTGAGTGCTTATGATTTACTATATGAACCTAGAAATGCCATAAAGTCTCAGGCTTTAGCTGACTTTGTGGCTGATTTTAGTAGTGACATTCAGGATGAGGTAGACCTAGAAGTTCAACAGTTAAGAGAATCCTTAGGATCCTGGACATTATATACTGATGGTGCATCTAATGTAAGAGGAGTAGGATTGGGAATACTACTAAAATCGCCACAGGGGGACATATTACCCCAGGCTATTAGATGTGAATTTCCTGCTACTAATAATGAAGCAGAGTATGAGGCTTTAATTGCAGGATTAGAGTTGGGTAAGAGCATGAGTATCAAAAATTTGCAAGTATATGTTGACTCTTTGTTAATTACTAACCATTTTAATGGATCCTATGCAGTTAAGGGTGAGAAATTAATTGAATATCTCGATATTCTCAAAAAATTAGCAGGATATTTCGATGTTTTTACACTTGAACAGGTACCAAGGGAGGATAATGCTGAAGCGGATGCCTTAGCAAATTTGGGATCATCGATCAGGATACCTGAAGGGACCCAAATACCAATATTACATGTCTTATATCCTGCAACGAATCCTCAGGATAAAGAAGTAGCGGGTATTCGGGATCCTGGAGCGGAATATCCTGAACAGGATCCTAAATCCTGGACGGGTCCAATTGTGAGATATCTCAAAGAAGGACACATCCCCGGAAATGAAAATCCTAAGGCATTTAGGATGAAGGTATCACGATTCACTATTATAAATAATGTTTTATACAAGAAATCTCTTGCAGGACCGTATTTGAGGTGCTTGGAGGATCCTGAAGCCAAAGAAGTACTTCAGGATATACATGAAAGGGATTGTGGTAATCACACTGGGGGCAGATCATTGTTCTCGAAAGTATTAAGGACAGGATATTATTGGCCAACGATGAGGAAAGATGCTGCAGAATATGCTCGAAGATGTGATGCATGTCAAAGGCATAGTAACATACTACATCAACCAGCTGAACCGTTATATCCTGTAGTTTCCCCTTGGCCATTCATGAAGTGGGGGATGGATATAGTAGGGAAGTTACCAAAAGCTCCGGGAGGAAAAGTCTTTATGTTAGCAATGACGGATTATTTCTCTAAGTGGGTTGAGGCTGAAGCATTTGTTCAAGTTAGAGATCAAGAAGTAGTATCCTTCATAAAGAGGAATATCCTGACTAGGTTTGGGGTACCAGCTGAGATCATTTGTGATAATGGGTCCCAGTTTATAAGCAAAAGGACTACTGACTTTTGCAAGAGTTGGGGAATCAAAATGATCACATCTACTCCGGTACATCCTCAAGCAAATGGGCCAGCTGAATCCTCAAACAAGATAATAGTCAGTAACTTAAAGAAGAGGCTTGGAGCCAAAAAAGGAAGATGGGCAGAAGAGTTACCCTTTGTTTTGTGGGCTGATAGGACAACGGTAAAGAATGCAACCGGCCAAACCCTGTTTTCCTTGGTATTTGGAGCGGAAGCAATGATTCCAACAGAAATGACGATACCTACTGCAAGATCTATCCTACAGGATCCTGAACAAAATCCTGAAGTCTTGTGTCAAGATTTGGATACTATAGATGAAAAAAGAGACGCAGC
Organism: Helianthus tuberosus; assembly: GCA_030545235.1. Classification (NCBI taxonomy): domain Eukaryota; kingdom Viridiplantae; phylum Streptophyta; class Magnoliopsida; order Asterales; family Asteraceae; genus Helianthus; species Helianthus tuberosus. Next base: position 121,111,182 of record CM060451.1, on the reverse strand, counting down.
AAGACTAAGGATAGCAGCATATCAACAAAGAATATCCAGAGCATATAATAAGAACATAAGGACTAGAAGATTTCGAGTTGGTGGTTGGGTGCTAAGAAAGGCTTTTCAAAATACCACTAATCCTGCCGATGGCAAGCTAGCTCCGAAATGGGAAGGACCTTATGAAGTCGAGTCAGAAGCAGGGAAAGGAGCATATCGACTCAAGAATATGGAAGGGGATATGCTACCAAGATCCTGGAATGCGATACATTTAAAGCTCTATTTCAAGTAAGAGTAGAATTTATTTTCTATCTCGGAATGGTATGTATTCTATTTTAAATATATTTGTTTATTATCTTGAACCCAATACTGACTTAAGCATCGGAGGGGTGTTAGCCAAGCTAACACCCACCTTAGTTTACAATTGTTTTGCAGCATATGTTTCAGGATATAGCTCCAGGATATGTACTCAGGATAACTCGAAAGATTAGAGGATTGGCCCCCTCTCTCACGTTTAAGGGATCCTGGTCCCTTCAAAGGTTTAAAGGTATTCACCTTTCTTACGAATTGGGTTTAAACACCTCGCCTGGAGCGCAAGTTATCTAGGTATAGTTCAAGGTAGCGGGACCAGTTCATGTAAAAGTGGCTGACAATTTCGTTACTGTTGGCTATATCCTTGATCCTGAAGGTATATGAGGATTGATCACCCTCTCTCACGAAAGAGTATTTTCATACTCTCTAAGGTTTAAAGGTTTTCACCTTTCTAAGAATTGGAGTTTATACACTCTCGCCTGTAGCGCATGAAACTTAGGGTTTATCCCCAGATATCAGGGTTTATCCCCAAGATATTAAGGGTTTATCCCCAGTATGCTAAGGATTCATTTCAGGATATCAGGGGTTTTGCCCTAGGGTATTCGGAATTTATTCAAATCAAAGTATGAATACATTTGCGTTTCTGTGTCGAACACAGGGGACATACGTTATACTATTCAAGGGATGGATCCAAGTTTATAAGTATGCACTGGGGACAAACTTATGATGGAGGATTGAAATTGATTTCTAAGAATCTCTGGTATGATCTCTCCTTTTTATTTGGACAATTAATAGGTTGTATGTCAATATCCTGATCAAGATATCTTTCAGGATATCTTCTAGGATACGTTTGCAATATGTTCCTAAAAAAATGTCCAAACAAAACAGTTTTCATAAGTAAAATTTGTATATCAATGACAACAATAATAAAGTCAAAAGAGAAGTTATATTATTAACATACCAAAAGATGTGCTCTTAGTTTCACCTCAAAACAAGGCCCATCCACTAAGAGCACTAATAGTTCCTTACCATATTTACCCAACAGTTGAAGGTTTCATCTCAAACCGAGACCCATCCACCTCCAACTGTTGTATTGTTCAAAAAGCATGCAGGAAATGTAAATTGTTCAGGTGAAGAAAAGTAAAGTGCAGAAAAGTAAATTGTTTAAGGGATTAAAGAGCAGCATTCAAATTTAAAAAGGTGGGCTCTGGCCTTGGCACGTATATCCGTCATCGCCCACCTAAATGCCCTCACACAGCGGCATCTTCTCCAACCTTCTCAGACTTCTCAGCACCAGCATCCTGAGCAGCATCCTCACCAGTATCCATCCCAGCATCTGCTCCAGCATCCTTCTTGTCTCCAGCCTGGATCACCACCTCTGCTGACTTAGAAGACTCACCAGCTTCAACAGGAAGTGGCACAGCTTTGCCTCCGAGCTCCTTTAGCTTGGCCACCCAGGATTCAACTGGCCAAGATGGACAAACAAGGCCCGTCTCCTTGGCCTCGTAGGCCATCTTGATGCGTGCTTGTAACAAGGAGACGATAGCGGAAGCCTTGATTCCCTCCCGGAAATTGACCAAGGCTTGATCATGATCCATTTGAACGGTGGCTAGTTTGAGCTCAGCGTCTTGGGTGACCTTCTTCAGCAGGCTTTCGTAGTGCCGGGTCTTCGCTTCGGCAATGGCACCTTGGTCAGCGACGGTGCTTTCAAGCTGTTTGATCCTGGCTTCATGGAGTGCAACAGTACCACAGGCATCATTATACAAGTGGAGCAAATGCTGGAGGCCCTGCACATCAATTTCAGGTATGAGTTAGAATATATTGACCAGGATATCCTGTCAGGATATCCTATTAGGATATACGTGCAGGATATATGTGCAGGATATGCGTCAGGATATTACCTTGTTAAGGAAGGATGTCATTGTCTCTAAGGAATCAGAGAAACTGAGTTCGTCATAGGAGAACCCTTCTGAACCTGGAGCACTGACTTCAAGACCTTTCCTCTTTTTTGCTGTGGAAGCACGAGTCCTTGGATTGGCCTTGGGAGCCGGGAGTGGCTTGGAGCTAGTAGCAGCAGGAGTTTCTTTCTTGACTGTGGCTGGAGTTGGGCAGCTGTCGAGTTCGTCGAGGTCTAGATAGACTGGAACTTTTCTGGAGTCTGCACACAGGGAGTAAAATTCTAAATCTCTCCTAAGGATATCAAATGAAAACATATATGTACAGGATATTTTGCAGGATCCTTACCAGACATGTTTGCACTTGAAAGAGGACTTGGAGTTGGTGGGGATGGATTGAAACTTCTTTCAGCCTCTGGAAGGAGTCTGATGGCGTCTATTCTTTTTTGAGAATCAGCAAGAGGAGGTGCAATCTTCCTGAAATCAGCTGCATGCACAACAGAGAAAATAAAATTGGTCAGTTCAGGATATAAAGTAGGATAAGAGGTAGGATCATCTTTAAACCCTAAATCCTACCCTTCTTCAACCATTTCATCGGATAATTCGTTCCACCAGGGATTGAATCCCTTTTTACAAAGAAAAACTTGGATTGCCAACCATCCTCGTTCCTGGTGGCACGAAGTATCAGTGGGTCACCGGAAGTAGAATAAAACAGAAATCTACATGATCCATGGCATCTAAGTTTGTAAGCTAAGGGGAGATCATGGACAGAAAGATCAGGAATGTGGTTTCTTTTGATCTGGTCAAGAACAGACAAAACACGCCAGAGCATTGGCATGGTTTGGCTGAAAGAGATTTTGGTGATATTAAAGAATTCGGTGATGAAGTCCGGAAAGGGGAATTGTAACCCTAGGGTAAAAGGGAAAGCACTGAAGCATATCCACTCACTGGAGACCATATCTGACCGGATTTCCCGGTCAAACGGTCTAAATACGGTTCCTTCCGGGAAGATACCGGAGGATTTTAAGGCTGACAGGTGCATATCTCCTTCTCCGGTTCTTGGAGAAGGTTCTGTTGGATGAATGTGGGAGCCGAGTCACCTGAACTGGATCTTGTTTGCCTTGGCATTTGGTCACCTGAATTTTTCGCCGGAGAAAGAGGATAAAGATGAATATGAAGATGAGAGAGAGAATGTTACCTTTTCCTTGTCGATTATGATTAAAAAAGAGATGAGGATGAGAAGATATAGGGCATGATGAGTAAATATAGGCTGGGTAGTTGAAAACGGTCACATCATTAGTCTTATCTATTAATTACCTCGGCCAACGTGAAAAATGTAACCGTTAGTGCAGGATAACAAACGGTAACATTTTTGGGGACAATTGTTATGGGTGAAATTCTGAGCCCATATCCTGGAAAGTATCTTGATTTATATCTTGGTTATATAGTATTTGTTTACATCCGGGATGCTGATTCAGGATATTGGTAACATCCTGAATGGTATCCTCAGGATTACTAACGGATCATGTGCAGGTACGTGGGTTAGAAGCTAGCAACGTTCACAAGGACTCATTCCGCGGAAGACTTGGTCCAAGTTGTTCAAGGAAAGACGTTAAGCCCGCTTTATTTGGTTCCAAACGGCTATTTATGGAATATTCGGGAGCATCCCTTATTTATAGGAATTTTAGTTTCTAATTTGTAACTATAAATAGATGGGTATACCAGATCGAATAGGACATCACATTCACACTCGCTACACTCTAACACTCGCTCTCTAGCAATTTTCACTTTCATACAAAAGCATTGTAACACTTAGCGATCTGGTCTATATCCTGCACTGTATCCTGAAGTTGAAAGCAATAAGAAGAACAAGGCAGCTGCGATTGTCAGCTCCCGAGGTTTTATGCCGGCGATCTAGATTGATCAAGGGCTTTCCTCGTACATCTCGTGTCATTTACTTTACTTTTTGCTCATAGTTTGATCATAGATACAGCTCAATATCCTGAGCCGTATCCTGAATACTGATTTTCTAAATAACTTAACCAGCATATTTTCGACACACTTTCTAGCACACTACCTCACTTTACTAATTTGATCACTTAATTGCTTCGGTAATTTTTGACCAAAACAATTTTCATAGATGATATTCTCATTTATTCTAAGAATAAGGAAGATCATGCAAAGCATTTGCACGCACTTTTAAGTTTATTAAGAAAGGAAAAGCTTTATGCTAAATTTTCCAAGTGCGAATTTTGGTTAGAACAGGTACAGTTTCTTGGACACCTAGTCAACCATGAAGGAATTCATGTGGATCCCATAAAAATCGAGGCGATTACTAAATGGAAAACCCCTGAATCACCAACGGATGTTAGAAGTTTCTTAGGATTAGCTGGTTATTATAGAAGATTTATTCAAGATTTTTCTAGAATAGCCATTCCTTTAACTAAACTAACCTGTAAATCTGTTAAGTTTGAATGGGGATTAAAACAAGAAGAAGCATTTAGAATCCTTAAGGAAATATTAACCCATGCACCCATATTAGCATTACCAGAAGGATCTGAAGACTTTGTAGTCTATTGTGACGCTTCCAAATTAGGTTATGGATGTGTATTAATGCAATGTCAAAAGGTTATAGCTTACGCATCTAGACAACTTAAGAATCATGAAGAGAATTATTCAACCCATGACTTAGAATTAGGAGCTATAATTTTTGCTCTTAAGATTTGGAGACACTACTTATATGGTAGTAAGTTTACTGTATTCACTGATCATAAGAGTTTAAAGTATGTTTTCAAGCAAAAGGAATTGAATATGAGACAAAGACGCTGGATGGAGATGCATAGTGATTATGATTGTGATATCCAGTATCATGAAGGAAAAGCAAATGTAGTGGCAGATGCTTTAAGCCGAAAGTATCATGAAAAGCCAAAAAGGGTACGTTCTCTTAATTTAAATGACCAAATAAGAGAAGCACAAGAATCAGTAATCAAGGATGATGCTGAAAAATTGAAAGGTATGATTAAAGAGTTAGAACAAGGAACAGATGGAATTTGGAGATTCCATAAAAAGAGAATATGGATACCTAAATTAGGAAACCTACGTCATCATATATTAGAAGAAGCCCATAAATCCAAATATACGATACACCCAGGAAATGATAAATGTACCAGGATTTAAGGAAAAATTTCTGGTGGATATGAATGAAAAAGGACATAGCAGCCTACGTTTCTAAATGTTTAACTTGTTCACAAGTCAAAGCTGAACACCAGAAACCCTCAGGATTTCTACAACAATTAGAAATGCCAGTGTGGAAATGGGAATTAATAACAATGGATTTTGTTACTAAATTACCCAAAATAAAGAAAGGCAATGATACAATGTGGGTAATTGTAGATAGGCTAACCAAGTCAGCTCATTTCCTACCAATGAAAGAAACTTTCAGTATGGAACAGTTAGCTAAGTTATATGTAAATGAAATTGTTTCTTTACATGGCATTCCTTTATCAATTGTTTCTGATAGAGATAGCTGATTTACCTCTCATTTTTGGTCAAGTTTCCAAAAGGCAATGGGAACCAAGTTAAAATTGAGCACAGCTTATCATCCTCAAACGGATGGACAAAGCGAAAGAACAATTCAAACAATGGAGGACCTGCTTAGAGCTTGTGTAATTGATTTCGGAGGTAATTGGGACGATCACTTACCTTTAATAGAATTTTCTTATAATAACAGTTATCACACAAGTATCAATGCTGCACCATTCGAAGCACTTTATGGACGAAAGTATCGAACCCCAGTCTGTTGGGCAGAAATTGGGGAAAAGCAACTATCTGGACCTGAGATAGTGCAAGAAACAACGACAAGATCATTCAAGTCAAGGAACGACTGAAAGCAGCACGTGATCGACAGAAGAGCTATGCTGATAACCGACGCAAACCCTTGGAATTTCAAGTAGGAAATAAAGTATTGTTGAAAGTCTCTCCTTGGAAAGGAGTAGTAAGATTCATCAAACGGGGAAAGCTAAGTCCCAGGTATATTGGACCTTTTGAGATTATTAGAAGAATAGGACCTGTAGCCTATCAGCTACAACTGCCAGAGGAAATGGCAGGAATACATGATGTGTTTCATGTATCTAATCTCAAGAAATGCTTAGCTGATGAATCGCTAATAGTACCTCTTAAGGATATAGAGGTAAATGAACAACTCAAGTTTGTAGAAAGACCTCTATAGATTGAAGACAGGAAAATCAAGAATCTTAAGCATAAGAGACTAGTTCTGGTCAAAGTAAAGTGGGACTCCAAAAGAGGACCTGAGTACACATGGGAGCTTGAATCTGAAATGCAAAAGAGATATCCGCACTTGTTCTAGTAGATCTCGAGGACGAGCTCTAAAACAAGGTGGGGAGAATGTAACAACCCTCAATAAAACCGACACCCTCATAATATTTCTGACACCTCAGTATATTTTAAAAAAAATGTCCCATTATGTCTTTAAATACACCCCGTATGTGAAAACCGAGCCCGAAATACATTAAATAGTATTTAAAATAAATAAAATTGAAATTTTGAGTTGAGGCGGGCCGCGTAGACCCACCCCAACACTCACGCGGGCGGTATCAAGGCTGAAACTTGATTCCGGTGGAATTTTAAGTTAAGGCGGGCTGCGTAAGCTCACCTTAACACTTACGCGGGCCGCGTGAGATCAGCAACGCAGAGACACCAGAGGCCGACACGTGTCGACATCGTGGCGAGTCCAGGCGATGACCCGGATCACCTAAACCCTACCCGGGCTAGTACGCTGGCCGCGTAAGCCCCGCTTATCTTCTACGCGGGCTGCGTGAGACCCAGTTTCAGCAACTATATAAGCAGGCATCGGGTTTCAGTATTCCTCGTTCATTTCTTTTCTTTCTTAAGCGAATTTCTGAAGATATAGGCATAATATTCAAGTATTATACCCCCTAATTAGCAAGGTTCTGCCCCGTTGTAAGTATTATAACCCCAGTTTCGTAATAGATACTGTAACAACCCGCACTTTTATGCGTTGTTACTACTCGTTATACTCGTTACGCCTAGCACCGGAGATTCGGATCATAATGTAACAATATCGTATATATATCGCTGTTCGAAGGATAATCGCATATTTTCGAAATACAATATCACTATACTACACTATTATCACACTAACCCTCACGGAGGCATTGAGGACCTATTCTACCCTCCTCAGTGGCCGTGATGTGTCGAACGTAAACAATTAACGCTAACAAGGACCCTCGGGTGAGTGCTGTAGCTCCAGTCGTCATGACGATGATGACAATACGAGTAAACGGAACCCCGTCAGTCTTTGTGGCCCTACACGAAATAACGTTCACGACGACATCAAGAAAGGACCTATACTACCCTCATTGATGGCCGTGAAACGTCGCTAATAATCGCATACTCGAATCGGAACCCGATTGTTAATTATCGAAACTTTGGATTATGGATACGTAAATACGACCCCTAGTGATATATATATATAATAATAACAATATAATGATAATATAAATTAATGATGGAAAGTACGCACTTCAAAAACTATCAGAACGATCAAAAACGAAGAAGTCCAACGCGTCAGGATAGCCATCCGCACGGATGGGCCATCCGCACGGATGGGCTATCCGGGCCAGAACCCTTTTCTGCTCCTCTGTGGCCTATAAATACCATGTCACATCACTTGAACAGTGATGTGACAGCTCCTATTCAACCAAACACGCTCCAAGACCCTTTTCTCTCGATTTCCTCGCGATTCCGGTAAGATTTCAACCTAAAACTTGTACTTCTACAATCTACACTCGATTCTACATCATTCTATCTTTCGAAACTCAAATTCTAACCGTGAAATCTGCGGATTTGAGGCGTTTTGAGGTGATGTCACCAAGAGTTCTTATGAACTCCAAGTTGTGGCCTCATCCCACCACAAAACGACTCAGATCTGGGTGATTTCCACATGTTTTAATGACAAATCTCACCTAAATCTGTGCGATTTCGAGTTAACCATGAAGAACCATCACGAACGGCCAGATCTGATGGAACGGGGTGATTCCCGGCCGTTAGAATGAGTCAGAATTGACGGAACTTCAATTGTTAGTGCGAAGTTACACTACCCTAGTAAAAACGAACGTTTTCCTTCCGTTAAACACTCGGAAACAGTGTTCAGAGTGCGAAACAGACATGTCAGTCCGCACGGATGACATGTCAGTCCGCACGGATGACCCTTGTCCGCACGGATGACATGTCAGTCCACGAATGACATGTCCATCCGCACGCATGACATGTCCATCCGCACGCACCACTGTCCGCACGCACCACTGTCCGCACGTACGACTGTCCGCACGTATGACACATCATCCGCACGGATCACCTGCTATCCGGACGGATAACATGCCATCCGGACGGATGACTTGTCATCCGGACGGATAACATATCAATCCGCACGGATGAGAACCATTCAACCCAATGAGTAACTTTTCAAGGCTAATCTCGCTTAACCGTATATCGTTTGCTCTATTCTTCAAGGATCAGTACAGACATACTCGCAACTGACTCGAACAAGTTGTAATCCCGCTAAATACGCACTGTGAGTATACTTGACCCCTTTTTAATCGAATTTTGGGTGTAACATACGTTTCTAACAAATCGAACTCATCAAATGAAATATTCAATCAATCGACTTATCACTTGCGAATAACTGTTATGCATAGATATACGTGATGCTAGTTGCATATGTGCTAGGGCTTATACTCGCGACGTCCCACCACGACTAGTATAGTACTATTGCGCCCGACGGGGTCTAGTTATGCCATCGCACATTCGAGCATCGAGGACTTAGTTGGTAGTATCAGTTTTGTGAGTATATATGTCGTGTATTACGTTTATGCATGTGGAAATTCGCAGCACTTTTTAATCTATTATGCTATACTTATCAAACCTGTATACTCGCCAATACTTTTGTATTGACAAATATTTTAACGTATGTTGCAGGTTAGATCGCAGACTTATCAATCAAGCTAGGAAGTCTAGAAACTCAACTAAAATCTAGGTTGTCGGATTTGTATTGTTCGAGAGGGCAAGAAATCTGTGATAACTTACGTGATTGTATTATTTGTTAGTATGGGATAACGAATGTATTAAATATTATCGCAATATAGTTGTTATGGATTCTCTTGAGCAATCTGATTCGCCTAGTGCCGCGCCCCGATGATTCCGCCATCGGTTGGGGTGTGACAGATTGGTATCAGAGCCATAACTATAGAGAATTAGGTCAGACTCGACCTAGTCCGGGTCGACGTCTTAGAAACTGACCTAGTCTATAGTCTAAGTACCAACAGGCCGACTCGTACGAACCCAGTAGGGTTTGTATTGGGCTTACTTGATACTCCCGATCGAAATTTCTAAAAGCTACAACTTTGTGTGAACACCGCATACTACAACTTCACACGAAGAAGCCTTTCCTAAGGCTGAAATACTACTTAGCCTTTCCTAAGGCCGACACAATACACACGTTTTCAAAAATACTCGCATAACAAAACCGAGCGATCCGGTCGAGATCAGGCGTGAAAACCAAGAACTCTCGATAGGATTGCTCACCCAGCGAATTTTGCTAGCACGAGAACCTTTCATCGAGTTAGGAGTGACATCCACACCTCGACAAAAGTCTCCATTTCTAAATCTAGTGGAACTCACGAAGTTATTCGAAGAGCATAACCACAATTAGGAACGAAACTGTTAAGACAGGGGTGAAACCCGTACCTTAATGAGTCGTTCCACTCTCTATAAACTGGTTTACAAAAGCTCTCACCAAGGACTCGACTATCACGATAACTCGAGCCACGCGATGACTAGGAAGACGAATGCCATGAGCTGCATCCCAGTGGAAGCATGAGGTCCTCTAAGTCAACGCGCATGCTCGAACTTGTTAGATATAGTTGGGTTACCTTGGGTAGTCGACGCCTAAAACACCCGAGGCACTCTATCATACGACCCGCCAATTTTACAATGATTGGAACTTATTTACGTTTGAAACTTTACGCTTTACCGATTTCTCGATGTAACAATTTTCACTCCCTACTTTATAAACGCACGATTCGCACAGCCATCGCAATCTAAAACGAAAACCGAATGTTCGCAACAAAACTAATGCATAATCTATCGCATTCGCCCTCGTTTTCTCACTTCAACGCGACCTCGCTTATTCTAAATCGACCTGTATGTGCATGATTACAAATTATATCTATATAAATATATATATATATACGTATAAACAAACAAGTCATTGTGTGAGAACTTAGGAATTTCGTGTTTCCTACGTGGCTCCTATGTGATTCGTATTACTATACTATCGCACCAAGTTTTGAACGCACTCAATCGCAACGCAAAACTCAAAAATCATTATGATCGAATCTCACCCCAAGTCTCTTCCTATCTAGATGCCTTCCAACAACTCTACCTCGAGACGAGTAGCTAAGAGGAAAGCCAAACGAAGCGTCGAGAAGAGGATTGCTTCACTTGTGATTAAGGAAGTGAGTAAGCTTAGTCCACGAATTGCCGCTCAAGTGCACTCTCTCAGCAACTCTCGAGCCTCGGAAGACTCCAAGACGGAAGCGCCGCAATCTACTTTTCTCTACAAGCACTTCAAAGCCTGTGACCCGATGGAGTTCACGGGTGAAGGAGGTGCGACTCAACTACTCCAGTGGTTCGATTCTATCGAAGTTACCCTTCGTCAAAGCGGGTGTCCCGATAGTCTTCGTACTACTTGCGCCACCGGAGTATTTCAATCGCGAGCACTCGACTGGTGGACCGCCGAACGTAACAAACGTGGGATCTCCGCAGCTTACGCTCTCTCTTGGAATGAGCTGAAAGAACTCATGGAGAAAGAGTACTGTCCTCCTCACGAGATTCAGAAGCTGGAAAACGAATTTTGGGAAATCAAGCAAACTGAAGGTGACAATGCTGGCTACACCGCAAGGTTCAAACAGCTTAGCATAATCTGCCCAAGTCAAGTCAACACTCCGGGGAAGGCCATCGCGAAGTACATTCGTGGCTTGCCTGAGTGCGTGGGTGATTTTGTCGAAGCTGCAAGGCCTGCTACCATCGAAGAAACCTACCGCTTAGCCGCAGAAATCAACAACAAACAACTCATGGAAGGGTTATTCTCAAGAAATCCTGTCAAGCAAGCTCATCAAGCAATCGCCAATAATCCTTCAGGCGAACATGTTGACGAATCTTCTGATGAATCTACTGACGAATCTTCTGACAAATCTGCTGGCGATTCTTCTAATGAATCAGCTAACAATTCTTCTAACGGATCTGCTAACGATTCTTCGGACGAATCTGCTGCCGATTCTTCTGACAAATCTACCGACGGATCTTCCGACAAATCAGCTAAAGACTCCGCAAGCGAGTCTTCAGACGAATCCTCCAACGACGACACTTCTTCGCAAGACACCGACAAACCCAGCCGCAAGCGAAAGACTTCAAGCCCGAACTCATCAACAACCGAACTGCTGCAACCGGAACCTCTTCGAACAGTTCCGACGGTTCCAAAACGAGCCTACACCGGAGCTCATCCTCAGTGTTACTCGTGTACCTATCATCATCCAGTTGGGGCTGACTGTCGCTATTGCAATCACTGCAACCGTTACGGTCACTTCACCCGCAACTGCCGCATCGAACCGTGAACTTGAGTACAACAACAACAGCTCCAGCAAAAGTCTTCAGCATCCGACATCTAGCAAGCGTAGGATAAAGTTGTAATGATACGATTTTTGACGTTTATTTCTAAGCTTTGAACCTACTCTATTACTCAATGTTGTCCCCGTATTCTCTTTCACTCTCTAATCGTCGCACTTAGACTAGATTCACACACATGCTATATACTATATCACGAAGTAATGTGTTTTACCCTCACTGCAGTTTTAGAACGAGGTACGATAAATGTGCAAGGAACGATTAATCGCGGGTGCACACGGGATTACTTGGGTCAGTGCACGAAGATCGTAGTGAATTCTAAGGTGCCATAGCGTTTTGACAAAAGGTGACACCAAAACACGGGATGAAAGTAGTAGGGGTCGGGCAAGGTGTGCTTTATCATGCTACCGAAGTTCGGTGAAGAAGGTGCCACGTGGAGTTGAACGTTGTTAGTCCTATTATACTATTGTGATTATTTTCAACACACTACACTCAATCGCAAGGCGTAACAAACCGTATCATCGCAAGACTTGTCGTAAGTCTGCAAACGCAATGCAATCGCCTCATCGATGGACTCTGGGGAGTCTACCACGCAGAACGATTGCATCGACACAAGACTGGTCGTAAGTCAGTTGCAACGAATCTCAATCAAGCAAATAAACGCTCACGGTATTGTTGAGTGAGGACCTATTCTACCCTCCTCGATAGCCGTGATGTGTCGCAACGAAACGTTAAGCTTATTCGAAACAGGAATCGAACTCGACAAATTCCAATCGCTTATCATGTGTATCTCGCAATCTCTGTCGCTTAATATGAGAACTATATCGCTTGTTGTGTATCAATCTATCGCTATACCGTTAGCTGTGATATTCGTGTTAAGTTAGCACGCATGACCTCGCTTCACGAGATGAAACTCATGTGACTAAAGCAGGGCGTTTTAGTCATATCAGCGACCTTTCGTGGAAAAAGGCCATGTGGGGTCTAATGTTAGTTAAATTCTGTGGTGTTAATCAATCGAACCGAACCGCGTAAATCGAATCGCATACCGCCATCACTTGCAACGCAACTACCGATTATTGTATTTCGTTTATCATCACCGTCACCACAAGTGTCTCGTGTTTATTCGTTTAATCACCTAATCGCTGATCGCCTATCGTGTATAAACTACCGCTTATCGCTCGCTTGGTGTCCATTACAGTCTGTATAGTATTAAGTACACATGACACCGCTTCACAAGGCAAAGCTAACCTGGGTAAGCATGGTGTTTCGCCATGTTAGCAAACCCCCGTGGAAACGTGCCATGTGGGTGTAATGTGGAATCTAATCGAAAACGCGCTATTCGCTTCCCGCTTATCAACTCGCTGGATTAATCTATTCGATCCTATCTTATGCTCTGTCCGACTTTCTATCAATTGGGCCGAGTAAACGTAATTCTATCCGAGTCATATCGGCACACCTGACACTGCCTCACGAAACGGGAGTAATATGGGCAAAGCATGGTGGATACGCCGCTGGTACTTCCTATATATAAGTGTTTTAAACATATTAACGAATTTCCGTGGGAAGGTGCCCAGTGGGGCTTGATGCTAAATCATCCTTTTCAAAAGGTTAAAACTGATTTTTATAAAACTTTTATTAAAACCATGGAACAAGTGAAGTTCCTCACAATGTGGAGGTAACATCGAATCAGCTTAACTCCATGTTCGGAGGGAGCTTCATGAGTCCAATTTTTCCGTAAAACCTTTTTCAAGATCAAAAACAAGACTTTCAAAGGGAACCCATGTCATAGGAGAGTTTTCGTAACCCTTGTTTTCATCTTTGAATTCCTTAAAATGTTGGAAACTTAAACTTCCTTGCAACAACGGTTAACATCGACACTGTTGACCGCACGTTAAAAGGAAAATTTTTAGAGATTTTCATCCTAAATCCCTTTTTGATATCTAAAACGAACGCTTCTTGCAACATTGGTTAACAATCGACTCAGTTAACCCAACGTTATGAGAAACCTTCCAAAATTGCAATCGCAACGAACTAACGAATTCTACACAAGACAAGGTACTTGAAATGCCAACTCATGGGATTAATACTTTCGTCTTTACGTCGCCTTCTCGCTATCGCAGTCGATCTCTCTTATTCGAAACGTTCTCGCTGTCAACGTACGGTCAAATCACCCGCCGTTTCGCTACTTATACAAGATCAACTCTTAGAAGTCTACCTATTGGATTAATTTCGGGACGAAATTTCCTAAAGTAGGGGAGACTGTAACAACCCGCACTTTTGTGCGTTGTTACTACTCGTTATACTCATTACGCCTAGCACCGGAGATTCGGATCATAATGTAACAATATCGTATATATATCGCTGTTCGAAGGATAATCGCATATTTTCGAAATACAATATCACTATACTACACTATTATCACACTAACCCTCACGGAGGCATTGAGGACCTATTCTACCCTCCTCAGTGGCCGTGATGTGTCGAACGTAAACAATTAACGCTAACAAGGACCCTCGGGTGAGTGCTGTAGCTCCAGTCGTCATGACGATGATGACAATACGAGTAAACGGAACCCCGTCAGTCTTTGTGGCCCTACACGAAATAACGTTCACGACGACATCAAGAAAGGACCTATACTACCCTCATTGATGGCCGTGAAACGTCGCTAATAATCGCATACTCGAATCGGAACCCGATTGTTAATTATCGAAACTTTGGATTATGGATACGTAAATACGACCCCTAGTGATATATATATATAATAATAACAATATAATGATAATATAAATTAATTATGGAAAGTACGCACTTCGAAAACTATCAAAACGATCAAAAACGAAGAAGTCCAACGCGTCAGGATAGCCATCCGGACGGATGGGCATACGCACGGATGGGCCATCCGCACGGATGGGCTATCCGGGCCAGAACCCTTTTCTGCTCCTCTGTGGCCTATAAATACCATGTCACATCACTTGAACAGTGATGTGACAGCTCCTATTCAACCAAACACGCTCCAAGACCCTTTTCTCTCGATTTCCTCGCGATTCCGGTAAGATTTCAACCTAAAACTTGTACTTCTACAATCTACACTCGATTCTACATCATTCTATCTTTCGAAACTCAAATTCTAACCATGAAATCTGCGGATTTGAGGCGTTTTGAGGTGATGTCACCAAGAGTTCTTATGAACTCCAAGTTGTGGCCTCATCCCACCACAAAACGACTCAGATCTGGGTGATTTCCACATGTTTTAATGACAAATCTCACCTAAATCTGTGCGATTTCGAGTTAACCATGAAGAACCATCACGAACGGCCAGATCTGATGGAACGGGGTGATTCCCGGCCGTTAGAACGAGTCAGAATTGACGGAACTTCAATTGTTAGTGTGAAGTTACACTACCCTAGTAAAAACGAACGTTTTCCTTCCGTTAAACACTCGGAAACAGTGTTCAGAGTGCGAAACAGACATGTCAGTCCGCACGGATGACATGTCAGTCCGCACGGATGACCCTTGTCCGCACGGATGACATGTCAGTCCGCACGAATGACATGTCCGTCCGCACGCATGACATGTCCATCCGCACGCATGACATGTCCATCCGCACGCACCACTGTCCGCACGTACGACTGTCCGCACGTATGACACATCATCCGCACGGATCACCTACTATCCGGACGGATAACATGCCATCCGGACGGATGACTTGTCATCCGGACGGATAACATATCAATCCGCACGGATGAGAACCATTCGACCCAATGAGTAACTTTTCAAGGCTAATCTCGCTTAACCGTATATCGTTTGCTCTATTCTTCAAGGATCAGTACAGACATACTCGCAACCGACTCGAACAAGTTGTAATCCCGCTAAATACGCACTGTGAGTATACTTGACCCCTTTTTAATCGAATTTTGGGTGTAACATACATTTCTAACAAATCGAACTCATCAAATGAAATATTCAATCAATCGACTTATCACTTGCGAATAACTGTTATGCATAGATATACGTGATGCTAGTTGCATATGTGCTAGGGCTTATACTCGCGACGTCCCACCACGACTAGTATAGTACTATTGCGCCCGACGGGGTCTAGTTATGCCATCGCACATTCGAGCATCGAGGACTTAGTTGGTAGTATCAGTTTTGTGAGTATATATGTCGTGTATTACGTTTATGCATGTGGAAATTCGCAGCACTTTTTAATCTATTATGCTATACTTATCAAACCTGTATACTCGCCAATACTTTTGTATTGACAAATATTTTAACGTATGTTGCAGGTTAGATCGCAGACTTATCAATCAAGCTAGGAAGTCTAGAAACTCAACTAAAATCTAGGTTGTCGGATTTGTATTGTTCGAGAGGGCAAGAAATCTGTGATAACTTACGTGATTGTATTATTTGTTAGTATGGGATAACGAATGTATTAAATATTATCGCAATATAGTTGTTATGGATTCTCTTGAGCAATCTGATTCGCCTAGTGCCGCGCCCCGATGATTCCGCCATCGGTTGGGGTGTGATAGATACGTAGCCCGATTGATTTAGGGTTCCGTAACAACTGTCGTGGTTCTGCCCGACGTAGTTGTTGGAATGTCGTCTCGGGGAGGGTATCATTAATATTTTCAAAGGGTTATGATACTAACCTATATACATTTGTGTAAATTATAGATTATTCCCAGGAAACCCTTACGCGAAGTCTAAGATAGCAATGTGAGTTTATCCAATTTTTGTTAACCTTTTTGTAATATTTTACAAAACCTTAATTGTTTTACAATGTGATTAAGCGGTGATTGAGTCTTTGTAGTTCTTCAATTACTGCCGGTATGTTGGGGTTTTGTATACAAAATTTACTACTGCGAGTAGTAAGTCGGGATGACAGTACGTTACCATTGGACAACGAGTTAGCCAATGTGTAATATGACCCACAAGTCAGGATTGACAGTACTGAATGAGTAATTGTGTAGAAATAAACAATGTGATCGCTCTCAATACTGTTTTAATAGATAAAATGTTTCTTGATTAAACTGGGATTCACTCACCAGTATTTCCCACTGACAAATGTTTTTAAAACACGTTTCAGGTAACACAATGTGACAGCCAATTAGTAAAAAGCCAGCTGGAGAGCACTGAAGGCTTGGAAAAAATGTGGCTATAAAAGTTACCTAAAAGACGATGTTTTAAATTCAATAAAATAGGGTTTATCCCTATAAACGTATTGTAATAAGAAACTTGGGTTTTGCCCATGTTATTATTAATATTAAATATGGTGGTTTTACTCTGATAAATATTTCCTAACTACGGTCCTGATGTAATTTTCGCTGCCAAATTAACCAACTGATACCACCGAAACTCTGAGTTCGCGTCCGCCCGTTCCCGGGACAGATAAGGGATCGGGGTTGCGACACCATGGATCTTGGCGTTTTGTAAATGCAATGAAAAATATTTTGTAAAAATATTTTCGTGAGAGAATCCTAGTGATTGTGTCTAGACTCGAGAATGAATCTTAGTTCACTACAATCGAAGCTCTGATACCAACCTGTCACACCCTGACTTTTGCGAAAGCGTGTATGTGTGACTTGTTCAGTTTCATTGCATTCAATCATAATAAACAACTATATGTCTAAAACATGATGTTCATCCATTCATAAGTTTTAAAATACTACAAACACAAGTTGTTAAGTTTCAACTGACATACTTCATGTTACGTTTACAAACCATTCAAAGTAGTAATAAGTTCCATAAAGGACTTTTAAACAAAAGACTTTTAAACCAAGGCTTTGATTCGTATATCCTATCTAAGATAAGATATACAAACCAAACCCTTGAAAATAGGATGACATCAAACTTGAAATTACTTCTTGAAATCTTTCTCAACGCCGCCAGATCCATTTAGTTTCCTGAAATACATGTAATTTGCAAACATCAACAAAAGTTGAGCGAGTTCATGTGTTTTGTATGTGAGCTCGAATAATCTTGTAAAAATTTGTAAGTATTTCTTTGGTAACCGGTATGTAAGCGTCTATGAATAGATCAATTAATGTTTAGCAAGGACATTAATATGTGTGGTGTGTAGAAAGTGCTCAAACCTAGCGAATTTCCTCCGGTCCATCCGGCGGGAACGACATAGTCACCACATGCGGCCACACAAGGACCCATGGGTGGGGCTCGCTACACCCGATAGATCTACCAATCCTGCCCCTCGGTCTTAACTAGATTAATGGCACTTAGGAGAGATACTACCCATCCACGTGATCTAACAGTTCATTCCTTAGCTAAACCATACCATTGAAACCTTTGAAAAATGTATTCCACCCCCGACAGTTATAAATCCGTAAACAGTTAAAAGAAAAGGGGAACATGAACTCACAAGTTTGCGTCCGCTGTCTCGTAAACTCAAAGATCCTCCTCACGAGTCATACTATCACCTACACACGTGCTATGTTTTATTAGACGTTTAGGTCGTGTAACGACTCTTAGTCTTATTTATTAAGACATATTTTGGAATTCTGGTATACTTTAAGTTACACGTTTGGTGTACATTATATAATTCCAAATTATATAATTATTAGTTAAAATAAGGATATTTTAACTTAAATTATTTTCCATCCAATTATTTGGAATATTGTTAAAAATAATTTATTTTTAACTTGATTTGTCATGTATTTCTCACATATATATTTTCCAAGTATAGTTATACTTGTATTTGTATATTTTGCCAAGTATTGGTAGTGTATTCCGGTAAGTACTTATACGTATAGGAATACGTATTTTTGTATTTATTAAGTATTCTTTACTTAATTTATGTAGAATTTTCCGGAATATTATTTTTGTACAATTAAAAATCACCAACTTTATATTCTTGAAATATACATATTTTCAGAGAATTTTTATAGAAAAATACCTATAAATTTATTTGGCAAAAATATGTATACTTCCATGTACATCTTAAAAATAATATATTTTTAATATTAAACTTAGAAAAATATTTTTTTTTAATTTTCACCAAAATAATATATTTTAAGTTGTTCTAGAAAATACATATTTTCTCCACTTCTAAAATAATATATTTTCTACTTTGACAAAACATGATATATTTTATAATAGTCGTAAAAATTCATATTTTGCCGTTTCTTTGATTTCGAAAATACCGTTTATCATATTTGTCAAGTTGCGAATTTATTTCCGAAATATATATATATATATTGTCCAAATGTCCTTTTCCGATTTGTCCGATATTTGGGTATAAGATATGTATTTATTTTCATGTGATTTTGGTAATATTTCATGTTACAATTTTTAGTATTTTGGTGTGTTATATTATTTTCAAGGTTCCTGATTTTAATATAACTAATACAAGTAATATACAAGTAGCACATAATTTTGTGTCTTCTAAATATATATTTTCCTAAATATATACTTAGTCACTTTTATTATCAAAAATCAACCTCCAATACTTGTAATTTTTATAACAAAAATTCTGGCAAATTTTATATTAAAACCATGATCAAAATTTACTTGTAAACACTTGTTTAAAAATATTTTTCTATGTGTTTAATTTTTACAAAAATTTTGCCATAGTTTCCCTTGAAAATGGAGGTTTCCATGCTTATTAGCATATCATTTTCTTTTCAAAAATTCATCATCAATCATCAACAATTTTCACACAACTCACCATAGCCATAACATGCACTTTTATAAGATGATATGAACTTGAAGTTTAACAAAACCTTGTAGTATTTTAACATGTTATTTAACAAGGTCTAATAACACAAAATCCATGGTTTTTATTTCATAAAGATCTTTCTTACAAAATTTCCATCTTTACAACTTGTAACATGATTTTACAAAAATTAATCTTCTTGAGTTTTTCATGACTTCCATACATCAAGTGTTCCATTTAACAGTTAAAACATGTTTTCTTTCTTTCAAAAATCAAACTATGTTAAATCTTGAAGTAAACTTTAGTTTCTTGAAATTTTCATCTTTGATTTCTTACACTTTTAAGACACATAACTTGTAGGAATCATAATCCTACAGAAAATCAAGTTCATACTTCACATAAAGGGTGATCAACTTAGATCTTTCAAGATCCACCCTCATACTTGCTAGATCATGTTTTAAATCATCATCTAGGAAGCTTTATGTGGTGATCTACACCATACATACAAGTAATCAACAAACAAGTTCACTACATACACTTAAACAACTTAGATTTTCATGTTTTCAAGCTTTATGTTCATGTTCATGTTCTTGTTTTGATGAGGTTCTTTAGATTATCATGTTACTTCATACTCTAACTACTAAAATTAAGTGTATTGAGTTTGCACGTATACAAGACCAATGTATGACAAGTATGTATAATCAATGTATAATTTATGTAAAATGATCAAGTTTTATTACGATCAAAGCCTCGGATTACAATGATTGGAAATGAAATACGATTACAAGAGAATAATAGTTTTCAAAAATAGAAATACAAACAAACTTTCTAAATAAGGAAAGTTACAAAAAGCGGGACGTTATACCGGTGGAGGTTATGATAGGTTGTATATGGAGGTAGACGATGTGCGGAGAAAGGGGGTGGGGGTAACTATTAGCATTTCAAGAGACCTAGATAATAAAAGTCTTTAACACATGCATCAAGTATTGTACCTTAAGCAATCATACTTATATTACTTAAAATATAAGATGCCCTTAATACTTCATTATATTTCACGATGATTATATTATAACACAATGATTATTTTAACCGATAACCACTGGGATGGAGGTTTTATTTTTATTTGCAAAGTGTTATATTTTTTTTAATGAAAACACTTGCTTCTACTCTATTACACCAATAATCCTAAATAAATCTCTTTTCTCTAAGTTTGAACATAAAATATCCTCTCTAAGAAACACAAGCCTCTACAACATGGCTAACCCAACGTTACAAAGAGTTATTATTATTTTTTTTTATTTTGTGTGCTAGTTAAAGAGTTACATTTAATAGACAAAATAAAAAAAAATGAAATAATACCATACCACACCTTTCCTAGCCATGCATCATGTAATAAACTAGATATACTACCCGCCGCAATGCGGCGGGATGCGGTGTTAATTACGTTTGTATTTATAGAAAGCTGGACGTTTATTAAACGAAGTGACATCGACAATTTCTTTGGATCCAAAAAAATGTCAATAGTTACATTCACGTCTAAAATTCGAAATCCTCCCTCAATGAACTATTATATATTGACAAAACCGAGAGGTGACAGAAACACCATTAACACACTTAAGCAACAGCAATAGGAGCTTTAGCTGCATTAGCCTTGACATCCATATCAGCAGGCGACAGTGTCAAATATTTAATGTGAAGAGGGCTGTGGTGCTTGAGTTTTATGAGTATCTGTCTCATTCTCAATACGTCGGATGGTTTTCCAGGCTTGGGACCTTTTAAAAGCACCATAAGATCTAGCAGCTACATATGTGTGATGGACCTGAAAAACGAAACAAAATGTTAATATCTCATTCAAACCTATATAGATGCTAAGTCTTGTCAAATATTTTTGTACATTGAACATATTGTTAATGATAGAGTAGCGATTATGATAACCAATATCCAGCAACTCCTCATATTCAAAAACTTGCTAGACCGAACTGTATCAAGAAATGAGAGTCCGATAGGATGACATCACCACAATACTAATTATTCCAAATAATCTAGATAACAACTACAGCTGCAACAACAAACAAAATCTCCACAAGACTTTATATTCATTATTATACAATACCTTACAAGTAAAACCCACTTGGACAAATGCCCACATGGATAATACAGTGATATATACATGATCATCTTTGATAAAATTACTAAAAACTTGCAAAAAATGCAATAAATAGACAATAAAGAAATAATCAAATGCTCTATCTTTGATAAAGTTACAAAACCACTGTCAAGAATTTATTCCAAAATATATACATTTTTTAATCATTAAAAAACTCATTTGATTATTTGACATCAAAATAGAAGGGAATGGACACAAATCATACATGAAACCTCAAGGAAAATGCACCTACCAAAACTGCTACTTAAATATGTTGTTGCACAACCAATTATTTTTACTTTTGAAATCTAATTTCATAAAACTATATGTTTTGGAAATGTAAGCTATGGGCCTATGGAATACGGAATCACATGGCCACTGGCGACATATACAAGGATTACATGGCCATTTCAAATTCGAGAGATATAAGCACATGAGCTTCCATTTTCACAACCTCTAGCTTCATGTGAGTATTATCCCATGTACCCCCGCTAACTTCCGGATGACATGGCCATTTCAAAAGGTATCTAGTCACCATTAATTCATGAATATAATAACACCTCATAAATCAGTTACATTAAGTATCTTTGATGTCACATTATGTAATATTTATTGAACACACACAACATGGCTGATTACATGAACTTATTAGCCGTGGCGCCTTTGTTGCCACGTTATGTAATTCAATCATTTCAAAAGAAAATAAAAAAAACGTGGAAACAACAACTTACGGGTTGGTACTTGATGGAATTCTTTGAAAGCATAACATGTTTGCTAAGGAAACGAAGAACTGAAGCCGTCACAAAAAAATTATCTTTATATATGATTGTGTTAAAAGATAAAACAAAACATAATATACTGAATATATAAAAGAAAATGCAAAATAGATATAAAACATTACCAAAGAACCAGTAGCCTAATGGTATTAATGAGTGTAGTAAGGTGTGGGTTCTAGTCCCATAGTGAACATTGGTGTAATATTTTTGTCATTCTAAAAAAGATATATTTGATGGCTCATCTCTTAATTAATACGTGCTGGCCTTAAATGAGTTTACGATTTAATTAAGTGTTTATTTTAATTGAGTTACCTAAAACATGAAAACAAACCTCTAACATCAATAGGACACATATCTTGCCAAACAAAACTAATTTTGAACAGTTAATCATATACAATTACTGATTAATATACCAAATCCAAATATAATAGGAACAAAAAAAGGAAAACCATTATGTTGTGTACCTGATCACATTCGAACAAAAAGAACATTTTTCCTGTATGAAAAAGGAAACTATCAGGTTGGAGTTCGAAACATCAGGTTGTAGTGTTGTACCTGATTTTTGCTTCTAGTTTGGTCTGTTGCTTGTGATTAAATCGCATGCAGTTCCGTTGCTCATGGTTCATCTATTTTATCTGGTTTGTCCGGTTCGATTGACGCCTCCTACTACCTCCATACTATGGTTCGCTGCTGAAAATTGATTGATAATTTCTCAATAAAAGAGAAAATTTGATGGATTGTTCTTTCATATCCATTTTCGTATGTACTCACAGCAAGAATCTTTTATCCTAAGGTTGATGAAGTACCTTGTGAGTTTTTTCTCTTTTCTTTTACCATTTCAAAATAGGGAAATTGGACCATCAAGCCAGATGAAATCTAAAATCCCTTTACTATGTGATTTAAATCTGCAACAATCCAATTAAAAACAATCAATCTATCTGGTAGTCAACATTTATTTGACTATAACATATATTTCCATTTCAAATCTAATATGTCTCCAATGCAGCATTATTACATATTTCATCCAATTAACATCCACTTTTTTCCTATTTGTATAGATCATTCCGTATAGTGTAATGTGATTTGCAATCTTACTTCAAAAACCTAACATCTACAACATAAATCTTAAACCTAGAGCTGACCAGTTTGACTGAAAAGTCAAAAACACTCCACCTTTTCTAACATGCATTCAACTCACACAAAATAAATAAAAAACAACATCAAGATGAGGATAAATTACAAAAACATTCCATGAAAACCATTCCATTGACCTCAAAAACATATAGAAACCCAACAATAAAATCAAAATCAGATAAGTAAACCTCAAAACCGAAGAACAAACCTGACCAAAAATTGAAGAACCAGGACAAGAGCACACAGCGGAGCCAAGGCCGGCTCTAGCATAAGCAAAATGAAGCTTTTGCTTTAGGCCTCACATTTTGAAAGGCCCCCAATTTTAGAGAGCAAATATTATCTATTTTCATAGGTAAATATATACATAATGATATGATATATATTTCCAGAGAGGGATGAGAAGAAAATTATAAAACAGAAGGAATAAGATAAATTTACAGTTTTGTGTTTTTTTTTTCTAGGTAAGAAAGGTTAGAGAAGATGGGGAATATTACCATTGAGAAACTCGTGAATATTAAAAATTTAGTTTTTAACCCTAAAAAAGAACCATGCGTGTGTGATGAAAGGAAGTCAAATAATATATCAAACCATACATGTGTATGTAGTACACTTTAAATTTGCTTAACCTCGAATGTAAATGATAAAAAGGCCTCAATTCTATTGTTTGCTTTAAGCCTCTAAAAACATTGAGCTGGCCCTGAGCGGAGCTGACAACCTCCGATCATCTCCTTTGTCGGCTTTCCAACGGAACCCTAGCCGCCAGAGAACCGACTATTCCACTCAGCGTCGTCGTTGGTTGGTAGGACTGTGAAGCGGTGGAGTTCACTCATCGCCGTCGTCGGGTGGTGAAGCGGTGGGCGGTGGGGTTCTGCTCCATATCTCTCTATATATATCTCATCGTATGTGTAGAAAAAAAAGGATCCAAGAAAGCCAGTCAGACGGGAAGATGAAGAGAATGGTGAGAGACAGAGTCAACAAAGATTTTTAATGGAGAAGGGTTATATGGTGGGGGGAGTGAACACATTTTTTTTTTTTGAAAAACACCCCAAGCCTATAGTACAATCAACATAAGCACAAAGTGGTTGCTTATTTATAGGTTAATAATAATTACTAGGTTAAAAATGTTGGATATAATGTTCAATTGTCGATTAAATCGAAACGTTGCCGTCAAGGTACGACCCAAAGAGTTACACTTTGGGCAACGAACATATAACGGTGTTTTAATCGTTAATCACCGGAACACGAAATAATAAGCGTAATAAAAGAAACGGGTAATTATTTAGAATAATTACATAGAGCTGGATAAATATTATAATTAATTTGTTAATTATAATAAATAGAGATAATTATATTAATTATGAGATAATTATGAAGGAGTTGTAATTAGATTACAAATCTTAATGAGATAATTATATATCTTTAAATTCCATAAGATCTCCAAGATTTTTTTATCTATTAAAAAGTTTGGTAGCTATTAAAAAGGAGATACGGAAATTTATTGATTGGGGATTTTAGTAATTGATCTCTAATTTGAACTCTCAATTTAAAATTCATGCTCCTGACGTTTTCTTCAAGGGTGTGTAAAACGAAACCAAAGCAAAAACAATTGAGAAGGCATACTTGTTCTCAATTGACGAAAAAGGAGGTGGTGAAAATCTTTTGTTAATTTCCTTCTCAATCGTGAAGTACAACTATAGTTTCTGTTTCTTCGATTACGCAAAAAGGTAAGTAAAGTTTTGACTTTATTTTTCTTTTCGTGGTCAACGATCATCTAGCGAGATCGTTCGTTGAACCAAGGTGCCTTTCTTGGATGTCACGATTCTTTATTTTATTTTAACCTATTTTGATTGTAATAAGATCACTGGTGGAATCGGTTTAGAACCGAACCTCGTGTACATGTTCCGCTGCGTTCAGTTTGTTTGACAAATTGACTTAAATTATTTTCTAAAAGTTACACGAAAATTCCAACAAAAAACCCGTGTATTACATTGTCTATTTAATCTGTTTACTACAATCAACATTATTTATCTCCTCACTAAAAATGATAAATTTGACCTGTTTACTAAAAGTGATGAGTTGACCCATTTATTAAAGTAATTGAGTGTGGCCTGTTTATTAAAAATGGTAACCTTAACCCGTTTTCTAAAAATGATGAGTTTTATCCATTTATTAAATTAGCTCATTTTGACACGTTTACTAATAATGGTAACCTTAACCCTTGGCTTGTTTACTAAAAATGATCTTAAAGTAGCACATTTTGACACGTTTACTAATAATGATAACATTAACCCTTTGGCTTGTTCGCTTACTAAATATAATAATTTGATTTATTACTAAAAATGATAATTTGAACATGTATACAAAATTACTAAGTTATACCTATTTACTATAAATGGTAACAAAGCAGATAAAATTGACCAATTTCAAAAATAAATATTTGCAAACAATAACAAAAAAAATGGATTTTGGATTTCAATGGTGGATAAGTGTGACCCGACTTTGAATGCGAGCGTAATTAAAAATTAGTCTATATATTTATTATTTAGTTTATTTGTTTAGGGATAAAATTAAAAGAAAAACACGGTAACATGCAATGCGAATATAATTTTATTTGTTAATGATGTTTATGTTTAACGAAATTACCAAGTATAACATATGATGATAACTAAACATAAAGTATATTCAACATTCTAAATGTGATTTTTGAACAAAAATAATAAATAGAGTTAACTGCCATTTTCGTACCTGTGGTTTGGTCACTTTGGCCATTTCAGTCCATTTTTCAAAAATGCGTCATTTTCCTCCCCGACGTTCTGGAAAGGTGCCATTTCAGTCCAAAAATCATAACCCAGTTAAGTCAGTTAGTAAATAAGGACTGATTGTGTAAATTTGTAACATAAAGGACTGATTGTGTAAATTTGTAACACCACCACCACTAGCCCTGCCACCACCACCACTCCGCTGCCACCACCGCCACCACCGCCACCACAGCCACCACCGCCACCACAGCCACAGCCACCACCGCCACCACCGCCACCACAGCTGGTTTCGAATCTGCCTGAATTCGGATGAACGATGATGTTGTAGGTTGTGGAGAAGGAGTTTTCGAATCTGCCGGAACCACCACCATCAACGTCATCATCGACCTTGAAAAACGGCACCCCCACCGTCGAAACTGCACATCGAAATCACAAGCGAATTCAGTCCGAGTTTACCAAAACAGTTAGAATCGAACAAAAATTCGATTTGAATCAGATCGAATCAGCTCAACTCTTGTTCAAAACACATCACCGATCAATCAAAACACACCGAATCAGACCGAAACAAATCGAAACTAGACTGAAACTTGTCGAAATGATACGAAATTCAATTCAATTCTGTTCGAAACTTTAACCAAATCAATCCGGAATTGTAAAACTTTAACCAAAAATCACTGATTTAGTTCGAAAAAGATTTAACACCAACTGAGATTCGATCAAATCAATCCTGTGTTTGAATGATGCTTCAGAACTGAAATGTATATCAGATCTGGATGAAAACAGTTCGTAAAAAATCTTTCCAAAAACTTTGAAATTTGATCTTTAACACACTGAATCAGTTCGGAATAGGTGAACGATACATCAAGCAGATCCAAAATGTATGATACTTCAACCAGAAATTATCGAAACAAATCGAAATTTACCGAAATCAATCGAAACAATCCTATCAACACGAATAACAATCAGATAAGCAAACACGAACAACAATCAGCAACACTTAACATTAATCACTAACACAGTTCAAAACAACAGATAATCATTCAAAACTGTTCGAAATTCACCAAAAATTAACCGAAATTCGATTCGATTTCACTGAAACTGAGCGAAACTCGTCCGCTTTGCAAACGATTACACGCAGAGCTATCCGTAGCTCTGATACCAATTGTGAGTTCACTGAAACTGAGCGAAACCCCCACCGTCGCCGGTTCTCTCTCCCGCCTCCTTCTCTCTCTCTCTCTCTCTCTCGTCGTAGATTCGAAAACTCCTTCTCCACAACCTATAACATCATCGTTCATCCGAATTCAGGCAGATTCGAAACCGGCTGTGGTGGCGGTGTGGCTGTGGTGGCGGTGGTGGCGGTGGTGGCGGTGGCTGTGGTGGCGGTGGTGGCTGTGGTGGCGGTGGTGGCAGCGGAGTGGTGGTGGTGGCAGCGGAGTGGTGGTGGTGGCAGGGCTAGTGGTGGTGGTGTTACAAATTTACACAATCAGTCCTTTATGTTACAAATTTACACAATCAGTCCTTATTTACTAACTGACTTAACTGGGTTATGATTTTTGGACTGAAATGGCACCTTTCCAGAACGTCGTGGAGGAAAATGGCGCATTTTTGAAAAATGGACTGAAATGGCCAAAGTGACCAAACCACAGGGACGAAAATGGCAGTTAACTCTAATAAATAAGTTCCGGTGCTAAAAATGATTAGATGTATTTATGTTAAGTTGTAAATGGAAGATTTTGAGATAAACAGAGAAAAGGATATTGTGATTTTGAAAATAAAAGAGTGGATTGAAAATAGATAATAATGAACATGTAACCAAACCGTCTTTCCTCTTTTCCTATATCCACTACAAGAAGTTACCGGAAATAATGGGATTTCACACTTCAAAGCCACTATAATCGAAACACTAATGAATTTATTCATTATTTAGCGTAGTTATTTAGATATAATATTTAAAAAATAAAACTATACCCTAAAATGTTTTCCCTCCAATTTCTCAATCAAAGAAGGTGTACACGTGGCACCAAAGTTATTCTTATTTATTAGATAGTATAGATATAGATATAGATATAGATATAGATAGATATAGATATAGATATATTTTAATCCCAATATTACTTCAACATGAGTGCAATAAAAACCCTAGCTACACTCAATTTGCTAGAAGATAAACAAATGTGAGAGATGAGTGAACACAATCTAAAAGAAGAAAAGAATGAACAATTAATTTATTTAACCATTGTTGCTTCAAAGAATTGAGTTAAAGGTCTCGATAGGATCAGATTCTTCAAGCATGGAAGCTGCCTGAAAGCTATCAATGGCATCAGATAATCGTCCATCAAGTTTATGAACAAATCCCAAGTGAAGCCAAGCCATACGGTTAGTGGGTTCGAGTCGTAGCGCATCTGAGAGCATGGTTCGAGCCACTGGCAACATGGGCAAGCCTCGATCTGACATAATGGCGCCAATGCTAATCTTGGAAGGTACATAATTAGCCTCCACTAATAGAGAATTAACATAGGTGGCCAATGCTTCATCTATCTCCCCACGTCTCTGATATATTGTTCCTAGATGAAAACTTAACCATATGATTAATCAAATCCCTATGTAATTTAGCTCATTAGAGTTAGTCGTTGTCTCTGTAAATATAATTGGTTATTATTGTAATAGACCAAAATATATAATGATCATTCAATCATGCACTATGTTCAAAAAGTTTAAACGATTGTTATAAAGGTATTATTATGCAGTATATCCAAAATATATATATTTTTTGAAAAAAGGGTACTATTACATATATGATATATATCATGTATTTGCATATGTGTAGTTTTACATATGCTTATTACGGACCGCAAGCACTTTCCCATTGTTGTTCGCAACATGTTTTTTTCAAATATGAATATACATACTACATATATGTAATACAACTTCGAATGTAGTTTTTTAGTTTTTTATTTTAACAATGAGTTTCTCATGATGCTCTCCATATATATGATAAGGTTAGGGGCTGTTTGGCAACTTCTGAATGGTTAAGTGTTGAACCAGTAATAGGTCTGAGTCATTAAATGCTGAACCAATAAGATGTCTGAACCATTAAGAGCCAGTATAATGCTTAACAATTCATATGCAAATATCTAACCAATTCAGAGTAGAGGTCTTAACCATTCAGACTTTGTATAATGCTTAACCATTCAGAGGCAAATGTCTGAACCAGTAAGTGGTCTGAACCATTAAGAGCCAGTATAATACTTAACAGTTCATATGCAAATATCTGACCAATTCAAAGTAGTGGTCTTAACCATTCAGACTTTGTATAATGCTTAACCATTCAGAGGCAAATGTCTGAACCATTCAGTCATCTGCTTCCGAAACAAACAGTCTGAACCATTAAGTGCTGAACTAGTAAGAGGTTTGAACCATTAAGAGCTAAACAAACAGCCCATTAGTCTACTAAGTCCATTGTGTTTAAGAAGGTTATGAAGCAATATAGACTACGGATGAGATTAGAGCAATGACGTTTTATTTTTAATAATTAATCTGATAGAATAGGGGTACAAATGTAATTTTGATATGTTTTACATTTAGAAACTCACATGTCTATAAGTTTCTATATATATTTTCTTATGACAAAATTACACCATAATAACGGGCGTTTTTTTTTTTTTTTAACATTAATATGAGTATGGTATTGTTATATAAAAATAAAAATTCTTTAGTCCATGGTGTTTTTGGTTTGTAAAAAGAAGAGTACCGAGATCATTGTGTTTTAATTGCAGAATTCGAAGTGTTTTTCCTAATCTAAAGTTAGTGTTTATACAATGGTGATTTATTTGTCTGACGTTTTGTATGCTTTGAAGATATATGGTGTTTTGTTTCCATGAATTGATCTAAATTACTTTTATACCCTTGGTACTAAAAATTGACAATTGCCACATATCATTATTCTATGGGAAGTGGCCTTTTGTAGCCAAACCCCAACCTAAAAGAATCAACCTAGATCTTTTACTTAAATCAATGCTTTTTTAATTTTTAAATGTTACTTCCATTAAACGAATTTGTTCATATATACTTTTGTTTTTTTTATAAATGTTTACCTACATGTATTGTATTGATTTTTGTCCTAACAATAAATAGGAAGGAATAAGTAATTTGGCCTTGAGATTGAAAATTAGATAAGAAGATGGAGCAATAGATTTTACCCTCAGTATGCAGTGTCTCTGATGAGCATTCTATGCTTTCTCTAGCTTTCCCCAAGCATATCTCAGCATCTTTCCAACGAGCAAGACTGGAATATAAATTTGCTAAACCCTGCCAGACTTCATACTCGTTTACTCTATCATCTTCAATCTACAGTAAGTAGTCAAATATTTCATTTCATTTGTTAACAACAATTCTATGTGTTAGCCATTTGTAGCTAAAGCTAACCTGGTGTGTGGTTTGAGATTTCTTTTGTGCTTGTATCAATGCAAGTAAATGTCGGTAAGTTTCAATTGCATCCAAATGTCGGGACTGTGCAATTCTCAGTTTTGCTTTCAATCTCAAAAGCGGTCCTTGATCCCACTTTGCAGTTTCATCTAAAGCAGCATCAGTAACCACCTCAGCCTCCTGAAACCGTTGTTGTGCAGATAAAATCAAAGCAAGCAGTCTCCAACCACGTAACATGGATCCCCCAGTCACATCAATATATTGTTTTGATAACCTCAAAGCATTATTTAAATTCCTATGCATCGCGTATTGAATTGCAAGCTCAAACACCAGTTCCGAGTTTTCAGGCTCTAGCTCAAAGGCTTCTTCTAGTGATTTCAATGCTTCTGACTGGAGACGTGAACGTTCATAATCTGAAGACGAAACGATTGCTTGTTTACCAAGACAAAGCCCCAATACCCGAAGAGACACACCTTTCAAATGTTTGTTTCTGTTTTTACAGTTATCTAACGCTCTTCGAGCATACTCGATTCCTTGTGCAGCAAGAAACCCATCTTCACTGCATATTCTAGCAGCCAACAGTAATGACGTTATGTCATCTGGTTTTTCATGTTTATGAAGTGCTTTCTTCAACAAATCAAGAGCGGTTTTATTTTGATTTATCCCGTTACAACAAAGCGCCAACATTTTCCAAAGATCAACACGATGAATTACTCCAGGAATCACCTCTTCAAGTTGGTTTGCTAAGACACAAGTTTGGCTGCAAATAGACAGAGCAAATGTGAGGTGTTCTACAACAGCCGGGTCCCATTTCGCCTTCCCGAGAGAGAATTTTCTCATCAAGATCATTAAAAGTAAAATGGCTTCTTCCAAATTGTTTTTTGGCGCGTATGTACCGTCAATTTGTTTAGATGTTGCAGGTGGGCCCACCTGGACTCCACTATACAGCAAAAACACAGCAAAATTGTTTTGGATTCGTGCACAGCTGTCGTTGTCAAGGTTCCATTGAGTGAGGAGAGCACGTCGATAAGAAGAAACGGCTTCTTCATAGCTACCAGCTTCAACCCATAGCTGTGGGAGAAGCTCAACAGCTCGGCTAATTGTTTCTTGTAGTTTAGTTTCTACAAAAGCATCAGGAATCCCATGTGGAAATATTTTCTCTACTGCATCAAGCACCTTTTTACATTCTTCAGCAGCATCTACAAAAAAAAAAAAAAAATATTGATCTAGTAAAGAATTTAAAAACTGAAAATTTACTTGGGCCACTTAAGAGTTGTCAGATATTGATGACTAGTTTAAATAGTGGATACCAATAACAATAATCTTGGATATACAATTCAAGAAAATTCCCCTTATTTTGCCATTACTGGAAGATACGATGGAGTTGTGTAATCTTCCCCTAATTTAACATGAAAGTGTGGAGGAGAAATGATGTAGTGAAAACGACAACATATTTTAAAATCATTTGACTGACTTTCATAAATAAATGACCAATATAGTAAGAAGACAATTTAAGAAGTTTCCAAAGAAAGCTGATGAAAATAGGTTTGGGCATTTTTAATGAAGTGGATTTAGAAGAATTTTGCTAAAGTAACAACATTTAAAGCCAGGCAGGTATAAGAGAAGATAGATAGATAGATAGATACATACCGTTAATCCTATTAAGTTTTTGCAGTGACTTGGTTTTCAAATATATGGCTTCAAGGACCAGATTGGCACCCTGCTGTGGGCCGGACTCAGAGTGAGTGTGTGATTTTTTAGTCATTGAAATCGACTGCAGGTTGTGTATAGCAGCTTCAATATCAATACCTTCAAATACTCTAAGAGCAGCTTCCACATTTCCTCTTTGATATTCCAGTCTTCCAATAAGAGCTCGTGCTTCCTGTTTGTTTGTTTGTTTGTTATCCACAATAAATAAATAAATGCTAATTACCCTTCACATATAACATTATCCCCATAAAATGGCATCTTGCTAATTATAAGTAAATCTTTTGACAAATGATTGTTTGTCTTCTTCATTATTTAAGCCAGGGGAAGGAAGGGGGGGCTGGTTAACATTAAAATTATAGCAGCAAAGGAAAGTAACCTCGGAATTGAGTGATAAACCTTGACGCAAATCAGATTCGGCGTCATCGATATTACCGGCATTGAGCTTTGCCTCAATGGCATCGGTTTGCACACAACCCCCATTTCCGCATATTTGGCGTTCCTCCCTTTCAACAACCCCCGACATCGTAGATTGAGATATAGCAACAAAAACTCCTCTGCATTGGCACCCACGAAATGTAGTAATCAGATCAAAGACAAATGAAAAAGGAATAACAGACAGGAGGAGGAGGAGGAAGGGGATTCCTAACCGCTCCTTATTTTCAACGTACACGTTCCTATTTTCATATACAGCTAGCTTGTGGAGCCAATAAAGAAAAATATATAAGGTAAATAAAGATGATAAATATCATGAAAAATTGTTTAAGATCACCCATAATCAATAAATGTTAATTTTTTGAAATTTGAGGAAAATCAAAATAAATTAACACAATTTAAAATGCTAATATATCATAGATAATTATTGCTATTTATCAATATATACATAAGTTAAAACTTACAATTTAGACAACTGAGTTATTAATAATTTGAAATTTAAAGCTACACATGATAAATCTGCTAGTAAGCCTAAATCTTAATATTAGCGAGAGCACATATTTCATTAATGAGTTTCACTTTGATATCATGTTTTGTTTTTGGGTAAAGGGTTACCCCGGTGATTTTATAACATATCAAAAACAAACAAGTAGAAGGTTGACAATACCCTCTAATTCTCTTAGTGGCATACCACTAAAGAGTTCAACACGAAACAACCAAAAGAAACAACCAATTACATCAAAATCAAATAAAACATTGGTCTTCAATCTTCATCCAAGAAGTCTTCCTTATCCATCTTCCACTCTTCCAAAAAGCGCTTGACATTTGAAGTTTGCTTGTACCTGAAAGAGATTAACTTTGCTCGGACAGTGCTGATAATGAGATCGGCTACCTTTTCTGGAGGTCTCAACCGATTACTAAAAAATCTAGAGTTACGTTCACTCCAAATGGCATATGCTGCGGCCGCAACCACCAATCTACTAGCAACAGAAAAGACTGACTTCGAGTTAGCTCTGGAAATCAGCCAAGCAGAGATACCCCCCCCCCCCCCCATGATTCTATACCCGAGTTCATGTTTACTTTCTGCCGAACTTTATGCCATACCGATTTCGAATATGAGCATTCGAAGAACAAGTGCTCATGTGTCTCTAACCCCGAATAGCATAACAAGCAGCACATTAGATTCATAGAGCCCGTAACGGCGTGATTCCACCTCATAATCCGGTCTTGAGTCCAAAGTTTATTTTTGAAGATAAGCCAACACATAAAAGAATGTTTCGGAATATTGAATGAAGACCACACAACTTTCGCCCAAGGTTTTGGCTGGTCACGGATCCGGACTGCATCCCACACTTCCTTTGACGTGAAAGGAGCAAGCTTCCCATCAGACTTCATCCATAAAACTCTATCTTGCATATCAGATAACATAAGAGGCCGAAGTTGGAACAATGTCGGGTACACACTCCTCCAATCTTCCGGCCATACCCATTGATCATCAATACACGCTTCTATTACTTTCGACTTGACTGTAAACCCATACCGAGCCATTTGACGCGGAGTAACTATTTGTCGAAGCGGGCACTCATTCGTCCATTTGTCAAACCACAGAAATGTGCTATGGCCATTACCAATCTTACTCCACAAGTGATTCCGGAAAA
This sequence comes from Helianthus tuberosus, assembly GCA_030545235.1. Taxonomy (NCBI): domain Eukaryota; kingdom Viridiplantae; phylum Streptophyta; class Magnoliopsida; order Asterales; family Asteraceae; genus Helianthus; species Helianthus tuberosus. The sequence continues at coordinate 121,076,564 of CM060451.1, read as the reverse complement.
TATCCCTACACTTCATTAGTTTTTTCCATCCCCACGGATAGTTGTCTTGAACCGGAATGTCCCAAAGACTACGGCCACGAAGTCTATACAAAGATATCCAGTTTGTCCATAATGATTTCCTGCCAGAAACAATACTATAAATGTGGTAGGCCATCAACGACTTGTTTACATCCGATATCCGTCTTATGCCTAAACCACCTTCCAACTTTGGAAGGCACACCTCTCTCCAAGCCACTTTGGCTCTACCTTTCGAACCCATGCCCTGGCCCCATAGAAAGTGTTTCATCTTGGTTTCCAAATCCTTAATGATACTAACCGGCAAAATAAAAACCAAAGCCCAATACACATGAATAGAGGAGAGAACCGAAAGAACCAGCTGAAGTCTTCCCGCAAACGATAGAAACCTGTTTTTCCAGTCATTAATACGTTTAGACATGCGCTCCACCAAAACTTTGCAATCTTTGATCAAAAGTCGTGAAGCAAGCAAAGGAACCCCCAAATATCTAATAGGAAGTCTCCCTTCATCGAATGGCACCAACCCAGCGATCCTGGTCTTAGTAGATAGCGGAACATTACAAAAGAATATGGTACTTTTTGCATTGCTAGGAACTAAACCAGAAGCTTCCTCAAACTATTTCAAGGAACGCATAACAACCTTAACCGAGCCAACATCCCCTCTAGCAAATAAGAAAAGATCATCAGCAAAACATACGTTGATTATCATTTGCTTCTCACATTTATTATGGAACCTAAACGAGGATTATCATTTGCTTCTCACATTTATTATCATGTTTTGTTTTTTATGCAAAAAATAGTATAATTTATTTTTTTAAGTTAGCACAAGATTTTTATACTAATGTTTAAGCATTGTATTCCATTTTGTTTTTTCTTTAGGTTGCTATACCGAATGACGGTATCGTAACGAATCAAACTGATATCGACCGAACCTGAATTCTTGTCGTATTGTGCGAGGGATTCCACTATTTATAACTTTAAATTATATATTTGGTATTGTTAATAACTAAAAAAAACTAAACTCATCCCATAATTTATTCCACCGATCAAATGTAAACTCAATGCGCTATGTAAGTATTACTATATAATACAATTAGCAACACACGTCGGTTGACAACAAATACACATGCAAATACCGACTGTCGCGTCGGTTAACGTCGGTAAAAAAATCGATGTTTCGGTTCACGTCTTCAACCGTCTTCTCCAGAAAATTAACCACCACAATTTATCAACTCACGTCGGTTAACCAACTAGAGAAATGCTAAACAACGCGTCAATTAATAAAACACCGTCGGGACCTTACATTTAACAACCAAATAGGCGCGAAACCGACGCAACGTTCCGGTAAAAAGAAAAAAACAAACAGTCGCGTCTCCACCAACCACCGTTTCCCCTTCGCGTCTCCTCCGACCACTGTTTCCCCTTCGTTTGACACCGTTTCACAACCTATATAACCCCCACCGCCAAAAGAAATCTCTGGCAATGTTATCACCCGTCTGAATTCCTTCAAAATGGCGCCAACTCGCCAAGGATAATCTATGATGGATAGCGAACAGGTTATTTGAAGCCTTCATCTCACCAGAACGGTGGCGCTACCACCGCTGCTTGGTGCTACACTGCTACGGTACTTTTAATTACCCCCTTAATCGACCAAAGTAAATCACATTTAACAAAGTTTGTAGTCCAGATAGAACCCAAAAACATGTATGAAAGTATTTTGCCGGTTGTGCTATTACCCAAAAACATGTATGAAAGTATTTTGCCGGTTGTGATAGAACCCAAATCACATGTTTCTTACCCTTTTTTAGAGTGCGATTATGTGCTATTACCGGAGTATTATGTGCCGGAAGATGGAAAGAAACGTTGAAAGTATTTTGCTGGTTGCAATTTGCGAGAAAGAACAAAAATCTTGAAAGTATAAATGCCCAGACTTTATTTTCAGTTTTTTCAGGTTTGGACTTTGGAGTACATTTCTTTAATTTATTTAGTTGTTAATTGGACTTTGGAGTACATTTCTTTAATTTATTTAGTTTTTAATTTGTTATTCTTGTTTTTTTTTTTTTTTTGGGTAAAGGGTTACCCCAGTGATTCTATATATTCACAACCAAACAAAACAAGTAGTGTAGAGAGCCTACACTAGTTCAATCATGAGACATGCCCCATGAAAGTAAAACAAAGAAAAACAAACCAACAATCGCAAACCAAACCAAACTAGACTACAATCTAGACCAAACGAAACAAAAAAGAACGAAACTAATCAGCCACCATCATCTTTGGTTTCATTGCCGTTAATCTCCCATTCTCCAAGAAGCCTGTGCACACTAGCGGTGTTCCTTAGCTTCGCTCCTAATAGCTTGTAACGCACCGTGTCAAGAATAGTTTTGCTTACCACTTCCGGAGGTCTCATTTGATTCTTGAATAGCCTTGCATTACGCTCCTGCCGGATAATATAGGCACTAGCCGCAACCAGTAACCGCGCGACATAATTAGCAGCCGACTTTGACCGGGCCCGAAGAACCAACCAATCAACAATATCCGCCCACTTTGGATGAACGGACTCCATACCCACCTTTTTTCTAATCGACCGCCAAACTTGCAAAGAGTATTTACACTCAAAAAACAAATGACTATGAGAATCATTGTCCTTATAACATAATAAGCAGCACATCATGTTCATATTCTTCCTACGCGACAAATCCCATTGCAAGATCTTATCTTGAGTCAGCAACTCCCCTCTCATGATCAACCACATCAGAAAAGCATGCCTTGGAATACATTGCGCAAACCAAACAATACTGCTCCACTCCACTTCCTGCTCTCTGTAACGAATCGAATGCCACACACCCGAAGCTGAAAGCTCATTTAGATCATCACCATCTCTCCATAAGAATCTATCATGTTTGTTCGGATTAATGTGTATATGATCAATCTGATTAAGAACTGGGAACAAATCCCTCCAAGCCACTGGCCAAATCCAGCTCCCAGTTGGCTGTAAATCAGCAACTGTAGCATCCAGCGCAAACCCCGCATTGGTTATAATTCTAGGCGTCAGAAAGTCGCCCAATGGCCCTAAATCACACCAATTATCATACCAAACTGAAGTTTTAGCGCCATTACCAATATCAGACCATATATGACTCCTCATTATCGGCCGTATTTGAAGAAGTTTTCTCCAAGACCAACAACAATTTGAAGGCACCTTGCACAAGCAGAAGCTTTTTCCTTTTAATCTGTATGCATGCACCTATAGTCCCTGTGGTTTTGTAAAATAACACCTATAGTCCCCAACTTTTGGAAATTACACCCGTGCTCCCTGTGGTTTGACAGTTTGTTACTCGGATAGTCCCTAGAGAGGATGTCCGTTAGTTTTCTCCGTTAACTCCATGTAAAAGGACCAACATGCCCTTAGTATTAAATTAAAAAACTAAAATAAATATATTAAAATTAAAGGTGGGACCCACCAACCTTCCTATTCACACACACTTACTCACCACCACCTGCCTCCACCACTTACCATCAACCGCCACCACCACCTGCAACTCCACCAACATCAACATCTCCGCCACCTGAACTCCCACCTCCATCCTAGATCCCTTCATCCACCACATTTAGATAGAGGGGGATCGATCAGAAAGAGAGAGAAAGAGACGCAGAAGTTACCAAGAGTTCATCAATAATGAAAACTCTCGTTTCATCTCCTTCATCGTTCATCGGAACACCTTTACCCTCACAATCTCGTCATGGAGATTTTTCTCACACTAATAAGCAAGATCCAACATCAGATTTCTCAATTTAAAACCCCTCTTCTAGTGGCTGGTGTCCCCTTCTCAAAACAAACATAAAACAACATGTTCTTACCTTGTCCGTCGGTTGCAACCGGTATCTCGTCTCCGCGACCATAGATCCGATGAGTATTTATCACATGCAAGGACTGATTAATGTCGGACTCACGCCGGAGACCAAACCGTCGCTGGAAACATACCCAACATTCATCGATCTGCAATTGCAGTGGAAACCCGCCGTCGTTTTGTCGGGCTTCACCTCCGGTTCACTCCTTTATTTATCCTTCTCTCCCACACAATTTCTAACCTTGTTTCTCTCTCTAGATCACCCAAGAAGGTACCATGTGTTTCAGATGTTGGAAGGTATTTTCCAACAGCGTTGACGAAGATGTGATGTCGGTGTAGCGGTGACGAAGACAGGATGTTGGTGGTGGTATGGTTGTAGTCACGGTGGTGGTTTGCAGATTGGGGTAATGGTGGCATGGGGTAATTTTTCTTATATTTTAATAAAAGCAAGAGGTAATTTTGTCATTTCACATCCACTTAACTGAGAAAACTAACGGACATCCCTTCAGGGACTATCCGAGTAACAAACTGTCAGGGAGCACCAGTGTAATTTTCAAAAGTTAGGGACTATAGATGTTATTTTACAAAACCACAGGGACTATCCGTGCATTTTACTCTTATTTAATTTGAAACAATTGTAACGTTTTTAAATTATCTAGTTGTTAATTTGTTATTCTTTTGTTTATTTATTAGTTTAAATAATTGTTTTTATAGTTGTAGCTTTGGTATTTGTTTTGCTATTCTTTAAAGATTTTTAGATAAATAAAATGTTGACTGATTATTAAAAACAGTACAATCAACCTGATTGGACCATTAAAGCCTCTGATACAGTTGTTTTTACATTATATATTGTTACATAAAGTTCTTGGGGGCAACATTGTTTTTTTTTTCAAAGTTAGAAGCTTTAACAATTATACACAACTATTATCACACCTAAATTCGAATGTATTAGGCTATTATACTCTTATACCGAGTGATTATAACGCGCATACCATGAGAAAGCGAACCTTCGATCTGTGACAACCGTCAGATTTGCATGCATCCGTACGTTTAATTAATAGTGATTTATGCTTAATGACTGTGCTTAATTACAACTGATGACTTAAACTGCTTTCTGATTTCTGTATCATACATACATGTGCATCACATTTCATACTGTCACACCATGTATCACATATAAACTCTAGTGACATAAACGATGCACAAAGCACAGTTAGCACAGTTAGCGGATAACTCAGAAACATGCTGACAATGTTAGTAGATAGGCAGACAATGTTTTGAGACCCCGTAAGGGCCAGAGACAAGGTACTACACTAGTATTGAGTGTAGGGAAGTAAGGACCATGCAACTGCGTCACTAGGTGATAGTTTAAGTGCCGGAAAGTGCCTAAAACCCACTCAAAGTGCAGAATTCTGCATATTTCAGCAAAAATCAGCATTTTAACATGCTAGTAACATGTAAAAAAATGGCAAATTGGTCCTGAATACTTTCCTAAGTGTTGGGAATTAAAAGTGTCACAAAAGGATACTTAAAAATCACTAAACGGAATAACTTGACACTTTAACGAACCGGTATCTAACCGAACAACCGGACATTACCCGGAACACCAAAATATTACTAGAAGCATTGTTTTATTATTTCTTGGCTAGTAATGATCCGTGAACACCCTAACACCCACTAGAATATCTATTAACTACCCCTTGTAGCTATATACTTGGATTTGATTTATTAACTAACTAATTACCATTTAAAATTTTCATTTAACCCCCCCCCCCCCATGCTAGTATTCGGTTATGGATGGCCCCACCATAATCTTCCCACAATCTCACTAGATATTGCTTAAATCCTCATAAGATTTGCTTAGATTATGTATTGTACTATGGGGGCATATTACCCAATGACCAAAGATGTAAGATGGTTATAAGAACAAGGACTCACTTCCACTTCACCACACTTCAACTCTCCTTCCTCCCTCCATTAAGATCTCGGCCGAACACCCCCTCCACACCACCATCATCATCAAATCTTGTTCATCCATTCTAAAACCTCACAAAGGTGTTAAACTTCATTCAAGGAAGCTTGGAGCTTGTGGAACTTGAAGGACCTCTTTTGATTGCTTTTATCCTCCGCTTTTGTCATCACCAACACATTGTGTTCTTCCCTAGCTTAAAGCTAGTAGTAAGACTCTCTTGACCTTTGTTTACTTCTATTTTGATTGGTTAAAAGAAGTATTATGTTAAAAATCACAAGAACATTAAAAGACATAAACATGAACCATGAAACATAAAGGTTAACATGTGATGACATATGGAAGAAATGATGTTGTTTAGTATATTTATGATGGTTGCTTGTTGTTTACTAGAGATTGTGATGTTGGTCATCATAAGGAGCTTGCTAGATTGTGATTAAACACATGATCTAGCAAGATAGAGGATGATTATGTGTTAACACAAGAAGATCATCCTCATACATAAGCATGAACTTGATGAATAAAATGATTTCTTCAAAAATAATAAACAAAGTGAGCTAATAATCTTATGGATCTAAGATTCATGAGTGTTTTTCCAAAAGAATCAAGTTTAAAATATGTTTTTTAGAAGATCTTGGTTTTTACTTGAACTTACACTATTTTTGGAGATAAAATAAGTGTAGAGACACTAGAGAAACAAGAAAGTGTTATAAATAAACATTTTTGTAAAATATGTTTACAAGTGGTAAACACCAAATCTTTTCAAGAATGAGATTTTAAAAAAAGTAAACACACTTTAGAGGGTAACTAAACCCACTAAACACTTTACCAAGTTACTACAAGTTTTTGTGGAAAGATCAAGTTCATATTGTTATGTAAAATGCATTGTTTTTGCACTTGGTAAGTGTAAGATGTTTAGTGATTTGTTGTTAATTGTTTGGATGATTTTTTAAAAGAAAATAATATGCTTAATAGCATGGACACCTCCATTTATAAAGAAAAGTATGGCGAAATTTTCTAAAAATACAAACACTTAGAAAAATATTTTCTAAACAAATATTTGCAAGTGTGTTTTAACTTGGGTTTTCAATATAAACTTTGCCATAAATTTTGTTACAAAAAAATACAAGTATTGGAGGTTGGTTTTTGAAAATAAAAAAAATGGATAAATATATATTTAGAATATATATTTTTTATACTAAAGACACTTGTGTGAATATTTGTATACTTTGTGGAATAGTTATATTATTTTAGGGTAAAATAATATGACTTAACAAATACCAAGAAATTCACAATCCCAAAATAAATACCAAAAATCTCAAGGAATAAATATTTAAGTTACACACAGGATATTGTGAAACCGAACGATAAAACGTAACTTATGAAATATTCCGGAAAATACCTCTATAAATATATTTTTGGTAAATATTATTTTGGATACACTAGAAAGGAAAACATGATTTTCATTATCATTACAAGTATATCACATTTTCGACAATAAGAAAATATATTATTTTGAGAAGTAAGAATATATTTCTTCTAGAATTTTAGAGGATATATTATTTTTGAGAAAAATATATATTTTCTTGAAACACATTATTTTGGGCAAAATAAGTTTATATATATTTTCCAAGTGAGACTTGAAAATATATTGTTTTGGAAATATATATTGGGAATATATTGGTATATTTTTAATTGAAATAATACACCGGAATACGACGCCAATACATGGCTAAATACACACATACAAAAATACGAATACACATGTATGAGATACCCCCATCCTTGGGAAGGAAATATGAATATAAATACTTGAGAAGTATTGTTACGAAAATATTGATTAACAATTATTCCAAAATTTATAAATATAATTTAGAGTTAAAATATTGATTATTTTAACAAATACTTATATACTTGGAATACTACCAAAGACACTTTAAAACGTAACTCAAAGGCACTAATCAATACCAAGTCAAGGCACGACCCGCTCGTCTAACGGACCGTAGTATGCTTGTAGGTAGTCGTGCGTTCTAGAGGAAGCTTTGAGTTACATCGGATACAAGGAACGCAAAATTGTGAGTTCATGTCCCCCTTTTCTTTTAACTGTTTTCAGTTTTATACCTCGGGGGTGAAATACATGTTACATACTGCTTACAAACAATTACTATGGTATGATTAGCTAAGGAAAGGTACTGCTAGATCACGTGAATGGGTAGGCCATTAGCTTAAGACCATTAATCCTTGTTTAAGGACCGAGGGGCATGAGTGATAGATCTATTGGGTGTTGTGAGCCCCATCCATGGGCCTGCGAATGGCCGCATGTGGTGACTATGTCGTTCCGCCGAAGGGGCCGGTACGAAATACGCATACAGGTTTGAGTACTTCCTATGCCATGTCACTTTTTAATGTATTAGCTACACATTAATTGATCTATTTTTCCTTATTGCTTCATACCAGTTTACACGAACATACATACATACAATGGTTTTCAAGAATGATTCGTGCACACATACTAAACACATGAACTCGCTCAACTTTTGTTGTTGTTTTTTAAACTACATGTATTTCAGGGAACTAATAAGTGGATCTGGCAGGCGTTGAAAGTTTTTATGCTGCGTTTGAAATAAAGATGTCATCCATGGTCTTTGGGTTTGGTCGGTGTGTCTTATTCCTGGACGAGACACGTCTCCCAATCCTTGGTGCTATTTATTATCTTTCGATGAGTCCTTAGTGAACTCATAAACATTTTGGTATGATTGTAAAACTTAAATTTGAAGTCTACATTTTTAAACAATGCTGTTACGTTTTAAACTTATTCAATGGATGACAAACCAATGGTTTTATCATATAGCTGTTGTTATGATTGAATGCAATGGTATTAAGAAAGTCACTCCATAACCACGCTTCCGCAAAAGTCAGGGTGTGACAGCTTGGTATCAGAGCTTCGATCGTAGCGAACTAGGATTCTTTCTCGAGTCTAGACTACGATCATTAGGGCTCTCACGAAAATGTTTTACAACATGTTTTCATTGCATACACAAAACGTCCAGATCCAGGGAACAAACATTTTACAAACAAAAGACACAAAAACACATTTCAAGGCTATGTTTATAGTTCAGTCTTAGAGACTGAGGGAGGTTCAGTCTTAGAGACTGAGGGAGGTTCAGTCTTAGAGACTGGGGGAGTTCAGTCTTAGAGACTGGGGAGGTGGGGAAGTTCAGTCTTAGAGACTGGGGAAGTTCAGTCTTAGAGACTGGGGGAGTTCAGTCTTAGAGACTGGGGAGGTTTAGTCTAAGAGACTGGGGAAAATAAGTCTGAGAGACTAGTTGGGACAGTTTGGGAAACTGGGAGTTTAGTCTGAGAGACTAGGGAGTTTAATCTGAGAGACTGGGTGTTTTAGTCTGAGAGACTGGGTGTTTTAGTCTGAGAGACTGGGTGTTTGGTCTGAGAGACCGGGTGTTTAGTCTGGCGGACTGGTTGGTTTAGTCTGGGAGGCTAGGTGGGTTAGTCTGGGAGACTAGGAAGGATAGAAAGTTTCATGAAGAATAATGTGAATACATGACTACATGATAAATTACCTTTGTTTGTATACACTAACTGTTAGTGATTACTATGGATATACATGTTATGACTATTATGTACCGGCACGCATGTCACTTTATTTTAGAAAGCGAGATATCAGATTTTGATAACCCTACGGCCACCGCCACAGATAATGGGATTGCATCTGCGCCGGAGATATTTACGTCAGACACTGAGAGTGATCCTGATATGCTAACCAAGGACGAGGACGACTTCCAATGGTCCGCGCTACCAGATTTTGGCTGATACTTTACTCTTGCTGATGGCTTCTCTGACGAGAATCCTCCTGTTACTCTTGTTTCAGTCCATGACCACTTCATCACTGGTCATCCCGATGGTAAGCACATCATGACTCCAATCCTCAACGCCGTACCTCTTGTGGTCATTCCTCCCGAGGATATTCCTTTTGACGAATTGTTTGATGATGACGTTAACCTGTTTATTGGTGGTCCTCCTGATGACGCCCATAATGATGGAAAGATAGACCAGAACGTTGCTACTAAATTCACTTCTTGAGACCCCTGTTATCGAGCTATCCTCTGATTCTAGTATACACTCGATTTCAGATTCCTTTGAGTCTGTGACATCTGTAGCCTCACAGACGGTCGGATTACAGCTTTCTACTACTGACTCAGACGACGACGCCGCTAGGACTGCTGCACTATCACCTGCTCAAGGCACCACACCTTTACACGACCCAGAGCCTGCTCCGGAGCCAGCTTATGTTCCTTTTGGGTCAGCTTGATGTTGCACCTGCTGATCCTGAGCCCTTGCTTGATCATGACCCTATTTCTTTTGGTTTATCAGACATTGCGCCCCGTGTACCTGGACCAGTACCTGCACCTGTTAATCTTCCTTTTGTTGGGGCAATTGCTACTGCACCCGCACCCGCTGATGTTGTTCCTTTCCTCCTGAGGAGTCCGACGTCCAACGCACCAGTTTGCCTATTGCTTTCTTTCAAGACATACCCGCACCCCATCCAGGGGAAGGTACCTTTGGCTAGCACCTGCATGACGATCTCTTTTTGTATCCGCAGCTTTTCCACAGATCCTTCAGGACGTACTGTTCATTTCTTCACCGCTGAACGAACCATTTCGATGGTCCCTACCATACACTATGCTGATTTCAGACCCTTACCATCCTTCACATTATGGAGGCTACACACGGATGAGTTGTTCCTGTTACTTCAGCTACAGTTTGAGGTTTTGAGTTATAGAGTTTTGGAGCTTGAGCTGACATTACGTACTCCACCCTGTCAATGCCAGTATACTTTGATCCTCCCCATTCATCACTGTCTCTTTTTTTTGTTTTTTTGCACTCTCACCTGCTGCTATTACACCTTCGTGGATTTTGATGCTCGTTTCTTTACTATCAAGCAGCAGATCAGATACTTGCTCCACTGTATATTCAAGCTCGGGGAAAAAGTCGCACATGTTAGCAGTTGGCTTTTCTTCACTCCTCTACCTCAGACACCAGTATATTTGGCTTTTGATTTTATGCGGATTGCATTACTTTTGGGAAAAGACACTACTAATGAGTCGAGATTGTGAAGACTATTGGAGACTACTTTTGACCACGCAATTTTAATACACTGATAGATTTGTTGGGAAAGGGTAGTGATGTGTGCGAGTGTGTATATAAGTTTAAGTATATTTTAAGCCCTTTTTACACGTTAGTCAAGTTTTAAATTTATAAAACACGATATTTTACTAACACTAAACACACATACGGGCAAGTGCACCCATCGTGAGCGTAGTATAGTGTTGGCAAGATACCGAGGTCGTCCAAGGACGCAAGAGCTTTTAGTACCGGTTTATCCTCAACGTCTAATCAAATCAAAAATGTAGAAAAAGGTTTTTAAACTAGAAAAATAAAAACTAACTAAAATGCTGAAAATACAAATAAAAATAAAAACAGATAGACAAGATGAATCACTTGGCTCCGACTCGTGTTTAGTGTAACCTTTGATTATTTCCGCACTTTTGCACTTTTTAAGAGATTATCTTAGTTATTGTAGTAGGCCCTCTTTTGAAGGTGATGTTACCCTCAACCCAGTAGTTTGAGTCAGCAAGGATACAATCCTAAAGGGTCGGATTATTGAAAGATAATTAATTAAGTTATTAATGCATATTATGGTAGGCCCCTCTTTTGAAGGTAACGTTACCCTCGGCTAAGTAGTCTGAGTCAGCAGGGATACAGTCCTACGTAGCCGGGTTAAAGTATTAATAGTAGCTTACATATGAGGGGATCAAAGAGTTTGGACCCCCGCCATCCAATACCGGTGGGTATTGAAGGAGGTCCTACTAAATTTGACCCAGGTCCTTGCAGGATCTATACACTGAACAAGGCAAGACTCTTACCAAACCGTTCCCTTAACCCCCGACCAGGTAGCCAACATACCTCCATATAGACCGTGGAGATATGAATGGTGAAAATCTTGTTAGTGCATTTATGTCTATAGCCTTCGTCAATCCGAGCCGTAGCAAGAAACAGAAGAAAACGAGTCGTTATATTAGTGATAGCTAGTCAAAAAGGCAAGGTGGCATAATTGTAATAATGAGAAATCTCATTAAATGCCTTGGACTATAAATAGGAGATTAGGTCATAGATTAAAAAACTTTTGCTACATTTGTCATTAGGAGCTTTCTAGATCTAGAGAGAGAATCTAGAGAGAGAAAGTGATTCAAGGTGCTGTACGATTTCAGATTTCTAATAGAATCACGTTTATATTACGTCACGTGTATTAGGTCGCGTTCGTGTACGGATTCCGCACGTTTCACGTTCGTTTCGCAATCGTTTCGGAGTCAAAACCGGTCCTACAAGTGGTATCAGAGCAGGAGCTCGATTGCACTGATCTTTCACACGATTACACGCAGAAAATCATCAGATTCAGATCCGGATTTCATCTATTTCTTCATCTTTTTCATATTTTTCACGTTTTTCACTGAAAATCATCAAATTGAACAGGTTTTACCGGTCCGAATCAGTTGTTTTTTTGATATGTTGTGCGAAAACACCTGATCTACAACCCTACAAAGTTTCAGATCCAAATTCCTAGCCGTTTAGGAGAAATCTGAGTTTTTAGGTCCGATTTCGTGATAAACAGCCAGGTTTCGCTTGAAAGTAATAAATGGTTTCGCTTGAAAAGTACATATAATCAGGTTTCGCTTGAAATATCTGTTTGTTTCGCTTGAAAAAGTACTTTAAAACTGGGTTTCGCTTGACCGAACTGTATCATATCGCTTGAAACACATGGCAATTTGAAGCGAGACACACCCTTTCGCTTGATATATTTGAGTTCGCTTGAAAATACGTGTACCGCTTGAACATTATTGTCTGAGTTCGCTTGAATCAGTCATATTCCGGTATCTCGCTTGAAAATAGTTGTGATATTCGCTTGAAAGTGTTGTAGTTCATGAGAGGTGTCAGGCCATTTAATACTTTCTGTTGTTATCAAGAATTGCAGCAACCCATTAAATGTTACAGACATACGGCCCAATCACATTTCATTCACAATTAACTTTCGTCGACCCATATGATATTAATAATTGAGAATTCAAAGTTACTTTATTCACTTGGTCAGAATTGTTAAATCGAGAATAGTTGTCGGCTCATTAAAAAGGATCACATCAAACAAAGAATTAAAATCAACAGTTGAGTGCATTAATCAATAAAGGTTTGCATGTGAAATAATTTGTCTGCCACGTCTTACAACTTGTGAAATATTAATTGGAATTGGTGGATTCATTGGGTCAAAGTCATTCGGTTCAAAGCAGTTCAGTCAAATCGTTTGATCCCAGTTCACAAGAGGTGGTTCAGTCCGGTTGAATTCAAACTCGTTCCAGGTCGTGTGGTTTAGTGAGGTCATTGGAAAAGGTCATTGGATTTTGATCCGAGTCATAGCAGTCCGCATAGTTTGTCAATCTTCAGTCCGCACAGAAAATTCACCAGTTCGAGTATTATTTTGATTCAGTTATTTGATAGTGTTTAAACTGATAAGTGTTTGTTTGTTTGTTGATTCAAGGTTTACATCATGGCTGAGGAATTCTACAACACGTTTTTCAACGCATTTACACCTGAATCGTCCGAGGTTGCAAATGTTACACCAAAAACCATCACTAAGGTGCTCAATGAGAACATCAAGCATGATAACTTTTACGGAACTCACTCAAAGCCACCAACTCTGGAAAGCATTGAAGATTATACCTGGTGGAAAGAACGTTTCATCAACTGGGCGAAAGCGTATGCTCATGAAAGCTGGTTCTGTTTGGAGTATGGATATGAAAAACCAAAAGATGATAAAGGCGAAGATCTTGTATTCAAGAAGTTTTCCAAAGAAGATAAATCTGAATTCGGAGCTGAACAGAGAATGATAGCATTGATCCAGTCAGCAATCAGAAATGATATTTTTGCTTTACTAACTCATGACGGGTCATCTAAATCTGTTTGGGAAGCTTTACGAGTTAAAGCTGAGGGGGGTAAACAGATTAAAAAGAACAAAATCGCTTTATTAAAGAAAGAATTTGATTTGTTTGATTGTATTAAAGGAGAGACAGTGAGGCAAATGATTGAGAGGTTTTGCCATTTAAAACTTGAACTTGAGAGATTTGAGATAGTGAAACCAAGAGAGGAACTGATAGACAAAGTAATTGAAGCGTTACCACGAGCTGATCAGTGGCAAACGTTTGTTTTTATTTTGAAAAATGATGCTTTGTATGATACAATTACTCTTGATGCTTTGTTTGAAAAGATTGAAAGTCATGATCTGGAGCTACAAAAGCAAAACAAGATGACTGATTCTTCACATCAACAGAACATTGGCTTGTACTACAAAGGCAGTGTGCCTTCTGATAAAGGCGTTGGTTCACCAAAGACAGCATTCATTGGTGATAGAACAAAAGAACCTGAGAAAAGCTCATCAAGTTATAATCTGGGTTATCATTCATCGGCTTCAAAAGCTAGTTCTGAAGATGCAGAGGAGATTCTATGCAACATAGCTCTTAAACTGAAGAATTCTCCAGCAATGAGCATCAATGCAGCGAAGCAGCAAATGAGTTTTCTTGCATCTGTTCTGGAGTCATATGAAGGTCTTGTAGCTGGCAAAATTGGAAACTCCGAATTGACCAAAGAAGATTACGACCAGATTGATCCAGAAGAGATGGAGCTCATTGACATCCGTTGGTGTTTAGCTAGTTGTATTCGCAGAGCTCAGAGGTACATGGAGATTACCGGGAAACAATCGCTTGGAGGTGCTTCAACAAAGCTTGGATTCGATAAATCCAAAGTGACCTGTTTCAGATGCAGGCAAAAGGGTCATTTCAAAAGAGAATGCAGAAACTCTGAAGTTGCTGAAGGAAATGAACGTCCTTTCAACGATGATTATTATCGAAAGGCGATCTACCATCGAAGCAGAGAAGAGCCAAAGTTAATTGAAGATAAACCAAAAGAAAATTCAAGAGCATATGCAGTAATCTATCCTGATGAAGGATTTGACTGGAGTACAGTTTGTCCAGAAGAAGATCGTTTAGAGAATGTTCGAAAAACAGCTCATGGGAGAGCTATGACAGAAGAAAGAAAGTTTGTTTTTATTGCTGAGATTCAAGATGAAAACAAAGACAAAGACACTGCTGAAATCCGTGAAGAAAAAGTTGAGATCAAAGAGAAAACTCGAGAAGAAATCTTAAGAGAGAAAACTTACAGAGAAAGAAACATTGTTTTGAACAGAATGGATGATATGCAGGAAGAATATGAGATTGCTGTCAGTAGCAAAAGATGGGATAAAAAGAGAGAATGCTACTATAACAGAGAAGGAGAACCAGTTGTTCCAAAGAAAGACATAATCTTTGATGATGTTCTTCTCATAATTCCTTCAAGAGCCGAATATTATAGGAATGTGTTGAAAGATGACAGATATGCAAAAAGGCATGAAAAAGAGATCAGATATGCCATGTTATCGTGTCTGAGAAAAAGAGATGAAGAGAGAATGAAGAAGAGTGTTGAAGAGATGGTGAACAATCTGAAGAAGAATGCTGAAGAGGTTAACACAGAAGCTGTTGAAGTTGAAGAAGCTGTTACTGAAAAACAGCAGATTGAAGAAGAGGTGAAGAAAGAAGAAAAGAATGAGAATTTGGTAGCTAGTAATGCTGGTGATGAAGTTAGTGTTGAAAAGAAGCAAGATGATGCTGATTTGAAGCAGACAAAAGCTGCTGAAAACACCGAAGTGTCAATCACTGAGGTAAATTCTGATTCTGAAAACTTGAAACTGATTGATCAGTGTAAGAAATGCATGGAACCGTGCAGAGCTTGTATTGAAAAAGATGAGCAATTTAGAACAAGAGATCTTGAGTTCACAAAAATTGAAAAGATTTTCAAAGAAAAATGCAAAGAAATGCTAGAAAAAGAAAAAGTTTTTATAGAAAATGATGAAAAACTTTCAGAAAAATGTAACAAATTAGAGAAAGAAAATGAAGTTTTGAAAGAAAATGTTTTGAAAATGACAAATGAATGTGAACAAAAAGAAATTGCTTGTCAAGAAATGAAAAAGGAATATGACTCAATGAAATTATCATATCACATTACAAAAGAGTCATATGATAAAGTAAAAGACGAAATGAAATATGCTCAATCAAGAATGAATTATCTTTCTGAAACAACCAAAGAACTTAAACGAATGTATTCCATAAAACAAGATGTTGTTAATTCCTATATTGAGGATGTTGCTAAGCTAAAGCGACAGATTGCTGATTTAGAACAGGATAACAACAAGTTAAAAAGTTACCACGTGTCGTCATATGTGCTTGAACGAATTTTCAATATAAAACCGGGTGATGGTGAGTCTGAGCAGAACAAGAAAGGCATTGGCTCAGAGTTTCATCAAGTTCCACCACCGGGAAAATTTGCATTTTATGATGAGGAAAAGGTCGAAAAAGCTTTCAACATGGTAGACCAATTGCCAGACAACATTGACATAACCTATTCCAAATCTGATGATTCTCATGATTCAGAGGTGGTAGGTAAAGTCGTTGAAAGTGTGTTGAAAGAAGAGTCGATTGTTACAGGTAAATCTGAATCACAGGATGAAGATGAAGGAAATCTTCATGATGGATATCTGAAAAACACAAAATCCGAGAAAAGTTTGAATGATGATTCAAAAGGATTGGTTTATACCATGATTGGATCGGACAAATTGTTCTTAGATGTTGTATTCCCGATTCAGAATGTGATTTCAGAAAAAGTTGATAAAGTTTTCAAAATGGTTGAGATTGAGAAGTCTGAAATTTCAAAGTTTGCTGGTAAGAGTCATAGAGGTTCGTATAACAAACCTGGTTACAAGAAGAAAAACATGAAGGCTGGGTTGGGTTATAAGAAGAAACAGAATAGGAACAAAAATGAGACGCCGAATTTTCAAGCTAAAATGAGTTTTGTTCAAGGAGGCAGTTTAGAAAAAGAAAAAGAACTCAAAATGAGACAGTCTAATGATGAGTTCTTTGACATAAAGAAGATTGATGCTGAGAAACAAAAATCTGAGAATGTGAGACAAAGGTCAACCAGATTTGACTCAAAACAAACTTGGAGGTACAACACAAACAAGTTTGCTTTGAATCAAAACTGGAAATCAAATCCGAACAGGTTCGATTCAAGACAAACCTGGAATTCTCACACACCCAGATTCAGAACAACACAAAGTTGGAAAACAACTGTTGATATGACAAAACCACAAGAGTTTTGGAAACCAAAAGTTGTTGATAAAAAACAAAATGTTCAAAAGGAGTCACATTTTTACAAAAGATGTACTCCAAAAGGTCAAACATGGAGTATTAAGAAACAAGTGACTTCAGTAAAAGATGAGAAAGGTGAAATTAAAGTTGAAAAAGATTTTCCGAAACTGTATGATATATATTGTGTTGAAATGCCTAAGGTCCAACAAACCTGGGCTAAATTGTTCAAGTAACCAAATAGTCTTAATGTGCAGGTGCTCAACAAATCTGAAGATTGTGAGAATGGAAGTTGGAGCAGCCTGGCACAACGAGGAGAGGAGGCTACTGGATCCTGTTTTGGTTGAAACAGGAAGTTTATTTTCATTATGTACATAAATAAACAATATTTCAAAAACCCTAAAAATTTGAATAATTTGAAAAACCAAAAATATGTTTGTTTTTAATTTTTGTCAAAAATTCAAAAATACAAAAATTTGTGTTGTTTGAATATGCCGAAACCCTCACGGCTGAACAAACATGATTACTTTCACCAGATTGAAAAACGGTTTTCAAACTGTAAAAATCAATGTGTTGTAAATCATGGGGGTATGTTATTTTCTGCAAATCAGAGCACTTTAAGTAGAAAATGGATGGCGAGGCAAAGCTATCAGTATTGGTTGTCAAATTTTCTTTAATGGTTTTGCATTTTAGGGGGAGAATTATTGTTGTCAGAAAATACAAAAACATTTGAAAATTTGAAAAAGTCAAAAACATGATAAAATTCAAAATTTGAGTTTTTGCGTAAAAAGAGGAAATGATAGTACATCAGTAGACTATCACAGTATGCTAAAGAATTGGAAAGTTTAAATGTGTTAAACAATCTCACTGTGGATGTGTCGGTAGATTTTTATACATTTAGTAAACTTGTTTGGGATATAAACCTAAATTCAAACTTGCTTATTTCGTGGGGAACACCACTTGGATATATAGGTAACCCCTGAAATCTCGTTTGAAGGACCCCTCTTTCTGAGATACTAGGTCTTTATGCTTAGTGATATCTGGGGTATTATTCCGGGACTTCTGCTGAAAGAAATTTCTGACCTAGTCTCCGAATAATACTTTCCGCATTGCTTGAAACATAGCGCAGCCCTCAGCAAATTGATGAAACAATAAAATTGATTGTCATTGCTGTTGTAATTCAAAAGATCCTCTAAAGGGGACATACCCAAAGTCGAACCGTCATCTCTCTGCTGAACGGAAGTTCTGACCTGAGCTCTCACGATTTCGTACTATAATTTATTTCCCTTATAGATATCATCTAGGTATACTCACCTGTAAGACTGAATATTGGGATCTGGATACGGGAGTATATTCAAGAGGTGGGACACATGAATGAGTTTAAGTTCTTAAAACATCTAATTCGTATTCTGAATAAGTTGAAGTTTGTGTGAAAATTTAAGTGGATCCGAGCAATATCCTGGGGGAGACTGCGGCAATATCCTAGGGGGAGTATGTTAGTGCATTTATGTCTATAGCCTTCGTCAATCCGAGCCGTAGCAAGAAACAGAAGAAAACGAGTCGTTATATTAGTGATAGCTAGTCAAAAAGGCAAGGTGGCATAATTGTAATAATGAGAAATCTCATTAAATGCCTTGGACTATAAATAGGAGATTAGGTCATAGATTAAAAAACTTTTGCTACATTTGTCATTAGGAGCTTTCTAGATCTAGAAAGAGAATCTAGAGAGAGAAAGTGATTCAAGGTGCTGTACGATTTCAGATTTCTAATAGAATCACGTTTATATTACGTCACGTGTGTTAGGTCGCGTTCGTGTACGGATTCCGCACGTTTCACGTTCGTTTCGCAATCGTTTCGGAGTCAAAACCGGTCCTACAAATCTTTTATTTTATATAGACAGTAAAATAATGCCAAGACACCACGGACAAACGATAAGGAAGAATCACCTTCAACATAAGAAACTAGTTATTAAAGTCATTAATACATAACCAAGTAAAAAGTGCGAAAAGATTAAAAATGAAAAGTATTACACTAGACACTTTTCTTCACCAAGTGATGTAAGAGACTTAGGCAAACATGGCCTTTGATTGTCAAGAACTCTTACGATCAATCTTGGATCCCGAGACGACTCACACACTCTATGATGGACAATGGATGATGGTGGTGGATGATGGTGTTGTGATGGTGGTGGGTGGTGGGTGAAGTGTGAGAGAGGTGGTGTGCCAAGGGATGGTTTGCAAATGAGCCAAGCACCCCTATTTATAGTCTGAACAGTAGCTCGGGCACGGCCCCGTGTCCAATGGGCACGACCCCATGTCCATCCTCTTCTCTGTCTTCATTAATTGCAGTTTGTCTGCATTAGTTGACCACGCCCCCGTGTCCGCTGGGCACGCCCCCGTGTGCAGAAGCGTATCTGTACTATCAAGATTTGCCTGGATTCTGCGAATCTTATAGTTGACCACGGCCCCGTGTCCGCTGAGCACGGCCCCGTGGTGGGCGATTGAAGCTTCTATAACTTTGTCTTTTATGCTGGCACTTGGGCACGCCCCCTTGTTTACTGATCACGGGGCGTGTTCAGCCTTCTGTTCTCTTGTTTTGCTTGGGAAGATGCTGTCGGGGAGGTTGGGCATGCCACGTTTGTTCCTTTTCTTGTATTCATGTTAGATTTAACTGCCTTTTTGCTTCTTTTGTTAATTTGAGCTCATTTAATCCTGAAAATACAAAAGGAAGACAAAAACACACTTTTTCCAACATTAGTACTAAAAAAAGGTTAGTTTTATGCCACAATTGATGTAATTTATATGTTGCATTTTGTGCACATCAAATACCCCCACACTTGAATCTTTGCTTGTCCTCAAGCAAAACTCTTTATAATGTGGCTTTACACTCCCAAATGGAATAGGTAGAAGAGAAGGTTTTTTTGGGCTTGTCATAGAGTGTCGGGATTTCCAAGATTCTTTATCAAGTTTTATTTTTATTTATTTACAATCCTATTCGTCATGATTTATTTAAAACATTACATAAGATAAATTACTTATTAGGGCATACCATGCCTCTTTAAAATTCTATTTATATACAAGTTCACATACCTCACGGGGGATCACTCAACACTCGGCCGAAGATGTATTTTAGTGAATCACTCGAGAGCGGCATGGAACTTACTCCTACCATAGGCTTGCCAAGCAATCAATCCTCCTCCTTTTAACTATAAACATTTGTAAATATCAAGAGGACTTTTGGGTGAAGGGTTAGGCTTGGGTTAAAGGTAGGTGGTTGGGTTAGTGGTTAGTAGAAAAGAGCGAGAAGCGTAAAAACATCGGTTTTCTCGTAAGACTTTTTATTTTTGCAATTTTTATTTTTGATGAAGCCATTATTCAAACAAAGTTATTTTTGATGAACTTGCTTGTTTATTTCTTTTGCTTCATCATCAACATATTTTTTTTTTGAAAAGTCATACGAAAAACCGAGCTTGTTACTCAAACAAAGGGTTAAAAATAAAAAGGTTTTGGTGGGTGAAAGGGTGTTTGGTTTGGGTTAAGAAATGAAAAGGTTTAGGCTAAAAGGGGTTAACTAGGGGGATTTTGGGTAGATGGTAAAAAAAATAATGGTGTAGAAATAAAAAGGGTTAGTCCTAATGCCTCCATCATTTACTTACTCGGGTTTAAGTTGGTAAGGACCGGGAATGTATCGTTGTGGCAAGTTCTAGAGTTGTAAGAACCAAGCGGCTATTCACACAAGAAACGAAAAATGAGCATTTAGTTTAAAGATATGTATTTGTATGCTCAATAAAGGCTCAAAACTCACTTTTGTGGGAATGGGTTTTTATGTGATCAAGTATATATAATCAAATTTTAACTAAACTTGTCATGCCTTTTCATAATTTTCTTATGTTGGTTCTTTTTATCACGACGCTATCGGTTGTAAATTTGTAAAAATATAACCTTTTTAGAATTTGAAATTCCCAAATTAAACCTAAACAAGTAAAAAAAATGAAAATTTTTTGAAAAAAAATTTGGGGTGATTAGCGGTTCCAATAGAGTTTTGTGTAAGGCTTGTAATTAGGACTTGCAAGATTCAAAGTTTTAGCATCCCCCCCCCCCCCACACTTAGATTACACATTGTCCTCAATGTGTCCCAAAAATAAGTTTTTAGGTTGATTGAACGTGTAAAAAGTTGTGAAAAAGCAAAATTTTATGTTACTAGGCGTCTGGACACGGCCCCGTGTCGGATGGACACGACCCCGTGTCGGAGTGCCAGTAACGAAAACTTACAGAAGTTGGACACGGGGGCGTGTCCACTGGGCACGACCCCGTGTCTGGCGAAAATCTGCAGATTTAAACAAACAGCAGGTCTAGGGAAGTGGGCACGGGGGCGTGTCGGCTGGACACGACCCCGTGTAGACAATCTGCAAAGTTGAAAAACAGGTTTCTGGCTTTGGTTTTCCTGTCCCGGCTTTAGTAGCACTAATGTTTAGTGCTCTAAGCCTCGTATGTACCTGTTTTATCAATAAACACTAGACCAAACCATAGCAAACATCCTAAATTACCAAGTTCAACATCCACATCACAAAGTTAAAAAGAAAAACAAATGCAGAAAGTAAAAAGAGTTAAAGGAAAGTAAATTGTTCAACACACGGCACGCAGGCTGGAAATTGTTCAAGATAAAGGGGGTTAACCTGTGGGATCTCCAACCAACTGCTTCTGCCTCCGCTCCTCCCGCCTAGTCCATGTCCTCGTCCTCATCATCATCTCCTCCTCCACCATGCCCCGCTATGTACTCCCGGATATTCCCAATATCATCTTGGATATCGGATTTGTTTCTCTCGATTGCTCCAACCCAGCCGTATGTGTTGCTCGCCATGTTATAGGTGTTCCTGGTGCACATGAGGTTTTCCTGCAACAAATCATGTAAACTTTGGAAGTTAGGAAAACCACCTCCTTGTGAGGAGGACTGGCCCGGATCACCGTGGGGCTGGTACTGGTATTGATGATGCTGTGGAGCGTGAAGGACGAGTGCCTCTTGCGGGTTCCATGCATGCCCCTGCATCCTTTGGAAGCTAACTGTCCCGTCTTTAGCCTCATAGATCAAGCTCATGGAGCGGCAGATGTGTATGTTTACTCTTCCTGACCATGGACTCCTTTCGAAGGACCTAGGTATGTTCACGAAGTGCCTGAAGAGATGGTATATCCACCCCCCCCCCCCGATGAAGATAGGGGTTGGTGAAGTAGCAAGCCGGTTCAGATGCATGTTACGGAGCAGGAGGTATGGAACATCTAGGTGTCTGCGGGTACGAATGCAATGAAGGACCACCAAATATCTCAACCCCACAACGCCACTGCTATCATGCCTTTAGTTAAGAGAGTAAGTGAGGACCCTATGGATGTAACGGTAAAGCGGGTCCCTCAGCTTAGTGCTCTTAGTGTTGCGCGGGTTGTAGTGCCCTTCACCAATCTGAGCCCACGCGGCTTGGCGTTCGTTCTCATCCAACTCTCGCACCCCTCCGGTGTTTTCTTCATTACCCGCATCTTCCTCCGCATACAGCCCGACTATCGACCCAAATTGTGCCATCGAAATCGAGTACCTAGTTCCACCACATCGGAATGCTACCCCATCATTGTCAAATGGGTCGCACCTTGAATTGAACGTGAAGGTGCTATAGAATTCCATAGTGCACTCGTGGACTGAGCGAAGTCGAGTGGTTAGGGCGACTCTTAGTGGGCCGGTAACGAGGTTGTTAAACCGGTCAAGTTGGTTCACCATTGCTAACAGATCCATGCATGCTTGTCTTGGGTATTCTTCCGGTCTTGTTTGAAGTACTTCGTATCTAGCCCTAGCATCGAGCTCATTTACGTTGAACCTCATGAATTTCTTCGACATCTGAAAAAATACACCAAAAGTTAGCATGAAACAGTGGAATTTTCGGACAAAACTGAAAACAGCAAGCTGGACACGGCCCCGTGTTCAGCGGACACGACCCCGTGTCTAGGCGTCTGTTACTCAAAAATTTCATTTTTCGACCCGGTCCCGAAAACTTGAAAATTTTTGGTCCAATAGGTGCGGTTTTCCCCGAAAATGAAACCCCAAGTGCCGTTTTTCCCAAAACAAACCGTTTACCCATTCAATTTTATCTTTTTTTGGTTCAAAAACAAGGGTTTAAGGTTTTTGTGAAAAATCGGGCGAATCTTTGAACAATACAAGTGGATTTACTTCCTATAACATTAATCTAAACTAATGCTAACAGATTTAAGCAAAAATTTGAGGTTCGATCTGGATGAAGTTCAAGAACCCTAGATTTTTCCCAAAATTTTTGAAGTTTTAACTACATGCAAGTGCTTAATCTAACTACTATTGATGATAGAATCATACCTTGGTGTTGTTAGAAGTAGAGGAGACCTCGAAAATCTGCGGAAAATCGCCTTGAACCAGAGTGTTTTCTGGGAAACGGGGCGTGTGGAATGGTGTAACTGTTATGAAAAAAGGGATTTATCCCGACAGTCGCGCGGACACGGCCCCGTGTCCAGCGGACACGGCCTCGTGCCGAGCAAAGTTAAAAAAAATTTATTTTATTTTTTTTATTTTTTTTAGTGCTCGTGTGAGTGCCCTTGTTTTCCCAAAACTTGGTTAGAAGACTTACCGATTAAGATGTCATCCCGTTGGTTCGTAACTTACCAGGTATGATGTTGATGCTTTTATTCTTCGACCATTTGAAGTGAGATTTCTTCCTCTTCATCCTCAATAAATCCTTGATAGAGTTTTAGCCGTTGGCCATTGACTTTGAATGGAATTCCATTCCGAGATTTAATTTCTACTGCACCGTGTGGGAAAATATGGGTGATGGAAAAAGGTCCTGACCACCTAGATTTTAATTTACCAGGAAATAATCGAAGTCGTGAATTAAACAAAAGAACTTGGTCTCCAACTAGAAATTCATCAGGTTTAATATGTTTGTCATGCAAGTTTTTCATTCTTTCCTTATAAATTTCGGAGTTCGAGTATGCATAATTCCTAAGTTCGTCTAATTCATTTAACTGACAAAATCGATTTCTACCGGCAAACTCTAAATCTAAGTTTACATTTTTAATTTCCCAGTAGGCTTTGTGTGCAATTTCTACTGGCAAATGACAGCTTTTTCCATAGACTAGCTTATATGGGGTTGTACCTATTGTTATTTTATAAGCAGTTCGAAAAGCCCATAAAGCATCATCTAATTTATCTTGTCACACCCCGACCACGTATAACATACAAAACGTGGCGGAAAACGTCGGGGAGTGTTGTAACAGAATTATTGTTTCACAACCATGGCATACAAAGTTATATTTTATTTATTAAACAAGAGTGTTATATTGTCTTAAACAGGAAACAAAGTGTTCATAACATAATTAAACTAGTTTGTCTTCATTTTTAGTCTCTAAGGCACAGGTCCGCCCTAGTGTCACGATCATCATCCTATGGAAAAGCTCCTGAAAACACATGTGAAAATAGGTACGTCAGCATAAAAATGCCTGTGAGATACATAGGTTTTGTAAAAATATGATTCATGACTTGTGTTTAAGAAAATGTTTAGTCATGAACCTTGTAATTTGCTTTGTCTTATAAATTATTTGAAAAACGATAAGATCAGATGATATGTATAAATAAATGTAAGGTTAAATGAATAACCATGTAAAAATGAGTTAAGATAAGTTGCTTGTAAGCAATGTCTTGTAAAAAGTATGTTATTTGTATAAAATGTCATGTGTCATAAATTGAAATGATTTAA
The DNA here is from genome assembly GCA_030545235.1 of Helianthus tuberosus. Classification (NCBI taxonomy): domain Eukaryota; kingdom Viridiplantae; phylum Streptophyta; class Magnoliopsida; order Asterales; family Asteraceae; genus Helianthus; species Helianthus tuberosus. The sequence goes on along the minus strand of CM060451.1, from coordinate 121,051,676 downwards.
ATAACGCTACGATATGTAACACCATACAAACACTTATATATAGGAAGTACCAGCGGCGTATCCACCATGCTTGTATCATATTACACACGCCTCGTTACTTAAATCACTTACTCAAACCAAACCACCAATGTAAATTGTTTATGTATAATCAAATGTCAAAATGTTATTGTGTAAACCATATCAAATATCCGTGATTAATGTTAATCATGAATTGTGTATATCAATGTCAAAATGTTTATGTCTAATGTAAATCATGTAATGTGTATCCAAAAATGTCATGTATGGTATGTGAAATATATCAACGAAACCATAGGTAAAATGCACAAAAATAAGGTATTGAAGTAAAACATGGTTTAAATCAAAGTTATGTTTTGTGGAACAAATGCATGCTATACTGATATAAACATCTATGCGGTATTGTGAAAATGCATACATCCAAGCCTTGAGACTGTGGCGATAAACCCTTAAACAAATTAAAGGTTTATCTAAGTTATGTATATCGAATTCGGTCATTCCTTCCAATCCAAACAAACCCAGGATTTCAGGAACGGGAGTTGTCAATTCCTATGGTACCACTACCTACTAACGAATGGCGTAGCTAATGTTAATGAATGTATTGTTCCATGTTAAACAACCCAAATGTCATACCAAAATGTAAGCATGTGATGAAAACAACTGTATTAAGTACGCACACAATGGGCATACATAGCATGAAATGTAATGTAAAGCAATGTACTAAGTACGCACACAATGGGCATACATAGCATGAAATGTAATGTAAAACAATGTACTAAGTACGCACACAATGGGCATACATAGCATGAAATGTAATGTAAAAACATGTACTATAATGTACTAACGAACATAACAGGTATATGATGTGAAAACAGGAAAGCATGAAAGTAACAAGTAGGCACATGTGTTTCACCCCAAAACAGTTTGAAAACAGTTAAAGAGGGGGTTCTATGTACTCACTTGAGATTGCTCAGAAGTCCTAAGATAACCACCAAGCAATGCTAGAGATCACGGAATCAAACGGCACCTAATATAGGTAACTATGTTAATATACCGGACCTAAATCGGAAGATCGGATAGAATGCGGGTTCGTAAACCAAACGAGTATGGAGACTCGTGTAATATGGTTTAACAAAGCCTACATACTAAATGAAACCTAACATAAGTGCTTACGACCCATTACGACCCGTTTAGGTAGCTTATGCTACTTTAACGCGTCGCTCGCGTGAAATGCGTTCGGACCGCCTAACTAGTCCTATCACAAGTAAAATATGCCTTAACATATCTAATATTGTTACCAAAATAGTTTAGATACCAAAATTTATGTTACATATGCTTAAAATGAATTTTGGCGTCAAAAGGGCATTTTGGTAATTTACCTAAGGCATATAAACTACCTATCATACAACTACTTAAACGAAGCGACCATAAGGTATAACCTCAGAAGGTTATTCCCTATATACTATGGTCACCTAATGTGTTTGGTCGGATCCTAATGATCGACCAAATGGGTCGGGTTCGAAGGTATAAGCGATTTATCAGATCGCTTACCCTTACGACCCTAGACAACGTGGTAATCAGTAGGCATAGTCACAAGGGACTATAACCATCGTGATTACAATCACGTTGCGAAGTTCAAATGAACTTCGCATTGACCATAAACTGGTCAATGCAGAAAGTCAAACAAAGTTTGACTTTCGGACTCGAAAAGAAATAAAAGAACGAAGGAACACTTACGAAGGGTCCCCGAATGCTAATCTAGATCAAAATAGCTCAGGTATGAAACAAAGGTTTCAACTTAGAGCACATTAGATTAGATTCTTGTGAGGAAAAGTGAAGGGTGGAGGTGGGTATTTATAGTTTTCGGTTCACCGTTAGGATCATTTCTTGGAAAAAGGGGCACGATCTAAGCCGTACACTTGTTGGAAAGTTGTGGTAACTCATTTGCCATCCACCATAAGAGTTTGACACTTGGCACTTGGCCTTTGGAGAGTGTTAAGGGCTGTTAAAAGCTGAAAAAAAACGTTTTGCTGCATCTGGCCCCTGTTTACAGACCTAGTTTGGCAGATTTACAGTTTCAGTCCCTGCAACCTCAAAACTTGGTTTTCGATGCGTTTTTTGACACGTTTAAGCCCCGTTAACCCCATTTCAAAGCTCTAAAATGAAGTTAAAGTATAGGAAACTTAAAATGTGCTCAAAAATATCTCAGATGTCGGTTCGTTTGGCCGTACGATCGCGATGTTCGCTTAATTACGATGGAATGCGCATAAGCGCGAAAAACGATCCAAATGACGCGACGAAAGGATTTTTCTCAAGCCTAAATTTTAGTGCTTACATAAATTTTTTGGATGTCCGGATGTATTCAGAACGTAAGTTATGCGCGAAAGTGTAAACTTGTGCACTTTTTGACGCTTTTAGTCCCTGAATGTCCCAAAAGTTTATTTTAGCACACCGAACACCTCAAAGCCTATTTCTAAGATATGTAGAGGATATTTATGGTATGTTTAACTTATGGTCATGTTCCGGAATGTTCGTTACTGTTCAAATTGGCATACTTTCGCAGTTTGTCAAGTTTAGTCACTGTAAGCGAATTAACTTGTTTTTGCCATACCAAAGCCTTCAAAACTTATTTCTAAGTTATGTAAGGGTTATTTAAGGTATGTTAAGTATATGTTGATGTTCCGAAGTATTTGTCGCATTAAACTGATTACGTTTACGCACCAGTTTGCGTATAACTCTCCAGAAAGTGATATAGAGTTTGAAATTGAATAAAAGTCAAAACATGAAAAATGTAAAACATAACCAAACAAACATTGGGATCAAATAACATTGTTTTATTGATAATTGAAATGTTCACAATGATTACAAGCACAGATGTTACATATCTGCCCATTCTTTTCTATTTAACCCTACGGTTTTCTCAAGTATTCGTTTTAAACCTCTATTAGTCACTTCGGCTTGTCCGTTTGTTTGAGGGTGATATGCTGTTGAGACCCGGTGATAGACCCCATATCTTGTTTAAAAAATTTCAAGTTGATGGTTGCAAAAATGGGTACCTCTATCACTTATTAACGCTTTAGGTGTTCCAAAACGAGAGAATAATTTTTTCAGAAATCCTACCACGACTCTTCCATCGTTTGTTGGAAGTGCCTCGGCCTCGGCCCATTTAGACAAGTAATCTACTACCACAAGTATATATTTGTTTCCTTTTGACGGTGGGAAAGGTCCCATAAAGTCGAGTCCCCACACATCAAAAATTTCACAAACAAGAATGCCATTTTGTGGCATTTCGTTTTTGGAAGAAATATTACCTGTTCTTTGGCAAGCATCACATGTTTTGACAAGACTTTGGGAGTCTTTGTAAATGGTTGGCCAATAAAACCCTGAATCAAATACGTTTCGTGCGGTACTAGCGGCACCATGATGTCCTCCGTATGGACTTTCATGGCAATGGCGGAGAATTCTTCGTGCTTCGCTACCATGTACGCATCGTCGGATGAGTTGGTCGGCACACATTTTGAAAAGATAAGGGTCTTCCCAAAAATAATGCTTCACATTAGCAAAGAATTTTTTTTCTTTGATGATGTGGCCAACCTTTTGCGACTATACCGCTAGCTAAGTAGTTAGCATAGTCGGCGTACCATGGTTCTTCTTTGTATTCCACCATTTCTAGGGACTCTGTCGGAAATTTTTCGTTGATTTGCTCGTCCCTGGTTGCCTCCAAAGCTGGGTCTTCTAAGTGTGAAAGATGATCTGCTGCGGTGTTTTCTGCTCCTCTTTTGTCTTTGATTTCAATATCAAATTCTTGGAGGAGTAAAATCCACCGAATCAAACGTGGTTTTGCGTCCTACTTTTTGAAGAGATATCGAATGGCTGCATGATCTGTATAGACTATAGTTTTTGAAAGAACAAGATAAGAACGAAATTTATCAAAAGCAAATACCACAGCTAGTAATTCTTTTCAGTTGTTGTGTAATTTTCTTGTGCATCGTTAAGTGTTTTACTAGCATAATAAATTGGGTGAAAATGCTTTTCTTTTCTTTGTCCCAAGACAGCTCCAACTGCAAAGTCACTGGCATCACACATGATTTCGAAAGGAAATTTCCAATCAGGCGCTATCATGATAGGTGCATTGACTAGCATTTCCTTTAGGGTTAGAAATGCTTGATTGCAATCCTTGTCAAAGATGAAAGGAACATCTTTTTCAAGTAATTTTGTTAGAGGCCTTGAAATTTTAGAAAAGTCTTTGATAAACCGCCTATAAAATTCGGCATGCCCTAGGAAACTTCTGATAGCTCTAACGGAGGATGGGGGTGGTAATCGAGAAATAGTGTCTATTTTTGCTTGATCAACCTCCATTCCTTCGCTTGAGATTTTGTGACCGAGTACTATTCCCTCAGTTACCATGAAATGACATTTTTCCCAATTAAGGGCGAGGTTAGTTTCCTCACATCGGGATAGCATTTGTTCAAGGTTATCGAGGCATTGGTCGTATGAATCCCCAAAGATAGAAAAGTCGTCCATGAAGACTTCCATTGTCTTTTCTATCATGTCATGGAAGATGGCCACCATGCAACGTTGGAAGGTTGCGGGGGCATTACCTAGACCAAATGGCATGCGTCGATAAGCAAAAGTTCCATAGGGACATGTGAAAGTTGTCTTTTCTTGGTCTTCGGGTGCTATTGGGATTTGAAAGTAACCTGAAAAACCATCCAAGAAATAGTAAAATTTATGACCGGATAATCTTTCTAACATTTGATCAATGAAGGGCAAAGGAAAGTGATCTTTCCTAGTTGCTTCATTTAATCGTCTATAATCTATACATACTCTCCATCCTGTGATGGTTCTCGTTGGTATTAATTCATTCTTTTCGTTAGTTATTACCGTCATACCTCCTTTCTTTGGAACAACTTGGACAGGACTTACCCAAGGACTATCGGAGATAGGATAAATAAGTCCGGCGTCAAGTAATTTGATGACTTCATTTTTAACCACTTCTTGAACATTTGGATTTACTCGACGTTGTGGTTGTATTACCGATTTGTAGTCATCATTCATTAAAATTTTGTGCGTGCTCATGGAAGGACTTATTCCTTTAATATCTATAAGCTTCCAAGCAATCGCATTTTTGTGTTTTTACAAAAGGTTAATTAATTTTTCTTTTTCTAAACTATCTAACTTAGATGAAATAATTACAGGTGATTTACCATCTTTGTCTAGAAAAGCATATTCCAAACCTTTTGGAAGTTCTTTGAGCTCAAGAGGTGGGTCTTTAGGAGACTCCTTATTTGGTTGCTCATTTTGATCAAGAACTTTAAAAGTTTGTTCTATGGCGACCTCTTCTTCAACAAAGTGGTCAAACTTTTCACTTGTATCGGGTGGTTCATCTTCATCTTCAATTAGGGGGTCATTATTGCCGAATGGATATTTCATTGAACGCTCAAGATCGACACTCTTTTTAAATTCCCCTAATTGAATAGGTAGATTGTTATACTTCCGGTTCTTCAAAGCTTCGTGGGTTTTTACAAAGGGTCGTCCCAACACTAGAGGAGCGTCATCGAGGATGACAAAGTCGGTTGGGATTACCATTTGATTTGTTTGAACCAAGACATCCTCAACTACACCGATTGATTTTATTACTTTCCTATTAGATAGAAAAATGGGTATTTAAAGTGGAGAAAAATCACTAATACTTAATTTTTCGAAAATGTAGTAGGGCATTATTTTAACGCAAAGATCTTTATCAATTGTGATATTACTAATAAATGAATTTTTAAAAAAACATGGAACCGGTGTAATGTTGATTTCAAATGGGTCTTCTTTTATTAGCGAGGTTTGATCTTTAGTTAACTTAACACTTACCGTTTCGTCAATTTTAGTGTTGGTGTTTAACTCTTTTAAAAACTTAGCATGAGTTGGAACTAAACAATGATTTTCAAAAGAAGGTGACAAGAGATTAATTTCTTCAAAATTAGACTCTTCGTGAATTTTAGCGTTAACGGACTCACCTTTTTCGTTGTTTAACTCATGTGTCGGTTTTTCACTTATTTGTTCTTCCATTTTTACACTTTCAATTATCTCTTCTTTATTTAATTCTTCTCTTGCGCGGGACTCCTCTTCCCTTGCGCGAGATTCTTTTATATAGCGCTCGATAACTTTAAGGTGTTCTAATATCCTATCAGTCACTTCGGTTATAGAAAAAGGATCGGGATTTTCAAAGCTTAAATCCGGTTGTTCGATCCTTTGTTCCTCATAATACCCATGTGAAGTAGATGGTTCACACCATTGTTCTTCATTGTAAGCATATGATGGATAAGGGTCGCAATTTTGTTCTTCATAATACTCATATGAGGTGGGTTGTTCACGCCATGGTTCCTCATAGTAAGCACATGAAGGTGGTGGCTCATATCTTGGTTCCTCAAAGTATGAGTAAGAAGGCTCATACCTTGGCTCATCAAAATATGAGTATGAGGGAGGAGGTTCATACCTTTGGTCTTCATAGGATGTGTATGAAGTTGATGGCTCGTACCTGGGCTCCTCATAGTAGGTGTATGAAGTGGACGGTTGATATAAGTTACAATATTGAACCGAGTGCGGGTCACCACAATTAGTGCAATAGTTACTCCTATAATCATCCTCCTCATAGGTGTAGTTGTAACCTCCTGAGTATTGATCCATAAGAATCACTCAGCAGACCACAACCAAGTCTCGAGATCAGAAAACAAATATAAAAATGGAAACAGAGGCTGGACACGGCCCCGTGTTTAGTGGACACGGCCCCGTGTACAGAATCTGTATCTGGGCGTTTTAATTAAAGTTACTGATTTCGTTGAGCACGGGGGCGTGTTCAGTGAGCACGGCCTCGTGTTCAAGCTACTGTATCTGGGTGTTTTATGAAAAATATGCAGCACGACCCTGTGTTCAGCGAGCATGGCCCGTGTTCAACCTACTGTAAATGCAAAACTAAACTAAAATGCAGAAAAATATGCGCGCGTTTTGAAAAGGTTTTGAAAAACTGATTAGGCCGTCGATTTTAAGCTTTCTTAAAATCCTTGTGTCCCCGGCAACGGCGCCAAAAACTTGATGTGTGCGAGTGTGTATATAAGTTTAAGTATATTTTAAGCCCTTTTTACACGTTAGTCAAGTTTTAAATTTATAAAACACGATATTTTACTAACACCAAACACACATATGGGCAAGTGCACCCATCGTGAGCGTAGTATAGGGTTGGCAAGATACCGAGGTCGTCCAAGGACACAAGAGCTTTTAGTACCGGTTTATCCTCAACGTCTAATCAAATCAAAAATGTAGAAAAAGGTTTTTAAACTAGAAAAATAAAAACTAACTAAAATGCTGAAAAATACAAATAAAAATAAAAACAGATAGACAAGATGAATCACTTGGCTCCGACTCGTGTTTAGTGTAACCTTTGATTATTTCCGTACTTTTGCACTTTTTAAGAGATTATCTTAGTTATTGTAGTAGGCCCCTCTTTTTGAAGGTGACGTTACCCACAACCTAGTAGTTTGAGTCAGCAAGGATACAATCCTAAAGGGTCGGATTATTGAAAGATAATTAATTAAGCTATTAATGCATATTATGGTAGGCCCCTCTTTTGAAGGTGACGTTACCCTCGGCTAAGTAGTCTGAGTCAGCAGGGATACAGTCCTAAGTAGCTGGGTTAAAGTATTAATAGTAGCTTACATATGAGGGGATCAAAGAGTTTGGACCCCCGCCATCCAATACCGGTGGGTATTGAAGGAGGTCCTACTAAATTTGACCCAGGTCCTTGCAGGATCTATACACTGAACAAGGCAAGACTCTTACCAAACCGTTCCCTTAACCCCCGACCAGGTAGCCAACATACCTCCATATATACCGTGGAGATATGAATGGTGAAAATCTTTTATTTTATATAGACAGTAAAATAATGCCAAGACACCACGGACAAACGATAAGGAAGAATCACCTTCAACATAAGAAACTAGTTATTAAAGTCATTAATACATAACCAAGTAAAAAGTGCGAAAAGATTAAAAATAAAAAGTATTACACTAGACACTTGTCTTCACCAAGTGATGTAAGAGACTTAGGCAAACATGGTCTTTGATTGTCAAGAACTCTTACGATCAATCTTGGATCCTGAGACGACTCACACACTCTATGATGGACAATGGATGATGGTGGTGGATGATGGTGTTGTGATGGTGGTGGGTGGTGGGTGAAGTGTGAGAGAGGTGGTGTGCCAAGGGATGGTTTGCAAATGAGCCAAGCACCCCTATTTATAGCCTGAACAGTAGCTCGGGCACGGCCCCGTGTCCATCCTCTTCTCTGTCTTCATTAATTGCAGTTTGTCTGCATTAGTTGACCACGCCCCCGTGTCCGCTGGGCTCGCCCCCGTATGCAGAAACGTATCTGTACTATCAAGATTTGCCTGGATTCTGCGAATCTTATAGTTGACCACGGCCCCGTGTCTGCTGAGCACGGCCCCGTGGTGGGCGATAGAAGCTTCTATAGCTTTGTCTTTTATGCTAGCACTTGGGCACGCCCCCGTGTTTACTGAGCACGGGGCGTGTTCAGCCTTCTGTTCTCTTGTTTTGCTTGGGAAGATGCTGTCGGGGAGGTCGGGCATGCCACGTTTGTTCCTTTTCTTGTATTTATGTTAGATTTAGCTGCCTTTTTGCTTCTTTTGTTAATTTGAGCTCATTTAATCCTGAAAATACAAAAGGAAGACAAAAACACACTTTTTCCAACATTAGTACTAAAAAAGGGTTAGTTTTATGCCACAATTGATGTAATTTATATGTTGCATTTTGTGCACATCAGTAGGGTGACCCTGTATCCCTTGTGATGTGTTGCACTTCGTAGACAATGGGATTGTGGTTGGTAAATAATGAAAGCTCAGTCGCTATGATTCTCACTAAACACGTTGATGACCTGCATATTTGTGCAATAACTATAATGCTACATGCTTACTTGCTACATTCCTATCTACAAGTTGTGCTATAATTGTGACGATATGTGATTGATTGTTATAACAACTGCGTATATACATACACCTCTGATCTCTTATTCGTTAAGTAGAGGCTTGTGTGCTAGTGTCCTTAACAAGACCTGACCTAACCGATCTTCTTCTAGGAAGATGTCGACTCAAGGAAACACCGATACCAACACCCCTTTTCTGACGACAGAGACAGAAATACAAGAGCGCATCTCACAGGCCATCGCACAGCACGAGGCCCTTCGCTCCGAGCGCAGCGGAGGTACCACAGGAAATAACCCACCCAACGGTAATGTTTAGTCACTTAAGACACATTACTAGAACTTTTGGACATTTCCAAGCGTGCTTTGCTAATGCCTATCGTGAATGATGTTGCTTATATCGCAGGCTGCACCTACAAGCAATTCTTGGGCTGCAAGCCCCTGGAGTTCGACGGCACTGGAGGTGCCTTAGCCTTCGTGCGCTGGGTTGAGAAGACAGATTCTGTTTTATGGTTGAGCAAATGTGCCCCAGAGCATCAGGTCGCGTACATTTCTGGACTACTTCAAGATGAGGCTCTGTCATGGTGGAACCTTCAGGTTCAGACGATGGGTGAGGCTGCTGCGTATGCTTTGACATGGGATCAACTAAAAGAACTAATACAGAAGAAGTATTGACAGCTTCTCGTTGGATGATCTATCTAATTTAAGATAGATGCTTGACAGCTTTTGCTTACCCATACTGTAGCTAACAAATAATCAGTTAATAAAACACATAATCACATAATAGTAATCAGGAAAAAATTAAGTATTTCTAAATACTTAATTAGCTTAACTCAGTGGCTCTGATACCACCTTATTTCTGTCACGACCCCCGACCCGGTTTGACCCGTTTCAGGAGCCGCGGAACAGAAATCCCATGGTATTCATTTAATTGAGTTTAACAGCGGAAGTTTATTTAACAGAATCGTTTAAAGCTAAAATTTTCCCGATTTATTACATTTCGCATTTCGGGATAAAACCCCGATAATTTACAATATTATAATTTTACTACGAAATCGTTATATTACAAAACTTATTTCTTTATTTTATAAGGAGCCACTTTCTTAAGCTGATAGTGCTTCCCTGCACTTTTCCTGGATCACAACAAATCACCTGAAACATGTTTGAAAAAGGTTTTGTCAGCGGGAAATACTGAGTGAATCATTCATTTTACTAAAACGATATGTTTGTTATAATTTACAGTATTAAGAGCAATTATAATGTCTCTATCTTTTTAAATTAACTGATCCAGTTGTCACTTGACCGGACGTGTGACTGTGGACATATCACTTGCTGGGTCCGTTCACCCACAAGTGATAAATAATTAGTAGCTATGTGCACATCCCCCCACATACTGGCAGTAATTTCAGATTACATAGACTTAATCCCTGTAATTATAACCTTTGAAAATAAACATGCTTTTGAAAGTAATTTGATAAAAAGAGAATGACTCACTTTGCAGATTTAATTTGAGCAGAATCTAGTCTATGGTTTAGTCTTGTTAACCTAATTTAAATAATAATGCACACAAAACTGGGTTAGTAACCAATACAACATTTACGATAACTCACGAGATCAAATTCTCACAACGAACGACAAAGTGCAATACTTAAACATCCATCGAATTAACGACAAATGACAAAGTATAACCCTAATGTGGGCGGCACTTAAACATCCATTGGATATATTGATCGGTCGGAAAATGAATCGTAATAGCGATCGAGTTATTACCCTGATTGTTGCAGCAATTAGTGATTGTGTGTGTTTAGTGTACTGTTTCTGTGATAACTCCTTCTACGAAACTCGAATTTACGTCGTTCCAAAGACAGATTTCAAGTTCCAAGGCCTACTATTTATACGTGAAATGTGCACCCCCGCGTGTCGCGACAGGTGACACTGCTTCTTTCACGACTCGCCTGGGAAACCTAGCTAGCCTAGGGTTGCTTCGTCACTAGTATAGTCCTGGTGAGTCAATGTTTCGTGAATTCTCAGTTTATACAACGCATATTAGAGATAACTATCAACTTAGGGTTTACCCCCCTTAAATTTTGGGGGCCCTAATCCTGATTCTAAATGTGTTGAAAATTTTAGGGTTTGTACGAAATTACTTGGGTTTCTCAATTAGGGTTTCCTGTTTGCCAAATAAAATAATAATTAGGACTTTTGATGAGAGTTGTTACATTCTCCTCACCTTAATAAAAATCTCGTCCTCGAGATTTACTGGAATAAATGAGGATACTTTTTCTTCATTTCTGATTCCAGCTCCCAAGTGTATTCAGCTCCTCTCTTTGAATCCCATCTGACTTTGACTAAAACTAGTCGTTTATGTTTGAGAAACTTGATCTTTCGATCCTCAATTTGAAGAGGTTTCTCAACAAATTTCAGCTTTTCATTTACCTCTATATCTCGAAGAGGTACTACCAGCGATTCATCTGATAGACATTTCTTGAGATTGGATACATGAAATACATCATGTACTCCAGACAACTCTTCTGGTAGTTGTAAACGATAAGCAACTGGTCCTATACGTTGAATCACTGGAAATGGTCCTACGTATCTTGGACTTAGCTTTCCTTTCTTGCCAAATCTAACAACTCCTTTCCAAGGAGAAACTTTCAACATTACTCTGTCTCCCACTTGGAATTCTAATAGCTTGCATCTATTATCAGTATAGCTCTTCTGGCGATCTCGAGCCGTCTTCAGTCTTTCCTTGATTAGAGTAATCTTATCAGTCGTTTCTTGCACTATTTCAGGTCCTGACAATTGATTTTCTCCTATTTCTGCCCAACAAACTGGAGTTCTGCACTTTCTTCCATACAGTGCCTCGAATGGGGCAGTTTCAATACTTGAATGATAACTATTGTTATAGGAGAATTCGATCAGAGGTAAATGATCATCCCAATTTCCACCAAAATCTATTACACATGCTCGGAGCATGTCTTCTAGAGTTTGGATTGTCCTTTCACTTTGTCCGTCTGTTTGGGGATGATATGCAGTGCTTAGATTTAATCGAGTTCCCATAGCTTGCTGGAAACTTTTCCAGAAATGAGAAGTAAAACGACTATCTCTATCCGAAACAATGGAGAGTGGAACTCCATGTAAGGATACAACTTCATCTACATACAATTTAGCCAGTCTTTCCATGCTAAAGGTTTCTTTCATTGGTAAAAAGTGAGCTGATTTGGTTAATCGATCCACAATTACCCAAATCGCATCATTACCTTTTCTGGTTTTGGGTAACTTAGTAACAAAATCCATTGTTATAAGTTCCCATTTCCATACTGGCATTTCTAATTGTTGTAGTAATCCTGAAGGTTTCTGATGTTCTGCCTTAACTTGCGAACAAGTAAGACATTTAGAAACATATCGTGCTATATCCTTTTTCATTCCTATCCACCAAAAATTCTTTCTTAAATCTTGGTACATCTTATTATTTCCTGGATGCATAGTATACCTAGATTTATGAGCTTCTTCTAAAATCTTAGGTCTTAAGTCTCCTTGCTTAGGTACCCAAATTCTACTTTTGTGGAATCTCCAAATTCCATCTACTCCTTGTTCTAATTCCTTGATTCGTCCTTTCATTCCTTCAGCATCATCCTTGATTGCTGTAGTTTGAATATTCTTCAATTGTTCCATTAAATCTATTTGTAGATTTAATCTGAGAGCACAAACCCGTCGTTGTTTCTCATAATACTTACGACTTAAGGCATCCGCAACTATATTTGCCTTTCCTTCGTGGTACTGAATATCACAGTCGTAGTCACTTAGGATTTCCATCCATCTCCTTTGCCTCATGTTTAACTCTTTTTGCCCAAATATATATCTTAAACTTTTATGATCTGTATAGACAGTAAACTTACTTCCGTACAGATAATGTCTCCAAATCTTAATGGCAAAAATTACAGCTCCTAATTCTAAGTCATGAGTCGTATAATTTTCCTCGTGCTTTTTCAATTGCCTTGATGCATACGCAATTACCTTCTTGCGTTGCATAAGCACACATCCTAATCCCAATTTTGAGGCATCACAGTATACTTCAAAATCTTCAGTTCCTTCTGGTAAGGCTAAGATTGGAGCATTTGTTAATTTCTGTTTCAAAATCCTAAAGGCTTCTTCCTGTTTAGGTCCCCATTCAAACTTAACGGCTTTACAAGTTAGCTTAGTTAATGGTACGGCTATTTTGGAAAAATCCTTAATAAACCGTCTATAATACCCAGCTAAACCTATAAAACTTCTAATTTCCATTGCTGTTTGTGGAACCTTCCATTTGGTAATTGCCTCTATCTTAGCAGGATCTACGTGAATACCTTCGTGATTCACCATGTGTCCTAAGAATTGCACTTCTTGTAACCAAAATTCACACTTCGAGAATTTGGCATAAAGCTTTTCTTTTCTTAACAAAGTTAAGAGTGCATGTAAGTGCTGACAATGTTCGTCCTGACTTTTGGAATAAATAAGTATATCGTCTATGAAAACAATTACAAATTTATCCAAATATGGTTTACAAATCCTATTCATCATGTCCATGAATGCAGCAGGTGCATTTGTTAACCCAAAGGGCATGACTGTAAACTCATAATGACCATACCTAGTTCTGAAAGCAGTTTTAGGTATGTCTTCTTCTTGTACCTTCAATTGATGATATCCAGAGCGTAAGTCGATCTTAGAAAAATATCTAGCCCCTTGAAGTTGATCAAACAGATCATCAATCCTAGGTAATGGGTATCGATTCTTAATTGTAACCTTATTTAATTCTCTATAATCGATACACATTCTCATCGAACCATCCTTTTTCTTTACAAACAACACTGGAGCTCCCCACGGGGATGAGCTAGGTTGTATGAATCCTTTACTTAGTAATTCATCTAATTGCTTCTTTAGTTCTAACATTTCAGTAGGAGCTAACCGATAAGGTGCCTTAGCTATCGGTGTAGTTCCAGGAATTAGATGAATCCTAAATTCTACTTCCCTATCTGGAGGTAATCCCGATAAATCTTCTGGGAATACATCCGGATACTCTAAGACTACTGGTATTTCCTTAAGATTTTTACCCTTAGTGCTAATGATTACTGAAATCATATACACTATTCCTTGTTTTCGTTCATAATTAGCAACTTTCATTACTGATATGAACTTCATAGGCTTACGTGGTTTGTCTCCTGTGATCCTAATTATTTCTCCGTTGGGTGATTGAATTTCTATGGAATTCTGATCACAAAGGATTCGAGCATGGTTGGCTATTAACCAATCCATTCCTAACACAACATCAAATTCAGCTAATTTCATAGGTAACAGATTTGCAGAAAATTTATGATCTGAAAGTTCTATTTCTACTTTTTGCAAGACCTGATCTATTTTAACTGAATTCCCATCTGCGGTTTCTACTGTAAAAATCTGCCTAATATTGGTTAAAGGTATTTTAAGAGCTTGGCAGAATGAAGTATTTATAAAACTTTGGTTTGCACCAGAGTCAAATAATACTTTGGCGTAAATGTTGTGAACTAAGAACGTACCCGCTATCACATCTGGGATGAGTTCTGCTTCTTGTGTGGTTAGCTGAAATGCCCTGGCATTTTTCTTAGTAGTTCCGTCAGTCGCCTTGGCTTTGTTGTCTGCTGGTTTGATCACTTTAGGACATTCTGTTTTGAAATGTCCGGCCTCTCCACAATTGTAACAAATTATGGATTTCTTCCTACAATTTTCTTCACGATGCCCTACCATTTTGCAAAAATTGCAATATACTTTGCATTTTCCAAAATGTTTCTTTTTGCAATTTTGACAGAATGGCAAAGTTGAAGATTGCCCTGTTCCTCTTCTCTTGAAACTGGTATTATTACCCATACGAAATCCTTGGGTAATTTTCTGAGCTAGTTCCTTTTTCCTATCTTCATCTCTTGTGCGTACCAGTTCATCGGTTAGGGTATTAGCTAATTCCACAGCATCGTCAATAGTGCGTGGTCTCGCAGCTTTAACGATATTGCGAATTTCACTAATCAATCCCCAAATGTAGCGAGAAATGAGTACCGGTTCTGGCGAAGCCAGTGTTGGTACCACTCTAGCATATTCAAAGAATGTCGAGGTATAACCGCGACAATCTACACCCATCATCCGATGATTTAAAAACTTATTCGTCATCTGTTCCTTTTCATACTCGGGACAGAATTTCCTTTCTACTAAACCCTTAAATCCTTCCCAAGTCATAGCATAAGCTATTATTCTTCCTTTTGATTGTAACACAGTGTTCCACCATTCAAGTGCTCCTTCTTTGAAGAGATTTGATGCGTACATGACCTGATCATCTTTAGCACACTTACTTATTGCAATGACTGCTTCGGTTTTTTCTAACCAACGTAGTGATGCAGTTGCTCCTTCATTGCCTGCAAATTCAGTGGGTTTACAAGCAAGGAATTCTTTGAAAGTGCAACCAGGCATTGCAGTTTTCATTTTCTTGAGAAATGGAGCTTGATGTGGTTCCCTATTATGATTAACATGATTATTGCCTCCGTTTACACTATTACTGAAATTATCTTCAGTGGTATGTTTACTAGGGACAATTTGTTGTGGTTCGATTGGATTCTTTATAGCAGCAACGAATGCTGGAATAGCATTGGCTATCCCTTGAGCAACAATGTTTTCGATATCTTGCCGAGTCATATATTGATCTCCTGGATGTTGCTCAGACTGATTAACCTCATTTACTGGTTCATTTTCAATGTTTGCCATCTGATAATATATATATAATTTTTATTAGTATCTGATAAATAACAATTATACATAAAAACAATCAAATAATTTTCAACACACGTATAGGCAAAATTATTGATTTCTCGATTACATTTTATATATTTTTGATAGTATGCATCATTACACACCAATATCTTACAGAGTTTTATTCGTAGCTATTTTACAGACTGATTTTATTATTACTTTTACTATTACACAACCACAGTTTTACCATCCTACTATCTCTCGTCACTTATTGTCCTAAAACCGAAGCTCCCTTTCATCATATTTCCAGGCAATTTGTCCCCCTATTTCCCTGATTCTATTTCCCGCATCCATCAACTCTTCACCAAAATGGCGAAGTTCAGCCATATTTTCGTTACTCATTGGTGGATTAGGTAGGGGTTCCGGATCGACTTGTGGAAAAAAAGAATAAGGATCGTTGACAATATTTTGAAATTGCCAGTCATTCGTCCACCATTCGTCCATTTCTAAAGGTTGGGTGTGGACTATTGGTTCTGGGATTGCCGGTTCAAAATTCATAGGGAGTGGATTTTCAATAGGAGAGGTAAAAATATTAGTATGGACAGGCTGAATCGTCTCACAGTTTTCCAATAGAAAATCTATCTCCTCCTGAAAAGTCCTTCCCTGGTTTTGTTTGGAGCTCTCTCCAATTTCCATTGGTCTAGAACCTTGTCCCACTTCCATTTCTATATCCTTAGAGTATTCCTCAAACTGCCTTTCCATTTGCCTAGAATCTTCTTTGGCTTCAGTTTCCATCTCCTGCTGTTTAGAACTCTCCTTGGCTACTATTTCTTTTCCTCTTTCCAAAGGATTGTTTATTTTAGGAAGTTTTGGAACTGGCTTTTTCCTACGTATACGACTTCCCCACACGTAATTCTTCTTTTTCTTTCGTTTTGGCTTGTTCAAAGGTGGAGCCTTGAATTCTACCGGTTGTTCTATATCGGAAAAGTATCCAGTAAATTCTTTGGACACTTCTATATTCACCTGGTAAAGATTTAGGTTCTGAAAAGCTTCAGATATCCCACTCATGCTGATGTGGCATATATGCAAAATGCAATAAATACTAAGTTAAAATCTTACAATAAATTTAAATATTGTTGCATATTGCGCACTAATTTATTACAAAGATAACTGGAATACATACTAGGGTTTATTGTCAATTTTATTTATTTACTGCATAAGGTTTCTGGATTGTAGGGGATAAGGTGCTAAAACTTAAATTAAACTATTTAGAGATTTGCATTTTCGGATACTGTGGCTAGCATATACAAATCTGCCCATTTCTCATCTAATTTGTCCTCCCAGGGTGTTTTACTGGTAAATTTCTGGGTTTCCTGTTTAACTTTCTTCTCCCTGATTTTCTTTATTTTCTCCTTACTTTTCCTAATAATCAAATTTCTTTTATCCGGAGAAAGTGGTTCTTCATAATTTGCCTTTCGCACAAATATTCCTTCTTCAGGAATTGTAGGGAGTTTTGAAGATTTGGTTTGGGATGTACTACCCTTCTCGTTGGATGATCTATCTAATTTAAGATAGTTGCTTGACAGCTTTTGCTTACCCATACTGTAGCTAACAAATAATCAGTTAATAAAACACATAATCACATAATAGTAATCAGGAAAAAATTAAGTATTTCTAAATACTTAATTAGCTTAACTCAGTGGCTCTGATACCACCTTATTTCTGTCACGAACCCCGACCCGGTTTGACCCGTTTCAGGAGCCGCGGAACAGAAATCCCATGGTATTCATTTAATTGAGTTTAACAGCGGAAATTTATTTAACAGAATCGTTTAAAGCTAAAATTTTCCCGATTTATTACATTTCGCATTTCGGGATAAAACCCCGATAATTTACAATATTATAATTTTACTACGAAATCGTTATATTACAAAACTTATTTCTTTATTTTATAAGGAGCCACTTTCTTAAGCTGATAGTGCTTCCCTGCACTTTTCCTGGATCACAACAAATCACCTGAAACATGTTTGAAAAAGGTTTTGTCAGCGGGAAATACTGAGTGAATCATTCATTTTACTAAAACGATATGTTTGTTATAATTTACAGTATTAAGAGCAATTATAATGTCTCTATCTTTTTAAATTAACTGATCCAGTTGTCACTTGACCGGACGTGTGACTGTGGACATATCACTTGCTGGGTCCGTTCACCCACAAGTGATAAATAATTAGTAGCTATGTGCACATCCCCCCACATACTGGCAGTAATTTCAGATTACATAGACTTAATCCCTGTAATTATAACCTTTGAAAATAAACATGCTTTTGAAAGTAATTTGATAAAAAGAGAATGACTCACTTTGCAGATTTAATTTGAGCAGAATCTAGTCTATGGTTTAGTCTTGTTAACCTAATTTAAATAATAATGCACACAAAACTGGGTTAGTAACCAATACAGCATTTACGATAACTCACGAGATCAAATTCTCACAACGAACGACAAAGTGCAATACTTAAACATCCATCGAATTAACGACAAATGACAAAGTATAACCCTAATGTGGGCGGCACTTAAACATCCATTGGATATATTGATCGGTCGGAAAATGAATCGTAATAGCGATCGAGTTATTACCCTGATTGTTGCAGCAATTAGTGATTGTGTGTGTTTAGTGTACTGTTTCTGTGATAACTCCTTCTACGAAACTCGAATTTACGTCGTTCCAAAGACAGATTTCAAGTTCCAAGGCCTACTATTTATACGTGAAATGTGCACCCCCCGCGTGTCGCGACAGGTGACACTGCTTCTGTCGCGACTCTCCTGGGAAACCTAGCTAGCCTAGGGTTGCTTCGTCACTAGTATAGGCCTGGTGAGTCAATGTTTCGTGAATTCTCAGTTTATACAACGCATATTAGAGATAACTATCAACTTAGGGTTTACCCCCCTTAAGTTTTGGGGGCCCTAATCCTGATTCTAAATGTGTTGAAAATTTTAGGGTTTGTACGAAATTACTTGGGTTTCTCAATTAGGGTTTCCTATTTGCCAAATAAAATAATAATTAGGACTTTTGATGAGAGTTGTTACAGTGGCCTTGACTGAAGAGGCAATCAGGTTGAACAAATTTTCAATCTCTGAAGAGAAAAAGGAGACTCATGTGGAGTCATCTGGAGATAACAAGAGAAAGTTCGGAAACTTCAAGCAGGGTACCCAGACGAATAACAACAACAAGGCCAAAAAGGGAAAAGAGTACATGGGTAAACTACCTAAATGCGACAAGTGTCGACGTCATCATACCGGCCGGTGTAAAAATGGAAAGTGTGACAACTGTAGCAAAGTGGGGCACAACAAGGAGACGTGTTGGCATGAGACGAAACGTGGAAAGAAAGGGCAAGGATGTTATAACTGCGGTGACATGGGGTACTTTAGGAAGGATTACCCAAGGGAGATTAAACAAGATCATGGGGAAAATGTCTAACACCGGAGCTAGGGAAGCATGCTAGGATCCAAACATGGCCATCGGTACGTCTCATAGTAGTCAATGTTAAGCGTCTGTGATATTTGACATTGTCATCAGATTTTAGCTTCAGAATATACTTGTTTTAGTAGCAAGTAGGATAGATATCTAGTACTCGATAGAACTAGCTTAAGGGAAGCCTCGATGTGGTATTTGAGATGGATTGGTTGTCGAGCAATCAAGCAGAGATTATTACCCGCACAAATGAAGAAACGATCATGGCTCATGGAGGTAAGCAGAATACGCCCCTACAGCTTCCAAATTGCTTGAAGGCACGAAAGTTGTTGCGAATAAGATGTGTTGTATTCTTGGCTCATGTCATGGACAAGGGAGCCGAAGAACCAAAACTCGAAGATATTCCTGTGATAAGGAAATATCCTGAAGTCTTCCCCGAAGACTCGCCAGAATTATCTCCTCAACGACAAGTCGAATTTCGCATCGATTTGATTCCAGGCGCCGCGCCTATAGTCACTGCACCCTAGTGGCTTACACCCTTGTAGATTCAAGGATTGTCAGTATAACTACAGTAGTTGATAGAGAAGGAAGATAACAGACCAAGTTTCTCGCTTTGGATAGCCCCAGTTTTGCTTGTCAAGGAGAAGGACGATAGCTTTCGTGCGAACCTCAAACTACCAGGAGCCGAACGAGCTAACCAACAAGAGTCGGTGACTCTTGCTGAGGATTAACGAATTTCTTACTTAACTAACTGTGAGAATCCAACTACTATTTCGCGACTGATCGGTGATCGAGTGTCGTTAGCTGCAAATTCAGGAAGAATGTATACCAGGAAATTGTGGGACAATAACCTGTTTTAAAATATGGTGTTTCTTACACGATGCACAAAACAATTTTACGCAGAATACGAAACCTTGAGAATCTAGGAAACATGTACTCAGGATCTTTGGGAACCCAGATCCAAACTCGTAAGATTGTTACTTAGGAACCACACTGGTTAAATCGAGCGAACCCCGTTATCTTGACATTTATGCTATTTCAGTTAACCAAACAGAAGATATTCGAATCTCTTACATTGAAATTTCCATTTTTGCTTTTAGCGAGTAGATGTTTGCATCTCTACTCCCCTTAATGGTAGTTGCATCGTGTTAATTTTCTTCGCTGAGAGCGAACACACATTTGCTTCGACATTTGGTCATTTCCTCATTTTAGCAAATACTCATTATTTCAGTACTCGGAAACTTATATGTCACACATGCACCATTTGCTACGCATGTGGTTTCGTTTCGAATAAACGCTTCATTTAAATTCAAATATTATTTTGCTTGCTGATTTGTGATTCGAATGACCTACATCGTTGTAATTGTTGGCTCTTTTGTTACCAAGTCAACACACTGTCATGAGACTTCTTTTCTTTCAAGTTACATTCATGGTTTATCTTTGTGACCATGCCGAGATTCCTTTGTTGATACATACGTTGATTGTCGGGTTACGCTGAAACCAAGTTCAATTGCTTGAACTTATCCATTTCGCATATTCAGTTTAAGACGTCATATGATATATTGAGAGCATCATATTAAAGTATTTTTGCAAAGATTCTTTCATTTCGAGTCGTAGTAGACTTGGTTAGTCTACGGCCCCACTAAATCGTTTGTTGGTCTCAATACCTTGCGGTGATATTTTCACATAATTGAAGCTTGCGCTAATTTGGTTACGCACCCTATACACGGATTTAATTGTCTAATTATTTGTTCTAAATCCGTTTTGGTTATCACAATTAAAGCAGTCTCAAGACAGTTATGTGTTAAGACAACAGTACATAGATTCATTTCATAGCACGGTGTACCTCCTAACGATTCTTTCATTGTCAATCGAATGCCTTGTGGTACTTAATACTTTTCATCCTCGATCAAAAACAGTGGCTCTTTGATGTTCCGTATTCAACTGAAAACTTTATGACATTGTGTAAATCAAATCTTCAGACTGTTTCAGCATACTTTTATTTGATTTCAAACACGGTGAACTTGTTCAGTCACCACTAAATTTGAATCTTGTCACTACGACACCTTGTGGTGTCATTGTGAATTTGTAACTTGTGCTAATCATGGTCAACTACTTCACACGAAACTACATATACTTTTGTTTGACTAGTCATTTAAACATTCCTGATGCAACTACGAATCAAGACAATGATACACCTGATTCGCTTATAATTCATTCGGTGTACCTTCGAAATTTAAGAATGTCAGCACACTAACCCTAACCATTTATGTATTCGAAAGTTGACAGATCATTTTTCAAGTTGTTGATTTTGAGTTCATATAGCGGATGCTATGGTTTGTGAAAACTCGTTTGCATATTGTGACCGATTGTTTGAGAATCCTATTGGTCAAAACTCCTCTTTTGTAGAACCCCTGTTAACTAGATTACACTAGACTATACGTCTATACATCTCGTGTCCTTTGACATCAAATGCTTAAAGCACATACCCTTTTAACCATTGGATTCGTGTTGTTATATATTCTTGGATTCACCTGATGTGAATAAAATTTGATTTGATTCTATGGTTATCTACCTCAGTACTATTCATATACATACATGCATAATGAAACCCTAAGGAGTTAAGGTAGTACAAATTTCGAGTACAAAATTTTCTTAACAGGGGGAGAATGTGACAACCGTCAGATTTGCATGCATCCGTACGTTTAATTAATAGTGATTTATGCTTAATGACTGTGCTTAATTACAACTGATGACTTAAACTGCTTTTTGATTTCTGTATCATACATACATGTGCATCTCATTTCATACTGTCACAACATGTATCACATACAAACTCTAGTGACATAAACGATGCACAAAGATCAATTAGCACAGTTAGCGGATAACTCAGAAACATGCTGACAATGTCAGTACATAGGCAGACAATGTTTTGAGACCCCGTAAGGGCCAGAGACAAGGTACTACCCTAGTATGGAGTGTAGGGAAGTAAGGACCATGGAACTGCGTCACTAGGTGATAGTTTAAGTGCCGGAAAGTGCCTAAAACCCACTCAAAGTGCAGGATTCTGCATATTTCAGCAAAAATCAGCATTTTAGCATGCTAGTAACATGTAAAAAAATGGCAAATTGGTCCTGAATACTTTCCTAAGTGTCGGGAATTAAAAGTGTCACAAAAGGATACTTAAAAACCACTAAACGGAATAACTTGACACTTTAACGAACCGGTATCTAACCAAACAACCGGACATTACCCGGAACACCAAAATATTACTAGAAGCATTGTTTTATTATTTCTTGGCTAGTAATGATCCTCGAACACCCTAACACCCACTAGAATATCTATTAACTACCCCTTGTAACTATATACTTGGATTTGATTTATTAACTAACTAATTACCATTTAAAAATTTCATTTAACCCCCCCCCCCCATGCTAGTATTCGGTTATGGATGGCCCCACCATAATCTTCCCACAATCTCACTAGATATTGCTTAAATCCTCATAAGATTTGCTTAGATTATGTATTGTACTATGGGGGCATATTACCCAATGAACAAAGATGTAAGATGGTTATAAGAACAAGGACTCACTTCCACTTCACCACACTTCAACTCTCCTTCCTCCCTCCATTAAGATCTCGGCCGAACACCCCCTCCACACCACCAACATCATCAAATCTTGTTCATCAATTCTAAAGCCTCACAAAGGTGTTAAACTTCATTCAAGGAAGCTTGGAAGCTTGTGGAACTTGAAGGACCTCTTTTGATTGCTTTTATCCTTCGCTTTTGTCATCACCAACACATTGTTTTCTTCCCTAGCTTAAAACTAGTAGTAAGACTCTCTTGACCTTTGTTTACTTCTATTTTGATTGGTTAAAAGAAGTATTATGTTAAAAATCACAAGAACATTAAAAGACATAAACATGAACCATGAAACATAAAGCTTAACATGTGATGACATATGGAAGAAATGATGTTGTTTAATATATTTATGATGGTTGCTTGTTGTTTACTAGAGATTGTGATGTTGGTCATCATAAGGAGCTTGCTAGATTGTGATTAAACACATGATCTAGCAAGATAGAGGAAGATTATGTGTTAACACAAGAAGATCATCCTCATACATAAGCATGAACTTGATGAATAAAATGATTTCTTGAAAAATAATAAACAAAGTGAGCTAATAATCTTATGGATCTAAGATTCATGAGTGTTTTTCCAAAAGAACCAAGTTTAAAATATGATTTTTAGAAGATCTTGGTTTTTACTTGAACTTACACTATTAGATAAAATAAGTGTAGAGACACTAGAGAAACAAAAAAGTGTTATAAATAAACATTTTTGTAAAATATGTTTACAAGTGGTAAACACCAAATCTTTTCAAGAATGAGATTTTAAAAGAAGTAAACGCACTTTAGAGGGTAACTAAACCCACTAAACACTTTACCAAGTTACTACAAGTTTTTGTGGAAAGATCAAGTTCATATTGTTATGTAAAATGCATTGTTTTTGCACTTGGTAAGTGTAAGATGTTTAGTGATTTGTTGTTAATTGTTTGGATGATTTTTGAAAAGAAAATGATATGCTTAATAGCATGGACACCTCCATTTATAAAGGAAACTATGGCAAAATTTTCTAAAAATACAAACACTTACAAAAATATTTTCTAAAAAAATATTTGCAAGTGTGTTTTAACTTGGGTTTTCAATATAAACTTTGCCATAAATTTTGTTACAAAAAAATACAAGTATTGGAGGTTGGTTTTTGAAAATAAAAAAATGGATAAATATATATTTAGAATATATATTTTTTATACTAAAGACACTTGTGTGAATATTTGTATACTTTGTGGAATAGTTATATTATTTTAGGGTAAAATAATATGACTTAACAAATACCAAGAAATTCACAATCCCAAAATAAATACCAAAAATCTCAATGAATAAATATTTAAGTTACACACAGGATATTGTGAAACCGAACGATAAAACGTAACTTATGAAATATTCCGGAAAATACCTCTATAAATGTATTTTTGGTAAATATTATTTTGGATACACTAGAAAGGAAAACATGATTTTCATTACCATTACAAGTATATCATATTTTCGACAAGAAGAAAATATATTATTTTGAGAAGTAAGAATATATTTCTTCTAGAATTTTAGAGGATATATTATTTTTGAGAAAAATATATATTTTCTTGAAACACATTATTTTGGGCAAAATAAGTTTATATATATTTTCTAAGTGAGACTTGAAAATATATTGTTTTGGAAATATATATTGGGAATATATTGGTATATTTTTAATTGGAATAATACACCGGAATACGACGCCAATACATGGCTAAATACACACATACAAAAATACGAATACACATGTATGAGATACCCCCATCCTTGGGAAGGAAATATGAATATAAATACTTGAGAAGTATTGTTACAAAAATATTGATTAACAATTATTCCAAAATTTATAAATATAATTTAGAGTTAAAATATTGATTATTTTAACAAATACTTATATACTTGGAATACTACCAAAGACACTTTAAAACGTAACTCAAAGGCACTAATCAATACCAAGTCAAGGCACGACCCGCTCGTCTAACGGACCGTAGTACGCTTGTAGGTAGTCGTGCGTTCTAGAGGAAGCTTTGAGTTACATCGGATACAAGGAACGCAAAACTGTGAGTTCATGTCCCCCTTTTCTTTTAACTGTTTTCAGTTTTATACTTCGGGGGTGAAATACATGTTACATACCGCTTACAAACAATTACTATGGTATGATTAGCTAAGGAAAGGTACTGCTAGATCACGTGAATGGGTAGGCCATTAGCTTAAGACCATTAATCCTTGTATAAGAACCGAGGGGCATGAGTGATAGATCTATTGGGTGTTGCGAGCCCCACCCATGGGCCTGCGAATGGCCGCATGTGGTGACTATGTCGTTCCGCCGGAGGGGCCGGTACGAAATACGCATACAAGTTTGAGTACTTCCTATGCCATGTCACTTTTTAATGTATTAGCTACACATTAATTGATCTATTTTTCCTTATTGCTTCATACCAGTTTACACGAACATACATACATACAAAGGTTTTCAAGAATGATTCGTGCACACATACTAAACACATGAACTCGCTCAACGTTTGTTGATGTTTTTTAAACTGCATGTATTTCAGGGAACTAATAAGTGGATCTGGCGGGCGTTGAAAGTTTTTATGCTGCGTTTGAAATAAAGATGCCATCCATGGTCTTTGGGTTTGGTCGGTGTGTCTTATTCCTGGACGAGACACGTCTCCCAATCCTTGGTGCTATTTATTATCTTTCGATGAGTCCTTAGTGAACTCATAAACATTTTGGTATGATTGTAAAACTTAAATTTGAAGTCTACGTTTTTAAACAATGCTGTTACGTTTTAAACTTATTCAATGGATGACAAACCAATGGTTTTATCATATAGCTGTTGTTATGATTGAATGCAATGATATTAAGAAAGTCACACCATAACCACGCTTCCGCAAAAGTTAGGGTGTGACACGATCTCTATGTGACATTACACTGTTGACATAATATTTTATCTTAAAATGTTTCTTTATTTCTCTAATAATATTTTTTTTCTTTTCCTAATTAGTTTATTTTTTTATTTTAAATTTAATATTTGTGTATTGGTGGACTTACGTAAATGTTTTGATTTTTATTTCATGCTCAATGTGTAAAGGTTTTGCTTTTACTTTTATACAAACTTTTGAGTAATATATTTGTTTTTTTCCTCCTCAATATGCGGATAATATAACTATATCCATTCAAAAATGAATAATCCCCCCTCCCGCCATACATAAACTAACAATTCCTAATAGATTGTTAGTTGTTTGCTCGGCTTTATTTTTTTTATTTCTAATATACAGTAAAAATGAGTAAAGTTTAAAGTGTGTAAAAGTTATTTCTAACTATCTATAATATTATACTAGTTGTAACACCCGTGTGAACACACGGGTATGTTTAATAACGATCGAAATCAAATACTAAAAAACAGATTATAATATATCATTTAAATACTAAAAAACATATTATAATATATCATAGGTGGACGCGGGTACATCGTAAACATTGAATGTAAGCCTACGTTTATATGTAAAATATGATGTGAAATTATTTAATAAATTCACATTCGTATTATACATTAAACTTGTTCGACTATTATACATTAAACTTGTTCGACTGATTAACAATAGTACATAAAAAAGAGTATCTAAAATGCATAGAAATAATGGTGGTTAGATTACCAGTCCTCTGAACTGTGTTTGACACATCCTTTGTGTCTTCCTCTCTTCTTGCTCACAAAAACACGAAAGAGGTTATCTTGAACATGAGTAATAACACACCTGTCTTCTACCTCCATTGCAAGTAAGGTTCTTTGAATAATCTTGGCTCTTTTCTGAGGTCTTTGAGGGAGTTTACACCCTTTCATTGCCATAAAGTCTTCTTCTTTCTCTTTGCTTGATAATGTAGTAAACAATTGTGGGACATATTTACGCTGCTTGTTTTCCTGATTCTTATCATCGTGACAATTGTGGGAACGTATTTTCTGCTTAACGCCGAGAACTACCACTGGCAATGGACTTCATTCTTCTTTGCAACCTCGAAAACATTACAAACACAAACAGAACACATTAATCACATAAAAGATAGATATAAATTAGGTATAATAGGTACATATATTGAATAGTCAAACCAGACTTAAACTTTTGACCTGTTTACAAACAGAACACTTTAATCGCATAAAAGATAGATATAAATTAGGTATAAACAGAACACCTTGCATGGAGTTTTAATAACACACAAAACATGATATTTACAAACATAACCACCATTATCAAACATAACTACAAACATATTGACCCATATCATGGTTTACAAAGAGGCAGTAAGAAACTTACATTAGCATCAGAAACAACAAACGATTCATCTTCAGGCTCCACATTCATCGTCACCACGGTTTCCCATTCTACAATTTCAATTCAATAATCCAATTAGAGAGTTCATGGTTCTTCTCTGTATCAGTAACCTGAAGGTTAAGAAAGTAATTTTTGAAGCAAGTTCTAGATACAATGATGCATGAAAATCAACAGATTAAAAATAAAATCGTATTTCATTTATATAAATAGAAGTATCAATATTTTCAGACTCATGCCACGAAACCAACATTACATGACGAAAGTGTCCCCTTAACAGCTGAAGCATTTGATAATCAGAAAAGATAATTTTAGAAAACCAATACACGAGCTGAAATATAGCAAACCTGAAGAAGGATATATAATTTGACAAAAGCTCTTCATCCCGAAAGTCAACAGGATAAGCTAAAATAAAGTTTATAAGTCTCAACAAATAATCTGCAAAGTCAGCAAAAGATATTAAGGTTAGAATATAAAAGTACTGAAAGGATACAATTGGTCGTTTTTGAAAACGATCAATTGGTACGGGTCATAACAGTATAAGAAAATTTGTTTGTTTTGTTTGATGGTATATTTTCTTGACTTAATAAAGTGAAAATATGCAACCTGTTGATTCTAGGAGGCCTCTTTAAGTGGTTTCTCTAAGGATATGTCTTGTTATGTCAACTCAAATCACATAAAGTTTTTCTTTTAATCGAAATTGAAACCGAACCGTTGAAAATTAAAACTGAACCAAACCAAACCAAACCAAACCAAACCAAACCAAACAGTTGCATTCGGTATGGTTTCACGCTTGGTTTAAAAAAGCGTGAGGCGCTCCGAAGCGTTTTGGTTCCAAAAGCTTTAAGCGAAGCTTCAAGCACGAAGCGAGAACTTCACGTATACGAAGCGCTCAAAATAAAAAAAAATATTCATACACATCAACATGACATATTCTACTTGTTAATCAATAAAAAACACAAAAACATGATTAAAACACACACTTAACACATAAAAAACATAATTAAAACATAAATTAAAGTCGATTATTGGAGAAAGTATGAAGAATCGACGGAGAAGAGGGAGGGAGCGGCTGAAGATGTTTACCAACGTTCTTTTTTTAGGGTAAAGAAGTAGCGGGCCTCAATTAAACCCTATTAGAGACTATTGGGCCTAAATTAAAAACCTAAATCTGACCTGATTGAGCTGAAGCGTCGCTTCAAACCTCTGACGCTTCGGGCTTAAAGCACGCTTGAAAACGCTTAACGTGATTTGTCGCCTCAGAGCAAAAAAAGGGACAACCCTAGCGCTTCATCGCTTCACGCTTTAAGCTCGCTTTTTTAAACCAAGGTTTCACGGTTTGGGCTTATTGAGCTCTTATATAAAATAATAAATAAAAAAAGACTGCCCAAAAATAGATAACAAATCTTTTCAAATGATTCAACACATCTTATTTGGTTCAAGCACTTAAATTTATTATACATCTGTTTTCATATAATTCAAAGAACAAATTACATTTAACTAAGATGGAACATATGTCTAATTCGATTTGGAGTAGTTTAGATCTAAACCCCCATTTCAGTTTTTGCATGACACTAACGACAGTCATCACAACTTTGTAACAATACTGATATGAAATGTTAAACTTGGAAAGTAACAAATATGACCTCAAAAGTCAAAGTGTGCCAGATAAAGTTCATATGAAATGAGGCCCATCCCATACCATGTGCAAATGGATGAAGAGCATTGCCATCCAACACGTCATCTATAACTCCACTTCCTACAATGTATTCCTGCATTTTTCAAAAATATTTATTGAAATCTTTAACCGATAAATCTGGCCTGAATAATCTCTAATACAAATCTACAAATGATAAATAAACTATTAAAATCAAGTGCTAGTATGATGTGCAAATGATAAATAAACTATTTAAATAAGATAAGTCTCTATAACAAATAATACGTCAGTTAACAGTTTCAACACTCATAATTTAACCAACTAAGATGCACCTTTACAAAGTGCCAGTCCTTCAGATATAGATTGCCATGTTCTACTAAGGAAAGCTTAAGCCATTGATCAATAAACTCTTCCAATGACATGTCAAACCTCTTCTGATCAGTAATTTCTTTGCTACCATAGTCAGCAACCTACAGATTCAAATATATCATATAGAAAGTAGAAGTTAATACAATGTAAAACCTCTTCTAATCAGTAATTTCTTTGCTCGATATCATACCTGAGATAGGATTACTGGGCCTCCTTTTGACTCGAACAGTAGCTCCATACGAAAATCATGATGACCTCTCGAGTAGCTCATTCAAGCTTGACTCAAGCTTTTAGCCAGTCGACTCGAGCTTTTGTAGGGCTGCCAAAGACATACATTGTCTAAAATCTATTAACCAACCCTATGACATTCTACTGTTGTAATTAAATAGACTAAAAACCAAACAAACCTTCGACTAAGCTACGGGTTACCTCATCCACAGGTGGTATCTAGAAAAGCCATCTCATGTATTATTAACAAACTCCATGTATTATTACCTAACCTAAAATTTAGGTAAAGCCATCCCATATCTGATGCAATATTAATAGCAATTTTAACCTACACTTTTTTGAAAGGTCTTGTTTAACATACTAATTTTGATATCTTTGGAAAGGTCTTGTTAAGACGAATCCAAAGATAAACCAAATCCACATTTTCTCCCCTTGATCTGATTAAAACTTTCTTTTAAAAAATATATGTTAAAACAGCTCACCAAAGTTTAAGTATAATTACACATAATACGATCTTTGGAAAAACTAAATCATTGGTTGAGCAGTGTTGTTTGGTGTAATCGCCAAAATATTTTACAGTTGTAGTTGAGCCAATTTTTATAGACCTTTACCTTAAGAACTTTTAAGTTTAACAATAAGTCTTACCGGTTGTGGTTGGGCGTTACTGCAACCGTCATCATCCCGTAAAATGTGAAGTACGTAAAGAAAAGAAATCAACTTGACAGCTGTCCACTCGAATCCAATCATCACATATACGATAATCTGATAGACGATAGTCTGAACAAAGATGTATGGAATCTCAATCATCATCTATTAACACAAAATTCATAAGGATCAAATGGTATTGGTTATATAAGTATTGGTTTACTGCTTTCCTTTATCAGTTCTTTATTTCTCCTGTAGTGTCACCAAAAACGTAAATTAGAATGCGCATATTGGTTATATAAGTATCAACAGATGAAGTCACCATACTTGTACAATTCTGAGTTTTTGTAGACTTCTGCAAAGTTAACCCCGAGAGTTGCTTCCTGACCGGTTGAATTTACCTCTAACATCAAAGTTGCATCGATTCCCTTAATTTTAAAAGATTAGATTTACGTTATTTTTTTAATAAAAGTCAAGGAAACATTAAATCTTTTCAATGTTAACTACACTGACCTTAAAGTACTTGAAACATGTTCACTAAACTATAACTAACCATCAGGTAACGCTAATGAATTAATCGTAGGATACAAAGAAAACTTACTCGATAGTACTAAAATTAATGAAACTCCCGCGAACTAAGCACCAACTCTAACTTCACAATGTAAGCAGTTATGCATCCAAAACTAAAAATATATTATAGTGATCAGCAATCCCGTGGTAGTTCTCCTATATCTTAACCAACAATGCTGGACAATTGCTCAAAATTGTAACAAATCACATTCATCACTTTTAGATGAAGAGTTTATATTTTAAACAATGAATGTGCATTTAAAGTGATATTGCAATAATTAGCATTGAGCCTAACAAAGTCGTCATAACTTTTATTTCGTTAAGGGTAAAAAGTTGAAAATTAGAGAACAAAAGAAGCCGCAATAAGAAAAGTGATCACCAACAGTCTGAGATAGATGCCAAACTATCGAAAGCAAACTAAAACTTTTCTTTTTGACATAGTCGAAGTGTAATTCAGTCAAAGTTCTAAGCCCTAAATATTGATATCCTTAAAATATAGCTAATACTAATATATTTCTAGGCAATCCTATACTTCTAAAATAATAATCTTTTAACCAACTTTCCCAAATTTAAAGAATACTTTCTTGAATCATAGTTCAAGTATAGCTCAAACCCTCTGTTTGAAGCATAATCTTTATAATCCATGAAACACAATCATTTTTTCAAACCCCACAGCCCTAATCACAACATCATGCATATACTATCAAAAACTACATATTCTACTAAAAAAATGCAACAATTAAAGAACAAAGGTTGATAAACTCAATTAACGCAAAAATCATTAACACAAATCGCACCGTGAGAGAGAGTCGGAGTGAAGAACACTGAAATTGAAGCCCTAATTGCTGAAGCGTACATTTTTCACACCCCACAGCCCTTCCTGCATGATTAAATTCAAATTAAACCACCACGAAAATCAATAAATCAAACAATTCATCAAAAACCTAAACACAGACCTGAACCGTAAAGACGTAGATCCAAGCGAACCAAACGATGCGGACTGAAGCTTTGTGGCCGATCACCAAAAAGCAGGATGGTAGCTTGAAACACTTGACACTTTACTGAACAACCGGATCGAAGATCGCTTCGATGTTCTTCTGGTTTTGTTCAGAGTTAGGGCTTCGATGTTCTTCTGAGTTGAAGAGAGAGTGAGAGAGAGAGAGAGAGGTGTAAAGATGACTATGTTTTGAATTTTGAAAATGATTTTGAAATTTGAAGGCTGGACTATATTTGATTGAGAGAGAGGAGGATTTTCATTACCATTTGAATTTTGAATTTGATTTTGAAATTCCCTCCTAAAAAAATCAGTAATTTATCTTAATAAAAATCGGATTTATGACATCAACTTGGACTATGTGGCATAGCTGAATGGTTGACACGTATGCAAAATTACATCAGCGGCTAATCTCCTTTAATAGACAGTATAGATAAAGGAAAAGTGATGTACACACATGTAATTTTACATGGCGTCCATCATTTTATGCAATATGTACAAGTAAACAATGCTTATTTTATAAGGGTGAAATTGTAAAAAATAGCCAATTTTAAGACACTCAGAGGGTATAAAAGTAATTTAACCCACACTCCAAACGCATAAAAAAAACTTTCCTACACTGCCCCTGAAGAAACCTAATAGTCATCCCAGGCATTGAAACGCAACCAGGCGAATAGCAGATTGAACGATGGGAAGGTGGAACGTGAAATTGAAGATGATGATTGATGTTTCTCCTGATCCACCAATATTTAACATGTAACCCTTGCTTCAATTATGTACTTCTTTGCCACTTCAGTGCCTTGTTATCAGGTTTTGATTACCCACTCTTCTTCTCCTTTTGGTTCCACTCAATACATTGTAACTTTCTCAATTGTGAACCAGGTCCACACACGCTCCTTATTTCACACGGCTGCATTCAGAATCCCCTATCTCAGGTGCGAATTTTGTCGTGTTTTAATACTCTGTGATTTCCTCATTTGATTTTCGTATTTCATCGGTTTAATACTCTCTCTTCGTGCTTCTTGTAGGCAATGATTCATTCATTCACTGGTTTCATCCTTGCACGGCTTCTTGTTTGAGATGTATTCCTTATGCTAGCGATTATACGCGGTTTATTACCGTCGAGCAATTATAGGTATCATTAATTAGGAGAGACGAATTTCTAGGTTATTCCCAGGCTTAATTTTTACCTAATTTGTTGTCGTTTTTGTTCAATTTTCAGGGTGAAATCACAAGATTCGTATGTTTACACATCTGTTGTGTATTTTGATCGCTAAGGGAGGATGTTTGAGAGGGAAGAAAGAAAGGATGTTGATATATCATTTATCAGGTGATGGGTCTGATTTTATTTTTTTTACAGTTTTGATATTTTTGTTGTGTATGATGTTAGGTTTATGTTTTTTGGCTGAGATCAAGTGTGTGATTATTAATAATTAAATCCACGCGACGCGACTACTCAAGCTTGGCTTTCTGGCGACTGTACAGCAATAAAAGGACGACAGCTGAGTCGGTATTGGACATTTTCATGTCGGTATTGGACATTTTCATGTTGGTATTGGACATTTTCATATATTTACTCTCAATGTTGTTGATCATAGTATGTGCATCTCGATCTTTGTTCTCGCATTCGAATTATGCGTCGTTTTAGGTTAGTTTTGTTTGTTGAACTCCAATTTATGTTGTAGGGTTGGAACTTAGTTAGGAGTTTTAGTTAAAAATTAAGAGCTCTTAAACTGGTTGCTTCTTCTGTTTTGAGTTTGATTGATTTTGGACAAGAGGCAGAAGAAGCCCCTCAACAACTCTTCAGAAGAAGGTATGGTAACTCCGTTGGTTCTCTCATCTCTGTAGATGTCGTCAAGCTTGAGGGTTTGAGAACTCTTTGGGTCATAACAAATAATTTGAAGTGTGGCTCAGAATGGGTTGGATTGGGTTGACCCGTCATAAAGAGGCAAAAACTTGAAGGTGTTCAAGACAGGTAAGGATCAATTCATGTTAATCATTGTGATCCCACATGTGTTATATCATAAAAAATTGAATATCAAAACACATATGTTGTCTCACAAAGCAAGACGGTGCTGCCAATGGCAGCAATGGCACCACACCAACTGCTAAGTCAAAATTTGACAAAGGAAAGGTTTGCTTGGTTCAGTTTTGATAGAATTTTATCTATTTTTGTTCTTATGTTTAATAGGTTCTTCAATGGAGGCCTCATCTTACAACACCAAAAACATTACCTCTGCAGACATTATTAAAAGCAAGACCTCCTAAGGTCAATAGTACAAAAGAACTAGAAAAAGGGGTTGGAAAAAGCTCCTAAGTTAAAGACCAGACCTTTGAACAAGAAGGTAATGATAACATAAATGACAAAAACCATCACGGTATAATTATCCATACCATTCAAAATATAGTAATATTATTTACTTTTATGTAGATATTTCAAAGCAAATGTGAACCGGGCTCTTATGCAACAAAAAATGACAAGTTACCATACCTAAGCAATTTGATTTTGCAACCCATTAAAGAAATCCACCTCCAACAGCAAATGGTTCTAACAATCATGCTTTTTTGTGGCTTTAGCAGAACAATTTGTACAAGACTCATTTTTTTCGCAATTCTTATTTCACATGGCGTGAACACGGTATAAATTTATATTATTGAGTAAAACAATATAGTGGGTTGCATGCTTAAAAGTAGAGTTTAGGCAACTAACTCATTTGACCCGTTTCTCTTTTAACTATTTTTTATTTTGACCCGTTCGTAATAACAGAAAAGTTCCAAGAAAAAGATGGGAGAAAGGTCGGAAAGATTGGGTTTGGAAGTAATGTGGAAGCAATGCATAAAATAGTTCTCTTGAACCCTTTCAAAAACCAAGTTGAATAATCATGTTTAGGGATGAGCATTTGGTATCGGGTACCGAACCGAACCGGTATTTTCGGTACTGGTACCGGTACCCATTTTCTCCATTTTTGGGTACAGGTATCGGTATGGTACTTACGAGTAAAACACCGGAAAATATCGGTACCGTACCGGTGTATTCAGTACCAGTACCACTTTTCTCTGTTTTTCGGTACCAGTTCGGTACCGAACGGATACCATGCTCATCCCTAATCATGTTATCAGCTGTTGTAATATATATTTTTTAACAATTAATTTATTGAAGATACATGTATTTGAATATTAGATTTGAACAGACTAATTATAGTCATTTCACCAACAGCGAACTTCATGTATGTAGAAGTCCCGGTTGCATGTATCATACTGATAGCATTGTTTGCACTACAACATTATGGGACCCACAGGGTTGGGCATTTGTTCGCACCCGTGATCATAATATGGCTCTTTAGCATCAGTTCAATCGGCTTATACAATATCATTCACTGGAACCCTCACATCTACAAAGCGTTATCCCCTGTTCACATGAATAAATTTCTCAAGAAAACGCAAAGCGGGGGCTGGAAATCTTTAGGGGGTATCCTATTATGTATCACAGGCGACTACTTTTTTTGTTTTGTTTTTACATTACGTGTATAAATCGTTTGTCATTTATATAAAACGCGTGTTCATGTTTTCAGGGTCGGAAGCTATGTTTGCTGATCTTGGACACTTTTCACAGTTGTCTATACAAATAGCTTTTACGTCGTTTGTTTATCCATCTTTAATCCTCGCGTATATGGGGCAAGCTGCGTATTTATCTCAGCATCATGTTATCAAAAACGACTACCAGATTGGATTCTACGTCTCTGTACCCTGTAAGTTGCTTTTCATCTTTCGCATTCCAAAATAATAAAAAAATGTTAATAATGTGCTATATTTGTAGAGAGTTTGAGAGTGCCGGTGCTGTTGATAGCCATACTCGCTGCAGTTGTCGGAAGTCAAGCCATAATTACGGGAACCTTTTCAATTATAAAACAATGTTCTTCTCTCGGATGCTTTCCCAGAACATATAGAGATCGTCAGCTGTGCATCAAATCTGCCATCATGACCACTGCTATCATTTAATAAATATTGTTCGTTTAATATTCATATTCTCATCTTGTATTATAATATACCAGGATCTACAACTACAGAACATATAGAGATCGTCAACTGTGCGTTTTAAATTACGTCTTTAAGTTATCTTTTGCATCAATAACTTGTTTCTTAATTTTTAATAATTTTGGTAACGGTTATTTGATTTTGTGTTAAGGTGGTCGAGGTGCTCATTTCGTTGCACGGATCTAAAAAAGAAGATTGCGCCTTTTTGTTTTTTTATTACAATTTTCACTTACGATAGGGGGAGAAAGTGTTTGTTTACGAATGCTGCATAACTTCTACAGCTTCACCTGGATCGATAGAGGGTTCTTAAAGGTTTATCCCGGGCAGGTGTGTCGTGCTATGTTCATCATATCTTTTTTTAGCATTTGTATTAGATAAATATGTAAAATGTTTGTGTAATCTGTTTGCAGATTGGCGGATCCACAAGGAAGCCCCTTTGAGGTTGAAGTTGCTAGATTTCCTTTGGTTTTGCTAGAGTACATCTTCTGATGCAACTATTCTGTTATCCATGGTCACTATCTTGGCTTAAAGCCGTTTGTTTGATTTCTGTCTCGACCCGTTAGTTATACTTGTTAGGTAACTGGCTCGGTCTTGGTCTTTTCGGGTTGGGCCCGTTCACAACCAAATATGTATACTTTTAGGCTTAATATGTTTCACATTTTGGGGTTACCCAGACTGAATTCACCACAAAATTAATAGTTTAAGACCCGTGGCGAAGCTTTCCCCGAATTGAGAAGAAAACTGCTTATTTGCGAGAAATGGAAGATCAAGTGAGAACCAGCTTATATGATTTATATTGGCAATCGAGTATTAATCTTCTTTTTTAAGTTTTTTGCTGAAGTGTTTGTTTTTTCTATTATAAAGCATGCACGTCTTCAAAATCTAATTAAATTGAACGAGCACTTATATGGCTCAGGAGACACACCAAGTGGTGGAGTGGCTTTACCTTTTATACTGGTTCAGGTACGGTTCTTTAAAAAGGTTGTTAGCGTCTTTCTTGCAAAACAACGAAAAACGTATTGACCAGATCATAAAATTACCGTTATGAATTTTTACCCATATGTAAGCTAGCTTTTTGCTGTCTGGTAATTTGAGACCCGCCCTCATGAGATTGTCGTGGTGGAAATTTCAGAACATATGCAAGCTCATTCATTTTGACTTCAACAGGTTAGCTCATAGCGCGCGCTTGGTTTATTACTTTATTAAAAATTATAATTTACCACAGTAAGTATTAACTTTTATTCTTGATATAATTGCAGTACACCGTTTGAGTTACATGATGCAATTATGTCCTCAAGGCCATGAAGTTAAGCGGGGGATCAAACAATGTTTGTACAGACGGAGGTGTCGGGTCCAGCATGTCTGCCATGGTTCAGCCTCCCGCCACCAAGGTCCGCCAGACCTCCGCCGTCACCATCGCCGCCACTTCCCGGTATACTAAAGGGGCGTGTTAAGTATGAGCATTAGTCAGATACAACCTCTGCTATATCTGTATATTGTGTGTTCATATTCTGCTTTGCTAATGGTGGATTTGTGCTTCATATATGGATCATAATGTTTTTTTTTGTATTTAAATTTATGGTAGTTTATTTTAAATTCTTTGTTTTTCGACTGTATATTGGAAGCATGTCATTTATGTTTAATAAAAATGGAGCTGAGACTATAACTGAAATGCAGATGCAGCCCACAATCCATATCCCTCATAAATGAATTAGCCATCTGTTCCATCTCAGTGACATGTATTTGTCCTTTGAACCTATGCAATTAATGCGGTAAAAAATTAGGTATCGGTCAAGGACCGATATTTGAAATATAGGTTATCTCGGTGAGATATCAATGGGATATTTCACTCTTCATTGTTTGATGCGTATCATGTTTTCACCACGTATTGTCGACTCCGCCGCAACACGCGGGTTCCCCACTAGTCAAAACAAATGAGCAAAAGTGCAGTTTTGAGTAATAAATAATTTTTTTTGTAGAAGCATGTTTATAGGTTCATTAAATTAAGTGAATAATATATTTTGTATAAGCTTAACAATTTTCGCATTTCATATGATAATACGAAAGACATTAATGATAAACATCCGCCGTAACGCGCGGGTTAATGTTAACTCGTTATTTACAATAATGAAAAATAGCTTATATATAACTAGGTTATAACCCCGTGTATTACACGGGTTGAATAAATAAATTTTATATACTAAATAATAAAACAATATATCTTAAAAAACCTCATTTATTGCACGGGTTGAATAAATATAATTTTATATATTAAATAATAAAAAGTTATATCTATAAGAACCATATTGTATGGGTTGAATAAATGTAATTTTATATACCAAATGAAAAAGTTATATCTTTAAAACCACGTGTATTACATTGGTTGAATAAATGTAATTTTATATAACAAATAATAAAAAAAATTACATCTTTAAAATTATGCGCATTACACGGTTTGAATATATATAATTTTCTATCCTAAATAATAAAAAAATATATATCGTTTAAAAACCCCGTGTATTGTACGAACTGAATAAATCTAATTTTGTATATCAAATAATAAAAAGTTATATCTTAAAAAACCTCATGTATTACATGGGTCGAGTAAATGTAATTTTGTATAGTGAAAATAAAAAACATTTAATATATTAATAGAAAGTTTGGTTTTCGTGATAAAAATAGATTATCATGTTGTTGCAAAATTTGTTAACGAAGTCTCAATAAATTTAACCCTTTATTTAAAACTCCGTAAATGTATAAATGATAAATAATATTAGTTAATTTTATTTTAAGTTTCGTAAAATCTATTTGATAACAAACTAAACAAAACGTTCAAATATAATTAATTCAAATAAATAATATTATAAATGAGAAGGAGATTAAACTAAATAATAATTATCCATAAGATATTAAACTAATAATATTTAGTAGATGGGTTAATAATAATATAAGTTATTAAACTAAATAATATTTAGTAGGAGGGTTATCTGTAATTAATTAGAAGAGATTAAACTAAAATAATAATTATCTATAAGAGATGATCTAATATGATGACAAGTGTCCCAAAACTGGTTTCTTTTATTATATAGTAAAGATTGATTGTAAATAGATCACAACCATAAGTTAAATATAATTTAGTAGCTATATAAAATTAAATTAAATTCAAAAGTGTATATTCATTAATTCTCCAACCATCTATATGTATATTCAACAATAATTTATATGATAAATATATTATTAATAGAATAATATTAGAATTAGATTAAACCCGTGCGAATTAGATCAATATCCTTATGTTATATTTTAATTAATAATTATAGTTATATTCAGTAAAAAATTATATTTATATTATATATATATATATATATATATATATTAATAAAATAATATAAGAATTAGATTAGACCCGTGCAAATTAGATCAATATCCTTATGTTATATATATTTAATAATAATAATAATATTAGGATTATTAGAAAATATCCTTTATATTATTATATTATATTAATAATAATAATAATAATAATTAATAATAAAAGACCTATATTAAAGAAGAAAATGTTACATGGTATAAGCTCGTGTATTACACGGGTTAAATATAAAAAAATCTTGATTGACTATATATTTTATTTTATTTATAGGTGTTATAAACAATGTATTACATGGATTAAAGATAAAAAATATAAATCATAAACTTTTATATAATCATTATCACAAGGTTAAAAATATAACAATATTATAATCTTATACATTCATATTAATGATTTTTATCACACAATTTGAGGAAATATAAACTATTTTATTATAAAAAAAATGTGTAATACTCTTAATAAACATAAACTCTAAATGTAATAATATTATAAAGTTAAAATTAATTTATAATTTTAGTTTTAAAACATCTTGTTTTTAAATTTCTATATATTATGTATATTTTACGTAATATATTTATAAAGATTTCTTGTTTTTTAATCTTTACTAGTAGGAATGCCTGCGCGTTGCCGTGAGTCCTTATGTTTTTTTGGCGCACATTGCATGACGGGTTTCACGAAATATGAGTTGCTATGATGAACAATCTACATTATGTAATAACTATGTCCCATGGAAGACTTTGCTAGTCATTTGGGTTAGTTTTGAACCCATGTAAGCCGGTATGCTCAACATCAAGAATGTGGTTAGTTTTTATACAACTTGTTACTTCAAGAATACAGGTTCTAAAACATAAAATTTTATCTTTTACTGCTGGTTTGTATAAACTCAAAACATAATTAAGAGTTTTTTGTCTAAAGGTTAAGAAATTAGAATAATACTGGTTAACAGTGGTATTGATCTTGTAAGTCAAAAGTGTACTGAAGAAAGTCAACAACCAAAAAATATGACGGATGCTTAAGGTGTCCGGTATGGTTTTCGTCAAGATCAAGATTTAAAATCTTGCCACTTTATGTAAAAAAACCGAATACCCCTAAAAAAGACCGAATTACCCTTTAAGTGAACCAAAAAACGGAAATACCCCTAACTTAACAGAGAAAATGGATGGAGTTAGCGAGCCGGATGAAAATGGCAAGATTTCAAACCTTTTGGATTTAGATGCGGAAAAACAAACCTTTGGGACGAAAGTCACAAAACTGGCCAAACCTTAGGGACGAAAATGGTATTTTACTCGTATAACAATAACAAAAAGGTAAGACATTAAAAAAAACTTCCAGTCTACACGTACCGTTTATGTAACGATTTCTGATTTTTGAAGTCATCCATCATTTGCTTCACAAAGTCCAAAGTTATTACATCACCCTCTATTCGTGCACCAGCATAATGTGGCTCCACATCTACATTTACCAAAAAAAAAAAAAACATTAAAAGGCCTCATTATAAAAACATTGATAGCATATCATTTTTAAAATGCAAGCATAGCCAAAGCACCAAAATGCACATAGGAAAGTCACACATATCTACACATAAATTTATCACAATTTATACATCAAATAAATTACTTACTCATGCTCTAAGAACTTTTTTTATAATTTATTAACTGTATGATTTCTTATGATCTTTACTAAGTTCAAACCTATGTTCAATATTTGACTCTTAGTTAAGAAACCATCAGTGTAGCCAGCCCACCAACCAGTCTTGTTGACCACCAAGAATGCTGCCAGTGCCGTAGATGCCACCATAGTGGCTACAATGGGCCGCACCACCAGCATCAATATAGCCAGTAATGCTACTGCCACCGCCACCGCTGCGGCAGTAACCTGAAGGGAATGATTTGATGAGCCGGTTTCCGCCCCTAAAATGATAAGATAGGGAGAGGACAATTAAAATGCATAAGCATTAACATTTGACACAACGACTGTACATTATCATAGATTTCATTTGTCATGTGATCTTGCAGATTTCCTAGTATTACACTTTAAGTTATATGTGATTATTTAACTAATATGCTAAGGGCCACGACAACTAAACAGTAGAAAAGACGATATTCATTTGTAGAGAATAATGTAACTTCAAAAGATGAAGCGTCTGGTAAAAACAGATAAAACTGTAAACCAGTAGAAAATATAAATAAGGAATAATTAAAGAAAATGATACCTATGGTTCGAAAGTCGATAGACTCGGCTACCGAGCGTTGTTCGGAAGTAGGTACAGAAATTGCTTCTTCAAACTTGAGCTTCATAACAGCCTTTTCACATTCTTTTAGTTTCTTTAAAGCATCTGGATCATTAGGAGATATTCTCTTTACCTAGTGTCATATATAGGCGTACAACAAGAGCAATGTACATTAGCTGTCAACTAAGGATAATTTAAACATATAGTATATGAGTACATAAAACTTGCATACAATTGTAACACAGAAACACCATCGAGATTCAACAGAAAAAAGTAACGGGGATC
Source organism: Helianthus tuberosus (assembly GCA_030545235.1). Taxonomy (NCBI): domain Eukaryota; kingdom Viridiplantae; phylum Streptophyta; class Magnoliopsida; order Asterales; family Asteraceae; genus Helianthus; species Helianthus tuberosus. The sequence continues at coordinate 121,010,120 of CM060451.1, read as the reverse complement.
TAAATCAGCCCCAACCCACTATTTTATAGTGGGTCAGAATGTGATCAAACCGCCAGCTATATAGTAATAACAAACTGACATTAATAAACACAAACACACACCACTGCAAAAAAAAAAGCCTCTTCTTTCTAAACCCTAAGGAAGTAGAAAATAATTAAATTAAAAAAAAATTGAAATCATCTCTTACAGATCATATTATCCTAATAACAACCAGAAGCGATATACCAAATAATTTCCAAGTGGTAGTGAGAGCTTGTATATTTCTTCTTTATTTGTGAAAGTTATAAGTTAGGGTTTAATCCTAACAGTGGTGTATTTTCACCTTCAATTTCATTATTTCACATTCGTTATCACAAGATCTTGTGCAATTTCAAAGTGATTATGTCCAGGTAAATCATTGAAATACTGCTTAAAGTTACAACTTTCATAGGTTTTTTTTACGGTTAAAAACAAAATTGAGCTCAAATTGTCAAATAGAGTAGTATAAATTAGGGTTTAACCGTAGCCATAGATATGTTTGTACCTTCAATTTTATTATTTAATAACTATTATCACTTGTATAATGAAATTGAAGCCGAATGATTGAAAAACGGGAACAAATTGTTAGTAATTTAAGATGATACATACCTATCGGCAACGGCGGAGAGAGCATTGGTGTCACACCCCAACCGATGGCGGAATCATCGGGGCGCGGCACTAGGCGAATCAGATTGCTCAAGACAATCCATAACAACTATTTTGCGACAATATTTAAACAGTTCATTATCTCATACTAACAAACAAATATTTCACAAATGGTTATCACAGATTTCATGTCTCTCAAACAATACAAATCCAACAACCTAGATTTTAGGTGAGTTTCTAAAGTATCCCTAGCTTGATTCGAGATAGTCTGCGTCTAACCTGCAACATACGTAAAATAATGTTAATACAAAAATGTATTGGCAAGTATATAGGTTTGATATAGTATAAAGTAGAATAAAAGTATTGCGAATTTCCACATACATAAACATGATACACAACATATAAGCTACAAAACAAAGACTGCCAGCTAAGTCCCGAGTTGGCTATGCGTTGTTGATGCGTGTGTAGCGTTATACGTTTTTATGTATATTTTTAGCCCTTTTTAACACTTTAGTCAAGTTTTAAATTTATAAATCACGATATTCTACTAACACTAAACACACATATGGGCAAGTGCACCCATCTTGAGCGTAGTATAGCGTTGGTAAGATACCGAGGTCGTCCAAGGACACAAGAGCTTTTAATACCGGTTTATCCTCAACGTCTAATCAAATAAAAAATTTAGAAAAAGGTTTTAAATATGAAAATAAAAACTAAAAATGTTGAATATAAAAATAAAATAAAAACAGATTGACAAGATGAATCACTTGGATCCGACTCGCCTTTAGTGTAACCTTTGATGTTTTTCTCACTTTTGCACTTTTTAAGAGATTATCTTAGTTATAGTAGTAGGCCCCTCTTTTGAAGGTGACGTTACCCTCAACCCAGTAGTTTGAGTCAGCAAGGATACAATCCTAAAGGGTTGGATTATTGAAATATAATTAATTAAGTTATTAATGCGTAATATGGTAGGCCCCTCTTTTGAAGGTGACGTTACCCTCGGCTAAGTGGTTTGAGTTAGCAGGGATACAAACCCAAGTAGCCGGGTTAATGTAATAATAGTAGTTTACATATGAGGGGATCAAGCCATTCGCACCCCCGCCATCCAATACCAGTGGGTATTGAAGAAGGTACTAGTAAGCTTGACCCAGGTCCTTGCAGGATCTATACAATGAACAAGGCAAGAACCTTACCAAACCATTCCCTTAACCCCCGACGAGGTAGCCAACATATCTATATATAGACCGTAGAGATATGAATGATGTAAATCTTTTATTTTATATAGACAGTAAAATAACGCCAAGACACCACGGGCAAATGATAAGGAAGTTTCACCTTCAACATAAGAAACTAGTTATTAATGTCATTAATACAAAACCAAATAAAAAGTGCGAAAAGATAAAAAAAAAAAAAAAAACAAAAGTATTACACTAAATGCTTGTCTTCACCAAGTGATGTAAGAGACTTAGGCAAACATGGCCTTTGATTGTCAAGAACTCTTACTATCAATCTTGGATCCCGAGACTACTACACACACTCTATGATGAATGATGGATGATGTTGGTGGATGTGGGTTGTGATGGTGGTGGAGTGTGGGTGAAGTGTGAGAGAGGTGGTTTGTCAAGGGATGCCTTTGAAGTGAACTAGTCACCTCTATTTATAGCCTGCACAGAAGCCCGGACACGGCCCCGTGTTCATTGGGCACGACCCCATGTCCACGCACTTTCTCTTTCCTCATTAATTGCAGTTTGTCTACATTAGTTAACCACGCCCCCATGTCCGCTAGGCACAGCCCCGTGTGCAGAAGAGTATCTGTACTATCAAGATTTGCTTGGATTCTGCGAATCTTAGCGTTGACCACGGCCCCGTGTCCGCTGGGCACGAGGCGTGTTCAGCCTTCTGAAGTCTTGTTTTTTTTCTTGGGAAGATGCTGTCGAGGGGTCGGGCACGCCACATTTATTCCTTTTCTTGTATTTATGTTAGATTTGGCTGTGTTTTTGCTTCTTTTGTTCATTTAAGCTCTTTTAACCCTGAAAATACAAAAGGAAGACAAAAGCACACTTTTTCCAACATTAGTACTAAAAAAGGGTTCGTTTAATGCCTCATTTGATGTAATTTATATGTTGCATTTTGCACACATCAGTTATTGTCTTAACTAGCCCCCGTCGGGTGCGAGCCTAGCTATAGTACTATACTAGTTAAGTTGGAACGTCACGGGTAATTGTCCTAGCACATATGCATCAAGCATCACGTATAAATCTGTACGTCAGTCATTCGCATGTGATAATAGTTAAGATTGTGTACTGCATTTTGATAAGTATGTTTTCGATATAAACGTATGTTACACCCCAAAAGTGTTTAAAGCGTTAAAAAATGGGGTCAAGTATACTCACAGTGTGTGTTTAGCAAGTAAACAAAATCTGGATTGGATTGAAGAGAGCGCGTTGAGTTAGCCTGAGCATAAGACAGTAGCGTAAGCGTTGAACAGCGTGTAAAACAGCGTGTTGGAGAGTTGGAGTGATCGAATGGTGATTCGATCGGATGAGTTCCCATTCGATCGGATGGTCATCTGAGCGGATGATCATTCGAACGGATAGCCATTCGAATGAAATGTGAGTGTTTGTAAAATTTTTGAAATCTTTTGAAGTTTTTGTTGTAGTAATTAAACAAGTCTTCCAGTCGGATGGTCATCCGGACAGATGGCCATTCGATCGGATGGTAGTTTGAAGTTTAATTGAATTGTTTAAACATTAAGGGGCAGTCCACCTGGTCGGATGGTCATTCGATCGGATGGTCATCCGATCGGATAGCCATTCGAGTGGCAACCGTTGTTTGAAAACTTGTGAAATTTTCTAAGTTAAAAAGTTTGAGGTTTAACGGAGACGGCATGACGACATGTCGAACAACGAAAACACACCATGGTCCAGCTCAGTCGATCAGATGGGAAATCACCCCATTCGATCAGACAAACTGTTCCCGATGAAGTTTCATGTTCAACCCGTGGATCGGTCATCTCTCTGGTGGAAATCCGTTTTCAAGCCGACTCTCAACTAAAGAATGAGTAGAGAGTCTGATTGAGCTCAGATTCCATCGGTTTTGTATAGAAAGTTGAAGAAAAATTGAGGAGAACTGAAAATAGTTGAAAAAATGTTGAAATCTTTCGAAATCAGTGAAAACAAGTCGAATCTTTACAAGATTCCAAGTTATGAGTGTGGAAATCCTTTAGATCTGGGCCAAACTTGATGGGATGACGTCACCCAGTGAACACCATCTTCAAATCGGTCCGAATCAGGTGATTTCAGTGAGAAAACAAGTGCTTTTGATGGAGAAGATGATGTAGAAGTGATTAGTGATGATGATTGTACAAGATTTGAAGAGAAAAGCTTACCAACAAGCCTTTAATCATGATGAAAAGTGACTGAGAGTGACTTGGGAGCGAGTTGGTCGGATGAGAGTGTCAAATTAGTGAATAGTAGAGTATGGGTGGTATTTATAGGCTGAGAGGGAGAGTTAAGGCGGTGCAGAAATGGGTCGGATGGCCTTTCGGTCGGATGGCCATCCGCTCGGATGTCCATTCGACCGGCTGGTCATTCGATCGGCCAATTTGCGTTCGTTGGTTTTCTGACTTTTGTTTCATTTGGTGCGTTTTGTTGCGTTAACCATTATGGATACTTTAAGAGTTTTAACAAGATAAGTAGTATCATGTTTCGGCGCGATACGTTGAACTGCGTGTGTCCGCGTGTGCGCGGTTCAACAGTTTCAACATATAGATAGTTATTATATCGTGTTTAGGTGTGCTTCTGTGCGATACGTTGAATTGCACGTGTCCGCGTGTGCGCGTTTCGACAGTCTCAGCACTTAGATAGTTTTGATATATATAACTAATAGTATAATAGGTCATAGTATAAGTAACCGCGTTTCGAGTTTGCATTGTGTTTGCGATAGCGAGATAGCGTATGTGATAGCGTTATTAGCATATGCGTTGTGATATAGCGTGTGCGAAAATATGCGATATAGCTTTGCAAGCGTTATAGTTTACATTATGATCTGAATCTCGGGTGCTAGGCATAACGAGAGTAACGAGAGCGATAAGCGAGTTGTTACAGTCTCCCCTGCTTTAGGAAATTTTGTCCTGAAATTAATCCAAAAGGAAGACTTGTGAGAGTTGTCCCGTATAAGTAGCGATACAAGTGAGTTAATCGACTGAGGGTTGACAAGTGTGAGCGTCTCAGGTAAGAGAAATATCGATTGCGATAGCGATAAGCGATTAGTTCGACTAAGAGCGTAGTATCCCATGAGTTAGCGTTCCAAAAACATTTTGAGCTTCGAAGAGTTTTGTTGAGTCGTTGCAAAAAGGTTTTAAGGAAGAACTTGAAAATTTTCTTATAACGCGGGGTTAAGCTGAGTCGATGTTAAACCAACGTCGTAAGACGAGTTTTGTTTAGACATTAAAAAGGTTTTGGAAGGAGAACTTGGTTTAAGAAGACTCTCTTATGACATGGTATTAAGTTGAATTCGATGTTAAACCAACGTCTTAATAAAGGTTTTGTTCAGATTTTGCAAAAAGTTTTAAGGAAAACTGGAATTATGAAAACTACCCTTGGTAGTGGAGTTAAGCTGAGTCGATGTTACCTCCACGTTGTGAGGAAATTTCACTTATCCAATGATTTTAATTAAAAATTTTAGAAAAATTTTCCATTTATTTTCAAAAACAGTAATAAGCCCCGCCTGGCATCTTTCCACGAAAGTTTGTTAATATGGTTAAAACATTTATATATTGGAAGTACCAGTGGCGTATCTACCATGTTTTAACCATATTATTTCCGTTTCGTTAAGCGATGTCATGCATGCCGACATGACACGGATAGATTTTCGTTTCCTCGGTCCAAGCGATAAAGGGTCGGACCGAGTTTGAGATAGCATCGGATAGATTACTGATGTGTGTGTGGTGTTATATATTTTTATATATATATTTTAAGCCCTTTTACACTTTTCAGTCAAGTTTTAAATTTATAAAACACGGTATTTACTAACACTAAACACACATATGGGCAAGTGCACCCATCATGGACGTAGTATAGTATTGGTAAGATACCGATGTCGTCCAAGGACACAAGAGCTTTTAGTACCGGTTTATCCTCAACGTCTAATCAAATCAAAAGTTAGAAAAAGGTTTTTAAACTAAAAAAATAAAACTAACTAAAATGCTGAAAAATAAAATAAAAGTAAAAACAGATAGACAAGATGAATCACTTGGATCCGACTCGTGTGTAGTGTAACCTTTGATTATCTCCGCACTTTTGCACTTTTTAAGAGATTATCTTAGTTATTGTAGTAGGCCCCTCTTTTGAAGGTGACGTTACCCTCAACCCAGTAGTTTGAGTCAGCAAGGATACAATCCTAAAGGGTCGGATTATTGAAAGATAATTAATTAAGTAATTAATGCATAATGTGGTAGGCCCCTCTTTTGAAGGTGACGTTACCCTCGGCTAAGTAGTCTGAGTCAGCAGGGATACAGTCCTAAATAGCCAGGTTAAAGTTTTAATAGTAGCTTACTTATGAGGGGATCAAAGAGTTTGGACCCCCGCCATCCAATACCGGTGGGTATTGAAGGAGGTCCTACTAAATTTGACCCAGGTCCTTTGCATGATCTATACACTGAACAATGGCAAGACTCTTACCAAACCGTTCCCTTAACCCCTGACCAGGTAGCCAACATACCTCCATATAGACCGTGGAGATATGAATGGTGAAAATCTTTTATTTTGTATAGACAGTAAAATAATGCCAAGACACCACGGACAAACGATAAGGAAGAATCACCTTCAACATAAGAAACTAGTTATTAAAGTCATTAATACATAACCAAATAAAAAGTGTGAAAAGATTAAAAATAAAAAGTATTACACTAAACACTTGTCTTCACCAAGTGATGTAAGAGACTTAGGAAAACATGGCCTTTGATTTTCAAGAACTCTTACGATCAATCTTGGATCCCGAGATGACTCACACACTCTATGATGGATGATGGATGATGGATGATGGTGGTGGATGATGGTGTTGTGATGGTGGTGGGTGGTGGGTGAAGTGTGAGAGAGGTGGTGTGCCAAGGGATGGTTTGCAAATGAGCCAAGCACCCCTATTTATAGCCTAAACAGCAACTCGGGCACGACCCCGTGTCCATTGGGCACGGCCCCGTGTCCATCCTCCTTCTCTTTCTTCATTAATTGCAGTTTGTCTGCATTAGTTGACCACGCCCCTGTGTCCGCTGGGCACGACCCCGTGTGCAGAAGCGTATATGTACTATCAAGATTTGCCTGGATTCTGCGAATCTTATAGTTGACCACGGCCCCGTGTCCGCTGAGCACGACCCCGTGGTGGGCGATAGAATCTTCTACAACTTTGTCTTTTCTGCTGACACTTGGGCACGCCCCCGTGCTCACTAAGCACGGGGCGTGTTCAGCCTTCTGTTCTCTTGTTTTTGCTTGGGGAGATGTTGTCGAGGGGTCGGGCATGCCACGTTTGTTCCTTTTCTTTTATTTATGTTAGATTTAGCTGCCTTTTTGCTTCTTTTGTTCATTTAAGCTTATTTAATCCTGAAAATACAAAAGGAAGACAAAAACACACTTTTTCCAACATTAGTACTAAAAAAGAGTTAGTTTTATGCCACAATTGATGTAATTTATATGTTGCATTTTGTGCACATCAAATACCCCCACACTTGAATCTTTGTTTGTCCTCAAGCAAAACTCTTTATAATATGGCTTTACACTCCCAAATGGAATGGGTAGAAGAGAAGGTTTTTGGGCTTGTCATAGAGTGTCGGGATTTCCAAGATTCTTTATTAAGTTTTATTTTTATTTATTTACAATTCTATTCGTCATGATTTATTTAAAACGTTACATAAGATAAATTACTTATTAGGGCATAACATGCCTTTTTAAAATTTCATTTATAAACAAGTTCACATACCTCACGGGGGAATCCCTCAACACTCGGCCGAAGATGTATTTTTAGTGAATCACTCGAGAGCGGCATGGAACTTACTCCTACCATAAGGTTGCCAAGCGATCAATCATCCTCCTTTTTAACTATACACCTTTGTAAATATCAAGAGGACTTTTGGGGTGAAGGGTTAGGCTTGGGCTAAAGGTAGGTGGTTGGGTTAGTGGTTAGTAAAAAAAGGGCGAAGGCGTAAAAAGTATTGGTTTTTTGGAAGACTTTTTATTTTTCATAACTTTTTATTTTGATGAAGCATTTCTTTCAAACAAAGTTATTTTTGATAAAATGTTTGTTTATTTCTTTTGGCTTCATCATCATCAATTTTTTTTTCATCAAGTCATAAGAAAAAACGAGCCTTGTTACTAAAATAAAAGGTTAAAAAAATAAAAAGGTTTAGGTGGGTAAAAAGGGTGTTTGTTTTGGGTTAAGAAATGAAAAGGTTTAGGCTCAAAAGGGTTAACTAGGGGATTTTGGGTAGGTGGTAAAAAAAATAAGAATGGTGTAGAAATAAAAAGGGTTAGTCCTAATGCCTCCATCATTTACTTACTCAGGTTTAAGTTGGTAAGGACCGGGAATGTATTGTCGTGGCAAGTTCTAGAGTCGTAAGAACCAAGCGGGCTATTCACACAAGAAACGAAAAATGAGCATTTAGTTTAAAGATATGTATTTGTATGCTCAATAAAGGCTCAAAACTCACTTTTTGTGGGAATGGGTTTTTATGTGATCAAGTATATATAATCAAATTTTAACTAAACTTGTCATGCCGTTTCATAATCTTCTTATGTTGGTTCTTTTTATCACGACGCTATCGGTTGTAAATTTGTAAAAATATAACCTTTTTTTAGAACTTGAAATTCCCAAATTAAACCTAGACAAGTAAAAAAAATTGAAAATTTTAGAAAAAAAATTTGGGGTGATTGGCGGTTCCAATAGAGTTTTATGTAAGGCTTGTATTTAGGACTTGCAAGATTCAAGGTTTTAGCATCCCCCCCACACTTAAATTACACATTGTCCTCAATGTGTCCCAAAAATAAGTTTTTAGGTTGATTGAATGTGTAAAAAGGTGTGAAAAAACAAAATTTTATGTTACTGGGCGTCTGGACACGGCCCCGTGGTGTCCGGGCACGGCCCCGTGTTCAGATCGCCAGTAACAGAAATTGTTAAAAAGAAACAGAAGCCTGGACACAGGGGCGTGTTCAGTGAGCACGCCCCATGTCCAGTTACCTAAACTGGGCATTTTCTGCAGATTGTGCAGCACGGGGCCGTGTTGGACGGGCACGGCCCGTGCTGAACTTGCTGTAATGAAGAAAATTTTGTCGGATGGCTCTGTTTTTGTGCATGGGGTGCTGGTTTATGTTTCCCTTGTTATCCTTCACCATCCCGAGTGTGTTTTATCCTTCATTCAAACATCAAATTAACTAAAACCATCAATCCATTTAAGTCATAGAGAGAATTACATAATAATCCTAATAAGTTAATATTTTAGATAAATAGGTCAAACAAAGCACAAGAAGTTTAAACCAAGAAGTTCTAGCCTAAAATTTATTCTATTAGCAAAATTTCCGAGAAGATAATTCCCTCGGTTGGATGCGGCTTTGAAGAACTTCTTTCTCTGGGCATGGGTCCCTCACACGTCGGCGAGCCACTCCTCTATCTCCCTTGGGAGAAGAAAGGCGGGCTCATTGACATTGGTTTGAGGGGGTGCAACTTCCACCGGGACTTCTTGTAGATCTTCAAGAGGAGGCTCCGTTGGAATGTCATCCCATCCGGTAGGATTGTTAACTCCAAGTGCTAGGTTCCAATCCTCTTGAGGGAGGATTGGTTCCATGGGAGGTGTTACAAGAATGTTTAACCTCTGGTGCAAGAGGTTAATTTCTTGAAAACTGTTTTCCAACCCCACCGTAAGATAATTTATACGGTCTATAAGGACCTCCTCTACCGAAGTCATCTCGTCAAGAGCTTCACGTAATGCCATTACATAGCGTACGAGAGTTGCTTCAATTGAAGACCTTCTTTCCCTCCGACTGTTTCTGGAATGTGCAGAAGATGTTCCACTGTTTTGACTTGACATTCTATAAAAAAAAACTAAAAAGAGTTCATTTTAATGAAAAAGTACATCGGACACGGCCCCGTGTTCATCTTTCTGCAGATTTTTGGAACAAGGAACCTTGGAGTTTCAATTTATTTTTCCAACTTATGAAGCTTTTTTGAGCAGAAATAACTTAAAACATTGTTATACAACTTATTTTTAACAAGATTCCTTGAACAAAAGCCCAACAAACATCACAATAAAGCTTGGAGTCATGGTGATCTCAAGCTTCAATGGAGGTGTTGAAGCAAGAAAGATGGAGAAGAAGGTATTGGATAAAAGAGGAAAGGACAAGATGGTTGTTAGAACCTTCTTTTAGAAAATACCTAGGATGGTATGTGAGAAGATCCTCTCAAATCTCTATCCCTGGATGGTCCAAATGTGCAGGATTCTTGGCTGCATTTATAGAAAACGACAGCACGCTGCACACGGCCCCGTGTCGGCTGGACACGGCCCCATGTGCAGACGGGATCCTGACACATTTTGTCCGTTTTCTGACAAAAAGTTAGAAAGGAATCTTTTGGTGGACACGGGGGCGTGTTGACCTGGGCACGGCCCCGTGTCGAGAAGCTGTTTATGAAGTTTGTCTAATTCTAAGGAACTTATCCGTATCGGGTGGTTCCTTACTGGACGGAACAACCCCAAAGTGCCTAAGATACCTTAATTGCTCTAGATTAAGACGAGAACGCAAGAGGTTGTCGGTGAGGGTGATTCCTATGCTAAATGTAGGTAGACAAGTCCAACCCTTTCCCGGGCTCTCGTTAAAGAAGGTGTATGCCGAATCGCTCAGGTCTATGTATGCACCGAACGAAGTCGTTGGAGAGTCCTTCACGGCACAATCGGCATAGGGACGACTATCGCCCAAGTCTTCGCTAGAGTTGAAGGTAATGTCGGGAAGAACGGAGTTGTTTTTATTCGAATGCGATCCCAACAATTCTTCTTGGGTATCGTCTTGAGATGAATCAATAAAGTCCATCTTAAGTTCTTTTAACCAATTAAGAATTAGATCTTCTAATTGAAATAATTCATCAAGAAGCATTTCTCCTAGAAGGTCTGGTTGAGAGCATTCGAGAGAGAGATAGGGATTATTTTTACTTTCGCCCCTCTTAAGGCTACAGGAAAACAATGGGTCTATATAATGGGGCTTATAATTTAGAAAATAACATTCTAATTCTTTATGAGAGCCACCACATATTTGACACCACATACCATGAGAGTGCCGAAAGTAAAAAATATCAGTATCACTCATGTTTGTGTCAGAAATTACCAACCGTCGGGATTTACGGTTCTGTTTTCAGTAACTGAAACTTGGGCACGGGGGGTGTTGAGTGGGCACGACCCTGTGTTCAGCTTACTGTCTGACTTAAAACAGGATTGCCAGTTCCAAAGATTGGGTACGGGGCATGTTCAGCGGGCACGCCCGTGCTGAGTTATGTAGAAGCTGAAAAATTAAGAAAATCCTAAAAAAACAGAAAAATTAGAAAAACGATTAGGCCGCTGATTCCTAACTTTCTTAAAATTCTTGTGTCCCCGGCAGCGGCACCAAAAACTTGATGTGTGTGTGGTGTTATATATTTTTTAAGCCCTTTTACACTTTTTCAGTCAAGTTTTAAATTTATAAAACACGATATTTACTAACACTAAACACACACATGGGCAAGTGCACCCATCGTGGACGTAGTATAGTGTTGGTAAGATACCGAGGTCGTCCAAGGACACAAGAGCTTTTAGTACCGGTTTATCCTCCACGTCTAATCAAATCAAAAGTTAGAAAAAGGTTTTTAAACTAGAGAAATAAAACTAACTAAAATGCTGAAAAATAAAATAAAAGTAAAAACAGAATCACATGATGAATCATCTTTGATTATTTCCGCACTTTTGCACTTTTTAAGAGATTATCTTAGTTATTGTAGTAGGCCCCTCTTTTGAAGGTGACGTTACCCTCAACCCAGTAGTTTGAGTCAGCAAGGATACAATCCTAAAGGGTCGGATTATTGAAAGATAATTAATTAAGTTATTAATGCATAATGTGGTAGGCCCCTCTTTTGAAGGTGACGTTACCCTCGGCTAAGTAGTCTGAGTCAGCAGGGATACAGTCCTAAATAGCCGGGTTAAAGTTTTAATAGTAGCTTACTTATGAGGGGATCAAAAAGTTTGGACCCTGCCATCCAATACCGGTGGGTATTGAAGGAGGTCCTACTAAATTTGACCCAGGTCCTTTGCAGGATCTATACACTGAACAATGGCAAGACTCTTACCAAATCGTTCCCTTAACCCCTGACCAGGTAGCCAACATACCTCCATATAGACCGTGGAGATATGAATGGTGAAAATCTTTTATTTTATATAGACAGTAAAATAATGCCAAGACACCACGGACAAACGATAAGGAAGAATCACCTCCAACATAAGAAACTAGTTATTAAAGTCATTAATACATAACCAAATAAAAAGTGCGAAAAGATTAAAAATAAAAAGTATTACACTAAACACTTGTCTTCACCAAGTGATGTAAGAGACTTAGGCAAACATGGCCTTTGATTGTCAAGAACTCTTACGATCAATCTTGGATCCCGAGACGACTAACACACTCTATGATGGATGATGGTGTTGTGATGGTGGTGGGTGGTGGGTGAAGTGTGAGAGAGGTGGTGTGCCAAGGGATGGTTTGCAAATGAGCCAAGCACCCCTATTTATAGCCTGAACAGCAGCTCGGGCACGGCCCCGTGTCCATTGGGCACGGCCCCGTGTCCATCCTCCTTCTCTTTCTTCATTAATTGCAGTTTGTCTGCATTAGTTGACCACGCCCCCGTGTCCGCTAGGCACGACCCCGTGTGCAGAAGCGTATCTATACTATCAAGATTTGCCTGGATTCTGCGAATCTTATAGTTGACCACGGCCCCGTGTCCGCTGAGCACGACCCCGTGGTGGGCGATAGAATCTTCTACAACTTTGTCTTTTCTGTTGACACTTGGGCACGCCCCCGTGCTCACTGAGCACGGGGCGTGTTCAGCCTTCTGTTCTCTTATTTTTGCTTGGGGAGATGCTGTCGGGGGGTCGGGCATGCCACGTTTGTTCCTTTTCTTTTATTTATGTTAGATTTAGCTGCCTTTTTGATTCTTTTGTTCATTTAAGCTCATTTAATCCTGAAAATACAAAAGGAAGACAAAAACACACTTTTTCCAACATTAGTACTAAAAAAGGGTTAGTTTTATGCCACAATTGATGTAATTTATATGTTGCATTTTGTGCACATCAATTATTGTCACACCCTGCTAGTTGCGGATGCGTGTTGCGTGTGACGTAAGAAAGGTAATCATTGCATCCAATCATGTATCACCGGCTTAAGACTTGTTTCCTGAAATACATGTAGTTTTAAAAAGTCAACAAAAATTGAGCGAGTTCATGCAGTTATTGTTATCATATGAAATCTTTGAAATCTTGTAATGTAATCATGGTATGTATTAGCATTCATGGAGTTTAAGGATCCATCAGTGGGTAGCGAGCCCCCTGACATTATGTACCATAAGTACGTAACCAACCCGAGAAAACTTTGACATCTTTGGGATCCCAAAAGCACTCCAGGGTATACCAACCAGGAGTGGAGCGTGTCTCAAGCTCAATAGATCTACACCTTTTGCACCTTGGTCACTAAGTGATTAATGGTTACTATGTCATCATCCTACTTATGTACATTGATCATGTTATCATCTAAACCCATAGCTAACATACCCATAGTTTTGACATGTATTTCCCCTCGACTGTTTTAAAATAAAACATTGAAATCATTGAAAGGAGGGTCATGAACTCACAATTTTGCGTTCCGTGTACTGTGATATCGTAGTGAGCGTCCGTACGCGTGAATAACCTACATGTGCACTAACTTGATTAGACACTAGGTCTTATCGGACCTCGTACAAGTTGTTCATCTTGAATTCTTTATTATGTTATCGCTTAACATCTTTGGAACAACTTTGTATTTTTAGAGCGTTGGTAGTTTACCCGCTCGAGTGTTATATATATTGAATTCATAAGTGTATACATGTATTCTATGTGTATTGAATTATGTGTGAACGGGCTTCGCCCTTCACATGTCCTCGTGCCGCGCACGCATATCATTGAGCCTTTGCTCATGTCATTGGGCCGAGCCCATGTCATCTATATTATTGGGCCTAACCCATGTTTTAATGTTATTGGGCTGAGCCCACGTCTTTTATGTCATTGGGCCGAGCCCATGTTTTCTTGTCATTGGGCCTAACCCATGTTTTAATGTTATTGGGCCGAGCCCATGTCTTTTATGTCATTGGGTCGAGCCCATGTTTTCTTGTCATTGGGCCTAACCCATGTTTTAATGTTATTGGGTCGAGCCCATGTCTTTTATGTCATTGGGCCGAGCCCATGTTTTCTTGTCATTGGGCCTTGGCCCATGTAATTTAGTAATTTGGGCCCTAGCCCTTGTATTTTGTCAATTTGGGCCTACCCCAAATGTTTTGTCATTGGGCTCTCGCCCATGTTTTTATGAGTCCATTTTTATAGCCTTGCTTTTTTGTATGTTTCAACTTTCCGGGTTTTGTTATCGGTAGTATATATATTAATTCGGTGTCTAAAAATATATATATGTATATAGAGTAGGAGTTGGGTGGAAAGTCTATTTTTCCTAGAAAGTCTAGGAAGTAATAAGATTTGGACATGTGTCATTGAGGGATTTTAAGTAGAAGGGTTATCATGTAATTTCACATTTTAATTTTATTTTTGGAATGTATCTTCATTAACTAAAATTCCATGATTTTCGGAATTTTTATTGTTTTTCGAATTCAAATCTGCAAGTCAATGTGTTTATCTGAAACTATCAGCATGTTCTTGGTGATGTGTGTTACCAGTTAGAGAGGTTGAAGTCAGTGTGTTTTAACAATCTGAAGTCAATATATAATCAGGTTGTGTTTTAACAGTTATTTTGCATTTTAACACTCTGAATGTGTTTTAACAGCAAGCAGATTCTTGACGCTGTGTTTTAACAGCAAGTAGATTCTTGACGCTGTATTTTAACAGATTCTTGACGCTGTGTTTTAATAGCAAGCATATTCTTGACGCTGTGTTTTAACAGCAAGCAGATTCTTGACGCTGTGTTTTACATGCCTCTCTACAATCATCAATTAAAACAGAAAAAACACAGCCAAGTTACAAGCAGATTAAGACTGAAAACGTATATGCACTTCAAGAACTTTAATCACAACACAAGATATGAATACCTAGAGAAGAAAAGGGGTATCAACAAGCCTTGGAACCGAAATCTGAATGCTTTTGGGGTCCTGTTTTGCGTCGCCAACAGCAAGGGGGAGTAGAGATCGCAGGTTTTATTATGTTTAGGGTTGGATTGGAGAGAGAAAGAGAGAAAATCAAATCAATAATGGAGAGAGAGAGAGGGAAAATCCCATGAAAGTAGGGATTGCAGTTATCTAATTGATTTAAAAAAACGGCCATTTGACAAAATTGCCCCTATTCATTTAAAACAATCAATTAATTAAACTTAAATATTACAAGATTGCCATTGATTTAATCTCAACCCTTAAACACACCAATCGGATGGACCAGATCGCTTCCTAGACTTTCTAGGAAAAACACACTTTCCGTGCGAACCCTACTCTATGTATATAAATATATATAGGGAGAGGATCATAAGAAAACTAGATATAAATGAGAAAACAAGAAAACTAACTAAAAAAAGCTAAAAAAATACAAAAATTTTTTTTTATTTTTTTTACAATTTTTTAACAAAAAATCGCTAGTTTTTATACATAAATTTTTTTTTTGTTGTATTGCACATGTGCAATATATGTGATTATATGTGTACTACACATGTACTGTACATGTGCACTATATCCGTAATAGTGCGCATGTGCAATACAACAAAAAAATTTATTTTTTTTATTTTGAAAATTTTTTTCCAGGTATAAAAACCTACGATTTTTTTATAGAAATTTAAAAAAAAAAATTGGTATGTTTTTTGGGCTTTTTTTAGTTAGTTTTTTTGTTTTCTCATTTAAACTAGTTTTCTCATGATCCATCCCCTATATATATATATATATATATATATAGGGAGAAGATCATGCGAGAACCACCTCTTATTGCGAGAACCGTGAGAACCAATGTGAACACAACCAAAAATGCCTAAAAATAGCTAAAAATCACACAAAAAATTTTTTTTTATAATATTTTTATATAAAAATCGCTACTTTACGAAGCCAAAAAAAAAAATTAAATTTTTTTTTTTTTGCCACTAAAAGTAGCGATTTGAGCATAAAAAAAATTAAAAAAAAACATTTAGATTTTTTTTAGATTTTTTTAAGGTTTTTTGGGGGTTTAGTTTTTAGCATTTTAGCTTAGGGGGGGGGGGGGGTTTCGGTTTTTTTTAGGTTTTTTGGGGGTTTTAGTTTTTAGCATTTAGCTTGGGGGGGGGGGGGGGTGGGGGTTAGCTTTTTTTAGGTTTTTTTAGCTATTTTACGTTGTGTTCACATTGGTTCTCGCGGTTCTCGCAATAAGGGTGGTTCTCGCATGAGCCCCTCCCTTATTGCGAGAACCGCGAGAACCAATGTGAACACAACCTAAAATAGCTAAAAAAACCTAAAAAAAACTAACCCCCCCCCCCCCCCCCAAGCTAAATGCTAAAAACTAAAACCCCCAAAAAACCTAAAAAAAAACCTAACCTCCCCCCCCCCCCCCCCACAAGCTAAAATGCTAAAAACTAAACCCCAAAAAAACCTAAAAAAATCTAAAAAAATAAAAAAAAACTAAAATTTTTTTTTTTAATATTTTTTATGCTCAAATCGCTACTTTTAGTGGCAAAAAAAAATTTAATTTTTTTTTTGCTTCGAAAAGTAGCGATTTTTATATAAAAAATATTAAAAAAAAAATTTGTGTGATTTTTAGCTATTTTTAGGCATTTTGGTTGTGTTCACATTGGTTCTCGCGGTTCTCGCAATAAGAGGTGGTTCTCGCATGATCTTCTCCCTATATATATATATATATATTTCTTGTGTCAATGAAACGCCCAAGTGTCGTAGTAATCTTCTCGTGATGACGCTATGCCCATTATTTATCTTTTATTTACCGAAATAAATTATGTATCTTACTTGTCGGCTTGAATTATACATTATTTTGTAAGAATATATTTTTGTGGACTCGTCCGTTGTCCAATTTGTTCACTCGTCCGTGTATCCGTTCAAGGATATGTTATAGATACGATCTATGTATATCCATTTTTGTAGCATTTCTTTGGTTTCTAGTGGACTTTGGTGTATATGTATACATGTGTTATTTTCTACTTGTTTTCTTTCAAGTGTCTTCATGATATGTATTTGTGTATTTTCACTTGTATATTGTATTTAGTGTTTTGACATGTATTACTCTAATATTAATACATACAAATAATATACAAGTATCTGTTGGTGCATTACATCTGTCGACTTCGTCTTGTATCGAGTCTTAGTCTTAGAATGTTAGATTAGAGCACATTTTACGAGAAACTAGGAAGAGTATTGTATTTAGTGAAGAGGTTTCGCTCATAGGGTCCTTAGCAGTAGGTTCGCTTATGTGTACATAGGGGTTTCGCTTATATGGACTTGATGAGGTTTCGCTTTTGTGGTCTTGACCATATGAGCGAAACACAAGCTCTATATAAACCCTATGAACGAAATCATTTGTAATTAGTCTTGTATTTCATGCCGAGGTGCTGCCGGTGTGAGATTTGGATGTAATCTGTCAGATATCAATACAGAAAGGTGTTTAAAGTGATTTGCTAGCTGTTTCTAAGTCAGATACTTGTTTTCCGCACCTGTATCTGATCAAAACTCCTCTGAACGACTCGTTCGGGTCGATACACGATCCTACAAGTGGTATCAGAGCTTCAGGAGGAGGAGTTCTGCAGAGAATAGCTGGAATTCATCGAGATTTCTTACTTCTACACCTTCTTTCATCGTTTTAGAAAGTTTTACCGGTCAAAATTAGTTCAAAATTTCACAGATTGTGCGTAATTGGACATAGACAAATCCCTGAAAGTTTGACACTGAAATTCGGACTAAAAATGAACCAAATTAACTTCTGATTAGATTTCGCTTATACGAACACTTTGTGATTTCGCTTATTGGAACAACCTGATTTCGCTCATAGCTGCACAAATCTTTGATTTCGCTCATAATTACCATCAGATTTCGCTCCAGTGTCACACATTAATCAGTGATTTCGCTCCTGTGAACAATACCAGTGGTTTCGTCTTTGTGAACAACCTAATTTCGCTTTTAAGGTCACCCAACAACCTGATTTCGCTTTTGAGTACATATAAATCTCTGATTTCGCTTTTAAGGACATCCAAGAGTCCTGATTTCGCTCAAAAGGACAGTTGTGTACATTTTTAAAATCTGAAAAATGGACGAGGAATTTTACAACGCATTCGCCACTCCGGTTACCCCGATCACTATTGCACAGAACACAATGCTCGAAAACGAAACAGGAACAATGCAAAAACCGCCTAAGCTCATGAACATCGAGGAATATAAGGGTTGGGAAGGACGGTTCGAAAACTGGGTGCAAGCCAACTACTTGGATGCGTGGGAATGTGTCGAGACAAAATACATTCGACCGACGAATGATGATGAAGAAGTGGTTCCGATTAAAGATCTATACGCCGATGCTAGAAAGAAATACAAAGATGAGAAAATGATGCTGAGTCTTCTACAACAAGCTGTGAAAGAAGATATTTTGGTTCTATTGCAACGTAACGGAACTTCATACTCAATTTGGAAAGCCTTAAGATCGAAATTTCATGGAAGTCAAGAGATGGTTAAGAACAAGAAATCACTTTTGAAGAAAGAGTTCGATTTGTTTCGTGGGTTGAAGAATGAGAGCACAAGGCAAATCATTGAGAGATACTGCAATCTGCTAGCAAACATGAAGAGATTGAGTATTGAGAAAGACAATGAAGAATTGATCGAGAAGCTTGCTGATGCTTTGCCACATGAAACTTGGGGAACATATCTCATGATGCTCAGAAACAAGAAAGGTTTTAGCAGCTTAACACTGAGCAAGTTCATTGAAAAGATTGAAGCTCAGGAAATGGAGCAGAGAAAAGTCTTAAGGATGAAAGATTTCGATGGTGAACAAGACATTGGACTTTACTATAAAGGTGGTGTCACTGATAAATCCACCAACTTGTCACCGAAAGTTGAAACCGCATACAATGCAAAGAATTCATCTGGTAGTTCATCAAAAGGATCAAACAGCAACACGAGTTTCTCATCATTTCCATCTTTTGATCCGAATGTTTCAACAACAAGAAATGGCAAAAAGCTTCAATGCAACATTGTGTTGAACATTGAAAATGATCAGGAATATTCTGAAGAGTTAGCAAAAAGTCATATGTCTTTATTGGGAACTGTTCTTGAATCTTATGGTAGTTTTGTTGCAGGTCAAATCGGGAATCCAATGCAGACAAAGGAAGATTACGACCAGATTGATGCTGAAGAGATGGAACTGATGGACATAAAATGGTGCTTGGTCAGCGTGTTGAGGAGAGCTAAGAAAGTCAAGCAAATCACTGGAAGAGATGATCTTCGTGAGGCTGGTGTTTCTACTTTAGGTTTTGACAAATCTAAAGTCACTTGTTTTCGTTGCAGGGAGAAGGGTCACTTCAAGAGGGAGTGCACCAATCGCGAAGGAAGTGGAGCTCAGAATCCTTTTAACAACAACAATGATTACTACCGAAAAGCCATCTACCATCAAGTTGCTCAGCAACCATCTCAACAACATCAACATCAAGCACAAACTGCACATGGAAGGAATGTGATTGAAGACTCTGGAAAGAGAGCTTGTGTGGTTAATCAAGATTCTTCAAAGAGAGCTGATGGTAGTGCCTTGATAATAGATCAAGATGAAGAAAAATTACCTGAAGGGTTTAGCTGGGAAAATTTCACATGGGATAATTATGTTCCTGATCAAGCTATAGCTCACAAAGCTTTTGTAGCCCGAGTTGAAGAGGACAGTGATGATGATACTGAGTATTGGGCGAGAAAATTTGATGCTGATATGAAATTGATTGCTGAAAGTGATAGTGAAGATGAAAAGGTTAAAAAGAAGAAGAAAAAGGTAAAAACACCAGTGAGCAGTGATGACGAAGAAATTCCAGTGATCAAAAGGAAAGTAAAGGTTGAAGTTTCAAAGTTCAAAGTTGATGAAGAAGTTGATGCAAAGAAGATTCCAGTGAAGTGTGAAAACTGTGAAGCTGTGAAGAAGCAGAACAGTACACTGATCTATAACTTAAATAGTTTGAAGGAATCTTACGATGTACTGAACAAAGCAATGAACCAATACAATCAAACAAGTGAAGAACAAGCAACAGCAATGAAGACACTTCAAGGAGCTTTCATGATAAAGCAGAAAGTTGTGAATAATTACATCGAGAAGTGTGCTGTGCTTGAACAAAAGCTGGAGACACAAAGAATTGAGACTGAAAGAGTAAACCGATTGTTGAAAAGTTACTCATGTACTTCTTATGTCATTGACAGGATCTATCCAACTGCTAAAGGATTGAAGGCATTTGAAGAAGATGGGGTAACTGAAGAACAGAAGATTTCTGAAGAAAAGACTCCTGAAAAGAAGAAAGCAAAGAAGAAGGATACTAAATTGAATGATTCTGGTAAGAAACAAAGTTTCGGTTACAACAAGTGTCCACCCCCGCTTGAAAATGGATATTCTCCAAGAAATCCAAATTCAGAAAGAGTCGAAAAGGCAACAAATTTACAGTGGGAGTCGGAGTCGTCAATTAACTTGCCAGAAAATATTGATGTGACGTTAACATCATCTGACACTGATCATGAGTCCGAGTTAATAAAGAAAGTTGTCGATCAGGTGTTGGATAAAGATGAAACAGAGGAGTCAAAGTCGGAGTCTATGTCGGAGTCAAAGTCTGAGTCCAGCAATCCGAGTCAATCCGACAAACAGGGCAAAAGGGTTTACAACAAAGAATTCCTGTTATCAAAATCTAATTTGAGTGACGAAACATTCAAAGTTGCATATACATTGAATGATTCCGACAAATTATATTCTGATGAGGAATTTCCAATAAGAGGTGTCAAAACTGAATTGATCAAAAAGGTTTTCAAAATAACAGAAATTAATATTTCTGAAATAAAAGATTTAAATCTTAATAGTAAACCTAAACCTTACACCTCAAGAGTACAACAAAGATTAAACAAGAAAAAAGGTTACAGTTTTGGTTCTGGTTTTCACAAGAAACTAAACCCTAACCGTAATTTCAAAAAGAAAGGTCTTGGATTTATTCCAACAGAAAAACAGAAAAATGAAAAATATGTTCGTGATTTTAAATCAAAGATGACATTTGTTTCAGGTACATCAGCAGAAGAAGAAGAAGAAGAAGAAAAGAAAGAATTCTGGAGGCAGTCAAACAGTGAGTTCCTTGCAAAGAAGCAAGATGACATGAAGAAGATGGCTGAGCAGATGAAAGATACGAGAACCTGTTTCCAATGCAACACTGTTGGACATATTGCCAGAGATTGTTCAAAGGCAATACAATCAAAACAGGGAGTTTCTCGTAAACAAAAAGAGAAAGTGATTGAGTTTGAATCACCAATTGACAGAACAAAGTTATTCAAAAATTCTACTTTTGAAATTGGTGAATGTTCAAACAAGTTTTACAAGAAAAGAGCTAAAAATGACAAACAAAAATGGGTGGTTAAGAAGTCTGGAGGTAGTTCTAGCGATGATTCTGATAGGTCAAAATCAGAGGAGCTATCTTCTGGCGATGAATTTGATTCCACAAAATCAGAGGAGCCACAGGTTGTTTCAAAAAGTGAAGGATCAGTTCTGACTGTGGATGATGAAAAAGCTTTTTATGATAAAGTTGAGATATCAAACCAATTTTATGATGATAACAAGGTTTTTGATGTTGAAAAAGCTTTTAACCCCACTGTAAAACATATTTTTGGAAAAATGATTGATCGAAAAGTCAAAGGGGTTAAAGAGTTTTACGAGAAGAAGATGAAGAAAGATATGGTTGAACCATCCCTGGTTTGTGACTGGGATGGTACATATTACGAACAGTAAGTCTGAGGACTTGCCGGAGATCCCAAGTTGGTAATTGTGGATCAGGAATCGGCATCATTCATAAAAATTGTTTGTTTTTGGGAAATTTTTAAAGATTGATGAAATGTTTACAGGTGAAGGACTATGCCGGAACTCCCAGGTTGGTAAGTGTGGAGTAGGTATCGGCATTTATCTTGAAATTTACTTTGATAAGTTCATTGTATAAATGATACAGAGGCTTGTTCTGACATAGTGATTACTCAAGGTCATTAATTTGAACTTGATGTAATTTTCATACAAGTGGTTGAAAGACAACATGATGAACCATGCCTTTACAAGTGGTAAAAACAAACTTATTTTTCGGAAAAATCATTTTGATTAAAACAAACTTAAGTGTTTTGAAATCTAAATGAGAAAATAGTTTGTTGTAAGGGGGAGTTCTGATTGTTTATGCCAAGTGGATGGCGAATTGAAGTAATTCGATATCGGTTGTTACTTTTCTGTATAGTTTGTTTTCAAATATCCTAAAATGTGTTTGCATTTTAGGGGGAGTAAAATTTTTCAGAAAATCCAAAAACATTTGAAAATTTGAAAAAGACAAAAACATGATAAAAATCAAAAATGAGTTTTGTTGTCAAAAAGAGGAAATGATAGTACATCAGTGGACTATCACAACATGCTAAAGAAATGGAAAGTAAAAATGTGATAAACGGTCTCACTGATGATGTGTCAGTAGGTTTTTGCACATTTAGTAGATTGTGACGAGATATAAACCTAAATTCAAACTTGCTTATATCGTGGGTAACATCTCTCGGATATATGGGTAACCCTCGAAATCTTGTTTGAAAGGTCCCTCTTTCTGAGATACTAGGTCTTTATACTCAGTGATATCTGGGGTATTATCCCGGGACTTCTGATTTTGCGGAAGCAATGGCCTAGTCCCCGGAGAATACTTTCTGCTTGCTTGAAATAAAGCGCCGCCCTTAGCAAATTGATGAAACAATAAAATTGATAGTCATTGCTGTTGTAATAAAAGATCCTCTAAAGGGGACACACCAAAAGTCGAAGCCGTCATCTCTCTGCGTATACGGGAGTATCGACCTGAGTTCTCACGGCCCTCGCATTATAACCCCTTACAGATATCATCTGTGGTATACTCACCTGTAAGACTGAATATTGGGATCTGGATACGGGAGTATATTCTGAGGTGGGACACGCGATTGAATTTAAGTGCTTAAAACATTAATATCGTATCTCGAAGCAGTTGAATTTTGTGTGAAAATTTAAGTGGACCAGTATACTGACAATCTAAGTGAATCGTTTAGAACTTAAAATGAAATAAAGCTTAACGGTGTTGGTGATTTGTCTCATAAACTGATATGATCCTCTTACACAAACTCACAAAAATATTGTCTGTAAATATTTCATTTCTGCATTTTCTTGATTTTACAAGTGGTGTCAGTTATTTTCTTTCAGGAAATATAAAAAGATTTTTGATATGTTTTAGCGTAATTTTTGAAAAATTCAAAAAGATTTTCGACAACTGATATTGAAAAGCTGATTTTCAAAATTCCAAGTGCTAAACATGATGAACCGATGGTTTGGGAAAAGTGTGTTGTTTTGATAAGAAAAATAATATAGTTATAAGTGGTTCATCATAAACAAATTGATATGTTTGTTTGTGATAGGATTTTCTAATGATGTCTATATGCTTAAATGTTTGTCATAAAACTTATGTTTGTGGTAGAGTTGTATGCAGGATGAGTCAACATTTGAGGGGGAGTGCATGTTGATGATAATGAATTTAAAGATGTCAAAATCTAAGAGAAGAAGTTTGTTGGTGATTTAAGAGAAAGAGATGAAGATAGAGAGAGAGAAGCCCAGAGACTGATCAAGACTGAAGAAGTGAAGACATAGCATTGTCGTGACTCGATAGTCGACTCGTCAACATATGAGGGGGAGTCTGTTGGTGCACTACATCTGTCGACTTCGTCTTGTATCGAGTCTTAGTCTTAGAATGTTAGATTAGAGCACATTTTACGAGAAAATAGGAAGAGTATTGTATTTAGTGAAGAGGTTTCGCTCATAGGGTCCTTAGCAGTAGGTTCGCTTATGTGTACATAGGGGTTTCGCTTATATGGACTTGATGAGGTTTCGCTTTTGTGGTCTTGACCATATGAGCGAAACCCAAGCTCTATATAAACCCTATGAACGAAATCATTTGTAATTAGTCTTGTATTTCATGCCGAGGTGCTGCCGGTGTGAGATTTGGATGTAATCTGTCAGATATCAATACAGAAAGGTGTTTAAAGTGATTTGCTAGCTGTTTCTAAGTCAGATACTTGTTTTCCGCACCTGTATCTGATCAAAACTCCTCTGAACGACTCGTTCGGGTCGATACACGATCCTACAGTATCATACACCAAAGAGTACTTTTAAATATATAATTTTTACCAAAAAAAGAAATATATTTGCACATGGTTATATTTTTCGTCCATTTATACTTGTAAAAAAATATATATATATATATATATATGAGTTTATAAAATCTCTTTGATGATTAGAGCTTTACCCTTTGTATCAAGACTTCCTTAATGAAGATTAAGACCACTAATCGCGTTTAACATTGTTAATCACCCTTTAATCCCCTCTTTAATCGCGATTAGATTTTTAGAAAAATTCGCCATAGTTTCCCCTAAAACTATGACGTTTCCCACATTACAAAAACGCGTTTAAACAATAATCAAGTTTCCAAATCACCATTATCCATTAAGTTTCTTTCAAACATGTATACTTAATAACATAACTTCACCTTTCATGAACTTACATATATATATATATATATATATATATATATATATATATATATATATATATATATATATATATATATATATATATATTTCATACACAAAAATGAGACTTTTTATGTTGACAATTTATAATACACAAGTTATTTAACTTAACTTGTAAGAACCAAGTTTACTAAACTTTCAAAACTAGGTTTTAAATCCATTTAAACACTTGTTTCTTTATGTAATCTAAAAAAAATTACATGTTTAGTTCATGAAAGTGAGTATGATGATCTTTCATGTTTTAAACATAACCATGTTTAAATCATCTTTTTATGTTCATCATGGTAAGATGAACACTAATCTTGAATACTACAAGAATATACTCACAAGATCATCATAAACATAGACTTTAAATCACTAATATTAACAAGATCAACATAAACAACATGATCATATGAACAAGTTAACACAAATATACCAAATCAACACATAATATAGTTAGATTTAGTGTTTATTAGCTTTGAGATTAGGGTTTTAAGTGAATTTTTTCTTGATTTTTAGGATGATCAACTTGTACATTTGAGATTAACTAGTAATAAGAAGCTTAAACATGATGTTTAGGAGACTTACAACTTTGCACAAGCCAAATAAGAAGAATAATAAGAAGATTAAGCTCCAAGAAGGCTCCTAATGATGATCCATGCTTAACCCATGCTTAGGTAATCTTGAAAGGTCTTGAAAGTGAATGATTTAGGGTGTTTAGGGTGAATTTTGGTGGGTGTTGTTGTGTTCTTCTTGTGGCCGTGAGCATGGAGGACCAAAATGGAGGTTTTCAAGTTTTGATCACTTAAAAAAAAGATGAAAAGATGTGGTATGGTTCAAGAATAATAAGAATGATGTTTTAAGCACATGGTTCCTACATCAAATCTTCTACAAACCATACAAGAAATCTTGCAAGTTTCAACATGAATCATGTGGGGTGGGACCCACTTTAACCGATTTTATATAAATGGGGGGGGGGGGTTAAAGTGTAACTTTTTATAAAAGTTATTAAAAATCTAGATATTTTGGTAATTAATCAAAGTATGATGATTAGTTATTTAATTACACCATTAAGGGGTAATTAGGGATTCAGATTGTTAAATGACCTTAACTAGTTCACTAAACTAGTAGAAATTGCATTTCGACGCTTTAGATGCTTTCCGTTTGGTCGTCGGCTAGTTTACGGCACTTTTGCGTCGTACCGACGAATGATTGTCGCAAGTTGTTATTCCACCGTCAAGCGATGTATGAAGTGATTCCGAGTCCCAAAATAAGCTTAACTAGTTCACCATGTCTTCCGTTTAGTTGTTTTGGCGTCGAAAATATTATTTTCTAGCTTGTCGGTTCAAAAACGGGCAAGTTGTGGGGGGTTGCAACGCAGCACCGAAAGCTTATGTTTCAGACACCCCATTATTATCCTCATGTTGTTTTCATATTTGTCATAATTCTGGAGTCCCGGAAATGCTAAATTATTAGTTCGGACGAGTTAAAATTGTTATATTTTTAACCGAACGGACAATTTTGTGATTAGGGCGTTGTACCGGAAAGTTATGTATTTTGCAAGACGTGTTTCCACATTAGTGTTTTCATATATAAATGGACTCAGTTATGTTATTCGTGTGTCATTTTTCATTGTTTCGTTTTGTTTTCATGGTTTAGCTGGCATGAATAGTGTAACCGTGAATAGTGCGCGCAACACTTTCTATCAACACTTTTAGGACATTGTTTGATTAGTTTCGCAATACGAAGAAAACTAACATATGTTTTAGCATTGTTTTCTTGTCCTAACACTGTCATCTAATATATGACACAGTTACGTAATTAAATTACGCTAATTGCATGAGATTATGAAATAAACATAGTGATTAGAATGTACGGAATGAACGATTATTTGCCATTTGTCACATTCTCCCCCTATTAAAAAGAATTTCGTCTCGAAATTCACGTTGAGTGATCCTTTAAAGGAGTCTTCTCAAAAAGTGGGGGGGTACTTTGTCTTGATCAGATCTTCACGTTCCCATGTATACTCGGGTCCGTGACGTGAGTTCCAGTGGACCTTTACTAGTTTAATACGACATCTCCTTGTCTTGTGGACTTTCCAGTCCATAACTGTCACACCTCGATATTTCCACGTATTACCGGTGGGCCCGGTGGGGAGTATCGTGACGTAGTTGATATCATCATAGTCAAACAACACAAATTTAAATGCACAGCGGAAGCAAAAGATAGATTCATTTCAACTGAATAAATTGTAATATTAAGTATCACAAAAATAGTTGAAACAGATCCACAAGCGGATCGAAAGAAAAAGGAAATTGTTCAATAGACTTTAACATCTAGAGCTTGCGAGACTTGATTATTGATGCCTGGAGTAGCCAGCCTATTACGTATAGTACCTGCACTTAGCCTTTTTGGAAAAATATGTCAGTTTACACTGGTAAATACAACTTAACTGACTCATTTTGAAAATGTTTAAAAAAATTGATTTGAATGCACTTAGGCAAAAATATTTTATAACTTGGGACAATTATTTAAAAAAAATAATCTTGTATACAGTTTTACTTATTTGTCGTCCATTAGGGCCGGTTTGTAGGGCCGGTCAAGATTAACTGACACGCAACAGGTATAATGCCCACAAGGTTGATTCCTTTAAGTGGATTACCAGTTTTTACATAATGCAACTGTCAGGTGTACGCCTACACCCCGTGCTTAGGTCGTGGTCATTTCTTTGAATGATGCCAAGGATATCCGGGACATGGTCATTTAACCCCCAAAGGCCATACACCAAATAACACAGATTAAAATGAGTTATGTAAATACATCAATCACAATCCGATTTTAATGACTACACACCCGACCAAGCGGTACTTTTATAGTACCGTATCCCAAGCCCGTATAGGGAAAATAAGTTAAGAGTATTTACCTGAGCACAGTATAAATCAAATACAGCAAGTGCACGTAGCTTTTACTGGGCTCCTAATCTGGAATGAAGGTTTTTAACAACCTATTAGAATCCTAACGGGTCTTTAATTAAGCTTAGACTTAGACCGGTTAGTTTTCAAAAGGAAGACACGGTTCAAACGCATGATAAAGCGAAGACTGGTTTAGAATGTTGTTTTGACCTGACAAGCTTGTATGCTTGTTTAATATGGGTAACTTAAACACATTCTGGATTTTGAGATGAAAACGATATGGTTTGACCCGTTTCGGCTAATATATGCAAACTAGTTACATAAGCCGATCCGAACGCGAAAAGTGCGTAACGGTTAACCAAATGAGTCATATACAGGTTTCCTAAGTTAATATGCCTTAAATATGTTGTGACATCAGTAAGATATCTTCTATTATGCCCAAAACGGATTTAAACCCAAATTACGCCCCGTAGGGGTATTTTGGTCATTTTAAAGGTTATAAAAGAGTTTAAATATAAATCTGAGTTTTGGGTCTGATGAAATCAGTAAAAATACTTAATTTACTAAGTTATATCAGTAGGGTATAACCTATATGTGAAATTTATCATTTCTAACCATACTATGCACCGAAGGGGCATTTTGGTAATTTCACTTAAGCCTAAAAGGTCAAAACTGGAAACCTGAGTTTAAAAATTTTGCTTACTGTTAAAATATAAAAATTTACGGAAAATATCAATAGGCATCAACCCTTATATGTTTGAAATAGTTTTTTTTATACATACTATTTGTTAAAAACGCTTAAAAAGACGATTTTAAGCTATTTCCGGGTTTTATATGAAAAGCTGATATTTTTATTATTACAGAAGGCTTAAAATACTTTATTTATCATATTGGATCAGTAAAAAAAAGGTTTGGTATCAAAAGGATTTGTAAAACTCATTTTATAGCCCAAAAGGGCAAATCTGACAATTACCGGATCAAGCTTAGAACTCTATGTTATGCTTAGCCTAAAAGTAAATAAAAATCTCCAAAAATCCCAAAATATTATTTTATAACAGTGCGTAAAAAGTTTGGTATCAAAAATCGGGTTTAGATAGGCTATACGCTAATTACACCGTTTAATTACTAAAAACCTTTCTAATTACGCTAATGAGCATAACTCTTAATCTAGACCTCAAACTGATGTCAAATTTTAGATACAAGTTTATAAATTAGTAACTAAGGTTTCTACTCTTTTACATTTTCAAAATTCATGTTTTAAGGTCATATGGGCATAATAGTCCACATATAGGCAATAAACGGAAACATGTATATGAATCGGATAACTAATGAACCAAGTTATATAAACACAGAGGATTATACTTATATGAAACCTGGTCCTAATAAGGCTCTAAGATATTTCTAAACTATGCTCTAATGGATCAGAACTGAAAGTCAAAGCAAAAGTCTACTTTTGCGACTTTCGGTTCCGAACCGAGCTTAAACTGAAAATTGTCGAGTTGAACATGTTTAGACATGTTCTTACATTAATTACCAAGTTATATTAATGGTAAAAACAGGTTGCATAGCTTCTACATTGCTAATTATGCATTAATTTGAAAATAAGCTTTCTGTTGACTTTTTGAGATTAACTTTGACCCGACAATTGACCTAGTTAGAGTGGGAATCAGAGGGTGCCCTTTTAAGGGTTTATTGCCTACATAATTACCCACTCATAGGTACTTTCAATTTGGAATTTGACTAGACAAATTAAGATTAATGACGAAGTCAAATCTTAATTACGACGGTTTGACTTTAAGCTAATTAACTAAGCAAAACTGAATTAAAGAAGGTTAAGGAAGCTTACAATAGTCCTATGCACGACTAATGACTTCTAGGAAGTGCACTTGAGCTCCAAAAATCTCCAAGAATGAAGTTGTGAGAGTTTCAAGTGGGTGTTCAAAATGTTTGCAACAAGAACACCTTATATAGGGACTTTGATTTCACATGATCATGACAAATAAGTCTATGGGATGATTCCTGATCATCCTAAGTGTCCCTAGCCCCTTTAAAACCATCAAACAAGCCCCTGGTATAAAAAACAAGCTCCATAAGTCGGTTAAACTTGCTGAAACAGGCAGTTGTCCACATTTTCTGATGCTGGTAGTCCTAGGCGGCCCGCGTAAGGGTCCTGCCTGGTCTTACGCGGCCCGTGTGAGGTTCAGGTCCATGACAAACAAGTTTCAGCAATTGCATTTTTGGTCCCTGGTCCTTGTATACGTGGTTTTAACTTTATTTCTTGCATATTCAACCCTCTAACTTGACTTTTAAGGGCTCCAAGGCATAACTAAACTTTGTTAAGTCCTTGGTTAACTTTGTGATCACCCGTAAGGCCTTAAATTTCAACGTTAACGCTTTTAACCCCTCGTATACGAATATTGTCATAACTTTCTCATACTTTATCGAAACCTTGTGAAATTTTTATCACCAATTCTCGTGAGCATAATTAATCGTTACAAAGCTTCGGTTTTGCTAAAAGGTCATTCAGAGGTATACTTTAAACATGTTGACACTTTTAACCCCTATAGTTTGTAATCTCTCACTTTCTTCCACAATTAGCTTCGTATGATCCATGAATTATTCGTTTAAGGGTATAAACGTCGTGTAGGGTTATTGTAAAGTATATTTATCCATTGTTGCCACTTTGAACCCTTTTATTCACATACTTTCCTTGTTTGTCAACTTTAGCCCCTCTAAAGTAATTCTTTACACGTTTTAAAGTTCATGACTCGTGTCGATACAATATTGGACCTGAATTTTCGAGGTGTTACATCCTCACCCCCTTAAAAGAAATCTTGACCTTGAGATTTACTGACACAAATGCGGGTATTTTTCTTTCATTGTGGACTCTACCTCCCACGTGTACTCGGGACCTCTATGGGCATCCCATTTAACCTTGACAATTGGCACATGCTTCCTTCGAAGCTTCTTAACTTGTCGATCCTCAATCGACAAAGGTTTTTCCACAAATTTCAAGCTCTCATCTATATGCACATCCGTATGTGGTATGACTACCGATTCGTCAGCTAGACATTTCTTTAGATTGCAGATGTGGAATACATTGTGAATACCACTGAGCTCTTCAGGTAAGTTCAACTTATATGCCACTGTTCCTACACATTCGATGATCTCGAATGGTCCTATATACCTTGGGCTTAACTTACCTTTCTTACCAAATCGCATCACTCCCTTCCAGGGTGATACTTTAAGTAAAACCTTATCACCAACCTCAAACTTTAGAGGTTTTCGCCTCTTATCAGCATAACTCTTCTGCCTATCCCTGGCGGCTTTTAGGCGATCACGAATCTGGACAATCTTGTCTGTCGTTTCAAGGACTATATCAGGTCCTGATAACTGAGCTTCTCCTACTTCTGGCCAACAAATAGGCATCCTGCATTTCCTACCATATAATGCCCCAAAAGGCATCCTGAATGCTTGTATGGTAGCTATTGTTATAGGAGAACTCGATCAATGGCAGGTGGTTATCCCAACTACCACCTAAGTCAATCACACATGCACGAAGCATGTCTTCCAAAGTTTGGATCGTACGCTCACTCTGTCCGTCCGTCTGAGGATGGTAAGCCGTACTGAAATTTAAACGAGTGCCCAAATATTGTTGGAAACTTTTCCAAAAATCTGATGTGTACCTAGTATCTCTGTCAGAGATAATAGACACTGGTACGCCATGCAGAGATACAATCTTATCTATGTACAATTGGGCTAACATGTCGGAGCTATAAGTCTCCTTAATGGGTAGGAAATGTGCTGACTTAGTTAGTCTATCTACTATCACCCATATAGTATCATTTCCTTTCTTTGTCTTTGGCAACTTGGTGATGAAATCCATTGTCACCATCTCCCACTTCCAGGTGGGAAGTTTAGCCTGTTGTAGCAAACCTGACGGCTTTTGATGTTCAGCTTTAACTTGTGCACACGTCAAACATTTAGCTACATAGGCAGCTATGGACTTCTTCAAGCCTATCCACCAATAATTCGCCTTCAGATCCTGGTACATCTTATCAGCTTCAGGATGAACGGAATATTTAGAACTATGGGCTTCCTGGAGGATAACATCCCGAAGTCCTCCATAAACTGGAACCCATATTCGTCCATTTAACCTTAGGATTCCGTCCTTGCCATAGGATAACTGTTCTTCAGTTACTCCTAGCTTTTCATCAGGATAGTTAGCATCCAATACAGCTTCCTTCTGCGCAGCTAACAACCTTTCATTTAAACTATTCTTTATCTCAATGCTCTTGGCATTGATTCTTATAGGCTTCACTCTTTCCTTTCTACTTAAAGCATCGGCGACTACATTCGCCTTGCCTGGATGGTATCTTATTTCACAGTCATAATCATTCAAAGTTTCCATCCAACGTCGCTGCCTCATGTTCAAGTCCTTCTGATTGAACAGATGTTGAAGGCTCTTGTGATCAGAATAGATCACACACTTAGTTCCATACAAGTAGTGCCTCCAAAGTTTCAGTGCAAATACAACGACACCCAACTCCAGGTCATGGGTGGTGTAGTTCTTCTCGTGCACCTTTAACAGTCGAGATGCATAGGCAATAACCTTGCCTTTTTGCATAAGCACACATCCCATACCAGTGTGTGATGCATGACAATATACTACAAATTCCTCTATTCCATCAGGCAATGTCAATACTGGAGCATTGCTCAACTTCTGCTAAAGAATGTCAAAGGATTCCTGCTGCTTAGGACCCCAGTCAAACTTAATATTCTTACGCGTCAACGAAGTTAGGGGTGCAACAATCCTTGAGAAGTTTTCAATAAATGGCCTATAATATCCTGCTAAACCTAGAAAGCTACGAATCTCTGTAGGCGTCTTTGGCTCTTGCCAATTCATAACAGCTTCAACCTTAGCGGGATCTACTTGGATACCATGCTCACTAACCACATGTCCAAGGAATTGGACTTCACGAAGCCAGAATTCACATTTTGAAAACTTGGCATAGAGCTTCTCCTGCTGAAGCAGTTCCAGAATGCATCGAAGATGCTTCTCTTGGTCAGCTTAATTCTTTGAATAAATCAGAATGTCGTCAATGAAGACGATAACAAATTTGTCCAAGTATGGCTTGCAGACGTGGTTCATGAGATCCATGAATGCCCCTGGTGCATTAGTGAGCCCAAAAGGCATGACTAGGAACTCGTAATGGCCATAACGAGTCCTAAATGCAGTTTTGTGTACATCTTCAACTTTAACCTTTAGGTTATGATTGCCTGACCTCAAATCAATCTTAGAGAAGTAGCTTGCCCCTTGTAATTGATCGAACAGATCGTCGATCCTGGGCAATGGATATCTATTCTTGATAGTGACCTTGTTAAGCTCACGATAATCGATGCATAGACGCATCGATCCATCCTTCTTCTTTACAAACAGGATTGGCGCTCCCCAAGGAGATGAACTAGGACGAATGAACCCTTTTTCCAACAAATTGTCTAGCTGAGTCCTCAACTCTTTCATCTCTGTTGGTGCCAACCTGTAAGGTGCCCTTGCAACAGGTGCTGCTCCTGGAATGATGTCAATTCTGAATTCTACTTGCCTATCTGGTGGTAAACCAGGTAGTTCTTCAGGAAATACTTCAGGGTACTCAGAAATGACGGGAATATCTTCGACCTTGGGCTTCTGTCCATCAATAGTCACCTGTGCCATATAAATGACACAACCCTTCTTCAAACATCTAGATTCCTTGAGCATAGACATTTGTTCAGGCAGTCCATACTGGGTATCTCCCTGAATGGTAAGTGACTCACCAGACGGAGTCTTAATCACCACTTGCTTCTTACTGCAGACGATCTGGGCTTGGTTATGCGATAACCCGTCCATGCCTATAACTATATCAAAACCGGCTAACTTCAAAGGAAGTAAGGACAATGGAAAAGAGTGGTTCCTAATGGATATAACACATCCATCTAACACGGTTGATGCGGTTTCTATGGTTCCATCGGCTAATTCAACCTCATACTTCACACTTAAGGTTTTAACAGGTAAATTCAGCAACTTACAAAACTTATCATCTACAAATGACTTATCAGCTCCTGAATCAAATAACACCCTTGCATAGACATCATTTATGAGGAAGGTACCTGTGATCACATTGTCGTCCTGAACAGCTTCTTTTGCATCCATTCGGAAGACCCTTGCATTGGTCTTCTTGACCTCATCAGGCTTCTTGGCGTATTTAGGGCAGTTGGTTTTGATATGCCCTTTCTCATTGCAGTTGTAGCACGTGGCATCCTTAATTTTCTTGCTATCCACAGTCTTGTGCTCTTTAGACTTGCATAACCCACATGCAGTTGGTCCTGACTGAGACTTGGACTCAAGTCTGCATTTTCCAAAGTGGCGTTTTTGGCAAGTCGTGCACTTTGGCTTCTCCTCTGTTCGTTGACTACTCTTTCCAGACCCGAACTTCTTGAAATCAATGTTTCCCTTGTGCTTCTTCTCCGACCCTCGTGAGTTATCATCCTCACGCTTTCTCTTACCTTCTTCAGAATTTTTAAGCGATCTTAATCTGACCGCATCTAAAGTAAGAGACAGAGATAGATCAGCTGCTGATCTAAAAGTAGCAGGTCTCGATGCCTTAACACTGGTCTTGATTTTTGGGGCTAAACCCCCAATGAAGCGAGCAATTCACTTGGGTTCCGGTGTTACCAGATACGGAACCAGCCTAGACAGGGTATTGAAACTGGTGAGGTAAGCTTGACAATCTAAATTTTTCATTTCTAAAGATAAGAAATCTGACTCAATCCTCTCAACCTCGTGTTGAGGGTAGTAATTCTCCTTAATAAGAGCAACAAACTGATCCCATGTCAGATTGTATAGTGGGATCTTTCCAACAGCTTGAATGAGAGACTTCCACCACGCTAATGCCTCTCCTTTGAATGATTGGGATACATACTTCACTACATCCCTTTCAGCACAACCGCTGATATCGACCACGATGTCCATTTCATCCAACCAGGTCATACAATCAATCGCCCCTTTCTCCCCAGTGAAATCCCGGGGTTTGCAGGAAACAAAGTACTTATAAGTACAGGACTTGGTACGCGGTTCATTATCGAACACTATCCTCTTGGATGGAGCATTGTGTTGATTAGATGAATGTCGATTATCATCTTTCTTTGGCTCATCTTTCTTAGAGGGTGGCTTGCTGTGAGCCTCTGAATGAGTCTCAGGCTTGGAATGCGGTGCGGATAGGGTCCTACTTCGAGTCCCGCTAGATTCATTATACTGCCGCTCTATAGCTTTTGTAACAGCATTATCTATTAATGCTTGCAGCTCCGCACCGGTCACATGTATCTTAGCATTTTCATGGTTTTCCACCGGATGACTGTTTTCCTCTTCTGACCTAGTCATGTAGCTTTAATTGCTACATAAAAGAAAATAAGGACAAGGTTTATTTGGAAGTCTATACAGTACTTATCGTTCTTGACGATTTATTAACCATGGTTTTAATAACTATTTTTTTGGTCAATTTGCTAAATATATTCATATTCAGGATCTTTATTACAATCCCTGATTATAATTTAATAATAGCACTAAAGCCTAGTCACATGGACAGATTGAATTTATAAACCAGGATTTTTCAGAATCGAGGTATTAAGGTTTGAATCAAAGTTCATTACCTTTTCTTGACAGGGAGTTGTAGGCCACCACTGTCTTTAGTCCCAAAGGACGTTAATTATAGCCCGTAGGCACTTTATCCTTAAGGGATGTTTATATGAATAAGGGGGAGTTGGAATATCCAAATTTAAGAATGACTTATGTGATTTTATCGAATCACGTTTTGGCCACCAGTATTAACATGTCTTCAGATGTTAACAAGGATTTGAATCTTTTGAATAGGTTTTACCATCTTGGCCATGTCTGCAGTGACATTTAGGCTAGGTTTTACCTTTAAGATTCTTTTTAATATTTAACGCAGAACAATCCTAAATTGAGATGTTAATATGGATCTGAATCTAATTGAGGAACTACCATCTTGACCCTGTCTTAAGGTGACACATGGCTAGGTCTTGTCCTTTTTAGATTTTGCCATTTTATTATAATGGTAGATCTTAATAGGAACATTATTTTAAATCTAACCGTTCCACTAAAATTTAAACAAGTACATGGTTGCCCTAAACGGGACTTCTAATTGAAATGACTTGCCCATGCAGGGGCTAATCAGAAAATAACAAAGGAAACAAATAAGGATAAAATAAAACGAATTAGGATTAGTCCTATGTTCTTTGTCTAGACTCGAGAATGTGCAACTGTGTAACTGAGATTAAACACAAAAGGCTAGTGTTTAATTCACTCAGTGTTGGCTCTGATACCAACCTGTCACACCCCGATATTTCCACGTATTACCGGTGGGCCCGGTGGGGAGTATCGTGACGTAGTTGATATCATCATAGTCAAACAACACAAATTTAAATGCACAGCGGAAGCAAAAGATAGATTCATTTCAACTGAATAAATTGTAATATTAAGTATCACAAAAATAGTTGAAACATATCCACAGGCGGATCGAAAGAAAAAGGAAATTGTTCAACAGACTTTAACATCTAGAGCTTGCGAGACTTGATTATTGATGCCTGGAGTAGCCGGCCTATTACGTATAGTACCTGCACTTAGCCGTTTTGGAAAAATATGTCAGTTTACACTGGTAAATACAACTTAACTGACTCATTTTGAAAATGTTTAAAAAAATTGATTTGAATGCACTTAGGCAAAAATATTTTATAACTTGGGATAATTATTTAAAAAAAATAATCTTGTATACAGTTTTACTTATTTGTCGTCCATTAGGGCCGGTTTGTAGGGCCGGTCAAGATTAACTGACACGCCACAGGTATAATGCCCACAAGGTTGATTCCTTTAAGTGGATTACCAGTTTTTACATAATGCAACTGTCAGGTGTACGCCTACACCCCGTGCTTAGGTCGTGGTCATTTCTTTGAATGATGCCAAGGATATCCGTGACATGGCCATTTAACCCCCAAAGGCCATACACCAAATAATACAGATTAAAATGAGTTATGTAAATACATCAATCACAATCCGATTTTAATGACTACACACCCGACCAAGCGGTACTTTTATAGTACCGTATCCCAAGTCCGTATAGGGAAAATAAGTTAAGAGTATTTACCTGAGCACAGTATAAATCAAATACAGCAAGTGCACGTAGCTTTTACTGGGCTCCTAATCTGGAATGAAGGTTTTTAACAACCTATTAGAATCCTAACGGGTCTTTAATTAAGCTTAGACTTAGACCGGTTAGTTTTCAAAAGGAAGACACGGTTCAAACGCATGATAAAGCGAAGACTGGTTTAGAATGTTGTTTTGACCTGACAAGCTTGTATGCTTGTTTAATATGGGTAACTTAAACACATTCTGGATTTTGAGATGAAAACGATATGGTTTGACCCGTTTCGGCTAATATATGCAAACTAGTTACATAAGCCGATCCGAACGCGAAAAGTGCGTAACGGTTAACCAAATGAGTCATATACAGGTTTCCTAAGTTAATGTGCCTTAAATATGTTGTGACATCAGTAAGATATCTTCTATTATGCCCAAAACGGATTTAAACCCAAATTACGCCCCGTACGGGTATTTTGGTCATTTTAAAGGTTATAAAAGAGTTTAAATATAAATGTGAGTTTCGGGTCTGATGAAATCAGTAAAAATACTTAATTTACTAAGTTATATCAGTAGGGTATAACCTATATGTGAAATTTATCATTTCTAACCATACTATGCACCGAAGGGGCATTTTGGTAATTTCACTTAAGCCTAAGGTCAAAACTTGAAACCTGAGTTTAAAACTTTTGCTTACTGTTAAAATATAAAAATTTATTGAAAATATTAATAGGCATCAACCCTTATATGTTTGAAATAGTTTTTTTATACATACTATGTGTTAAAAACGCTTAAAAAGGCGATTTTAAGCTATTTCTGGGTTTTATAAGAAAAGCTGATATTTTTATTATTCCAGAAGGCTTAAAATACTTTATTTATCATATTGGATCAGTAAAAAGAAGGTTTGGTATCAAAAGGATTTGTAAAACTCATTTTATAGCCCAAAAGGGCAAAACTGACAATTACCGGATCAAGCTTAGAACTCTATGTTATGCTTAGCCTAAAAATAAATAAAAATCTCCAAAAATCCCAAAATATTATTTTATAACAGTGGGTAAAAATTTTGGTATCAAAAATCGGGTTTAGATAGGCTATACGCTAATTACACCGTTTAATTACTAAAAAGCTTTCTAATTACGCTAATGAGCATAACTCTTAATCTAGACCTCAAACTGATGTCAAATTTTAGGTACAAGTTTATAAATTAGTAACTAAGGTTTCTACTCTTTTACATTTTAAAAATTCATGTTTTAAGGTCATATGGGCATAATAGTCAACATATAGGCAATAAACGGAAACATGTATATGAATCGCATAACTAATGAACCAAGTTGTATAATCACAGAGGGTTATACTTATATGAAACTTGGTCCTAATAAGGCTCTAAGATAATTCTAAACTATGCTCTAATGGGTCAGAACTGAAAGTCAAAGCAAAAGTCTACTTTTGTGACTTTCTGTTCCGAACCGAGCTTAAACTGAAAATTGTCGAGTTGAACATGTTTAGACATGTTCTTACATTAATTACCAAGTTATATTAATGACAAAACAGGTTGCATAGCTTCTACATTGCTAATTATGCATTAATTTGAAAATAAGCTTTCTGTTGACTTTTTGAGATTAACTTTGACCCGACAATTGACCTAGTTAGAGTGGGAATCAGAGGGTGCCCTTTTAAGGGTTTATTGCCCACATAATTACCCACTCATAGGTACTTTCAATTTGGAATTTGATTGGACAAATTAAGATTAATGATGAAGTCAAATCTTAATTACGACGGTTTGACTTTAAGCTAATTAACTAAGCAAAACTGAATTAAAGAAGGTTAAGGAAGCTTACAATAGTCCTATGCACGCCTAATGACTTCTAGGAAGTGCACTTGAGCTCCAAAAATCTCCAGGAATGAAGTTGTGAGAGTTTCAAGTGGGAGTTCAAAATGTTTGCAACAAGAACACCTTATATAGGGACTTTGATTTCACATGATCATGACAAATAAGTCTATGGGATGATTCCTGATCATCCCAAGTGTCCCTAGCCTCTTTAAAACCCTCAAACAAGCCCCTTGTATCATAAACAAGCTCCATAAGTCGGTTAAACTTGCTAAAACAGGCAGATGTCCACATTTTCTGATGCTGGTAGTCCCAGGCGGCCCGCGTAAGGGTCCTGCCTGGTCTTACACGGCCCGTGTGAGGTTCAGGTCCAGGACAAACAAGTTTCAGCAATTGCATTTTTGGTCCATGGTCCTTGTATACGTGGTTTTAACTTTATTTCTTGCATTTTCAACCCTCTAACTTGACTTTTAAGGGCTCCAAGGCATAACTAAACTTTGTTAAGTCCTTGGTTAACTTTGTGATCACCCGTAAGGCCTTAAATTTCAACGTTAACGATTTTAACCCCTCGTATACAAATATTGTCATAACTTTCTCATACTTTATCGAAACCTTGTGAAATTTTTATCACCTA
Organism: Helianthus tuberosus; assembly: GCA_030545235.1. Lineage (NCBI taxonomy): Eukaryota > Viridiplantae > Streptophyta > Magnoliopsida > Asterales > Asteraceae > Helianthus > Helianthus tuberosus. The sequence continues at coordinate 120,970,911 of CM060451.1, read as the reverse complement.
TTCTCGTGGGCATAATTAATCGTTACAAAGCTTCGGTTTTGCTAAAAGGTCACTCAGAGGTATACTTTAAACATGTTGACACTTTTAACCCCTATAGTTTGTAATCTCTCACTTTCTTCCACAATTAGCTTCGTATGATCCATGAATTATTCGTTTAAGGGTATGAACATCGTGTAGGGTTATTGTAAAGTATATTTATCCATTGTTGCCACTTTGAACCCTTTTATTCACATACTTTCCTTGTTTGTCAACTTTAGTCCCTCTAAAGTAATTCTTTACACGTTTTAAAGTTCATGACACGTGTCGATACATTATTGGACCTGAATTTTCGAGGTGTTACAATAACCTCAACAGGTTCTTTGGTAAATTGGAGTTTGTCGTCTACATGAATTTCATCCGTTGGGATGATAATTGTCCCGACGGTCGGACTTTTCTTGAAATTCGACACATGAAATATGTCGTGTACATTATTGAGTTCTTCTGGTAGTTGTAACTTGTATGCGACGGTACCAATCTTTTCCAGAATTTCAAATGACCCAATGTATCTCGGGTTTAGTTTTCTGCGTTTCCTGAATCTAGCTATGCCTTTCAAAGGCGAGACTTATTGTAAAACTTTGTCTCCGACCTCGAAGCATAATGGTTTACGTCTTTTGTCCGCGTAGCTCTTTTGTCTATCCCGAGCCGCTTTGATACGGTCTCGTATCTCTTATTTCTTGTCAGTAGTCTCTTGAACTAGTTTCCGGGCCAATGAGTTGTTTGTCTCCGACTTCCGCCCAACACAGTGGTGATCGGCACTTCCGTCCGTATAGTGCTTCGAATGTGGCGGCTTTAATGCTCGTGTGATAACTGTTATTATAGGAAAGCTCTACCAGAGGAAAATGAGTATCCCAGTTACCGCCTAAATCCATCACACAGGCGCGAAGCATGTCTTCTAAAGTTTGGATGGCTCGTTCTCTTTGGCCATCGGTTTGCGGATGAAATGCGGTGCTTAGATCCAAACGAGAACCAAGCGATTTTTGATATGACTGCCAAATTCTTGACACAAAGCGACCATCCCAATCTGAGATTATTGAAACAGGCACTTCGTTAGGCATTTCCCAACATAGGTCGCAATATCTCCCTTGCGATTAGGCCACCAATAGTATTCTTTTAGATCTAGATAACCTTTTATCGGATCCTGAATGTATCGAATATCTTGACTTGTGTGCTTCGTCCAGCACTAAGCCTTGTAGACCGCAAAAGTATGGAATCCAGATCCTTCCCATGAAATATGAAGTGTCATCCTTGTTTGTTTCCAGTTGTTTTTCTAATCCTCACAAGGATTCTGCTTGAATGTTTTCCGGATTTAGAGCTTCTTGTTGTGCATCATGCACTCGAGTAGAACCCGGATATGACTCCAAAACGCCTTTTTAAGCGTTTTTAACGCATAGTATATATTAAAACTATTTTAAATATATAAGGTTTGATACCTACTGATATTTTAAGTATATTTTTATACTTTGACAGTAAGCTAAAGTTTTAAACTCAGAATTCCAGTTTTGACCTTTTTAGCCTATGTGAAATTACCAAAATACCCCTAAGGTGCATAGTTTGGTTTTAAATGACAAATTTCACATATATCTAGTACCCTACTGTTATAACTTATTAAATTAAGTATATTTACTAAATGAATCAGACCTGTAACTCAGATTAATAATTAAACTCTTTTATAACCTTTTAAATGACCAAAATGCCCTTACGAGGCATAATTTGAGTTTAAATCCATTACGGGCATAATAGGGGATATCTTACTAATGTCACAACATATTTAAGGCATGTTAACTTAGGAAACCTGTATATGGCTCTTATGGTTACCCGTTACGCATCCTTCGCGTTCGGTTCGGTTTATGTAACTAGTTTGCATAAATTGACCGAAACGGGTCAAACCTTATCATTTTTGTCTCAAAATCCAGAATGTGTTTAGTTTACCCATATTATACAAGTCTTCAAACTTGTCGGGTCTAAATCACATTCCATTCCGGTCTTCGCTTATACACGCGTTTGAACCGTATTTTCCTTTGAAAACTAACCGGTCTAAGCTTAAGCTTAATTAAAGACCCGTTAGGAATCTAATAGGTTATTATAAACCTTTGTTCCAGAATAGTAGACCCAGTAAAAGCAACACGCACTTGCTATTTGTGATTTATACCTGCAAAGGTAAATACTTTTAACTTATTTTCCCTATACGGGCTTGGGGTATGGTATATAAAATACCGCTTGGTCGGGCATTGAATCTTTAATCGAATAGAGGTTAAATCATTGAAATGCTCCGTTTGGAAATGTTTTGTTTGCTTAAAGCCTTTGGGGGGTTAATGACCATGTCCCGGATATCCTTGGCATCATTTTACGGAATGGCCACGACCTAAGCACGGGGTGTAGGCGTACACCCGCCAGTGCCTAAATAAATAATGTGGTGTGTCTATTAATCTTTAACCCGGCAAAAACCGGGCTACTGAACGCATAAGAAACATGTAATTCTTTTACAAGATTATATTCAAATAATTATCCCAAGTTATAAAAAGTTTTGTGCCACGTGCATTCAAATCAATTTTATTAAACTTTTCAAAATGAGTCAGTTAAATTGTATTTACCAGTGTAAACTGACGTATTTTCCCAAAAAGGTTAAGTGCAGGTACTACTCGAACTAGGCTGGCCTTCTCCTAGCATCCACTATAAGTCTCGCAAGCTTGGATGTCATAAAACTGTTGAACAATGTTTCCTCTTTATTTTTGATCCGCCTGTGGATCTGTTTCAACTATTTCGTGATACTTAATATTACAATTCATTAAAGTTGAAATGAATCTATCTTTGCTTCTGCTGTGCATTTATATATTGTGTTGTTAGACTATGATGATATCAACTACGTCACGATACTCCCCACCGGGCCCACCGGTAATACGTGGAAACATCGGGGTGTGACAGGTTGGTATCAGAGCCAACACTGAGTGAATTAAACACTAGCCCTTTTGTGTTTAATCTCAGTTACACAATTGCACATTCCTCAAATTTTCAAGTCTAGACAAAGAACGTAGGACAAATCCTGATTTTGTTTTAAATTTTTGTCTTTTATATATTCTTTGTTGTTATTGTTGTTTTTGATTGACAGGTCTAAATATGCCGCCAAGATTCCTTAGGAGAAAAGGAAAGTCACCTGTAGCAGGCCACGACCAGGAGGCCGGGCCTTCTCAAAGACGAACCTCACCCATCCCTATTAGCACCAGTCCACAGGGAGACTGGAGGGCGCATCTGCAGCCAGCCAGACGGTCTGTCTCGTTAGCTTCGTCACCGTCGTACCTACACTCCTTTGGACCCCATTCAGAAAATGAGCCCGAAAACCCACAGCCTTCATTTATCCCTCTCCAGAGGTCCAACTCTCGTCACTCCTTTGATAACCCGTCTCATATCTTTCGAAGCCGGTTCAACCCGGCAAATTACCTCGACGAACCAGTGGGTGTTAACCCATTGGGACCCGAAGATCATTTTTCTGGAGATCACGCCATGGATATGGATGAGGATACTGACCCTACCGAACCCCCAACTGGTACCCCCACACATCCCATAGAAATTTCTGATGGGTCATCTTTTCATGGATCACCTTACCATGGTCCAGATAGCTACCAAGCAAGGTTCAACCAGTGTGAGTGGTATTTCACACCCTCTTACCATTCATCGCCTTACCAGCAGCAGCAGCAGCAACAGGATCCTTCCGGGGATTCTCGCTTTGTGGCAGTTACCCCGCCACCACCACCACCACCTCAGCAGCAGCCTCCTGAGCCACCGAGGCGAAGGAGAACAAACGCACGAATGTTCATGCAAGGAAGAGGAGTGCATATCAGCACCCCCCAACCATCGAGTAGCAGCCACTATCCGCCGCTCCGAGAAGACCAGCGGTTTGGGGGACCTTCAAACCCCAACCCGGAAGTGAACTCTGCACCTGTCATGCCACCAACGTTGGGCTTTGACAACCCAATTCCCACGTACACTGGCCCAACAACGTATAATCCCTTTGACCAGCCGGCTCACACCAGCTTCAATTATGCTGAGATCGACCCGTACCTAGCGGCGTGGAACTACAATGCTCTTAACCCCGAAGGGCCTTACGGAACTCCTTGGGGAGTTGGATACCCAGCATATGGATACCAACAGCAGCCGTCTCTTCGACCTCCACATCAACCGCAACCGTAGCCGCAGGTACCTCGGTTTTCCCCTCCAGAACGGGAGGAAATCCTCGAAAGGTTAGATCAGGTTGAGCGGGAAGTTCACAGAGATCGCAGAGAACGACAAGGTTTCTTTAAGGGATTGGCAGGTTTAATAAAAGGAAAAAGCAAAAAGGACCATTGAATCCTTTAATTGTTGGATGTATTTCCTTGTTTCCAGTTGAGCCCCTGCGTGGGCCTGTCTTTCTGTTTTAACCCCTGCGAGGGTATGTTTTGTTCGTTAAGCCCCTGCGTGGGCAAGTCTTCTGTTTAACCCCTGCGTGGGTATGTTTTGTTTGTTAAGCCCCTGCGTGGGCAAGTCTTTTGTTTGACCCCTGCGTGGGTATATTTGTTTGTTTAAGCCCCTGCGTGGGCATGTTATTTCGGTAGAAGTCCCGTTAGGGCAGACTCATATTTTTTAAATTATGTGATGGAATGGTTAGTTTAAATTTTCATTTTATTTATTTATATGCATAAACATAAAAGGTGAAATAAATAGAATAACATTCCTACTAAAAGAATCACCATTATAATAAAATGTTAAAATCTAAAAAGGACAGACCTAGCCATGTGTCACCTTAAGACAGGGCCAAGATGGTAGTTCCACAATTAGATTCAGATCCATATTAACATCTCAATTTAGGATTGTTCTGTGTTAAATATTAAAAAGAATCTTAAAGATAAGACCTAGCCTAAATGTCATTACAGACATGGCCAAGATGGTAAAACCTATTCAAAAGATTCCAATCCTTGTTAACATCTGAAGACATGTTAACTCTCTTGGCAAAATGTGATTCGATAAAATTGCATAAGTCATCCTTAAATTGGGATATTCCCTTATTTAAAATAACCATCCCTTATGGATGAAGTGCCCACGGACTATAATTAACGTCCTCTAGGACTAAAGACAGTGGTAACCTACAACTCCCTGTCAAGAAAAGGTAATGAACTTTGATTCAAACCTTAATGCCTCGATTCCATAAAAATCTGGGCTTATGAATTAAATTTGTCTATGTGACTTGGCCTTTTGTGCTATTATTAACTTATAATTTAGGATTATGATAAAGATCCTGAATAATTATATATCTAACAAATTAACTAAAATGGCTATTAAAACCATGGTTAATAAATCGTCAAGAACGATAGTACTGTTTAGGCTTCTAAATAAACCTTGTCCTTACTTTCTTTATGTAGCAATTATAGCTACATGACTAGGTCAGAAGAGGGAAACAGTTATTCGGTGGAAAACCATGAAAATACTAAGATACATGTGACCGGTGCGGAGCTGCAAGCATTAGTAGATAATGCTGTTACAAAAGCTATAGAGCGGCAGTATAACGAATCAAGCGGGACCCGAAGTAGGACCCTATCCGCACCGCATTCCAAGCCTAAGACACAATCAGAGGCTCACAGCAAACCACCCTCCAAGAAAGATGAGCCAAAGAGGGATGATGATCGACATTCCTCAAACCAAAACAGTGTCCCATCCAAGAGAATAGTATTTGATGATAAACCACGTACCAAGTCCTGTACTTATAAATACTTTGTTTCTTGTAAACCCCGGGATTTTACTGGTGAAAAAGGGGCAATTGATTGCATGACATGGTTGGATGAAATGGATACCGTGGTTGATATCAGCGGGTGCGCTGATAAGGATGTGGTAAAGTTTGTATCTCAGTCATTCAAAGGTCAGGCACTAGCCTGGTGGAGATCCTTGATCCAGGCTACGGGGAAAATCCCATTGTACAATCTGTCATGGGATCAGTTTATGACGTTGATCAAGGAGAACTACTGCCCTCAACATGAGGTTGAGAAGATTAAATCTGATTTCTTGTCTTTGGTTATGAAGAACCTAGATTGCCAAGCCTACCTTACCAGCTTCAATAAAATGTCAAGATTGGTTCCTTATCTTGTGACACCTGAACCCAAGAGGATAGCTCGTTTAATCGGGGGTTTAGCCCTAGAAATCAAGGCCAGTGTGAAGGCCTCTAGACCAGCTACTTTCCGGTCTGCAGCTGATATATCATTGTCCCTTACTTTGGACGCGATCAGGCAGAGATCGCTAAGGAACACCGATGCCGAAAAGAGGAAGCGTGAGGATGACAACTCATGACATTCAGCCAAGAGACATAAGGGAAACCATGATCACAAAAAGAGTCCGGGATCCAAGAAAGATAGTCATCAGTCGGGTGATAAACCCAAGTGTAAGGTTTGTAAGAAGTACCATTTTGGGAGGTGCAGACTCGAGTCGAAATCCCAGTCACAGCCAAGGGCATGTGGGATTTGCAAGTCTTCTGAGCACAAGACCTTGGACTGTAAGAAAATCAAGGATGCTACATGCTATAGCTGCAATGAAAAAGGGCACATCAGGTCTAACTGCCCAAAACTCGCAAAGAAGACTGAGGATGGGAAAAAGACCAATGCTAGGGTCTTCAGGATGGATGCAAAGGAAGCTGTTCAGGACGACAATGTGATCACAGGTACCTTCCTCATAAATGATGTTTATGCGAGAGTGCTATTTGATTCAGGAGCTGATAAATCTTTTGTAGATAATAAGTTTTGTAAGTTACTGAATTTACCTGTTAAAACCCTAAGTGTAAAATATGAGGTGGAATTAGCTGATGGCACCTTAGAAACCGCCTCAACCGTATTAGATGGATGTTTCATATCCATTAGGAACCACTCCTTTCCACTATCCTTACTTCCTTTAAAGTTAGCCGGTTTTGACATCGTTTTAGGCATGGACTGGTTATCTCATACCAGGCCCAGATCGTATGCAACCAGAAGCAAGTGGTGATCAAGACTCCATCTGGTGAGCCACTCACCATTCAGGGAGACACACAGTATGGACTGCCTGAGCAAGTGTCTATGCTCAAGGCCTCTAGGTGTTTGAAGAAGGGTTGTGTCATCTACATGGCACAAGTGACCATTGATGAGCCGAAACCTAAGATTGAGGATATCCCCATCATTTCTGAATACCCCGAAGTTTTCCCTGAAGAACTACCTGGTTTACCACCAGATAGACAAGTAGAATTCAGAATTGACATCATCCCTGGAGCAGCGCCTGTCGCAAGAGCACCTTATAGGTTAGAACCAACGGAAATGAAGGAATTAAGGACTCAACTAGATGATTTGCTAGCTAAAGGTTTTATTAGACCTAGTTCGTCTCCTTGGGGAGCGCCAATTCTATTTGTCAAGAAGAAGGATGGATCGATGCGTTTGTGCATCGATTACCGTGAGCTTAATAAGGTTACTATCAAGAATATGTATCCTTTGCCCAGGATCAATGATCTGTTCGATCAATTACAAGTGGCAAGTTACTTCTCCAAGATTGACTTAAGGTCAGGCTATCATCAACTGAAGGTTAAAGATGAAGATGTACACAAGACTGCATTTAGGACTCGTTATGGTCATTACGAGTTCCTAGTGATGCCTTTTGGGCTCACTAATGCACCTGCTGTGACAACTGCCACTTTCTGGTAATTTACGTACATTTAAAGCAATGAATTACATTATACAAATATGTGTTTTGAATATCCGAATTTCTTGATTACATGATATACATCTTAGAACACTCATTTATGATGCACATTATTCGTTTCTATTGGTTATATTTGAAACAGTTTAAAACAATGCATCGAAACAACTAGAGTAGTACCTAGTGAACTAGCGTGCTGACGAAAACTCCGGATCCGTAGAAACCATCTAAATTACATCTTTAGGACTCAGACGAAAGTCCAACATCAAATATACATTAAACCCTATATGGAAATACAAGGGTTTGGTTTAATACTTTCCCGATGTCCGATAACACTAAAAACTGCCGAAAAGCACTAAAAGCGACAATTTCAACACTTTTCCGCAGAAATTCTGCAGAAATCAGCTTTCTAATATTTTTAAGACATGTAAAAATGTTATTAAACATATAATTCATATGAGGATACTTTCGGGTATCATCCGAACCAATAACTACATCAATTCATACAAGTTACACAACTTAGCGTTCAAATAACGTCTAATCAAAACAATTCGAAACGAATATCCGAACAATGTCGGATCTTTTTTTTAGTGACCATCTAATATTATTTAGATCATATTAGACTAGTAATGGTCACTTAACACCTTCTTAACACATTTATACACTTGAAACATTTAAACACCAAAACACCTAAACTTTGCTAAAAGTTTCTAACACTTTAAACACTTAATAACAATTCAACAATTCAAGACCCCCCCCCCCCCATGTTGTTGTGAACGGTTTTAAAGGGGTCCCACACCCTAATTTTTTTGTTAAATATCTAGATATTTTATTAAATTGCAAGTGGATAAGTTAGTGGATGATTATCTATACTATTATCTATACTATTATAAAAAGGAGAAGTGATGTACAAAATGGTAATTTTGCCACATGTATCAATTTTAAAGCAATATGTACAACAAAGATAAAGCAGACAAATTGAGACAATCTCCATATTTTAAGACGCTAGATGGGGTAATTCAGACAATTCCTTCTTCTCTTTCATGAACACTCAATTCCTTAAACCTCCTATTGAATGTTGCGGCCGATCGTTTTCATCCGACCCCTGATAAGAAAACTGTTACAATGAAAAGAGATGCTTTATATGCAGTTCCACAGAAGGGAAGGGAAGGGAGGCGGAGCCGATGTGTCCAGCAACGGCGGTGAAGTGAGCTAGGGCTTCTAACGACAACAATTCACTTTTGTAATTTTGGGTTTTGGTGATCTTCTATTCTGCTCACAAGCAACCTGGATTGAACATCTACTCTGTTTGATGACAATTAGGGTTTGGAGTATGCGATTCAGATGGAAGATGCCTCCATGTAAGTTCACACGAAATTAGGTAAGTGTTGTTTTTGCTCTTGATTTCCATTATATTTCTTCGAATTGAATTCGAATTTAGATTTACAAGCCATTGATAGTTGGTATGTGTGTGCTTACTGAATGTACAATAATCCTGGTATAGTAAGATGCTTTGATTATACGATTGGACTTTTCAGTCATGTTGATTGCATCCGTTGGACTTCTGCTGCACAACTACCTTTGCTTGAAGATGAAATGCGGAGGGTTGAAAGAGTGAATGTAAGCCTTATTGTTAATTATTATCTTACATTTTGCTGGAAATGTTCTTGATTGTATTATCTTTGTAACTTTGTTTAAAATGTTATATGCTTACAGCAACACAGGAGTCTAGAGTACATACTGCAAGTAAATGGTTTTGATTTTACCTAATGGTTATCAGATCTGTCAGCAACCTAACTGAATCTTCCATGCTTGAGCTTTTCATACTTTCGGCAATATTTCCTGTACGTTTTCTATACGATGTGTTCTCGATCGAGTAGTTTTCAAAAGTTTGTTTATCAGATTGTTTACCTTCAGTAGATGCTTGGAGGGATCAGTGGCTTGCCAACAAGAAAGCAATTGCTAAGAGAAACGTCTACATGCTCTTAAAAGAGAGGTATATGTTTTCATTGCGGCCGTAACCCCAACTCAAATCCTCCTCCAACTGTCTTAGAGGTATAATATTTCAGATTTGTTATCTTTTAGTTTTGAAATTCGATTATATAAAACCCTAGATGTTTTGTGTTAATTGATGTTTGTTTCGATCCAAGTTCGGGTTTTTATTTGGGGGTTTATGTTAGTTTGAAGCTTTAGTGTGATTGATTAAGAAAGTAATAGATAAGATGATCAAATTGGGAATTTCTTGTGGAATAACGGGAGTAGAAGTGTTTTAAATTTGGTTAAAGAAATTTGTAAATTAGCAATTTTGTGTAACCATTTGAAGTTGGATGACTTGATACTGATTACTTGATCTGTCGATAACTCGATAGTTATAAAAGGAATCTGTTTATCTGCCCCTTCACAGAACATGTTATTGTGACCTCATGTATATATAAATTGTTCTGTTGTGGAGATTGGAGCAAGAATCAGGTTTTTTCTTTAATATGCGTTATTTTGAAGAAATGGTGACAAATGGTGATTGGGATGAGGTCGAGAAATATTTGTCTGGATTCACAAAGGTGGATGATAACAGATATTCGATGAAGATCTTCTTTGACATACGGAAACAGAAGTATCTAGAAGCGCTAGACAAGTATGTTTTGATGTTAATTAATGCAGTTGCGTGTGTTCATACGCGCTTAAGTTATTTGTAATTTGATTAATATTGAGATTTTTTTTGATGTAATGGTGATAGATTCTTATGATTTGATGCATATGTAGGAAGGATCGGTCTAAAGGCGTTGACATTTTAGTGAAGAACTTGAAAGTGTTTTCCGCGTTTAATGAGGATCTGTTTAAAGAAATAACTCAGCTTTTGACTTTAGATAACTTCAGGTGTGTTATTGTTATCTAATTCGTTTTGAGTTTTGTTATAAAAAGTCAAAAATTTTTAATGTAAATACGGTCATATAGGGATAACGAACAATTATCAAAATACGGAGACACTAAATCTGCTAGGGGGATAATGTTGGATGAGCTAAAGAAGTTGATTGAAGCAAATCCCCTGTTTCGCGACAAGTTAAACTTTCCGAGCTTAAAGAACTCAAGACTTCGAACACTTATTAACCAAAGGTTCATATCTTTATCCATATCTATGTTTCGATTTCTTCTTGGTAACATGACTTTTCATTAGTATTAATATTTAACTACAAATTGTAGTCTGAATTGGTAACACCAGCTTTGTAAAAACCCGAAGCCGAACCCGGACATCAAAACACTGATTGTTGATCATTCCTGTGGCCCTGTGGGCAGTCGCAGCCAAACGGTGCATGGGCCCCATCACCAGTAACCAATCCATTAATGGGCTCTGTACCAAAGCCTGCAGGCTTTCCACCTCTGGGTGCTCACGGTGTAAGTGAAATTAGCCTATCGTTTACATTCATTTGAAGTTTTAACTAATATTATACATTTTTAAACCTGATTTATACATTTTTTTTCTTGCGTTCGAAGCCTTTCCACCCTGCACCTGCACCTCTGCCATCATCTCTTGCTGGTTGGATGGCAAACCCATCTGTGCCTCATCCGTCAGTTTCTACAGTCCCTATTGGGTTCACCCCGCCTAATAATGCTGGTACGTATATCTTTAGCTCGATTAATTTTAGATAACAGTATCCTGATAGAGTGTGCAATGTTTCTGAATATGATTTGCTGGTTTCTTGTTTTATATCACATTGAAGCTTTGTTAAAGCGACCTAGGACTCCTCCCACCAACAATCCAACTGTAGATTATCAAACCGCTTATTCGCGTTGAAGAGAACACGTACATTTGGGATATCTGATGATGTATGACACACTTTTCCTATTTTCATTGTTTGTTGATTGTCAAGTTTAATTCTTCTGAATTTTTTCATGTGTGTAAACCTACATTTTAGAAGTTAGATGCTATATTGATTATATAAATCCAACTTTTCCGTTTCTTTTAAAAAAATATGTACATGATTTTCCTTTTATGAAATATTCAAGTTGGTAATTACTAAAAGCTGATGCATATCTAATGTTCTTAGCAGGTCAATCATATGCCTGTAAACATGATACCTGTTGCTTATATGGGTCAAAGCCATGGTCAAAGCTCTGTTCTAAACATCAAAGAGGAACATGTAAACATCAAGCGGAAAACCACCTTTGAATTGGTGAAAAATTATTATGTTCTAAACATCAAAGAGGAACATGTAAAATCAATGCCATTTGAGCAGTTTGCAGTCCTGATTGAAACACCCTCTAAGCTTCAGACTACATGATTGTGGCTCATCCCGATGCGGTTTTTAGTGGTCAAGGGGAGCGTGAGACCGCTTTAGCCGAGTCAGCTAAGAAGTTCGTTCATGAACTCGAGTTGTTGATTAATATAATACTACATGGACGTTGTGAAGATTCCGAACCAGTGTTGCCTAAACGTACCTTTTTGGTCACAGTTGTTGATTCGGCATGGTGCGCCAACCTGAATAGCTTTGTGGTATGGAAGGTTAAGGATGGTGAGTCTTTAGAGGAGGATCTCTTGAGGGCTGCTTACCAGATGGAAATCTCGATGATGCAAAAATGCAAACTGACACATGAAGGAGATGATGCTGATCTCACACATGATATGAAAGCGATTCAGAAACAGGTTTTACTACTAGCCTTGATTTCTTTTGTACTTATTAGCAATGGACAAATTGGTGGGTCAAGTAACAGGTGAAAAAGGCATTTTTTGTATAGGTTGAAACAGGCCAGGTTTGGGTTAAAACAAAACATAACTCATAGTGTTACTTTAATGATAATAATTCTATATTCAGTAAAATGCCATTTTCGTCCCTTAGGTTTGGTCAGTTTGGCGACTTTCGTCCAAAGGTTTGTTTTTCCGCATCTGGATCCAGTAGGTTTGAAATCTTGCCATTTTCATCTGGCTTGTTCACTCCATCCATTTTTCTCTTTTAAGCCAGGGGTATTTCCGGCTTTTTTTACTGGTTTAAAGAGTTAAAGGGCAATTCGGTCTTTTAAAGAGTTTAAGGGCAATTCGATCCTTTTCACTTTATGTAAAAAGACTGAATACCCCTAAAAAGGACCAAATTACCTTTTAGATCCAGATGCGAAAAAACAAACCTTTAGACATAAGTCGCAAAACTGGCCAAACATCAGGGACGAAAATGGCATTTTACCCTTTAATATTTGTTCTAAATAAGTTATTTTAGGTGGTTTTATGCATCAAAAATACACTTTGGGTTACTTTCGATCTGTTTCCTTTCAATCCAAGTTTTTATATTTGACCCGTTAGAGATAAAACATTACCTGAGTCAATCCATTCGTTGGTAGGATGAAATTGCCCTCTAAAATGTATAAAATAATGCAGGTTACGGTGGATCAACAACTGTTGAGGGAAAGGGTAAGGCACATTAGTGGAGATGCAAGAATAGAGCATATGAGTAATGCTCTTTCTGATACACGGACAACATACTTTAAAGCAGTTGAGAATGGTAACTCTGTGGGCTCACCAGTTGTGCGTATACCTCCATCGTCGTCCTTGCTGGTAACACCAACTGCTGACTCAGACAAAAAGAACAAAAGTGAAGAGGCTAGCCGTGTGGTTCGTGCCCTGTTCAAAGATGATGATTCCAAAGTTGTCGGCTCTTCTGCTGCTAGCAGTAGATCTCCAGAAAGTCAGTTAAATCATTCTGGTGAGATTGTCAGCATGAACAGTATTATTTGTTTATAAAATGCTTACCTCTTGACTCGCTCAGATCTCATGTATCTGTTTAACAGTTCACTTTTTATGTGTAACTTTTAAAAGTTTTCTTTAAATATAGAATTTTAGGTTGAGTGTACCGATTCGAGTCGCATATGAGCAAGTTAATGTCAATATGGACTTGTTAAAAACTCGAATCGAGTCGACTTAAATCAATTTTGAGCCTAACTTGAAGCTCACTTTTTTCTTGTCTAATTTTATTAAAAATCATCGATCTTTCCCCGCCGCGAAGCGCGAGCTCTCCCACTATTAAACCATAAAGCAAAGGGTTTTTGGGCGGCCAAACGAATTTTTGGGCGGCCAGATCTGTGCATTCAATTTTTGAATTCCCTTTACTCATCCCAAGACACCAATTACCCTATCTTTTTTCATTTCAGTTGCACAGAGAGACAACGAGATTGCTAGAACGAGATGATATGCTTAAAAGCTAATCTTTCAATGGCCTGCCAGTTAGTGTGCATTTCTCTACTTTTTTAAAAACCTTTTTAGTCATTCCTGAGTCTTGACAAGCATGGATCATCTTGTTCAACATGCCACCCATGCCCATAGTCCAACATTCTCTGTCTTTCTGATTATGCTCGATCCAGTGGATACAAATTCTGACCCAACCTGATCAGTTAAGCTGGTTCGATGACAGGTTTAGGTCAAAATATGTGTTTTTTTTAATATGGGTCAGCTTGGGTTGTCACGAAACAAAATCTTCGGTGCCCATCCGTTTCCCATATAACCGGTTTTCACAAACTTATTAAGAGTTTTCATTGAAAAGTCGGATGAGACGTTTATAATTTCTTACCCGTCTCTTCCACGTCTCCTCATTGATAGCAGTCCACATGACATTCTTCTGTAAAAATGATATATTTTCTCATCAAATATAAATCATCATCAGATTAGGGTTTACAACCTTACTATCCAATCATGACATCGTTATGTAAAAGAGGATATATATTGTCTCATTAATTGATGGTAGCATATGAAGGTTAGGTAAGTTATATCCTTGGAATCTCTTTTCAGGTATCTGCAAGATTGTTACGCCTTTGAGTACTTTTGTAGCCGCAGGCATGCTATTAATGAAAGAGAGAGTCAGTTTTAGATTTACAACAAGAGTGTAGTAGTGTTATAGGTCATCTTCTTAACTTCAAATAGTTATATGTATGAGTAGCTTTAGCAAAAATGAGTCATATATAGGTGTTTTTTTTTTTTTTCAGTTTATGTGGATTCTTTTATTTATGAATCCTTATGTATGCTTGAAAGTCTGAAACTATTTACATGATTGAGCAGGATGCTTTACCAACAATTCCAGATGTAGAAGCATTTAAACGTATTGAAAAAGAGCTGGGGCTTTCATTTGATATGTTCTTTTATGTTGTGTTCTTTTTGTTATGAAGATGCCACTCATAAAAAAAACTTATACAGGTTTGATTATTGCTGGGCTGATTGAACTTCCAGTAGATCATGTGGAAAAGAAACTGTCACAGATGATATTGGACTAGAACATAGAACACTAGATCATGATATTGACTTATATATGTTTTTATATCGTTTTAAGGTTTGAATTATGCTATTGCCCCTTATTGTCGACTCCGCGGCAACGCGCGGGTTACCCACTAGTAACATTAAATCTCTTAAGTTACTAGCATTTTATCCTCACATTTCACCTTATTCTACACAAACTTAAGAATACTCTTTCAACCTTCATCTTTTTCACCAAGAACACCATAAAAACCCATTTAAATTTTATCACATCTTGATGATCAACATGGAGTTTCATGGAGCTTAAGGTGATCTAAAGCATTTGCAAGTTAAAGGAAGTGTATTCATCCATTCAAGAGCCTTAAATCATCAAGATCTTCATCTTTGTATTTCTTAATCATCCTCCAAGATCATCCCTAGCCAAGTGCTAGAAGTAAGCTTCAAGATCTATATTTTTTATATATACTTATATTATGTTTATGATTGTTATTATAACTAATAAATAACTAAATAATCATACATAATAAACATGAAAAATACAAAGAAGCAAAAATAATAATCATGATATATTTATGTTGGTTTATATTGTGATCTAAGACTTGTTATAGGCATATTCGATCTTGTTATGATGATTATGTTATAAATAAATTGTTAGAGGATGTTTTAAAAATATGATCTAACAATTATACATGTTTATGTTAAAGGGTTTTTAACATAAAGGTTTAAAGGAATGATCATAACCTTTGATCTTGTGAAAGTATTTAAGGTTTTTATTTAAAAACAAGACTTTTACAAGATTATAAAAAGTAACATACAACATGAGATTTTTATAAAAATTGTTAAAACTAGAAGTAAACTTGGTTTTTGAACTAGTTAGCACATGTTATGATCATGTCCAAAACCCTACATGATTTGGAGATCATTTTGATAAGTTTATGTTATAAAAATCTCATATGTTTTAGTTAAGATGTTATGAGTAAATTGATGGTGATTTAGAAAAGAAAATGATATGTAAATAAACATGGCAAAGTTCATATTACAAAGGAACTATGGCCAACTTTTCTTAGAAATCATATGTTAGAAAAACTATCATTTTTTTTTAAAGTCTTTACAAGATTAGAAAGTTGGTCTTTCTAAACATAAAAATTGACATAAATATATATTTTGGTAAAATACATATTTATTGAACATATCAAGTATGTGCTATGTGTTATTATTTGTATTAGTTATATATACAAGTTAGAGACTTGATAACAATGACACAAGTAAATACAAGACATACTTACAACTAAAGACTTACAAGAATACATATAGACACACTTGAAAACAACTTACGGACATTCCGAGCTTTCGGACACAACTTATGGTCGAAACGGACGACGGGCGAATTTATAAACATATCGCCATTCCGAGGAATTACTACGACGTATAGACGATCTTTCGACGCGGACACAAAAATTACGTTACCATTAACAAAATTCGGACATTTTGAAACTTATAAAAACTATTATGTTTTTATTAACTAAAAAGTATACTTAGTGATTTTTATAAAAATGAAAGACTTATACTTTCAAATGGGCTATTTTATACAAATGGGCTTACACCTCTTAATGGGCTATTTTATACAAATGGGCTTACACTTCTTAATGGACTATTTTATACAAATGGGCTTACACTTCTTAATGGGCTTATCTTCATAATGGGCTTAACATAAATACATGGGCTAAGCCCAATATCAAAAACTCATGGGCTAAGCCCAATACCAAACATATGGGCCAAGGCCCAATAACATTAAGCCCAACACTATTTATGTGACAACTCGAAATTTGGAACCTTTCTTGTGCCTTGATGTAACATGCTTGAACGCTATGTGACTAGTTAACTTGTTAACTTAATAATAAATGTGAAGCTTTTATGTGATTATGTGTTGTATTTGTATGCATGTATGTATGTGTATATGTGAGCCGAGAACCCAACTAGAGACAACAAGGACCCGACTCGAGACCATGTGGTCTCGAGTGAACATAACCGATTTGGGCCTTTGGGCCGTGACCTCCTTAACCGGCTAGTAAGCCCTTTAGGGCAAACCATGAAGAACTAGTATTTATACTACACTCATGGCCACACTCACCATTTCTTTTGACAACACCCATACTCCTCTACACACACTCTCCTACTTTCCCTCTCACTAAAACCTTAAGAACACAAACACACCTCCAAGTTCTCGGATCCAATCGGTTGGCACAAGAACTCTCGGATTTGGACTTTGGATCGGCACACACACACTTCACCAACCGGTTAGTAATTATGGTGTTTATTGATTGATGTTGGTTATGTTAAATGATAAAATGAATGATATGATGGTTATTGTGTTTGGATATTAGTGTTTACATGATGTTCTTGATGTATATGATGATTCTAATGTGTACAATGTTGATAATCGGTTAATATGTCTTGATTTCGGATATATAATGCATGATGGGTTATGGTATCTTGTGTCTAAATGTGATTCAAACCACTTATGTTGATGAACATGAAACCGGGTTGCACTTGTCATGTAATCGGATTTATACAAAAAAAAAAAAAAAAAAAAAAAAACCGAGTTTGTGTGTTATGCTAAGTGTTTTGATGCTTGTTTATAATTTGGTAGAATAAGGGTTGTTTGTGTTATGAACATATGAAGAACTTGATGAATGTGTTTGAATATATGAAGAACAACTTGAATATGCAATAAAAGAGTGTTGAATATTTGAAATCTGCACTGTTTGATCCATTTTGAGTAAATATTAGACAACAAAACATGTTTAGTGGATAGTACGTAATTCTGCATGAATTCTATTGGATAGTACAATCTGCGAAGGATCAGCAGCTGCTGGGGAGTCGGAACCCCTGGTTGCGACTCGAAATCTCCACGTTGCGACACCAGTTGCGAGTCGAGAACACCTGGTTGCGACTCGCAACCATAACATGACAAGCCGAGGCCACAGGTTGCGACACAGGTTACGAGTCCCGTTGCGACTCGAAACCTTAGCATGATCAGCCGAAACCATGGTTGCGACATAGGTTGCGACTCGCAAGCATCCATGATCAACACAAACAGCATGACCCGCAACCATGCTTGCGAGTCCGGTTGCGACTCGAAACCACGCTCATTGGGCTGGCTTAATTATGGGCCTACGTTAATGGGTCAGGCTTATGGACTTCTGTGTTACTGTTGACGTATTGTTTGGGCCTGTTATCACGAGCCCAACTGTTAGGGCCTCACACTTAGACTTTGGGTTGTATATGACTGTTAACTGTGAGCTGTTGATGTTAAACATGTTTGCCATAATCAATACCTGTGTACAATACGTGTTGAACATTCGTGCACTGCTTGGCTTGAATCTGATACGAATAATATCTGTGATAGGACCTAATTGATTTCCTGCAATTTGATTAACTTTTCTGTGTTACTGCCGAGCAAACCAAGGTGAGTTCACACCCTCTACAAAGCATGGGATTCCCAGGGGTTGGGAATGGGGTTAAGGAACATGGGTTCCTCGTCCTCCTTGGGTAGGACAGTATTGGTTCAGGAATGTAATTCCTCGTCCTCATGGACAGATAACTCGTACTAGACCAAAACTCTATCACGAAGTCCCTCATCTTTGTATCGACTTAATCGCCGAGGCCAATGGCGAGCGGGTCATTAGTTAGATAGCGCTATTTAGGTTTGACAAACCTCACACCGTGCCGCAGAGGACGGGCGTGAACTAATGGACTACTGGCACGTCAATGATGATAGACATTGACAGTTCAGGGCACATAAACATGACTACAGTCAGCAGTCGATATGGTAACGAGTCTAGTATATACATGGGGTAGCCCCCACGGCCGAAATGCCAGATAACTAACATGGGGTAGCCCCCACGGCCGAAATGCCAGATAACTAACATGGGGTAGCCCCCACGGCCGAAATGCCAGATAACTAACATGGGGTAGCCCCCACGGCCGAAATGCCAGATAACTAACACGGGGTAGCCCCCACGGCAGGATTGCCAGAGTAACCGGGAATAAACAAGTCACGTTTTTAACTATGGGGTAACCCCCACGGCGGTATGCCAGCTAAAGGAAACTGTTTCGAAACAACTTAAAACGAACACCCAACCGTGAACTCACTCAACTAGTTGTTGACTCGTTACTACATGCTTTGCAGGTCCTTAGGTTCTTAAGCTGGAGCATGCATGGAGGAGGATCGTTGTGGGACATGGACGACTGTGTGCCATGTTAAACTATGAAACAATTAAACTCATGTTTTGATTTAAGACTTATGCTTCCGCTTGCAACTTAACTATGTTTTGTGTGAACACCAATTGTATTGGTTGGATTTTTATAACTACTTATATGCTTGTTCAATATGATTGGTGGCTGGATCCTGGTCAGTCACGCCTCCAAGCGGTAGTACTCCGCAGGTGGATTTTGGGGGTGTGACAATTTAAGCCCAACACTATTGAGGCCCAACACTATTTAGGCCCAACACTATTTAAGCCCAACACTATTTAGGCCCAATACTATTTAGGCCCAACACTATTGAGGCCCAACACTATTTAGGCCCAACACTATTTAAGCCCAACACTATTTAGGCCCAATACTATTTAGGCCTAACACTATTGAGGCCCACCACTATTTAGGTCCAACACTATTTGGGCCCAATAACATGAATTCTTGGGCTAAGCCCAATGACATATAATTGATAAACATTACAATTATACAACTTACTTATACAAGACACGAAACCAAGATGACAAGACCCGATGATACAACTCACGAGATACAAGAATATGTATTTGGAGAAATATATACACTAAACAGTTATCAGTTAATACATCTAATACACAGTTCAATGAGTAACAAAGACATACAGGTCTTAACACATATTCAAGACACAAGACTTATACTCAAGTCATTTATAAAGACCGAAGTGTCTAACAAATAAAGAACATTTGTAGGTCGCAACATTGTTCAAGACGACCACACGCGAGATCATAATTACTTCTATTCACGGACGCGATTCTGTGAGTTCATGTCCCCTATTCATTTAAATGTTTTACAACTTTACAACTATCGGGGAAAATACATGTTCAACGTATGTTAAAGTTAGGGAATGAAACACCTTAGATCATGTGCGAATTAGGGTTATACATCTAAGCACCATTAATCCAGTTGGACCTAGGTACAAGTGGTTAGATCTAATGGGTTTTGGCGAGCCCCACTCTTGGTCATGGACCCATACAGAAGAGTGCGTTTGTGTCCCAGTCGATGGTAATCGACACGAAATCGTCTAGGTTTGGATTGCTTCCTATTTCGTCACACATATTAATGTCCTCGCGAAACATTAATGATCAACGATTTCATTGACGCTTTACATACTACATCATTACATACAGATACATTTTATACAACTCACATTTTATGGATACAGTTTATACAACTCACATTTTATGGATACAGTTTATACAACTCACATTTTACAGATACATTTTATACAACTCACATTTTACAGATACATCTCATACAACTAAACTGCATGAACTCGCTCAACTTTTGTTGATGTTTTCAAACTTACATGTATTTCAGGGAATTAGTGGACCAATGCAACGATTTCAGTTCAAGGAAAACAAGTATCAATACTCCATGCCAACTATTGAAGGGTTTGCCTGTTATATACCGCCTCTTTGCGGTGATATAGTGGTCAAAGTCTTGTCATTTTAAGACTTACATTTTGATGTATAAAACGATGACAACTTATTTTCATTTGATGGTTTGTAACCAATACATTCAACTTATGTTGCATTCTTTTGAAACAATTATGACAATGGCATTGGAGCTTGTTTTTATTCATTTAGTATGTTCACTTATATTATTATGCAATGAGAACCGATCAGATCACACCTCGTGCTTCCGCTACGAGCGGGTGTGACAGATTGGTATCAGAGCATCGATTGTAGTGAACCAGGATTCTTTCTCGAGTCTAAGTCTACAATCACTAGGGATCTCTCACGAAAACCTCTTGTTTATGTTGAACAGATTATAAATAAAATTGGACAGGTCAAAAGGTTTTCATTGCATAAACATTTTTCAAGGTCCACTACAACAAAAATTCACTCCACATAAATCAAGCGAGGACATTTCCATGGGTGAAGTCTATGAGAAATAGACACATTACATTAACATACTATGTGCCTACAATACATTACATTATCAATTTACGCATCATAAACGGTTTACAAGTTCAGCTTATGCAAGATAGAAATCCTTGTTAGATAGGATTTTTCATGACTATATATATAAGTCATTCATATATGTGTTGTACGAAATATTTGGCAAGAACAAAATACCTTCGACTTCAAACTTTATTATTATTCTTTACTCGCACGATGAAAATATCGACCTCACGTCTACTGCGGAGCTTATGGCAAACATGATTCCTAAGTGATATCTTAAACTTAATTCCATAAAAATATGGTTGCTTTCTCGCGAATGCAGAGATGCCTGACCATGATAGTGACGACGAGGCGGAGGTGGTAACCTTGGACAACAACTCCATCAGTGGGACGAGATCCCTGTGACTCATACTAATCAAGGTGGATATACTCTTGTCCTTACAAGGAAGATGAAGTACTCATCTTGAAGGTGCCTCTTCAGTTGTTATTGTTACAGATTCTTTTCATTTCTATTTCATCTAACACCGTACCGTTCTGCGAGTAAGGACAACGAACGTTGACACGTGAGCTATCACGAAGGTCCCTCCTATGTTGAAGGTATATTGACAACAGTGTTTCCTCTCTTATTGATCGGCTGCTTCGTACGAGAGAACGCTAGGGTGACCATGCAAGGTAATTTATTATTACGGTGGCCAACGTAATAACAACTTGTAGTGCATGGGAATTCTGGTGGACTCTGCGGGCCAAGCTAATGATCACTATTCGTTCAAATTCTTAAATTATTATTTGAGATTCAATTTTTCTTATCTATTAGAACACGAACTGTGGTGGTTAGTATAACACCCTACAATACAATACAATACAATACAATACAATACAATACAATACAATACAATACAATACAATACAATACAATACAATACAATACAATACAATACAATACAATACAATACAATACAATACAATACAATACAATACAATACAATACAATACAATACAATACAATACAGGAAGACGACACGTATTTGTTCACACCTAACATTCGATCTATATCACGATTCAGTTGAGACTAGTCATTTAAACAAACAAAACTTGTTAGCTACTCATGGAGGATTTTCCTCAACATTCTCGAAATTCTTGAACATGGGTTGGTTCCATGGTGTCTATGACACTTTACCCTACTTTACCTTACCTTATCATTTTCCACCATACCATATTTGTTGGAAATGATACAATAAATTCCGTCGCTTGACATTTGTCTTTTCCCAAGGAATGGTATGGCATGAGCCATGCTGCAACTCCCTCATTGCATTCTATTCGACATTGTTGGAGATTCTAATAATTTTGCGAGAGCTCATGAAACTCAAGCACTATTACCATAATTGTCACATGGACATGTAAGACAAATGATTTTCTCTACTTAGGACAATCAAGGTCCATAGAGTAGGGAATACATAATATATGGACGAAGACCACGGGTTGATTTCCCCTCCTGAACGAATTATTTTTCTTTTTCCATTTAGACATATGACCAATACATGCAAGAGGCATTACACCTTTTGGTTTTGGTTATCCACATTATCATTTATTCAAACATGTATGAACAATGTGGTCTTGAGGTTTCCATGACCGATTGATTGCATTCTTCATTCTTGGGCACCCGATAGACTTTATTTATCTAAATACATGTCTAGATTCTTTTAATAGTGTGTATTAAAAAGATCATGGTGCCAAAAGAATCAAATGTTTAAGTCAAAAGTTATGTGTTGAAAATCATTGCTTTTACACCAGACGTGGTTTATACATGACATTGTTACACAAGACATTGTTATACATGGCATTTGACGTTGGCATACACAAGACATTTTTGGTGGTTATTTGTAAGTGATGAGACGTGTGCAATATGATAAAAGCATGGTGGATACGCCGCTGGTACTTCCTATATATAAGTGCTTATATTATATTGCATATCGTGGTGTTATTCAAATCTCTTCGACAAAGACAAGACATGACATTTTTGCACAAGACACGACATCCTCTACACAAGACATAATATTCTATTTCAAGACATGATATATTTATACATTACATTTTCATTGGTTATTTATTTAACCATACATCATTCTTTTATATCATCTGATTTTCATATCTATTTTCATATGAATTTATAAAAGAACTCGATCATAACTAGAGCCAATGTTGATGGTTACACTTGATGCTTTCACGGTCTCTCAGGGGTAGTTCCATACTGGGTAACACCCGAATTCAAACACACTAAGTGTTACGTTTCGGGTTTAGCTTCAGAGATCCGAAGCATGATCGCATCATCTCTCCCTACCTCGATCACTCAAACAATAACTCTCGCCATGAGAGAAATGAAGGCAAATTGCTGCCATAAACGATTTTGGCACCAGGATGTATGCTGGTAACTTGCCGAAATCCTAAATGCGACAAGTGAGACGTTCATCATGAGGGCAATTGAAAAAGCGCCAAGAGTAGCGGTGTGCTGATACCGGGCACAAAACAAAGGCTAGTAAGACGATAATACTTAAGAAGGGATCGAGCTAGTGAATAAGTGTGTGTGTGGCTAGAACTATGAATACTCCACAAAATCCCAATGAAGTCATGAGTACGTACACTCTACGATCATCATGTATCAATTCTTTTAATACCAACATCGAGCTTAGCTAGTGTCCTTAAATGTTAAGCATATACTCGAATTAGAGTCATGTTGGACACACATTACAATATCAAGTTAGCTAATGGGGAATTAGCTGAGACATATCAAATCATTAAGGGTCACCGGTACGTATCCTATCAATCAACATTTCACATCCATATTATTTGACACCATTGCCGATTTTTAGCTTTATCTCAACATCTCACATGCATAGTTTCATGGCTAGTGACAGGATTGTCTTAGCTACAAATTGGGATTGGGTTATCCTACATCTAAACATAGGGATTGGGTTGTCCTCTACATTTGTACAGTGAAGTCCTTACTACGTAGAATTCAAAATGTACTTAGCCTTGAGTCAAGTAAGCAAGACGTTTCCTCAATTCTATAAAATTGGCGAACGGTAAACTAGTCGAGTCTAGAGCTAAAATTCAATATCGATCTCTTACCCGTTCAGTTGGGTAGTTTCGAAGTAGTGGTTGGCATGGATTGGTTACCCGATAACCTAGCCGAAGTCTTCCGTCATGAGAAGATCATTCGCCTACCATTGCCGAACAAAGAGACATTTGTTATTCATGGAGAGAAGCACGACACACCATTGCGGATCATTAATAGCATGAAGGCACAAAAGTGCTTATGGAAAGGTTGTATTGCCTTTCTAGCACTTGTTGTAGATAAGAAGGCCGTTGGGCCACAGCTGACCGATATTCGTGTGATAAAATAATTTCCAGAAGAATTTCCTAAAGACTTGCCAGGACTACCACCATAGCGACAAGTCGAGTTGCACATCGACTTGGTAACGGGAGCTTCACCCATAGCCAAATCTCCATATCGATTAGCACCTTTTGAACCTTGTAGTTGACCGAATAAGGACGTTGTGAGTTCATAACCCACATTGTTTACCATTATACATCTTTATAAAGGTTTTGGGGGTGGAACGACATGTAAGTTTTGCAAAAGTGCACAACATTTCGATGAACCAAAATTCATATTTCTAAACCATGTTACAAATGAATTTCCAACTAACTCAAATGGTTTATGAAAGGTTCTAGCTTCTACACTAAGATAGACTTACGATCAGAGTATCATTAGTTACGAATTCAAGAGGAAAGCATACCGAAAACGGCTTTTAAAACTCGTTATAGCTATTACGAGTTTCTCGTTATGCCTTTTTGGTTTAACGAATGCACTAGCGGTCTTCATGGATTTAATGAATCGTGTGTGCAAGCCGTATCTTGACAAATTCATCATGGTGTTCATTGACGACAACCATATCTTAACAAATTCATCATAGTGTTCATTGACGACATTTTAATATACTCACGATCGGCCGATGAGCACGAACAACATTTGAGAACCATTTCAGAACTATTCAAGAAGGAGACACTACACGCAAAAATTTCCAAATGCGTGTTTTGGATTCGTGAAGTACAATTTCTCAGGCTAATAAGTGAACGAGAAAGGCATTCAAGTAGACATCTTGAAGATCGAAGCAATTAAGAGCTGGGAAACACCCAAGACTCCAACTGTAGCCGACAATTTTTTGGGATTAATGGGATATCATCGGAGATCTACTGAGGTATATTTTTTTTACTCAATTGCTAACCTCCCTCACACAGAAAGACAAGAATTTGCCCCAATCGAAAAACAAGAAGTAGCATTACAACTTGTCCTTAAGATTGGTGCATAGCATTTCAAAATCTTATCATTACCCGATGGTACCAAAGACTTTGTTGTATACTGTGATGCTTCGCATCAAGGTTTGGGTTGTGTGCTCATGCCACGTGAAAAAGTTATCACGTACACGTCGCGTCAACTAAAAGTTCACGAGAAGAACTATACCACTCACGACCTTGAGTTAGGCGTGATGGTATTCGCTTTGAAATATGGCGACATTATTTATATGGTACTCACTCCACTATTCTCACGGATCATAAAAGCCTTCAACACATATTCAACCAAAAAGAATTAAACATACGTCAACGACGTAGGGTTGAATTGTTGAACGACTATGATTATGAAATAAAGTACCATCCGAGCAAGGCAAATGTTGTAGTAGGCGCCTTGAGCTGCAAGGAACGAGTTTGAACATTTAGAGTTCAAGCATTAGAGAAGATGATTCACAAGCGCTCAAGGAAGAGCATATTCAAGCAGAAACACTTCGAGGCATGAAGGAACAATTAGTGCCGAAAGAAGATGGAACTTTATACCTTATGGGTCGAAATTGGGTTCCATTCTTTGGCGGCCTTCGAGATGATATTTTGAGGAAGCACATAGGCCTAAGTATTGAAAGAATACTATTGGTGGCCTAACCTCAAAAGTAATATCGTGACTTATGTCGGAGAATGCTTGACTTATGCGAAAGTCAAAGCCGAATATTAAAATCCCTCGGGATTGGTACAACAACCCGAGATTCCCGTTTAAAAAATGGGAACAAATATCGATGTACTTCATTACGAAGTTACCCAGGACCTCAAGAGGTCACGACATGATATGGGTAATCCTCGATAGATTGACAAAGTCCGCACACTTCTAACCGACTCGGGAGAAGGATAGTACTGAGAAACTAGCAGAACTCTATCTCAAAGAAATAGTGGCTCGTCATGGAGTGCCTATTTCAATCATTTCGGACCGAGATGGTTGTTTTGTTTCAAGAATTTGGAAATCATTTCAACAGGCCTTTGGATATCATTTGAATTTAAGTACGTCCTTTCATCCACAAACTGACGGCCAGAGCGAACGGACAAGCCAAACACTCGAAGATATGCTTCGCGCATGTGTTATGGATTTAGACGGCAATTGGGATACTCATCTACCTTTAGTTGAGTTTTCCTACAATAACAGCTACCATACTAGTATACAAGCTGCACCGTTTGAAGCTCTATATGGTCGAAAGTGTCGCTCTCCGCTATGTTGGGCGGAAACAGGCGATAGTCAATTAATTGGCCCGGAACTAGTCCAAGAGACTACGGATAAAATTTTTCAGACCCGAGACCGTATCAAGGCGGCTCGCAATCGACAAAAGAGCTACGCAGATAAAAGACGAAAACCATTATCTTTCGAGGTTGGAGACAAAGTCTTGTTGAAAGTCTCGCCTTGGAAAGGCGTAGCGAGGTTCGGTAAACGTGGAAAGCTTAACCCACGTTACATTGGACCATTTGAAATCTTAGAAAAGATTGGCACTGTTGCCTACAAGTTGAAGTTACCAGATGAACTTAACAGTATGCACGACACGTTTCATGTGTCGAATCTTAAAAAGAGTCCAACACAAGCAACCGTTATCATTCTATTCACATTGACGACAAACTCCAATTCACTAAAGAACCTGTTGAAGTCATGGACTGTAAAGTCTAGAAATCATGGAGGAGTCGTATAAAATTATTAAAATGTACTTTGGAACTCTCGACACGGACCCGAGTATACTTGGGAACGTGAACATTAAATCAAAGCCAAATACTCTCACCTGTTCGAGTAGTCTCCTGTATAGGATGACTCAGCTTGAATTTCGGGACGAAATTCTCAATAACAGGGGGAGAATGTGACAACTGCCACTTTCTGGTAATTTACGTACATTTAAAGCAATGAATTACATTATACAAATATGTGTTTTGAATATCCGAATTTCTTGATTACATGATATACATCTTAGAACACTCATTTATGATGCACATTATTCGTTTCTATTGGTTATATTTGAAACAGTTTAAAACAATGCATCGAAACAACTAGAGTAGTACCTAGTGAACTAGCGTGCTGACGAAAACTCCGGATCTGTAGAAACCATCTAAATTACATCTTTAGGACTCAGACGAAAGTCCAACATCAAATATACATTAAACCCTATATGGAAATACAAGGGTTTGGTTTAATACTTTCCCGATGTCCGATAACACTAAAAACTGCCGAAAAGCACTAAAAGCGACAATTTCAACACTTTTCCGCAGAAATTCTGCAGAAATCAGCTTTCTAATATTTTTAAGACATGTAAAAATGTTATTAAACATATAATTCATATGAGGATACTTTCGGGTATCATCCGAACCAATAACTACATCAATTCATACAAGTTACACAACTTAGCGTTCAAATAACGTCTAATCGAAACAATTCGAAACGAATATCCGAACAATGTCGGATCTTTTTTTTAGTGACCATCTAATATTATTTAGATCATATTAGACTAGTAATGGTCACTTAACACCTTCTTAACACATTTATACACTTGAAACATTTAAACACCAAAACACCTAAACTTTGCTAAAAGTTTCTAACACTTTAAACACTTAATAACAATTCAACAATTCAAGACCCCCCCCCCCATGTTGTTGTGAACGGTTTTAAAGGGGTCCCACACCCTAATTTTTTTGTTAAATATCTAGATATTTTATTAAATTGCAAGTGGATAAGTTAGTGGATGATTATAACATTAAATCTCTTAAGTTACTAGCATTTTATCCTCACATTTCACCTTATTCTACACAAACTTAAGAATACTCTTTCAACCTTCATCTTTTTCACCAAGAACACCATAAAAACCCATTTAAATTTTATCACATCTTGATGATCAACATGGAGTTTCATGGAGCTTAAGGTGATCTAAAGCATTTGCAAGTTAAAGGAAGTGTATTCATCCATTCAAGAGCCTTAAATCATCAAGATCTTCATCTTTGTATTTCTTAATCATCCTCCAAGATCATCCCTAGCCAAGTGCTAGAAGTAAGCTTCAAGATCTATATTTTTTATATATACTTATATTATGTTTATGATTGTTATTATAACTAATAAATAACTAAATAATCATACATAATAAACATGAAAAATACAAAAAAGCAAAAATAATAATCATGATATATTTATGTTGGTTTATATTGTGATCTAAGACTTGTTATAGGCATATTCGATCTTGTTATGATGATTATGTTATAAATAAATTGTTAGAGGATGTTTTAAAAATATGATCTAACAATTATACATGTTTATGTTAAAGGGTTTTTAACATAAAGGTTTAAAGGAATGATCATAACCTTTGATCTTGTGAAAGTATTTAAGGTTTTTATTTAAAAACAAGACTTTTACAAGATTATAAAAAGTAACATACAACATGAGATTTTTATAAAAATTGTTAAAACTAGAAGTAAACTTGGTTTTTGAACTAATTAGCACATGTTATGATCATGTCCAAAACCCTACATGATTTGGAGATCATTTTGATAAGTTTATGTTATAAAAATCTCATATGTTTTAGTTAAGATGTTATGAGTAAATTGATGGTGATTTAGAAAAGAAAATGATATGTAAATAAACATGGCAAAGTTCATATTACAAAGGAACTATGGCCAACTTTTCTTAGAAATCATATGTTAGAAAAACTATCATTTTTTTTTTTTAAAGTCTTTACAAGATTAGAAAGTTGGTCTTTCTAAACATAAAAATTGACATAAATATATATTTTGGTAAAATACATATTTATTGAACATATCAAGTATGTGCTATGTGTTATTATTTGTATTAGTTATATATATAAGTTAGAGACTTGATAACAATGACACAAGTAAATACAAGACATACTTACAACTAAAGACTTACAAGAATACATATAGACACACTTGAAAACAACTTACGGACATTCCGAGCTTTCGGACACAACTTATGGTCGAAACGGACGACGGGCGAATTTATAAACATATCGCAATTCCGAGGAATTACTACGACGTATAGACGATCTTTCGACGCGGACACAAAAATTACGTTACCATTAACAAAATTCGGACATTTTGAAACTTATAAAAACTATTATGTTTTTATTAACTAAAAAGTATACTTAGTGATTTTTATAAAAATGAAAGACTTATACTTTCAAATGGGCTATTTTATACAAATGGGCTTACACATCTTAATGGGCTATTTTATACAAATGGGCTTACACTTCTTAATGGACTATTTTATACAAATGGGCTTACACTTCTTAATGGGCTTATCTTCATAATGGGCTTAACATAAATACATGGGCTAAGCCCAATATCAAAAACTCATGGGCTAAGCCCAATACCAAACATATGGGCCAAGGCCCAATAACATTAAGCCCAACACTATTTAAGCCCAACACTATTGAGGCCCAACACTATTTAGGCCCAACACTATTTAAGCCCAACACTATTTAGGCCCAATACTATTTAGGCCCAACACTATTGAGGCCCAACACTATTTAGGCCCAACACTATTTAAGCCCAACACTATTTAGGCCCAATACTATTTAGGCCTAACACTATTGAGGCCCAACACTATTTAGGTCCAACACTATTTGGGCCCAATAACATGAATTCTTGGGCTAAGCCCAATGACATATAATTGATAAACATTACAATTATACAACTTACTTATACAAGACACGAAACCAAGATGACAAGACCCGATGATACAACTCACGGGATACAAGAATATGTATTTGGAGAAATATATACACTAAACAGTTATCAGTTAATACATCTAATACACAGTTCAATGAGTAACAAAGACATACAGGTCTTAACACATATTCAAGACACAAGACTTATACTCAAGTCATTTATAAAGACCGAAGTGTCTAACAAATAAAGAACATTTGTAGGTCGCAACATTATTCAAGACGACCACACGCGAGATCATAATTACTTCTATTCACGGACGCGATTCTGTGAGTTCATGTCCCCTATTCATTTAAATGTTTTACAACTTTACAACTATCGGGGAAAATACATGTTCAACGTATGTTAAAGTTAGGGAATGAAACACCTTAGATCATGTGCGAATTAGGGTTATACATCTAAGCACCATTAATCCAGTTGGACCTAGGTACAAGTGGTTAGATCTAATGGGTTTTGGCGAGCCCCACTCTTGGTCATGGACCCATACAGAAGAGTGCGTTTGTGTCCCAGTCGATGGTAATCGACACGAAATCGTCTAGGTTTGGATTGCTTCCTATTTCGTCACACATATTAATGTCCTCGCGAAACATTAATGATCAACGATTTCATTGACGCTTTACATACTACATCATTACATACAGATACATTTTATACAACTCACATTTTATGGATACAGTTTATACAACTCACATTTTATGGATACAGTTTATACAACTCACATTTTACAGATACATTTTATACAACTCACATTTTACAGATACATCTCATACAACTAAACTGCATGAACTCGCTCAACTTTTGTTGATGTTTTCAAACTTACATGTATTTCAGGGAATTAGTGGACCAATGCAACGATTTCAGTTCAAGGAAAACAAGTATCAATACTCCATGCCAACTATTGAAGGGTTTTCCTGTTATATACCGCCTCTTTGCGGTGATATAGTGGTCAAAGTCTTGACATTTTAAGACTTACATTTTGATGTATAAAACGATGACAACTTATTTTCATTTGATGGTTTGTAACCAATACATTCAACTTATGTTGCATTCTTTTGAAACAATTATGACAATGGCATTGGAGCTTGTTTTTATTCATTTAGTATGTTCACTTATATTATTATGCAATGAGAACCGATCAGATCACACCTCGCGCTTCCGCTACGAGCGGGTGTGACACCTGCCGCATTCATGGATCTCATGAATCGCGTCTGCAAGCCCTACTTGGACAAATTTGTCATCGTCTTCATTAACGACATCCTCATCTACTCGAAGAACCAAGCTGACCATGAGAAACACCTTCGTTGTATTCTTAAACTTCTACATCATGAAAAACTCTACGCCAAATTTTCGAAGTGTGAATTTTGGCTTCGAGAAGTCCAATTCCTTGGACATGTGGTTAGTGAACGTGGTATCCAAGTAGATCCCGCTAAGGTGGAAGCAGTTATGAATTGGCAAGAGCCAAAGACGCCCACTGAGATTCGCAGCTTTCTAGGGCTAGTAGGATACTACAGGCGATTTATTGAAAACTTCTCAAGAATTGCAGCACCCCTGATTTTACTCACCCGCAATAATAGCAAGTTTGATTGGGGGCCTAAGCAGCAAGAACCTTTCGATATTCTTAAGCAGAAGTTGAGCACGCTCCTGTATTGACGTTACCCGATGGAATTGATGAGTTTGTAGTATATTGTGATGCATCACACACCGGTATGGGTTGTGTGCTTATGCAGAAAGGCAAAGTCATTTCCTATGCTTCAAGACAGTTAAAGGTGCACGAGAAGAACTACACCACCCATGACTTGGAGTTGGGTGCCGTTGTATTTGCACTAAAACTATGGAGACATTACTTGTATGGAACCAAGTGTGTGATTTATTCAGATCACAAGAGCCTTCAACACTTGTTTAATCAGAAGGATTTAAACATGAGGCAACGACGTTGGATGGAAACTTTGAATGATTACCACTGTGAGATAAGATACCATCCTGGCAAAGCGAATGTAGTCGCCGATGCCTTAAGTAGGAAGGAGAGAGTGAAGCCTATAAGAATCAATGCCAAGAGCATTGAAATAAAGAACAGTTTGAATGAAAGGTTGTTAGCTGCGCAGAAGGAAGCTGTGCTAGAAGCTAACTATCCTGATGAAAAGCTAGGAGTAACTGAAGAACAGTTATCTTATGGCAAGGACGGAATTTTGAGACTAAATGCATGAATATGGGTTCCAGTTTATGGAGGACTTCGGGATGTTATCCTCCAGGAAGCCCACAGCTCTAAATATTCTGTTCATCCTGCAGCTGATAAGATGTACCAGGATCTGAAGGCAAACTATTGGTGGATAGGCTTGAAAAAGTCTATAGCTGCTTATGTAGCAAAATGTTTGACGTGTGCACAAGTCAAAGCTGAACATCAGAAGCCGTCAGGTTTGCTACAACAACCTGAACTTCCCACATGGAAGTGGGAGATGGTAACAATGGATTTCATCACCAAGTTGCCAAATACAAGGAAAGGAAGTGATACTATATGGGTGATAGTAGATAGACTGACTAAGTCAGCACATTTCCTACCCATTAAGGAGACTTATAGCTCCGACATGTTAGCCCAATTATACGTAGATAAGATCGTATCTCTGCATGGCGTACCAGTGTCAATTATCTCTGATAGAGATACCAGATACACATCACATTTTTGGAAAAGTTTCCAACAATCTTTGGGCACGCGCTTAAATTTTAGTACGGCTTACCATCCATAGACGGATGGGCAGAGTGAGCGTACCATCCAAACTTTGGAAGACATGCTTCGTGCATGTGTGATTGATTTAGGTGGTAGTTGGGATAACCACCTGCCATTGATCGAGTTCTCCTATAACAATAGCTACCATACGATTATTAAGGCTGCGCCTTTTGAGGCATTATATGGTAGAAAATGCAGAATGCCTATTTGTTGGGCGGAAGTGGGAGAAGTTCAGTTATCAGGACCCGAATTAGTCTTTGAAACGACGGACAAGATTGTTCAGATTCGTGATCGCCTGAAAGCTGCCAGGGATAGGCAGAAAAGTTATGCTAATAAAAGGCGAAAAACTCTAAAGTTTGAGGTTGGTGATAAAGTTTTGCTTAAAGTATCACCCTGGAAGGGAGTGATGCAATTTGGTAAGAAAGGTAAGTTAAGCCCAAGGTATATAGGACCATTCGAGGTTATCGAATGTGTTGGGTCAGTGGCTTATAAGTTGAACTTGCCTGAAGAGCTCAGTGGTATTCACAATGTATTCCACATCTGCAATCTGAAGAAATGTCTAGCAGATGAATCGCTAGTCATGCCACATATAGACGTACACATTGATGAGAGCTTGAAATTTGTGGAAAAACCTTTGTCGAGTGAGGATCGACGGGTTAAGAAGCTTCGGAGGAAGCATGTACCTATTGTAAAGGTCAAATGGGATGCCCGAAGAGGTCCCGAGTACACGTGGGAGGTGGAGTCCACCATGAAAGAAAAGTACCCTCAATTGTTTCAGTAAATCTCGAGGTCGAGATTTCTTTTAAGGGGGTGAGGATGTAACACCTCGTAAAATCATACCCAATAAAATAAAGACACGTGTCATGTAATGCAAACGTGTTATGAAAACGGATCCAGATAAAGATGTACGGTAGAAATTAAAAGTGTCGACATGTTAATTTATACCTCTGAGCGACCTATTAATAAATCCCTAACCATGATATATTTAATCAACAAATCAAAATTATGCAAATAAATCTGGTTATCCTAAATAATAAATTGATTATAACCTAAGGTATGAATCCAATGTGAATTCTTGGTATTTCCGACATTTAAAACCTCCCACAAAGATCCAAAGTTGTGTAAGTACATACAAGGCATGCAAGGGCTGAAAACTTGGTCCCTTTACTGAAAAGAAACACAAGATTCGGACTTATAAGAAAAGTGTGGACAAGGCCTAAAAGTTGCAAAATTTTTGTCTCTGGTCATCGGTTACGGACCGTAAGAGCTAAGTCTTACGGTCTGCAAGGAGAGGCTTACGGACCGCAAAGGAATCGCTTACGGTCCGTAAGGCAGTCGCTGGCAGCAGAAATGGACACCTGCTTGTTCAGCCAGTTCCACCGCCTTAGTTGAGTGGTTTTCGAAAATCAGGGGCCCTATAACTGGTTTTTAGCATCATAGGGGAACCTGGGAACATCTTGCAACATTTATAGACCTATGTGTGATGATCTTATGGAATTTAGCTCACTATATAAGAAGAACAAGTTGCAACATTTTGTCACTCATTTGCAACTCACTTCAAGGGACTTCTCTGGAGTTTCACTGATCAGCAACCAACTTCTCTTAGGTCCCTAATCATACTTAGGACTCTTGTAAGTGTCCTTAATCCTTTTTAATTCAGTTTAGTTTAGTTAATTAGCTAAAAGTCAAACCGTCGTAATTAAGGTTTGACTTCGAGATTAATTAAAATTTGTTCAGTCAAATCTCGAATTAAAAGTACCTATAAGTAGGTAATTATGTGGGTAATAAACCCTTAAAAAGGGTACTCTCTGATTCCCACTCTAACTAGGTCAATTGTCGGGTCAAAGCTAACTTTAAAAAGTCAACAGAATACTTATTTTCAAATTAATGCATAGTTAGCAATGTAGGATCCATGTAACCTGTTTTATCATTAATATAACTTGGTAATTAATGTAAGAACATGTCTAAACATGTTCAAACCGACAATTTTCAGTTTAGACTCGGTTCGGAATCGAAAGGCGCATAATTTGACTTTTGCGTTGACTTTCAATTCTGACCCATTGTAGCATGTTTTAGAAATGCCTTAGAGCCCTATTAGGACCAGGTTTCATGTTAGTATAACCCTCTATGATTATACACCTTGGTCCAATAGTTATCCGATTCGTATGCATGTTCCCGTTAATTGCTTATATGTTGACTATTATGCCCATATAACCATAAAATATGATTTTTAAAAATATAAAAGAGTAGACACCTTGGTTACTGATTCATAAACTTGTACCCAAAATTTGATATCAGTTTGAGGTCTAGATTAGGAGTTATGCTCAGTAGCGTAATTAGAAGGCTTTTTATGAATTAAATGGCGTAATTAGCATATAGCCTATCTAAACCCGATTTTTAATACCAAACTTTTTACCCACTGATGTAATATAATATTTTGGGATTTTTGAAGATTTTTAATTAATTTTAGGCTGAGCATAACATAGGGTTGTAGCTTTAATTCGGTTAATGCCGGTTTTGCCCTTTTGGGCTATAAAATGAGTTTTACAAATCTTTTTGACCCCAAACCTTTTGCTACTGATTTTATATGATAAATAAATTATTTTAAACCTTCTGGAGTAATAAAAATATCAGCTTTCTATATAGAACCCGGAAATGACTCCAAAACGCCTTTTTAAGCGTTTTTAACGCATAGTATTTATTAAAACTATTTTAAACATATAAGGTTTGATACCTACTGATATTTTAAGTATATTTTTATACTTTGACCGTAAGCTAAAGTTTTAAACTCAGAATTCCAGTTTTGACCTTTTTAGCCTATGTGAAATTACCAAAATACCCCTAAGGTGCATACTTTGGTTTTAAATGACAAATTTCACATATATCTAGTACCCTACTGTTATAACTTATTAAATTAAGTATATTTACTAAATTAATCAGACCTGTAACTCAGATTAATAATTAAACTCTTTTATAACCTTTTAAATGACCAAAATGTCCTTACGAGGCATAATTTGAGTTTAAATCCATTACGGGCATAATAGGGGATATCTTACTAATGTCACAACATATTTAAGGCATGTTAACTTAGGAAACCTGTATATGGCTCTTATGGTTACCCGTTACGCATCCTTCGCGTTCGGTTCGGTTTATGTAACTAGTTTGCATAAATTGACCGAAACGGGTCAAACCTTATCATTTTTGTCTCAAAATCCAGAATGTGTTTAGTTTACCCATATTATACAAGTCTTCAAACTTATCGGGTCTAAATCACATTCCATTCTGGTCTTCGCTTATACACGCGTTTGAACCGTATTTTCCTTTGAAAACTAACTGGTCTAAGCTTAAGCTTAATTAAAGACCCGTTAGGAATCTAATAGGTTATTATAAACCTTTGTTCCAGAATAGGAGACCCAGTAAAAGCTACACGCACTTGCTATTTGTGATTTATACTTGCAAAGGTAAATACTTTTAACTTATTTTCCCTATACGGGCTTGGGGTATGGTATATAAAATACCGCTTGGTCGGGCATTGAATCTTTAATCGAATAGAGGTTAAATCATTGAAATGCTCCGTTTGGAAATGTTTTGTTTGCTTAAAGCCTTTGGGGGGTTAATGACCATGTCCCGGATATCCTTGGCATCATTTTACGGAATGGCCACAACCTAAGCACGGGGTGTAGGCGTACACCCGTCAGTGCCTAAATAAATAATGTGGTGTGTCTATTAATCTTTAACCCGGCAAAAACCGGGCTAATGAACGCATAAGAAACATGTAATTCTTTTACAAGATTATATTCAAATAATTATCCCAAGTTATAAAAAGTTTTGTGCCACGTGCATTCAAATCAATTTTATTAAACTTTTCAAAATGAGTCAGTTAAATTGTATTTACCAGTGTAAACTAACGTATTTTCCCAAAAAGGTTAAGTGCAGGTACTACTCGAACTAGGCTGGCCTTCTCCTAGCGTCCACTATAAGTCTCGTAAGCTTGGATGTCATAAAACTGTTGAACAATGTTTCCTCTTTATTTTTGATCCGCCTGTGGATCTGTTTCAACTATTTCGTGATACTTAATATTACAATTCATTAAAGTTGAAATGAATCTATCTTTGCTTCCGCTGTGCATTTATATATTGTGTTGTTAGACTATGATGATATAAACTACGTCACGATACTCCCCACCGGGCCCACCGGTAATACGTGGAAACATCGGGGTGTGACAATTATCAGATAACTAGTCTATGTCAAAAACTACGTCGTAACAACCCAATTGAATGAGTGAAAGGTGGATATTAATTTTTCGCGCTCGAAGTTTGAGTGTGCATCCGTTAATGTCTTCTCCAGACTCAACTAATTTATCGTCGGCCAATCCTATGGAATGAGGGGACGTCTAGTTTACTCGACTCTATGCCAAGTATATTTCGAATTCTAGGGGGATGCAACTAATATCGACACTGGTATCGAACAAAATGAATGCAACGGGTCGGTTAATAGGAAATGTATCGGTGACCCTTAATGACTTCACACGACTCCGCTAATTCCCCGTTAGCTAACTTGATAAAGCAAGACATGTCTAACCTACATGACTCTAATTCATGCATATGCTTAGTATCTAAAGAAACTAAGTTAAGCCGATGTTGGTATTCAAATAATTGATGCATATTGGTTGCAGAGTAGAACATACCCATGTCAACATTGGGATTTTGTGGGGTATTCATAGTTCTACCCATACACACGGTTATTCACTTGCTTGCTTCGTCCTTAGACATTCATGCTTGTAGTTATCTCCTTGCCACAGTTAAACCTACTTGTTCTTTCTTGAGTATAACTAACTCATTAGTTTCCGTTTTGTGCCCAATCTCACCACACTGCTACTCTTGGCACTTTTGCAAGTGCCCTCATGGTGAGAGTTTCACTTATCTCACTAAGAATTTTTGGCAAGTTATTAGCGTACTCCTTGATGCCAGCTTCATATCTCATGGCTAAACCTTAAATGTAGCGCTCAGCGCATTTGGATTCGGGTGTTATCTAGTATGCAACAATCTTTTAGAGATTGTAGAGGCATTGGGGGTAACCAGCTACGTTCGCTCTAATCATAATCGAGTTCTAGAGTTCGGTTCCCAACCTTGGAATTTACCACTAACGAGCAATATTATTCTCGTGTAAGATCCTTGAGTTCTTCCCATAATAACCTCTTTGTTGAATTACTCCCTATAGTTTGCACTTGGAGATTCCACCAAGTTATCGTCTCCCTCAACAGATGACTATTCATTTACCAAATCGTTTACTTAGGAGTACATTTACTAGCACGGTTAATTGACTTCATTGTCTTTATTTAGCGGACATAACTTACCGCACCTCTCGTATCGATGAGGTCTTGCGGCTTGTAATCCGGAGATGCCTTAGAATTAAAATCTGGTGTGATTGCATCTCCAAGTGTGGCATTGCTACTCATCGGAATTTGAACCACTTGTGCTGCCGGTAACATCAGTACCATCATTAGTGTCGACTCAACAACCCCATGTTGTGCCATCTCCGCAACCTCATATTGTTCCATAAAAACTTGAGTTCAACTTTAATAGTGAGGTGCTGATTAACTGCCCCTTTTGGGCGTTGATTTTCTTTTTGGCGCCATGTTATTTTTTATACGTAGTATCAAAGGGTCTAGACTTGTATTTGGACAGATATAGCCTGCCATGCGCCTAAGAAATAAGAATGTAATTGGTCATGGAAACCTCAAGCCGCATTGTTCATGTATGTTTGAACAATGATAACATGAATAAACGCAACCCAAAATGCGCAGTACCCCTTGCATGTATTGGCCATATACCTAAGTGGGAAAAGAGGTAACTCGTTGAGGAGGAGAAACGAAATGGTCGTCTCCATCGTTACAGTATGTATTCTCAACCTCATGGACCTCAATCGTCCCAAGTAGGAAAGTCCTTCGCCGCACTAACCCGTGTGACGAATACATTGATATCCCTTGAGCTCCGCGAGCTCCAAACAAATTGTTATAATTTCCATAGATGTTGAATAAAATGCAATGAAGGGGTTGTAGTATGGCCCATGCCATATCATCCCTTGGAATAAGACAAATGTCAAACGACAGAGGTTAATGTAATCATTTCCAATAACTAAGATAAGGTAAGGTGTCATTGACACCAAAGACCCAGCCCATGTATAAGAATTCTGAGAATGTTGAGGAAAGTCCTCCATGAGTGGCCAAAAGTTTTGTTTGCTTTCGATGACTAGTCTCAAACGAATCGTGTTATAGATCGAATGCTAGGTGCGAATAATACGTGTGGTCTTCCTGTATCGTAGAGTGTTATAGTAACCATTCTGATTAGCGTTCTACTAGATAGGGACTTGAATCAACTTAAGACTTTTGATTGGATTAGTGATCATTAGCTTGACCCGCAGAGCCCACCAGGATTTCCATATACTACAAGTTGTTATTACGTGGGCCCCCGTAATAATAAATTGTCTTGTATGGTCACCCTAGCATTCTCTCGTTCAAGCAAACGATCAGTCAAAGAGAGGACACTATTGTCTACATACCTTCAACATAGGAGGGACCTTCGTGATGGTCCACGTGTTAATGCCCGTTGTCATTACTCGTGAAAGGGCACAACGTTAGAAGAAATAGAGATATAGAGAATCCGCAACAATAGCAACTGGAGGGGCACCTTTAAGATGAGTACTTCATCTTCCTTTTCTGGACGAGAGTGTTATCAATCACGATTAGTATGAGCCTCAGGGACCTCGTCCCACTAGTAGAGTTGTTGTCCAAGGCCGCTACCTTCGCCTCGTCGTCACTACCGAAGCCAGACTTATACCCATCCTAGGGAAAACAAACAACTTCCACGGGATCAATGCTTTAGGGTCTCACTCAGGAACCACATTCGCCATAAGCTTCGTAATAGACGTGAGGTCGTTATTCTCATCGAGTGAGTCAAGTGTAATAATAGAATTCGTAGTCGGAGGTACTTTCGTCATGGCAAAATATTCCGTACAACATATATAATAATACATTATATATATATATATAATCACTAAATCTCATGTTGTTTTTGTTTCTCATGTTTCACATGTAATCCTTAATGTTTTCAAGTCTATTCCACATAGACTAACCATGTATTGATCCTTCTTTGTTACTTATGATTGAGCTCGCGTGATAGATCCTCATGTTATCGTGACACAATTAAAACCTTTTGTCGTTCTTGTCATATTTTTTAAATCATTTCTGTAATGTTATCAACTTTGTTTTCATGTGAGCCCTTGGTGATTGTAGACCAAACTTTATAAAAGTTTTTCCCCGGTTCACTACAATCGGAGCTCTGATACCAATCTGTCACACCCTGCTAGTTGCAGAAGCGTGTTGCGTGTGATGTAAGAAAGGTAATCATTGCATCCAATCATGTATCACCGGCTCAAGA
This sequence comes from Helianthus tuberosus, assembly GCA_030545235.1. NCBI lineage: Eukaryota > Viridiplantae > Streptophyta > Magnoliopsida > Asterales > Asteraceae > Helianthus > Helianthus tuberosus. The sequence continues at coordinate 120,930,531 of CM060451.1, read as the reverse complement.
CTTGTTTCCTGAAATACATGTAGTTTTAAAAAGTCAACAAAAGTTGAGCGAGTTCATGCAGTTATTGTTATCATATGAAATCTTTGAAATCTTGTAATGTAATCATGGTATGTATTAGCATTCATGGAGTTTAAGGATCCATCAGTGGGTAGCGAGCCCCCTGACATTATGTACCATAAGTACGTAACCAACCCGAGACAACTTTGACATCTTTGGGATCCCAAAAGCACTCCAGGGTATACCAACCAGGAGTGGAGCGTGTCTCAAGCTCAATAGATCTACACCTTTTGCACATTGGTCACTAAGTGATTAATGGTTACTATGTCATCATCCTACTTATGTACATTGATCATGTTATCATCTAAACCCATAGCTAACATACCCATAGTTTTGACATGTATTTCCCCTCGACTGTTTTAAAATAAAACATTGAAATCATTGAAAGGAGGGTCATGAACTCACAATTTTGCGTTCTGTGTACTGTGATATCGTAGTGAGCGTCCGTACGCGTGAATAACCAACATGTGCACTAACTTGATTAGACACTAGGTCTTATCGGACCTCGTACAAGTTGTTCATCTTGAATTCTTTATTATGTTATCGCTTAACATCTTTGGAACAACTTTGTATTTTTAGAGCGTTGGTAGTTTACCCGCTCGATTGTTATATATATTGAATTCATAAGTGTATACATGTATTCTATGTGTATTGAATTATGTGTGAACGGGCTTCGCCCTTCACATGTCCTCGTGCCGTGCAGGCATGTCATTGAGCCTTTGCTCATGTCATTGGGCCGAGCCCATGTCATCTATGTTATTGGGCCTAACCCATGTTTTAATGTTATTGGGCCGAGCCCATGTCTTTTATGTCATTGGGCCGAGCCCATGTTTTCTTGTCATTGGGCCTAACCCATGTTTTAATGTTATTGGGCCGAGCCCATGTCTTTTATGTCATTGGGCCGAGCCCATGTTTTCTTGTCATTGGGCCTAACCCATGTTTTAATGTTTTTGGGCCGAGCCCATGTCTTTTATGTCATTGGGCCGAGCCCATGTTTTCTTGTCATTGGGCCTTGGCCCATGTACTTTAGTAATTTGGGCCCTAGCCCTTGTATTTTAGCAATTTGGGCCTACCCCAAATGTTTTGTCATTGGGCTCTCGCCCATGTTTTTATGAGTCCATTTTTATAGCCTTGCATTTTTGTATGTTTCAAATTTCCGAGTTTTGTTATCGGTAGTATATATATTAATTCGGTGTCTAAATATATATATATATATAGGGTAAGGTTCATGCGAGAACCACCTTTATTGCGAGAACCGCGAGAACCAATGTGAACACAACCTAAAATAGCTAAAAAAACCTAACCCCCACCCCCCCCCCCCACAAAAAAAAAAAACCTAAACCCCCCCACCCCCCAAAAAAAAACCTAACCCCCCCCCCCCCAAGCTAAATGCAAAAAACTAAAACCCCCCAAAAAACCTAACCCCACCCACCCCCACCCCCCCCCAAAAAAAAACCTAAACCCCCCTCCCCCACCCCCCAAAAACCTAACCCCGCCCCCCCCCCCCCCCCGAAGCTAAAATGCTAAAAACTAAACCCCCAAAAACCTAAAAAAATCTAAATAAAATCTAAAATTTTTTTTTTAATATATTTTATGTTAAAATCGCTACTTTTAGTAGCAAAAAAAAAATTAAAAAAAAAATTTGCTACTAAAAGTAGCGATTTTAACATAAAAAATATTAAAAAAAAATTGTGTGTTTTTTAGCTATTTTTAGACATTTTTGGTTGTGTTCACATTGGTTCTCGCGGTTCTCGCAATAAGGGGTGGTTCCTAACGGATCTTTGTCCTATATATATATATATATATATGTATTCCTTGTGTCAATGAAACGCCCAAGTGTCGTAGTAATCTTCTCGTGATGACGCTATGCCCCTTTGTTATCAGTGACGATATATATTCTTTTATTTACCGAAATAAATTATGTATCTTACTTGTCGGCTTGAATTATACATTATTTCGTAAGAATATATTTTTGGAGACTCGTCCGTTGTCCGATTTGTTCACTCGTCCATGTATTCGTTCAAGGAAATGTTATAGATACGATCTATGTATATCCATTTTTGTAGCATTTCTTTGGTATCTAGTGGACTTTGGTGTATATGTATACATGTGTTATTTTCTACTTGTTTTCTTTCAAGTGTCTTCATGATATGTATTTGTGTATTTTCACTTGTATATTGTATTTAGTGTTTTGACATGTATTACTCTAATATTAATACATACAAATAGTATACAAGTATCATACACCAAAGAGTACTTTTAAATATATAATTTTTACAAAAAAAAAAAAGAAATATATTTGCACATGGTTATATTTTTCATCCATTTATACTTGTAAAAATATATATATGAGTTTATAAAATCTCTTTGATGATTAGAGCTTTACCCTTTGTATCAAGACTTCCTTAAAGAAGATTAAGACCACTAATCGCGTTTAACATTGTTAATCACCCTTTAATCCCCTCTTTAATCGCGATTAGATGTTTAGAAAAATTCGCCATAGTTTCCCCTAAAACTATGACGTTTCCCACGTTATAAAAACGAGTTTAAACCATAATCAAGTTTCCAAATCACCATTATCCATTAAGTTTCTTTCAAACATGTATACTTAATAACATAACTCCACCTTTCATGAACTTACATATATATATATATATATTCATACACAAAAATGAGACTTTTTATGGTGACAATTTATAATACACAAGTTATTTAACTTAACTTGTAAGAACCAAGTTTACTAAACTTTCAAAACTATGTTTTAAATCCATTTAAACACTTGTTGCTTTATGTAATCTAACAAAAATTACATGTTTAGTTCATGAAAGTGAGTATGATGATCTTTCATGATTTAAACATAATCATGTTTAAATCATCTTTTTATGTTCATCATGGTAAGATGAACACTAATCTTGAATACTACAAGAATATACTCACAATGTGACAACCCGAGATTTCAAGGTCTCTCCTTTTCACATCACTGACTTCACAATCCTGTTTTTACAAATTGGTTTACGTGGTGTCTGTGCACTTTATCTGAATGGTTAATGTTTTATGTGTAATTCTTGATTGTTATGTGTGTAGTATTATATATAGTTCATCTAATGATTAATAACAAGGTTCTTCGCCATAGGTTGTCCTCGACGAAAAATGGGTTTTTCGCCACCCTTGGTCCCGACGAAGAATGAGTTCTTCGTCATCATGTCTTTCACCGAAGAGGGGCCCCGGCCCAGAGTGGGTTGCGGCCCAACCCTCTTATGTTATTTGTAATCAGTTACGTAAACACATTAACCCTAAAGTCCTTTCCTCATTCTTGGTGCGACGGCAGTAGGAAACATCAAAACATTCTTTCCATCTCGATTTATCTAAACCCTTCGATATTATGGTTAGTGCCTAAACCTTGTTATTTGATGAGATGATGATATTGTGATTCTATTGTTATGATTTTGTGTTAGAGTAGGGATTTAGTGATGCTGATTGATGAACTTATATATTGATAAATTGAAAATCTGTTTGTGGATAGTCACAGGATGTTTAGGGTCAATGGTTTGATTAGTGTGAATGTTTGATTAGTGTGAATGGTTGATGTATGATAACAGTTATGTTTGAATATTGGATGAGTAATCATGGTTTAAATTGTATGTAAGATGCTCAATGTCTGATGAATTCGATGGCTTGATTTTGTACAAATAATGAGAATGTTAATTGCTGGTTTTTATGATCTATGGTTTAGGGTTATCATAGAAGCATGTTTTAGGTCATGATGTTTAGATGAACAACGACATTTAGGGTGCATGATCAGGATTAAAGGAGTCGTTTGATCTGTTTGGAAAATTGTTAGACTTGTTAGAAACTGTACGGCAGAAATTAGGGTAACCATAACCCTCTGCTGAGATGCAGCGACGAAAGACCCACCCCACGAAATTACCCAGTCGACGAAACACCTTGATGTTTCGTCACCTACATGCCGTCGAAATACCTTGATGTTTCGTCACATACATGCCGACGAAATACCTTGATGTTTCGTCACCTATATGCCGACGAAATACCCTGATGTTTCGTCGCCCACCATGTTGACGAATAAATGTGATAGTTCGTCGCTCTGAAGGTTCGTAGTTAGGAAGGAACCTCATCAACAGACTGTGGTTTATCATGTGTATGGAACTTGAATGATTATTGCCTGCCTGTTAATGATGTTAATTATAATTGAGGAAACATGACTTGCTTATGATGAATAGCTCACTAAACTGTTAATGTAGGATCGTTGAATCGATCAAACGAGTCATTCAGAAGAGTTCTCGATCAAAACGAAAGGCGGAATCAGACGTTTCGATGTTGAATTAGCTTGATTTGCACTTGAAAGTAGTTTAAATGTCATTTGTATTGATTTGACAAAGTTACAGATCGATCCGGCACTTCGGCAGAGCTTCGCTACCGGAATTGCAAAAGTTCTAAATGAATGCCTAAAACCTCCTATTTATAGGAGATCCACTCCTCATGAAATGCCACTCCTTACGAAATTGCCATTTCGTGCTTTCTGGCCTATCTATACTAAAACATGACTCGATATAAGACGAAGTCAACAGACATATGCACCAACAACCTCCCCCTTGGATGTTGACGAGTCTTCAGTGCGAGTCTTCAGTTTGTCGAGTCTTCAGTCTTGATCAGTCTTCTCACGCTCTTTCCAAAGTATCTTTCTTTGTAAGCATCCTTATCTATCTCTCTCTTCTCTCTTCTTCTTGCTTTCAGAATCGCAATCTGGCTTTTTAAACTTTCACAGGTTCAGAAAACATCTCCTGGCTCTTCGTAGCAACAGGATCTGGAACCTGGCTTTTACGTTCCCAGACTCCCCCTTTCGATAAGCTGGGATCATAGTCTGGAATTTTCCTGCACATGCTTTACCCAAAAGTAAATTTCTCAATTTGTAAAGATTTAACAAATTTAGAATCCACTTGTAGATATCAATCACAACTATGACATAGATGAACTCTGATAATTAACTTGTAAAAACAAATTTGGTTTCAAATTAATGAACCATTTTATCATTTCAAAATCATTTCTCATTTCAAAACAAACTCTCCCAAACCTTTTTGTTCATCATGTTTAGCACTTGGAATTTTGAAAATCAGCTTTCCAACATCAGTTGTCGAAAATAAGATGAAATAAAATCTTTTTTATTTTTTTCAAAAATTTATGCTAAAACACACTTAAACTCTTTTTTGAATTTTGTCTAAAATGAAAAACAGTAAATAAATATTTACAGACAATATTTTTGTGAGTTGTGTAAGAGGATCATATCTGTTTATGACAAATCACTAGCACCGTTGAGCTTTAAACACTTTAAGTTTTAAACAATTCACATAGATTGACGATATTGTTGTCCTCTTAAACTCAATCTAAAAACTTTCGAAATGCTTACCGATACGTTAAGGTATATTAATTTTGCACTAAATTCTTATGGACCCCACGATCTCTGCATATCCCCTCATCATGCAATACACTGACTCAAGTAATGCCTTTAAACTTTCATCAACTGTGATATGTGCTAAAACAACGCAGAATGTTTAAACATTAACAATCAGGTCGATCTTTCGATACGCAGAGAAAGTCCAATGTTTAAACAAAATAAGAAATAAAAACAAGTTGAAAGTGTTTAAATTTTAACCACCAGGTCGATACTCCCGTATACGCAGAGGTGATCCAAGATTTAAACGAAACACCAAAGAAAATAAAGCAGAACGTTCAGGCACTAACATCCAGTTCGATACTCACATATACGCAGAGGATATCCAATGCTTAAACAAAAATAAAGAAATCAAACAAGTTTAGTTTAAATCTTTGCAAAATGAAATGCACAATCACAGTGACTTTTTCAGCAAGTTGTGAAAGTTCACAAACTGACCGGTTTTTATGCTCTTTTAGCATTCAGCGATTACTGAGTAGGTACACAGTCACGAAGGATAAAACTAAGTACTATGCTTTCAACCGCGTTTCCCACTAGAACTATGTAACACCCTACTAATTTTTACTTGAATTTGATAATGATTCATACCATTTTATATAAAATGTGACTAAGTTATAACAAAATTTCCATAAGTAAGATTCAAAAGTAGCAAAACATTAGTCAACTAATGACTAATTCAAAACATTCAAAAGTTGTTTAGCAATTTGTTTACATCCCATAAACATAGTCTATCAAAGGTTAAGATATCGCGGAAGCTTCAAAAATTGTGTTCGGTTCTTCGACATTTGCTCGACCGCCATCCGTAAGTTCACCATAGTCACCTAAGGTCAAAACCACTAAAAATATTAGTTTTGGCATTGACATAATACATATAAACAAGTTCCAGCATCAAAGCATGAAAAATAAAATAAAATTTCAAAAATGGTCCTGTCGCGTGTCGCGACAGGATCCCTTTGATCTTTCGCGTGGCGCGGGTGCCCCCGCGTGTCACGCCGGTTTCATGTGTATCCCCCGCGTGGCGCGGGGGAATACGTTTTCCAGCAGGTTCATTGCTGAATCCTGCACTTGCTGCCAGCTCTGGAAATTCAAGTTTTTAACTTCATTTGGCCATTACTTTTGACTCATAAGTCCGTTTTAGGTGATTCTTTTTCCTATACGTCTGTAAATTTATTACCAACGTAACTATTACAATTTTGATACCGAAAATTTAACTTACGGACCGAACGACTAAATGTCACTATGCATTTATTCGACCCATTCTAACTTTACTTAATTTGCTACTATTTAACTAGTAAACCTAAGGCGCTTATTACCCAACTTCCGGGGCTTATTATCACCGGCACTTCATTGCCAAACCTATGGCTTCATGCTCTTGTGACCATTTTTGCCATCGCTATCTACTTAAGATATTAACACTACAATGTACACCATTATTCGACCCGTTTGGCTCATCTACGGAATCCTCCATTTTGATGACTACCAAACGATTACAAACCAATTCTTAACCTACGGATTTAAGTAACGAACATGGTCGCTACAATCAACACAACTTTTATTCCACAATGTAACCGTACATAATTAAATAACAATTCACATAATGTAACGAGTCAAGTTACATACCTTTAGTGCACGCCCTTAAACGCAAATCGCCACCGGCTTGTCCACTTGACACTCCGGTATCTTTTCCTATAGAGTTCAATCACGGTTTTTTTAGAACTCCATTTCAATCATATATCGCATAATTTGCCAAATCATCACAATCCTGCGTTTAAACTTAAATTTTCAATTTCGAGCCTTCTTTGAGGCATTCTTACAAACACTTAACGGGCAGAATTTTATATCATTCATATTCAAGTTCATAGCTTGCTATTTAGCTAAAATTAATCATCAATTAAGCTTTCATATAACATCAAACATCGTTATTTCAGAAATCGCTTGCTATGACCCTTATTACACTAGAATAATCATTCTAAACCCTAGTGTTTACTAGTTTCCCACAAAACCCATGAATCACCTTCATTGTGTTCATGAGATTTTCAGAAATTAGCCATGATTTCACATATCATTGTCTAGGTTTTACTCCTAGACACTATATCATGCCTATTCTAACCAAATAACTAACATGCATCCTCAAATTTCAGATTTCCCAAATTCATGAGAATTTCAAACAGAGAATTAACATCAAATTTTACATACCTTACAACCCCCTTGCAATGGCGATTAATAATCTATGCTCGATTTTCGATTTTAACTTGATTTGAGCCCTCAATTTTGTGAATTATGTGATGAACTAGGGCTTGGTGAGGAGTTCTGGTCGCCCCCCTGCGTCCCATGTACGACCAGACACACTTTTGTGTGTTTGGTCCTTATTATTTTTTTTATCTAATTAAGTTTCAGATTTTACAAGATAAGCCCCTCCACTTTTGTTTATCTTAAAGTTTGGTTGTTTTTAACCCTATTATAAGTTAATTCTAGACTTGTAGCTAACTAGGTTAAAATTCATAGCTAGTAAATTCTTGTTTATTTATACTTTATAATTCTAATATAAAGTTTTATATTTTCGGGGTGTTACAAACTAGGCTTTTTCATTTAAGTTTGTATCGTTATCGCAAATCTACTAGTCTAGCTGAGCCTATCGTCACATCTTTAGTGAGACCGTTTATCACATTTTAACTTTCCAATTCTTTAGCATGCTGTGATTGTCTACTGATGTACTATCATTTCCTCTTTTTCACAACAAAACTCATTTTGATTTTTATCATGTTTTTGGCTTTTTCAAATTTTCAAAATTTCTAATTTTTTACTCCCCCTAAAATCAAAATGTGTTTCAATTTTGATTTTCCGAGAAAATTTGAAAACAATAATCTGTACAAATAAAATGACAACATGATGTTAATTACTTCAATTCGCCATCCTCTTGGCATAAACAATCAGAACTCCCCCTGACAACAAACTATTTTCCCATTATGATTTCAAAACACTTAAGTTTGTTTTAATCAAAAATTGTTTTTCTGGAAAATTAGTTTTGTTTGTCGTTTCACAAACATGGGGTTTTCATCACATTGTCCTTTCACAATCCACTTGTAAAAACTTTAACTCTTTTCGGTTTTTTAACAAAAAAAAATACCACTTGTAAGAAAGTTAAATCAAGTACAACTTAATGTCCTTGATTAACCACTTGTAAGACGAAATATCACAGTTAACAACCTGTGAATTTTTCAAGAAAGATGCCGATTCCTACTCCCCAATTACCAACTTAGGAGTTCCGGCAAGTCAGGATTTTTAAGTAAAGAATACGGACACCCAAGCCTGACCAGCTTTGGGTGTGAGCTTTTCAATTTCACTCGGGGTTTGATCATTCTTTTTTGCTTCATAAAATTCTTTTACCCCTTTTACCTTTCCCTCAACCATCTTTCCAAAAATATTCTTCACTTTTCCATTGAAAGCATTTTCAATATCAAATTCTTTCTTTTCAGAATAGAATTGATTCGAAATTTCTACCTTTCCAACCTTTTGTTTTAAATTTTCAGCCCGTAATGGTGGAAAGTTGACATCATCCATTGACGGAACTGAATTTTCTCTTTTTAGTTCAACTGGTGGCTCTTCTGACTTTGACGAGTCAGATTCATCGCCAGAACTAACATCTGAATTCTTTACAACCCATTTTTGTTTATCAAGTTTCGCTCTTCTTTTGTAAAAATGTTTCGAACTTTCACCAACCTCGAAAGTTGAATTTTTGAACACTTTGAATTTTTCTGCTGGTTGTTCTGTTTTATCAATACATTTTTCTTTCATTTTAGAGTTAGAAGAAACTCCCTGTTTTGTATTGGTGGACTGTGGACAATTCCAAGCAATGTGTCCAACCTCTTGACATTTGAAACAGGTTCTTCTTTCAACTCTTTGTTCAGACTTTTTCAAGAAATTCTTTTTTCTTTCAGCGAGAAACTCCTTGTTTGACTGTCTCCAGAACGGTTTCTCCTTCTCCTCTTCAGAACTTGTTCCTGAAACAAATTTAGTTTTTGATTTATAATTTTTCTCATTTTTATGATTTTCTGCATCAAAACCCAAACCTTTCTTTTTGAAATTACCGTTATGGTTTGGTTTCTTTCGATAACCCGAACCAGAACAGTAACCCTTTTTCTTGTTCAATCTTTTTTGAACTCTTGAAGTGTACTTTTTAGGTTTTTCAGTAAGATTTACATCTTTTATTTCAGAAATATTAATTTCTGTTAATTTGAAAACCTTGTTGATTATTTCAGTTTTGACACTTCTTATTGGAAATTCGGCATCAGAAAATAATTTGTCAGGATCATTCAAAGAATATGCCACTTTGAATGTCTCGTCATTCAAACTATTTTTAGATGTCAAAAATTCGTTATTGTAAACCTTTTTAACCATTTTGAAATCAGAGTTATCACTTTCTTCATCCAACACTTGGTCTACAACTGTTTTCACAAGTTGTGACTCGTTGTCGGTGTCAGACGGAGAAAATGTAACATCAATGCTTTCAGGTAACTCATTCTCCACAGTTCTCAACTTGAGATTCAAAGCTGCTTCCACCCCATCTGGATATTTCTGTGTATAATGATTCCATATTGGGGGTGGAACATTGTTGAAAGCAGATTTATCATCAGGTAGTTTAGGAACAATTTGATCAATCATATAAGATGAAGCAATATAACTGATCAATTTCTTATCAACTCTTTCTTTTTCAATGCGCATCAATTCAAGTTCCGTTTTCAAAGATGCAATTGTGTCCAGATGAATGTTAATCTCCATCTGTTTTTCCATAACAGTTTCTTTGAACAAATTAGTAGCTTCTTTCACATCATTAAGATCAAATTGATTGAACGTGATAATGTGTCATAAGCTTCTTTCACATCATTAAGATCAAATTTTACGTTGTCAGTATATTTCTTCAATTCTTGAAACTGTTTGTCTTTTTCAAGACAATTCACATGGGCTTTCATCTTTTATCAGATCACATGGCCGACAATTTTAAATCTCAATTCAATCCTATTGGGCCGATACTCTAATGAATCTGTTTGCAATATCTGATGTAATTATTCTATTGGATCGAGAACAAACATTATCAATTAATGTTTACATGTGACTTTAATGAGCCGACACTCCTTTAATATCTACTTGATTTTAATTGGACCTCAATATCTTCTTAACCGACAACTTCAAATGTTAAACACCTAATTTGACCGATATGTATTATGTATTAATATTGATTCACATGTGCCGACAACACTTAATTTGACTGTGTAATATATTGGACCTCTCAATTTAACTTTAATATTGATTCACATGTGTTGTCAATCTCAAAACATTTTAATTGGGCCGATATATTTAGTCAGTCAACACACATGGTCTGTCAAACTTTCATTCACGTGCACATGTTGATAGGCTCTTTCAAACGAAATGGACACTTCACACGAAATGACGCACTTTCATACGAAATAGATGTATTTCACGCGAAATGAAGTCTTATTTCGTACGAAATGATATGTTTTCAAACGAAATGGTAATTTTCATGCGAAATGGAGAACTTTTCAAACGAAATGAGAAGTTTTCAAGGGAAATGGGGCGTTTTCAAGCGAAATGAATGATACTTTCAAGCGAAATAGCTCATTTCGTGCGAAATGAAGCGACCAGGTTGCATTTCGTGCGAAATGGGTCTGATTCACGCGATTTCGGACCGAAAAACTCAGATTTCTCCCAAACGGCTAGGAATTAAGATCTGAAACTTTGTAGGGTTGTAGATCAGGTGTTTTCGCACAACATATCAAAAAATCAGCTAATTTGGACCGTAAAAACCCGTTCGATTTTGCAAAATTCAGTTGAAAACGTGAAAGAATGAGTAGAAGTGAGATTTTCGGATGAAATCAAGCTGAATCGGTAAGAATTCTTCCTTCTGAGCTCTGATACCACTTGTAGGATCGTTGAATCGATCAAACGAGTCGTTCAGAAGAGTTCTCGATCAAAATGAAAGGCGGAATCAGACGTTTCGATGTTGAATCAGCTTGATTTGCACTTGAAAGTAGTTTAAATGTCGTTTGTATTGATTTGACAAAGTTACAGATCGATCCGACACTTCGGCAGAGCTTCGCTACCGGAATTGCAAAAGTTCTAAATGAATGCCTAAGACCTCTGATGTGCGTGAAGTGTGTTATGGTTTTAATGTTTATTTTAAGCCCTTTTTACACTTTTTTTTAGCCAAGTTTTAAATTGATAAAACACGATATTTACTAACACTAAACACACATATGGGCAAGTGCACCCATCATGAGCGTAGTATAGTGTTGGCAAGATACCGAGATCTTCCAAGGACACAAGAGCTTTTAGTACCGGTTTATCCTCAACGTCTAATCAAATCAAAAGTTTAGAAAAAGGTTTTAAACTAAGAAAAATAAAAACTAACTAAAATGCTGAAAATAAAAATAAAAGAAAAAACAGATAGACAAGATGAATCACTTGGTTCCGACTCGTGTATAGTGTAACCTTTGATTATTTCCGCACTTTTGCACTTATTTAAGAGATTATCTTAGTTATTGTAGTAGGCCCCTCTTTTGGAGGTGACGTTACCCTCAACCCAGTAGTTTGAGTCAGCAAGGATACAATCCTAAAGGGTCGGATTATTGAAAGATAATTAATTAAGTTATTAATGAAAATTATGGTAGGCTCCTCTTTTGAAGGTGACGTTACCCTCGGCTAAGTCGTCTGAGTCAGCAAGGATACAGTCCTAAGTAGCCGGGTTATAGTATTAATAGTAGTTTAACTTATGAGGGGATCAAAGAGTTTGGACCCCCGCCATCCAATACCGTTAAGTATTGAAGGAGGTCCTACTAAATTTGACCCAGGTCCCTTGCAGGATCTCTAAATGTTGAACAACAGCAAGACTCTTACCATACCGTTCCCTTAACCCCCGACCAGGTAGCCAACATACCTCCATATAGACCGTGGAGATATGAATGGTGAAAATCTTTTATTTTATATAGACAGTAAAATAATGCCAAGACACCACGGACAAACGATATGGAAGAATCACCTTCAACATAAGAAACTAGTTATTAAAGTCATTAATACAAAACCAATTAAAAAGTGCGAAAAGATTAAAAATAAAAAAGTATTACACAGGACACTTTGTCTTCACCAAGTGATGTAAGAGACTTAGGCAAACATGGCCTTGATTGTCAAGAACTCTTACGATCAATCTTGGATCTCGAGACGACTCACACACTCTATGATGGACAATGGATGATGGTGGTGGATGATGGTGTTATGGTGGTGGTGGGTGGTGGGTGAAGTGTGAGAGAGGTGGTGTGCCAAGGGATGGTTTGAGCTTGAGCCAAGCACTCCTATTTATAGGCTGAACAGAAGCTCGGGCACGGCCCCGTGTCCAGTGGGCACGGCCCCGTGTCCACATCCTCTCTTTCTTCATTTAATGCAGCTTGTCTTTATTAGTTGACCACGCCCCGTGTCCGCTGAGCACGACCCCGTGTGCAGAAGCATATCTGTACTATGAAGATTTGCCTGGATTCTGTGAATCTTATAGCTGACCACGGCCCCGTGTCCGTTGAGCACGGCCCCGTGGTGGGCAATAGAAGCTTCTACCACTTTGTCTTTTCTGCTGACACTTGGGCACGCCCCCGTGCAAGCTGAGCACGGGGCGTGTTCAGTCTTCTGTCTTCTTGTTTTGCTTGGGAAGGTGCTGTCGTGGGGTCGGGCATGTCACGTTTGTTCCTTTTCTTGTATTTATGTTAGATTTTGATGTCTTTTTGCTTCTTTTGTTAATTTGAGCTCATTTAATCCTGAAAATACAAAAGGAAGACAAAAGCACACTTTTTCCAACATTAGTACTAAAAAGGGTTAGTTTTATGTCACAATTGATGTAATTTATATGTTGCATTTTGCACACATCAAATACCCCCACACTTGAATCTTTGCTTGTCCTCAAGCAAAACTCTTTATAATGTGGCTTTACACACCCAAATGGAATGGGTAGAAAAGAAGGTTTTTGGGCTTGTCATAGAGTGTCGGGATTTCCAAGATTCTTTATTAAGTTTTATTTTTATTTATTTACAATCCTATTCGTCATGATTTATTTAAAACTTTTCATAAGATAAATTACTTATTAGGGCATAACATGCCTCTTTAAAATTCTCTTTATATACAAGTTCACATACCTCACGGGGGTCACTCAACACTCGGCCGAAAATGTATTTTAGTGGATCACTCGAGAGCGGCATGGAACTTACTCCTACCATAGGCTTGCCAAGCAATCAATCCTCCTCCTTTTTAACTATGTACCTTTGTAAATATCAAGAGGACTTTTTGGGTGAAGGGTTAGGCTTGGGTTAAAGGTAGGTGGTTGGGTTAGTGGTTAGTGGTTAGTAGAAAGGGTGAAAAAGCGTAAAAAACATCGGTTTTCGTAAGACTTTCTATTTTTCAACTTTTTATTTTGATGAAGCTATTTTTCAAACAAAGTTATTTTTGATGAACTTGCTTGTTTATTTGTTTTTGCTTCATCATCAACACATTTTTTTTTTGAAAGTCATAAGAAAAACCGAGCTAGTTACTAAAACAAGGGGTTAAAAATGAAAAAGGTTTTGGTGGGTGAAAGGGTGTTTGTTTGGGTTATGAAATGAAAAGGTTTAGGCTCAAAGGGGCTAACTAGGGGGATTTTGGGTAGGTGGTAAAAAAAAAGAAAAATAATGGTGTAGAAATAAAAAGGGTTAGTCCTAATGCCTCCATCATTTACTTACTCGGGTTTAAGTTGGTAAGGACCGGGAATGTATCGTCATGGCAAGTTCTAGAGTCGTAAGAACCAAGCGGCTATTCACACAAGAAACGAAAAATGAGCATTTAATTTAAAGATATGTATTTGTATGCTCAATAAAGGCTCAAAACTCACTTTTGTTGGAATGGGTTTTTATGTGATCAAGTATATATAATTAAATTTTAACTAAGTTTGTCATGCCTTTTCATAATTTTCTTATGTTGGTTCTTTTTATCACGACGCTATCGGTTGTAAATTTGTAAAAATATAACCTTTTTAGAACTTGAAATTCCCGAATTAAACCTAGACAAGTAAAAAATGAAAATTTTTGAAAAAATTTGGGGTGATTAGCGGTTCCAATAGAGTTTTGTGTAAGGCTTGTATTTAGGACTTGCAAGATTCAAGGTTTTAGCATCCCTCCCACACTTAAATTACACATTGTCCTCAATGTGTCCCAAAAATAAGTTTTTAGGTTGATTGAATGTGTAAAAAGGTGTGAAAAAGCAAAAATTTTGTGTTACTGGGCGCTGAACACGGCCCCGTGTTATCCGCGCACGACCCCGTGTTCAAGTGCCAGTAACAGAACTTAAACAAAAGAAACAGAAGCCTGGACACGGGGGTGTGTTGGGTGAACACGGCCCGTGTCCAGTTACCTGAACTGGGTCTTTTCTGCAGACTGTGCAGCACAGGGCCGTGTTGGGCGGACACGGCCCGTGCCGAACTTACTGTAATGAAGAAATTTTGTCGGATGGTCTTGTTTTCCTGCATGGGGTGCTGGTTCAAGTTTCCCTTGCATCCTTTGCCATCTCAAGTGTGTTTTATTCTTGAAAATTAAAACTAACTAGAAAACATTAATGATAGTTCCGCGGAATGCCTCCGTGGTGCGCCACGTTTATAAGGGTCCTTGGCTAGACCCAAAGCCTGGTCATATGTTACCCAAGTGGGATGTTCCACATCCCATGTTACACCGTCGGAGAGCGTCATCCAAGCTTGAGTCTATGACCTTCATGTAGTCGACCGGGTCTTCGTCTTCTACTCTCTTTCCAACTCCAAATTTTACTTCCTCGTCCCCAAACTTCAATGTTAGTATTCCGTCATTCATATCAACCACTGCTTGGGCGGTGGCTAGAAATGGTCTCCCGAGGATGAGAGGAACATCGGCGTCTTCTTCCATGTCTAGGATGACAAAGTCGGTTGGGAAAACGAAATTGTCAACTTTGACCAATAGGTTTTCAGCGACACCTTGTGGAAATTTGACGGATCTATCGGCGAGTTGTATGCTCATTTTTGTAGGGCTCGTTGTTCCTAGGCCGAGTCGTTTGAACATCGATGTGGGCATGAGGTTAATGCTAGCCCCAAGATCGGCTAATGCATTACGAACGGGGGACTCCCCAATCGAGCAAGGAATCGTGAAACTTCCGAGATCAATTTTCTTTTGTGGAAGTTTGTTGAGTACTAAGGCGGAGCATTCTTCGCCTAAGTTAACTAATTGCAATGATTCAATTTTCCTTTTATGAGTGAGGAAGTCCCTCATAAATTTTGCATATTTAGGCATTTGGGTAAGGACCTCAATAAAAGGAATATTAACATGCAATTGTTTTAGCAAATTTTCGAACTTTGCGAATTGCTCATCGGTCTTTTGACGATTTAACCTACCGGGGTACGGAATCGGAGGAGTCTTGGTGGGCTCTTGATTTGGTAAAGAAGCCTTTTCTGGCTGGGGTGCGGGTGGAGTCGTGGTTTGGCTGGACTGGCTTCTTTCAACTGGCGGTAATGGAGCCTCATCGGGACCCACGGTTCGATTTCTCAATGTGATGAGATGTACTTGTGCTTTTGGGTTGGTTTCGGTATTGCTAAGTAACGCGCCTTGTGGTCTCTCGGAGAAATTTTGAGCTACTTGATTTAATTGTTTTTCAATGTTTTGAATGCTAGCTTGTTGATTTCTTAAATTCGATTCCAATTGCTGAAATCGATCCGAGTTTTTCTTTTCGGTGTCGGAGATGAGGCGAGATACAGTATCTTCAAGCCTTTCTCGTCCACTTTGTTGTTGAGAAAAGTTTTGTGGTTGTTGAAAGTTAGTTCGTTGGTTTTGTTGGTTACTACTATTTCCGGGATCTCTCCAACCAAGGTTTGGGTGGTTACGCCATCCTTGGTTGTAGGTACCCGTTGGAGGACCCGACGGCCTAGGTCTGTTATCCATGTAGTTTACCGTTTCCGTTTGTTCATCTAATTCTTTCATACAACTCCAATTTTCATGTGGCCCACCACACCCTTCACAAGCCATAACCGAAACTGTTTTTGTCATTTCTAATTTTTTATTTTTGAAGAAAGAGCTTCGATTTGGGCTTGTAAAGAAGTGCTTTCATCAACCTTATAGGCGCCCGGGGCAATAGATTTATTGCCTCGGGGAGTGTGCCATTGAAAATTAGTTTGAGCAATTTCCTCAATTTGATTATATATTTCATTTGGGCGACGATTACCTAGAAGTCCCCCGGAGCTAGAATCAAGTGTTTGTCTTGTGTGTGCCAACAACCCATTGTAGAAAGTGGATACTTGTTGCCACACTGCTAGACCGTGATGAGGACACTTTCTTAGTAGCTCCTTGAACCTTTCCCAAGTTTCATATAAGGATTTCCCATCCTCTTGTGAGTATGTATTAATTTCAGTCATTAATTTAGCCGTTTTAGCCGGAGGGAAATACTTATATAGAAACTTTTGGGCTAGTTCATCCCAGGTGTTTACCGAGCCAACTGGGAGGGTGTTAAGCCAAGCCTTAGCTCGGTCTTTTAGTGAAAATGGAAACATTCAAAGGCAGATGGCGTCATTTGATGCTCCATTGATCCGAAAGGTATCACATGTTTCTAAGAAATTAGTAATATGTAGATGGGGATCCTCGTCCGCAAGCCCATGGAAGGTTGCGGAGTTTTGAAGCATTTATATCAAATGCGGTCGAAGTTCGAAGTTATTGGCTTCGACATTCGGTGCATTGATAGTGGCGCCGAGATTTCCTACGGTGGGCCGTAGGTAATCCATGAGGGTACGTTGGTCCGCCATTGGAAGTGGGTTCCCCGAAACTTTCTCTTGATTTTTAGCTTTAAGTCTTTTTCTGAGAAAGCGTTCGGGTTCTTCTAGAGGTTCTTTTATGTCTCTACTAGAACTGGAGCTCATGCACTACGTAGGAAGTTCAAATGTGGTGCCTGGGTTCCAAATCCTGCAATAAAAACAGAAAAGAATGTTGGTCAGAAGGTTCACCACGGCCCCGTGCTCAGTGAACACGGCCCGTGGTCGGAGGTACAGTGATTGTTTTCCGGATCCCTGTTACTGGGAGTTGGACACGGCCCCGTGTTGCACCGACACGGCCCCGTGCTCAGCCCTCTGTAACTCGAAAAATAAAAACTGCCAGTGATAGTGCTAGGCACGGCCCGTGTCCGACCAGGCACGGCCCGTGCTGAGCTCTGCAGAAGCTGAAAAAACTAAGAAAAATCCTAAAAAAAATTGAAAAATAAGAAAAACGATTAGGCCGTTGATTCCTAACTTTCTTAAATTCCTTGTGTCCCCGGCAACGGCGCCAAAAACTTGATGTGCGTGAAGTGTGTTATGGTTTTAATGTTTATTTTAAGCCCTTTTTACACTTTTTTTAGCCAAGTT
Organism: Helianthus tuberosus; assembly: GCA_030545235.1. Lineage (NCBI taxonomy): Eukaryota > Viridiplantae > Streptophyta > Magnoliopsida > Asterales > Asteraceae > Helianthus > Helianthus tuberosus. The sequence continues at coordinate 120,912,574 of CM060451.1, read as the reverse complement.
TTAAATTTATAAAACACGATATTTACTAACACTAAACACACATATGGGCAAGTGCACCAATCGTGAGCGTAGTATAGTGTTGGCAAGATACCGAGGTCGTCCAAGGACACAAGAGCTTTTAGTACCGGTTTATCCTCAACGTCTAATCAAATCAAAAGTTTAGAAAAAGGTTTTAAACTAAGAAAAATAAAAACTAACTAAAATGCTGAAAATAAAAGAAAAAACAGATAGACAAGATGAATCACTTGGTTCCGACTCGTGTATAGTGTAACCTTTGATTATTTCCGCACTTTTGCACTTATTTAAGAGATTATCTTAGTTATTGTAGTAGGCCCCTCTTTTGGAGGTGACGTTACCCTCAACCCAGTAGTTTGAGTCAGCAAGGATACAATCCTAAAGGGTCGGATTATTGAAAGATAATTAATTAAGTTATTAATGCAAATTATGGTAGGCCCCTCTTTTGAAGGTGACGTTACCCTCGACTAAGTAGTCTGAGTCAGCAACGATACAGTCCTAAGTAGTCGGGTTATAGTTTTAATAGTAGTTTAACTTATGAGGGGATCAAAGAGTTTGGACCCCCGCCATCCAATACCGTTAAGTATTGAAGGAGGTCCTACTAAATTTAACCTAGGTCCCTTGCAGGGTCTCTAAACGCTGAACAACGGCAAGACTCTTACCAAACCGTTCCCTTAACCCCCGACCAGGTAACCAACATACCTCCATATAGACCGTGGAGATATGAATGGTGAAAATCTTTTATTTTATATAGACTGTAAAATAATGCCAAGACACCACGAACAAACGATAAGGAAGAATCACCTTCAACATAAGCAACTAGTTATTAAAGTCATTAATACAAAACCAATTAAAAAGTCCGAAAAGATTAAAAATAAAAAGTATTACACTAGACACTTTGTCTTCACCAAGTGATGTAAGAGACTTAGGCAAACATGGCCTTGATTGTCAAGAACTCTTACGATCAATCTTGGATCCCGAGATGACTCACACACTCTATGATGGACAATGGATGATGGTGGTGGATGATGGTGTTATGGTGGTGGTGGGTGGTGGGTGAAGTGTGAGAGAGGTGGTGTGCCAAGGGATGGTTTGAGCTTGAGCCAAGCACTCCTATTTATAGGCTGAACAGAAGCTCGGGCACGGCCCCGTGTCCAGTGGGCACGGCCCCGTGTCCACATCATCTCTTTCTTCATTTAATGCAGCTTGTCTTTATTAGTTGACCACACCCCCGTGTCCGCTGAGCACGACCCCGTGTGCAGAAGCATATCTGTACTATGAAGATTTGCCTGGATTCTGCGAATCTTATAGTTGACCACGGCCCCGTGTCCGCTGAGCACGGCCCCGTGGTGGGCAATAGAAGCTTCTACCACTTTGTCTTTTCTGCTGACACTTGGGCACGCCCCCGTGCTGGCTGAGCACGGGGCGTGTTCAGTCTTCTGTCTTCTTGTTTTGCTTGGGAAGGTGCTGTCGTGGGGTCGGGCATGTCATGTTTGTTCCTTTTCTTGTATTTATGTTAGATTTTGATGTCTTTTGGCTTCTTTTGTTAATTTGAGCTCATTTAATCCTGAAAATACAAAAGGAAGACAAAAGCACACTTTTTCCAACATTAGTACTAAAAAAGGGTTAGTTTTATGCCACAATTGATGTAATTTATATGTTGCATTTTGCACACATCAACCTCCTATTTATAGGAGATCCACTCCTCATGAAATGCCACTCCTTACAAAATTGCCATTTCGTGCTTTCTGGCCTATCTATACTAAAACATGACTCGATATAAGACGAAGTCAACAGACATATGCACCAACAGTTAAGTACTATTACAAAACTTGCATGTGAATAGTGGATTTGTATGAGTCGGAATAGCTGTTATGTGTTATTCAATGATCGTTGCTTTGAATGCACACCACGATTATAATTTACACGAGAACAATGCGAATGTAAACTGATACGTGTACATGAATACCATAGGATTTGACTGATTAAGTGTGAGCGAATAACTAGTCATACCGAGCAAACCAAGGTGAGTTCACTTCTCTCAAAACAAGCATGCGTCCGGTGGGGATAATCAAACTGACAAAACTTGTAAACGGATTTTCATAAACCCATATCCTTGTAGGGGATATAAGGTGGTTTTCAAATACCCATATCCTTGTAGGGGATATAAGGTGGTTTTCAAATACCCACATCCTTGTAGGGGATGTGAGGCGGATTTCACAAACGCATATCCTTGCAGGGGATATGCATCGGTTTTCAGTAAACGTTGATGTTGGATAGTACACTCACTTTCTATCACTTATGTCCCATCATACTACCGGGTTATTTGCTTATAGGGCAACGGGGTTATTAGTTGATAGAGCTATTAGGTTTGGCACCCTCACGACGTACCTGGATAGGACGGGCGTGAACTAATAACTTTAAATCATGACCAATGTTTGATAGAGCATTGGAGAAGGGCAAAAAGGGCCGTCTGCGGTATCGAGTTATTATCAACATAACATAAATCAGTAATTGGTAACGAACGGTATAACAAATCAGTGAACTCACCAGCGTCGTCTGATACACTTTCTGTGCATGCTTGCAGGTCTATAGGTACACTTAATTGGAACTTGCAGTCTGGGATGCTGGAGTGGTCATGGGTCAAGTTGCAAGGAATCGCAAGGCAAGTGTATTGGTTTTTATACACTTGAGTTACGAATTTATCAACTATTGTATTATGCTTCCGCTGGATATTAAATAATGTTTTGTAACGTTTTATTCTAATAAAGGTAAGTTTATTTGAAACATTGTTATGAGTTCAATGTGATTGGTGGCTGGATCCGGGTACGTCACACGCCTCGCGGGAATTTCCACATGTGGTATTTTGGGGGTGTGACACACAAGATCATCATAAACATAGACTTTAAATCACTAATATTAACAAGATCAACATAAACAACATGATCATATGAACAAGTTAACACAAATATACCAAATCAACACATAATATAGTTAGATTTAGTGTTTATTAGCTTTGAGATTAGGGTTTTAAGTGAAATTTTTCTTGATTTTTAGGATGATCAACTTGTACTTTTGAGATTAACTAGTAATAAGAAGCTTAAACATGATATTTAGGAGACTTAAAACTTTGCACAAGCCAAATAAGAAGAATAATAAGAAGATTAAGCTTCAAGAAGGCTCCTAATGATGATTCATGCTTAACCCATGCTTAGGTAATCTTGAAAGGTCTTGAAAGTGAATGATTTAGGGGGTTTAGGGTGAATTTTGGTGGGTGTTGTTGTGTTCTTCTTGTGGCCGTGAGCATGGAGGACCAAAATGGAGGTTTTGAAGTTTTGATCACTTAAAAAAAAGATGAAAAGATGTGGTATGGTTCAAGAATAATAAGAATGATGTTTTAAGCATATGGTTCCTACATCAAATCTTCTACAAACCATACACAAAATCTTGCAAGTTTCAACATGAATCATGTGGGGTGGGACCCACTTTGACCGATTTTATATAAATGGGGGGGGGTAAAGTGCAACTTTTTATAAAAGTTATTAAAAATCTAGATATTTTGGTAATTAATCAAAGTATGGTGATTAGTTGTTTAATTACACCATTAAGGGGTAATTAGGGATTCGGATTGTTAAATGACCTTAACTAGTTCACTAAACTAGTAGAAATTGCATTTCGACGCTTTAGATGCTTTCCGTTTGGTCGTCGGCTAGTTTACGGCACTTTTGCGTCGTACCGACGAAGGTTTGTCGCAAGTTGTTATTCCACCTTCAAGCGATGTATGAAGTGATTCTGAGTCCCAAAATAAGCTTAACTAGTTCACCATGTCTTCCGTTTAGTTGTTTTGGCGTCGAAAATATTATTTTCTAGCTTGTCGGTTCAAAAACGGGCAAGTTGTGGGGGTTGCAACGCAGCACCGAAAGCTTGTGTTTCGGACACCCCAGTATTATCCTCGTGTTGTTTTCATATGTTTGTTATCATTTGTCATAATTCCGGAGTCCTGGAAATGCTAAATTATTAGTTCGGACGAATTAAAATTGTTATATTTTTAACCGAACGGACAATTTTGTGATTAGGGCGTTGTACCGGAAAGTTATGTATTTTGCAAGACGTGTTTCCACATTAGTGTTTTCATATATAAATGGACTCAGTTATGTTATTCGTGTGTCGTTTTTCATTGGTTCGTTCTGTTTTCACGGTTTAGCTGGCATGAATAGTGTAACCGTGAATAGTGCGCGCATCACTTTCTACCAACACTTTTAGGACATTGTTTGATTGGTTTCGCAATACGAAGAAAACCAACATATGTTTTGGCATTGTTTTCTTGTCCTAACACTATCATCTAATATACGACACAGTTATGTAATTAAATTACGCTAATTGCATGAGATTATGAAATAAACATAGTGATTAGAATGTACGGAATGAACGATTATTTGCCACTTTTCACAATTACGCGGTGAGATTGACTGCGAACATTTTGATGACACGAAATATCGAAGTAGCAAGGACGATACGTGCAATAAGCGTCGAGCGATAAGCGGTGAGCGATAAGCGATACGCGATAAGCGACGAGTGATAAGCGATAAGCGGTACGCGATGAGCGATAAGCGGTACGCGATAAGCGATGGGAGCATGCGCTTATGGTGCGATTTGATTAGTCTCAATAGTATCAGAAATTTAACTAACATTAAGCCCCCACATGGCATCATTCCACGAAAGTTTGCTAATATGGCTAAAACACTTATATATAGGAAGTACCAGCGGCGTATCCACCATGCTTTGACCATATTAGTTCCGTCTCATGAAGTGATGTCATGTGTGCCAACATAACACACGTAGCGATAAGCGTCAGGCGATAAGCGATGAGAGTATTGAAGCGATGAGATTAATAGATGCGATAAGCGTTAAAGCATTTAAGCGTTGCGAGTACGATGAGAGTTAGATTTCCTGCGAAGTTGCGATTGCGTTGCATTGCGTTGTAGACTTACGACAAGTCTTGCGTTGATGCGATTGCACTGCGTGGTAGACTCACAAAAAGTCTCACGATGATGCGATTGAGATGTTACGCCTTGCGAGTGAGTTTAGTGTGTTGAAAATAATCACAATACTATAAGAGGTCTAATAACGTTCAACTCTGTATGGCACTTTCTTCACGAAACTTCGGTAGTATGGTAAAGCACACCTTGCTTTACCCACACTACTTACGTCCCGTGAATAGATGTCACACTTTGTCGACATGGTTAAGACGCTTATATATAGGAAGTACCAGCGGCGTATCCACCATGCTTAACCATGCTTTTAACGTTAGGGCACCATTAGAACTCACTACGATCTCCGTGCACTAACCAAACTAAGCCTGTGTGCACCCGTGATTAGTTTGTTCCTTGCACGTTTATCGTACCTTATTCTAAGAGTGTATAGTGAGGGTAAAAACACATTATATCATGATATATTGTATATGTATATAGTGCTAGTAATTTGTGTGTGCGCTTAGTCTAGGTGCGAGCATGAGGGAGAGAAAGAGTGAGAGAGAACGAGAGAGAGTGCGAGTGTCGACGTCGTAGATCGAGGCGACATCAAATGATAGAATAGTTATGAAATACAAGTAACAGTATCGGAAATTGTACCGTTAACTACATCATTCTGCGATTGGTTGGTGTTGATGTTGAAGGCTCCTGCTTGGGTTGCGGTTGCTGTTGGAGTTTCTGCTGATGGTGCTGCGGCGGCTGATTCTTGGGGTCACGGTCCTGTGTGGCAGTTGCGGGTGAAGTGACCGTAACATTTGCAATTGATGTAGTAGAGACAGTCAGCTCCTGCCTGGTGGTGATAGGTACACTCGTAACACTGGGGGTGAGTCCCAGTGTAGGCACGTTTTGGAAGTAGTTGGAATGCTCGAAGAGGCTCTGGTTGCGGTAGTTCAGTTGTTGGAGAATCTTGGTTCGAGCTTTTTCTCTTGCGACTAGGTTGCGCGTCTTGTGGCGGTGGGTTGTCGTCGTGGGTTTCATCAGCGGATTCATCAGCGGATTCGTCTGAGGATTCATCAGAGGATCCGTCTGAGGATTCGTTGGGAGACTCGTCGGAGGATTCGTCGAAAGATTCAATGACGATTGCTTGGTTAGCCTTCTTGGTGAGACCTTTGGAGAAGAATCCCTCCAAGATTCGCTTGTCATTTATTTCTGCGGCCAGTTGATAGGCTTCTTTGATGGTAGCAGGTCTTGCAGCTTCGACAAAATCGCCTACACACTTAGGCAAGGCGCGTATGTACTTATTGATAGCCTTATCGGGAGTGTCAACTTGGCTTGGGCAGATAATGCTAAGCTGTTTGAACCTTGCTGTGAGGCCGTTGTTGTCACCTTCAACTTGTTTGATATTCCAAAATTCTTCTTCTAGTTTCTGCATCTCGTGGGGAGGGCAGTATTGTTCCTTCATGAGCTCTTTAAGCTCATTCCAGGAGAGGGCGTATGCTGCGTTGATCCCACGTTTGTTACGCTCTGCTATCCATCAGTCGAGCGCTCTTGATTGAAATACTCCGGTAGCGCATGTGGTGCGAAAATGCTTAGGGCACCCACTCTGGCGAAAGGTAACCTCGATAGCATCGAACCATTGGAATAGCTGAGATACACCTTATTCACCTGTGAAATCCATTGGACCACAAGCTTTGAAGTGCTTGAAGGAGAAAGCAGACCTGGGCACGTTGGTCATAGGGTCTCCTTGAGTTTGAGAGTTGCTGATGTGTGTAAAATGCAACATATAAATTACATCAAATAAGGCATAAAACTAACCCTTTTTTAGTACTAATGTTGGAAAAAGTGTGTTTTTGTTTTCCTTTTGAATTTACAGGGTCAAATGAGCTTAAACGAACAAAAGGAACAAAAATACAGCCAAAACCAACATAAATACAAAGAAAAGGAAGAAACGTGGCATGCCCGACCCCTCCACAACAACTCCCAAAGCAAAAACAAGAAGAAAGCTGAGCATGGGGCTGTGCCTAGCTGAGCATGGGGTTGTGCCCAGCCCGACACGGGGCGTGCCCAGCTCGACACGGGACGTGCCCAGCTCAGCACGGGGCCGTGTCCAGAATGGTCAGCCCTGGCACAAAGGACAAACCTATAGAAGCTTCTATTGCCCACCACGGGGCCGTGTCCAGTGAACACGGGGGCGTGGCGAAAGTACAGCAGGCGCATTAATTGTAATTGCGAATTACAATTAATGAAGAGAGAGAATGTCAGACAAACACGGGGCCGTGTCCAGCGGACACGGGGCCGTGTCCAGGCTTCTGTACAGGCTATAAATAGGAGTGCTTGGCTCAAGCTCAAACCATCCCTTGGCACACCACCTCTCTCACACTTCATCCACCACCCACCACCATCACAACACCATCATCCACCACCATCATCCATCATCCATTGTCCATCGTAGAGTGTGTGAGTCGTCTCGGGATCCAAGATTGATCGTAAGAGTTCTTGACAATCAAGGCCATGTTTGCCTAAGTCTCTTACATCACTTGGTGAAGACAAAGTGTCTAGTATAATACTTTTTATTTCTAATCTTTTGCACTTTTTATTTGGTTTTGTATTAATGACTTTAATAACTAGTTACTTATGTTGAAGGTGATCTTTCCTTATCGTTTGTCCGTGGTGTCTTGGCATTATTTTACTGTCTATATAAAATAAAGGATTTTCACCATTCATATCTCCACGGTCTATATGGAGGTATGTTGGCTACCTGGTAGGGGGTTAAGGGAACGGTTTGGTAAAGGTCTTGCCATTGTTCAGCGTTTAGAGGTCCTGCAATGGACCTGGGTCAAATTTAGTAGGACCTCCTTCAATACTTCACGGTATTGGATGGCGGGGGTCCAAACTCTTTGATCCCCTCATAAGTTAACTACTATTAATACTATAACCCGGCTATTTAGGACTGTATCCCTGCTGACTCAGACTACTTAGCCGAGGGTAACGTCACCGCCAAAAGCGGGGCCTACCACAATACTGCATTAATAACTTAATTCATTATCTTCCAATAATCCACCCTTTTAGGATTGTATCCCTGCTGACTCAAACTACTGGGGTGAGGGTAACGTCGCCTTCAAAAGAGGGGCCTACTACAATAACTAAGATAATCTCTTAATTATGTGCAAAAGTGCGGAAATAATCAAAGGTTATACTAGATACGAGTCGGAACCAAGTGATTCATCTTGTCTATCTGTTTTTCTTTTATTTTTATTTTCAGCATTTTAGTTAGTTTTATTTTTCTTAGTTTAAAACATTTTTCTAAACTTTTATTTTGGTTAGACGTTGAGGATAAACCGGTACTAAAAGCTCTTGTGTCCTTGGACGACCTCGGTATCTTACTAACGCTATACTACACTCAACGATGGGTGCACTTGCCCATATGTGTGTTTAGTGTTAGTGAAATATCGTGTTTTATAAATTTAAAACTTGGCTAAAATAAGTGTTAAAAAGGGCTTAAAATATACACCTAAAATAAGTAACACTTCGCACGCATCAAGTTTTTAGCGCCGCTGCCGGGGACACAAGGATTTTAGGAAAGCTTAAAATCGACGGCCTAATCAGTTTTTCAAAACCTTTTCAAAACGGGCCCACATTTTTCTGCATTTTAGTTTAGTTTTGCATTTACAGTAGGTTGAACACGGGCCGTGCTCACTGAACACGCCCCGTGCTCAACGAAATCAGTAAATTTAATTAAAACGCCCAGATACAGATTCTGAACACGGGGCCGTGTCCACTGAACACGGGGCCGTGTCCAGCCTCTGTTTCCGTTTTTATTTTTGTTTTCTGATCTCGAGACTCAGTTGTGGTCTGCTGAGTGATTCTTATGGATCAATACTCAGGAGATTACAACTACACCTATGAGGAGGATGATTATAGGGGTAATTATTGCACTAATTGTCGTAACTCACGATCGGTTCAAAATAATCGCTCATATCAACAATCCAATTCATACACCTACTATGAGGAGCCCAGGTACGAGCCATCAACTTCATACACATCCTATGAAGACCAAAGGTATGAACCTCCTCCCTCATACTCATATTTTGATGAACCAAGGTATGAGCCTTCATACTCATACTTTGAGGAACCAAGATATGAGCCACCACCTTCGTATACTTACTATGAGGAACCATGGCGTGAACAACCCACCTCATATGAGTATTATGAAGAACAAAATTACGAACCTTATCCATCATATGCTTACAATGAAGAACAATGGTGCGAACCATCGACTTCATATGGGTATTATGAGGAACAAAGGGTCGAACAACCGGATTCAAGCTTAGAAAATACCGATTCTTTTTCTATAACCGAAGTAACCGATAGGATATTAGAACACATAAGAGTTATCGATCGATGTATAAGAGAATCTCGCGCAAGGGAAGAGGAGTCCCGCGCAAGAGAAGAATTAAAAAATGAAGAGATAACTGAAATTGTAAAAATGGAAGAACAAATAAGTGAAAAACTGACACATGAGTTAAACAACGAAATAGGTGAGTCCGACAACGTTAAAATACAAGAAGAGTCTAATTTTGAAGAAATTAACCTCTTGTCACCTTCTTTCGAAAATCATTGTTTAGTACCCACTCATGCTAAGTTTTTAAAAGAGTTAAACACTAACACTAAAATTGACGAAACGGTAAGTGTTAAGTTAACTGATGATCAAACCTCACTAATAAAGGAAGACCCATTTGAAATTAACATTACACCGGTTCCATGTTTCTTTCAAAATTCATTTATTAGTAACGTTACAATCGATAAAGATCTTTGTGTTAACATAATGCCTAACTACATTTTCGAAAAATTAAGTATTAGTGATTTTTCTCCACTTCAAATACCCATTTTTCTATCCAATCGGAAAGTAATAAAATCAATCGGTATAGTTGAGGATGTATTGGTTCAAACAAATCAAATGGTAATCCCGACCGATTTTGTCATCCTCGATGACGCTCCTCTAGCGTTGGGACGACCATTTGTAAAAACTCACGAAGCTTTGAAAAACCGGAAGTTCAACAATCTACCTCTTCAATTAGGGGCATTTAAAAGAGGTGTCGATCTTGAGCGATCAATGAAATATCCATTCGGCAATGACGACCCCCTAATTGAAGATGAGCCAGAACCACCCGATAAGGTGGGTCTAGCCAAGGACCCTTATAAACGTGGCGCACCACGGAGGCATTCCGCGGAACTATCCGTAGTTTTAGTTTAGATTAACTTTTATGTTTTCTAGTTAGTTTTAATTTTTCAGGAATAAAACACACTCGGGATGGTGAAGGATGATAAGGGAAGCTTGAACCAACACCCCATACACAAAAACAGAGCCTCCCGATGATTTTTCTTCATTACAGCAGGTTCAGCACGGGGCCGTGCTCACCCCAACACGCCCCGTGCCCAAGGTTCTATAGAAAATGCCCAGTTCAGGTACCTGGACACGGGGCCGTGCTCACTGGACACGCCCCCGTGCCCAGCCTTCTGTTTACTTTTGGTACTGGCAGTCTGGACACTGGGCCGTGCTCAGCCAACACCACCCCGTGTTCAGCTACCCAGTACCATAAAATCTTGTTTTTAACCCACTTTTACACATTCAATCAACCTAAAAACTTATTTTTGGGACACATTGAGGACAATGTGTAATTTAAGTGTGGGGGGGATGCTAAAACCTTGAATATTGCAAGTCCTAAAAACAAGCCTTACACAAAACTCTATTGGAACCGCTAATCACCCCAAATTTTTTCAAAAAATTTTTCATTTTTTTTTACTTGTCTAGGTTTAACTCGGGAAATTCAAGTTCTAAAAAGGTTATATTTTTACAAATTTACAACCGATAGCGTCGTGATAAAAAGAACCAACATAAGAAAATTATGAAAATGCATGACAAGCTTAGTTAAAATTTGATTATATATACTTGATCACATAAAAACCCATTCCCACAAAAGTGAGTTTTGAGCCTTTATCGAGCATACAATTACATATCATTAAAACTAAATGCTCATTTTTCGTTTCTTGTGTGAATAGCCGCTTGGTTCTTACGACTCTAGAACTTGCCATGACGATACATTCCCGGTCCTTACCAACTTAAACCCGAGTAAGTAAATGATAGAGGCATTAGGACTAACCCTTTTTATTTCTACACCATTATTTTCTTTTTCTTTTTTTTTTACCACCTACCCAAAATCCCCCTAGTTAGCCCCTTTGAGCCTAAACCTTTTCATTTCATAACCCAAACCAAACACCCTTTTACCCACCAAAACCTTTTTATTTTTAACCCTTTGTTTTAGTAACAAGCTCGGTTTTTCTTATGACTTTCAAAAAAAAAAAAAAAAAAAAGATGATGATGATGATGAAGCAAAAGAGAAATAAACAAACAAGTTTATCAAAAATAACTTTGTTTGAATAGTGGTTTCATCAAAAAAAAAAAAAGAGGTCTTACGAAAACCGATGCTTTTTACGCCTTTCGCCCTTTTACTAACCACTAACCCAACCACCTACCTTTAGCCCAAGCCAAACCCTTCACCCCAAAAGTCCTCTTGATATTTACAAAGGTGTATAGTTAAAAAGGAGGAGGATTGATTGCTTGGCAAGCTTATGGTATGAGTAAGTTCCAGGCCGCTCTCGAGACAAAAATACATCTTCGGTCGAGTGTTGAGTGATTCCCCGTGAGGTATGTGAACTTGTATATAAATAAAATTTTAAAGAGGCATGTTATGCCCAAATAAGTAATTTCTCTTATGAAAAGTTTTAAATAAATCATGACGAATAGGATTGTAAATAAATAAAAATAAAATTAAATAAAGAATCTTGGAAATCCCGACACTCTACGACAAGCCCAAAAACCTTCTCTTCTACCAATTCCATTTGGGAGTGTAAAGCCACATTATAAAGAGTTTTGCTTGAGGACAAGCAAAGATTCAAGTGTGGGGGTATTTGATGTGTGTAAAATGCAACATATAAATTACATCAAATAAGGCATAAAACTAACCCTTTTTTAGTACTAATGTTGGAAAAAGTGTGTTTTTGTCTTCCTTTTGAATTTACAGGGTCAAATGAGCTTAAACGAACAAAAGGAACAAAAATACAGCCAAAACCAACATAAATACAAAGAAAAGGAAGAAACGTGGCATGCCCGACCCCTCGACAACAACTCCCAAAGCAAAAACAAGAAGAAAGCTGAGCATGGGGCTGTGCCTAGCTGAGCATGGGGTTGTGCCCAGCCCGACACGGGGCGTGCCCAGCTCGACACGGGACGTGCCCAGCTCAGCACGGGGCCGTGTCCAGAATGGTCAGCCCTGGCACAAAGGACAAACCTATAGAAGCTTCTATTGCCCACCACGGGGCCGTGTCCAGTGAACACGGGGGCGTGGCGAAAGTACAGCAGGCGCATTAATTGTAATTGCGAATTACAATTAATGAAGAGAGAGAATGTCAGACAAACACGGGGCCGTGTCCAGCGGACACGGGGCCGTGTCCAGGCTTCTGTACAGGCTATAAATAGGAGTGCTTGGCTCAAGCTCAAACCATCCCTTGGCACACCACCTCTCTCACACTTCATCCACCACCCACCACCATCACAACACCATCATCCACCACCATCATCCATCATCCATTGTCCATCGTAGAGTGTGTGAGTCGTCTCGGGATCCAAGATTGATCGTAAGAGTTCTTGACAATCAAGGCCATGTTTGCCTAAGTCTCTTACATCACTTGGTGAAGACAAAGTGTCTAGTATAATACTTTTTATTTCTAATCTTTTGCACTTTTTATTTGGTTTTGTATTAATGACTTTAATAACTAGTTACTTATGTTGAAGGTGATCTTTCCTTATCGTTTGTCCGTGGTGTCTTGGCATTATTTTACTGTCTATATAAAATAAAGGATTTTCACCATTCATATCTCCACGGTCTATATGGAGGTATGTTGGCTACCTGGTAGGGGGTTAAGGGAACGGTTTGGTAAAGGTCTTGCCATTGTTCAGCGTTTAGAGGTCCTGCAATGGACCTGGGTCAAATTTAGTAGGACCTCCTTCAATACTTCACGGTATTGGATGGCGGGGGTCCAAACTCTTTGATCCCCTCATAAGTTAACTACTATTAATACTATAACCCGGCTATTTAGGACTGTATCCCTGCTGACTCAGACTACTTAGCCGAGGGTAACGTCACCGCCAAAAGCGGGGCCTACCACAATACTGCATTAATAACTTAATTCATTATCTTCCAATAATCCACCCTTTTAGGATTGTATCCCTGCTGACTCAAACTACTGGGGTGAGGGTAACGTCGCCTTCAAAAGAGGGGCCTACTACAATAACTAAGATAATCTCTTAATTATGTGCAAAAGTGCGGAAATAATCAAAGGTTATACTAGATACGAGTCGGAACCAAGTGATTCATCTTGTCTATCTGTTTTTCTTTTATTTTTATTTTCAGCATTTTAGTTAGTTTTATTTTTCTTAGTTTAAAACATTTTTCTAAACTTTTATTTTGGTTAGACGTTGAGGATAAACCGGTACTAAAAGCTCTTGTGTCCTTGGACGACCTCGGTATCTTACCAACGCTATACTACACTCAACGATGGGTGCACTTGCCGATATGTGTGTTTAGTGTTAGTGAAATATCGTGTTTTATAAATTTAAAACTTGGCTAAAATAAGTGTTAAAAAGGGCTTAAAATATACACCTAAAATAAGTAACACTTCGCACGCATCAGTTGCTAAGAGATTGGACTTGCGCAACGATTTGGGGAATGACCTTGGCCACTTCCCTGGCCATGAGTGAGGCGATCCTCTTATCGGTGTTTCGTCTAGCTCTTCTTCTGATTGTTTGTTGCGAGGTAGAAGCGTTCGAAGGCATCTAGACAAATAGATTGGAGTGAGATTCGATCATAATGATTTTGCGTTTGTGATTGCGATTGAGCGCGTTAAAAATCGTTTATTGTTGATATAGTAATACGTATTCACATAGGAGACACAAAATGTCCTAGGTTCTCACGAATTCACATAAGTGTGTGTATGTATATATATATATATATATATATATATATATATATATGTATGTATGTATATATGTAGTATGTGGTTACACACATATTTGAAAATCGTATAGATAGCGCGAGGACGCGCGAGGATGCGTTTAAGAGAGCGAATCGATAGAATCTAGTTTTGTTGCGGGTATTAGCTTTTGTTTAGATTGCGATGGTTGTGCGAGTTGTGCATATAGTCGACAGAGCGTAAATATGATAAAATAAGAAATCGATAAAACGTAAAGTCCTCAAATAAGTAACACATGTAAGCGTAACAAAACTCGATAACGCGTAAAATCAGCGATTGCAGGCTTAGTATGAATAGAGTGCCCGGGGTTCGAGGCTTCGACTATCTAAAGTGATCCAACTATTCCCGACGAGTTCGTGTACACGCTTTGGCTTTAGAACCATGCCCTCACCGGGATGCGGCTACGGCATTCATCCTTCCAGTTACTACGTGACTCGAGTCATTAGAACAGCCGAGACTTTGGTGAGAGCTTTTGAAAACCATTTTAGGGAGTGGAACGGGTTATTAAGATACAGGTTTCACCCCTGACTTAACAACTTCGCTCCTAGCTGTGGTTGTGCTCACCGAATAAATTCGGGAGTTCCACTAGATAGAGATGGAGATTTCCGTCGAGATATGGATATCACTCCTGACTCGACGAAAGGTTCTCGTGCTAGGGTAATACGGTGAGTAAGTGATCTCATCGAGAGTTCTTGGTTTTCACACCTAATCTCAACGCGATCACTCGTTTGTGTTATGCGAGTGTCTTCAAGCGTGTATATTGTTCTAGCCTTAGGAAAGGCTATATAGTATTTAGCCTTAGGAAAGGCTTCCTTCGTACAAAGCTACCTTCATACGAAAATGCAATGTATATTTAAGCGTTTTAGAGTTCATAGAGAATAATCCATTCATTCGAAGCCACAACATGGGAGTTCGTACGAAGCTAGAGTGCGTGGGTTCGTACAAATTGTCTACTCGTGGGTTCACACAAAGATGGTCTGTTTGGTACTTAGACTATAGACTAGGTAAGATTAGGCAATCCTACCTAATTCCCTATAGTTATGGCTCTGATACCAATCTGTCACACCCCAACCGATGGCGGAATCATCGGGGCGTGGCACTAGGCGAATCAGATTGCTCAAGAGAATCCATAACAACTATTTTGCGACAATATTTAAACAGTTCATTATCCCATACTAATAAACAAATATTTCACAAATGGTTATCACAGATTTCATGTCTCTCAAACAATACAAATGCGACAACCTAGATTTTAGGTGAGTTTCTAAAGTATCCGTAGCTTGATTCGAGATAGTATGCGTCTAACCTGCAACATACGTAAAATAATGCCAATACAAAAATGTATTGGCGAGTATACAGGTTTGATATAGTATAAAGTAGAATAACAGTGTTGCGAATTTCCACATACATAAACATGATACACAACATATAAGCTACAAAACAAAGACTGCCAGCTAAGTCCCGAGTTGGCTATGTGTTGTTGTCTTAACTAGCCCCCGTCGGGTGCGAGCCTAGCTATAGTACTATACTAGTTAAGTTGGAACGTCACGAGCAATTGTCCTAGCACATATGTATCAAGCATCACGAATAAATCTGTACGTCAGTCATTTGCATGTGATAATAGTTTAGATTGTGTACTGCGTTTTGATAAGTGTGTTTTCGATATAAACGTATGTTACACCCCAAAAGTGTTTAAAGTGTTAAAAAAAGGGGTCAAGTATACTCACAGTGTGTGTTTAGCAAGTAAACACAATCTGGATTGGATTGAAGAGAGCGCATTGAGTTAGCCTGAGCATAAGACAGTAGCGTAAGCGTTGAACAACGTGTAAAACAGCGTGTCGGAGAATTGGAGTGATCGAATAGTGATTCGATCGGATGAGTTCCCATTCGATCGGATGGTCATCCGAGCGAATGATCATTCGAATGAGATTTGAGTGTTTGTAAATTGTTTTGAAATATTTTGAAGTTTTTGTTGTAATAATTAAACAAGTCATCCGGTCGGATTGTCATCCAGATGGATGGCCATTCAATCGGATGGTAGTTTGAAGTTTAATTGAATTGTTTAAACATTGAGGGGCAGTCCACCTGGTCGGATGGTCATTCGATCGGATGGTCATCCAATCGGATGGCCATTCGAGTGGCAACCGTTGTTTGAATACTTGTGAAATTTTCTAAGTTAAAAAGTTTGAGGTTTAACAGATACGGCGTGACGAAGTGTCGAACAATGGAAACACACAATGGTCCAGCTCAGTCGATTGGATGGAAAATCACCCCATTCGATCAGACTAACTGTTCCCGATGAAGTTTCATGTTCAACCCGTGGACCGGTCATCTCTCCGATGGAAATCCGTTTTCAAGTCGGCTCTCAACTAAAGAATGAGTAGAGAGTCCGATTGAGCTCAGATTCCATCGGTTTTGTATTGAAAGTTGAAGAAAAATTGAGGAGAACTGAAAATAGTTGAAAAATTGATGAAATCTTTCGAAATCAGGGAAAACAAGTTGAATCTTTACAAGATTCCAAGTTATGAGTGTGGAAATCCTTTACATCTGGACCAAACTTGATGGGATGACGTCACCCAGTGAATACCATCTTCAAATCGGTCCGAATCAGGTGATTTCAGTGAGAAAACAAGTGTTTTTGATGGGGAAGATGATGTAAAAAGTGATTAGTGATGATGATGATTGTACAAGATTTGAAGAGAAAATCTTACCAACAAACCTTGAATCTTGATGAAAAGTGACTGAGAGTGACTTGGGAGCGAGTTGGTCGGATGAGAGTGTCAAATCAGTGAACAGTAGAGTATGGGTGGTATTTATAGGCTAAGAGGGATAGTTAAGGCGGTGCAGAAATGGGTCGGATGGCCTTTCGGCCGGATGGTCATTCAATCGGATGGTCATCTGGTCGGACGTCCATTCGACCGGCTGGTCATTCGATCGGCCAGTTTACGTTCGTTGGTTTTCCGACTTTTGTTTCGTTTGGTGTGTTAACCATTATGGATACTTTAAGCGTTTTAACGAGATAAGTAGTTTCATGTTTCGGCGCGATACGTTGAACTGCGCGTATCCGCGTGTGCGTGGTTCAACAGTCTCAGCATATAGATAGTTATTATATCGTGTTTAGGTGTGCTTTTGTGCGATACATTGAATTGTGCGTGTGCGCGTTTCAACAGTCTCAGCACTTCGATAGTTTTTATATATATAACTAATAGTATAATATGTCATAGTATAAGTAACCGCGTTTTGAGTTTGCGTTGTGTTTGCAATAGCGAGATAGCGTATGCGATTGCGTTATTAGCGTATGCGATGTGATATAGCGTGTGCGAAAATATGCGATATAGCGTTGCAAGCGTTATAGTTTACATTATCATCAGAATCTCGGGTGTTAGGCGTAACGAGAGCAATAAGCGGGTTGTTACAATTGGAGCCTTTAAAACTAAAATCAACAGGTTTATCGTTGTCATCGTAGAAGAAACGGCGTACCAATCGATAGATTACCAGACCGAAGATGATTTCCATCCACATCTCTGATCAACTTTTGGAAATTGTCCCACAAAGTGGGCGAAGGAGAGATTCTTAATTGTCCCACAAACTATTGGAAATTGTCCCAAAAAGCAAAAAATAGGGAAAGAGAAAATTGTGGGTCTCTGATTTCGATTCAGACGCAAGTGATATGGCAATGGATGGTTTTGAGAAGAAAAATAAAGAGGAAGATCTTTGGAATTCTTAATTGAATACGTGAGATAATCAAAGGATGGGGGTTTCATTCAGAGGGCGTCGATTAGGTTTGTTGAGGGCAGAGAAGGAAAGGATTGTGAGGGTGTGAGTATGGAGTCCAGGTGCAATGTACTATTATACCCTCCTAGTGTCTTAAAAACTTGAACTCTTTACAATTTTAACCTCTCAAAACAAGCTTTTATTAATTGCACATATTGCTTTAAGAGTTGGACGCGATGTAAAATTACATGTCTGTACATCACATTTGCTTTATATAGTAATTATAGATATATTATTGATTAGTTATAAATGGTCACATAACGTTAACAGTTTCAATTAATTAGACACAACTGAAATTCGTCATACATAATCAAAATTCACCATTTATCAAATGGGCTTTTAATGAATTAGTGAAAAGCTTTATTAGTTTTATTTATAAGAGGTTAAATAAACCATAATTTATTGATATCATTTTATAATACTAGGAAGATGTTGTAATATATAATATTAATTAAAGTTAGACAGAGATCATAAAAATTAAAATTGAGATAACTTAGTTAGAGGAGGAGTGGTGGTGGTGGTGGTGGTACTAATAATAATAATATTAATAATAATAATAATAATAATAATAATAATAACAATAATAATAATAATAATAACAATAAGAGTAAATTACTGTCTTAGCCCTTGTGGTTTAGCTAGTTTAACATTTCTAGTCCAAAAAATAAACCTTTGTCATATCAAATCCCGAGGTTACATTTTATAACGATTTTGGCCTCTGACACTAACTTTGTTACTTTTTGGCAGTGAAGTGTAAGGATACTTAGGTCATTATATACCTTAAGGATTGTTTTTGATAATTACAAGGTTCTTTTAATATGTAAGAGATTACTAATGCAATTACTAAAGTTTCTTATTATTTCGTTATTTTCACGATTATTATTTAACAAAATGTGTTTTAACTATATAAAAATAAATACGTATTTTCATTAACCATTTGTTTTTTATAAACGTCATTTTTATAGTCATTTGTTTTTAACCTTTCTTAAACAATCTATTGTTTTTAAAATTGTTCCTTTTTAAATCATTTGTTTGTATATTAAAATCGTTCTTTTTAAAGTCGTTTTGTCTTTTAAAGTTCTTTTAAACAGGTCATTTTATACCGTTCTTTTTAAAATTGTTTTTTTTTTTACAAATCATTTTTTAAGTCGTTAATTTTTAAAAGTGTGTCTTTTTAAACCGAATCGTTCATATTTGAAACTTTGTATTCAATTTACTTATAGCCGTTAGGAAAAAAGAAACTTTAAAAAATGAACGATTTCAATAATCAAAGGTATTAAAAAACGATCGATTTTACGAGAGGTTTAAAAACGAAAATTAAAAAAAGACATTTATAAAAAAACAAAACCTTAAAAAAATAAGTAAACAAGCGTTAGGTTTCAAAAAACGCACATTAACGAATTTTGAACAAACAAGTGGTTCAAAAAATGGAAGATTTGAAAAAAGATAAATCATTCTAAAAAAAGTTTGAATAATTAATGATCTTTTACAAACTTTTTATTAGAATCAAAATTGGGAAGCTAGTTGTTGGGGCGGCTGCTTATTTTGTGTGGCAGGAACGAAATCAACGATTATTTTCTAGCAAAAATAGGAGTGCAAGTCAACTTATTGAGGTGATATTAACTATGGTTCGGATGAAGCTCCATACGATGAGGTTTAAGAGGTCGAGGCATGCTAATATAGTTTTACAGGAATGGAGACTGCCTCGGGGGTTATTGATCGACGATGATGACTGCGGCTAATGTTGTTCCTTTTGTTTTGTAACTTAGTGTTACTTGTTTCTCTAGTGACTTGTGATTGTGTATGTCTGCGTCTTTATGTTTTCGCTTGTAAACTCTAGTATGGTGTGTCATACTAGAGAACTGAGAGATATTATGTTCCTCACTTGTTTTGTCTATTGGTTGATTGATATGATATTCACCGGGGTGATCCCTTTACCCAAAAAAAATGGTTCATCTTGTCACACCCCAACCGATGGCGGAATCATCGGGGCATGGCACTGAGCGAAACAAATTGTTCAAGAGAATCCATAACAACTATTAAATGACAATATTTTTAATCCGTTTAACATCCCATACTATCAAACAAATATCGCAAAAATAGTCACTACGGATAGCAACTTCTCATAAACAAAACATGTTCCGACAACTCAGATTTTATTATGGGTTTCTAGACTTCCTATCTTGTTTTGCAGCAAACATCCAATCAACCTGTCACATACGTTAAAATAAAAGTCAATATATAAAATGTAAAGGCGAGTACACAAGTTTGCATAGATATAGTATAAAAACGTTTACGCATAACCAGCATGTAACACGTAGAGAAGTGAATCAAGTAAGCTATCGACAATGATACTATCAATACCAATGACTGGGAGTTGTAGAATGCGCGACACATGTTCACCACTGTGAACATGTGAAGTAATAACCTTAACAACCCCTGAATAACCAGGTGCTGAGTCCAAACTATAGTACTATCGTTGCTAAGGGTGGCAAGCAGTAATCACTGTGTAAACATAACATACAAGCATTCATCGAATCACATATCACATGCGATAGCGGTTAGCGTTTGCAAGGAGTTTCATATAGTGTGCGTTATGTGTTGATATAGAGAATGTATGTAACACCCAAAAGTGCGTTAAGCGAAAAAGGGTTCGAGTATACTCACAGTGAATTCATAGCTGTTAAACACACACTGTGTTGGATTGAAGGGAGCGCTAAGTTAGCCTGTGAACGGGAACAGAGTGCATAAGAGGTTGAACAGTTGATATTAGCATGTTGAGTGGGTTAAGTGCTGAAACAGTACATCCGGACGGATGGGTCTCATCCGGATGGATGGTCATCCGGACGGATGGCCATTCGAACGGATGGCTATTCGGATGGTTTGTGATTGTTTGTGAGTTTTAGTTAAAAACGTTAATCAATCGTGACAACAAAGTTAAACAAGGGAGTTTATCGAGTTCGGACCATTCGGACGGATGGTCCCATCCGGACGGATGGTCCCATCCGGACGGATGGTCCCATCCGGACGGATGGTCATCCGGTCGGAGAGTCTATGGTTCGAAGTTTTTGTAAAAATCTTCTAAGTAAAAGTTTTAGTTTGACGGAGACGGTGTGACGACGGAATCAACCAACTGGTCCTCACCAAGCCCAGTCCATCCGGATGGGCCTTGCCCGTACGGACAGAAGTGATGTTCTTGATGAAGATCCATGCTTGACCCGTTAATCGGTCCATCTCTTTGGTGAAAATCAGTTTTAAAGCCGGCCTTCGACTAAAGAATGAATCGAGAGTCTGACTGAGTCCTGATTTCACCGGAATTTGGGTAAAACCAGAGAGGAGTTCAAAATGGATTGAAAAAGTGTTGAATCTTTCGTAAAATAGTTGAACAGTGTGAAAATCCTTTAGATTTAGAGCCAATCTCGATTGAATGATGTTTCCACAACTGTTTGCCTTAGCAAACGAGTGGAATCCACCTTCAAGAGGTCCAAATCAGTCGATTTTGAGGAAAAAGTTAGTGTTTGTGTGTGATTTTGATGAAGAAGAGGATGTAGAAGAGATTAGAGATGAAGATTAGGGAAGATTTGGGGAGAAAAGCTTACAAAATGGCCTTGATTAGCGTCTGAAAGGGTTAGGAGCGTTTGAGAGCAACTGCGTACGGATGGGAGTGCAAAGTGTTGAATGAAATGCAAGTCTGCTATTTATAGGTGAGAGAGTGAGGTGTAAGGCGGTGCACGAGTGACGGTATTCGGATGGCGTCTGTCCGAATGGGGTATGTCCGGATGGCTCCATCCGAATCAGATGAGCCCCATCCGGTCGGATGGGCTCCATCCGGACGGATGGCCATTCGGACGAATGGTCCATTCGGATGTCAGCCGCGTTCTTGTGAACCAACCTCTCTTTTCACGTGCAGGATGCTCGTTTAATGCGTTTTATTGCGTTAGTTAGTACCTCTACTTTAAGTACTTTAGCGAGAGTTCAAATATAGCGTTGTGTTGCGTTTCGGTGTGATAAGTCGAGTTATGCGAATAGCGTTGAGTTTGTGACAGCGATAGCGTTTGCGAGTAACCATACACATAATAAACAAACACAAATAATCAAATAAGTAAGTAAACACACAATTAACACAAGTAAATAAATAACCATATTCCGCTTTTCTCGTTTGCGTTGCATTGCGTTGCGTTGTGATGAGCGTTCAAATAACTGCGTAAATGCGAATAATGCGTTAAATAAGAGATATAGGATGCGTCATAATATGTGTTTAAAATATAGTTTAAGCTTTTCACGGTAATCGAATCTCGGAGTACAATGTTTACAAAGAACACGGTAATTAGGAACAATTCGAAGATCGGGTTGTTACAGTCTCCCCTACTTTAGGGAATTTCGTCCAGAAATTAAGTAGTAGACGTAACAAAGAGATGCGGGTATTTAGTCTTCATATCACTCTCAAGTTCCCAAGTGAACTATGCGCCGCGTTTGCCTTCCCATCTAACCTTGACTATGGGAATGCGAGAGCGTCTAAGCTTCTTGGTCTCTCGATCCATGATTTCAACAGTCTTTTCTACAAAGTGAAGAGTCTCATTTATTTGCAAATCTTCAAGAGGCACATGAAGATTTTCTTCGGCTAGACACTTTTTGAGGTTCGAGATGTGGAAAGTCGGATGTACGTTGTTAAGTTTCTCCAGTAGTTCGAGCCGGTAGGCCACTTTGCAAATTCTTTCCAGAATCTTAAAGGGTCCCACGTATCGTGGCGCTAGCTTTCCTTTCTTGCCGAATCAGATCACCCCCTTCCAAAGTGAAACCTTTAGGAGTACGTGATCACTAACTGCGAATTCAAGGGGCTTGCGGCGTTTATCGGCGTAACTCTTTTGACGACTCCGAGCTTTCAAGAGATTGTCTCGTATTTGGAGGATCTTGTCTGTCGTCGCTAGCAATAACTCAGGACCGGTAATTTGCGCTTCTCCGATCACGTGCCACACAATAGGCGATCGACTTTTTCTTCCATATAATGCCTCAAAGGGTGCCATTTGAATACTGGTATAATAACCGTTATTGTATGAGAATTCTACTAGAGGTAAATGTGAATCCCAATTACCACCAAAATCTATAACACACGAACGAAGCATCTCTTCAAGGGTGCGAATCGTGCGTTCAATCTGACTGTCGGTCTGGGGATGTGTAGGATCGTTCGCACGACCAAACGAGTCGTTCAGAAGAGTTCTAATCAATATGAAAGGCAGAAACAGACATATCGACTTAGAAACATCTTGATATACACTATAATTGTCTTGTTTATTGATAAAACAACGTTTTACAGTAAGTAGACACTTCGGCAGCACCTCGATACCGGAATCACAAAGTTACATATGAAATGATCAAGACACATATTTATAGGCCCACCATTTCGTACGGAACATACTCATGCGAAATGGCTTCTTCACACGAAATGACATTTCATACGAAATGATTCACCATTTCGTGCGAAATGGTCAGATCTCATTTCGTACGAAATGACATATTCATTTCGTGCGAAATGACCTCAATCTACATAAATCTCATTTTCTCGTATAACGAGCCCTGATCTTTCTAAACACGTACAAGACACGATTCAAGACAAAGTCGACAAACATATGCACCAACAGACTCCCCCTTGGATGTCGACGAAGTCTTCAGCACACATTTTGAGTACGTCTTCAGTCTTGATCTGTCTTTTCACTCTTTCCAAAGTGTCTGACATTGTAAGCATCCTTCAATCTCTTTCTTTCTTCCAGAATCTCATCCTGACTCTATATCTTCTCTTGATCAGATCTCTTGATTCCTTAAGTTCATCAGCATCAGCAGTTGTCATGAACTTTAGGATCTGAATCTGGCTCTATTATCTTCAGACTCGATCTTTTTTAGTAGACTCCCCCTTAAATTGTGCTGGGATCGAAGTCTGGCTTTCACATGTTTTAAGATTTTAACCTGGCTCACATTCTGCTCAGGCTTTATACAAAAAGTCTTTAGGAATCGAACCTGGCTATCCTGCACATTCTCTATCTCATATTAAATTTCACAAATTTAAAATTTGACAAATTTATGATTCACTTGCAAGTATTGATTAATTCAAAAATGATTTTACAATTTTAATCTCTGATGAATCACTTGTAGGAAAACCATTTTTCTTTTCAAATTCATTTTTCATCTCAAACACAACTCTTCCAACCCTCTGTTGTCCATCATGTTTAGCACTCGGAATTTTGAAAATCAGCTCTTCAACATCAGTTTTCGAAAATCTTTTTGTATTTTCAAAAGTTTATGCTCAATCACACTTAAAAACTTTTTGGATTTTTGATGTTAAAACAAATAGTAAAGAAATATTTACAGACAATATTTTTGTGAGTTTGTGTAAGAGGTTCATATCAGATTTTGACAAATCACTAACACCATTAAGCTTTAAATATTTTAAGAAATAAATGATTCACGTAGATTGTCAGTATACTGATCCACTTAAATTTTCACACAAAGTTCAACTGTTCCGAGATACGAGATTAATGTTTTAATGGACTTAAACTTATTCACGTGTCCCACCTCAGAATATACTCCTGTATCCAGACTTCTATATTCAGTCTTACAGGTGAATGTACACTAATGATATCTATAAACGGGTAATGCGAGACCATGAGAGCTCAGGTTAGAACTTCCGTTCAGACAAAAAGATGATGGCTCGTCTTTCGGTGTGTCCCGTTTGGGGATCTTTTCTTCAACAGCACATGATTAGCATTTTTCAATGTTTCATCATTTTTAATGCTGAGGGTGGGCTTTATGATTAAAGCTATGCAAAGTATTATACGGGGACTAGGCTATTGCTCCCGCAAAATCAGAAGTCCTGGTATAATACCCCAGATATCATCACGCACAAAGACCTAGTATGTCAGAAATAGAAAGCCTTTCAAACAAGATTTCGGGGGTTACCCATATATCCGAGAGATGTTCCCCACGAGATAAGTAAGTATTTCTATTTAGGTTTATATCTCAAAAACAATTTACTGAATGTATAAAAACCTACTGGCACATCCTCAGTGAGATCGTTTATCACATTTGACTTTCCAATTCTTTAGCGTGTTGTGATAGTCCACTGATGTACTATCATTTCCTCTTTTTCACAACAAAACTCGTTTTTGAATTTTTCGATGTTTTTGTAATTTTCAAATTTTCTAATGTTTTTGGATTTTCTGAAATTTCTTACTCCCCCTAAAATTCAAAATCATTTAAAGAAAGTTTGACAAACCAATTTGAATTACTTCAATTCTCCATTCACTTGGCATAAACAATCAGAACTCCCCCTGACAACAAACTATTTTCCCATTATGATTTCAAAACACTTAAGTTTGGTTTAATCAAAATGGTTTTTCCAGAAAATTAGTTTTGTTGAATCTCATCAACCACTTGTAGGTTAGGGGTTTCATCACATTGTTTTTCAATCACTTAAATGAAAGTTAAATCAAGTTCAACTTAATGACCTTGATTAACCACTTGTAGGAACAAACATTTGTATGTTTACTTCAACAATACCACTAGTAAGTTGAAATATGACATTTTTTAGTTTTACCACTTGTAGGTTTTCCAAACAAAAATATTTCAAGAATGATGCCGATTCCTGCTCCACGATTACCAACTTGGAAGCTCTGGCAAGTCAGGATTTTACATATGGAAAACAGACACCCAAGCCTAACCAGCTTTGGGTGTGACCTTCTCAGTTTCACTCGGGGTTTGAACATTTCTTTTTTCTTTATAAAAATATTTTACCCCTTTGGCCTTTCCCTCGACCATCTTTCCAAAAATCTTTTTAACTTTCCCATTAAAACTCTTTTCGACATCAAATTCTTTCTTCTCAGAAAAGAATTGATTCGAAATCTCAACCTTTCCAATTTTTTGTTTAAATTTTTCAGTCCGCAATGGTGGAAAATTGACGTCATCCATTGGGGGAACTAAATTTTCTTCTTTTTGAACAACTTGTGGCTCCTCTGACTTTGTGGAATCAGATTCATTGCCAGATTTCACATCAGATTTCTTAACAACCCACTTTTGGTTGTCAAGATTCACCCTTCTTTTGTAAAACTTTTTCGAACATTCACCAACTTCATATGTTGAGTTTTTAAACATTTTGAATTTTTCAGTCGGTGGTTCAGTTTTATCAACAATCTTTTCTTTGAGTTTAAAAACAACTTCCTGTTTTGTGTTGGTTGTTTTTGGACAATTCCATGCGATGTGACCAACTTCTTGACATCGGTAACAGGTTCTTGCTCCCTTTTCTGTTTAGCTCCATTCTTTTCAAACTTTTGTTTTTCTTCAAGAAATGTCTTGTTTGACTGCTTCCAAAATGAGCTCTTTGCTTCTTCTTCGCAACTTGACCCTGAAACAAATATTGTTTTTGTTTTAGAAATTTTCTCATTTTTATGATTTTCGGGTGGAGTAAAACCCAATCCCTTCTTTTTGAAATTACCGTTATGGTTTGGTTTCTTTTGAAAACCAGAACCAGAACTGTAACCCTTTTTCTTGTTTAGCCTTTGTTGAACTCTTAAGGTGTACTTTTTAGGTTTTTCAGTAAGACTTACATCTTTTATTTCATAAATATTAATTTCTGTTAGTTTGAAAACCTTTTTGATCATTTCAGTTTTTACACCTCTTATTGGAAATTCCTCATCAGAATGTAATTTGTCTGAATCATTCAAAGTATATGCCACTTTGATTGGTTCGTCATTCAAATTAGATTTTGATAACAGGAATTCTTTATTGTAAACCCGTTTGACCGGTGATTTTGGACTGTCAACTGATGAACTCGAATTTGCTGATTCGGACTTTGACTCAGACTCCTCATCTTTATCCAACACCTGATCGACCATTTTGTTTATTAACTCAGACTCATGATCAATGTCAAACGATGTGAACGCGACGTCAATGTTTTCTGGTAACTCATCGGTTGTTTCAGACTTTAATTTTATATTAACTGCCTTTTTGACTTGCTCCTCATTTGGTTTTCTGGGAGAATAACCTTCCCAGATCGGAGGCGGACACTTTTTATAATTTGCACTTGGTTTCTTACCAGTATCTTTCTTCTCTTCTGGCTTCTCATCTTGAAATGCTTCAAAACCTGCAACAGTTGGATAAATTCTATCAATCAAATAATCAGAACTTAAATAACTTTGCAATAATCGTCTGATTCTTTCATTCTCTATTTTTTCAGTCTCCAACTCTTGCTTCAACTTAGCACATTCCTCAATATAATGATTTATAGCCTTCTGTTTGGACATCATCACTGCATTCATCATTGTTAAAGCATCTTCCCTTTCTGAGTTTGTCTTTTGCAAACTGTTAACCGTTCTGTTCAACACATCATACGACTCTTTCACGTACTTGACATCAAAAAAAACTTTTCTTTCATCTTTTCAAGCTCACTATACTTCTCATCTTTTTCTTCACAATGTTTGCATGGTTCCAAACATTTTAGACAAGGTTTTGTGACTTCTACAATTTTTTCAACTTTGATAATCTTTTCAACTTCAACCACCTTCTCAACTTCAACCATTTTTTCAACTTCAACTATCTTTTCAGAGATCTTTTCCTGAGTAACATTCTCGCATTTTACCTCTTTCTTTTCTTTTGCTGCTCGTCTCTCCTTTAGCTTCTCCAACTTATCTGCAAAATAGAATTTGAAACTTTCAGGAGATAAATGAATTTTGCCAATGTTAATTTGATTAATTTCTTCCTCATCATCACTACTATCAGTTGATGACTGATCAAAGACTTGTGTCTTTTCTGAGCAATTTTCTGAAGAAACAGACTCTTCATCTTGACTTTTCTCATTATTATCAAACACCTTCATCCATTCGGTCATCAAATCTGGTTCTTGAATGATCTGAGCAATGAACGCTCCTAACTCGCAACCAGCCGGAATGTATTTGTCCCAGCTAAAACCTTCTGCAACTTTTTCATCATCTTGATTAACCAGATAAGCTTTCTTCTTTCCATCTTCAATATGTTTAGCATTTAATGATGATGGTTGTTGAGCAATTTATTGATAGATAGCTTTTCGATAATAATCATTATTCCCGAATGGAGTCTAAGCTCCTCCTGCTTCTCGATTGGTACATTCCCTCTTGAAATGTCCTTTTTCCCTGCATCGAAAACAAGTAACTTTAGATTTATCAAAACCCAATGTAAAATATTAGCATCACGGAAGTCATCTCTTCCGGTAATCATTTTAAATTTCTCAGCTCACCTCAACACACTCGCTAAACACCACTTAATATTCATAAGCTCCATTTCCTCTGCATCGATCTGATCGTAATCCTCTTTTGTCAACATAGGATTTCCGATCCTTCCTGCAACCAATCCCTCATATGATTCTAACACTGTAGCAAGCAATGCCATATGACCTTTAGCCACTTCTTCAGAAAAATTTTGACCATTCTGAAGATGCAACGCGATGTTGCAGTGTAACACATGACCATTACTGCTGTTTGAGCTTTGGAACTGATGATTTAGAGTTGAAACATTCGGATTAACGCTTGAGTATGAAGAAAATCCACTATTGCTGACTGGACTTTGATTAACTGATCCAGATGAGTTTTCTGCACTAACAGCAGTTTGGACTTTCGGACTTGATTCAACATTCTAAACACTTCCTTTGTAATACATCTTGATGTCTTGTTGACCACTTGGATTGTTCATTCTAGCAATCTTCTGTTGTTCAAGATCTTGTCCTTCAAGCTTTTCAATGAACTGAGAAATTGTCAATTTATCATATTCTCCAGTGTTCTTCAAGATCATCAGATATGTACCCCATTCTTTCTGAGGCAAAGCATCAGCTAATTTGTCGACCCATTCTTCTCGATCTTTGTTAATATCCAACAGAGACATTGATCGAACCAAATGACAATATCTCTCAATCAATTTCTTTGTGTTTTCACCTGGCAAGCTTGTAAACAAGTCAAATTATTTCTTTAACAGAGATTTTCTACTTCTGATCATATCAGTACTTCCTTCAAACTTAATTCGAAGTGCTTCCCAAATCGAACGTGAAGTACCATCATGCTGAAGTAGTATGAAAATGTCTTCCTTCACAGCTTGCTGAAGTAAACTAATCATCATTTTTTCTGCCTTGTACATGTCTCTCTCTTTGTCCGACAATTCAGAAATCGTTTTGTTAACTCCCACATCTGTACGAGGCTTAACATACTTTTTCTCAATACACTCCCAATATCTCAAATGATTAGCTTGAACCCAATTTTCGAAACGGTCTTTCCAACCATAGTATTCTTCAATGCCCATCAATTTTGGAGGTTTCTGTAACGTTCCTGTTTCATTTTCCATGTTCACACTCTGAGCAATGGTAACAGGAGTACTCGGAGCAGTAGCAAACGCGTTATAAAACTCTTCTTCCATGTTTTAGTTCTCAAGAATCCACAAACACAGCCTTTCAAACGAAATGAGATCTCAA
Organism: Helianthus tuberosus; assembly: GCA_030545235.1. NCBI lineage: Eukaryota > Viridiplantae > Streptophyta > Magnoliopsida > Asterales > Asteraceae > Helianthus > Helianthus tuberosus. The sequence goes on along the minus strand of CM060451.1, from coordinate 120,883,246 downwards.
ACGAAATGCCTTTTGAAACGAAATGGACGACTCGTGCGAAATGATATCTTGTTTGGTGCGAAAAGAGAGATTTCGTATGAAATGACAATCTGGTGCGAAATGGGTCTATTTCGTGCGAAATGGATGTCAATTTGAAACGAAATGGCAGTTACAAAAAGTGATTTCGTGCGAAATGAAAATCTCAATTCGTGCGAAATGCTGCTGATGTCATCAACTCGGCCATGATTTTATCAAATTGATCAGGTTTTAGGTTGTTTTTAGGTCTAATTCTTTCAAGGATTTGTTAAAACAGTGTTTCGCTTATAATGTGAGAAAATCAAACCATTTTAACCGTAAAAATTTGTTAATTTTGAAAAAGAAGGTGTAGAAATCAGAATTTTGAAGAAATCAAGCTGAATTCGGTAAGAACTCTTCCTCCTGAGCTCTGATACCACTTGAAGGATCGTTCGCACGACCAAACGAGTCGTTCAGAAGAGTTCTAATCAATATGAAAGGCGGAAACAGACATATCGACTTAGAAACAGCTTGATATACACTATAATTGTCTTGTTTATTGATAAAACAACGTTTTACAGCAAGTAGACACTTCGGCAGCACCTCGATACCGGAATCACAAAGTTACCTATGAAATGATCAAGACACATATTTATAGGCCCACCATTTCGTACGGAACATACTCATGCGAAATGGCTTCTTCACACGAAATGACATTTCGTACGAAATGATTCACCATTTCGTGCGAAATGGTCAGATCTCATTTCGTACGAAATGACATATTCATTTCGTGCGAAATGACCTCAATCTACATAAATCTCATTTTCTCGTATAACGAGCCCTGATCTTTCTAAACACATACAAGACATGATACATATGCACCAACATGATGAAATACGGTACTGAGATTAAGAGTAGTACCGAGAGCAGATTGAAAAGTTTCCCAGAGACGTGATGTAAAGCGACAATAGCGGTCAGAGATGATGTCACGAGGTGTCCCATGTCGACAAATAACTTCATCGGTATAGATTCGTGCTAATCATTCTACCTTGAAGTCTTCTCGTATCGGCAGAAAATGGGCGGATTTCGTAAGACGATCCACGATAACCCAAATGCTATCGTGACCTGAGGGTGTACGAGGGAGTTTCGTAATAAAATCCATGGCAATACTCTCCCATTTCCACATAGGGATCTCGGGTTGTTCGAGTAAGCCAGAGGGTCGTTGGTGCTTGGCCTTAACTTTCAAGAAAGTTAGGAACTTCGAAACATACAAAGCGATATCCTTCTTCATGCCCGGCCACCAGTACCTGGAACGAAGGTCCGGGTACATCTTGCGGCACCGGGATATCTCGAGTATCGGGATTTGTGGGCTTCAGTCATCAATATCTCCCGAAGGTTATTGTGACTAGGTATCCAAATGCGGTCGAGATAATAGAAGATACCATTTGATTTGCTCACTAGCTGGTTTTCGGTACCTAGTATCCTTTCTTCCTTCAAAGTATTCTCAACAAAACAAACATGCTGCGCTTCGCGAATGAGGGTTTCGAGGTTGTTCTGGGTTTAAGTATCACGAACACTATATACATAGCTTCGTCGCCTAAGAGCATCGGCTACGACGTTTGCTTTGCTAGGATGATAGCGTATCTCACAATCGTAGTCGTTGAGAAGTTCAACCCATCTGTGTTGGCGCATGTTCAGCTCCTTCTGACTGAAGATATGTTGTAGGCTCTTATGGTCGGTGAAGACCGTACACTTGGTACCACAAAGGTAGTGTCGCCAAATCTTCAACGCAAAAACAACTGCACCGAGTTCGAGATCATGGGTCGTGTAGTTTTTTCTCGTGGACTTTGAGCTGTCGAGATGCATACGCGATAACCTTGTCTCGTTGCATAAGAACATAACCAAGACCTAGGTTAGAGGCATCGCAGTAAATGACAAAATCGTCGTTTCCGTCGGGAAGAGTAAGAATATGAGCATTGCAAAGCATACTCTTCAGAGTTTGAAAGGCTTCCTCTTGTTCAGAACCCCAAACAAAAGGTTTGTCCTTGTGGGTTAGAGCGGTAAGCGGTACAGCGATTTTAGAGAAATCAGTGATAAATCAACGATAATAACCCGCCAATCCAAGAAAAGAACGGATCTCGAAGGGAGTTTTCGGTGTAATCCAACTCTTGACGGCTTCTATCTTCGGGGATCGATGAGAATGCCTTGACTATTCACAATGTGACCGAGGAATTGAACCTTCTCGAGCCAAAATTCACACTTGGAGAACTTGGCGTAGAGGCGATTTCCTTGGAGAAGTTCGAGAACTAAACGTAGATGTCACGCGTGTTTGGCTCTAGACTTCGAGTAAATAAGAATATCATCGATAAAAACAATAACAAAGCGATCCAAAAAGGGTTTACACACACGGTTCATCAAATCCATAAAAACCGTGGGTGCATTTGTAAGACCAAAAGGCATGACCACGAATTCGTAATGGCCATAACGAGTGCGAAAGGCGGTTTTCAGAATATCTTCCTCTTGAATACGCAACTGATGGTAACCTAAACGTAAATCGATCTTAGAAAAACATGTAGCGCCTTGAAGTTGATCAAACAAATCGTCGATTCGAGGGAGCGGGTAACGATTCTTGATAGTTAGCTTGTTGAGTTCCCTATAATGGATGCACATTCGGAACAATCCATCCTTCTTTTTCACGAAAAGGACAGGTGAGCCCCATGGTGATGTGCTAGGGCGTACAAAGCCTTTATCAAGTAACTCTTGCAATTGGCTAGAAAGTTCACGCATTTCAGACGGAGCGAGGCGATAGGGAGCTTTTGCGACGGGTGTAGCGCCTGGAATAAGGTCAATACAAAAATCGATATCGCAAAGGTCACGCATTTCCCTCGAATCGTCGGGAAAAACGTTAGGAAATTCACAAACAACGGGAACGTCTTTCACAGTTTTCTTTTCCTTCTCCGCTACTACTATGTGGGCTAAGAAAGCCAAGTATTCCTTACGGAGATACTTGCTTGCCTAAATCCACGGCGTAAGTTTCAATTCTTTCGAGGATACTTCGCCATTGACACATAACTGATCACCGTTTGAAAGAGAGAAATGGATCATCTTTTTGAAACAAACAACTTCAGCACGATTTTCACGAAGAAAATCTATGCCTACTATAACGTCAAAACTACCAAGCTGCATAGGAATAAGATCGATCGGAAAGATGTGATTGTTGAGTTCAAGAGTACAATCACGCAGAACAGAATTGACAGTAACGGTTCTTCCGGTGGCGATTTCTACGTCGAACGTCGTTGGGAGTCTAGCGCGTTTACATTTTAAAAGTTTCTCGAATTCAAACGACACAAAATAGTTATTGGCTCCAGTATCAAATAAGCAAGAAGCATAAACACCATTAACGAGAAACGTACCATTGACTAGATTGTTGTCAGTCTGAACCTGGCGGACGTTGATGTTGAAGGTTCTTCCGCGGGCTGCTTGTTGTGGCTGCTGTTGTTGTTGCTGTTGCTGCTGTTGTTGCTGTTGTTGCTGTTGCGGTGCTTGCTGTGGTTGCTGCTGCTCTTGTTTGACAACGCAATTTGGGCAAACATTTGCAAAGTGGTTTGGATCACCACATGCATAGCAAGCACGTGCACTCGCAACTGGTGCGGGTAGAGCTTGATTAACTTGAGGAGTACGGGGTTGAGCTGGCGGTGGTACAGGAGTTTGAAGAGCTTGCTGGCGAGGGCCAGTGCGACAGTTTGCTGTGAAGTGTCCGTAGAGGTTGCAGTGGACACAAAAACGACAAGCTATCCCAGCTGGGTGATGATAAGTGCACGTAGGGCACAGGGGATGAGTACCAGTGTACGCACGCTTGGACGGTGGTGCGTTGGTAGCAGTAGTTTGTTGAGGCTGAGAGTTGGGCGGCGATGTAACTACCGCGTTGTTCTTGGCATTTCGGCGCTTGCAACTTTGACGTGAAGACTTTGATCCTTGAGAGTCTGATGTTGCAGTTGCTTGATGGAGACTCTTGGTTGCAGTTTTGAAAACTCCAGCTCAAACTCGCTTATCATTGATTTCAGCTGTGAGTTGGTAAGTTTCTTCGATAGTTGCGGGTTTAGCTGCTTGAACAAAATCAACTACACAATCTGGAAGAGCTCGGATGTATTTCTTGATTGCCTTGTCAGGTGTGTCTACCTGAGTAGGACAGATGATGCTGAGCTGCTTCAAACGAGCGGTGAGACCAGCGTTGTCACCTCCTTCTTGCTTGATACCCCAAAACTCATCCTCCAGCTTCTGGATCTCATGTGGGGGACATAATTGTTTCATCATGATTTCCTTCCGTTCCTCCCAGGATAGGCCATAAGCTACGTCATTACCGCGCATTAGGGGTGTGCATGGGTCAGTTTGGGTCTGTTTTGACCAAAAACCATAACCATAACCGCGATGTCGGTTATTAGATAACCATAACCGATCGATTATGGTGGTTATGGTTATTCGGTTTTGATGGTTATTGCGGGTCGGTTATGGGTGGTTAACCGTGTATTTAGCTTAGCTAAAAATAACTTAATTTTTTTTAACATGGATTAAATTGTTATTGCATATTTGTATATATTAGTGTATTACATAGTATTAAAAAATACATATAATCCATAATATTAAAACCAATTATTATTGAATATCCAAATAAAGTGATATGGTACATTCCATAAATTCAAATAAACATTCAACCAAAACCACAAAATGATATGAAAAACCCATAAGTACTAAAAATCTTCAGTCAAAAATAGAAAATATTAAAAATATGGTGAAAAGTCCTAAATCCTACAAAGATTTATTACATGTTGGTTCGGTTCGGTTATGGTGGGTATGGAAAAAATAATAACCATAACCGACCCGCTACTTTCGGTTTTCAAAAAAACCATTAACCGACCCACCGGTTTTTTATTCGGTTCGGTTTTGTCGGTTAATTCGGTTATGGTTCGGTTAATTCGGTTTTTTGCACACCCCTACCGCGCATGTTGCGTTCGGCAGTCCACCAATCCACTTTGACGAAGAGTGACTACGATTGAGTCAAACCACTGAAACATAGCACTGGGTCCATCTTCACCAGTGAATTCCTTTGGACTACACGCTTTAAATTGCTTAAAACTGAAAGTAGTTTTCGGAGTGTCGCTCTTTGATTCAACAGAGGATTTGCTGCTGACCTCGTTGATTTCGCTGACAATCTGCGGTATGACTTTGGCCATTTCCTTTGCCATAAGGGATGCAATACGCTTGTCAACGTGATTTCGACAGACATTACGTTGGGTATGCGATCCAAATGACGACATCTGTCATTGGATGAGATTCGATTATATTGGGTCGTAGATAATAGTTTAGTGTTTTATACCACATATTTATTATTATTATTATATTCATAGAGCACAGAATCACGTAACACATAAGCACGTAACACATAAGCACGTAATCACGTAGGCACATAAGCACATAGGCACATAAGCATGTATTCACATAAGTCACATAATCCACATAAGCACATATTTTGCACGTACTAACATAAGTCACATAATCCACATAAGCACATATTTTACACGTATTCACTTCCATTTAACATATGCGTAACGCGTTCGAGAGTTGCGAGTGATAGCGTATAGCGTGAGCGATAAGTATAGCGTACATCAGCAAGTACTGCAGCGTATGAGAGTAATGTGATTAAGAGAGTTGCGCATTTTAGTTGTGTTCGCAATTAGTTAGCGTTTTATATTTCGAGCTGTGCAAGTTGTGCGCGTTTACGGAGCGAAAATTGAATGAAATGAAATGAAACCATAAAACACAAATTTAAAACACATAAACACAAATAACACATCAAACATCGATGGCGCGTAAAATCAGCGATTGCGGGCTTGAAATTAAGAGATTGCCTTGGGTTTTGAGGCGTCGACTACCCAAAGTGATTCAACTATTCCCAACGAGTTCGAGTGCACGCTTTGGCCTAATAGACTATGCTCTCTCACCGTAACACGGTGAACGACATTCATCCTTCCAGTTACTACGTGACTCAGTTCGTTGAAACAGTTGAGACTTTGGTGAGAGTTTTTGTAAAAACTTTCTAGAGAGTGGAGCGTATCGTTAAGATGCGGGTTTCACCCCTAACTTAACAAATTCACTCCTAAGTGTGGTTAAATAACCACGAGATAGAGATGGAGATTTTCGTCGAGGTATGGATGTCACTCCTTACTCAACGAAAGATTCTCGTGCTGAGAATAGTACGCGGGGTGAGTGATTGTACCGAGAGTTTTTGGTTTTCACACCTAATCTCGATATAATCACTCGCTTGTGTAATGCGAGTATCCAACATGTGTATTGTGTTAGCCTTAGGAAAGGCAATACATAGTTGCCTTAGGAAAGGCAATTAAGCATCTTAGTATGGGCTGGCATACTTCGTACGAAGTGTACAACTCAGACAAGGTGACCTACTTCATACGAGATGTTTCACTCGAGCGAAGTAACTCACTTTGTGCGAGTTGTTCCAATTCATACGGGTATCCTTAGTTTTGCATAAGAGATAGAATTCACACAAAAAGGTCTGTCTTGGTGCCTAGACTATAGACTAGGTCAATTTCCCTAACGAGACCTAATTCCCTATAGTTATGGCTCTGATACCAATCTGTCACACCCCAACCGATGGCGGAATCATCGGGGCGTGGCACTGAGCGAAACAGATTGTTCAAGAGAATCCATAACAACCATTAAATGACAATATTTTTAATCCGTTTAACATCCCATACTATCAAACAAATATCACAAAAATAGTCATTACAGATAGAAAGTTCTCATAAACAAAACATGTTCCGACAACTTAGATTTTATTATGGGTTTCTAGACTTCCTATCTTGTTTTGCAGCAAACATCCAATCAACCTGTCACATACGTTAAAATAAAAGTCAATACATAAAATGTAAAGGTGAGTACACAAGTTTGCATAGATATAGTATAAAAACGTTTACGCATAACCAGCATGTAACACGTAGAGAAGTGAATCAAGTAAGATATCGACAATGATACTATCAATGCCAATGACTGTGAGTTGTAGAATGCGCGACACATGTTCACCACTATGAACACGTGAAGTAATAACCTTAACAACCCCTGAATAAACAGGTGTTGAGTCCAAACTATAGTACTATCGTTGCTAAGGGAGGCAAGCAGTAATCACTGTGTAAACATAACATACAAGCATTCATCGAATCACGTACAACATGCGAGAGCGGTTAGTGTTTGCAAGGAGTTTCGTATAGTGTGCGTTGTGTGTTGATATAGAGAACGTATGTAACACCCAACAGTGCGTTAAGAGAAAAAGGGTTCGAATATACTCACAGTGAATTCGTAGCTGTTAAACACACACTGTGTTGGATTGAAGGGAGCGCTAAGTTATCCTGTGAACGGGAACAGAATGCATAAGAGGTTGAACGGTTGATATCAGCGTGTTGAGCGGGTTAAGTGCTGAAACAGTACATCCGGACGGATGGGTCTCATCCGGACGGATGGCCATCCGAACGGATGGCTATTCGGATGGTTTGTGATTGTTTGTGAGTCTTAGTTAAAAACGTTAATCAGTCGTGACAAAAAAGTTAAACAACGAAGTTTATCGATTTCAGACCATTCGGACGGATGGTCCCATCCGGACGGATGGTCATCCGGTCGGAGAGTCTGTGGTTCGAAGTTTTTGTAAAAATATTCTAAGTAAAAGTTTTAGTATGACGGAGACGGTGTGACGACGGAATCAACCAACTGGTCCTCACCAAGCCCAGTCCATCCGGATGGGCCTTGCCCGTACAGACAGAAGTGTTGTTCTTGATGAAGATCCATGCTTGACCCGTTAATCGGTCCATCTCTTTGGTGAAAATCAGTTTTCAAGCCGGCCTTCGACTAAGGAATGAACCAAGAGTCTGACCGAGTCCTGATTTCACCGGAATTTGAGTAAAACCAGAGAGGAGTTCAAAATAGATTGAAAAAGTGTTGAATCTTTCGTAAAAATAGTTGAAAAGTGCGAAAATCCTTTAGATTTAGAGCCAATCTCGATTGAATTATGTTTCCACAACCGTTTTCCTCAGCAAACGAGTGGAATCCACCTTCAAGAGGTCCAAATCAGTCGATTTGAGGAAAAAGTTAGTGTTTGTGTGTGATTTTGATGAAGAAGAGGATGTAGAAGAGATTAGAAATGAAGATTAGGGAAGATTTGAGGAGAAAAGCTTACAAAATGGCCTTGATTCGCGTCTGAAAGGGTTGTGAGCAATTGAGAGCGACTGCGTACAGATGGGAGTGCAAAGTGTTGAATGAAATGCGAGTCTGCTATTTATAGGCGAGAGAGTGAGGTGTAAGGCAGTGCACGAGTGACGGTATTCGGATGGCGTCTGTCCGAATGGGGTATGTCCGGATGGCTCCATCCGGATCGGATGAGCCCCATCCGGTCGAATGGGCTCCATCCGGACGGATGGCCATTCGGACGAATGGTCCATTCGGATGTCAGCCGCGTTCTTGTGAACCAACCTCTCGTTTCGCGTGCAGGATGCTCGTTTAATTCGTTTTGTTGCGTTAGTTAGTATCTCTACTTTAAGTATTTTAGCGAGAGTTCGAATATAGCGTTGTGTTGCGTTTCGGTGTGATAAGTCGAGTTATGCGAATAACGTTGAGTTTGTGACAGCGATAGCGTTTGCGAGTAACCATACACATAATAAAAAAAAACACAAATAATCAAATAAGCAAGTAAACACACAATTAACACAAGTAAATAAATAACCATATTCCGCGTTTCTCGTTTGCGTTGCGTTGCGTTGTGATGAGCGTTCAAATAAGTGCATAAATGCGAATAATGCGTTAAATAAGCGATATAGGATGCGTCATAATATGCATTTAGAATATAATTTAAAATATAGTTTAACCCTTTCGCGGTAATCGAATCTCGGAGTACAATGTTTACAAAGAACACGGTAATTAGGAACAATCCGAAGATCGGGTTGTTACACATCTTTTTTCAAATCTTCTATTTCTTTTGATTTTTATAAACGTCGTTTTGTAAAATTTTAATAATAAACGACTTAAAAAGTGAATTGTTTAAAATGTTTATAAAATAAATGATTTTAAAAAAATGGTATAAAATGAAGTGTTTAAAAAAAATTAAAAGACTAAAACTTAAAAAAACAATTTTAAAAAACAAACGGTTTAAAAAGAAACAATTCTAAAAACGATAGACGGTTTAAAAAAGGTTAATTTTTTTTTAAAATGATGTTTATAAAATCAAACGGTTAATGAAAATACATATTTACTTGTATATTTAAAACGTATTTTATTAAATAATAATCTTGAAAATAATGAAATAATAATTAAAAACTTAAGTAATTTCATTAATAATCTCTTAAATATTAAAAGAACTTTGTAATTATCAAAAACAGCCTCTAAGGTATATAATGACCTAATCACCATTACACTTAATTGCAAAGAAGTAACAAAGTTAGTGTTAGAGGCCAAAACCGTTATAAAATGAAGAGTTAATTGCCAAAATCGTCCCTGAGTTTGGGCACGTTCGCCATTTTCATCCAAAATGACCTTTTTGTACCATTTTGCCCCCCCACGTTTGGCATTTTTTGTCATTTTCATCTAAATGACTAACTTAGTTAAAAAACACCGTTTAATGATGGGTATGTTTGAAATTTTACATTTATAAGTAGGGGTATTTTGGTCTTTTGGCTTTATCATTTTATATATTATATAAAAATGTATATCTGATTATTTATTTCTATCTATATATTATATTCAAACCAAAAAAATCTGATCATCATGCTTTGTATAAATGTTCATCATCGCAGACAATACTTCTCCACCCAACTTATCTCCGACAACTACCATCGCCATCAACCACCACCCCCGTCACTACCTGCCACGACCTCCATCATCGTCATCAGCCACCACCCCCATCACCTCCACCAACCACCTGGCATCACCGGATTCCTCTCTACCATTGCCCAAAGTCGTTGACGAAGCCGATGATGACAGATCTGGCGTGTGCATTCAACTCTCTAAACTCTGACGACTCTGCGGGGGTCATCATACTGTCCGGGTTGGGTCAGTTGTTCTGTTCGGGTGTGGATCTGACTTCTGGTAAAGATGTGTTCAAGGGACACGTGAAGGAGGTAGAAACTGACCCAATTGCTCAGATGGAGCGGTGTTACGTTTGCTTCAGTTTCATTCATCATGCTAATTTTGTTTTAGAAACCTTAGAATTCGTTTTAGTTGAGTGGAATAGGGCTCAATAAATTTTGGATTTGTTCAAGAATTGAGTCAAATCAAGGAGATGTCAACAGTTTTTTTACGGGAAATTGAAGAAAAATTGAATTGTTGTTATTTTGTTGAACGATTTTTTTATAGAATTGGGTGGGGTTTCAGATCCGACAATGGTGCTTAAGTCTGATGTGGTAGGATTTCAAATTTGGCAATGGTAGTAATGGCTGGTGGGGTGGTGGTGGAGGTGGAGGTGCAGGTGCAGGTGGGGTGACTAGGGATGAAGAAGAATGTTTTTTATTAATATAAAATGATAAAGCCAAAAGATCAAAATACCCCACCTTATAAATGTAAAATTTCAAACATACCCCTCATTAAACGGTGTTTTTTAACTAAGTTAATCATTTGGATGAAAATGGCAAAAAATGTCAAACGTGGGGGGAAAATGGTACAAAAAGGTCATTTTGGACAAAAATGGCAAACGTGTCCAAACCTCAGGGACGATTTTGGCAATTAACACTAAAATGAAACATCGAATCTTATATGTCAAAAGATTTCTTTTGGGCTGAAAGGGTTAAACTGGCTAAACCACATGGGCCAAAACAATAATTTTAATAAGTATAATGATAACAAAATTATTTTTAAATAAATTAAAAGTAAAATTGTGAGGTTGAAGGAGAGATTGTCATGTGACATTAATTGGAGTCTTTTATTAATATTAGATTAAACTATATTATATAGATTATTAAATGTAGTACATTTTATCTAAGATTCTTTTATTTCATGCTTGGAAAATTAAAAAAAAATAATATTAATTGATATAAAATATAAAGTTAAATGCAATTTGTCTCGCTATGCTTTGATGGCATTAGCAACTTGCCTCCTTGATACGTTGTTTTTGCACTATGCACCATCGAGCTTACAAAATCTAACATTATGCAACCTTCTATCAAACTAACGTTAGTTTAACCGTTTGACTTTGGGTAAATATACCAACCTACCTTTTTCTTCTAGCAATATGCGTCCATGTGGTTTCATTATTATTACAACTACCCACCACGTACTACCACCACCATCATAAACTTTCGGAATGTAATAACTGACATAGCATAATAACTTCATAATCACCATCTTCAATGTGAATAAATTAAAACTAATTCTATTAAGAGGGTGTTTGGGATTACGTTTTGAAGTGACTATTTAATTATTTAGTTTGTAAAACGTAAATAATATAAAAAAGTGTTTGGATGAAAAAGTGATTATCTGCCTTCAAAACGCAGTTTTGGAGAAGCATGTTCCTACATGTTTTTTTCAAAATGCAGTTTTGAAAAAGGAAAATCTATTTTGAAAACGTATAATCTATTTTGAAAACGCAACAGCAAACACCCCCTAAATCAACTAAAATATTAACAAAATTCTATATCAAAAAACATCTAATAGTTGCCTTAATAATAAAAAAATCCGAAGAATTAATCAAAATCAAACCATAGTAGTCAATTGAATATCACCTTTCTTCCACAGCTCACTCCTATCATAACGATCACTAATAATAAATGGTCACAACCGCTAAGATTAGAGTTAGGTGCGACTTCTTGGTATATATCTTATACATGAGGGCATTTTTTGTTACTTCATCTTTCACGGACTATTCTATATATAATTTATAGAGTAAATTACATTTTTTGGCCCCTGTGGTTATATCACTTTTACTATATTAGCCTAAAATAAGAATTTTTAACATATCTGCCCCCATGGTCTCTAAAACTAAATTTTTTGGCCCCTAAGTCTAACCATTTTAGCCCCCATGGTCTCTATAACTAACCATTTTGGCCCCCATAACCATTTTGGCCCCCATGATCTCTAGACTTAGGGGCCAAAATTGTTAGTTATAGAGACCATGGGGGCAGATATGTTAAAAATTCTCATTTTGGGCTAATATAGTAAAAGTGATATAACCACAGGGGCCAAAAACGTAATTTACTCTAATTTATATGTAAGGACTATTGTGTAAAATATATATATATATATATAGGGTGGGGTTCCGCTACAAAGTCCATTTTTTCTACAAAGTATACAAAGTCTTAAAACACCACAATTTCAGCCATAGAACACACTCAAAACCCACAAATAACATAGTATGATCACTAAAACACAATATCCAAACCCTAACATTCCTTAAAAACTTCAAACACACCATCGTACAACTATGATTATAAAACACAATATGATAATCAACATAAAACACACTAATGTCAGTCATTCGATTATCAAAGCCTTATCATTCAAAACACAACACAAAACCCACAAATATGGTGTTTTAGTAACCTCCACTATGTTATTTGTGGGTTTTGAGTGTGTTTTATGGTTGACGTTATGGTGTTTTATGACTTTGTATAATTTGTAGGAAAAATGGACTTTGTAGCCAACTCCCACCCTATATATATATATATATATATATATATATATATATATATATATATATAACTTGTATCATTTTATCCCCCCTCTCTCTAACATTCAACTGCCCTCTTCAATTAGATCGACCAGAAGGAACCATTCAAAACCACTAATCTGTGAATTTAGAGGGCATGCATGGCTGAGCAAGAAGATGTACCAGAAGGAACCATTCAAACCCCTAATCTAATCGGAACCACAAAGATCTAACATTTTAATACCTCACAACACCCTCTCCAAAACCCCCATTCTGACCGGATTTGTATTGTCATCCACTGCCTGTATAAACAAATCAAACCGAGGTAAGGTGCTCGGATTTCAGGTTGTTGATTTTGTGAAAAGTGACGGCGGCGATGGCGTTTGTTTCAGGTGGTCGTCGGTAAGGTTGTCGATGGCGATGGTGGTGTGGCGGTTGTTGTTGACAGTGGTCGAGGTTGGTGGTTGTTAGTGGCGCGTTGGTGGTGATGTTAAGAGTGGTGATTGTTGGTGACAATGGTAGAGGTAGGTGGTTGTTGTTGGTGGTTTGGTGATATTATTAAGAGTGGTGGTTGTTGGTGACAGTGGAGGAGGTTTGGTGGTGAGGTTGAGAGTGGTGGTTGTTGTTGTTAGCGGTGGTGGTTGAGAGTGGTGATTGTCATGGTGGAGAGAGAATGGGGTATCTGTTGTTTTAGATAGATATATATACATTATTATATAAATAGGGAGAGGATTATGAGAAAACTACATCTAAATGAGAAAACTAGAAAACTAACTAAAAAAGCTAAAAACATACCAAATTTTTTTTACTAATTTTTATAAAAAATCGCAATTTTTATATATAAAAAAAAATTCAAAAATTTTTTTTTGTTGTATTGCACATGTGCATTATATGTGTACTACACATGTGCATTATATCCGTAATAGTGCATATGTGCAACACAACAAAAAAAAATTTGAATTTTTTTTCCATACATAAAATATAGCGATTTTTTATAAAAAAAATGTAAAAAAAAAAAATTTGGTATGTTTTTTAGGCTTTTTTAGTTAGTTTTTTTTGTTTTATCATTTAAACTAGTTTTCTCATGATCCATCCCCTATATAAATAAATATATATGTTTATATAGGGGTAAGATCAAATAAAAAGTTTATTTTGCATAAGTAAGATGAGAATGAATCTTAACCATTCATTTTTCAAATCAATGGTTAAGATGAAAGTGTAAGAGAAAGGAGGAGTGCAATGATATCTTGGGAAAATCCTATTTATGGACTTTCTCTCTCCACATGCAAGGCACATGCATATTTCACCCTCATTTTTTAAACGTTCATAACTTTTTTATACGACATTATTTTTTCATAAAAATTTCACTGTAAAATCGAGCGTCTTTTTATCTTTAATTTGAGTACCATATTGCTATATAAAATATGAAAACTAAAAAAACCACTAAAATGTGTTGTATTTCTATGTTGTATAACATTTTTTTTTGTGCTGGATTTTTGTACTATATTTTTGTGCTAAATTTTTTTGTCTTAATTTTTTTTTCTCTATTTTTTGTGCTGGATTTTTTTGTACTACATTTTTTTGCTAAATTTTTTCGTGCTACATTTTTTTGTACTAGATTTTTTTGTGTGCTATATTTTTTTGTACTACATTTTTTGTGCTATAGTTTTTTGTACTAGATTTTTTGTGCTACATTTTTTTGTACTAGATTTTTTTAAAAAACAAAAGGGGTGGCACATGTCATTTTCACTTCTATTTATAAAGAACAAAATGTCCTTCATTCCTACTTATTAAGAGTGCCACATGTCATCATCACAATCCTTCTTAGGCTACTTAGGCAAAATCCACTTTTTAGTGGATCCTTCCCCTGTTTATATATTATATTAGTTTTTATATTTATTTTTGTTTTATCTGTTAAAATATTTTTTTTAATAAATGAGTAAAAGGACTAAACTACTCTTGTGTGATCTGACTTAATTAAAACAATTAACTGAGTTAGTGTTAAAGGACATAATGTGCAACTTTTAAAACATTAAGTAAAAACTAATCAATTTTAAAGACAAAGGACACCGCCTGAAAAAAGATATAAATATGAAGGACAAAATTTGCAATTCACTCTAAAAATAAAAGATTAAAAGGAGAATAGAGTGACCTGTAGGTAACCTGCTAAGACACGATAACAGAAAAGTACACCATGTGATTTTTTACGTTTTTAAAAATAATCAAAATTTGAAAGTTATGATCCATTATTTCTCCTTCTAAGTGCATAAAATATAGATTTGTCTTATAGACATTGGATATAAAGTAGTTAAACGAGTCGTATTAATGTTTAAAATTTTTGCCAGCCCTAGGTTAAACCCATCCCTTACGGCGTTCTTATATGTGAATCTAGCCGAGCCCTAAAGGGCAGCGCCCATTGGTGCCATAATTGTAATGGTGAAGGGGTGTTGGAAAAGGTGATGTGAAGAGCCTTTAACTCCTAATACATATGGTCTAAGTTCATTATATGTGACGGTATGATAAAATGAAATGAGATTGCATATCATCTTTATAGGATATAAAGTTATAACGGTTAACATAAACTACTAACCACAACCGACTTACAATATAAGTTAAAATAAATAAATATTATATTATTACAGTTATTCAAGTTTTAAAGTTAGACACAACCAAGTTACTATATAAGCAATTCTGTTAGACTAAGATAAGACTACTTTGTGTGGAGGGGCATGAAGAGGGGACATGAAACGTCACGTAGCAGCCACATCAGCAAAAGATCATTTAAAAAAGCACGGGGTGAAAGGGGCATGAAAGGGAGCGTTTTAAAAAAAATATAGAATAAACAAATAATAACCAACCAATCAAAACAAACTTCCCACCCCACCCACCAATTGCCTACCTCCACCTCACCAACTTAAACCCCTCCACACCAGTCTAGCTTTCGACACCCCCTCTCCACGCCACCCTTGCCGCCCCCACACCGTCCGATCTAAGCTTTCTTATATGAAAGATGGTATTTTCAACTAGTGGCGAAGTTTGAGATTTCCGACCTGGGGGCGGAAGTCACCGGACCTAAAAATTTCTATAAACATGGGAGATCGAAAACGTATACACCCAAAAATTTCTATATGAAAACTAAATACTTTCCACTACTGAGCGAAAAGCTCGGGGGGTCGGCCGCCCCCTCCCGCAACCTTAAAAGCTTCGCACATGTTTTCAACATGCTTCTTTAGATTTTTCTTCTCCACAAATTACGTGTGGCTTAACTCTTTGATTGAGCCCGTAGGACCTTCAATTAAGTATTGAACACTACGTGCAATCAAATCAGGCGAGACGTCTATTATTGATATATTAATATATAGATATAGACTTCCATAATAATAATTGTGGTGAAGATGAAATAATATTCTTTCTTTCTCTTATTTTTCATGGGTTGATGGTGATGTTACTTCACCTTTTTATTGTTTATGCTTTTGACAGTGAAGTATACGCTCCAGACTTGAAAGAAAAAAAAAACGAAACACGAAACATTGAGGTGGGAAACAAAACTTATACTTTGGTGCGGTGGCTTGGACTGAGAATTATATCTTTTTTGGGTAAAGGGTTACCCCGGTGATTCTATATATTCACAACCAAATAAAACAAGTAGTGTAGAAAGTCTACACTAGCTGAGAATTATATCTTACTATCTAATAAAAGAAACCAATGAGTGACACATGTCATTCATTGAAGTTATCTATCCTACTTAATTATAAACAATTAATATTAATTAAAATTAAAAGATAATTATAAAATTAAATTTAATATAACACATGTTGTAGGATCGTTGTCGGACCCGAATGAGTTAATCAGAAGAGTTGTTTATCCGATTCAAAGGCGAAATCAATGAATACGGACGCTCAAACTAATTATAATGCCTCTTGTATTGATTTAACAGAGATTACAACCTGAGAGCAATTTGGTAGCACTTCGTTACAATTTCTGAATCGTGCCAAATGAATGAACAATGCACCTATTTATACATGACCAGATTTCGCTTATATGACCATGCCATATGAGCGAAATCTGATGTTTCTGATTTCGCTTATATGGACATGTACATATGAGCGAAATCACTCCCTTAACTCCTAAACATCGTTTCTCGAACCTCGTGCACTGGTTATTCTAACCTATCCTATTCTATTACATGATACAAGACGAAGTCAATAGACGTAATGCACCAACAGACTCCCCCTCGGATATTGACGAAGACTTCAGTGTCTAGTCTCTGTTATGACACCTCTTCTGTCTTGATCATTCTGCCTTCTCGTTCAGATTGTAACATTGAAAGCATCTTTCAATCTTTCTCTTTGATCAGCTTCTCTCTTTGACTCTTACACCAGGATCTCATCACTGGCTCTATCATCAACAGCTTTATCATCAGCAGGCTCCCCCTTTCATCAAGCTTCCGTGCTTTTAGGGATCGACACCTCTCTTTCCATCTACAAGCTTCTCCTAACTTTCAGCTTGTCTTCAGACTCCCCCTTAGACTCTGCTCTCGGGATCGTAGTCTGGACTTTTCCTGCAATCACTCATACACTTGATAAGTAACATCATTTTAAACTTCCAGATATCGTAATCTGACAAAACAAACCATTTAAACACTCCCCCTATCATCAAAATACAAATAATTTGCAATTTCATCAAACAGGATCAAAACTGACTCTTTAACAGTATAAGCATCCAAATCCCCCACAGTTAAACATCCAAGTCCAACTTAATGACCTTGGAGATATCACAAACTGTTTTTGAATTTTTGATTTTAATACAAGTTTCAAATTAATGAACTTGTTTTATTTTTAGAAACACAATCAGCTTACTTAGATTTTGAAACTCAGCATCTCAAATATCAGTTGTCGAAAATAAAGCAGAAATCAAATTATTTTTGTATTTTCTGAAAACATGAAGCAGTAAAGAAATATGTACAAACATATTTACAGACAATATTTTTGTTTGAGAATGCATTAGAGGATCATATCAGTTTTTGACAAGTCACTAGTACCATTGAACTTACTTTCACTTTAAGAATTAAACAATTCACTTAGATTGTCGATATACTGATCCACTTAAATTTTCATGCAAATTTCAACTGATTCTGGATACGAATTAGATGTTTTAAGACCTTAAACTTATTCATGTATCCCACCTCTTGAATATACTCCCGTATCCAGAATCCCAAATATTCAGTCTTACAGGTGAGTATACCACAACTGATATATGTAAGGGGTTAAATGCGAGGGCCGTGAGAGCTCAGGTCGATACTTCCGTATACGCAGAGAGATGACGGCTTTGACTTTTCGGTGTGTCCCCTTTAGAGGATCTTTTAGTTTCAACAGCACACGATTAGCATTTTGCAATGTTTCATCGTTTTTTATGCTGAGGGTGGTGCTATATTTCAAGCAATGCGGAAAGTATTATTCGGGGACTAGGTCAGAACTTCCATTCAGCAGAAGTCCCGGAATAATACCCCAGATATCACTGAGTATAAAGACCTAGTATCTCAGAATAAGGGACCTTTCAAACGAGATTTCAGGGGTTACCTATATATCCGAGTAGTGTTCCCCACGAAATAAGCAAGTGTTTGAATTTAGGTTTATATCCCGAAAAAGTTTACTAAGTGTATAAAAACCTATCGACATATCATCAGTGAGACTGTTTAACGCTATATAATCATTACAATTCTTTAGCATACTGTAACTGTCTACTGATGTACTATCATTTCTTCTTTTTACGCAAAACTCAATTTTTAAATTTTATCATGTTTTTGGCTTTTTCAAATTTTCTAATGTTTTTGTATTTTTTGACAAATTTTTCTCCCCCTAAAATGCAAAATCATTAAAAAATTTGACAACATGATACTAATAGCTTTGTCTCGCCATCCATATTCTGCATCTTGTGAACTGGATTACACTAAAAGCAGTAATTACCCCCATGATTTACAACACATTGATTTTTACAGTTTGAAAACCGTTTTTCAATCTGGTGAACGTAATCATGTTTGTTCAGCCGTGAGGGTTTCGGCGTATTCAATCAACATTTATTCAAACAAAATTAAAACCAACATATTTTTGGTTTTTCAAATTTTACCAAACTAGAAACATATTTTTGGTTTTTAATTTTTCATATTTTTAGGGTTTAGAAAATATTGTTTATTTATGTACAGAAAACAATTAAACTAAACTCCCTGTTCAACCAAACCAGGGTCCTGCACCCTCTTTCTGTGCCAGGCTGCTCCAACTTCCCTTTTCACAATCTTCAGCTTCGTTGAGCACCTGCACATTCAACAATTTGATCATTTGAACAACGCAACCCAAGCCTGTTTAGACTCAGGTAGTTGAACATGAATCTTTCTAGTTAAAACTGGATAGTTTCTTTCATTTTTCTCAAACACATTATCAATGTTAATCTCAACTTTTTCATCTTTTACCGAATTATCATTTTTCTTAACAGACCATGTTTGACTCGTCGGTGTTCCTCGTTTATAAAAATGTGATTCTTCTTGAACACTTTGTTTCTGAACAACAATTGGTTTCCAAAACTGTTGAGGTTTTATCATATCAACTGATGTTTTCCAACTTTGTGTTTGTTAGACCCAGTTCAGGCTCAAAACAACTTCTTTTCACGTAATATGGCAAGTGATTTCAGTAGATGTGAAAAAGATGTGCGGAAATGGAAATCAGACTTTCAAGAAACAAGACCTACAGAATTATCAAGTTTATATCACTTAGAAACAAAATGGTTTACAAAGTGATTGTAAGATTATTATCTAATACAAACGAATCTTGAATTCTATGGGGGAGAGAGCAATGGAGTTTAGATGTATGTGTGAATGCTAAGCTTCAAACTCACTTTGCTTCTCCTGGTTTAGCCTTCTATTTATAGACGGCTTGTATGAATAAACAATTGTTTATTCATACAATAATTCCTGCAAAAAGTGGCCAATTGACATATTCATTGATTCCAACGTTCAAGTTGGCTTTTTCATCATGATTTCATTTAATGTCAACTTGCTTCGGTAAGTGTGGCAGGACAGAGCCGATTTCAGACAAGTGGGTTGTTTCATCAGAAATTCTGATGAACAAATCATCAGAAAATCTTTGATGATCAGAAACGTCAGATACTGATGATATTTTATCAGAAATATCATCAGATCTATCAGAAAAGACCTTTTCTGATAATCCAATTCAGCTCTTGATCAACTTGTAATTCTTTGAAGTAGATGCTGTGCTTTTCCAGTTGTCCCATCTGATCTTCTTTTTCTAGTTCGTGATCTTCAGGACTGTGATCTCTTTCATAGACACAGTTGATTGTGTTTTCTTTCAATACTTACAAATAAAGTTTCCTAACAGTTTCCCCCTAAGTATTGTAAGAAAAAGAACTATCTCTATGTCAAACATAAACAATTTTCTTTGAAAGAAAAATTCAAAAACAACTAAGTTTAGAAACATAAAGCATAGTCAAACCAACCATATATCAGACAAATTTAAAACTTTGTTCAAAAACATAAATTTCATCTTATCAATTCATTTAATTGATCTTCACTCCACTTCTGTATTTGTCTCCTGCTTTCAGTCTTTTCTTGTAATCAATAGCCTTTTGAGTTGCCTTGTACATCTCTTTATACCATCCTCTTGCTTCCATCCAATTTTCAATGCATTCTTCAATTGTTTTTCTCAGCTTTTCATTGTTCTTTCCCTTCTTTTTGAGCTGCTCTTGTTTTTCATTCATGCAGTTTCTTATATATTTTAGTGTTTGATTTGAATACCTGCATATTTCACTGATTCTGAACAGAGCTTTCTCTTCATTTGCACCTTTGAAGACTACACACATTTCTGGTTGATCAAAGATTGCTCCGGTTCTTACTGGTTTAGAAGAGATTTCAGCTGGAATTGAAGTGTTTGGAGGTGGTATTAGTACTTTGTTGCTGTACTCAAAATTAATACATAGATCAAAGTCTGCTAGTGCAACCCTTTTGTATAACTTTTCTCCTGCACTTTTGAGACTTTCAAGGGCTCTTCTGATTATAACTGAATTTCCTTTCATTTCATCAATGATACTCTTCATCTTGACTATTCTCAATGGGTGAATATCATCAGCCAGATTTGCATCAGTAACCTTCTGTTGACTGCTGTCTTTTCTGATCAAGTATACTTGTTTTGTGCTTCATTACCTAGGATGCCTCCTCCAGTGGTCATTGTATCAATTCTTTCAATTGATACTATTGGATTAGTCAAATGCTTGTGTAAAATTACCCAACCTCCATTGTTTCTGTTTTCAACAATACCTTTGCTCAATGGAGAGAGTGATCTCTTTGGGTTATCTTGTGACAACCCTCACCGAACCAGGTATCCGTACGACTTAATTAATATATAATTACTGCTTAATTACTGTGCTTACTTGAACTTGTGGATAAACTGCTACTTGAATGCTGATACATGCACTTACTTGCATCATACTTTACTTGCTATCACTCCATGTTTTGCTTACAGCACCTTTGTGACAACCTTGATGCACCAAAAGCACAGTAGCACAATGAACGGATAACCTATTAAACGTGCTGTTATAACTAGCACCAGGCAGGTACTGCCTCTAAGGCCTGTAAGAGCCAGAGATAGTTTGCTACACTAGTAGGGAGTGTAGGGAGGTGAGGATTGTAGAACGGCGTCACTAGGTGATAATTATAGTGACCGGATGTGCCTAAAACGTACTTTGAGTACAAAATTCTGCACTTTAAATATAAAAATTCAGCATTAAGCTAACTAGTAAAGTGCCAAAACATGAGAAAATATTACTAGATACTTTCCAAAGTGTCGGGAATAAATTGTGTCACTAAAAATATTATTAACGACACTTTAAATATTTATTTAGCACATTAACGGATTAATATCCAACCAAACAACCGGACTTTACCCGGGACACTAAAAATATTGACATGACATTGTTTCTCTTTTTCTGAGCTAGTTAGGGTCCCCGAGTACCCTAACACCCGTTATAATTTACTACACAATATACACTAATTAACCTTCTAACTTAACTTAACTAGACTTAAACTTTCTAGTTGGAATTCACCCATGATACCCCCCCCCCCTCCCAACGAAATGGTTTCCCATGTGGGAACACACACCACTTTTGCTTGATTATTTTAATGTAGGGTGCTTAATATCATGGGAACATATTATCCCATGGGTATAATATATGGAAGGACTATAAGAATGCTTATAGGATAATTATCATTCATTTACAAATCACTTCAAAAAAAAAAAATTACTTTCCTTTCCTTCTTGCTTGGTCTCGGCCGAAGACATAGGCACCATCACCACCACTTTGCAATTTTGATCTTGCTATTTCAAGCACATACAAGGGTTAAGGATCACGCATAAGGAAGCTCGGTGCTTACGGTTTGCCAAGGACCTCTTCACCACGCTATTAACCAACCGTTTTTCGACTAGTTTCTTCCCTAGCCTCGAGCTAGTAGTAAGTGACTCCAAACGCCTTTTTGATCTATTCTAAAGTGGTTAATAAGAATTTTGACGGTTGAATTTATGAACATGTTAGAACAAAATTTAAAGTCTACTAAAATAATATAATCAAGTGGGTAATAGATGAATATTGGTGTAAAAATTTAAAACTTGTCTTATTATGATTATTTAGTGTTGTTTTATGCTAGTGTTAGTTCGGATCGTCATCTAACCTGACTAAGTCATGTTCATGGAACATGGCCTAGTGTATGTTATAGTGTGAAAAGTGGTTAGATGAAGGCCACTACTACTTTTAACCATGAACTTGTGTAAAAACAATTTTTCTTACAAAATGGAGTTCTAAACTAGTAGATCTACGGATCTACAAGTGGTATTTTCGAAGGACCAAGTGTAAAATGAAATCATAATTTTAAAGCCGGATCCTTCCTAAACAAAAGTGATTTTTGTGAACACAAAAGTGTGTAGACACTTGTGTAACAAAAAGTTTTAACAAAGAATTATTTTTATAAATTTTGGACTAGTTGATGTTGATATATCGTTTGTTAATGTTGGGAACATTGTTGATTTGAATTATAAAAGAAAATGATACGCTTGAAAGCGTGGCCACCTCCAGTTACAGAGGAAACTCTGGCGAAATTTTTTTTCCAAAAATCTAACACTTGTAAATATTTTTATCACAAGTGTTATGGATATATTTTAACTTATTTTTCCAAATAAATTTCGTCACGATTTTTATTACAAATTAAGCAAGTGTCGGAGGTGGGATTTTCACAAAATAAAACTTGCTAAATTATATATTTAGAATATATATTTTCATAACAACACTTGTGTAAATTTTTGTGATTATTTTGTGAACTACGTAAATATTATTTTTAGGGTAAAAATAATATTACTAAATATTAACGGCTCCAAAATAATACGAACGCCTTCACAATAAATATTTAAGTTACAACGGTATTATTATTACCACCCGATCTATATCCGTAACTTACGTATTTTCATAAAATACGCATAAGTGTGTATTTCGTTAGAAGTATTATTTTGGGTAAAATTATATGGAATAAAATATAATATTTTTGGGAAAAATATTTATATTTTGGAAATAGAATTTAAATATGTTTTAAGTGAGACTTAATAATATATTTCGAAGTTATACGAACGCACATGTATTAAATCCCCCATCCTTGGGAAGGAAAATAACTACCAAGTATATACAGAATATAAACACGAAATAGTTGTCTAACTATTTCCCAAAAACTTAAACTTTAAAGCTAAGGCACGGCCGTCCGTCTAATAGAATTAGTACGTGTAGGTCGTCATACAGCTGCTTGATCAGGAGACATACTTGGTAGAGACGCACCACTGTGAGTTCATGTCCCCCTTTTCTCTTAACTGTTTTCAGTTTTTATACTGCGGGGGTGAAATACATGTTACATACTGCTACGGACAATTACGAATGGTATGGTCAGCTAAGGAAGGAACTGTTAGGTTATGTGATTGGGTAGGTGAAATCTTAAGAACATTAGTCCTCGTAGTACGATCGAGGGATACAAGTGATAGGCCTATTTGAGCATAACAAACCCCACCCATGAGCCCTAAGGTTGGACCATGTGGTGACCTTGTCTTAACACCACCCATGCGCCCTAAGGTTGGACCATGTGGTGACACCACCCATGCGCCCTAAGGTTGGACCATGTGGTGACCTTGTCCTATCCCCTCCCATGCGCCCGCAGGTTGGACCATGTGGTTACACATTAACTGATATGTTTCCTTATTTGCTTTCATACCAGAGTTTACAAAACATTCATACTTACAATGATTATAAAGGTTTATTCGCGCGCACATACTAAACACATGAACTCGCTCAACATTATTGTTGATTTTTCAACTTACATGTATTTCGGGGAATTAAAGATCTGGCGCGGTATGTTATGTTTTCCCGCTGCATATGGGTTCCGAGGTCATCCCAGTTTAGGAAATGTGACTTTTTCCTGGAGGAGTCACAAATCTTAAACTGCGTTTTATTCATGTGGATGTTTATGTCTTTCAAAACAATGTTTTATGTTATGATGTTGTAAGTCCCTAAGACAATGTTATGTTACTTCAGTTTTAAAACTTAAATCTATGGATGATCTTGCATGGTTTTATTTCATATAGCTTTGTTATGGTTAAGCTATGGTATTAAGAAGTCACACCAAATTAACCACGCTTCCGCAAAGCAAGGGTGTGACATATCTTGTGGACCTTTCCAATAGTAATTCTTTAGATGTTCTTCAGGGTACATTATAGTGTGTAAATCACCTTTTAGCACTTCCATTTCCCTGATGTTCCCTTCTGAATCTTCTATCATTTCTTTTCTTGGCCTTTTTGAGGAAGTCACTTCATGTTCCATTCTTCTCTTTTCTTTTGTATCCAACATTATGCTCAACTCTGTTTCTCCAGTGATGGTTGTGGAAACTGGTTGTACTGGAATATGCTCTTTTGGTTGTACCCTTGATGTGTCTGGCTTTGAGACATTTGGTGGAGGACCCATGGGTATCTTTTGTTTCTCTTGAGGTGGACCCATGGGTTGCTTCTGTTTTTGAGCTGTTGCGATTTCTGTTGGTTTGGTTTGATCTTGTTGAACAATTTCTGGTGGTTGTTGAGAACTTTCTGACCTTCTTGCTTGTCTTTCTTGTGGAATTTGAGCTTTCAGTTCCTGAAGATCAATATTTGCTAATCTGGCAACATTATACTGCAATCTCTTAACTAATAGATGAACATTTGAAAGAGCTTGAGTATTTGTTTCCTCTTGTTTCTTCATATTCTGGAACTCCTGATTTTCTTGATTTCTTTGTGCAGCTAATTCCATCAATAGTTTCTCAAAAGCCTCAGTCATGCTGCTGTTGTTGGCTCTGAGAAACTGTATTTCTTCAAGAAGCTTCCCTGAACTTGAGCTTTCCCCTGCAGTTGCAACCTCAGCCATCTTTTTCTTGATATCATGCAGTTCATTAATAGCTTTATGAATTTCTGATGAGCTTTCTTTGTTTTCTGATGATCTTTGCAATTTGTTGAGGACTGCAGTATTGTCTTCAGTTTGCTTCTGCACAGCTTTGACAGTTTCTGATAAAAACTTGATTTCTGACTTTTGATTTCTGATTTCTTGTAGTATCAAATCAAGTTTTTCTTCTGTTGCTGTTTTCACAGTAGCAGTTTTATCTTCAGGTTCTTTTTGAAGTTGTGAAGGTGACATAGATTGTTGTTCTTGGGAAATAGGAGAAACAACAGATGTTTCTCTTCTAACACCAGCAGAAAACACATTCTCTGTTGTTTTAAGGTTAAGAGGATTGGATGAATCCAAATTCCCTATATCCTCACCAGAAAATTGAAACAAATTCAAGTTCTGGATTTCCTCATTTCCTTGAACCATTTCTGGTTCTCCATGAGTTGTTGAGAAACTTTTTGTTTTCTTATCCAGGTTTCCTTGATCAGCAGGCTGATCTCTACCTGTTGCTACTACATTTTCTTACTCAGAATCTGATTCAGAAAATGAGTCTCTTGTTTTACTCACTTCTTGTTTTGAAGAAATAGTTTCTCTAATTAAGATTTCATGTTTTCCTTGAATTGATTCATCAGAATCATTCTCAGAATCATAAAATTTTTTTATTTTAGACTGTTGTGCACCTGTTTCTCCAATGAGTGAGTCTTCAGCATGGTGTTCTTTAGTCACAGGACTCATGTTTACATCTTTTTCAGCTAGATGAGGATCAGATTCATCCTGCTGTTCCATTCTTGGTGTGCTTGACTCATGTGCATCATGCTCCATAGGGGACACTTGTTCAAAAACTCCTTTGCTCTGTGACTTTTTGTTCAACATCTTCAGGTATTCTGCTCTGTATGGTGATTCTTCTGGTATTATGCTCATCACTTTTTCTGTCAGAGCAGGTACATCATAATCTGATTTCCAAGACCCTACAGCATTCCATGGTTTCATAATTTCTGTCTTCCACATATTTTCTGATGCTGGGATTTCCATGTTTCTTTTCAGAAAAACATCAGAAATTACGATTGATAGAAACCTTGGAAAGGGTAGATGTGTATCTATTCTTCCATCTTTGGTCAGAATTGATCTTCTGATCAGAATAAATATTTCTGCTCCATAATCAATGTTCAATCCATTAATTAGACTGAACATGATTGTTAGAATGCTCATATTTATCTGATCTGTACCTCCAATCTTTGACGATAGACACTTATTCAGAATTTCCATTAAGACTTGCCAGAAGGCAGGTAGCTTGTTTCTCTTGAATTTACTGATTGTTGAAATCTTTGTTTTGTATCCCATTACAGCATCAAGTTGTGAAAACATATCTTCTCTTTCTGGTGACTTTTCAAAGTTCTGATATAAGGGTAGCTCCAAACATTCCCTTATCTTTTCTGGTGAAATTTTAATGAAGATATTTCCCCACACATGTGCTGTTAGCTCAGTATGACTTGAGATTTTGAGAGTTTTTACAACTTGTTGTATGAGTTCTTGTGGTATCTCTCTGGTCTTTGTAAGAGCTTGGGCTAATGGGCACCTTGTTAGAAATTCAATGAGAATTTGACACTTCGTATCATACTCTTCAATTTTATCGTTCATTGCTTCATTGTTGCTCTTTAATGGAAGAAATTCATCTTCAGTGATGAAAGGGACTGAGTGTTTAACTTGAGGTTTGTTGATGTTGACAGCAGCCATTGAGAATTTGGGTTTTGTGTTTGGAAAAGGGTTTTAGGGTTTTGAATTTGAAGGTTGAAGATGGAAGACTCTGTTTTGAATGAGGTATTTATATGGTGTGTAGACAGAGATTTTTTGAGTGTTTGTCGTGGGTTGTTTGAGTTTAAGAGGATTAATGACACCTTTATGATGTTTTAATCCTTTAAGGAGACAACCGTTTTTGAAAGACCATTGATTTATCTCTAATTTAATGTATATCCTTTTAAAGAGACTTAGAGACTTCAACGATTTTTCAGATAAACACAATTTTCCAACTTGCGCCTTTTCTCTATGTGGGACCCCTTTTGTTTGAAAAGGTCCAATCGAAACCTTTTGTGTGTTACCCCAGATATTTCTCATGATGATATTTTTATCATCAGTTTTTTTTTTTTTTTTTTTTTTTTTTTTTTTAGGATGAGAGGGAATAAGAAGAGTTATGAGATTTTACTTACATAGTAGTCTTGCATTTCTGAACTCCACACCTTTGTTTTGATATACCAGAGGTATATTTTTGTTTACATAGCTTGTTCCAGTCCTCAGAAAAAAACAATTTTGTATTTTCAAAAATTCAATTAAATCTGATTAAAAGAATTGTTTTTCTGGTGATATGTTAAACTTTCTGATTTTTCAAAACAAAAAATGATTTTCTGATCAGTTATCAGAATTTTCACAATTTTCTGGTGAATGATCAGTTTTTCTGATTGATCATCAGATTTTGATTTCTACTAACTTCTGTTAGTTTCTATGTGAAATTCACCAGATTTTCTTTGATTTTATCAGTCAAGAAGTGTTAGTTCCCCCTAGACCTATTTACCAGAGAAAAAAAAATTTAAAACAAACCTGTTGAAAGAAAACATAAAACAAACATGATAAACGAAAACAAAACTTAAAACAAAGAAAACTCCTCCTCCTCCTCTAACACATTGAACATGTACTTCACATATAACCAAAGACTGGTTACTCGTCCGGTGTGATTCTTCACCGGCGTCAAGGTGGCTTCACTAATGTTTTCTTGAAGTACCATCTCAGCTCTTGAGTAGCAGCTTCTCACTCCTCCAAAGCCTAGTTGACTAGTGATCACCTTGGTAACAAATCGAGGGTAAATCAGAAAGGGTTGACGGTCGTGGATGTTTGCCTCTAAGTCTCTCATTAGAAACTTAGCATAGTTAAATGGTTTTTCTTGTATCACAGCATGCACCACTTCCATCATCCTATTCGACAGCTCATTGAAGTGTCCAATTTTCTTGGAAAAACAGACACTTAGCTGAGTTACCAAAAACTGGAAAGGTGGTATAAATCCAGACTTGCTAATGGCCCTTGACGAGTTGAGTGTGTGATAGCCCATTTCAGTCAAGGTTTGTTGCACATTTGATTTTTCCGGAAGTTGGATTTCATGAACATCACCCAGTTTGAGGACTTTTCTGATTGTTTCTTCTTTTAGAGTAATTTTTACTCCCATAACCTCACTTTCAATCCACATGGAAGTACCACCAAAAATGATTTGAGAGTTCCACCAGAACTCTTGGAGAAGTTCTGGATATATGGTGATATGTGATGACACAGCAAAGCCTAGAGGACTTTTCATGATCATATTGTACACAAACCTGCAGTCCTCCCATGCAGGTCCTTCCAAGTTGGATCTTAATCTAAGATTGTGAAGTCTATGAAACGGAAGAGGGAATTGAGTGGCTTTCATCAATTTTGGGCGACCCATTCTTGATAAGGGGAAAAAAAACTGTTGAAGGGATTTTGAAGAACTGGTTTTTTTTTTGTTACAAATGTTCTTTTCAGGTTGATAGTATTTATATGTGAAAGTGATGTTATAACAGCCAACCTTTTTCTCTTCAATTAAGAAGATATCTATCCCAGTGAATGTAACAGTGAGTGTAACAGTGATTTTGACAGTATATCAAGCCCCATGTGTGAGTAAGCATTAAATGACTAGGCATCTATTTTCATAGCTCCTAATGATTCTAGTGCCTACGTGTAACATTTAAGTTCCTTATGAAGAAATGACGTTGCATGCAAAAAAAATGAAATTCAATAAACTAAAAGAAAATGAGACGGTTGATTATCACAGCTGTATGGAACTTCATCACTATGCATGTTACTTTTCCCCCTTTTTGTGTTTTTTTTTTATTAAAACAAAACAAAAAAAATACACGAAAAAAAGTAATTACAATCTGTGGAATGTGCATGAGGATGAAAAATTCTGATATTTCAACATAGTTTCTGATTTTATATCAGAACTTCTGGTGATCTTTCCCAGAGTTTCTTATATTTTCTCAGATCATCTGATAATTATTGACTATTTATCAGATTTTCTGGTTTTCCATCAGATTGATGGATTGATTTATCAGAAGCTAGTTGATTTGTTCTATGAGTATCAGAATTTTGTTGTTTAACAAGTTGGTCATCAATTTGTGTTTTTGTGTTTTCTGAGAAATCTTCATCATTTAGATTGACCATGCCTAGTTTGCTGATTAAAAAATTGTGTCTCTTTTCATCAAGAGGTTTTGTAAAGATATCAGCAATTTGATTTTCGGTTGGAACAAAATACATTTCAATGTTACCTTTCTCCACATGATCTTTTATGAAGTGGTATCTGACATCAATGTGTTTGGTTCTTGAGTGATGAACAGGATTTTCAGTTATTGCAATGGCACTCTTTGAGTCACATAGAATTGGAATCCTTGTCAGAGTTACTCCATAATCTTTCAGTTGAGTTTGCATCCACAGCACTTGTGAACAGCAACTTGCTGCTGCTACATATTCTGATTCTGCTGTTGATGTGGTAACACAGTTTTGTTTCTTGCTAGCCCAACATACCAATTTTTCTCCCAAAAGTTGACAGGCACCAGATGTGCTTTTCCTGTCAATTTTGCACCCTGCATAATCTGCATCTGTGTATGCAATTAATTCAAGGTTTGTATCCTTAGGATACCAGAGACCAATTTCTGATGTGCCTTTGAGATATTTAAAAACCCTTTTTACAGCTTTCAGATGAGATTCTTTAGGATCACATTGATATCTAGCCAGAAAACATGTTGCAAACATAATATCTGGTCTGCTTGCAGTTAAATAAAGTAGTGATCCTATCATCCCTCTATAGGTTTTAATATCAACACATATACCATTTTTATCAGAATCTAACTTGTTCCCTGTTGCCATGGGAGTTTTTGAAACAGAGCAGTTTTCAAGTGAGTATTTTTGTAGAATTATTTTCACATATTTTGATTGACTCAAAAATATTCCATCAACTCTTTGTTTTACCTGTAACCCTAAGAAAAAGGTTAACTCACCCATCATACTCATTTCAAAGTGGCTGGTCATCAATTTTTGAAATTTGTCACAAAATTTTTCATTTGTTGATCCAAATATAATGTCATCAACATATATCTGAACAAGCAAAGTATGACCTTTGTGTGTTTTGAGAAAAAGAGTGGTGTCAATAGTACCTTTGGTAAACCCAGAATTGAGTAAGAAGTTTGATAAGGTTTCATACCAGGCTCTAGGAGCTTGCTTCAACCCATACAAGGCTTTGTTTAATCTATAAACATGATTTTGAAATTTTGGATCAACAAAGCCTTCTGGTTGATGCACATAAACTTCTTCCTCAATTTTACCATTCAGAAAAGCTGATTTTACATCCATTTGATAAACTTTTAAATTCTTAGATGCAGCATAAGCAAGAAAAATTCTTACAGCTTCTAACCTAGCTACTAGTGCAAAAGTTTCGTCATAATCAATACCTTCTTGTTGACAGTAACCCTTGACCACTAACCTTGCTTTGTTTCTGGTGATTATGCCGTTTTCATCAGATTTGTTTCTGAACACCCATTTTGAGCCTATGACAGATTTGTCTTTTGGCTTGGGTACCAGATCCCATACCTTGCTCCTTTCAAATTGATCAAGCTCTTCTTGCATGGCTTGAATCCAGTCTGGATCATTTAGAGCTTCCTTGACAGATTTGGGTTCTATCTTGCTTAAGAGCCCAGAGAATGCACACTCATGTGTAGTGGCAGATCTTGTTCTGACACCATCTGTAGGATTGCCTATGATGTCTGAATGAACATGTCCTTTGATCCATCTTAACCTGTTGTGAAATGTTGTTGGTTCTGATGGATTTGAAGTTTCCCCCTGATCAGGTGCTACGTTTGTCTGAAAAGTATCAGAAATCTGGATTTCTGATGTACTGCATACTTGATCTGCAGGGTTAGAACATGAATAATCTTTTGATTTATTTTTGAAAGCATCATCATGTACTAGAAAATCTTCATTTAATATTTCAAAGAGATGTTCATAATTTTCTTGATTGTCAGAAAAGTTTATTTCTTTTATGTATTCATCAGAAACCTCTGTTTCTGATGAGTCATCGAATGAGACATACAAACTTTCTCTGATGGTCCTGGTGTTGAGAATAAAAACTCTGTATGCTTTTGAGGACAAATAGTAACCAAGAAAAATGCCTTTTTCTGCTTTTCTGTCAAATTTTTCCAGGCTTTCAAAATCATTAAAAACAAAACATCTACAACCAAATGTATGCAAAAATTTTATACTTGGTATTCTTCCATTTATAATGTTGAAAGGTGTTTTGTTGTGCCTTTTGTTGATTATGGACCTGTTTTGTGTAAAACATACATTTGCTATAGCTTCTGCCCAGAAGTGAGCGGGCAATTTAGCATAAGCAAGCATGGTTCTGGCAGCTTCTACCAAGGTCCTATTCCTTCTTTCAACCACACCATTCTGTTGAGGTGTTCTTGGAGCAGAAAAATCATGAGAAATTCCTTTACTTACTAAAAAATTCTCAATTTTTGCATTTTTAAATTCTGTTCCATTGTCTGACCTGATCCTTCTTACAGTTAGTTTTAACAGATTTTCAATTTTCTTAATAAAATTAATGATCAGATCAGGAGTTTCACTTTTCTTTCTCAAAAATTCTACCCATGTGTACCTGGAGAAGTCATCTACTATTACTAGTATGTATTTCTTTCCAGAAAAACTTTCTGTACTTATGGGTCCACACAAATCCATGTGTAAAAGTTCCAAATTTTGTGAAATAGAAGACTCAGAAATTGATTTGTGTGAGCTTCTTTTGGATTTTCCCATTTCACATACTTCACAAATTTTATCCTTCTTTGAGGATATCAAAGGTAATCCTTTTACCAGACCTTTGCTTGCTAATTTGCTTAGGTTTTTGAAATTTAAATGAGCAAGCCTTTTGTGCCATAACCAACTACTACCTTTGTTATGTTTTGAAAATAAACATAGTTTTGGATGTTCACTTTCTTCTTTAAAGTCAAAATAGTAGATAGATTTTCTTATCCTTTTCCCACTTAAATAAATTTTGTTATCATCTATACCTATTAGCAAGCATTTTTCTGGTAAAAAGGTTACCTGAAAACCTTTGTCACAGAATTGACCACAACTCAGCAAATTATACTTTAAGCCTTCAACAAAGGCTACTTTCTCTATGGTCAAACATCCATATTTTATGCACCCATATCCCATGATCCTCCCTTTCACTCCATTTCCAAAATTTACCATTCTACCCAGCTTTGAAACAAAGTTGCTGAGTAAGCTCCTATCCCCAGTCATGTGCTTGGAGCTTCCTGAGTCGCAGTACCAGATCTGCTGCACATGATGGTCCTGAAATGAAATGATTAGAGGGTTTTTGGTACCCAGGCATGCTTGGGTACTGTTTCTGATGAAATTTGAAACATTTTTTTTTATTTCTTCTTGGTTTTGCATCAGAAACTCTGTTATATGCTGAGCCATTAACAGATTTTACATTTTTCTTTTGAAGATGGTGTTGGACAAGCTTCAGTATGTCAACACACATACAAGTGTTATCAGAATTTTCTGATAGATCCTCTTGTGATGGAATGATTGGATAATTTTGAAAAGATGAGTGAACTGCTTATGGAGTTTTTACAGATTCTTGACTGCATTCACTCTTGTTTGTTTTGAAGTTTGGTTTGTCAAAAGAATATTCAGAACAGATTGATTTGCAAGATTCAGATTCAGATTCTGATACTAAATTATCAGAAATCTGATGAGTTGCTTTTACAAAGATAGTGGGTTTATCTCTATTTGATCTTATAGAACTTGTATACCCTAAACCCTCTCCTTTGTTCTTAGGTGTGGACTCAATAAAATTTATAAACTCTTTAGCCTGTTGAAAACCTCTTACATTGATTTCTTTGTCATTGATTTTCTTGTAGAGATCTTTTCTTTCATTTTCATAAAACTCAATTTTTGCTCTTTGATCTAAACTGTCCTCAATAAGATGTTGGTTTTCAAGAATGATTTTATTCAAAGTCCGTTGCAACTCATCAGATTTTCTAATATCTGATTTATGTCTTTCTTGCAGACTTAGAAAATCTGACATGAGCTTGTTTAGTTTGTGTTCAAGATCAAGATTGTCTAAATTTACCTTTTGTTCTGAAGTTTCTGGTAGTCCTTCAGAGAGTGCCATGAGGCAAAAATTTGCCAATTCTTCTTCTTCATCATCAGAAGAATCATCAGATAACCATGTATCTGTTCCAGCAATTAAGCTTACTTGCTGCTGCTTCTTTGCTTCTTCAAGCTTTTTCTCATAATAGGCAACATCCTTCAGCTTTTTGGTCTTGCATTCTGATGCATAATGACCTCTTTGCTTGCACTTGTAACACACAACTTCAGCCTTCCCTTTATCCTTAGATCTAAACTCTTCTTTAGATCTTCCATCCATCCTTCCTTTGTCACTCCTCTGGTATCTCTGGTTACCTCCCCTCAACCTCTGCTCAAATGTTTTGGTGAGCAGTGCTATTGCTTCAGCAAAAGCTGAAAAGTCTGATGATGCATCAGAAGTTTCAAGATTTTGACCGTTTGAAGGTTGTGGATCATTTGTTGTTGTTGATCTTTGTGAGTTGGAGATTAGAGCTAAAGATCCCCCTCTTTGAATGGTTTCTTCAAATATTTCTTCCTCTCTGGGGATCAAGATGCTGTATAAGTCATGAAGACTCATGTTTCCTAGTTCTAAGGTTGATGATAAAGTCATAGTAAGACTTCTCCATTCTCTAGGAAGGGCATCAAGAAATTTTATGTTTCTTTCATCGTTTGATTTTGTTATACCAAATTTCTTTAGCTCGTTTAAAAGTTTTGTGAATCTTTGATATGTATCATTTAACCTTTCATTTGGCAAACTTTTAAACCTTTCATAAGATGAGACATTATTTGTTCTTTTGTTTCTTCTCATCCTTTCTCCTCCTTCACAAAGGTTTTCCAACTGATCCCATATTTCCTTAGCTGATGCACAAGCATCAACTTGTGAAAATATGTCATTGGGGATGGCCATTATTAAAAGTGACTTAGCCCTTTCATCCCCAGCCACCAGGTCCTTGTCTTCCTCACTCCAATTTATTTCTCTTTTGGGAGCGCGGGAGGCAGGGATTGCTGGTGATTGGTCAGTTGCTGGAATAGCAGGTATATCAGTCATTGGTGTATGTGGACCCCTTTCAATGGATTGAAACAGAGCTCGGTCATGACCATTAAGGAAATTGACCATCCTGATTTTCCACTGGGGGTATTCCTCTCTGACCAGAGTCGGAGGTTTAGACATAGAACCAATGTTAAAAGCATTATTCCAGGATTGAAAGCTGGCCATATTTAGAGAAAAGAAGACGAGCGATTGATCGTTTGAAAATAGTTTATTCAATCTGCTCTGATACCAATTGTTAGACCCAGTTCAGGCTCAAAACAACTTCTTTTCACGTAATATGGCAAGTGATTTCAGTAGATGTGAAAAAGATGTGCGGAAATGGAAATCAGACTTTCAAGAAACAAGACCTACAGAATTATCAAGTTTATATCACTTAGAAACAAAATGGTTTACAAAGTGATTGTAAGATTATTATCTAATACAAACGAATCTTGAATTCTGTGGGGGAGAGAGCAATGGAGTTTAGATGTATGTGTGAATGCTAAGCTTCAAACTCACTTTGCTTCTCCTGGTTTAGCCTTCTATTTATAGACGGCTTGTATGAATAAATAATTGTTTATTCATACAATAATTCCTGCAAAAAGTGGCCAATTGACATATTCATTGATTCCAACGTTCAAGTTGGCTTTTTCATCATGATTTCATTTAATGTCAACTTGCTTCGGTAAGTGTGGCAGGACAGAGCCAATTTCAGACAAGTGGGTTGTTTCATCAGAAATTCTGATAAACCACTTCATCAGAAATTCTGATGAACAAATCATCAGAAAATCTTTGATGATCAGAAACGTCAGATACTGATGATATTTTATCAGAAATATCATCAGATCTATCAGAAAAGACCTTTTCTGATAATCTAATTCAGCTCTTGATCAACTTGTAATTCTTTGAAGTAGATGTTGTGCTTTTCCAGTTGTCCCATCTGATCTTCTTTTTCTAGTTCGTGATCTTCAGGACTGTGATCTCTTTCATAGACACAGTTGATTGTGTTTTCTTTCAATACTTACAAATAAAGTTTCCTAACAGTGTTGTTCTGAATCTGGGTGTGTGAGAATTCCAGGTCTGTCTTGAATCGAATCTTTTCAAGTTTGATTTCCAAGTTTGATTTGAAGCAAACTTGTTTGTATTGTACCTCCAAGTTTGTTTCGAATCAAATCTGGTTGACCTTGGTTTCACATCCTCAGATTTCTGTTTTTCAACATCAACAGGCTTTGGATTTGGGCACTTTCGTGCAACATGTCCAATCTGATCACATTTAAAACACACTTTCTTTGAAACATCCTTGGCCTGTTGTTGTTTCTTTTTCATAGTCTCAAACTCCTCATTAGACTGCTGTCCAAATTTGAGTTTTTCCTCTTCTTTCAAACTTTTTCCTTGAACAAAATTCAATTTTTGTTGCAAATCCTGTTTTTCATTTTGTTTTCGATTCTGTTTCTTTTTATAACCCAAACCAGCCTTCATGTTTTTCTTCTTAAAACCAGGTTTGTTATAAAAAGATTTATGACTTTTACCAACAAACTTTGAAATTTCCGACTTCTCAATCTCAACCATTTTGAAAACTTTATCGACCTTCTCTGAAATCACATTCTGAATCGGGAATACAACATCTAAGAATAGTTTGTCCGATCCAATCATGGTATAGACCAATCCCTTTGAATCATCATCCAAATTTTTCTCGGATTTTGTGTTTTTCAGATAACCATCATGAAAATTTCCTTCATCTTCATCTTGTGATTCAGACTTACCTTTTGTAGACTCATCTTTCAAAACACTTTCAACAACCTTACTTACCACCTCTGAATCATTAGCATCATCAGATTTGGAGTAAGTCACATCGATACTTTCAGGTAACTGGTCAGCTATGTTCAAACCCTTTGCCACCTTTTCCTCATCATAAAAAGTATAATTGTTTCTCAATGGTGGTGGTACCTGATGAAACTCTGAACCAATACCCTTTTTGCAATTGTCAGTATCTTTGTTATCTGGTGTGATGTTGAAAATGCGTTCGAGAATGTACGAAGAGTTATGATAACTTTGAAGTTTTGTAACAACCTTTTCTTTTTCAGCCAAGACTTGTTTAAGATTAGCAATTTCATCAACACATTTGTTTAATTCAATTTGCTTTTCTTTAAACTTTCTTTCATACATTTCTTTAGTGACTAAAGTTTCTGACAATCTTTGATCAAAACTTTTGACTTGGCTCTTCAAAGTATCATAAGCTTCTTGTACTCTCTGACTCGACCACTTTAAAGAATCATACTGTTTTTGTAAATCTTGACATTTAGATTCTTTTTCAACACAATCAACACATTTAGCAGTACACTTTTCTTTCAAAATCTTATTTTCTTCTTCAAGACCATGACATTTCTGTGTTAGCTTTTCGACTTTTAATTTCAAAATTTCTTCTGTTTCAACCATTTCTTTACATTTTATTTTGAAAACATTTTCAAATTTGGTTGCTTCAATTTCTTTTGCTTTTATTATTTTTTCTTTTTCAGTACAGACTTTGCATATTTCTATGCAATTCATGTACTTGTTTTCTTTTTCATCAACAATTTTGGCATTTGACAAGTCAGAAAATTTTCTTACCTCAGTCTCTTTCAGCACCGATTCTTCTGTTTCAGCTTTCTGATCTTGCTCTTTGTTCTCCACTTTTTCTTCTTTCTGTGCTTCTTCTATCTTCTGTTCTTCTTCAGCTTTCTGATCTTCTTCAGTAGCAATCTTCACAACATTCTTTACTTCTTTAATTCTTCTTCTTTTCTCTTCTTCATTTCTACCACCTTCGGTAGACTTGCTTCACAAACCTCTCTTATCTTCTTCTCCAAATCAGGCAGATATGCTTTATCAGATAACCTTCGTGCGTTGAAAGTAGCCTGCCTTGGAAGCAAATTTGTTACAGCTTCGAAATCCACTTTTGATGGGTCAACAACTGGATTACCCCGTGGATCCATGTAACATTCCAAATCATCATTCCATCGTTTTGCTCTCTGGGCTTCTTTGAATGGTTCGTTTAATTTTCCGATTTCCCATCTTGCATAGTCTGCTTTCCACCATCTATCAGGATCAGCATCAGCCACAAATGCATATCCAACTGCATCTTTTTCAGGGCAAACCTGACTCCAGTCATAACCTTCATCGTCATATATAACTGCAAGAGCCCTTGATTTTTCTTCAGGCTGTTTCAACCTTGGAGGCTCAGACTTGTTCTGATGGTAGATCGCTTTCTTGTAATAATCTTCGTTGAACGGATTTTCAGAATCATCAGCATACGCATTTTTGCACTCGCGCTTGAAATGACCATTTTGTTTACATTTAAAACATGTCACCTTAGATTTGTCAAATCCCAGTTTGGTAGACGGTCCACCAATT
Source organism: Helianthus tuberosus (assembly GCA_030545235.1). Classification (NCBI taxonomy): domain Eukaryota; kingdom Viridiplantae; phylum Streptophyta; class Magnoliopsida; order Asterales; family Asteraceae; genus Helianthus; species Helianthus tuberosus. The sequence continues at coordinate 120,845,456 of CM060451.1, read as the reverse complement.
GACTTCCTCCCCGTGATCTCCATGAACCGCTGTGCTCGACGAATAGCACTGGCCATGCACCATCTTATATCCATTAGTTCCATCTCCTCGGGGTCTAATTGATCATAATCTTCTTTTGTCAAGTTGGTGTTGCCGATCTTCCCTGCAACGAGGCTTTCATACGATTCAAGTACAGATGCCAAGAAAACCATCTGTTGTTTTGCTGACTCTTCGCTGAAATTTTGCCCATTTTTCAAATCTACTGCGATATTACACTGGAATAAATTCTTTGAAGTAGATTGATCAGAAGTTGTTGAAGAAGATCCACTGTGAAAACCACTGTGAAGACTTTCATTGTTTACTGATCTTGAACTTTCTGCAGAAAATGCTGTTTTTGGAGATCCAGCCTGTGGTGCATTTCCTCGGTAGTAAAGCTCTACATTCTGCTGATAAGCTGGATTGTTGACTTTAGATCTTTTTATCTCCAACTCATGGCTTTCAAGTCTTTCAATCAGCAAATCCACTTTCAAATCTTCAGGCTTGATTGTATTTTTCAACATTAAAGCGAAGTATTGCCACTCTTGATCATTTGGCAATGAATCAAACAATTTATCCACCAGCTCCTCTTCAGAATATGTGATTTCATGTCTGGCCAGCTCCATTTTCAGATGTCCAAATCTCTCGATCATTTTACCAACAGATTCATTTTTCATGCAACTAAAAAGATCAAACTCTTTACTCAACAGTTTCTTTTTGTTTTTAACAATTTCATTACTTCCTACACACTTTCTTCTAACGCTTCCCACAAACTCTTTGAAGTTTTCTCTTGTTCAAGTAACGAGATAATATCCTCTCTTACTGACTGTTTGATTAATGTGATCATTTTATATTCAGCCACAACATTTTTTATATCTATGTCTGTGAAATCCTTCGCATCTATTAACTCTCCTCCCTCTTTTACTGGTTCAATATATCCATTTTTCAGTTTTAACCAGCTTTTAGGAGCGAAAGCTTTTACCCAACCCTCAAATCGGTTTTTCCACCAGTTATAATCTTCAACTTTCATTAGCTTCGGTGGCTTCTGTTGGCTTCCATACATGTTCTCAAACTTCAAGTTCTCCGAAATCTCTCTTGAATATTCTCTCATCTCAGATCTTCTATCTGTTGATTCGGAAGTGAACGCGTTGTAGAATGTGTTGTAAAACTCTTCACCGTTGCTTGACATCTTCAATCACCTGAGAGCAAACAAAACAAACACAAACAGTTTAAACAATATCCAATAATCTGAAATAAACCAACACTTGATTGTCGTGAAATGATCTTGACGCGAAAAAGTTCACTTTCGAGCGAAATCAAGAAATGATACTTTGAGCGAAATAGCACACAAGGTACACTTGAGCGAAATCAAATTTCTTTGTGACTCAAAAGCGAAATCATGCTGACATTGGAGCGAAATTAGGGTTTTGGTTCACAAAAGCGAAATCAGGTTGACGTATGAGCGAAATCACATGTGTCTGTATAAGCGAAATCACCCTAGAACCTTATGAGCGAAATCCCTAAGACCTAATCAGCGAAATCCCTTCAATATATGTACACATGAGCGAAATTAGATGTACTCTGGAACGAAATCCCAAGAAATTATGTTCACTAGAGCGAAATCATGTGGACCTAAAAGAGAAATCATACATTGTCCGTAAAAGCGAAATCAACTCGATGTCCATTTTTGTCCATTTTTAGTCCGAATTTAGATATGAAACTTTCAAGGGTTTATCTATGTCCAATTTTACACAAACTGTGAAATTTTGATCTGATTTTGACCGGTAGATTTTGTTCTGTTGAATAAAGAAGGAGTAGAAGACAGAAATTTGATGCAAATGAGCTAAACTCTTCCTCCTGTGCTCTGATACCACTTGTAGGATCGTTGTCGGACCCGAATGAGTTAATCAGAAGAGTTGTGTATCCGATTCAAAGGCGGAATCAATGAATACGGACGCTCAAACTAATTATAATGCCTCTTGTATTGATTTAACAGAGATTACAACCTGAGAGCAATTTGGCAGCACTTCGTTACAATTTCTGAATCGTGCCAAATGAATGAACAATGCACCTATTTATACATGACCAGATTTCGCTTATATGACCATGCCATATGAGCGAAATCACTCCCTTAACTCCTAAACATCGTTTCTCGAACCTCGTGCACTGGTTATTCTAACCTATCCTATTCTATTACATGATACAAGACGAAGTCAATAGACGTAATGCACCAACACATGTCATTCATTGAAGCCATCTATCCTACTTAATTATAAACAACTAATATTAATTAAAATTAAAAGATAATTATAAAATTAAATTTAATATAAATTTAAACAATTTATATAGGAGATAAATTTATTTATTTTATTAAACTAAAGTAGTTAAAGGTATAACCTATTTCAAAAATGTTTATAAGGGGTAAACAAAAACATTAATCAATGTTTATGGGTTCTAGACTTTTATTTTCGTGTTCAACTCTCAACTCAAATAGACAAATACGGTATTCACTCTGTTTACGTGACATTTATAAGAACCATCACCGCAATCACCTCATCCATCATATATCGAGTATATTCGTTAGTTTTTTTAAAGATATAATTTTTATTAGATTCATTCAACCCATGTGATAAATGAGTTTTTTTAAAAATATAATATTTTTATTATTTACTATACAAAATTACATTTATGCAACTCGTGTAATACATCGGGTTTATAAAAATATAACTTTTTTTATTATGTGGTACACAAAATTAGATTTATTCAATCCGTATAATTCACAGGGTATATAAAGATATAACAAGATATAACTTTTATTGATTGGTATATAAAATTACATGTGCTCAACCTATACAACATATGAGGTTCTTAAAAATGTAACTTTTTTCATTATTTAATATATAAAATTAAATTTACTCAACCCGAACAATACACGGGTTTCTTAAAAATATAATTTTTTTATTATTTAATATATAAAATTACATTTATTCAACCCATGTAATAAATGAGATTTTTAAAGATATATTATTTTATTATTTAGTATATAAAATTACATTTATTCAACCCGTGTATTACACGGGGTTCTAACCTAGTTATGTTATATACTAGGTTAGAATCTCGTGTATTACACGGGCTGAATAAATATAATTTTATATATTAAATAATAAAAAGTTATATCTTTATGAGCCCTGTATGTTGTACGGGTTAAATAAATGTAATTTTATATATAAAATAATAAAAAAGTTATATCTTTAAAAACCATGTGTATTACACAGATTAAATAAATGTAATTTTGTATACTAAAAACGTCGTATCTTTAAAAAACCCGTGTATAATCTGGTTGAATAAATCTAACAAATAATAAAAAAATTACATCCTTAAAACTCCGTATATTACACGTGTTGAATAGATCTAAAAAAGAGTTATATCTTTAAAAACCATGTGTATTACACAGATTAAATAAATGTAATTTTGTATATTAAATACGAAAAACGTCGTATCTTTAAAAAAAACCCGTGTATAGTCAGGTTGAAAAATCAACCAAATAATAAAAAAATTATATCCTTAAAAAACCCCGTGTATTACAGGTGTTGAATAAATCTTATTTTACATAGCAAATGATAAAAAGTTATATCTTTAAAAACTTCGTGTATTACACGGGTTATATAAGTGTAACTTTGTATAGTAAATAATAAAAAAATTATATTTTTAAAAACCTCGCGTTTTACACGAGTTGAATAAATATAATTTTGTATACCAAATAATAAAAAAATTATATTTTTAATAAATCAGGATAACATTTAATATTAATTTATTATTTATATATTTAATATAAGATAAGTAGGAAAGAGAGGTATTTATTTTAAAAATATATTAAATTAACAATTTAGATTTGAGAATAATATTTTATTAAAGTATGATATGATTTAATATTAATTTATTATTTATTTAATTTAATTAATATAAGATAAGTATAAATTTGAGGATACCTTCAATGAAAGACACGTGTCCAAAAATTGGTTTCTTTTATTATAGTAGATAGATTATATTAAGAGTTAAATGTCTGGTTGGTCCTTGTGGTTTTCAAATATTGCAGACTTGGTCCGAGTGGTTTAATAACACGTGATCCCAGTTGTTGTAATTTTTGCACTAGAGTGATCCTTATAACTAACCTATGTTAAATATCTCAGTTAGTTATGTGTTAAATGACTATATTACCCTTAACAATTAAAAAACAAAAAAAAACATGAGCCCACCCTCTCATCTTATTCTTTCTCCTCTCACTCTTTCTCTCCCTCTCTTCAAATTCATACCAAAAAAAAAAAGAAAAAAATTGGTACCACCAATCTAATCATGCCATAATCCCCGGTTCATTTGCTTGAAGTCAAAATTGGAGATTCAAAATAGAATCAACTACAAACATCTACAGAAATAAAATCAAATCGCAAAACGTATATGAATCAAATCAAGAGCTAGTGAATTTGGAAAAATTGAAAGACAAAAAATGAGTTGAACCCAACCAGCAAAAAGTTGATTCCGGCGAACACATGAATACCCATTTCTCATAAAATTCAACAAAATCAGAGATGAAAGTAACGAAGCGCCAATCGTGTGATGAAATGCATCATTTTAGTGAAACACAAGTTAAAAAAACCTTGATAGTTCGTCAAAGCTGACGCTTGACGCCGCAAATCCGCAGTTGGAGCCCTAAATCATTGCTCCACATGCGGTCGGCATCATCTTAGCGATGAACTGATAGGCAGATGAACCACTCGGCGGTATGCTTTCACCAGCACGATTTGGTATAGAATGTGGAGATGATGTTGTGATTGTTTTATGGTGTGGCCGTACAAATTTTATTAGGGTTTTAGAAGTGGTGGTGGTGGGTTTAGAGTGAGAGGAGGAAGAAGAAGAGAGGGTGGCCCATGTTTTTTGTTTTTTTTAATTGTTAAGGGCAATATAGTCATTTAACACATAACTAACTGAGATATTTAACATAAGTTAGTGATAAGGATCACCTGAGTGAAAAAATTACAATCACCGGGATCACGTGTGTAATTATTAAACCAATAGGATCAAGTCTGCAATATTTGAAAATCACAGGGACCAACCAGACATTTAACTCCTATCTTAAATGGTTTAGGATCAAATACAAAGGCTCCTAAAAATAAGAAGTGTACAAAGATTCCTAAAAATAAACCCACTACACAAAAAAAAAAAAAAAAAAAAAAACTAAACACCCACCACCACCCAAAAATCTAAACCCCCACCCCCACAAAAAAAAAAAAAAAAGCATCATATTAACTACTGTACATATTTTTTTTAGTTTTTACCACAATATTCTTATTATTCTATATATTCAATTCACGTATGATCTTATGAACAGTATAAGAAATAGCCAAAAATTGAAGCTTATTTACGACACTACCATTACTAAAAAAACAATTGTTGAATTTAATAGCAGTATCATTAGTTTACTACTATAAATAGTGGCAGATTTCTTTTATTTATTTATATGTGAAACATAGATAATATTTAATCTCATTTGAATGGTCATTTGCTTCCTTTATTGTTTAATTTGAAACATTTACGTTTGTTAGTTAAAAAAAACTAAATACGTAGATTTGTTTAATTTTCTTTGCCAACATTGTGATATAACATTCTTTTTTTTAAACAGAGTTGTATTCAAAATTAACTGTTTTTTTTTTCATAGTAAACTATATAAGTATCGATACCACTATATAAGTATCGATACCGTAACGATATCGCACCATGCCATATTGAAGCAAACCGTTATCGACGTTTCCATAGGTATTCATCTTTATGGTCTTCGATAGACAAAAAACATGTAATGATATTCTTTTGCGAATATCACGATTTTTTTTGGGTTTTCTCTTACAGTTGCTATAGCGATGCTGATACTGTAACAAACCAAACCGATACCGATCGAGTTCCCGCCGCGTAGCGCAGAGAAATCCAACTAGTTACTCATGATTCCATTATTTAGAAAATCCTTCACGTGGATTTCATTAGTACACACATGTTAAAATCAATTTTTAGCTTTTACCCAAAAAAAATCAACTTTTAGCTTTTTTATTTGTTTTTATTATAATATTTATAGTCAATTTAACATAGATTTTGTTTTTTCTTTATGACTTTTAAACCATTATGTTTTCGTACACTTTAAATATGTCGTTGTGACATTCTTAATTATTTTTATATACGTTTCAGTATAAATTTTGTTAAAAACTGAATTTGTCTACGTCTCGACGTAAATTTTATTATAAAACACGCTGGTTCAAATATGATATATATTTACTTATTTTTTTAAAAGGCGCTTTTGTGTTTCCTATCGCATATACTTACAATGAGGTAAATTTTTTGAATATGTTGTTGCGATGTCTTCTTTTAACTATATATGTTTTGATATCAAATAGAGTTGTCCCAACTTCATGTGCTTTTTTTTACATATTGTCAACGTTTCGATGTAAATACTATTCAAAAGCGACTCGGGTTAAATATAATATATTTTTTATTTTATATTATTAAATACATTTGTGTGTTTCTTAGTGCTCAATTTTACAAACTGACGTAACCTTTTCATGATTTCCGAATACATCATTGTGAAGAATTTTTATTCACATTTAAATGTTCAGTAGTGATACACCGTAACACGCGACATATCCTACTAGTATATATTAATTCATAACATACTAATAATAATTTTGTCTTGTTTATTTTGTCTTTTATTGTCGACTTACATTTCAGCCTCTTTAGTTTAGTCATTCCGTGTTTTTTAGTATTTTCTTTAAATACTTTACCTTTCTACGCCTAAACTTTAATAAAGTTACATTACAGCTCCTAAATTTTAATAAATTTGTTGGTATAAATTCAACGTCGTCTACAGTTCAGGTGATGTGAGTCATTTAGTGTTAAAAACTAGGGAGAAGTCCCGCGCTTCGCGGCGGGAGACAATTCAATCTTCAAAAACCCCATACCATTCACGCTTATACCATCCAGATCCTGCAATTTCATACACGAGTTTTACTTCGTTTAATGTGTTCACCCAAGTCAAATGCATACAACAGATTCAGCTTCGTTACCAAAATAAGATATATAAAATTACAAACACATATCATTCCACTTCAACCATTTACAAACACATACCATCCCACTTCAACCATGCAACTTCATTGAGACCTCTAGGACCCAAGGGGCTACTGTTGGCGGTTTGAGAACATTGAATAATAAACCTAAGCTACCATGTTGGTTTTAGAACTTTGACCATATAGCAGCTCTAGAAGCATGATCTGTATCAACACCATTCATATCATGCATACCACATTGTAACATGGGTTCACTTTCATTCTCATCAGCTGGTTTTGCCTTCTGAAACAAAAATATTTTTTATACATCAGCCACCTATCAATTTTGACCAATTTACTTACCAAAAAGGGCCAAGTTGGGTAAGATATGATATATCCCTAACGGGTTAAGTAGATCACTTATAGTGGATTAGGAGTTGTTTGACCGACCCATCCAGATAACCCATTTTTCCATACTGATAATGTACCAAAAGATTCGACTAAGGATCCTCAATCACTCATATGTATTCAGATCTACAATACCCAACTTAAGTCCTAATTTGCCAAACATACACATCAATGTAAACTGGAAATGTCGTACACAAAACAAAAACACAAAATTGATGAAACAAAATTACAACAGAGAACCGAACAATCAAATAGCAAATTTGACATCTATATTCGGGCATGTGTATTTATTTTCTCATTTCTCTAGCACACCATAAAACTTATCCAAAGGGGTTTTCTTGCTCTTAAAGTTGATTTATTTTCCCTATTTCCGGGCATGTGTATTTATTTTCTCACTTCTCTAGCCTTTACTTCTATATTTTCGAAAGGCTACCAACAACAATAACTATACTTATATTACTAAAGGTTAATTTTATAAGCAAACAGGAATAGGTGAACAAATTATCTTATCTAGTACAGAGAATTAACTGTGAGTGTTCCACTGCTTTGCCAAGCCATTCAACCTACAGCATACAAAAGATTATACACTCATATATATAAGAAAATTGCATATGAACTATCATTAATGAAAGGGTAAGGAAAAATTTGAATTCGTATTTTGTTTGTAAAATTAGCTTTAAAACTAACAATATAAAGAAAAATCTTACAAAAGTTATTGAAGAAATTTAACCAAAATGGAATTTACCTCAGTTGATATTCCAAAACTTGAGCAAGTTGCACTTTTCTGAGCTTATTTTTGTACTAAAAAAACTCTTTATTTCCAGTTGCCCAGATCAAGATTTGAAGGGTTGAAGTTGAGTATGTTATAGGATTAATGATCAATCAGTCTTCATTAATCAAAAAGTTGCCAATTTATCAAGAAACCTGGAACATTGTACACAAAAAACCTTTCAAAAAAGTCTTAACAAATGTCAACAAAGGCATGAAATTTTGACGATTTCACTCAAACCTCAGAAAGAATTTGGGAAGAAAGCGGAAAATAGTTGAGGGTTCGTATACAAATTAAACGAAAAACAAAGTTTAATCAAGAAACTGGGTTCTTGTAGATTAGGGTTACAGAGAACCTCAGTGTTTGCCGATCTACACCAAAATTGGTCATGCACGATGGATCCGACTCGCCGGAGTTCTGCTGGAACCCTAGGTGCCACTGGTAACATCGTCTGCTTCGGTTAGAGTCCATCATCATCATTAACCTCTGGCATCAACCGCACCCGTCGCCGCTGGAACAAAGGGGTTGGAACTTACCACAGTGTTGGTACCTCGGCGTTTGCCGATCTACACCAAAACGGGACACGCATGACAGATATAACTCGCCGGAGTTCTGCTAGAACCCTAGGCGCTACCGGTAACGTCGCCACCATCATGGTCTGCTTCGGTTTGAGTCCATCATATCAGCCTCCGGTGACTACCACTGGAACGAAGGGGTAGAAGACAGAGATGGTCACCGAAACAGGGTTGCAAGGCGACGGCACCGGATCCCTTCTGTTCACGCTCTCTCGCACTCTCTCGCTTGAAGTTGAGTCTGATCATCCTGAACGTAAATGAAATTAGATGAAGAAATGCAAATGGATTTCAATCAAATTCTTCAAGCATCTCAATTGAACCAAAAAGAATGATGGCAGTACCGTAAATAAGTTCCAAAGTTTGCCCAAATGTTGTACTGTTCATAAGAGTCGACGTCAATTGTTATTATATAGAATTTGTTTTATTTGTTTTACACTTTTTCTCGATTTTGATCATCTTTTGGTTTGCATGACTTACACTGTCTACACCCCCAAACACTGGTAGTATGTTATTTGTTTTACACTTTTTCACGCCCTCTGCCCCGCAACGTGGGGGCTTGAGACTAGTTGAATTTAATCAATATAAAAATTTCCAAAACCTTTGGACAGAAATGATACCATTCATCTAATTATCCGAAACCAAGCTCACACCAGTTTAGTCGTATTGAAATCAAATGTGTTAATTACTTGATTTTGAATAATGTGACATATATAAAAATCTTAAAATTTTTGTCATTTAGGCTTTGGCCTAATGGTCAAGAGGAATTACCTCTTGAGGAGAAACCAAGGTTCAATTTTTTGAAGGTGTAATTTAGTATAGTATTTAAGGGGAAAAAAGTTTAGCCGTTCAAAAAAAAGTTATGTATTTAGTAGTTTACGTTAAACTTTGGATATGTTAAGCCAAAAAATTTGAGGAATAATGAGGTTTTTTTTTTTTTTTTGAAAAGTAAACTTCATTAAAAACAAACAACCGACAAAAACGGGCAAAAGGCCAAACAACAAACAACTCCCTCAACCCAAACGGGTAAAGGGAAGACAATTACATCATATACAGCGGATAATTACAGCAATCTCCCCCCCCCCCCCCCCCCCAACTAATACATTTACAAGGAGTTCTATTTCTAAGCCACCCAACACCCCTCGATTTAACCTCACCTAGAATATCTTGCGGACTTCGTCTAATCTGCTTGAAAACCATCTCATTTCTACCTTTCCAGATACACCAACACGAAATTATTACCAAACCTTGAATGAGACTCTTTGCTTTCTTACCTAGACGCGTGAAGTTGTGTATCTCCATAATATCTTTGAAGTCGAAAGCATATCTGCGGAATTTTACCCCAAGCGCACCGAGTACGAGGTATTGACACAACTTGTGGAATTAATAAGGGGATCCGGAACATTTCGTGGAAAATTACACCCAAATTAAGTGGCCAAATTGGAATTCTATATCTAATTATGTAGCTAGGTTATAGGAGAACCACATGTTACTTTGGAAAGAGACGTATAATTGACACTACATGGCTGTTACTTGAGAAAAGGGTCATGAAAAATAACACTGTACTGTGTCGACATAAAACGGTGCATTTATTGGGCGGCTCATGAAGAGGAAGTTTGTTGGGGGGTGAGATCCAACCGTCTATAAATTCATGCACCCCAACCCCAACCCCAACCCTAATCCAACACACCTACCCTAGCTAACCATCTTTCTAGTACGTTGTTACTTACTACAAAAATGAGGTCAACAGCATACGCCGTGGCACTTCTCATGATGATCTTGGCTGGATCCACGGTGACTACAACCGCAGTGACATGCTCGGTATCTGAGCTTTCCCCATGTCTTCCATCCTTTACGTCAGGTGCACCGCCATCCGCTCAGTGCTGCGCCAAGTTAAAAGAGCAGAAGCCATGCCTGTGTGGGTACATAAAGAACCCATCTTTGAAGCAGTATGTTACTTCTCCTAATGCCAAAAAGGTCGCCAGCACTTGTGGGGTTCCCATTCCCAATTGTTAATCAACGTCGTACGTACGTACGATATAATTATAGGGGCTAAGTACTCCTTCTATGTACCACTAGTGTTTTATATTTTTAAGCTTCAAGATGCATGTTTCAAGTATTAACACTCAACAAGCTAGCTGCTTGTACGTGGTTATGTCTCTCTTCTGTGTACTTCTACTATTTTTGTTTCAATAATAACTGAGACATTTACCTGGCAAACGGGTCGGGTCATGGGTCAAAACGGGTTCGGTCAAACGGGTCAATTACAAAAAAATGGTTGTTTTGGTTCGGGTCAGAACGGGTCGGGTTGAAACGGGTCCGGGTCAGAACGGGTTTCGGGTCGGGTTGGTTAAAAATTGCTTTGTTTAAAAAAAAAAGAGATTATACATCAAGGGGCAATTTTGAAACGGTACTTCTCGACCATCCGTTACAACATCCAACATCGCCTCCTTTACCATATCTTGAAACGGTCACCCTTGTATTACCACAAACAAAACTATCATCAGGCCCGGTATACTCATGGTAAAAACTGTGATTTTACACTCGCATAGAACTTAGTTCAAGAACTAGTATATCTATTGCTTCAGAAACAAAACTGATAAAAACGGAAAAAGATCAAAACGAAACCGACTAAACCGAAAAAAAAAACCGAAACGAAACAAAAAATTGAAAGGATTGAAACCGAAACGAAACCGAAAAAACCATCAAAACGAAACAAAAAATCAAAACCGAATAAACGATCAAACAGAAACACAAAAACGAAACCGAAACGAAACACAAAAAAACTGAAAAGATCGAAACCGATCCAAAATGAAACAAAAATACTGACAAAATTGAAAGCAATACGAAACGAAACCAAAAAAATGGAACAAAACCAAATAAAAAGTCAAAACCGACCAAAACGAGACAAAAAACCGAACTGAAACGAAACAAAAAACGGAAAAGATCAAAACCGATCCGAAACGAAACAAAAAAAACCCGATTAACATGAAACTAAAAATCAAAACTCAACCGAAACGAAACCGAAACAAAACAAAAAAAAATCTGAAAATATTGAAACCGATTCGAAACGAAACCGAAAAAACCTACCAAACCGGAAAAAAAACGAAACCAAACCGAAACTCGTCCCGTGCGGAAACTCGTGTCGGGCTAAAACCCGTTGCGATCTGAAACCCGTCCCGTGCGGAAGCTCGTGTCGGCCTAAAACCCGTTGTGATCCGAAACTCGTCCCGTGCGGAAACCCGTGTCGGCCGAACCCGATCCGAACTGACCCGCTCCGATCCAAAACCTGCCCCGTGCCAACACCCGTTTCGGTCCGAAACTCAATTCGAACTAAAACCTTTCCGATCCAAAATCTGTTTCGTGCCGTAACCCGTCTTGTGCGGATACTTGTGCCGGCCCGAAACCCATTTTGATCCGAAACATGTCCTGTTTCTTTAAGGCGCTAACCATGGTTGTAAAAATCCCGACTAGTCTCCGATTAGTCGCCGATTAATCACTAATCGGAGGTTCACCGATTAACGGCCGATTAATAGCTAGGCAGTCAATGGTGGTCCTATTCTGGCCAAATTTTAGCTAGATGCCGGCCACATTTTGACCATACCATATAAATTCCTTCCAATTACTTAAAAAAATGGGTTAATGAGGGGTTAAAACATGTCTACTTTAAAAAAACACATATAAAAATGTGTGTGTATATAAGTAACTAAAAATTACATATAAAAATCTCAATCCGATTAATTCCGATTAACCCCTATTAATCCCGATTAATCGCTAGTCGGTACCCCACCGCTCGACTAGCGCCTAACGATTTTTACAACACTGGCGCTAACCCACATCGACCTATTTCTTTAAAGTTGTCGACCCGCTTTGACCCGAAAATAACAAGATGGAATTTCAATTGACCCGTTTAGTTAAAATATCTTACCCAAACTAACCCATATAATTTTAAAAGCAACCCAAACTAACCCACTTGAAAGCCTTTGAGTCAAGATTGCCCCCTCTAGATTTAATATGTTATTTGTTTTTTTTCCAAAAATGTACCTGAGTCGTTGTGTAAGATTCCAGGTTTGTGATCCTCAGGTCAAACACGAGTAACACGTTTACTTAATCGTGCTGGTTAATTAGAATTAACGTGACCAACCCTTTTTAATCTTATTCTCTTGGGATCACCGATCAACTTGTCCACAACTCAAACACAAAATTGTTAGAAGAAGTTGAACGAGTGCACATACATTTGGACAAAATGCGGGACAAGTTTGGAGTATTTATTATTTTTTTTTTTTAATGGCCAAATAAATCACCGGATAAGCATTCTTGGATGCACTCAGACGAGCAAATGCACCCCCTCCTCCATAACGGTCAGAGTTGGATGCATACTCGAGCCACCAATTCCGGGGAAAACCCGCCGCCGAAGGCCCACTGCGGTAAAACCCGGTTCGGCTCGGTTTCGAACTGGCGACCTCCAAAGAGGCCTAGTTCTAAACTTCATTACCACCACCAATATCCTTCAAATTGATGCTAGTGGAAGTTGAACTTGGAACTCAAGGAGAGAAACCAAGTGACTAACCACTAGACCAACTGATGGGGTATGGTATTAGACCCAACCCGAACGACCGGGCATATTCGTTACTTATCGCCTTTTATTATAATATTTATTATTATTGCGTACTAACCCGCGAAGCCTAGCGCGTTGTAGTTTACACTACACTAGGTTGTGGGCTTGTAGAGATAACCCCTAACTGGGCCTGGCCCATTGAGGTTAAGGGATGCCCATATCTCCTATATAAAGAGGTGTTCACCTCATTATTAGGGTAGAGGATATGGAGCCGCCACACTTTTTGTTACTGGAAACAAGGGATTCTTTCCCCTACCGGTCATCTCTATAGCTCCACTTTCTTATCTTCTCCATTGCAGATCTAGGTTCAAGAGGAAGAACAAGGTGTGATTTTTTTTTTCAAACTCGCGCAACAACTTACAAGTTTGCACAAAAATTACCCCTTCAATATTAGACAAGGACATTTTTTATCCTTTTAGCAATGGACACTAACCAAGTTAGAGGACCCACTATCTTGTCATAAATCAAAATATTAACCGACAGAAATGGGTACAACAGAATTTATTTCGAGAAAATAGTTATTCTCATTACAATAAAGAGATTTCTAGAAATAATATAAAACAAGGTTCATAACTATCCTCGCCATCACGCTAACGTTTTCAAACAAAATATTGATATTTGGATTTATCACAAGTAAAAAGCGTAAACCGGATTTTATGATTGCCATATGAGCACGTAAGTCGCCGGTTGGCGCATGCTCCGTTACTTATGAGCACGTAAGTCGCCCACGCTGACGCATGTTCCTTTACTTATGAGCACGTAAGTCGCTCACGCTGCTCATTTCGTAAGGTCCTCCAATACCGCCTGTGCACAACGGGGGCAACCCCCACCTGCGCGTGACAACCTCCAAAACGCGCGACACAAAGACGTCCACCGCCATACGCGCTTTGCACCTCGCGCATGGTGAACAAGCTTCACCACCTCGCGCGCGGGTACACGCTCTATACCTTGCGCGCGGTGAATAAGTTCCGTCACCACCTCGCGCGCGGGTACATGCTCTATACCTTGCGCGCGGTGAACAAGTTCCGTCACTGCCTCGCGCGCCGGACATGATTTAACCTCGCACGCGGTGAACTTCTGCCACCTCGCGTGCGCCGGACATGCTCTACCGGAGGATGACATCCGCTCCCGCGTAGCACATGACAGTTCAACGCGTGATATCCTACTCCACGCCATTGAAGTCATTAGCATGATGATGGTCCACCGAAGATAGCGTAGTAGGGGTGGCTAGTTCGCCAGAAGTGGGCGGCGCATGACAGTGGTCCGACCGAAGTCATGGTTTTTTAATTTCCGTACCAGAAATAACACTGTATTAAAGAGTTAGCTTTTTTCTTTCATGCTAAAAGTTGTGTATTTTCCACACCACATTTTATATACTAGTATGTACATGGCTACAATAATGAGTAAAATGAATACATGTCAAATGAAGTTTTGACTTTAGTAGCGTGGTGGTCACCATGATGTCATACAATAAAACACAATTTAACTGTTATGTTAAATGAAAGTTGAAGTGTTATGATTAAATGAAAGACTACATATGAACATGTTCCATCTTTATAAACTTCTTACATGCTGTGCATTTATATATACAAGAGTATACACTTGTTAGTAATTTATAGTCAATATTTTCAATGCTACTAACGTTTATTTAGCAGCAATAAACCCGCCATGGCATAAATCCCACTACAATCAAAGAATGGTTGCCTGTTTCAAAAATAGACATGTGTTACAGGTATTATCTTCTGATACAATCCTTTACATACGAGCACGCCGGTCTCCATACGAGTCTGCCGCTCTTTTACATACGAGCATCTCAGCCTCCATGCGAGTCGGTTGCTCCACCTACGAGCACGTAAGTCGCCACGCGCGCATGCTCCTTTACTTACGAGCGAGCACATATGCGCCATACGCGCATGCTCCTCTACATACGAGCACGTAAGTCGCCATACGCGCATGCTCTTTTACATACGAGCACGTAAGTCGCCATGCGCGCATGCTCCTTTACTTACGAGCGAGCACACATGCGCCATATGCGCATGCTCCTCTACATACGAGCACGTAAGTTGCCATACGCGCATGCTCTTTTACATACGAGCACGTAAGTCGCCACGCGCGCATGCTCCTTTACTTAAGAGCGAGCACACATGCGCTATACGTGCATGCTCCTCTACATACGACCACTTAAGTCGCCATGCGCACATTCTCTTTTACATACGAGCACGTAAGTCGCCACGCGCGCATGCTCTTTTACTTACGAGTGAGCACACATGCACTAGCAGTCGCATGCTCCTCTGCATACGAGCCCGTAAGTCACCACGCACGCATGCTCCATTACTTATGAGCACGTAAGTCGCCATGCGCGCAAGCTCTTTTACATACCAACACTTCGGTCTCCATACGAGTCTGTTGTTCTACACACGATCATCTCAGTCTCCATGCGAGCCTGACGCTCCACACATGAACACGTAGGTCGCTATACGCGCATGCTCCTTTGACATATAAGCACGCCAGTCTCTGTGTGAGACTGTTGCTCTACATACGAGCATGCAAGTCGCTATACGCGCATGCTCCTTTAGATATAAGCACGCCAGTCTCCAGGCGAGCTTGCTGCTACACATGCAAGCATGCTAATCTCCATGCGGCCCTGCTGCCTTTACATACGAGTGTGTATGTCGCCCGCGCGTGCATATGAAAACGCCTACAAGACGTAAACTGTGCTACAAATGCACGCACCACTTTGTGTATACGCAAAAACACATTGGCTAAAATAAAGTTTCGTTTACACCTACAATCTTCAAGACAAGCCACATCTCCTTGCTTCACGCCACATTGTTGTTGTGGCACAGCGGAGGATTAGCGCAGGCTCGGGTCTCCACTTCATTATCCTGACGCAACTTTATGCCAATTCTCATTCGCGATAACCTGCTCAAAGTGGATTAACACGTGCAAATATTGTAGACAACAGTTTACAAAGATTTAAACACCAAGTATACGTATTCCACAAGGTTAAACACGCGCGCACCTTGCGTTAACCAACAGAAGTCACACCAAAGGGTGAATATTTTACAGTAGCCACACGACTGTGTGCGCACCGCTAAAGCTGGGCCATACTCGAGAATCATCCGAAGGGAAGACACTCATCTAGCCCAGAATTCCACCCACTTGCCATCCGTGCGTGGGAGCAACACTGGACTAAGGGGACCTGAAGGGGTATGGTCCCAAATGCTGCATCAGTCATACGCACATGGGGCCCTAACCACACTCAACCATCAAAACTTAGCCAGTTCTAAGACTCGTGCACAAGACCTAACCACGTACGTGCAACCTTAACAAGCTCATGGTAATGCGCCAGTACAAATGGCAACTGACTGCAACCAATCAGCATGCGCCAGGTTTGCCCAACCAATTTCCACGATGAACAATCGTGGGATATTCACTGTTCCATTATCTCTACTCACAGCTGAAGACAGACGCAACAAGCATGGCCAGCAACTTTCCCGCACCCGGGCGACAGGTAAGCCTAAAACTCAATCTTTACTTTCGTGCACTCCTAACAAGTCTAGTACTCCTCCCACGCTTGCACGCGGGAGCAGCACTAGACTAGGGGACATGATGGGGGTATGGTATTAGACCCAACCCGAACGACCGGACATATCCGTTACTTATCGCCTTTTATTATAATATTTATTATTATTGCGTACTAACCCGCGAAGCCTAGCGCGTTGTAGTTTACACTACACTAGGTTGTGGGCTTGTAGAGATAACCCCTAACTGGGCCTGGCCCATTGAGGTTAGGGGAGGCCCATATCTACTATATAAAGAAGTGTTCACCTCATTATTAGGGTAGAGGATATGGAGCCGCCACACTTTTTGTTACTGGAAACAGGGGATTCTTTCCCCTACCGGTCATCTCTACAGCTCCACTTTCTTCTCTTCTCCATTGCAGATCTAGGTTCAAGAGGAAGAACAAGGTGTGATTCTTCACCCTCACAGAGAAAGCGGTCCAATCATCCCGGCGGTGATTCCGTGTTTCTTCACCAACTGGATTGAAAATGGAATCTAAACTCTAATAAAGCATTTATATTTGTTCATTATGATTCTTTTATGTTCTTATTGTTTCTTGTTTTATATTAGCAACAAATTACTCCGGAAAAAGAAAATTATAGAGTTAATTACACAAATGAGTCATGTGGTTTATACCTAGTTTCGTCTTTAGGTACTAACTTTTTTTTAACAGGTTTAGGTTTTATGATTTTAATTTTGTAACTCCTTTGGGTACTAACACCAAAATTATCAATATAATGACTAAAATACCCTCCCATTCTTTTTAATTTTATTAATGTAACACCTTTGGGTACTAACACCTAATTTTATTTAAGTTTAAATCAATTTTACAAAATCAATTTTTTTTATTTTCATCTTTTTATTATATCCCTTAATTAACATAAAATCTATTAATTTTTTTATTTATAAATATAAATTAAAAAAGTCAGAAGACGTCCGCTCCATTTTTTATTTATTAATAATATTACTAAGAGTAAACTGCAATTTTACCCCCTAGGGTTTAGGGCAATTGGCATGTCTACCCCCCTAAGAAAATAAATGCAATTTTACCCCCAACGTTTGGGATTATGTCGCAACTTTACCCCCGGGCCATGTTTCCGTCACAGATCACCGTTTTCTTTTAATGGTCAAAGGGCAAATAGGTAAAATCACCATTCTCTTCAGCTATCACCCTTCGCTTCAGCTGCAACCTCATAAAATTCCCATTTCATCACTTTGAAACCCTCAACATAACCTACCTCTAAATTCAAGAGCTGCTCATTGGCGATCTTCAAGAATTACAGTGGATTAGAACTCTGTTACGAGCATGGATCTTCGATTGTGGAAGCTACGAGCTGAAGACCAGTATTTCGAACCGGATGAAATGTACCGTAAATGACATGCAAGCTCACAGGGTCCTAAATTAGGTAAAATTTGAACCTTTTTCTGTGTTAATTTGTTATTGTTGTTTGTTTACAGGTCAACCCCAATCTCAATTTACCATAAAATTTCACCATGGAGGTAATTTTGTAGAAAACCCAAATAGGAATTACTTTGGTGGGAAGATGAACTACATTGATCATGTAGATTTTCGAGTGTTGAATACTGATGTTTTAGAGGAGATGGTTAAGAAATTAGGATACAATGATGGTTTGTTTTTCTGCATTCATTATAAGGAACCGTACTGTTCATTGGATTTTGGTCTTAGGACAATAAAATGTGATGTTGACTTAGAGCCTATCTTTGATCATGTGCGTCAAGGAGTCCACATTATAGACATGTATGTTGAACACCGGAGGTCAACAATCTTGATTGAGTCAAGTGAAGTTCCTGTTGATAGAACATGTAAAGCAATTGTTCCAGCATCATTTACAATAAATAATCAGAATCATAGTATGAATGAAGCTGAGGAAGAAATTGAAGATCATGATGAAGAGAGTGAAGGAAGTGATCCTGATTATGAGTATATTGAGGAAGATAATTTGGTTTATGAAATAGAGGTGGATATGCAGAGGTTCAGGGCTAATGTTGAATTTACTAGGGAAGAACTGGATGGTTCAACTGATGGGGATCATGATGATGAGAGAAGCGAAGAAGGTCATCTGCCTGTAGACCTGGAGGACTTTGAAAGTGGGTCTGATGACAATTCAAGCCTTAGAGATAAGGTTGCCAGGAAGATAAGGAGGAGAAACAAGGGTGCTTTAAAAGGTCCAAATGATCTGCCATTCTTTGTTGGTCAGCTTATTGATGACAAGAAAAAGATGAATCAGATGGTGAAAGATTATGCTCTTAAGGCAAGGAGGGATGTGTTTATTCTAAAAAACGAATTGTTAAGGTATAGGGTAGTATGTTTTGGAAGTAATCCACCACTACTTGGTCCTGTAAAAAAAGAAGGGGGATGAGGGGCAAAATAGTAAATGCACCAAAGTAGGGCAAAAATACAAACACCTTAAAAGGCATACCAAGCCCACCTGTCCTTGGGTGGTTCACATCTCAAGAAATACAGACAAGGATAAGTGGTGTGTGAAGACCATTCATAATCAACATAATTGTTTGACAACAAGGGTTGTTTCTTTGTACACAATGAGTTCGATTGCCAAAGAGATCCAACCTATGATTGAAAGCAATCCAGACATGCCAATTCATGCAATTCAAAGTCAACTGCTTCGGAAGCATCAGCTAGAAATATCACTACATAAGGTCTTCAGAGCCAAGAGGATAGCAACTACGAGGATTTATGGTGATTACCAAGAACAGTATGGTCTGCTAAGGTCATACTGTGATGAACTTCTAAAAGCCAACCCAGGTAGTACAATTAAAATTGATGTGGAGCCATGTGGGAACTCAGGTAGTCCTACAAGGCAGTTTCGAAGGATTTATGTTTGTTTTGCCTCTATGATGAGAGGATTTAAGATGATTGGAAGACCATTGCTGGGTGTGGATGGTTGTTTCATGAAAGGTCCATTTCCTGGACAGATCTTGAGTGCTGTTGGTATAGATGGGAACAATAGCATATATCCAGTTTGTTATGCCCTTGTTGAGGCAGAAACAACCCAAAGCTGGAAATGGTTTTTGCAACTGTTGAGAGATGACCTAGGGTGTACGGTTGAGTCTTGTTTCACCTTCATCAGTGACAGACAAAAGGTAATAACTTCTTAAGTGTTAATTAATAACTTGCAAATAACTTTGGTTGCAAAATATTAGGATTAATTGCATTTTGTATCACAGGGTTTGATTCCAGCTATGCTAGCTGTTTTTCCTAATGGTGAGCACAGATTTTATTTGAGGTACATCCATGAGAACATGAAATCCAAGTGGCGTGGAGATCTTTACAAGAATTTGCTTTGGTCAGCCGGAAGGAAGACATCTATTCCATATTTTAACAAAGCTATGGAAGAAATTAAGACAACAAAACGAGCTATGTATGACTGGCTGAATGAGATCCCATACACAGCTTGGTCAAGAGCATATTTTTCTGGAAGAGCTAAATGTGATATGTTGCTGAACAACATATGTGAGGTTTTTAACAGACAAATCATAGGAGCAAGGGACAAGCCGATTATCACATGCCTAGAATTCATTAGGGAGTACATGACCAAGAGGATAGTGAATGTCAAGAAATTGCAAGCAAAGTGTATGGGGCCACTGACACCTCATGCCACTGAGGTCTTCGATGAGATCAAGAAACAGGTTGCTGAAATGTCTGTTTTAATGGTTGATTCAGACAAGTATCAAGTAACAGGTCCAAGATCACAGTGTGTTGTGAATGTTAAACATAAAACTTGTGCATGCAGGAAGTGGGATTTGACAGGGATGCCTTGCAAACATGCAGTTGCAGCCATATGGGATATGTCAAGGAATAGCATTGATGTTGGCATAGCAGAAGAGTGGGTTTCTGATGTGTATTGGCTGTCAACATGGAAGAAAGTTTATGACAATGTGATAGAGCCAATCAACGGGCCGGAGATGTGGACTCCTTCATAGTGTCCAACAACACTCATCCCACCAAAGCATCATACACAAGTTGGAAGGCCAAAAAAGAAACGAAGGAAGGCATTTGGTGAAAAAGAGCTTGAGCAGGAGTTCGACAAAGGAGGTAAAATAACCAGAAAGGGAACCAGCATCAAGTGTGGTAAATGTGGGAACATGGGTCACAATGTCAGGAGCTGCAAAGAACAAGGGGGTGAACAATCCACAGCTTCACAGGAATCACACACTGCCACTCAAGGTGCACCAGTTTACAATCTTTATGAGTGACGGATGGTTTGTAACTTTAGACTATGTTTGTTTGTTTGTCAAGTTTGTTCAAGACAATGTTTGGTTTGTAACTTTAGACTATGTTTGTTTGTTTGTTTGTTTGTTCAAGACAATGTTTGGTTTGTCAAGTTTGTTCAAGACAATGTTTGGTTTAGAATCTTTATGAGTGACGGATGGTTATGTTGTCATGAACATGTTTGGTTGTTTGAATATAGTTTGTATATGGCTGCTTTAGTACAAATAATGTGTTCAAACAGAATTTTGGCGGAAAGTGATTCGATTACATTGCAACATTTAGTACAAATAAGAGGTCCAAAATACAAACATACAACCAAACAAATCTAGCCTATTTCCAGTGACAATCATCCAAATAAGAGGTCAAAGTACCAATCATCCTCTTCATCCCAATATGTGTAATCCCATGCATGTTCCAGCACTTCAGGGTCATAATCCTTTGTCGGATCTCCGAATATCTTTTCATAATCAGTTTCTTGCTCCATGTAAGGTCTGAGTATCTCAGAGTCTTGATCCTCAAAGTATACATAACTGTCTGGTTCTTCGGCTGCAACGACGTCTTCATCCTTAGCAATATCTTTCTCATTCTCAACTATATCATTCTCTTTGTCAGTAATACCTACAGAATTACAAGCAGTCTACCAAAACAAACATATAAGAACTTGAAAAGGACCATTGCATAAACTTGAAAACTCATAACTCAAATACAATTAGAGTCAAAATACACAAACTAATCCAATTTCTCCACATTTAACTACTTAAGCAAAAAAAGTAGAACAATCAAGACCCAAGTAATCCCTAAGTACATCTTCAGTTTGAACACATCGCCATTCTTGTAATGAGCCAACTGGTCTTTGCACTTAGCCAACTCATCCTTATCTTTAATGCTTTGAATTAAAGCAGGCATTACCTCTCGACAAATCGGACATCCCTGTTCTTCACCAACATCAGCCCATCTAAGGAATCCACATCCTCTAACCTATTATCGGACATCATAAGCAACACGACAAACAAACTTGAGTTTCAATAAGCATAAAACAGAAGAAACTTACACATCGAAGATACCATCGACCAGGATTAGCTTTGGATTCTGATTGTTTGACCACTGTTTTCCCACCACAAGGACAGATGATGTCTGGAGCTTGAGTTTTGCCCATTGTCTCCTTGAATCGAAGCACAGAGGAAGAAGATGAAGACATGTTCAGCAAGAGCGGTGAATTTGGGGGTCGATTGAAGAATTGGGTGAGAACAGCGTTTAGGGCAGTGAATTGAGGGCTTCAAGCTTCTTAATGGGGAAGACAAAGGGTACTTTGGACATTTCAATACACACTAACGGTAATATTAACGTTGACATGGTCCGGGGGGTAAAGTTGCGACATAACCCCAAACGTTGGGGGGTAAAATTGCATTTATTTCCTTAGGGGGGTAGACATGCCAATTGCCCTAAACCCTAGAGGGTAAAATTATTATACCTATTGAATTTTTAATTATTTAAGATTTTGAGCAATTTCTATCATGCTAAATTATTTATCATTTCTTTAAAAAATATATATAAATATTTACTTATAAAAAATAAATAGATTTTATGTTAATTAAGAGATATAATAAAAAGATGAAAATAAAAAAAATAGATTTTGTAAAATTTATTTAAACTTAAATAAAATTAGGTGTTAGTACCCAAAGGTATTACATTGATAAAATTAAAAAGAATGGAAGGGTATTTTAGTTATTATATAGATAATTTTGGTGTTAGTACCCAAATGTGTTACAAAATTGAAACCATAAAACCTAAACCTGTTAAAAAAAAATTAGTACCTAAAGGCGAAACTAGGTATAAACCACAGGACCCATTTGTGTAATTAACTCAAAATTATAACTTCTTTGTATAACGTTTCTTTTTATGGTAAATAATGTTTTGGTAAAAGATCAAATACAAATAGCTTTATTGTACAAAACGTATGAAAGACATGAAAAGGTAAAAAAAAAAAAAACACGGTGACATTTTCGTAATTATTTACTTGTAGAGTAATTGTCACACCCTGGCTTTTGCGGAAGCGTGGATTATTTTGGTGTGACTTCTTAATACCATAGCAACAATCATAACAATGCTATATGAAAATATAATACACGATGTTCACCGATTCATTAAGTTTAAAGATACCACAACATCATTGTCTTGGAAACATCAAATAAGTTACAAACCTTAACTTGTTTAAAACATGTTCATGAGACACAACCAAAGACTCTTAATAAAACGAGGTTTAAGGCATGTAACCCGTCCAGGTAAGGGTTACACCTCCTAAACCTGGATGACATCGTTATTCACTACGCAGCTTGACACAATTGCACACTTCGCCAGATCCATTAATTTCCTGAAATACATATAGTTTGAAAAATCAACAAAAGTTAAGCGAGTTCATGTAAAGGTGAGTATGTATAAACCTTCAAAGTATGAATAAAAGTCCCTGGTATGTAGCAATAAGGAAAAAGAGATCACCAATGGGTTGCAAAGCCACTGGTATGTGTGAAAAGGTGCAAGAAGACTCAAACCTAGCAAATTTGTTACCGAGCTTCGGCTGTAAGACATAGTCACCTCTATGGGCCGCCCCGACCTCACGGGTGTGGGCTCGCTACACCCAAATAGATCTATCACTCATGTCCCTCGGTCCTAACAACGAGGATTGATGGCCTTAAGTGTTGTACCCACCCTTCACATGATCTAGTAGTAAACCCTCCTTAAGCTAACCATACCATGTATAAAATGTCTGTAATCCTTGTAACATGTATTCCACCCCCGAAGTATAAAACTGAAAACAGTTAAAAGAAAAGGGGGACATGAACTCACAGTAGGCGTCTCCTGAATAGAATCGTCAACCCAAAACTCTGTCTGCTACGCGACGACCTACACGTACTAATGTCTATTAGACGAACGGGCCGTGCCTTGGCTTAGGGTTTAATGTTTTTGAGTTGCGACTCTTAAGTTTCCGAATGTTACTCCAAGTTATAATTATTAGTTAAAATAATTATCTTAACTTTAAATTATAGTTTATTTTGGAATAATGTTAAACAATATTTCGTATTCATACTTCACAAGTATTTTATATGTGTATTTCCTTCCCAAGGATGGGGGTATTTATACATGTACATTTGTAATTCCGAAAATATATTTTAAGTCCCACTTAGAAAAATATATTTAACTTATTTGTCCAAAAATAACATATTCCCAAAATATATGTATTTTTCCCAAAAACAATATGTTTTACTTCATTAATTTTCAAAATAATATTTCACCAAAAATGTATGCGTAAGAGTATTTTCTAAAATATTACATAAGTTACGTTTTAGCGTTTCGTATTGCAGTAACGAATGCGTAACTCAAATATTTATCTCGTGAGAGTTTTGGTATTATTTTAGCGTTGTAATCTTCGTGGTATTCATAAGTTATATTATTTTACCCAAAAAAAATAATATAACTAGTTCACAAAATAACAAATAATCACACAAGAGTTTTAGTATAAAATATATATTCTAAATATATATATTTATCAAATTTTATTTACGAAAATCAACCTCCGATACTTGGTATTTTTGTAATAAAAATTTTGGCGAAGTTTATTTTGAAAACAAAGTTGAAAATATATTTGTAAACACTTGCTAGAGAAATATTTTCTAACTGTTGAAATTTTAGAAAAATTTCGCCAGAGTTTCCTTTGTAAATGGAGGTGTCCATGCTTACTAGCATATCATTTTCTTTTCAAAAATTCATTCAAACCATTCTCAATCAACAGTATACAACCTCTACTTACCAAACTTGCCAAAAACAAGCATAAACTATAAACTCATGAACTTGGAAATTTATAAAAATATGTAGTAACTTACTAGCATACTTAGTAAGTCTTGTTACCTTTTAAAATGTGATTAGTTCTTTAAAAACATTATTTTTAAAGAGTTTAAGTGTTTACAACTTCCAACCATATTTTCTAAAAATATTTCTTTGTGAACTTTTCTTATTACACAAGTGTTTCTACACTTGTTTATCCACAAAAAATGTGATTAGTTTATGTAAGATCCAAGTTTTTATAAAACTCATATTTTTAACTTGGTTCTTTTGAAGAACCACTCATGGATCTTTAGATCTACATGTTTATAACCTACTTTGATCTTTATTTTTCAAGAAAACATTCATTCATTCAAGTTCATAGTTTATGTATGGATGATTCCATCATCCTACAACATTCTTACTTTCTCATCTTGCTAGATCATGTTTTTATTCATGATCTAGCATGACCATAAGATGATCCATAACATTTCTACTAGCACACAATGATCAACATGCATAACAACTTATATTTATCATGATTTCTTAGTCATTTCAACTCTACTTCATCACCAAGTTAGTTTATGTTCAAGACTTTGTTTATGGTCTTTAGTGTTTCTTGAGATATCATCATACTTTAACTATTAACCATCAAAAACATGAAGTGGATGAAGATTCAAGAGACTTACCACTAGCTCAAGGCTAGGGGAGTTCAAGTGATGAAATGTGGTGGATAAAAGAAGATGAGAGAGGTCCTTGAGCTTCCGAACACACCGAGCTTAGTTGTTGGCACTTTAACACCTATGTATGCTTGTGGATTGGATGAAAGAGCTTGAATGATGGTGATGGTGGTGCTCCTTGGGGTCGGCCGAACAAGAAGAGAAGGAGAGGAGGAGAGTTGAGTGAAATGTGTGTTGTGAAGTAAGAGAATGATGATCTTGAGGTTAACACTTATAACCTCCAATATGTTATAGTCTTATGGATAATATGTCTCTAAACTAGCAACATAATCACATAAAATATTGAAACAAATCCATGGGTGGGACACCCATGGTGACCGTCGCCAAGGGGGGGGGGGGAATAGAGTTGGGTTTCAACTATAAAGTTAGTGGTTTGGTTGTAATCCAAGTGTTTAGTTAGTGTCTTATGAGTGTTAAGTAATACCTAGTGTGTTAGGGTGTTCGGGGACCCTAACTAGCTCAGAAAAATAAAAACAATGTGTTTGACAATATTTTTGTGTTTCGGGTAATGTCCGGTTGTTTGGTTTGATACTGTTCCGTTAAAGTGCTTAGTTAATTCGTAAAGTGTCTTTTATAATACTTTTTGTGACACAATTAATTCCTGACACTTAGGAAAGCATACAGGGATATTCTGCCATATTTTTGGCATATTACTAGCATTTTAAATGCTGAATTTTGCTATTAAGTGCAGAATTTTGCAGTTAAAGTATATTTTAGGCACCTCCCGGCACTATAACTATCACCTAGTGACACAGTTTTATGGTTCTCACTTCCCTACACACTACCCTAGTGTGGTACTTTATTCCTGGCTCATACTGGGCATCAATATAGTGTCTGTCTAGGTGCTGGCATTGTCAGCATGTGTCTGAGTTATCCGCTCACTGTGCTAACTGTGCTTTGTGCATCAAGTTTGTCACTAAGGTCTGTGTGTAATAAATGGAGTGACAGTATGAATGTGATGCATATGTATGTATGTAACAGAATCAGAAAGCAGTTAAACCAGCAGTTGAAATCAAGCACAGTCATTAAGCACAAATTAAATATTAATTAATTGTACGGATACCTGTAATTTTTTAGGGTTGTCACAGTAATTATCAAAATTACCCTACAAATGGTCTTGTAAGGTAATTTTGATCTTCTAAGGTATCATAATTACTCTACAAATGATCTTGTAGGGGTAGGCTAATTTTGTAGAGTATCATAGTTATTCTACAAATGATCTTGTAGGGTAATTTTGATCTTGCAGGGTAATTTTGATCTTGTACGGTAATTACTGTCACACCCCAACCGATGGCGGAATCATCGGGGCGCGGCACTGAGCGAAACAGATTATCCAGGAGAAATCCATAACAACTAATTTTACCAGATATTTAAACATTATGTCCTATACCATAACATACCACAGTAAATAGTTATTACAGACTGTAAGGCCCTAACACGTAATTGACAAAAAGTCGCAGCGGAAATTTGTGCACCCATAAAATTTCTTTCATTATAACTGTCTTGACTTACTTGAATTTCAGTTTTTAAAACAACTCTTTTATATTGAATACATCAATCTAACTCATTTACAGAATAAAACATAACTTATGTGTATCAAATTACATTCTCAGACAATCCCGTACAATCCTTCATGTGACTCGGTCCTCGATCTCTATGCCTTGATGATCCTCGTGTTTCATACTACCTGCGCTCACCACATAAAATTCATAGCATTAGTAGGCATTATAAACATACAAGATTTATTCACGTTTACTTTTCATTCCGTTAACTCTTTACATCCCGGCTTTCCATCTGATCATACAATCCGCGGTGAGACTTCTTAGCTATTCCTGCGTTACACTTCATTTACCAGGCACGCTATTAATATCGTTAGTCCTCAATTTCATTGGATACATGCGTACCTACTTTCATACATACTTATACATATTCATACGTTCACACATAACCAATTACATACATACGTACATACCCACATATAAATACATCCACATCATTACATACGTATCTACATACACCCATACCTACATCACTACGTACACTCATGACATTATACATATATACCTACATACATCCCTACTTGCAACATACCTAACTCATACATGCCTACTCACATACATACCTTCATATATCCGCGTATACTTGCTCACATACTTATAAACATACATACGTAGGTGCATACATGCTTACATACCTTTCTACATACGTGTATAGATACATACAAACATACATACATACCTATCTACATGTGTGCATACACTTATGCTCATAAAATGTAAGTTAAATTAGTCATACGAAGCTTAAAGCGCATTTAAACGAGTTTCCCAGGCCAAACGAGTCAGCTAAACAATTTTCGGGGAAACATACCCCCGTCGCGTCGCGCGACGGCTACAAGCCCCTGCCGTCGCATGGCGCGACGCCCTCATTTGATCAGAATGTTGCAGCTGGTTGCTGCATATTCCCAGCACATCCGGATTTTACGGAAACGAGCATATCTTGTTCATTTTAGATCCGATTTACATGATTCTTTTTCCTACGCGATCGTAATTTAATTCTCTATCACATGGAATGAAAATCCAATATTCGGACTAGCGAAATTTAGGACCTTCAAGCCTTCGGCTTATTACCCTTTTGCCAAATTTTGACTCATTCATGCATTTATCAACATAACTCGTTTGTTTGACCATAACTTCTTATGAACCTAATAATATCAATGACGTCTATCATAAAAGATTAAATTCTCGGATGTCTTGCATCCTCTTAACCCATTTTCGCTCAAAAGCTTATTTTGACCCGTTAAAGGTATTTGCGCATTTTAAGGTCCTTGGCTTACGAAAATCATACTTCTCGCTTTCCTACTTTTTCAAAACATTCACTTAATCAAATAGCTTGTTTCTAATCAAATTTTAAGACCCTTTGCCCGATTTATCCATCAAGGGCGTTTTTGTCAACTTTGTTCCATCCTTTACTACAAAGGACTTCCTTAAACATTTGACTAATCCCACGACTTAACTACAACTCTAATCGCACATACCTGGCTCGGATCAAAGCTATGACCCGTTTTAATACTTCGTGCACTAAATGGCTAGTTAGTAGCAACATAATTCCTTTCGCTATTCATCCTGTGAATGCATAATACTTGACAAAACAATTCATTAGTCAATATCGCCAAATGGTAATGTCTTCACCATTTGACCCGTTAAGTCTAGATGTCCATTTTATCCTTGTGGGATTTTAGTTATTCATTATCCCATCCATGTAACTTATTCCTTCGTTATCTCGTAACCAAAATTACCATAATACCCTTTCTACCCTTTTTGATCATCAAACTTAATTTCTTAACATAATCACATGTTCCGACCCATACCAAAACTTGTCGGAACATCATAATTTATATATTTAGTTGCCATGTTCGTAATCTATACATTGAATAGATATTCTACAAAAAGGGGTGTAAGCTTTACTTACATAGCATCCGAATATGCTTCCCGTGCGCATTAGTCCCGCTTGACCCGCTTCTTTCCCAAGCTTCCATGTCGCTTATCAAGCATCAACTATCATATATCATTCTCAAGATAGTTAGCTTATTTATCATTCATCACAACCTTTTCATCACACGGATCTTATATTAAGTTTATCATTTAACCTTATAACATGCTAATCCATCATTTCTTATCCAATTTCTTTAAACATACATACACATATATGATTTTCAAACATCATTAACATAAGCATATCATTACTTCTATCATATTATCAAAACCCACTTCATAACTACTTTGTTAATCACTTACAAGTGATCTAATCTCAAATTCCTCATAAGTTCATCATACATTTGGTGTGTATACTACCTCCTAAGCATAGTATACAACTAATTCATGCATATCCTTCTAATCTCATACATAATTCATCAAATTCCTCATTCTAATTAACATGAATCATCCATACATAAACATCAACCCTACTAATATCACATTTCTTTCAATTCCTCTAACAATAATCCATCATATATATCAAAATACATCAATAATAAGCAAGAATTTGGACATGGATGATTTACCCATGTCATCATCTTCACCATAACAAACGGGTTTCACCCTTAAACATCAAATTAACCTAAACCATGCATAATCCATGTTCTATATGATGATTCTAACACACACCCGTTCTCAATTTCATACAAATTCACAATTTACATCATAACCCACTTCGTGAAAGATCACCAATCTAACTTTTAAGACATACCTTATGATCCCCTCGTGTAGGTGATCATTAATCCGTGTTTATTCATGAATTTAGACCTCGATTCACCCTTCAATTTGATGATTCTTCATGCTTAGGGTTTCTTGAGCTCATGGAGCTCCTGCTTGTTTCTAGAACACACACGATTTGTGTGTGTTTTTCATATATTAAATTCAACTTTTATTTTGCCCCACTTTAGTCCCTCAAGTTTGCCACTAAATAATATTGGCACAACTATCATCCTTTAATTGCTTTTTACCACATTCCTAACTAGGTTAAATAGCCTAGTTGTTTATTTCATGATGTACCATATCAGAACATTTACCGAGTATAAACATTCGGGTTTTGGGGTGTTACACAGACCAAATAACTCAAAGACAAGTAACATGTTCTGACAACTCATGACATAAATTGTTTGTTTGTTTCTAGACTCTCCTAAGCTTGATTTCCATGATAGCAAGAAAAGCATCCTAAGCATTCAAACACCTGTCACATATGTTAAAATAGAGGTCAATACACATAGTGTAAAGGTGAGCATACAAGTTTGATAGTATAGTAGATAACGAAATCGTTTTACGAATATCCAGCATGTAACATGTAGCAAAGTGAAGCTAGTAAGTTATCGACAATGAAATATGCACAGACGTGACTGCGAGTTGTAGAATGCGCAACACATATCCCCACTGGGACACGTGAAGTAAAGCCCTTAACAACCCCTGTCCACCACAGGTGCTGAGTCCAAACTATAGTACTATTGTTGCTAAGGTGTCAGGCAACAATCACTGTGTAAACATAACATACACTGAGTCCAACTCTTGTTTTGTTGTGTTTGTTGTACACAAAACCCAACCTTCGGATTTCACTTTTCTAACAACTTATACATTGAATTCTTGTATTTCTAACATTCTATATAATAACCTATATCAAAGATCAAACCGTTATAATCCGGAGCATTACCATGTCTTGCTTGATTATTCGACCCGTTTGGCTCGTCTACGAAATCCCTTTCTTATGACGACAACCAACGAATTCTAAACAACTTTTGACCAATTATTCAACATAGTGACATTACCGCTTTCATTCATAGCAACCTTTATTCCAAATTTCCACTATGCGTAATACAATAATCAAAATCTACTAAATGTAACAATTCAAGTTACATACCTTATCGTACGCCCTTCAACCGCGAATCACCACCGGCTTGTCCACTCGACGTCCCGGTATCGTTTCCTATAGAGTTCAATTCAAGACATGTTTAGAACTCTCTTTAGACTTCACTTCGCATAATATACCAAAACATCATAATTATGCGTTAAAGCTTTTAAATTTCTATTTTTAAGCCTTCTTTGAGGCATTTTTACAAACACCTTAAAGGCAGATTTATCACAAGATTATATGACAAGTTCTTAACTTATCATTTAGCCCTAATTTCACTTAAATCAACATTTTACATGATTGTTAGCTTCTAGATTTCTGGATTCACTTCCAAATCGTCAATTTACACAAAATCAACAATCTATTTTCCTAGTGTTCATTCAATTACACATAGTTCACAAATCACCTACAATGGTGTTCTTAGGTTTCACAAAATTTCTTATGATTTCAACTTATTTTGATCTAGGGTTTGTCCCTAAACACTATAGTTGTTCCTTAATCATCATAACACATACATGCAAGCTTAATTTCAGATTTTTCCCAATTCATGAGAATTTCAAATTCAGAGTTTTCCTTGAATTTTACATACCTTAGAATCCTCTTGTGATGAGGATCAATAATCTGTGCTCGGATTTTGATTTGGGGCAGGATTTAACCTTCAATTTGAGAGTTTCTAGTGATTTTAGGTTTTGTGATAGTGGGGTGTCGCCCCTGCTCTTCTGTTGTGCGACCAGACCTCTCAAAAATGGGGTTTTGATTTAATTTTTTATTAAAAACAATATTATAGTTTCAATCTTTTACAACTAAGGCCTCTTTACTATATTCAACATATAGTTTGTTAACTTTTAACCATTTAATGAACCATTTCGAAGAAAATAACTAACTAGGTTAAAATTCCTAATTAGTAAATTCTCGTTATTTATACTCTATAATTTTTAATATAAGGTTTTATATTTTCGGGGTGTTACAAGTCCACCCCCCTTAAAAGGGGTTTCGTCCCCGAAACCGTTATACGTACCAAATAATGTAGGGTGGAGACGTCGCATCTCCTCTTCGGACTCCCACGTAGTGTCCGAACCTTTTCTATGCTCCCATTTGACCTTGACTTGATCAATTTGTTTATTTCGTAAATGTTTGACCTTTCTGTCTAAAATCTCCACCGGTCTTACCACATAATTCAGACTATTATCCACTTCGATATCATCGTAATGGATATAAGTCGTTTCGTCTGCTAGGCACTTTCTTAATTGCGATACGTGGAACGTGCCATGGATTCCACTTAGCTCCTCCGGTAATTCAAGGCGGTAAGCTACCTTGCCAACTCTCCTGATAATTTTAAATGGTCCAATAAACCTTGGGCTTAACTTCCCCCTTTTTCTGAATCTAATAACACCTTTCCATGGGGAGACTTTTAGCATGACCATGTCACCAACTTGGAATTCAATTGGCCTTTTCCTTTTATCAACATACGCCTTTTGCCTATCTTGAGCCGCTTTCAAGTGTGCCCGAACTTTATCGATCTTTTCATTTGTGGCTCGTACTATATCTTGGTGGGCGAGTTCACGTGGACCCACTTCACCCCAACATACCGGAGTTCGACACTTCCTACCGTAAAGCATTTCGTACGGTGCCATCTTAATACTAGATTGGTAACTGTTGTTATACGAAAACTCTACTAACGGTAGATGAACATCCCAACTGCCTCCAAAGTCGATTATACACGCCCGTAGCATGTCTCCCAATGTTTGTATCGTTCTTTCACTTTGCCCATCCGTTTGAGGATGGTACGCGGTGCTAATGAACAATTTGGTTCCCATTTGCTCTTGGAAATCTCGCCAGAAATTCGAAGTAAATCGGGTGTCCCTATCGGACACGATGGACACCGGCACCCCATGACGGGCTATTATTTCATTGGTATAAACTTCCGACATCTTTTCTGACGTATAAGTCTCACGAATCGGAATGAAGTGAGCACTTTTCGTCAATCTATCCACCACTACCCATATGGCATCAAAACCACGATTCGTCTTAGGCAGTTTGGTTAACAGGTCCATTGTAATATGTTCCCATTTCCAAACCGGAATTTCTAACGGTTGGAGTTTGCCGTAGGGTTTCTGATGTTCCGCCTTGACTTGTAAACATGTCAAGCATTTTTCCACATACTTAGCCACATCCCTCTTCATTCCGGGCCACCAATAATTTTGTTTCAAATCATTGTACATCTTGGTCGCACCCGGATGAATTGAATAACGGGATTTATGAGCTTCATCAAGTAGAAGCGCCTTTACTCCACAGGTATGTGGGACCCATATCCTCCCGGATCGAGTCTTTAACCCGTGATTCCCATCCGACAAATCTTTCAACTGACCAATTATTCTTTCTTCCAATTCTCTTCTTTTACTGCTTCTAATTGCGCCTCTCGAATACGTTCAAGTATACCCGAGGTTACCACGAGTTGCATCGATCTTACTCGTATCGGGACATAATCCGCTTTTCTGCTCAAAGCGTCCGCTACCACATTTGCTTTTCCGGGGTGATAATGTATCTCACAATCATAGTCTTTCACCGTTTCCAGCCAACGCCTTTGTCGCATATTTAACTCCTTCTGATCGAAGAAGTATTTCAAGCTCTTGTGGTCGGTGAATATGGTGCACTTTACCCCATACAAGTAATGCCTCCATATTTTTAATGCAAATACCACCGCTGCCAACTCGAGATCGTGCGTGGGATATTTCTTCTCATGTATCTTCAATTGTCTCGAGGCATAGGCTATTACCTTGCCCCGTTGCATCAACACGCAACCGAGCCCCGATAATGAAGCATCCGAATAAACCACCATGTCTTCGACTCCGTCCGGCAATGTCAGTACCGGAGCTTGAGTTAGCTTTTCTTTTAGCGTTTGAAACGCTTTTTCTTGATCGATTCCCCAAATAAACTTTGCTTTCTTTTGGGTTAGCTTTGTTAGCGGCGACGCAATCTTGGAGAAATCTTGAATGAATCTCCTATAGTACCCTGCAAGCCCCAAAAAGCTTCTAATTTCTGAAGGGTTCTTCGGGGGTTTCCATTTTGACACAGCCTCTATCTTTGACGGATCCACCAATACTCCGTTGGCATTTATGACATGGCCCAAAAATTGAACCTCTCGTAACCAAAAGGCACATTTAGAGAATTTTGCATATAACTTCTCTCGCCTAAGTGTCTCTAACACTTCTTGTAAGTGGTGTGCGTGTTCAGCTTCACTTCTCGAGTACACCAAGATATCATCGATAAACACGATGACCGACTTATCCAACATTGGCTTGCAAACCCGGTTCATGAGGTCCATGAAAGCCGCGGGTGCGTTTGTTAGCCCAAATGACATCACGAGGAATTCGTAATGTCCGTATCTCGTGCGGAAAGCCGTCTTCGGCACATCTTCTTCTTTGACCTTTAATTGGTGATACCCCGATCTAAGGTCAATTTTGGAAAACCAATTCGCACCTTGTAGTTGGTCAAATAAATCATCTATCCTCGGGAGCGGATATCGGTTCTTTACCGTGAGTTTGTTTAACTCCCGGTAGTCAATACACATGCGCATGATCCCGTCTTTCTTTCTCACGAACAGTACCGGTGCGCCCAAGGAGACACACTCGGCCTTATGAATCCCTTGTCAAGCAGGTCTTGGATTTGGGACATCAACTCTTGTAATTCCGACGGTGCAAGTCGGTATGGGGCTTTTGCTACGGGTTTCGCGCCCGGAATCAATTCGATCCCGAACTCTACTTCCCGTTCAGGCGGTATCCCCGGTAAATCTTCCGGAAAAACATCTTCATAATTTCGTACTACCGGTACATCTCCAATCTTTCGTGATTCTTTCTCGGGCTCATTAGCGTATATTATGAATGCCTTGCATCCTCGCTTCATTAGCTTGTGAGCTTTCAACGTTGAGCATACTATGGGGTTTCCTCCTTTTTCGCCATAAATGGTGACGTGTTTCCCGCTCGGAGACGTTAGTTTTATCTCTTTACGGAAGCACACGACCTTTGCATGGTGTCGAGATAGCCAATCCATCCCAACGACTACTTGAAATTCTCCCATCGACATCGGGATTAGATTTATCAAATATTCTTCATCATCGATGCTCAGTTTACAATTTTCACATACATCACAAACAATAAAGCTTTTGTTATTACCTATCTCTACTTCTAAAGGCACAGGTAATTTGGTTAGAACAAATGAAGGATGTTGAATAAATCCATATGAAACAAAGGATTTATTCGCACCCGTATCAAATAACACGTGTGCGGGAATTGAATTTACAGCAAATATACCTAAGACCACGTCAGGTTCAACCTTTGCTTCTGCGGCAGTTAGTTGAAAAGATCTTGCCTTTGCTTTCGGGGCTTCACCTTTCGATTCTTGCCCATCCTTCTTTTCAACCAGTTCCGGGCATTCCGACTTCTTGTGACCCGTTCGATAACAGTTGTAACAAACCGTCACTTTCTCCGGGCATGATATAGCCATATGTCCCGTTTTCTTGCATATGGGACAAGGCTTATCCTTGTAACGACATTCGCCTTTATGACCCTTCCCGCAGATTCTACAACTTGGCGACCCGCCTTTCATATCAGATTTCTTTGCGCTTTCGTTTGTTCGTGCCTTCTTAGTAGGGCTTGGATTCACATCTTGTGCCCTTCGTTCACCCCGTTCTATGCTCTTCTTCAGTTCGATCTCCCTTTCCCGAGCAGCATTGACAATCTCGGTAAGGGTCTCGTATTTTGAAGGGGTTATGAACTCTCTATACTCCGCGCTTAACATGTTATGGTAGTAATAGACCTTTTGTTCTTCATTTGTCACCAAATCATCACAGAACTTTATCTTGTCCATAAACATCCCCGTGATCTTGTCTATGGATTCACCCTTGTGTCTGAGTTGCATGAACTCTTCCTTGATTCTATTTATGACCGCTTTGGGACTATGGTGTTTAAGAAACGGCGTCTTAAACTCCTCCCATGTCATGGCCTTAGCCGCTTCACTCCCAATCTCCTTCTTTTTGTTATCCCACCAGTCCTTTGCTTGACCTCTTAGTTGACCCGTACCATAAGCTACGTAGTCATTTTCATCACAATGAGTTCTCTCGAATACTCCTTCAATATCACTTAGCCATCGTTGGCACACAATTGGATCAACCTCCCCATTATATATTGGTGGTTTACAGGCCATGAATTCCTTGTATGAACAAGGCTTTCGTCCACCATGCTTTTCCTTTGCTGAATTGGAATCGTCTTCCAATTTCTTGATTCTCTCTTCTACTATTGATAAAACCGTGTTTTGAATTTTATCAATAAAGCCCGACAAACTGTTTTCGATCGCCTTTCCAACCTCTTCGGCAATCACTTCCTTCATTTGCTCGGTGACTCTTGGCACCGCATTATCATTACCTCCATCCGCCATCTTTATTTCTGAAATGTTTACATAATTTGTTAAACATTCCATTTATAACACATGCCTTACTTGTTTTGATTTCATCAAGTTCATAACTTGATTTAATCATTCTTGTTTCAATTTAATCAAGTTCGTAACTTGATTTAACCATTCTTGTTTCAATTCAATCAAGTTCGTAACTTGATTTAACCATTCTAGTTTCATGCATTTCTTGTTTTTGAGTGAGCTTACACACTCTTTTCATTTTCATGCATATTTGTTCATTTCTTGTTCTCTACGTAGTACATAATTTATTAATAAAATAAGTTAGTTCTTACCGGACGATCGATCAAGCTTGAACCGAACACTTACTGACAAC
Source organism: Helianthus tuberosus (assembly GCA_030545235.1). NCBI lineage: Eukaryota > Viridiplantae > Streptophyta > Magnoliopsida > Asterales > Asteraceae > Helianthus > Helianthus tuberosus. Next base: position 120,808,438 of record CM060451.1, on the reverse strand, counting down.
CTTGGGCTCTGATTACCAACTTGTAACACCCTTGTTATAATACTAGATTTAATGACTTTATACCTTGCATATCATGCCAAAATTTGAAGTTTACAAGAACTTACAAGACTTGAAAGTTTTTAACTAGACACAACATTCACATTTTGATCCTACGAAAACATATTCAAGACAGAAATTACAATTTGTTTACAAAAATTTTAAAACAAAAGGTTAAGTGCGGAAGCGTTGATTTGAGTGTTTGGTTCTTCATCATCCGCTTGACCACCATCCGTAAGAACCACCTTGTTACCTATAGTTCAAATCTTTAAAATATTAGATTTGACACTGTTATATAACACATAATTATAAAATCCAACATTAGAATCAAAAAAATAAAATAATAATTTGTTTTCTGGTTGCACCGTAACTTACGGTGTGACCGTAAGTTACGGTGGATTATGAAGGTTTCTGGTCACCGTAAACCAGAAGAATTTCACCGTAAAAACATGATCCCTACCGTAAATTACGGTACTACCGTAATTTACGGTAGTAGCTGGAAATCCAACTCTTGTTTTGTTGTGTTTGTTGTACACAAAACCCAACCTTCGGATTTCACTTTTCTAACAACTTATACATTGAATTCTTGTATTTCTAACATTCTATATAATAACCTATATCAAAGATCAAACCGTTATAATCCGGAGCATTACCATGTCTTGCTTGATTATTCGACCCGTTTGGCTCGTCTACGAAATCCCTTTCTTATGACGACAACCAACGAATTCTAAACAACTTTTGACCAATTATTCAACATAGTGACATTACCGCTTTCATTCATAGCAACCTTTATTCCAAATTTCCACTATGCGTAATACAATAATCAAAATCTACTAAATGTAACAATTCAAGTTACATACCTTATCGTACGCCCTTCAACCGCGAATCACCACCGGCTTGTCCACTCGACGTCCCGGTATCTTTTCCTATAGAGTTCAATTCAAGACATGTTTAGAACTCTCTTTAGACTTCACTTCACATAATATACCAAAACATCATAATTATGCGTTAAAGCTTTTAAATTTCTATTTTTAAGCCTTCTTTGAGGCATTTTTACAAACACCTTAAAGGCAGATTTATCACAAGATTATATGACAAGTTCTTAACTTATCATTTAGCCCTAATTTCACTTAAATCAACATTTTACATGATTGTTAGCTTCTAGATTTCTGGATTCACTTCCAAATCGTCAATTTACACAAAATCAACAATCTATTTTCCTAGTGTTCATTCAATTACACATAGTTCACAAATCACCTACAATGGTGTTCTTAGGTTTCACAAAATTTCTTATGATTTCAACTTATTTTGATCTAGGGTTTGTCCCTAAACACTATAGTTGTTCCTTAATCATCATAACACATACATGCAAGCTTAATTTCAGATTTTTCCCAATTCATGAGAATTTCAAATTCAGAGTTTTCCTTGAATTTTACATACCTTAGAATCCTCTTGTGATGAGGATCAATAATCTGTGCTCGGATTTTGATTTGGGGCAGGATTTAACCTTCAATTTGAGAGTTTCTAGTGATTTTAGGTTTTGTGATAGTGGGGTGTCGCCCCTGCTCTTCTGTTGTGCGACCAGACCTCTCAAAAATGGGGTTTTGATTTAATTTTTTATTAAAAACAATATTATAGTTTCAATCTTTTACAACTAAGGCCCCTTTACTATATTCAACATATAGTTTGTTAACTTTTAACCATTTAATGAACCATTTCGAAGAAAATAACTAACTAGGTTAAAATTCCTAATTAGTAAATTCTCGTTATTTATACTCTATAATTTTTAATATAAGGTTTTATATTTTCGGGGTGTTACAATCCGCTAGAAACTAATGATCCTTGAGGGGCATGCGGCGTCTATCGGCGTAACTTTTCTGACGACTCCGAGCTTTCAGTAGATTGTCTCGAATTTGGAGGACTTTGTCAGTCGTTTCTTGCAACAGCTCAGGACCGGTAATTTGCGCATCTCCGATCTCATGCCATACAATTGGCGATCAACATTTTCTTCCGTATAATGCCTCAAATGGTGCCATTTGGATGCTAGAATGATAACTGTTATTGTACGAGAATTCGACTAAAGGTAAGTGCGCGTCCCAATTTCCATCGAAATCTATGACACACGAGCGAAGCATGTCTTCGAGGGTACGAATCGTTCTTTCAGTCTGACCGTCGGTTTGGGGATGGAAAGCGGTACTTAGATTAAGAGTAGTACCGAGAGCAGATTGAAACGTTTCCCAAAGGCGCGATCAGAGATGATGTCACGAGGCGTCCCGTGTCGACAAATGATCTCGTCGGTGTAGATTCGGGCTAATTTTTCTACCTTAAAGTCTTCTCGTATCGGCAGAAAATGAGCAGATTTAGTCAAACGGTGAACGACAACCCAGATGTTGTCGTGACCTGATGGCGTGTGTGGAAGTTTCGTTATGAAGTCCATAGCTATACTCTCCCACTTCCACACAGGGATCTCGGGTTGGACGCGTAAGCTAGATGGCCTTTGATGCTCGGCCTTGACTTTCGAACAAGTCAGGGACTTCGAAACATAGATAGCGATATCTTTCTTCATGCCCGACCACCAGTACTTGTAGCGAAGGTCCTGGTACATTTTATCGGCACCGAGATGGATTGAATATCGCGATTTGTGGGCCTCGTTTAGCAGAATTTGTCGTAAGTTGGTGCGCTTGGGAATCCAAATTCGGTCTAGATAGTAGAATATACCATTCGATTTATTCACCAATTGTTCGCCATTATTGATAATCCTTTCCTTCTTCAAAGTGCGTTCGGTAAAACAAGCATGTTGGGCGTCGCGGATAAGAGTTTCGAGATTGTACTGGGCGTGAGTATTACGAACGCTATGCAAATAGCTTCGTCTGCTGAGGGCATCGGCAACGACATTTGCTTTGCCAGGGTGGTAACGAATCTCGCAATCGTAATCATTAAGAAGTTCAACCCATCGGCGTTGGCGCATATTCAGTTCTTTTTGGCTGAGGATGTGTTGTAGGCTCTTATGGTCTGTGAAGAGCGTACACTTGGTACCGTATAGGTAGTGTCGCCAAATCTTCAACGCAAAGACAACTGCACCTAGCTCGAGATCGTGGGTCGTGTAGTTCTTCTCGTGGATCTTGATCTGACGAGATGCGTAAGCGATAACCTTGTCCCGTTGCATGAGAACACAACCGAGACCGAGGTTTGAGGCATCGCAATAGACTATGAAGGCGTCGTTTCCGTCGGGTAAGGCGAGTACAGAGCATTGCAGAGCATATGCTTGATAGTTCGAAAGGCAATCTCTTGTTCAGTTCCCCAAACAAAAGGCTTGTCTTTATGTGTGAGGGATGTCAGCGGTACAACGATTTTAGAGAAACCTTCGATGAATCGACGATAATAGCCCGCTAGTCCGAGAAAAGAATGGACTTCAGACGGGTTCTTTGGTGCAACCCAACTCTTAACAGCTTCAATCTTCGCGGGGTCGACGTGAATACCTTGACTATTGATAATGTGACCGAGGAATTGAACCTCCTCTAGCCAGAATTCACACTTGGAGAACTTGGCATATAGTCGATTCCCTTAGAGCAGTTCGAGAACCAAACGTAGATGTTGCGCGTGTTCGACTTTTGACTTTGAATAGATCAGGATATCGTCGATGAACACGATGACGAAGCGGTCGAGATAGGGTTTACACATGCGATTCATCAAATCCACCGCGGGTGCGTTGGTTAAACCAGAGGGCATAACAACGAACTCATAGTGGCTGTATCGAGTGCGAAAGGCGGTTTTGGGTATATCATCTTCTTGAATGCGTAGCTGGTGATAGCCAGGGCGTAGATCGATCTTCGAGAAACATGTAGCTCCTTGTAATTGATCAAACAAATCATCAATTCGAGGCAAGGGATAACGATTCTTTATAGTCAGCTTATTCAACTCCCTATAGTCGATACACATCCGGAAGGACCCATCCTTCTTTTTGACGAAAAGGACTGATGCGCCCCAAGGAGAGGTGCTAGGGTGAATGAAGCCTTTGTCAAGCAATTCCTGGAGCTGACTCGAGAGTTCTCGCATCTCGGGCGGAGGGAGTCGATAGGGAGCTTTAGCAACAAGATTTGCTCCAGGAATGAGGTCAATACGAAAGTTGATATCACGACTCGGAGGTAAACCAGGTAGATCATCAGGGAATACTCGAGGAAAATCACGAACCACAGGCACCTTGTCTATTGCCTTAACTTCCTTTTTCTCCGCTACTACAATGTGTGCCAAGAAAGCTTGGTATTCCTTGCGGAGATACTTGCTAGCTTGGACACATGACATGAGTTTGAGATCCTTCGAGAGCGTTTCACCATAAACACACAATTGATCACCGTTAGCGAGCGAGAAACGAATCATCTTATCGAAGCACACAACTTCAGCACGATTCTCACGAAGAAAATCCATGCATTCTATGATGTCAAAACTACCGAGCTGCATCGGAATAAGGCGATATGGAAGACGTGATTGTTGAGTTCGAGCGTACAATCACGTAGAACTGAGTTAACAGCGACGGTTCTTCCAGTGGCAACTTCAACATCGAACGTCGAGGGGAGATGGGCACGCTTACGATTAAGGAGTTTTTCGAATTCAAGCGATACAAAACATTTATCAGCTCCAGTATCAAACAAACACGAAGCATATAAACCATTTACGAGAAACGTACCATTAACCACGTTGTTGTCAGCTTGGGCTTGGTGCTAGGGCCGTTCAAATCGCTCGCCGCTCGCTCGACGCTCGTTCGGAAATTGCTCGGAAAATGCTCGTTCGATTTGACGCTTGGTTGTAAACGAGCCGCTCTGCTCGGTTCGGTTTGAAAACGAGCCAAGCATGAGCAAAGGTCAGCTCGGCTCGGTTCGGCTCGAATTATTATTTTAATTAGTATATATATATATATATATATATATACATATACATATACACATACATCTATAAACATGTATATACACAAATATAAATTATATATATATACACACATACACCTATATATATATACACACACACTTACACATACATATATACTTAAATATAAATTAAATTTATAGTTTTATATGTACCAATCTATTAGATTTTGGTCAACTATATACAAATTTACAACTATATCTATACGTACTAGCCCAATCACGCCAATAAAAATTTAAAATCAAAACTAAAAGTTAAACCCTAAACCTAAACGATAGTCTGTTCATCGCCTCAATGTTTCATGTTGTTACCCTAAGTCGATCATCTCCTGCTCTCAACGTAATTGTTCGTGCAATATGATCATCGCCTCATCGCCACAACATTGTTATTTATAAGAAAAATATTATGCCATGAAATGTGCATGTTTTTAAAGACATAAAAACTTGAGACCCAACATTGTCACTATCTTTCTCAGCAAATTTAAATTGGGCGACACAGTTGTCCAAATCGCTTGAACTTCGCTCGATGCTCGCTCAGAATTTTTACTGCTCGAAAAATGCTCGCTTGATTTAATGCTTGGTTTTAAATGTACTGCTCCGCTCATTTCGGTTTGAAAACGAGCCAAGCACGAGCAAAGGTCCGCTCGGTTCGGCTCGGCTCGTGAACAACCCTACTTGGTGCACGTTGATGTTGAAGGTTCGAGCACGTGCTGCTTGCTGCGCTGGCTGCTGTTGCTGAGGCTGCTGCTGTTGTTGTTGCTGCGGCTGCTACTGTGGCTCTTGCTTCACCACTCTGTTGGGGCACATATTTGCAAAGTGGTTGGGATCACCACATGCAAAGCAAGCTCTAGCGTGAGCAGCGGGTGCAGGAGCTGCTTGTTGGCCCTGGGGAGTAGGAAGGAGAGCTTGTGGTGCAGGAGCTTGACCTTGTGCTGGAGCTGGAGCTTGACGTGGACCAGTACGGCAATTAGCAGTAAAGTGGTCGTACATGTTGCAGTGAACATAGAATCTGCAAGCAATCCCCACAGGATGATGATAAGTGCAGGTAGGGCAGAGCGGGTGAGGACCAGTGTATGCACGCTTGGCTAGCGGTGCATGGGTCCCGGGGCTGCTACTTGGCGGTTTTGGGGTTGCGATTGAGCTGTTACTGCTTGGAGTGGAGCGACGGCTGTGACAGCGCAATTTTTGCTACTGTTGTTGTTGTTGTTCTTTCTCTTGCGGCGGGAGGACTTTGAAGCTTGCGGTGCAGCGGTTTCAGCGGTGGGAGCGGCGGTTGCTTGATGGAGGCTCTTTGGAGTGTTCTTGAAGTACCCAGCGAGAACTCGCTTGTCGTTTATCTCAGCAACGAGTAGGTAAGTTTCTTCAATTGTTGTTGTCTTCGCTGCTTGCACGAAGTCAGCAACACAATCCGGTAGAGCACGGATATACTTCTTGATCGTCATATCAGGTGTTGCCACCTGGCTTGGGAAGATGATACTCAGCTGTTTGAAGCGCGCAGTAAGACCGGCGTTATCGCCACCGTCTTGCTTGATATGCCACAATTCATTCTCCAAATTTTGAAGCTCGTGAGGTGGGCAAAATTCCTTCATCATGAGGTCTTTCAACTCCTCCCAAGTGAGCCTAAATGCTGCATCGTTCCCACGTTTGTTTCTTTCGGCTGTCCACCACTCCAGAGCCTTGGATTGGAAGACGCCGGTAGCGTTGACAGTTCGTAGGTGTTCAGGACATCCGCTCTGACGGAGCGTGACTTCGATCGAATCGAACTATTGAAACACCGCGGTTGGTCCGTCTTCGCCCGTGAAGTCTTTTGGGCCACAGGCCTTGAACTGCTTAAAGCTGAAGGTACCATTGGGCGAGTCAGTCCTTGATTCCTCAGAGGACTTACTGGCGTTTTCATGAAGCTCACTGACGATTTGCGGGATAACTTTCGCCATCTGCTTAACGACTATAGAAGCGATGCGTTTGTCTTCATGATTTCGGCGAGCGGAGCGAGCAGTGTGAGATCCAAATGACGACATTGTCTGCAATAGACATCGTCACAGGATTCAGACACTATATGTCGAATCTCACCTCACATCATACTTAATACTACTAAAGCTCAGTAACACGTCTAACCACATAAGCACATAGTCACATAGGCACATAAACCACAGAATCACATAACACAGAAACACATAAGCACGTAGAGCACACTCTATATTGCACGTATTCACCTACTTTTCACAGCTGTGTAAAGCGATCGAGAGTTGCAAGTACGATTAGCGAGTAGCATAGTGAGTAGCATAGTGAGTAACATAGACGAGTAGTATGGTGTAAGCGAGTAGCATAGCACGCGATTTGTTAGCGCTTTGAGGTAGATGTGCAGTGCGAGTTGTGTGTGCGATCAAAGCGAACAACGAAAAGCGAATAATTCACCGAAATCAAAACACATAAACAGATAAACCACATAAAAACACATAAAATTTCCACATAAAAGCAGTAAATCACAGAGTCAGCGGTTGCGGGCTCAAAATCGAAACACATTAAATCGAGAAAAGATTGTCCATGGCTGACAGACGTCGACTACCCAAAGCGATTCGACTATTCGTAAGGACTTTGAGTGCACACTTTGGCCTTCTGGACTGTGCTCTCGCCTCAATCCGGGTGATCGGTACGAATCTTTCCAGTTACAGCGTGACCCAAGTCGTTGGAGTCCGTCGAGACTTTGGTGAGAGTTTTGTAAAACCAAAATCAAGAGCGAAACAAGTCATCAAGATTCGGGTTTCACCCCTAGCTTAACGACCTTATTCCTGTCTGTGTGATTGAATCACGAGAGTGAGGGTGAATATTGCGTCGAAATACGGATTTCACTCCTGATTCAACGCAAATCCTCTTGTGTGTAGTAAAATGCGGGTCGAACAAGCGGTCTGATCGAGAGTTTGCGGTTTTCACACCTAATCTCGACCTGATCACTCGCTCACTTTCGAAAATAGTGCGATGTGATTGCCTTAGGAAAGGCAGAGTGATAGTATTCAGCGAGTGCGAGCGAGAATAGCAAGTAAGCTCGTACAAAATCCTACTAGGTTTGTACAAGTCGGTCTATTGGTACTTAGACTATAGACTAGGTCATTTCTAAGACACCGACCCGGACTAGGTCGAGTCTTGCCTAATTCCCTATAGTTATGGCTCTGTTACCAATCTGTCACACCCCAACCGATGGCGGAATTATCGGGGCGCGGAACTGAGCGAAACAGATCGTCCAGGAGAAATCCATAACAACTAATTTTACCAGATATTTAAACATTATGTCCCATACCATAACATACCACAGTAAATAGTTATTACAGACCAAATAACTCAAAGATAAGTAACATGTTCCGACAACTCATGACATAAATTGTTTGTTTCTAGACTCTTCTAAGCTGGATTTCCATGATAGCAAGCAAAGCATCCTAAGCATTCAAACACCTGTCACATACGTTAAAATAGAGGTCAATACACATAGTGTAAAGATGAGCATACAAGTTTGATAGTATAGTAGATAGCGAAATCGTTTTACGCATAACTAGCATGTAACATGTAGCAAAGTGAAGCTAGTAAGTTATCGACAATGAAATATGTACAGACGTGACTGCGAGTTGTAGAATGCGCAACACATATCCCCACTGGGACACGTGAAGTAAAGCCCTTAAGAACCCCTACCCACGACAGGTGCTGAGTCCAAACTATAGTATTATCGTTGCTAAGGTGTCAGGCAACAATCACTGTGTAAACATAACATACAAGCATTCATCGAGTAACACGTATAACATGCAATAACGGTCAGCGTATAAATAGTGTTTGCGTTGTGTGTCGATTGTGATTTGAATAAGTAACGTATGTAACACCCAAAAGTGCGTAAAGAAAAAAGGGTTCGAGTATACTCACATTGATGGTAGCTAATGGATTGAAGGGAGCGCTAGAGTGAGCCTGATTACAGAACGAGTACATAAGCGATGAACGGCGCGTAAAACGGTACAACTGAAACAAGAGACGAGTGGTCATCCGGTCGGATGGCCATTCGGTCGGATTGTCTCTCGTTTGGGATGGATGTGTTTGTGTATGATGGCTTTGAAGTTTTCGTTGTAGAATTTTAAAATCAGAGAAGTATCTCTACCATTCAGGTCGTCCGGTCGAATGGTCGTTCGATCGGATGGCGATTCGTTCGGCGAGGCATTTCTCAGAGAACAAGTTCACAGCAAGATTGTCATTCGATCGGATGGTCTACCGATCGGATGGCAATCCGCTAGAAACTAATGATCCTTGAAAATTATGAAAAATATCTAAGTGTTGGAATCATAAGTCAACCCGATCGGATTGTCGTTCGATCGGATGGCAATCCGATCGGACGGCAGTCCGTTTGGGTGACCGGTTCGTTTTGAAATTTGTTAAGTTTGAAAGTTTTGAGGTTTGATCGAGATGGTATGACAATGTGTTTGAACAACGGGTACTCCGTCAAGCCCAAGTCATCCGATCGAACAGGAATCACCCAAATCCGACCAGTTAACTGTTTTGACGGTTTGTTCATGTTCAACCCGGGATCGGTCATCTCGTTGATAGGAATCAGATCTCGGACCGACACATCCCTAGAGAAGGAGTGAAGGCCTGAATGAGTCCCGATTCTATCGGTTTTGAGTGCATTGAGTGTAAAAGAGTTCAAAGAAAGTTAGAAACCATCTTTCAATCCTTCAAATCTCGAAAACGTTTAGTTTTACTGTGAAATTAGTGTTTAAACATGTTGACATCCTGTAGATCTGAGTTGTTCTTGGTGAAATGAGGCCAAACATTGAAGTTCATAATGACTTCATGATGACATCATCCTAGAACACCTCAAATCCGCTGATTTCACGGTTAAAAGTGAAGATTCAAAGGTGAAAATGATGAAGAAGTGCGTGTAGATCATAGAAGTACAAGGTTTGAGTTGAAAACTTACAATAATCGCAAGAAATCGAGAGAAAAGTGAGCTTGAGCGTTCTGGTTCGAAGTAGGAGCTGTCACATCAATGAGGTGATGTGACAGGGGGTATTTATAGGGTTTCCAAAAGAGGAAAGTGTGCAGTGTAACGGATCGGGCGGCACATCGATCGGATGGCCATCCGATCAGATGGTCATCCGTTCGGATGACCATTCGATCGAACGGTCATTCGATCGAAGTGGTCCGGCGAGTTGGTTTTCGTGTTTTCATTTCGCGTGTTGAGCATTGCGATGCGTTTGAACGAGCGTCGATTTAGAGGTGCGATAGCTTAATAATAGTCACACAAATACTATATCTAACATACAATCATCCTAAATAACTTGCGTTTAGCGTTTGCGATTAGGTTGCGTTGCGATAGAGTTGTGATTGCGCTTTGATTAATCACCACAAACATAAAGTAAACATGCACAATTAACACATAAATAGCACACACACGTAAAACAATATACGGAACCTATCAATCAAGCTGCGAATGCGATTGCGATGCAGTTAGCGATACGACGATAGATTAGCGATTAATATCGATTAAACTGCGATTATTAATAGATACTCCACATAATACAACTAAAGTAAACAAATAATAGAATTCGATTACAAGTCAAGGTGTACAACCTATAGTTAAGCAAGGTGTGACAGATCGCAATTAGCAATCTCTTCTTCCTTTGACTTTGACTGTCCAAAACACGGGGTGTTACAATTACGGGTAAAATAATTACAAAAATGCCACCGTGTCTTTTTTACATTTTCATGTCTTTTGTACGTTTTGTACGATAAGACTATTTGTACAAGAATTTTACCCTATAAAAATAATTTTAAAATGTGGCTTTAACTAAAAAAGTTAACCCTTATCCAGACAAATATTGATAAGAGTTAAATGCCATTTTAGTCCCTGTGGTTTGGGCCATTTTGGCAGTTTAGTCCAAAAGTATCATTTTCCCCTGTGGGTCCAAAAAGGTTTCATCATTGCCATTTTAGTCCACTGGGTTAACTTCATCCATTTTTTCTGTTAACGAGAAAGACAATTCGACCATTTTATATGGCCGAATTGCCCTTCTAGTTCACAGAATTACATATATAATGACCATAGGGACTAAAATGGCATTTAACTCTATTTATAATGTATTAAAACTAGTTTTTTCCCCGCCCGCGTTGCGGGGCACTAAACAGAATATTTATCTCTCAGAATATGTAAGTCTGTGTTTCGGTTACTTGTACATACTACTCATAACACGTTCTCAAGAAAAAATTAAATCGAGTCAACCCAATTAAAACAAAACATTAACATACTTTTGCTAAAAAAAACTAAAACGATAAAAAAACTATAATTCTAAACTGGGAGCAAAACTTTAATTTTTCAGAACAAATGAGTGTGTGTCAGGCAGCCGCTTGACACAAATAAAAATTACACCGAGTAAACCAATTAAAATAAACCACTACCATAGTTTTATAAAAAAAACACTAAAACAATGGCATGACTGTAGTTTTACACCGAGTGCAAAATCATAATTTGACAGGAGAAAAAGACAAAACATAGGAACAACTGTAAATTTAAACTGTGGGCAAAATCATAATTTCACTTAGAGGAAAAAAAAAACAAAAAAACAAAACCAATGACAAAACTGTAAATTTAAATGAGACAAAATCGTAATTTGACTGGACGAATAGAGAAGTGCCAGACAACTTTTTATATACATACAATTGACTCTTCATGTCAATCGTATGTATATAAAACTGTCTGGCACTATGTCAATTGTATGTATATAAAACTGTCTGGCACTATTCCCGTTCATGTCAATTGTATGTATATAAAATGTATGTATATAAAATAAAGAGGTTATGGATCATCCATCATAACCCAACCGTTCCACAATCCACATCTATCTAATTACATTATATTTTATATAATAAATAAAAATATTTAAGGACACATTTCACTCAATGAATACATCTAAAATTGGATTTTCCAGTCTAAGGCCATGGGGTATACTTTCACGCCCCTTAACTACACGTCGGCACCATATCACCTACTTGACCCTCTTTCACTTCACCGCACACCAAGGAATGGTTTAACCCCATTAACGCTCCTTAAAATTAATTAAAATACATATATATAGCATGTTGTGTGTGTGCAAATTTTGGAATGCTTGATTCCCTCCCTCTCTCTCTCTCCTAGTTAACTTCTTAACATGTGAAGTTTTTAATGCTTCTTAACACCCTTCAGGAGCGGTTTAACAAGTGTTAACGGATGCCAACTAGGATTAACACCTACAGATGTTAGAGTATACCAGGTGGCCTAAATCACAATACCATCTAAAATACTTTTTTATTAACGTTTCAAAATGATTTTATTATGCTAATTAAAACTTTGGTAGAAGTTACCAGCATTTTAACCGCATGATTTTATATGAAAAATATGTTTTTCAGGATTGATATGTTATAATTTCTAAGCGAAGTTTTTTCATTAAATTCAAAATGGTTATAAACTCAATTCTAACACTTTTTAAAATTCAAATTCTAATATATAAATAATTTAACTAAAGATTAATTTAATTTTTTTAATATTATTGCAACAATAAAGTTGACTTTCATTTTTAATTTTTTTTTTTGTAGTAGCTACCGGAATTAGAATTTGATTTAAAAATATTATTAAAGTCATGTATATTTTGAAGTTAAAACTTCATATAAACAATATTTGAAAATTACTGTTATACTCAGAATAGAAAAGTCAATTATTATACATATTAATAAGAAGTGGCCATGAACAGTGTTTGGATTTTTTTTATTAATATTTTTTTTCTAGGTTTTTATTAGTATTATATTGTTTATTTGTTTAATTGATTTAAACATATATTTTTATATAACTTTTAAGATACAATCAAAGTACCAGTTATCAATCAAGAAATCATAAAAAAGAATATATACTGGTACCGATGTTGTTCAGTACGGTATGGTAGCGATACGATATTAATTCATCGAAAGCAAAAACACTAAAAATAAATACGGATACAGATGTTAATCAATCGGTTTTTATTGAATTTGGTACGATATCGACACAATATCCCATTAAAAAATATATATCGTAATGCTGAAACAGAAAGAAGGGAACAATTGTTTTTTATTTTTTTCAATATTGTTTTTCTAAGGTTTTATTATTTTCTTGGTTTTTTACTTTAATTGATTTAAATATATTTTGTTCTCTCATATAACTTTTAAGAAATGATCATAGTACCCGTTATCAAACAGGAAACAATAAAACGGAATGTATACCGGTACCGATGATGTTTGGTACAAGATGGTAGCGATACAGTATTAATTTATTGAAAGCAAAAAAACTAAAAAAAATATTGGTACCGATACAAATGTTGTTCAATTGGTTTCGATCGGGCTTGGTACGATAGCGGCAGAATATCCGTTATCAAAAAAAATTTCGTAACCTTGAAATAAAATAAACATAAAATGCAAGCGAACCGAACCGATATCAACTTAACAACATATATAGGTACCATATCAATATGTGTTTTTTTTTTTCGGTCGATGTAATGCTTTCTCTTTCAATTATTATATCGACCGCAGGTACTGTAACGAACCAAATTGATACCGACTTAATCCCCGCCGCGAAGTGCGGGGGAATATCACTAGTTTCATATTATTTTGAAGATGATTTTGTAGCTAACTTGAATTCTTACAATATTATTAAAATTCAGATCATAATAAATAAATAAGATAGCAAATAACAATTAAATATGAAATAGAATGTTAACTCAACCGTTACAAATATGACTTTTAGATTTGAAGCCAAACTTTATATTTTAACTACCTAAAATAACGAACCTATAATAATCGTTTACTATTATATCATATTTAAAACATCTTTTTTTTTTATTTGACAACATCACCCCGCGTATTACACGGGTTATTAACCTAGTATTCGATATAACTAATTACATGTTTCAACCTAGTACCGTGGCCGAACTTGCCATCTCTATGTAATTAACATAATTAATGTTAAAGTATTTACTAATGTCAATTTTCTTAATAACCCTTCAAGACAACACAAAACATTTAAAACAAGATGCTCCATAAGGTACCAAACAAACATCCATCATATTTGGAGATCATAGGCAGCAGCAAACAAACAAACAAAGGCCAAGTACAAAGCATCCATCATCTTTCTTCCACTACCAGTCATCTGCTCCACAGGTAATCCATGCTATAATTTACTTCAGGTTTTTAAGTAAACATGTATGTAGCATGCCATTCCCATATCATTCATTGATCATGGCGGCAATTTCCAAATATTCAGATTACGTTTTATCTCTACCATGTCATGTCAAATGGGTCAAAGCTAGCCACACATTTATTTAGCTTAAATGGGAACTGGTTAAAAATCACCGAAAGTGTATTCTTATTGTAGTAAAACATAAATATATACAGATAAAAATGTGTTTGCAGGTCAACCCGACTCATACTTAAACTTAAAAGTTAGAGCTAACCAGTTTTCCAAAACCTATTTTGAGCAATTGTTCAATGTGAATCACCCGTCTATTTTGCTTATTAAAAAATAAAACAATGATCCCAACATGCGGCATTCCTTGTTCATTAACAGTTTCAATTTAATGACTAATCTGCATGCTATAGTGTTTCTCAAAACCATAAAATTTGAAATGTGCAAAATTTAAGGAAACTTGTGGACCAAAATCAAGATAACCGGTTTCTTGTGCAAAATTTAAGGAAACTTGTGGACCAAAATCCCAACACACGGCATATTGGAAAGAATGAAGGTTGCTGTTTCGACCCATTTACATAAAATTTGGGTCCTGTTTGTTTCTAAAGTGTTTAGCTAATACATTGAACTAGACAGAAAACTGGTCAAATAGGTCGTGGTCGAACAGGTAGAACGCCAGCCAAGATGTACTCATACGCAAAAATCCTCCAAAAAGCACTTCATCAAAGAAGAGTTTATATCATTATTGTGATAACATAGTTTTGTAATCATATTTAAAACTCTAATTATCTATGAATATTAATAAAATGAAATAAAAAAGTATATTGGTCCCAACCAGTGGCGGAGCTTGAACGAAAACTCGGTGGGGGCAGGACCTCAAAATCCAAACTGGTGGGGCCCGGACTCTTAAAAATCCAATATTTTACACTACAAAAAAATATATTTTTTCGGATATTTTCGATAAAATTAACACTACGAACGAATATTCGGTGGGGCCCATAGTTGTTAACAGCGAATAGCGATAAGGTACCTATACGCTACATAGCGAATAGCGATAAATAGCGGACGGCTATTTTATAAATATACACTAGAAAAAAGAAAATTTAAAAATTTTATATGTATATTATATCAAAATACCCTGGTATATATGCTATTGGGTAAATTGTCAAAATGGTCCCTGTGGTTTGGGCAGTTTTGCCACTATGGTGGGGCCAGGGCACCCCGGGCCACCATTATCCTCCGCCCCTGGTCCCAACCCGCCCTCTTTAGATCATATGAAAAATCCCTTTATTTTGGCTCACTACTCCACTAACTGCTAGAAAACCAATGTTGCAATTTTTATCATCCCAAATTAGAGCATGTTGCATATTATGTATGAATTATCTATAAGAGAATTTCGCTAACTCACAACTGAACAGACTTTCAACATTGACCTTTAGCGCAGGTCAAAACAGGTCGGGTAAGGTTTGGCTGGCCCCGAAAACTTTTTTGTTTCATTTTTCTAAATATTATAAATATTACTGTACAAAAATAATTAAAGGAATGTATTACTATAAAAGTAAACTAACCTTTCTGATTAAGCAATTCAGGAGGTTTTTTCTAGGGTGGTCGGGGTGGTCTTGTGATAGCCACTCGTGATGAGTGATAGCACACCGCCGCAAGTGTGTTATCACTCGTGGATGGGAGGAACTCATGATGTACATCGCGTGTGGATGGAGGGTGTGATGGTGGAATGTAGCCGTTGGGAACCAAACCATAATATAACCGTTGGGGCATGCTTTTTTATAAAAAAGAAATCTCCTACACTATAAATACCTCTACAATTTACCCATTCTATACTCATTACGTCTTCAAAATACACACTTAAAACACCCAATTTTCAACCTACAAAAATTATGGAAGGCTCAAGTAAAAAAGGGCCCGCTACGAAGAAAAAATATAAGCCACATGTTCGTGCTAATCTAGGCGAACCGGGTAGGTTTCGTTCACAAGACGAGCCGAGACCCACCCAACCGCACGAAAATGCCGAAGAACCGTATCGCTCGGTTCTCATAGAACGCAAATGAGAAATTTGTGCGAGGTGGAATTGGCCATATAAGTTGTAGTATGTTTTCTTTAAATTCGGTAGTTTAACTTCTTTTTTTTGCAACGTTTTCGGCAGTTTATTTTTTTTTATTTTAATTGTAATTTTTTAACTTTAATGCAACTTTTAATTATTTGTCTTAGTTTTAATCTAATTAAAAAAAGAGTAAGTGATGACCACCCCTTGTGTGATAGAGTGAATTGTGATAGATTGTGATGGAGTGAGGTGTCAATTGGTGATTGGGTCTGGTGTGTGATGGATTGGGATGACTTTCAATATGTTTGACCAGTGTAACGGCATTTCATATTTGGTTAAGTTTGTATGTCATAACCCATTTGACCCGTTAAAGATAAAACATAACAAAATATCAGATACATTTATATGCAAATGGGCCTAAATTGCCTTTTTAAAGATAATTCATGTCAAGAAAGAATGCATATAATGCATGAAGTAACAATCAAGAAAAATGAAAAGGGTAAACTCACCATGCGATATTGTCCCAGTGAAGGAAACCGCCATGGCCTCTAGCATTTGTAAACTTGTAAGTTGGACCCGAGACTACACAAAAAGACAACAATAAGTTGATATAATTAAATAATTCTTTTCTTTTTGCCAAAACATCAAAAAATAGCCGAAATTACCTTCATAACCTTCATATACTGGATCTTCTGCTAACAGAAGCGGTGTATCTAAGTCGATATATCTATTAAAGAATTTAATAAACATGTTCAGGAAATTACAACAAATGAAACGCAGATAGTACGTAAACTCCACACTCATATATGTACAAATATATAAACTCCATATTCATATAGAGAAAACTTTTTTTATTTCACTATAAGCACATATGCAAAAGTTTAATCTAGCACGTTTGTGAAAAACTATATAAACTCCACACTCATAAATGTACAAATATTATAAAGAGGCTCATATTTCTAGCTGTATATAATATATATACAGAAAAGATGAGAAAATGTTCACTTTGAGTAGGAACTTTGACATCTAACTAATTTATACAGATTAAAATTTGTGGACATTTAGGCAGTTTGTTCATATTTTTAAACATTAAATATATTACTTGATATTTTGACTTACTTAAAGCCTCCTAAACCAGCAGCAAGATGGCCGGCAAAGCCCATGGCAAGTCTAGTTTCAACCATACCACCAATCATCAAATCAAGACCTGAAGCTTTTGCAAAATCAATAATTTCAAGAGCCCCTAGAACACCTAGTTTGGCAAGTTTAATATTAACCACATCAGCAAGTTGTCGTTTCACTATCTCTTTAACATCTGCTAAACTTCTACAACTTTCATCAGCAGCAACTGAAACACCGTATTTAGTTTTGGCAATTCGAGTGACGTGGCCAAGGCCTTCCCAATCGTCTCTGTGAACTGGTTGTTCAAAAAGTATAGGGGTCACCTCCATTTCTGCAAATATATTAAGATTGCCAAGAGTCACTCAAAAAATGGAGCAGCTTGGTGCCTAAGGCATTAAGATAAGCTCACCATGTAACTTTTCAAGAACCTGAATAGCTTCGGAGGAAGTGTAGCCTTCATTAGCGTCTAAAATAAACAGACAATGAGGGTGGGCCACACGTATAGCTTTTAGCACTTGAATATCTGCATTCAAATCTTTTCCGACCTTAAGCTTCAAAGTCGTGAACCCTTGTTTATAATACTTTGAAGCCAACTGGGCGGCTTCGGTTGGAGAAACAATAGGTATCTACATCATCAACACAAGGGTTCGTTCATCTTTGTTATTTATTTATACATACATACATACATACATAAAGCAGGTAGCTAGCTACTAGCAACAAGAAAGAAAGTAGAAACTCAACTGTTATATCTGTGGTAATCGTATTTGAAACCCCACCAAAGAATCTCCATAATGGGGTGCCAATGCTGGTTGCAACGGCATCAATGAGAGCCATCTCGACCCCAGCTCTAACCTTGGAGAAGAAACAAACACAAACACAAACACAAACACAAAACAAACATGATGGATGGATCATGAAATAATAACATAATAATATATAGTTGGGTTGGGTTGGGATTTGGGAAGTTAACTTACGGAAGCAAAATCATGTCCAGGAAGGAGTTGAGCAATCTCCCTCAAGAGGTGACCCAAAGGCATGGGGGCCTGAGTGTTGTTCAAAAAGTGACAGGCCTCGGCGGCCTTCCTGAGCGCCGTGGTCTGATCCTCGGCCGTAACGAAGGGGAGGATCGGAGCCTCCCCCCAGCCGCAACACCCATTCTTCAGTTCCACCCGAATACCCACGTTCTCCACTCCCTCCACTTTCGATGTGGCGATCGTAAAAGGCGCCAACAGTGGCACGTTCAATTTCCTGCCCTCTGCTCGATGAATGTCCACACTCAAACTCTCCATCAAACCCAAATTTGATTTTGCTGAAGGGCTTTTGTAAACTCTTGGGGAGGAAAACAGAGAAGAAAACCCAATTGAACCCATTAAACAAAAATAATATTGGGATTTGTTTGGAGAAAGAAGATGGTGGAGGGAGGAAGGATTATTTTTTTTTAACGGAAGGAAGGATTATTTATTCCGGAAAAAACTAGACTCGTGTATTTGTTTGTTTACCAAGTGGAATCCTTTGTCGCATGTGAATTGTTTTAGAACTAAGAAACAATACAAACATACCCGTATAAGAATATGGGTTACGATATAACAGTAAGTTTATTTAATTAGGAAGGTTAGGGAGTAATTTTGATCATCAATTGATTTAATCAAGGGCTAAGATTAAATGAGTAAAATTGAAGAGAAGAAATTGGCGCGTGGGTTTGTGCAAGGGCATTGTAGTCAATTCAGGACAATAGTTTCTCTCTCCTCCAATTTCCCTCATTTTTTAAACGTTAATAACTTTTTCATACGACATTATTTTTTTATAAAAATCGCACCAAAAAAACGAGCGTTTTTTATCTTTAAAACGTGTATATTATTGCTATATTTTCAAAAAAAAAATTCGAAAACCCAGTTGCGTAAAACGCAATAGAAAAAAAACCCTAAAAAATGACATTTTTCTAAAACGCAATACACAAAAAACACAAAGAAATGTCTTCATTGTAAAATGCAATGGCCTGAAAACACAAAGAATTGTCTTATTTCTAAAACGCAATGGACTGAAAACACAAAAGAAAGTGTACTTTCTAAAACACAATGGACTGAAAACACATAAAAATGTGTTTTACCTAAAACGCAATGCACCAAAAACACAAAGAAATGTCTTATTTCTAAAACGCAATGGCCAGAAAACACTTAAAAATGTCTTTTTTTCTAAAACGCAATGGACTGAAAAAGCATAAAAATGTGTTCTACCTAAACGCAATTACTAAAAACACTTCAAAAATGTGTTTATCTAAAATGCAATAGCCAAAAACACACATAAAGATATCTTATTTAT
The DNA here is from genome assembly GCA_030545235.1 of Helianthus tuberosus. Lineage (NCBI taxonomy): Eukaryota > Viridiplantae > Streptophyta > Magnoliopsida > Asterales > Asteraceae > Helianthus > Helianthus tuberosus. The sequence continues at coordinate 120,788,766 of CM060451.1, read as the reverse complement.
AAAACGGAATGGCCTAAAAACACAAAAGAAAGTGTGTTTTCTAAAACGCAATGGACTTAAAACACATAAAAATGTGTTTACCTAAAACGTAATGAACTAAAAACACTTCAAAAATGTGTTTTTTCTAAAACGCAATGCCCAGAAAGCACATTAAGCTCGACCCCAGCCAGGGGCTCTGCCCCTTGGACCCCGCTAGGGGCTGCCGCCCCTTGGACCCTGTTACCAGGGGCGCTGCCCCCGGACCCCTGCCAAGATCGTAAAACGCAATAACTAAATCAAAAACCCAAATCGTAAAAATGAAATTAAAGAATTTTTTACATGAATTGAAGCCGATTTCTTCAACGATTGACGGACTTTGAATGATAGAAACACTTATCAGCGATCGAATCGAACGGATCGAGTGATTATCTTCAAAATCACGGAAAAACGAGATTTTGTATGAAATTAAACTGGGTTTTTTCAAAAAAGATGAAGAACACGTTGATCGGGTGTTTGAATCATTGATTGGTGATGAAAATCGCACTATAATGTAGTGATTATTAAGATAGAAAATGAAGAAATGGTTGAAGATGGTGGGTTTTGAAGTTACTGAGGAGAAGAAGGAAGAAAAAAGGATATGATTGACTAAAATATCTTTGCTCTTTATTTTAAATTTTGCCACATGTCATAATCCTATTGCTTCCTATCCTTACTAGCCAAAATAAACTTGCTATTTGATCCTCATTGTAACACCCTTAAAATTTCAACTTCTATTTAGTAATAATTCATAAGATTTTATATAAAAGATGTCTACATCAAAAACCTTAGTTTCGAGAACCAAGTTTTAAGGTAACAAACATTAGTTATCTACCAACTAATTAAAACATCCATAAGTTGTTTAACAAACGATTTACATCATAACATTGTTTAAACAGAGTTGATTTATGCGGAAGCTTCAAAAGTTTGTGTTCGGTTCTTCAAAATATAGCTTGACCGTCATCCGTGATCTTTGAATACCTAGAAACTGAAATGTTTACATTAAACATTAGTATTAGAATACTTAGAAATAATACATATTCGAAACTACGTCTAAAACGGATTCGATTGAACAAGGAAATACAAAATTTAACATAAGTTCTAAAGCTCTACCGTAACTTACGGTATATACCGTAAGTTACGGTAGCTTCTGGGAAGTTCTTGTTCCACCGTAACACAGATGAAACCCACCGTAACCTTTTGGTCTCTACCGTAAATTACGGTATATATCGTAATTTACGGTAGACGCTGGAAAGTTATGTTTGGTTTGATTTGTTGTTTACTTGAATCAAATTCTCGGATTTCAATCATACAAACCAACATGTTTAATCCTCGTATTCTAATATGTCGTTTATCAATAATAACAAGAGACCAAGTATCCATGCTATAATGTACTACCATGCCTTACTTGGTTATTTGACCCGTTTGGCTCATCTAAGGAATCCTCCGTTTTGATGACTACCAACGAGGTCTAACCAGATTCTTGGCTTATAATTCGACATAGCGAATATCATCGCTTTAATCCAACTCAACTTTTAATACACAATCCAACTACATATATGATAATTATCAAAATTTATTTAATGTAACGGGTCAAGTTACATACCTTTAGTGCACGCCCTTCAACCGCAAATCACCACCGGCTTGTCCGCTCGATGTTCCGGTATCCTTTCCTATAGAGTTCATTTACATATGTTTAGAACTCTTTTTAAATCACGTATCGCATATTAGCCAAAACATCACAATTAGGTGTTTTAACTTCAAAATTCTAGTTTCGAGCTTTCTTTGAGGCATTTCAACAAACACTTTAAAGGCAGAATTTTACATGATCATATAGCAAGTTTCTAACTTATCGCTTAGCCCTAATTTCACATCAATCAACCGTTTTACATGATTGTTAGCTTCTAAATTTCTGAAATCACTTCAAAATTGTCAATTTACACTAGAAAAACACCTAGTTTCCTAGTGTTCATCAAATTACACAAAACCCACTAATCACCTACAATGGTGTTCATAGGTTTCACTAAAATTTCACATGATTTCAACTTGTATTTGTCTAGGGTTTGTCCCTAAACACTATATGGTTCCTAATTCATCATAAAACAAACATGCAACCATGAATTTCAGATTTTCCCAATTTCATGAGAATTTCAAGTGGAGAATTCTTATTAAATTTTACATACCTTATAACCCTCTTGCGATGAGGATTACGATTCTAAGCTCGGATTTCGTTTTGGACCAGATTATCACCTTCAATTTATGAGATTTGTGCTTGTTAGGGTTTTGGAGAAGCTTGGTCGCCCCTCCCTGGCTTCTGGTCGATCCACAGACTCAATTTTATTGAGTTTGTGTTTTATTAAAATGTTAACTTAAAACTAGTTTCAAGTTTGACACTTTGGTCCCTCTAATTTCTTTTATTTTTGTTTTAATGTCTTTAACTACTCATAAGTGTTACACTAACTAGGTTAGTGCCATTATTAATTAGTTTATTTTACTAATTTATTTACAACTTAATTACAAATTTAAGGATTTGTATTTTTGGGATGTTACACTCATCCATAAGAATATATTTCTTTTTTATAATAATAAGTTATTAAAGATATGCATGGGAAACCGCATGAATTGTCTTATGCCAAGTCTACATTCAACGATAAGAAATTATGTTATGTCTATGGTTTGGTTTTTAACCGTTTACTCACTAGTCATGAAGTGAAGGGTCTGCCAGATCATCAACTCATCCATCGTAGGCTGGACGGTACTGGGCTCGGCCTGGGCTCGTCGAGGCGCGTCGCCGAACCAAACACCATTTCCACCCCCTGGCATCGTCGTATCCGTCGCCCTCTCGACGTTGAAGACGGCCATAAAGGACAAAATTTCGACCGTTTGAAACTAGCCGTTTGCTTAAAAAAAATATTTTTCAAATCACACTTTATAAATATACACCCTTATTCTCCCACTTTCAACCCAAAATTCTTTCATTCTCTCTCATTTTCTTATAAACCATCATACTTTTATAAAAAAAAATATGCATGTCTTCCTCTTCTTCTTCAACGTGGTATTCATCATCTTCGGGTCATTATGTACGCAGCGCAGATAATCATGGAGGAGGACGAAGAGCCTGAAACGTCGTCACAACGGCAAACTAGGAGAGCCGCCTTAAACTGACACCTAGAAGTTATTTTATTTTGTAGTGTATCTTTATTTAAATTTAATAATGATTTATTTTTCGTTTTTAATAGACCTGAGCGATTCGACACCGCCGATGCATACATAGACCTGAGCGATTCGACATATACATTCTTTAACGAGATCCCGGATTAGGAAAATAAAGGTTGGTTTCGCCCACCGGTATTTAGCTTAGGATTCACCCTTTCCGATAACTTCTTGCGTTCTTGTCTAAAACTAGGGCAATTAAGGTACCTCAGTCACTTCGGTGTTGTTCCGTCCAGTAAGGAACCACCCGATCCGGATAAATTCCTTGAAAATAGACGAAACTTCATAAAAACCTCTGGCCATAGGGCCATGTCCAGGTCAACACGCCCCCGTGTCCACCTGAAGATTCTTGTCTGACTTTAAGTCAGAATACGGACAAAAAGTGTCAGAAATTTGTCTTCACACGGGGCCGTGTCCAGCCGACACGGGGCGGTGTCTAGCGTGCTGTCGTTTTCTATAAATGCAGCAAGATTCCTGCACACTTGGACTCATTCCAAAGACAAAGATCTGGTGAGATCTTCACATATACCCTACAAGGTATATTCTAAAGAAGGTTCTCAACAACCATCTTGTCTTTTCTACTTTTGTCTATTGCCTTCTTCTTCATGCTCTCCTCAAAACTTCCATTAAAACTTGAAATCTCCATAATTTCAAGCTTTATTGTTATAATTGTTAGGTTTTTATTCAAGGAATCTTATCAAAAATAAGTTTTACAACACTGTTTTAAATTATTTCTGCTTAAAAATGCTTCAAAAGTCAGAAAAATAATTTAAAACTATAAGATTCCTTCTTTCAAAAATCTACAGAGAGGTGGCCACGGGGCCGTGCTCAGCGAACACGGGGCCGTGGCCGGAGTACTGTTTCATTAAATTGAACTTTTTCGACTTGTTTTCTTAGAATGTCAAGCCAGAATAGCGGAACCTTTTCAGCACATTCAAGGAACAGTCGTAGGGAACGAAGGCCTTCAATCGAAGCAACTCTCGTGCGTTATGTGATGGCACTAAGAGAAGCTCTTGACGAAATGACATCCGTAGAAGAAGTCCTTATCGACCGTATCAACTATCTAACGGTGGGGCTAGAAAATAAATTCCAAGAAGTCAACCTTTTGCACCAAAGGTTGAATATTCTTGCAATGCCTCCTATGGAACCAATCCTTCCCCAAGAAGATTAGAACTTGGCGCAAGAAGTCATTAACCCTACCAGGTGGGATGACATCCCCGCGGAACCTCCTCTTGACAACTTACAAAAGGTTCCGGTGGAAGTCACACCCCCTCAAAACGAGGACGCCAATGAATCCACCTTCCTTCTCCCTCGAGAGATAGAAGAATGGCTTAACGATGTGTGAGGGGCCCTTGCCGGAGAAGAAGTTCTACAAGCCTTTTTCAACCGAAAAAATTATCTTTTCTGAAGTTTTGTTCTTAAAATAAGTAACTAGGCTAGGACTTCTTTGTGGTTTGAGATTTCTTGTATTCCATGACCTATTTTAGTTTATGCTTTCTTATTTTAGGACATTACATAATCCACTTTCAATGAATGATGGTTTTTAATGGTGTTTGGATGATGTTGTAATGGTTGAATACACTCGAAATGGTGGAGATTACTAAGGGAAACTTGAACCCACACCCCATGCACAAAAACAGAGCCTCCCGACAATTTTTCTTCATTACAGCAAGCTCAGCACGGGGCCGTGCTCAGCCCAACACGCCCCGTGCCCAAAGATCTGCAGAAAACGCCCAGTTCAGGTAACTGGACACGGGGCCTTGTTCACTGAACACGCCCCCGTGCCCAGCCATCTGTTAATTATGATACTGGAGATCTGAACACGGGGCCGTGCCCGGACCAACACGGGCCCGTGTCCAGTCGCCCAGTAACATAAAAATTTGTTTTTAAACACTTTTTTACACATTCAATCAACCTAAAAACTTATTTTTGGGACACATTGAGGACAATGTGTAATTTAAGTGTGGGGGGATGCTAAAACCTTGAATTTTGCAAGTCCTAATAACAAGCCTTACATAAAACTCTATTGGAACCGCTAATCACCCCAAATTTTTTTTTTTCAAAAATCATTTCGTTTTTTTACTTGTCCTGCTTTAATTTGGGAATAACAAGTTCTAAAAAAGGTTATATTTTTACAAATTTACAACCGATAGTGTCGTGATAAAAAGAACCAACATAAGAAAATTATGAAACGGCATGACAAATCTAATTAAAATTTGATTATATATACTTGATCACATTATAAACCCATTTCCACAAAAAGTGAGTTTTGAGCCTTTATTGAGCATACAAGAATACATCTTTAAACTAAATGCTCATTTTTCGTTTCTTGTGTGAATAGCTGCTTGGTTTCTTACGACTCTAGAACTTGCCACGACAATACATTCCCGGCCCTTACCAACTTAAACCCAAGTAAGTAAATGATGGAGGCATTAGGACTAACCCTTTTTCTTTTCAACATCATTATTTTTCTTTATCTTTTAACCTACCCAAAATCCCCCTAGTTAACCCCTTTGAGCCTAAACCTTTTCATTTCTAAACCCGCTAAACAAACACCCTTTACCCACCAAAACCCTTTTTTCTTTTAAACCCCTTATTTTAGTAAAAAGCTCGGTTTTCTTGTGACATTCCTTATCAAACAAAACAAAAAATTAAAAATGAAGTATAGCAATAAACAAATAAGTTCCTCAAAGAAACATTGTTTGAAAATGCTTAGTTTGAATAAAAGTCACAAAAACAATAAGTTTTACGATGACCGACGCTTTTTTACGCTTTGAGCCCTTTTTACTAACCACTAACCCAAAACCACCTACCTTTAACCCAAGCCTAACCCTTTTCCCAAGTCCTCTTGATATTTACAAAGGTTTATGGTTAAAAAGGATGAGGATTGATTGCTTGGCAAGCATATGGTAGAAGTAAGTTCCATGCCGGTCTCGAGTGTTTCACAAAAATACATATTCGGCGGAGTGTTGAGTGATCTCCCGTGAGGTATGTGAACTTGTATATAAATGGAATTTTAAAAAGGCATGTTATGCCCAAATAAGTAATTTCTCTTATGAAACGTTCTAAATAAATCATAACGAACAGGATTGTAAATAGCATAAAAATAAAACCCAATAAAGATCTTGGATTCCCGACACTCAAGACAAGCCCAAAACTTCTCTTCTACCCATTCCATTTGGGTGTATAAGCCACATAATAAAGAGTTTTGCTTGAGGACAAGCAAAGATTCAAGTGTGGGGGTATTTGATGTGTGTAAAATGCAACATATAAATTACATCAAATGAGGCATAAAACTAACCCCTTTTTAGTACTAATGTTGGAAAAAGTGTGCTTTTGTCTTCCTTTTGTATTTTCAGGACCAAATGAGCTTAAATGAACAAAAGGAACAAATATGCAGCAAAAACTAACATAAATACAAGAAAAGGAATAAACGTGGCATGCCCGACCCCTTGACAGCATCTTCCCCAAGCAAAAACAAGAGAACAGAAGGCTGACCACGGCCCCGTGCCCAGCGGACACGGGGGCGTAGCCGAAAGCCTGCAGAAAAGACAAAGCTATAGAAGCTTCTATTCCCAGCACGGGGGCGTGCCCAGCTCAACACGGGTCATGGTCAATGCTAAGATTCGCAAAATCTTGCAAATCTTGATAGTACAGATACGCTTCTGCACACGGTGCCGTGCCCAGCCAACACGGGGGCGTGTGGAGCTAATGCAGACAAATTGCAATTAATGAAGAAAGAGAAAAAGGATGGCCACGGGGCCGTGTCTAGCGGACACGGGGCCGTGTCCGGGCTTTTATGCAGGCTATAAACAGGGGTGCTTAGTTCACTTCAAAGGCACCCCTTGGCAAACCACCTCTCTCCCACTTCACCCACACTCCACCACCATCACAACACCCACATCCACCACCATCATCCATCATCCACCTAGAGTGTGTGTAGTAGTCTCGAGATCCAAGATTGATCGTAAGAGTTCTTGACAATCAAAGGCCATGTTTGCCTAAGTCTCTTACATCACTTGGTGAAGACTAGCACTTAGTGTAATACTTTTGCTTTTTAATCCTTTCGCACTTTTTATTTGGTTTTGTATTAATGACTTTAATAACTACTTTCTTATGTTAAAGGTGAAACTTCCTTATCATTTGTTTGTGGTGTCTTGGCATTATTTTACTGTCTATATAGAATAAAAGATTTTCACCATTCATATCTCTACGGTCTATATAGAGATATGTTGGCTACCTGGTCGGGGGTTTAGGGAATGGTTTGGTAAGGTTCTTGCCTTGTTCAGTGTATAGATCCTGCAAGGACCTGGGTCAAGCTTACTAGGACCTCCTTCAATACCCACTTGTATTGGATGGCGGGGGTGCGAGTGGCTTGATCCCCTCATATGTAAACTAATATTAATACATTAACCCGGCTACTTGGGATTGTATCCCTGCTGACTCAAACCACTTAGCCGAGGGTAACGTCACCTTCAAAAGAGGGGCCTACCACATTACGCATTAATAACTTAATTAATTATCTTCCAATATTCTGACCCTTTGGGATTGTATATTGCTGACTCAAACCACTGGGTTGAGTGTAACGCTACCTTCAAAAGAGGGGCCTACTACTTTAACTAAGATAATCTCTTAAAAAGTGCAAAAGTGCGGAAATCATCAAAGGTTACATTAAAGGCGAGTCGGATCCAAGTGATTCATCTTCTCTATCTGTTTTATTTTTATTTTTCAGTATTTTTATTTTTATTTTCATGTTTAAAACCTTTTCTAAAAAATTTGATTTGATTAGACGTTGAGGATAAACCGGTACTAAAAGCTCTTGTCTCCATGGACAACCTCGGTATCTTACCAACGCTATACTATGCTCACGATGGGTGCACTTGCCCATATGTGTGTTTAGTGTTAGTAGAATATCGTGTATTATAAATTTAAAACTTGACTAATGTGTTAAAAAGGACTTAAAATATCAATAAAATTATATCACACCTAACGCACATCACTGGAGTGGTCATGGGTCAAGATACATGGAATCACGAGACAAGTCTAATGGTTTTCATACACTTGGATCATGAAATACTTAACTAATAATTTATGCTTCCGCTGAACACGTTGAGTTATAATTAATGTTTTGTAACACTTTATTTTAATGAATGAAAGTTTTTATTTGAAATCTTATCATGAGTTCAATGTGATTGGTGGCTAGATCCTGGTACGTCACACGCCTCGCGAGGGTTCCCGCTTGTGGTATTTTTGGGGTGTGACAACAACCCTTGAACCTGGTACCAACTGGAACACGGATAGTGGCCGTGCTCACTGGAGCAACTCCCAGCAGTTCAACAAATCGATTACGTCATGTCTGGGGAGGTGCATTTATCTGAGCCTCGTCAGCGACTGATATAAACTGCTTGATATAATCACGAAAATTACACAACTGATCAAATTTTGAAATCAACTTGTTCACGACATACTCAGTTGCGTGACTAATCTCACGTACACAACGGTTAACTCCTCGCTACGATCTGGATCACCGCCATCCATAAGAATGGACCCAGGGGAACTATTTGGAACAGCTTCACGCGTCCATCGCCTCAATATATATTGTTTCGAAAACTCCCTTATATCAAGAATCCTTAACACACAAAAAATGTGACTGCACAACAATCCAAACTGCTCAAACCTGTTGCAGTTACATTTAACAGTAACATCCTCCTCACGTATCATAACCTGTAACATTGAATATCCATAGAACACAATGCATAAAATCAGATGGTTACTTAAAAAAGGCAAAATAATGTATAAATAACATAAAACATAATATCACCTCAAAGAACGCAGAACATGGCTGATCGAGATCCTTAATAAAAAAAACTTAATGAAATCACCGACATGATCTAATCTGACACTAGTAGAACGATGAATAGCATGTTGAATCTCAAGTTGAACGTCAAAAAATATAGTTCTGGTATATATCTGAACTGCTTGCTTCTTGATAACAAAATCACTCCACGTCGCAGGGTTGGTGTATCGAGTGTCATGATCGTTTTTTCGATGCTCGTGTCTTTGCGCTTCGATAGCTGTGTCGAAGTGGCTAAGAAATTCAACCAAAGTGAACTTTGGATTGCTAATCTTGCCAAAAAAAAATGATTCTCTCTTTCGGATCTAGATGACGTCCGCATAAGTCCAGACATTTCTTCTTCCCGAGAGTAAGTAGGAATCCATGATTCACGGAGCCCGTATATATACGTCAGCCATTCATGGTCGGTTAAACCGAAATCATTTAAGATAGCTGCCCATTCAGTCTCAAACGCTTCGGGCAATAAAGAATCAGTCCAAACAACTGCAGATAATCTTTTCCTGAAATCGGTATTTGAACATAGGGCAGCCCCGACCTAAGTAACATTTTAGCGTGTATGTTAAAAAAGAAAAATTAAAACACAATAAAAACACACATCTAAAAAAAACACTGTCATAAAAAAACAGACATTTGTAGTGAGTTTATCCATGATGTGCTACATACATAACCGATTCCTCGACTCAGGCCAAACATCCGCTATAGCCCTTTTCATCGCAGGGTCTTGGTCAGTAACGATTACAGGTGGCGCGTACCCATATGCGTCCTTGATCACCTTAAGTAACCAGCTATACGTCTCTGCCGTTTTAGAACCAAGAATTGCAGCACCAAGTGTGATGTTCCTATTGTGATTATCAATCCCAGTGAAAGGGACAAACATCATGTTATACCTACAAACAAAAAATTAGGGAATGACAAAATATCGTAATGTATTTATACACAGCAGGGCTAAAACACAATGAATATAGAGAAAACTTAATCTCGTCGTTACTTGTTCCGCTTGTAGGTAGCATCAAATGATATAACGTCTCCAAACATATAAAAATTCCTCTTCATATCCTCGTCAGCCCAAAAAATGCACTTTAACACACCTTCGTCCGTCGTTTGATATTCGCAAGAAAAGTTCGGTAAAAACTCGTTTTCCTCATTAGTCTCTTGACAAACATTTCAGCATCAAACTCTCTAATGAACAGATTTAATTCTTTTTTGAAATTTTTGAAATCAACTTTGGTCGCACCGACTTTGTCGAACCCGCCATACACTTCCTTCATAATATTAAATGCTCGAACAAGACCAATGTTAAGATTTGAGATCTTATTTATCATCTCTTCGTGCGCATGATTAACACCCCTGTTTTCCTTAAGAAGATGTAAATCTTCTTCGTGCACAAAATCATGGTTGTGCGCCTCTGCGAAATGATATAGCTCATACTTCTTGGCATCGTTCAGCTTTATTCTGATCATCGCTTGGCATCCAGTCCTTTTGGATGGTACCCTATGTACCCACCTATCAGAAGGCTGTTCGGCTAAAGTATCGACTGGTCGAAACTCTTTGTAACCCTCTTTTGAACAAAAAAAATACTTATTTATTACAATACCATGATTTTCATGTTGTATGCCCTTCCTAACTGTCCAACCTCCAGCTTCTGCATAAGCTTTGTAAAGTTATACGCAACATCAAGTGTGTCAAATAACATGCCCTCTACTGGAGTCAACGAAGATGGTGAATCTGGAATATATCTCTTTGTTCCTGAGTGTCACACCCCCAAAATACCACATGCGGAAACTTCCGCGAGGCGTGTGACGTACCAGGATCCAAGCCACCAATCACGTTGAACTCATAAGTTTAATTAAAGAAAACTTTCATTAACGTAAAGTGTTACAAATATTACATATCATTCATTGAATACAGCGGAAGCATAACTCACTTGTTAAGTGTTTCGTAAACCTTGTGTACATAACCAGTAAGTTTGTATTGAGATTCCATGTATCTCGACCCATGACCACTCCAGCCTCCCAGACAACAAGTTCCAACAATGTGCACCTAAAGGCCTGCAAGGCATGTAACAACGAGTCAACAACAAAGTTGAGCGAGTTCACAGTTGGTTGTCTATTTTAAAGATGTTCCAAAAACCATAAGTTCATTTGAAAATCAGTAGTTAATCAGTTCCTTGTTTCCCAAACCATATGCTGTGGGGCTACCCCATGTTATCCACTAGACCCGTTACCATATCGACCAATGACTGAAGTAAGTTGGTGCCCTAGCGTCAATGTCTATCATCATTGACGTGCCCAGATCCATTAGTTCACGCCCGTCCTCTGCGGCACGGTGTGAGGCTTGTCAAACCTAAATAGCGCTATCTAACTAATGACTCGCTCGCCATTGGCCCGGTGATTAAGTCGATATAAAAATGAGGGACTTCATGATAGAGATTTTGGTCTAGTATCAGTGTTATCACCCTTCAATAAAGAGGATGTGGTACTGACGGGTGGTCCATGGGACAACCCTTAAATGATCTAAATACATGCACATTCCATGCTTATTTTGGTTAATTAATTGAACATGATAATCACTAGTTGATTTGATGTGCAGGCATTATAATGTTTAAAATGTGGATTTTATGGAGCTTTGACTTTGTGAGGACAACATCACCTCAATTTGAACATCATAGTGGCGGCTAGGGGACATTTTAGGATTATTGGGGGTTCTAGCATGCACAGTGATAGTTCATGTTGACTTTTGATCCAATTTGCATAAGAGAAACAGCAACATGCAATTGTGGTTCATGGCTTATGGATTTCAAGAAATAAACTTAGGAATAAAAAGGAGGCTGCACGTGTGTTTGGTTGGTGGATCGATTTTTGGGCCCAACATCATCAATATCATGTCCTCATTATCGAATTATGGGCTAGACTTTTGGTGGGTCTTGAAGGTTATTACTCCTTTTAATAACATCATCATCAATATTCCATCTTGGATTCACGTGAGAGAAGGCAAGAAAAGTCAACAAGAATCGATCATCTTAAAATATCAAATCATCTCATCATTCAGGGAATAATGGCAGGAGGTACACGTGACTAATGGGACTTGACGGCAGACTTTTGGTCTTTGTTTTTGTTGTAGTGGGCCGATCAATAGTGGAGGCACAAGAATAGATGCAGCAACCTCTTCACAACAATATTAATTGCCAAACAATATAATCTACATCATCAACATCACGTGGAACAAGGAAAGAGGCTGCACACAGCACACTCATGGGCCGCACATGGGCTGTGACGGCAAAGAGGGCACATGGAAGACTTTTGGATTGGGCCGGACGTGCGTGGATTTTAGGGGGGCGGCATATATTGTCAGGTGCACATGAGGTTTCGATTCGATAATTAATCATCATCATCAACATTCACGTGATCTCTTAACAGCCATCAATATCATCATCATATTCTCAAGACAATAGTGGGCAGCAGTGATTTTATAAAATAATATCAATTCATCATCAACATCATGTGATCACAGAAACATCATCATCACCTCATGATAGTGGGCGGCACATGTGAAGAGGCATACGAAGATCAATTGTTTTGGATTGGGCCCATTGGAAACAAAGTCAAAGACATCATCATTCTTTATTGAAGGCAGACATTATCACGTGAACAAAGAAGAACATTGAGGTCACTACCGTAAATTACGGTCTCACCGTAATTTACGGTGGACCTGAAATCCACCTGATTGCTACCGTAAATCAGTCAATCTATACCGTAACATATTGAAGTCCACCGTAATTTACGGTGGAGCCGTAAATTACGGTGGAGTCGACGGAAAAAATGTAACTGCCTTCATTTAAGCAGTTTTATTGTGTCTTTTGGAATATTCTGATCATTGACGGTTTTGGAAGGAGTGGAGGGGCGATTTTTGGCTCTTCTCTTGTGTTCTTGAGTGGTCAAAACATGAATACTTTGTTTTTGATTCCAATAAACAAAGGTTTGATTGTGATGATGATTCACCACACTATGAGCGGCTAGGTTTGCTTGGTGATCATCCCGAATGTAAGGTTTACTTATGACAATTATGTTTTGTTCTTGAATTTCTGGAATATTAAACTGTGCATGTGTTAGTTTATTATGGTGCTTGATTGGGTGTTTGTAAATTGTTGATGTATGTTTGATCATAGTTCTAAACCATACGTTCTTGGTGCCGTTGGCAATCGAGATATCATGGGAGGGATTAGGGTTGGATATACGTTAATTGGTCATCGGGTAACAACCTCGCGTTCTAGGAATCCGAGTACTTAGTTCCCTTTCATCACAAATAATTGATCTTGCATGAGCTATGTCTATGTAGTTCTTTCCAGTTGAACATAAACCTTGATTGTCACTTAAAACCTGAAACTCGGGATGATTACTACCCTCTTATCCTGTTACAAAACTTACTTTTGATTTGTATTCTAATTTAGTAACTCTAGATAATTAAAACCATTCAACCCAAACATTGAAATTTTCTTTTCTTGCAATTAGTTTAATTTTAGGTAACTTAGATAAATCTTCAATTAACACACATTCCACAAACTTCCTGTGTTCGATACCCACTTACCGCTATCTATATAGTTGTTATTGGGATTAAATTTGATTGTGACCACGACATCACGTCAAATTTTGGCGCCGTTGCCGGGGAGTAGTGCGCAACGTGTGTTATCTTGTGTATTAGTTTGAAAAAAAAAATTAAAAGAAAAAAAAATAAAAAAAAAAAACCAAAAAGATTTCTTTTATGTTCATGATTTACACTTGGTAGTTGAGTTGTGTTGTGCAGGATGACAGGGCATTACACAAATTTCAGCTTATTTACGTGTAGATTGTGCGGGGGTCCACGACATCCATGTATTGGTTGCCACGAGGCTCACTACAGGAGGGCACATGGAAAACCGGTGTCTTATGTTTCACAGCTTCCACCTCCATCATACGTTGACGATTATGAATCAGAAATGGAGGATGACTATTATTCATATGGATACGATCGGGACGAGGAAGTTTATTATGAGGCAAGGATGGATGGTCTATGTTTTTGTTGCGGTCGCGATCACACTTATGATTATGATGTGTGTCCGGTGTATTAGGAAAACCCGAAATATTGGAATAAAAAGATGATGGAAGCGCGCATCTATAGACCGTATCAGGGATATCGACAATATCATCCCGAAGAATATTCTGAGCCCGAGGGTGTTTATGTTTATGAGACCGAGGAGGAAAAAGAGCTTGCTGTATTGGAAGTAACTTTGTCCAAACTCGAGCAATATTTAGCAACACCCAACCTGTCCGATGAAGACCGAATCAGCTGCTTAGTCTCTAAGTGTCATACTTTAAAATTGAAGATAGAGATAGAAGAACGCCTCTCACCATTACCTGACGATATTAGAGATTATTCTCACATGAAGGAGGAGGTTGTGGAGGATAATACCACACCAATGAGTCCTTTATCTGATGAAGAGTCACTTGTAGATCAGATGATGTGTGCAGATTATGAGGTAGAGCAGGCTGATGGGATGGATATGTGTACCAAACCTCTTCCCATAATTCAAATTAACAAGTGTGGGGAAGAGGGTTCGAGAAACAAGATGAGAAGGGTGAAACTACCAGACATTAAGGTATATGTCATGAAGTGGACTAGCAAAGCCCGCAGGAGCAGCTTTAACATGTCAAATAGACTGACAAATCTATGGAGATGGCATGTAAATTTCCGGGCATTTGATGGAAATGCTGCGGGTAAGTGTGCATTAAGACCACCATAAAGCATATCAGGTATGGTCTGGCTGAAGACCTTTAAACTTAGCGCTCTCGGGAGACAGCCCGAGGATGTAGAGTATTGTATTTGTGTTTTGTTTTGTTTTGTTTTGTTTTGCTTTGTTTGGTTTTGTTTTGGTGTTGTGTTTGTGTTTTGGCAGGTTATTACGTTTCAACCCTCGCGGATGCAATGATTCAAGTGTAGGGATGTTTGGCAACATCCCTGTTGAGATATCGGCGAATCTAAGAGATGTTTTTGAACCGTTTTGATTACCGCAGCTGCATCACTACCAACACTGCTGATTTACTAATCAGGTTGTGTCTTGTTCTCATTTTGTGCACCTTTGTATATATTCATGTTTAAGTTTTTGGTTGGGCGGTTGGGTGGTGTTTTGATGTGTTTAGTTTATGGGTTGTGAAGGATTGGTGGTGTTTTTAGTTATATAAATAAAATAAAAAAAAAATTTGGGGTTTGAGAGTATAAGCAATTGTTGATGTTCTTGGTTAAAGCGATCTTTTCCTCAAAACCATACATTGGGACAATGTATCCCAAGTGTGGGGATGGGGGAATTTTTGAGAATTTTAAAATTTTTGTAAATTCAAGCGAAAAGTGTAAAAATTTGAAAGCTTGATATTGTTCCATTTGACACACCGACACCCATTCCTAGTCTTTTCTTGGTGAGGATTTGAGCCACACATGATTGTTATTGATATTTCATTGTTTGAGTGGCGGTGTGTGTTGTTGTGTTAATAGAACTTGTGTGTGAATACTTGTTAAATCCTAGAATTAGCATGCTTTTGAAAATGATAGGGGGACTTTTAGGAAGCCTCGTCTAGATGTGTGAGAGTGCGGGATTGGTGGGTTGGACCTCATACGTTACATATATGAGCTTGGTATTGTGAGGGGTGGGGGTTTGGTCTTTAGAAAGCCATGTTTGAGCCTTATACCATTCGGTTGTGACCCGAGCCTACTTCCTACAAAAAATATTACCTTTTGAGATGACCCGGTTTAGGAGATTTAGTATGTAGTATTGATGTTCTTGTATATATTGTTGAATTTGATGTGTTATGAAAAAAAAAAAAGGAAAGAAAAAAAAAAGAAAAATATGAGAAAAATACAAAAAGAAGTATTTAGTTGCAATAGAGTTGAGAATGTCAAGAAGCTTTGTATTTATTTTTGGTGTTTGCTTCGTAGTAGTAGAAATAAATAAACCGGGTCAAATCAATTAGCTCTTTCATATGTATTCCACCATTTTCCTACCTTTACACCTAGCCCCGTTGCAACCCGTAAGTCCTTTTTGATTCATAAGCATGCTAGATATTTGTTAGGAGGAGACTTGATTTGTATACAAGCTTATTGTCGCGCACACACACACGCATTGAGTGGTTTAGCATTATGTGCTAATATTTCTTGTCACCGAGAGATTTTTGTGAGGGGTGTGTCTTGTGGTATGATTGAAAGTTAGTAAAATAACGATACATTTTAGCTTGGTTTGCATCTTGATCGCTTGTGGTTTTGAAATAGTTTTTGAATGGGTTGCTTGGGACAAGCAACAGGTAAGTGTGGGGATGTGACGGGTGGTCCATGGGACAACCCTTAAATGATCTAAATACATGCACATTCCATGCTTATTTTGGTTAATTAATTGAACATGATAATCACTAGTTGATTTGATGTGCAGGCATTATAATGTTTAAAATGTGGATTTTATGGAGCTTTGACTTTGTGAGGACAACATCACCTCAATTTGAACATCATAGTGGCGGCTAGGGGACATTTTAGGATTATTGGGGGTTCTAGCATGCACAGTGATAGTTCATGTTGACTTTTGATCCAATTTGCATAAGAGAAACAACAACATGCAATTGTGGTTCATGGCTTATGGATTTCAAGAAATAAACTTAGGAATAAAAAGGAGGCTGCACGTGTGTTTGGTTGGTGGATCGATTTTTGGGCCCAACATCATCAATATCATGTCCTCATTATCGAATTATGGGCTAGACTTTTGGTGGGTCTTGAAGGTTATTACTCCTTTTAATAACATCATCATCAATATTCCATCTTGGATTCACGTGAGAGAAGGCAAGAAAAGTCAACAAGAATCGATCATCTTAAAATATCAAATCATCTCATCATTCAGGGAATAATGGCAGGAGGTACACGTGACTAATGGGACTTGACGGCAGACTTTTGGTCTTTGTTTTTGTTGTAGTGGGCCGATCAATAGTGGAGGCACAAGAATAGATGCAGCAACCTCTTCACAACAATATTAATTGCCAAACAATATAATCTACATCATCAACATCACGTGGAACAAGGAAAGAGGCTGCACACAGCACACTCATGGGCCGCACATGGGCTGTGACGGCAAAGAGGGCACATGGAAGACTTTTGGATTGGGCCGGACGTGCGTGGATTTTAGGGGGGCGGCATATATTGTCAGGTGCACATGAGGTTTCGATTCGATAATTAATCATCATCATCAACATTCACGTGATCTCTTAACAGCCATCAATATCATCATCATATTCTCAAGACAATAGTGGGCAGCAGTGATTTTATAAAATAATATCAATTCATCATCAACATCATGTGATCACAGAAACATCATCATCACCTCATGATAGTGGGCGGCACATGTGAAGAGGCATACGAAGATCAATTGTTTTGGATTGGGCCCATTGGAAACAAAGTCAAAGACATCATCATTCTTTATTGAAGGCAGACATTATCACGTGAACAAAGAAGAACATTGAGGTCACTACCGTAAATTACGGTCTCACCATAATTTACGGTGGACCTGAAATCCACCTGGTTGCTACCGTAAATCAGTCAATCTATACCGTAACATATTGAAGTCCACCGTAATTTACGGTGGAGCCGTAAATTACGGTGGAGTCGACGGAAAAAATGTAACTGCCTTCATTTAAGCAGTTTTATTGTGTCTTTTGGAATATTCTGATCATTGACGGTTTTGGAAGGAGTGGAGGGGCGATTTTTGGCTCTTCTCTTGTGTTCTTGAGTGGTCAAAACATGAATACTTTGTTTTTGATTCCAATAAACAAAGGTTTGATTGTGATGATGATTCACCACACTATGAGCGGCTAGGTTTGCTTGGTGATCATCCCGAATGTAAGGTTTACTTATGACAATTATGTTTTGTTCTTGAATTTCTGGAATATTAAACTGTGCATGTGTTGTTAGTTTATTATGGTGCTTGATTGGGTGTTTGTAAATTGTTGATGTATGTTTGATCATAGTTCTAAACCATACGTTCTTGGTGCCGTTGGCAATCGAGATATCATGGGAGGGATTAGGGTTGGATATACGTTAATTGGTCATCGGGTAACAACTTCGCGTTCTAGGAATCCGAGTACTTAGTTCCCTTTCATCACAAATAATTGATCTTGCATGAGCTATGTCTATGTAGTTCTTTCCAGTTGAACATAAACCTTGATTGTCACTTAAAACCTGAAACTCGGGATGATTACTACCCTCTTATCCTGTTACAAAACTTACTTTTGATTTGTATTCTAATTTAGTAACTCTAGATAATTAAAACCATTCAACCCAAACATTGAAATTTTCTTTTCTTGCAATTAGTTTAATTTTAGGTAACTTAGATAAATCTTCAAATAACACACATTCCACAAACTTCCTGTGTTCGATACCCACTTACCGCTATCTATATAGTTGTTATTGGGATTAAATTTGATTGTGACCACGACATCACGTCAGGTACGTGTCCTGCAAACCCTATTCCTACAACATAACTCAGTGATTCATTGTTCTTTTATAAATTTTAAAATCAAGATCCTCGTTCACAGCAAACCGACCCACATGATTATATCAACAGCTAATCATTACTATCCACGTTAAATCACATGTCTACCCTACAATCAATTAAACCCTTTAGCAATTTATGATATCATGTGCAACCTCAGATCACAATCATTATTTACAATCATCATGCTTTTTAGTGGCAACAGATTTATCTAGCAAAAACCCTAGGCTATAATTAAAACCATGCTTATTCATGCAATCCGATTAACAATCCCACACATAGTCGAGATCATTTAATCAAGATTTAAAACAAGTGTGTTTGTACTCACCGAGGGGTTGTGGAGATGTGTTAGAACTAGGAATAAGATGCTTCGCAAAAGAAGGAAGGCTTCGACTGAAAGAGGCTGCCGTCGACTTCAAAGGAGGAGGAGTGAGAGAAGTTTAGGGTTTCATAACATTAACGGGGTAATCATAAGTGATTAGTCATGGGCCTTAACTGGGCCACAAGCCCATGCGGCGAAGCTATGATCTCGGCGAAACACTTTGGGTTTCGTCGAGTATGGATATGACGAAATATTAGATGTTTCGTCGAGTGGGCATGAGGATGTAGGTGTTGTGTTTAATGACTTTAAATAATTTATAATTTCCAACAATTAAACACTATAACAATTCATAAATCAAATAATAAGGTACACATATTACAATGCAACGAATTACGAAGACAACGTTGTGAAACGAGTAACGTGACAAGTAAGGACCTTGAAAACTCGGGTTGTCACACTGAGTTAGGAGAAACTTGTTCCACACAACGTAATTGGTAATTGGGAGCATCTACAAAACATGACAGAAAATGCATACACATCATTAACATACACTAAAAGGGTTTACCACACACAAAAAATAAACCTACACAGATTTCAATCTTAAAACATATTTGAGGTAACAAAGATAGAAAACCCAAAACTGTTTTAAACACATGAATAAAACACAAAGACAAAACTGATTTCGAAACACTAAAACACACTGACCTTCCATAAATGGGGTTTTATATAAATAACAACATAACACAAACTACCATAAAAAGCCTAGTAGATTTTTAAACACTTAACACACAACTGATTTAAAGAGCATAAACATATTATAAAACACAATGTAATGAAAACAAAACAAAAACCAACAAAAAAAATTTCTCACATGTAAAAAATAAAACAAGCCATAGTAAAAAACATACTGGTCATGCTATCTACTAATGAACTTATAAAACACATCATAACACAAAATTCTAAACTACGTGCTAAAAAACTGATAACTAGTCAACCTTGAATAAAAAACATCATAATGGAAGATAAAACACACCATCCAATATAAAAAAAGAGTGATCTGTATATTACAAACCATCATTCACATTATGAGATCTATAAAAACATTGACTTCAACCTCTCTAACTGTTAAAATACATTACCAAAAAACATGCTGATGTTTTTCCAGATAAAGGTTAATAAACAACACACAAAACTACAATGTGGAAGTTAAAACACACTATCCAATATCTAAAAATATAGTGATCTGCATATTACAAACCATCAGTCACATTATGGATCACTAAACACATTGACTTCAACCTCTCTGATTGTTAAAGCACATCACCAAGAACATGTTGATGGTTTTCCAGATAAATGTTAATAATCTACACACAAAACTGCAATAGTACAGAAAAAAATAACTGTAATTACCATCTCCACAATCAACAAGTGTGTTTGAAGCCATGATTTTTCCCTCCGAAAAAAAATATTGAATACGGATGAAGCTTGTGAACAAGTAAACGATCGAACGATTTATATTTACATATGATTTGTAATAGAAAAATAACAAAATTCCGAAAATCATGGACACAATCAGTTACATTCAAATACGTGCAATGTTAGTTAATGAAGATAAATTCCAAATATAAAATTAGAATGTGAAAGTACATAATTGTTGGGTCAAAATGGAGAATGATGTTATCAATTACGCCGGCGTTATTTAGCGTTTTTATTATTTTGTATAGGATGGTGCTTTTAATTATTTTAGTCGGGTGGTTTAGCGAGTTTAGTAGGTTTTCCAAGAAAGAGGCGGCTTGCTTGGAGGACATGGCTCAGGGGCTATATGCAGATTACTACACCTCACTTAGAGGGTGTGCATTTGTGAGCCACCACCCCGGGGGAGCTCACCCGGGGTGGATGATTATCTTTTGTATTGTCTTATCACATTCAATCAAAATATCTATGTTCCAATCATTAAAGTTTCTATCTTTCTTGTTTATTATCGATTGTTCTTGGCTCGAATCACCCGTCTCATTATTTTTACATAATCGAGACTGAAATCGGATCGTTACGGGACTATCATTTGGTATCAGAGCCTCGTTGACTCGTTTCAGTTTCTGTTTCGTCGGATCTACACCAGAAACCCCGCCGGAAACGTAAATTATGTGTAGATGTATGTGTTCTGATCTGTTTCAGATCTGAAAACCTTGTTCATCAGCGACTTATTGAATCCCAAGACTTTGTTAATCTGGATATGGTTAAGAAACACACCTATTGTGTGTGTATATGGTTGAAAAAGAAACAGAGAACAAGAAAGAGACGTGAAGGTGAGGGAGTTCGCCGTTTTTCATCAACGAAGCCAGAGAATGGTGTTGTCGGTTTCAGGTAGAAAAAGTGAAGACGAAGAAGAGATGGTGGCAACTACATGACGGCGACGGGTTTGAAATTGTTTTCTAGCGATGGCAGCTGATGTTATTACTTGTTTGTGGTGGTTTTTGGTCGTTGTTCATGTAACACCCCGAATTTTCGAACATTAATATTAAAATGATAACAATACTTGAACTATAATATATGATTGTTTACTGAATTATTGTATATGAAGTTTTCTTTAAAATAATAATAATAATAATAATACATGTTTATTATTATGTTAAATTATTAAAATTGATTCTATAAGAAACGAATTTTTAATGTAGCAGATATGGTTTTCCAACTTTATTTTTTTTAATGGCCACATGACATAGAGAATTGGTTGCCATAATTATTCACACTTGTGTATATATGAGTCAGCCATCACAGTGCAATTATTGGATTCCCTAAACAAAGGGTGTAAAGGGACCTTTATTGTATTGATTATTAATATAATGGAAGAAGAGGGGAAGGATCAATCGATCCAATTGTTTCAATAACTATGATTAGTTTTCAATATAAATAAGTTGAAAGTGAGAGACAATGAGAACCAGTTGGTGAGTGGTGGTCTTCAAGGCTATCGGGGAGACGGGAGGACTCCGTGATCCAGGCGTAAAATAGTTATCTCAGTTTTGTGATCATCGTTTAAGGTACGGACTCTAACAACTTATGTGTACGGATTTAGATTTTTTGCAACCTCGTTGTCAAAAATTTAAAGTCGTTTTATATGCTTTTGTGGTCTTTAAGATTATGTGATATGCTATATGTATATGGATATAGAAATATTGTTTATAGCAAATATGAATTTGACGCACCGAGTTATAGAATATGACGCACCGAATTACAGAATGTGATTATATGACGCACCGAATGTGATTATGTGACGCACCGAATGTGAACTAACTACGCACCGAATCACCGAATGTGACTCACCGAATGTGGCTAACTCAATGTGTTACGTATATTGGTTGTTATATAGACATAGTCATGGATTTATACGCTTTATAGTTGTTGTCCCACTGAGTAAATTTTACTCAAGCGTGCATATGTCTTTTATGTACGTTAGGTTACAGGGAAATCGAAGAAGACTTGGAAAAAAAAAAAGACTCGGGAGAATAAAAGACTCACAGGGATTTTCATAAAAAGAATGATTTGTATTGTAAAAATGTATCGTTTTATCATTAATGGATTGACATATTGAATTCTGATTACTGTATAAGTGACACGTCAGCCCAAGCCGGGTTGGGGTGTTACAATTATGGTATCAGAGCTCAGGCTCTTTCCTGTCGAAAAATCTTTTTAAAATTAAAACCTATGGGTAATCGGGTAATATTTTTCTAAGTCAACTTGTATACTTCACTAAATGTTAATTTTGTAAAACTTTTTATTTCATGAAATTTTAAAATCATTCCTTTAATTCTTATAAAGTTGACTGTATCGTAAATGAATTAAGAATGTAAGTGGTATAGTTGTAAATAGATGCTTTAGTTATACCTATTTGAGTTTC
Source organism: Helianthus tuberosus (assembly GCA_030545235.1). Classification (NCBI taxonomy): domain Eukaryota; kingdom Viridiplantae; phylum Streptophyta; class Magnoliopsida; order Asterales; family Asteraceae; genus Helianthus; species Helianthus tuberosus. Next base: position 120,765,914 of record CM060451.1, on the reverse strand, counting down.
TCAGTTATGTTACTAGTCTCCTAAATTATGAATTCTTTACGTGTAAAAAAAAAATTATTTCAAATGTTGAACAAGTTAGTAGACCTTTGTTAAAAAAAAAAAAAAATCTATGAGGTAATGGGTATGCATCGGGCTATAATATTTTTCCCTTATAATTGCCATCACCATTGTAGATGCCTCCGATTAGAAAAACTAGCCGACGTGGTTCGAGCACATCGTCTAAGCGTCGCAACCTTAACAGTGCAGTCCAACGTGCTGTCGAAGGAATGCTCCCTAATATGATGCAAGCTGTTACTCAAAACATATGTACCGAGCTACTCCCAAACCTCATGCAGTCTGTTTTGCAACAAGTACGTGAAGAAATAAACGGCAAGGCACCTCCGACTCCCTCTCGTTCGCCAACTCCTCCCCGTTCGCTAACGCCTCCCAGTTCGCCAACCCCACCTCGTTCGCCACCCAAAGCCAAGAAAGAGAAAGGAATTGTTTCGCCGCCCATTGTTGACATTCACAAATGGCTCTCAAGATTTCTAAAGCAACATCCCCGATCCTTTAGCTCTAGTGCTACACCGATAGAAGCACAAAATTGGATTGATCACATGGAGAAAATTTTTGAAGTCTTAGGAGCGAGTGATGAGTTCAAGGCAAGATTGGCTGCTTACAAGCTGGAAGACAACTCCCAAATGTGGTGGCGAACTGTTAAACGCTCAAGAGGTGGTGATACATTTGCTGCTACACTCACATGGGAGGGTTTCAAGACATTGTTCTACCAGCAATATTTTCCGGTTGCATTCAGGGAGGAATACATTCGGGAGTTTGCTTCGATTAAGCAGAGAGAAGATGAACCAATGACAGAATTCATGGAACGGTTCACAAGGCTTGCTAGCTTCGCTGGATCGGAGGCTGGGACTCCAGCTGCACAGGCCCAGAAATTGAAATGGGCTCTATGTGAAAGGGTTAAATGGTTAATTGTGAATCAAGAATTTAAAGATGTCACTGAAGTAGCAAATGCAGTACAAAACCTTGAAATTGCAAATAAGTCAATGAAACTACAATACGGTGGGAACCTCATGAATAATTCCACCCTAATCTCTGGACAATCCCCTTCCCAAACCCCAACCACTGGACACCAAAAGTCAAATTCCAATCAGAACAATGGGAACCAGCATGGGGGTTCTCAAAGCAGTAAAACTACTCCTCCGCAAAACCAGCAGCAATCTCGCCCCTTATGCAACACATGCGGGAAACCCCACGACGGCGTATGCCTCAAACTCACAGGACGTTGTTTTAGATGTAAACAACCCGGACATTTATCAAGGGACTGCCCACATCCACATAAGTACACTGGGAAGAATACTGATACACCTGCTACTGGAGCAAACACAGTGCCGCGCACTACCGGCGGAAGAGTGTTTGCTTTAACTGCTGACAATAAACCAACGGAGCTTGCAAAGAAACATCATGGATACGATGTGATTGGTCAAGAACCATAAAAAAAAAAAAAAAAAAAAAAAAAAGGGCTTCCCTAATTTAAATTCTTGTCATTTGATTTTAAAGACTTTGTCCTTTCTCATTTTGAACTACTTTGAAACGTTGTTTTGATTTCAATAATGAATTTCTCTTGACCATTGTTTTATGATTAATGACTGATATATGTTATCATGAAATTTCGGGGACGAAATTTTTTTAAGAGGGGTAGTATTGTAACACCCCGAATTTTCGAACATTAATATTAAAATGATAACAATACTTGAACTATAATATATGATTGTTTACTGAATTATTGTATATGAAGTTTTCTTTAAAATAATAATAATAATAATAATAATAATAATAATAATAATAATACATGTTTATTATTATGTTAAATTATTAAAATTGATTCTATAAGAAACGAATTTTTAATGTAGCAGATATGGTTTTCCAACTTTATTTTTTTTAATGGCCACATGACATAGAGAATTGGTTGCCATAATTATTCACACTTGTGTATATATGAGTCAGCCATCACAGTGCAATTATTGGATTCCCTAAACAAAGGGTGTAAAGGGACCTTTATTGTATTGATTATTAATATAATGGAAGAAGAGGGGAAGGATCAATCGATCCAATTGTTTCAATAACTATGATTAGTTTTCAATATAAATAAGTTGAAAGTGAGAGACAATGAGAACCAGTTGGTGAGTGGTGGTCTTCAAGGCTATCGGGGAGACGGGAGGACTCCGTGATCCAGGCGTAAAATAGTTATCTCAGTTTTGTGATCATCGTTTAAGGTACGGACTCTAACAACTTATGTGTACGGATTTAGATTTTTTGCAACCTCGTTGTCAGAAATTTAAAGTCGTTTTATATGCTTTTGTGGTCTTTAAGATTATGTGATATGCTATATGTATATGGATATAGAAATATTGTTTATAGCAAATATGAATTTGACGCACCGAGTTATAGAATATGACGCACCGAATTACAGAATGTGATTATATGACGCACCGAATGTGATTATGTGACGCACCGAATGTGAACTAACTACGCACCGAATCACCGAATGTGACTCACCGAATGTGGCTAACTCAATGTGTTACGTATATTGGTTGTTATATAGACATAGTCATGGATTTATACGCTTTATAGTTGTTGTCCCACTGAGTAAATTTTACTCAAGCGTGCATATGTCTTTTATGTACGTTAGGTTACAGGGAAATCGAAGAAGACTTGGAAAAAAAAAAGACTCGGGAGAATAAAAGACTCACAGGGATTTTCATAAAAAGAATGATTTGTATTGTAAAAATGTATCGTTTTATCATTAATGGATTGACATATTGAATTCTGATTACTGTATAAGTGACACGTCAGCCCAAGCCGGGTTGGGGTGTTACAGTTCAACTCGTCAGTGGTGGTGAATAGGTTATCGCCGCTGATTGTCACCACCATCTGTGGAATGGTTCTCGGTTATGTTATTTATTTTCGATTGACACCACCATGTATGGGTTACGGTCGGGTTGAGAATAAGCCGAAGGTGGTAAAGATGGTTCGTGATGGTGAAACAGGTCGGAGATGGTGGTGGTGGATATCTGAATCCATCATAGGTCTATGAACAAATAATGAAATTGGTTCTCAAATCACTTTCAGTTACTTCTGAGTTATTCTTCACCTTCGTGTCTGATGTTATTCATCACCTTCATTTCTGATGTTGTTCGTCATCTTCATATGAAAGTGAAGCTCATTATCTGAGGTTAAGTGTTGACAATCGAGCTCACCTATGGATATGGTGGTAGAAGGTGGTTTTGGGTTGTGACGCTAGGTGTACGGTGGCGGAGTAGGGTGGTTGACGGTGGTTCTGGGCGGAGGCAGAAGGAGGAAGACGGTGTGGGTGATGGCAGAAGGTGGGGCTATGGTTGGATGTTTAGTGGTCTTTGGTAGGGATTGGTGGGATGATGGTTCACGGTGGTGCATGGAGATATCGGCTGAAACATTTTTTTTTTGCGGCTAGGGTTTCCTATGTGTCATTGCATGACCTAAGTTGCTGTTTTGGGCCCTACTAATGATTGGACTGAAATTCTCTTGGGCTTGGTGATTGTATGTCTCATTTCAGCTAGAGGGGACCAAGTCTGGTAAGTGGATTTCTTTCTATTGGATTGGACCACGCATACCATCTGCTGGAATTTTGTTTATGTATTTTGTTTTTACATGGGCTAGGGATAGGCCCAAATGATTAACTCATCATTATGTGGCCCACTATCATTATGTTTGTTTGGCAAATCATTTGAGATATTTTTCGATCAGCAATTTTAGGATGACGGTGTGATGGAGTCACACATTATTGGGTCAGGGTTGGAACGAGGTTGTTAGGCAGCGATTTTATTGTTGGCAAATTTAAGTCAAGATCGTTATACCTTTGTTGCTGGAATGCGCAACTATCATTTTGGCCGGGATTTATTATACATTTTTTTGGGCCGTGAACAAGACTAGGCCAGGGATTTTATGATATATTTTGGGCCGTTAAATTTTATGGTATTGAGTGACTTTAGCAGTGGATCAAGAGCTCAATGCAATCTGACAAAGATGAAGATCCTCACAATGAAGCTAATTATTTAATTTTATCATTGAAGTTTGAACCCTATCACATGCCTATTACAAGTTTATCTTTAATAAGACACGGAGCTTTGATTGACAAGATATAGGAGGGTCTACATTTGCGGGGGAAAACGACAATGAAGATTTTGGGTATTTAGCTGATTTGTGAAGATTCGAAGATGACGTCAGATTTATTTTTGAAGAACATTTGAAGAATTGATAGCATCATTCTCGGGGGAATATTGTTGGGTCAAAATGGAGAATGATGTTATCAATTACGCCGGCGTTATTTAGCGTTTTTATTATTTTGTATAGGATGGTGTTTTTAATTATTTTAGTCGGGTGGTTTTTCCAAGCAAGAGGCGGCTTGCTTGGAGGACATGGCTTAGGGGCTATATGTAGATTACTACACCTCACTTAGAGGGTGTGCATTTGTGAGCCACCACCCCGGGGGAGCTCACCCGAGGTGGATGATTATCTTTTGTATTGTCTTATCACATTCAATCAAAATATCTGTGTTCCAATCATTAAAGTTTCTATCTTTCTTGTTTATTATCGATTGTTCTTGGCTCGAATCACCCGTCTCATTATTTTTACCGAATCGAGACTGAAATTGGATCATTACGGGACTATCAATAATTGCCCTTCTAGTTAAAATCCTTCAGTGCCACATGTCTAATTCTTATTGCTTCCTAGACTTTCTAGGAAAAATCCACTTTCTACCCAACTCCTCCTCTTTATATATATATATATATAGTGGAGGGTTCAAAGGAGAAGAAAATTTTTGTAAGAATAAAAAAATAAATTTCAACCAATAAGAATGCTTAATTTTACTCTATTTATTTTTGTATTTAATATTAGTGTAAGGGTATTTCGGTAAACTTAGATAGATCATTAATTGGCAGTCTTCCTTTTTAATAGCTAACTAAATTAAATTTATAAAGTATTTTCAAAAAATATATATATTTTTCAAAGAAGAAAAAAAGTTAATTTAAAGTGTAGTATGAATTACGAGCTGTGTAGGATAAATTTCAATATATGTAGGATAAATTTTGATAAATGTATCAAAAATTTTAGTGTAGAGAATGATAATCTTTATAACTAATTAATTAGTTAAAGATAATAATAAATAAGATAAGAAAAAAACTATATAATGTTATAATGAGTTTTGATTACTCAAGGACACTCCATTAAAATGGGATGTCCAACTTAATATAATTATTGTTGTCATCACTATTTGTATTTAGGGTTAAGTTTACGTACAAAGTGTCTTATCGTACAAAACGCACGAAGAGCATGAAAAAGCCAAAAAAACGCGTTGGCATTTTCGTAATTATTTTCTCGTAGGGTAATTATCTTATCGGGTTAACTTTGTACAATAGTAACTAAGTTTCAAGAGTGTTCTAATTAGGTCACTCATAATTTTTTTTGTTCCAATTAGGTCATTCAAGTTTCATTTGATGTTTCAATCCTAGATATTTTACCTAAATAGAAGGTGACATCCTACATGGCATTTATTTAGGTTTTTTATTTAAAAAATTTGTTGACATGTCACATAAATGCCAAATAGGTTTAAAAAAATTTTAAAAAATTGTAGAAAAGTTTAAAAAAATGCGAAAAAATAAAAAAAAAAGTGTTTTTTTTTTCAAAATCTCTAAAAAGTTATCAAAATTTTAATAAAATCATGAAAAATAGTTTGGAAAAAATAGTGCTTTTGTAAATAATGTTTTCTCACTATCATGATAAATAATGCTCAAATCCGATTTGAGTGCATGTCTTTTTACTCACATATCCTTAAAAAAAAATTCTATTTAGCCTCACGAATCATTTATGTAAATCATATTTGAAAAACAGTACATGAGTAAATCCACATTGTAAATTATTTATCTCATAATTTTTGGGTGTTTATCTCATATTATATTTGTGTGATATAGATTGTTTTGGATTTAGATTTTGTGTTGATTTATTATATTTTCTTTTATTTACGTCCATGTGATCATGTTTAAAAAAAAAGTTAAACAAATGCCATGTAGGACTATGACCTGCTATTCAGGTAAAATATCTAGTATTAGAACACCAAAATAAAGTAAAATGATCTAATTGGAACAATAAATTTTATCAGTGACCTAATTGGAACACTCCTAAAACTTCATTACTATTCTGTGGTATATTCCCTTATCAAAATTACTGTATAAATGATCTTTTAGAGTAATTATCAAAATTACACTACAGGTGTATCAAAATTACTCTTCATCAAAATTAGTCTATAAGTGTATTAAATTACTTTGCAAGTTTATCAAACATATAATTCAAAATTACTTTACAAAATCATTTGTAGAGTAATTGTGATACTCTACAAAATTACCTTACAAGATCAAAATTATCATATAAGATCATTTGTAGAGTAATTATGATACTTTACAAAATTACTCTACAAGAAAATTACGCTACAAGAACATTTTACAAAATTACTCTACATGATTAAAATTACCATACAAGATCATTTGTAGAGTAATTTTGATAATTACTCTACGAGTAAATAATTACGAAAATACCACAGTGTTTTTTCAACAAAACATTCAGTTTGTACGTTTTGTACGTTAAAGTTATTTGTATTTGATCTTTTGTCTTTGTATTTAAATGGACGCAAACGTCAATTCTATAAAACAAAAGCTTATGTATATAAATGGATGCATATGTTAAGCCTCTAAGAGCATTCACATCCATTCCACCATATTTTTACCCTAAATTACACTAAAAAACACTACATTTTATCTCTCATTTTCAATTAAATAATATTTTTTATACCTTTATCATTACCTTTTCTCTCTTCTCTACTCACAATCACTTTCAAAATATATTAAAAATTATAGGGGGTGAACAGTGTCCCCCCAAATATACAGATGAACAGTAATATTTTCTCTCTCCTCAACTCACAACCACTTTTTATACTCTTCTATTATATATAATAAATGAAAGTTATTTGGGTCACGTGTCAGTAGATAAGGGCTACCTTTTTTCCCTTTTCCCACCTAACAGTACCACTCCCCTCTTTTATCTATCTCATCTCTCATTTTGGGCTTCCCCACTTTCTCTCTCGCTCTGCTCTATTCCGATCTTAACAGATGTTCAGATCAACGCTCCGAATCAAGGTTAGATTATCAATAAGTGTCAATCTTTGTTTTCATTGTTCAATCATTCGATCTTCATGCGTCTTTACCTAGGGTTGTGCTTCGGCTAGGGTTCCGCTGGGAACTTGTTGACGGAGATGATCGAAGGTTGTCGGCTCTGCGGCCTGCAGTTCTCTTGGTTAATTTTTGGTCAGGTTTGCTGTTCAATTTTGATGTTCACTTATCTAATTTTGATTTTATTTTTAGACTTCTATATGATTTTGAGGTCGATTGAATGGTTATGCTGTAATGGATTTGAGGTTTAGGGTTAGTTATAAATATATTTCTTCATTTTTCTATCTTGAGTTTTAGGTTAGGGTTTGTTTTATTTTTGGGCTTCTATATGATTTTGAGGTCGATTGATTGGTGACTAGCTATTGTTGTTTGCTGTTGTTTGTTAATTAGGCTGCTGACATCACAGACCGATTCCAACGACATCGAAAGGTTGTAGGACTATGACGACCAACTCAAAGATTCGAACGACAAATATCAGGTGTTTGGTTTCATTTTTTCTATGTTTTACTTATTATCATATTATGAAATTTGTGAAATAAGGTAAAAATGGCCATTCTAATTATTTGTTAGATGTACAGATTCTACAGAATGTTTTTTGGTTTGTTTCTTTGTTCTTTGATTATTTGTTAAATGTACAGATTCTACAGAATGTAGTTAAGAGCCGCACATAAATCTGACCAGTTATGGTTTCGGCAAGTATCGGTAAATTGTTGATTCTTTTGTTAAGAGCCGCACATAAATTAGGTAATTGTTATTCTTTTGCTAATTGTTGATACACTTTGTAATCAGTTCTTCTTCTTCTTCTTCTTCTTCTTCGTTATTTCTTGAGCTTTGTTACATCTTTTCCAGATTGAAGTTTCTTCAAATCGTCATCTTCTCCAATGCTTCCATCGATTCTTCTCTCGCTAAATCTGGTAACAATCCGTGACCTAATTTCTTTCATGATTCTATGAAATTTGTTTGATTTGTTTTTAGCTTTTGATTTTGTCTTTGATTTGTTATTGTTTATTCAGATTCTTGCATTGGTGTACCATGTGATTAAGAGTAGATTGATTTTGATATGTTTGTAGTTTTTGGTTTTCACAATCTGTTTTGTTGGTTTATTCACTCATGTTTCATTCATAGATCTCTATAATCCATATTTATGGTTTCAAATCTGTTTCCAGAGTTATTTACAGTTGTAGCACACCAAATATTTGTTATTTGTATTGAGTTGGTATATTGGGATTAAATACTGAACTGGTGGAATTACAGCAAGTCCAGGTTATGCTTCAAGCTGTCTCGATATCTTTGGAGGCGGATAGGTGGCTTTGGGAGGTCTGAAAAACAGAATTGATAAATTTAGGAAAAATGGGGTTGAAAGATGATAACCCAACCATTGAGGATCTCATTCTACAACTTTGATAAATTCAGGGGTATTTTCAAATAATGCTTCCTAGATGTTTGAAGACCGACAAATGTCCAAAGAAGTAGCACTGTGGACATTTGTCGGTCTTTGTCGGTCTTCAAACATCTAGGAACCATTATTTGAGAATACCCCTGAATTTATCGGAGCTGTAGGATGAGATCCTCCACTGTTGGGTTATCATCTTTCAAACCCATTTTCCCAAAATTTATCGATTCTGTTTTTCGACAGGGATGTAATGCAATGATTCCTCTCAATTGAATAGACGGACACTTGCTTCCTCTCAAAGGGTTATGGAGTGGTTATAACAGCTGATCATGCTAAGGACTGTTATAACTAACCACTGCTCCTTATAAAGACTGATGGACTTAAAGACTAATGAGACCTATCCACTGTTGAAGACAAAGCCCTGTTAAAGACAAGCACTTATGTACCTAAGGCCTGATCAACCAAAGGAAAACCACTGGTCAGTAACAACAGTGGTTCAACATCTACAGCGGATTCAACATCAGTATTTATGTATCAGTTTTTCTTATGTAACAGTGTTTAGTGTATCGGTGTTTAGAATTTGTTACAGCTTCGATGATGGTTGTTAGATTTATGAAAATGTCTAACAATTTCGGATTAGGTATATTCATTCACAGTTTTATGATACTTCAGTGTTTATGATGAAAATTATGTTGGTTCCATGATTGACTGCTCCCCATTTTGATTCGTTTAATGGTATGTTATGTATATACAATCTCTCGAGACAAACCCTAGAGTTTATCTCTCGAGACAAACCCTAGACAAAACCAAAGGTGAACCACTGCCCAACAACAGTGGTTCAGCATCAACAGCAGATATTCTACCTTTGTTTATGTTAACAGTGTTTATATGTAACAATATTTATCACATCAGTGTTTTATACTCTGTTAGGTTGTTAGATGTCATATCACTTCAGTGTTTATATGTAACAGTATTTATCACATCAATGTTTAAAAGTTATCCACTGTTGAAAGACAACCGCTGTTTCTTCATTCTTCATGTTGACCACTGACTGACCAAACGTCAGTGTTTCAATCACTGTTGGCTATCCACTGATAGTTTAAAAACAACAACTGCTCACATTTTTATTGTTGACATCCACTGATATTGACCATAAGTGGTTTCCCTAAAAAACAGCCACTGCTCACATTTTTATTATTGATGTGGTTAATTAATGATAGAATGAAATTATCAAATGAAAACTAGAATTACAATGAAATTACCATTTTACCTAATCGTTACATTCCAATGAGATAAGAGTTCCCCCAACATTGTTTTGGCGATAAAAATTAAAGTTAAAATAAAAAATAAAAAAAACTGTTGATGACAATTTGTTGCATATCAAATCAGTAATTAATGCTAATTTCTTGATCTTTGGACATTGAAAATATGAAAAATGGGAATTTCAAATTGACGGTTATTTTCTCTTAATTAAAGTTAAAATAAAAATTAGAAAAGTCATGATGACAATTGCTTTCAAATCAAATCAGTAATTACTGATAATATCAATAACTTTTGAAATTCAAAATATGCAATTGGTAATTTAAAATTGACGTTCTCTTTCTTTTTTTCCTACAAACGCAACATAGATTCATAAGATTAAAATTTATTCATTTATTCATGACATTAAAAGTCCAATAATTACATAACATACTGAACAACTAAACTTTTAAATGTAACAATAACCGTAAGAATTAAGAAACTTTAGCTTCAACTCCATCGATTGCTGAACCTCTCGATGTATGTCCTTCAGTATCACCATGAACTCCACATCTCTATCACCGCACTCTATATTACTGACAACACAAAGCTCACGAACGGAATTTGAAGGCATCCGCATAAGATCTCTGGAAACCTGATGTCTCGTGAAGAGGCCAACTTGCAATCCATCAAAACATCTCTTCAGCTCTTGAAGAGTAGCCCTATCTTGATACACCTGTTCCTCGATTTGCCTGACAAAACGCTGCTTTAAATCATCTGATTTTACAGAAGTTAATGACGCCATTTCAATAAACTATATTACTCGACTTTCCTGAAAGTATGATATCTTCGTAGGAAAACGTGATGAAAAACAGGTGAAGTGGCTATGAGTTTATATACTTAATCAATCAAAATGTGTAGATTTAATATAAACATATTAATGTATATTTCAAAACAGCAGTCTTTAAATGCAAAAACCTTTTCAAACCACAACTTTTATGGGAAAAGTGTAAAATTAAATAACAAGAAACCCAAGGGACAAATTTTCGAAGTTCAAAGAACAAAAGCAGATTATCATAATTACAATTAACCTCTTCATTTACCATGTAGACCGACACTTGTCTCCTCTCTAAGGGTTATGGAGTGGTTATAACAGCTGATCATGCTAAGGACTGCTATAACTAACCACTGCTCCTTATAAAGACTGATGGACTTAAAGACTGATGAGGCCTATCCACTGTTGAAGACAAAGCCCTGTTAAAGACAAGCACTGATGTACCTAAGGCCTGATCAACCAAAGGAAAACCACTGGTCAGTAACAGTAGTGGTTCAACATCTACAGCGGATTCAACATCAGTATTTATGTATCAGTGTTTCTTATGTAACAGTGTTTAGTGTATTGATGTGTGCGGTCGTGTATATGTATTTAAGTATATTTTAAGCCCTTTTTAACACTTTAGTCAAGTTTTAAATTTATAAAACACGATATTTACTAACACTAAACACACATATGGGCAAGTGCACCCATCGTGAGCGCAGTATGGTGTTGGTAAGATACCGAGGTCGTCCAAGGACACAAGAGCTTTTAGTACCAGTTTATCCTCAACGTCTAATCAAATCAAGATTTTAGAAAAATGTTTTTAAACAAGAAAATGAAACTAACTAAAAATGCTGAAAATAAAAATAAAAATAAAACAGATAGACAAGATGAATCACTTGGATCCGACTCGCATTTAGTGTAACCTTTGATTATTTCCGCACTTTTGCACTTTTTAAGAGATTATCTTAGTTATAGTAGTAGGCCCCTCTTTTGAAGGCGACGCTACCCTCAACCCAGTAGTTTGAGCCAGCAAGGATACAATCCTAGAGGGTTGGATCATTGAAAGATAATTAATTAAGTTATTAATGCATATTGTGGTAGGCCCCTCTTTTGAAGGTGACGTTACCCTCGGCTAAGTAGTTTGAGTCAGCAGGGATACAATCCTAAATAGCTGGGTTAAAGTTTTAATAGTAGTTTACATATGAGGGGGTCAAGGATTCGGACCCCCGCCATCCAATACCAGTGGGTATTGAAGGAGGTCCTACTAAACTTGACTCAGGTCCTTGCAGGATCTATACACTGAACAAGGCAAGACGCTTACCAAACCATTCCCTTAACCCCCGAGCAGGTAGCCAACATATCTCCATATAGACCGTGGAGATATGAATGGTGAAAATATTTTATTTTATATAGACAGTAAAATAATGCCAAGACACCACGGACAAATGATAAGGAAGATTCACCTTCAACATAAGAAACTAGTTATTAAAGTCATTAATACATAACCAAATAAAAAGTGCGAAAAGATTAAAAATAAAAAGTATTACACTAAACACTTGTCTTCACCAAGTGATGTAAGAGACTTAGGCAAACATGGCATTTGATTGTCAAAATCTCTCACGATCAATCTTGGATCCCGAGACTACTCACACACTCTATGATGGATGATGGATGATGGTGGTGGATGTGGGTTGTGATGGTGGTGGTGGGTGGGTGAAGTGTGAGAGAGGTGGTTTGCCAAGGGATGGTTTACAAGTGAGCCAAGCACCCCTATTTATAGCCTGCACAGAAGCCCGGACACGGCCCCGTGCCCGTTGGGCACGGCCCGGTGTCCACCCATCTTCTCTTTCTTCATTAAATGCAGCTTGTCTGCATTAGTTGACCACGCCCCCGTGTCCGCTGGGCACGACCCCGTGTGTAGAAGCGTATCTGTACTATCAAGATTTACCTAGATTATGCGAATCTTAGCGTTGACCACGGCCCCGTGTCCGCTGGGCACGCCCCCGTGGTGGGTGATAGAAGCTTCTACAACTTTGTCTTTTCTGCAGACACTTGGGCACGCCCCCGTGCTCAGTGAGCACGGGGCGTGTTCAGCCTTCTGTTCTCTTGTTTTTGCTTGGGGAGATGCTGTCGAGGGGTCGGGCATGCCACGTTTATTCCTTTTCTTGTATTATTGTTAGATTTGGCTGCATTTTTGCTTCTTTTGTTCATTTAAGCTCTTTTAACCCTGAAAATACAAAAGGAAGACAAAAGCACACTTTTTCCAACATTAGTACTACAAAAGGGTTAGTTTTATGCCACATTTGATGTAATTTATATGTTGCATTTTGCACATATCAAATACCCCCACACTTGAATCTTTGTTGTCCTCAAGCAAAACTCTTTATTTTGTGGCTTACACACCCAAATGGAATGGGTAGAAGAGAAGGTTTTTGGGCTTGTCATAGAGTGTCGGGATTCCAAGATTCTTTTTTAGGTTTTATTTTTATTTTATTTACAATCCTATTCGTCATGATTTATTTAAAACATTACATAAGATAAATTATTTATTTGGGCATAACATGCCTTTTTAAAATTCCATTTATATACAAGTTCACATACCTCACGGGGGATCACTCAACACTCGGCCGAAGATGTATTATTGTGAAACACTCGAGAGCGGCATGGAACTTACTTCTACCATATGCTTGCCAAGCAATCAATCCTCCTCCTTTTTAACTATACACCTTTCTAAATATCAAGAGGACGTTGGGGAAGGGTTAGGCTTGGGTGAAAGGTAGGTGGTTGGGTTAGTGGTTAGTAGAAAAGGGCGAAAAGCATAAAAAGCGTCGGTTTTCGTAAAACATTTTGTTTTTGTGACTTTTTATTTTGATGAAGCATTTATTCAAACAAGCTTTCTTTTAATGAGCTTTGTTTGTTTATTGCTAACTTCATTTTTCTTTTCTCTTTTTTTTTTGATAAGGAAGTCACAAGAAAACCGAGCTTTGTTACTAAAATAAAGGGTTAAAAATGAAAAGGGTTTTGGTGGGTAAAAAGGGTGTTTGATTTGGGTTAAGAAATGAAAAGGTTTAGGCTCAAAGGGGTTATCTAGGGGGATTTTGGGTAGGTGGTAAAAAAAAGAAAAAAAATAATGGTGTTGAAATAAAAAGAGTTAGTCCTAATGCCTCCATCATTTACTTACTTGGGTTTAAGTTGGTAAGGACCGGGAATGTATCGTTGTGGCAAGTTCTAGAGTTGTAAGAACCAAGCGGCTATTCACACAAGAAACAAAAAATGAGTATTTAGTTTAAAGATGTGTATTTGTATGCTCAATAAAGGCTCAAAACTCACTTTTTGTGGGAATGGGTTTTTATGTGATCAAGTATATATAATCAAATTTTAACTAGATTTGTTATGCCTTTTCATGATTTTCTTATGTTTGTTCTTTTTATCACGACGCTATCGGTTGTAAATTTGTAAAAGTATAACCTTTTTAGAACTTGTTATTCCCAAATTAAACCAAGACAAGTAAAAAAATGAAAAATTTTTGAAAAAAAATTGGGGTGTTTAGCGGTTCCAATAGAGTTTTGTGTAAGGCTTATAATTAGGACTTGCAAAATTCAAGGTTTTAGCATCCCCCCCACACTTAAATTACACATTGTCCTCAATGTGTCCCAAAAGTAAGTTTTTAGGTTGATTGAATATGTAAAAGGTGTGTTAAAAACATTTTTTTATGTTACTGGGCATCTGGACACGGGCCCGTGGTATCCGGGCACGGCCCCGTGTTCAGGTTGCCAGTAACAAAAATTAGAAAAAAGAAACAGAAGCCTGGGCACGGGGGCGTGTTCAGCGAACACGCCCCATGTCCAGTTACCTGAACTGGGCGATTTTCTACAGACGGTTTAGCACGGGGCCGTGTTGGCTGGACACGGCCCGTGCCGAACTTGCTGTAACGAAGAAAAATTTACGGGAGGCTCTGTTTTTGTGCATGGGGTGTTGGTTCAAGTTTCGCTCAGTATCCTTCACCATCCCGAGTGTGTTTTTCCCATTACATCATCATCCAAACACCAATTTAATTTGTAAAACCATCATTCATTCGATAGAGAAAGTTACATAATATTCCTACTAAATTAAAATTCTAGATAAATAGGTCAGAAAACACAAGAAGTCTAAACCGAGAAGTTCTAGCCTAAAGTTTATTCTATTAGCAAAATTTCCGAAAAGATAATTCTCTCGGTTGGATGCGGCTCGAAGAACTTCTTCCTCCGGATATGTGTCCCTCACACGTCGGTGAGCCATTCTTCTATCTCCCTAGGGAGAAGAAAGGCGGGCTCATTGGCATCACTTTGAGGGGGTGTAACCTCCACCGGGACTTCTTGCAAATTGTCAAGAGGAGGTTCCGTGGGGATGTCATCCCACCTGGTGGGATATTGACTCCAAGTGCTAGGTTCCAATCCTCTTGAGGGAGGATTTGTTCCATGGGAGGTGTCACAAGAATGTTCAACCTCTGGTGCAAGAGGTTGATTTCTTGAAAACTGTTTTCCAACCCCATCATAAGATAATTTATACGGTCTATTAGGACCTCCTCTACCGATGTCATCTCATCAAGAGCTTCACGTAATGCCATCACGTAGCGTACGAGAGTTGCTTCGATTGAGGACCTCCGTTCTCCCCGACTGTTTCTGGAATGTGCTGACGAAGTTCCACTGTTTTGGCTCGACATTCTACGAAAATAAACTGAAGAGAGTTCATTTTAATGAAACAGTAACCTCGGACACGGCCCCGTGCTCAATGAGCACGGCCCCGTGTTCACCTGTCTGCAGATTTTCGAAACAAGGAATCTTGGAGTTTTAAATTATTTTTCTATTTGTTAAAGCATTTTTAAGCAAAAATAACTTAAAACAATGTTGTAGAACTTATTTTTAACAAGATTCCTTGAATAAAAACCTAACAAACATTACAATAAAGCTTGGAATCATGTTAATTTCAAGCTTTAATGGAGGTGCTTTGAGGTGAAAATGAAGAAGAAGGTAATAGACAAAAGTAGAAAAGACAAGATGGTTGTTGGGAACCTTCTTTAGAATATACCTAGGATGGTATGTGTGAGGATCCACAAAATCTCTGTCTTTTGGAGTGGTCCAAATGTGCAGGAATCTTGGCTGCATTTATAGAAAACGACAGCATGCTGCACACGGCCCTGTGTCGGCTGGACACGGCCCCGTGTGCAGCCAAGATCCTGACACATTTTGTCCGTATTCTGACAAAAAGTCAGACGGGAATCTTTTGGTGGACACGGGGGCGTGCTGACCTGGACACGACCCCGTGTCTAGAGGCTGTTTATGAAGTTTCGTCTATTTCTAAGGAATTTATCCGGATCGGGTTCCTTACTGGATGGAACAACCCTGAAGTGCCTGAGATACCCTAATTGCTCTAGATTTAGACGAGAACGCAAGAGGTTATCGGTGAGGGTGATTCCTATGCTAAATGTAGGTGGACAAGTACAACCCTTTCCCGGGCTCTCGTTAAAGAAGGTGTATGCCGAATCGCTCAGGTCTATGTATGCATCGAACGAAGTCGATGGGGAGTCCTTCACGGCAAAATCGACACAGGGACGACTATCGCTCAAGTCTTCACGAGAGTTAGAAGTGGTATCGGGAACAACGAAGTTGTTTTTATTCGAATGCGATCCCAATAATTCTTCTTGGGTATCGTCTTGAGGTGAATTAATGAAATCCAATTCAAGTTCTTTTACCCAATTAAGAATTAGATCTTCCATTTGAAATAATTCATCAAGAAGCATTTCTCCTAGAAGAGTCGATTGAGAGCATTCGAGGGAGAGATATGGATTATTTTTACTTTCGCCCCTCTTAAGGCTACAAGAAAACAATGGGTCTATATAGTGGGGCTTATAATTTAGAAAATAACATTCTAAATCTTTATGATTGCCACCACATATTTGACACCACGTACCATAAGAGGGCCGATAGTAAAAAAAATCAGTATCACTCATGGTTGTGTCAGAAATTACCAACCGTCGGGATCTTACGGTTCTGTTTTCAGTAACTGATACTTGGGCACGGGGCGTGTTGAGTGGGCACGGCCCCGTGTTCAGCTACTGTCTGACTTAAAACAGGATTGCCAGTACCAAAGATTGGGCACGGGGCGTGTTCAGCGGGCACGGCCCGTGCTGAGTTCTGCAGAAGCTGAAAAGCTAAGAAAAATCCTAAAAAAAAAGAAAAATAAGAAAAAAAAAACGATTAGGCCATTGATTCCTAACTTTCTTAAAATCCTTGTGTCCCCGGCAACGGCGCCAAAAACTTGATGTGTGCGGTCGTGTATATGTATTTAAGTATATTTTAAGCCCTTTTTAACACTTTAGTCAAGTTTTAAATTTATAAAACACGATATTTACTAACACTAAACACACATATGGGCAAGTGCACCCATCGTGAGCGTAGTATAGTGTTGGTAAGATACCGAGGTCGTCCAAGGACACAAGAGCTTTTAGTATCGGTTTATCCTCAACGTCTAATCAAATCAAGATTTTAGAAAAAGGTTTTTAAACAAGAAAATGAAACTAACTAAAAATGCTGAAAATAAAAATAAAAATAAAACAGATAGACAAGATGAATCACTTGGATCCGACTCGCATTTAGTGTAACCTTTGATTATTTCTGCACTTTTACACTTTTTAAGAGATTATCTTAGTTATAGTAGTAGGCCCCTCTTTTGAAGGCGACGTTACCCTCAACCCAGTAGTTTGAGTCAGCAAAGATACAATCCTAAATGATTGGATTATTGAAAGATAATTAATTAAGTTATTAATGCATATTGTGGTAGGCCCCTATTTTGAAGGTGACGTTACCCTCGGCTAAGTAGTTTGAGTCAGCAGGGATACAATCCTAAATAGCCGGGTTATAGTTTTAATAGTAGTCTACATATGAGGGGGTCAAGGAGTTTGGACCCCCGCCATCCAATACCAGTGGGTATTGAAGGAGGTCCTACTAAACTTGACCCAGGTACTGGCAGGATCTATACACTGAACAAGGCAAGACGCTTACCAAACCATTCCCTTAACCCCCGACCAGGTAGCCAACATATCTCCATATAGACCGTGGAGATATGAATGGTGAAAATATTTTATTTTATATAGACAGTAAAATAATGCCAAGACACCACGGACAAATGATAAGGAAGATTCACCTTCAACATAAGAAGCTAGTTATTAAAGTCATTAATACATAACCAAATAAAAAGTGCGAAAAGATTAAAAATAAAAAGTATTACACTAAACACTTGTCTTCACCAAGTGATGTAAGAGACTTAGGCAAACATGGCCTTTGATTGTCAAGAACTCTTACGATCAATCTTGGATCCCGAGACTACTCACACACTCTATGATAGCTGATGGATGATGGTGGTGGATGTGGGTTGTGATGGTGGTGGTGGGTGGGTGAAGTGTGAGAGAGGTGGTTTGCCAAGGGATGGTTTGCAAGTGAGCCAAGCACCCCTATTTATAGCCTGCACAGAAGCCCGGACATGGCCCCGTGCCCGTTGGGCACGACCCCGTGTCCACCCATCTTCTCTTTCTTCATTAAATGCAGTTTGTCTACATTAGTTGACCACGCCCCCGTGTCCGCTGGGCACAACCCCGTGTGCAGAAGCGTATCTGTACTATCAAGATTTTCCTAGATTCTGCGAATCTTAGCGTTGACCACGGCCCCGTGTACACTGGGCACGCCCCCGTGGTGGGTGATAGAAGCTTCTACAACTTTGTCTTTTCTGCAGACACTTGGGCACGCCCCCGTGCTCAGTGAGCACGGGGCGTGTTCAGCCTTCTGTTATCTTGCTTTGCTTGGGGAGATGCTGTCGAGGGGTCGGGCATGCCACATTTATTCCTTTTCTTTTTATTATTGTTAGATTTGGCTGCAATTTTGCTTCTTTTGTTCATTTAAGCTCTTTTAAACCTGAAAATACAAAAGGAAGACAAAAGCACACTTTTTCCAACATTAGTACTAAAAAAGGGTTAGTTTTATGCCACATTTGATGTAATTTATATGTTGCATTTTGCACACATCAGTATCAGTGTTTTAGAGTTTGTTACAGGTTCAATGATGGTTGTTAGATTTATGAAAATGTGTAACAATTTCGGATTGGGTATATTCATTCACATTTTTATGACACTTCAGTGTTTATTCATTCACACTGTTCAATCTAACATGGGTTTCCATCCAACTGTTGACCAAAAGTCAAACAGATGTTCAAACCACTGATTGAGTTATTCAAATTTCTATTGAATACTAAATAAGATGTTGACCACAACTCAAACAGATGTTGATCAAAAGTCAAACAGATGTTCCCCAATAGTCAAACAGATGTTGACCTTAAACAGATGTTTGGTTTAAGGCCAAACATCTGTTTATGGGCAAACATCTGTTTAAGGTTAAACATTTGTTTAAGGCCAAACATCTGTTTATGGCCAAACATTTGTTTATGGCCAAACATCTGTTTAAGGTCAAACATTTGTTTAAGTCCAAACAACTGATATAGAAGGCGAAACATCTGTTTAACCTCCAATATCTGTTTTAGTCTTCTAATATTTTAACACTTTTGAAAATAGTTAAAAATGATAGTTTTCATTAATCCTTAAAAGTCTGTTACAACCACTATGTTGGTTCAAACATCTGATTGTTAAAAGTTATCCACTGCTGAAAGACAACCTCTGTTTTTAAATTCTTCATGTTGACCACTGACTGACCAAAATCAGTGTTTCAATCATTGTTGGCTATCCACTGATAGTTAAAAATCAACCACTGTTTTCATTTTCACCACTGTAAACCACTGATATTGATCATCATTGGTTTCCTAAACAACTGTCCTCCATTATTCATCACACGTGGTCAGTACTTAGCCGTCAGATCTTTGTAACCGCTGCCACGTCAGCATTCACTTTTTACCCTTATAAAACCCTGATCAAAACCCCAAACAGGGTTTTCACTGTCGAATCGAATTCAAAATTCCTTTCAAAAAGCGATTTCCATCAAAATCCTTCGAATCACTCATCTTCTTCCTCCTCTCGCACCTACTTTCAAATCACCATGGCTCTCGCACTAAAAAACTCCTCATAACTACCTGTGTATACTTGACAAAACAAGTCAAAACACAACCTTTCACTCCATTATTGATGCTCTCTCGTCTTCAAAGTACAAAACTTTGTTGACCTGTAACGCACCTATCTACCTGGATACCCTACGTGATTTCTGGAAAAATGCAAAACTTGAAGTTCAGGACAAAAAGCCCTGGGCTATTACTTCAACAGTAAGGGGAATTCAGGTTGCTGTCACACCTCAAACCATTTCTGAGGTTTTTCAAATGAATGATCATACAGGTAAAAGTTCTTTCCCAAAGGAAGAATATCAAACTGATTTGATTGAGAGGGGGTATCAGGAACAAATGAAAAAAGATACTTTGCAAAAAGGGAGTTTTCCACCTCCCATGAGATTTTTATTCCATACCCTGCTCATGTGTGTTTCAAATAAAACCACAACTTTCAATGAAATACCATTGAAAATCCAATACCTGGGATATGCTATAATGGCTGAAGTTGATTTTAACTACTCCCAGACCATTTTCAACGATATGGTAAAAAATGTTAATAATATCAAAGATAAGAAAAAACCATTTCTATTCTTTCCAAGATTTTTAAGTTTTTATTTACAAAAGAAAATTCCAAATGATAGTGCACATGTGCTTATCCAAGGAAATCCTATTCAAATAAACAACCTATCTTCTGAAACCTTTACAAGGCTGTCAAAACCTTCCAAAACACAAACAGAGGAACCTGAGCAGAATTTAGCTGAGACAACCTCTGCTCCTCAGGTTCCTGCTGTTGACAACACAAAAGTCACCTATAACCACTGCTGCTACTTCCTCACAGCAGATGGAAGAAAGATCTCAACCTAAGCCTCAAACTCCTCCTGCATCCTCTCAAAAGGATCAGGTTGTACACACAGGGACACCACATTATAAATCTCTGGATCCACTTGAATCCATCTTCCACAGCCCTGCTCCCAGGGCAAATTCTCTTTCTACCCCTATCCTCACTTCACAAATTCCACCATCTTTTCTACCCCTGTTGAATGCTCTGGATATGGATCAGACAAAAATCAGTTCTTCTCAACAACCTATCACTGAGAAAATACCTCAACAAGTGACTGAGTCTGATTCCTCTATCATTGCTAACCCATCAACAGCTGAGGAGGTTACACTGCATGAGTTACAAGTAATTCTTGTCAGTAGTTCAAGTGGAGCAGCTACTACAGGTGTTGAATCCACTGATTTACGCCTGGATAGTAGTTTCATCAGTAAGTCTCCCTTGAAGGCAACCATTTCTGATGCTATCAAAGTTACCACTGATGTGTTTAAATTACCCACTGGTGTGTTAACCAAGTTAGTTAATGAAAAGGGAAGTCCCTAGTACCAAGAACAAGGGGCATCAGTAGATGACCTTTGGGAAACTTTTCCTAAGTCAACTACTGATACAACCACTGCTAGTGGGAAATCAGATGATCCCATTCATTTGGGTGATGGTTTGAAATACAAAGAATTGACGGAGAGAGTAGACAAAATTGAAACATCTGTTGCAGATATCAAAAACATGCTGCAACAATTGTTACAATCTCAAAGAGCTCCACCCGCTGCTGCAACATCTGCTCCATTCCCCACTGAGCTATGGCAACTGTTTCAACCTATGCTTCATCAACAACGACAGTATGCTGATCACCAACATGAGATTCAGCTTCAAATGGTCAGAAATATGATGAAAGCTAGGTAGGTATAGAGATACTCAAGCAGATATAAAGGCCATAAAAGCTCATCTGCTCCAAACCACTGGCACTTCTCCTCCTACATGTAACACCTCGCAAATTTCGGGTTAATATTAAAACGACACGTGTCATGTCAGACAAAAACGCGTTGAAAACCCGGATTTAATAAAGATGTTTTCGGTAGGATTTAAAGTGGCGTCATGTTAAATTATTACCTCTGAACACCTCAATAATAAATCCCAAGACCCGATTAAATGTTATATACATCTAATATGCCTCAATTTAGAAAAGGGTTCACAATAATGGAACTTCAAAAGTATGATTTGATCCCAAGAAGAAAATGAATGGTAAACCGTTATTTTCGGGTCTTGTAAGTGCAATCAATTGAAACAAGGGATAATGGGTAGGGTATGTTCAGTGTTAGACACTTATTGGAGGCCCCCTACTGATAATATAAGTCCCACATTCGATTTATACAAGTTGCCCTTTCAAACCATCAACAATCAACAAAATTTGGATCAGACGAAGGCGTCGCGTAGCGCGACAGCCCCTCGCGCTACGCGAGGGTGCGCCCAGCGACAGCAGAACCCACAGTTGGCTGTTGTGTGCGATTGTTACTCCCTTGGCCGGTTTTTCTTGCTCATGCATGAACCTTAGACACCCCCTACATGCTAGGGACATGTGTTTATCACTTGTGGTTGATCTTAGACCCTTGTGTCAATGAATTGTGGTGTTAAACCCACTATATAAGGACCCTTTCATTCACCAACTTATTCACAAATCATTTTTCAAGCATTCTGATTATTGGGGAGCTTGCAAACTGATCAAGAGCCTTCCTAGTCATCCTCTAATCATCTAGTAAGTCTCTAATCCCTTCTAAATTAATTCTAGTTTAGTTTTTAGCTTAAAAGTCAACATATCGTATTAAACGGTTGACTTCGGGTTTAGTTATCGATAGCTCAGTCGTAACCCGAATTAAAAGTACCATTAGATAGGTAATTATATGGGTATTAAACCCTTATAAGGGCAAGTACCAATTCCAGACCTAACTAGGTCGTTTGTCGGGTCAAACGTTGACCGAAAAAGTCAACAGATTTACAAAATGCGATTTAATGCACGACTAGCAATCCGCGAGGCGTGCAACCTGTTTTAAACTTAATATAACTTGGTAATAAGTATAAAAACTTGTTTGCGCTTGCCCGACTCGACAAATTTCTATTTAAACCCGGTTCGGAACCGAAAGGCGCAAAACCTTGACTTTTGCGTTGACTTCGGTTCTGACCCGTTTTAGTTGATATTAGACATACCTTAAAGTCTCATTAGGATTGGGTTGCATGTTAGTATAAGTCTCTATACTTGTTTCGTTGATTATCCGTTGCATGCACACGTTTCCGTTAATCGCTTAAAGTGGACCATAACGCCCTTATGACCTTAAAACGAGTATTTTGAAAATGTGGAAATGCAATAATCTTAGTTACTGAATATTTAGCATGTACGTAAATTTTCACGTCAAGCGGAGGTCTAGATTAGGAGATATGCGCATTTGCGTAAATAATAAGCTTTTTATTAATTAAACGGCGCGATTAACGCATAGCCTATCTAAACCCGATTTTCGGTACCAAAACTATTACCCGATGATGTTAAATAATATTTTAGGATCTTTGAAGATTTTTAATTATTTTTAAGCTGGTCTTAAGCTAGACTTATCGCATTGATTCGGTTAACACCGAATATGCCCTTTTAGGCCATAAAACGAGTTTTACGAATCCGATTGATACCAATCCAATTGCCACTGATTTAAAATAATAAATATAGCATTTTGAACCTGTTTTGCTGATTAGAAAACCCAGATTGGTATTTTAACCCGTACGTCGCTTAAAACGGCTTTATACGCGTATTAAACGCGTAGTTTAGTATTAAAACCATTTTGCCACGTAAGACTTAATACCATTAGACATAACCTGTTAATGTAAGCTATTTTACTGATGTAATCAGACCCGGTTCATAGAAACCTAATTTAATCCTTTTATAATCTTTAAATTGACCAAAATACCCCTACGGGGCTTATTAAGAGATTAAACTCGTTATGGGCATTATGGAAGATATCATAATGATATCGCAACATATTTAAAGCGTATTAACTTAGGAAACCTGTTCGCGACCCTTTCGGTTACCCGTTATGCATTATGCGCGTTCGGTTCGGTTTATGTAACTAGTTTACATAAATTAGCCGAAACGGGTCAAACCTTATCGGTTTATTCTCAAAATCCAGAATGTGTATCATATACCCATATTAAACAAGTCTTCAAACTTGTCGGGTCTAAATCACATTCTATCCGGTCTTCGCTTAATCGTGCGTACGAACCGTATCTTTAAAACTAACCGGTCTAAGCGTAAGCTTAACTAAAGACCCGTTAGGATTCTAATAGGTTGTTATAAACCTTCGTTCCAGATTAAGAGAACCAGTAAAAGATACCCGCACTCGCTAATTTTGAACTATACTTGCTCAGGTAAATACTTTTAACTTATTTCCCTATACGGGCTTGGGGTACGGTATATAAAATACCGCTTGGTCGGGCGTCGAATATTTAATCTTACTATGGTTAAATGATTGAGATGTCTCCGTTTAATTTGTTTTGTTTGCTTAAAGCCTTTGGGGGTTAACGACCGTTGTCCCGGATATCCCTGGCATCATCTTACGAGATGGCCACGACCTTGACACCCGGGTGTAGGCGTACACCCGGTAATATGTCCATATTATTAAGGTATAAACGCTGGCTTCCCGCCGCGGACTTATACTGAGTGGTGTGTCCATTAATCTTTAACCCGGCTAGATCCGGCCTACTGAACGCATAAGGAACATGTAAATCCTGTACAAGTTTATATATTAGATAAGTATCCCAAGTTATAAAATATTATTTGTGCCATGTGCATTCAAAACAATCACTTTCTTAAACCCTTTTTAAAATGAGTCAGTTGATTGTATTTTGTCACACCCCGACTTTCCACGTGTCACCGGTGGGCCCGGTGGGGAGTATCGTGACGTGGTTGGCAACATAATAGTCAAACAACACAATTATATAAATGCACAGCGGAAGCAAAAGATAATATATTACAATCCGAATATAAAGTAATATCCAGTATTACAACGGAAGGTAAAGGATCCACAGGCGAATCTTTAAACATATCATTTGTTCAACAGACTTTAGACACCTAGAACTTGCAAGATTCCTTATTAGCGCCCTGAGCTTCCAGCCAATTACGTTCAGTACCTGTCACTTAACCCTTTTGGAAAATACGTCAGTTTTCACTGGTAAATACACTCAACCGACTCATTTTGAAAATGATTTAGAAAATTGATTTGGATGCACTTGGCACAAAATATATCGACACTTTGATTAAAATGCACAGAGGCAAGATTAATCTTTTATACTTGGTTAAAATACACAGAGGTAAAATTTAACCTTTTTAACTTGGAACAATTATATTTATAACCTTGTATACAGATTTACATGTTCGTTGTACGTTCAGGGCCCGATGTAGAAACCGAGTCAAATTAACAGACACGCCACAAGTATAGGCCCACAAGAGAGTGAGATACCGTTATTACTTAGTAACTGTCAGGTGTATGCCTACACCCCGTACCTAAGACGTGGCCATTTTATAATACAATGATGTCAGGGATATCCGGGACATGGTCATTAACCCCTAAGGCTTTTATTTCAAACAATACAGATTAAACCGGGTTACCTCAATAATTTAACCTTCATTAAGATTAAATATTCAATACCCGACCAAGCGGTATCTTTATACCGTATTCCAAGCCCGTATAGGGAAAATAAGTTAAGAGTATTTACAGTATCGTTATACCGTATTTCAAGCCCGTGATGGGAAAATAGATTAAGAGTATTTACGGTATCATTATACCGTATTTCAAGCCCGTATTGGGAAAATAGGTTAAGAGTATTTACCTGAGCTAGCTCCTGTCTTAAATAGCAAGAATCTAATAACTCAGCCGTAGTTGCTTTAAGTAAGCGTAGGTACAATTTACCGGAAGTGCTCTAGTCTGGAATGATGGTATAAACAATTAATTAGAATGCTAACGGGTCTTTAATTAAGCCTAAGCTTAGACCGATTAGTCTTATAGATATGGTTCGTACGCACGATTAAGCGAAGACCGGATAGAATGTGATTCTGACCCGACAAGTTTGAAGACTTGTTTAATATGGGTTCATTATTCACATTCTAGATTTTGAGATAAAACCGATAAGGTTTGACCCGTTTCGGCTAACTTATATAAACTAGTTATATAAACCGATCCGAACGCGAATAACGCGTAACGGGTAACCGAATAGGTCGCGAACAGGTTTCCTAAGTTAATATGCCTTAAATATGTTGTGATATCAGTAGGATACCTTCCATTATGCCCAAAACGAGTTTAATCTCAAATTAAGCCCCGTAGGGGTATTTTGGTCATTTACCTAAGGCATATATACTACCTGTCATACAACTACTCGAACGATGTGACCATAAGGTCACTTAATGTGTTTGGTCGGATCCTAATGATCGACCAAACGGGTCGGGTTCGAAAGTATAAGCGATTGTTTAGATCGCTTACCTTCACGACCCTATATAAGCACTAAACTAAAAGTGACGAGCTAAGCATGTTAAAACATGCTTAACTAAGTTAGAAAACAAGTTTGGTATCAAAACAAACGGTTTTGATACCCATAAGTAGTTTGGTTACAAAATACGCAAGAATACGTATTCTGGTCGAAACTACGGCTCGTCACTGAGCCTAGATAACGTGGTAATCAGTAGGTATAGTCACTAGGGACTATAACCATCGTGATCACGCTCACGTTATGAAGTTCAAACGAACTTCACATCGACCATAAACTGGTCAATGCAGAAAGTCAAACAAAGTTTGACTTTCGGACTCGAAAAGCGATAAAAGAACGAAAGAATACTTACGAAGGGTCCCCGAATGCTAATCTAGATCAAAATAGCTCAGGTATGAAACGAAGGTTCCAACTTAGAGCCCAAATGATCAGATTTGTGGGTTTTAACAATGAAAGGCATGGGGTATTTATAGTTTTCGGTCCACCGTTAGGATCGTTTCTTGGAGAAGAGGGCACGATCAAGGCCGTACACTTGTCGGGAAGTTGTGGTGCCTAAATTGCCACTAACCACAAGGTATCAACACTTGGCAAGGGATTAGGAAGTGGTTAACAGCTGAAAACAGGCTGTTACATACTCTGCATCTGGTCTGGAGACCCCTAGCGCACCGCTACGCTAAAAGTGTAGCGCACCGCTAGGCTTAAGTTTGGCAGATTTTCACTTTTGGTCCCTGTCATGCATTCAGCCCATTTTCGACACGTTTAAGGCCCGTTAACCCCATTTCAAAGCTCTAAAATGAAGTTAAA
The DNA here is from genome assembly GCA_030545235.1 of Helianthus tuberosus. Taxonomy (NCBI): domain Eukaryota; kingdom Viridiplantae; phylum Streptophyta; class Magnoliopsida; order Asterales; family Asteraceae; genus Helianthus; species Helianthus tuberosus. Next base: position 120,738,975 of record CM060451.1, on the reverse strand, counting down.
GTATAGGGAACTTAAAATGTGTTCAAAAATATCTCGAATGTCGGTTCGTTTGGCCGTACGAACGCGATGTTCGCTTAATTACGACGGAATGCGCATAAGCGCGAAAAACGAACCAAATGACGCGACGAATGGATTTTTCTTAAGGCGAACACTAAAATATAATGTAGTCATGCTTACATAAATTTTTGGATGTCCAGATGTATTCAGAACGTAGGTTATGCGCGAAAATGCAAACTTATGCACTTTTTGACGCTTTTAGTCCCTGATCCTTCTACACTTGATCTTAACATGATTTCTTGCACTTTGAGCCCTCTAACTTGACTTTTAAGGGCCTTAAGACATAACCAAACTTTGTTAAGTCCTTGGGTAACTTTATGGTTACCTGAAAAGTCATAAATTTCAACGTTGACGCTTTTAACCCCTCACACACGAATATGATCATAACTTTCTCATACGATAACGAAACTTTATGAAATTTATATCGTGCATTCTAGTGAGCATAATTAATCTTTACAAAGCTTTGGGTTCGCTAAAAGGTCACTCAGAGGTATAACTTAAACATGTTGACACATTTAGCCCCTGTAGTTTGAAATCTCTCACTTTTAGCTTCGTATGATCCATGATTTATTCGTTTGAAGGTATGAGCATCATGTAGGGTTAATATACCATATATTTATTCACTGTTGACATTTAGAACCCGTATATTAACATACTTTCCATGTTTGTCAACTTTAGTCCTTTCAGAACATTCTTTCACACGTTCAAACATTATGACACGTGTCAACACATTATAGGACGTGAATTTTCGAGGTGTTACATCCTCACCCCCTTAAAAGAAATCTCGACCCGAGATTTACTGAAATAAAGGAAGTATTCTCTGCCTAATAATGGCAACTTACAATCGAGTACGGATTTATATGATCTTATTTGTTGTTTCTTGGGCAACGTTCAGATCCTTATAATTGGACTTACCAATCTATTGTCCTAACAATAAACGTTTAACATGCCATTTATACAAGGTCTCCAAGGAGCCACCTTGATACTTATATGGCAGTTATTTTTAGAAAAGCTTATCTTAAGGTGAGATGATTATTCCAACCATTGCTCAAAATTAATCTTACGGAATAGCTAATCTTTACAGTTAGTCGAAAAATTCGACGATTTTGGGTAGCTGATGGCGATTCTTAATCGTCGCCTAATTAGGGTTGCGGTGAACAATGCCTTAGCAAAATGAACCGTCTTTCAAAATTTCCTATACCGAATTCTCAGGATATTGAGTTAGGCTATGAATCTCCTATCTTAAAATTTACTTAATCTGGTTTTCGGTTATTCCATAATCAACATGGAGTTCTTACAACACTCTAACCCAAAGTGGGATGTTAATCTTAACTCCACCTGTCTCAAGGGGGTAAGCAGGGTAAACTTAGAAGAAGATAATTAATGTACAAGAGGTTGCAGAGATTTTCATATCTCAGGCTCCAGTTCACTCATCGTTGCTTATGACGAATAAGTGACACATTTATGTTACTAGTCCACGAATTCCTTAATCGGGAATATTTACTTGGACAATTTGATTTTGGATATCTTCTTTGAATACCATTAGTTGACTTTAGTACAATATGATCATTGGGATATCTCAGGGGTTCCATGTATTAAACCTCCATGCTGATCAGACATGGAAATAATCTATGGGACACACTAGGATACGCCAATCCTCATAGGGCACTTTAATCAAACATAGTTTGGCATTCGCAGGCGATAGAAAAAAAACAATGAGAAAAATAATTAAGATAACATATGTTGTCGTACTCTATGCAAAGAAAGAGTGCTCTTAGATTTTTCGGAAGGATTCCTTGCCGATACAAGAAGAATCGGTTACTACGGTTTCCTTGGTAGCTATACCTTGTGGATGATAAAAAAAAATTTTTGCTAAGTTTATGGTTCATGAAGATTTATTATTGCCTGTATAAAAAAAAACAGGACACTTAGCAGAAGTTATCATTGATAAATGATAAGGAAGTTTATTGTACAAGTTCTTGTATTAAATTAGAATGGAAATTTTCTCAAACTAGGCACCTAGCTCAGTTGGCTAGGCGCGCGAAAGGGTGCGGCCGGCCTAGACCCAGGTTCGATTCCGGGGACGGCCAGTTCCACCATTTTTTTATGTTTAATATTAATTAATCGCACGGATACGCGTAATTACGAGGGTTGTCTCATAATGAGTCTTGATAATTAATCGCTTCTTATCACCCACAATATGGGCTTGATTTTTAAGGCAACCAATCAATTTCTATCACCATATTGAGTCCTTATGTATGCAACCAAAAATTTGCTATAAGGTTTTAGAAAAAGAGTGATTTCTAATAGATATTAAATATCAATATAGGATTTGTTGGAGCATTTCCTAAAGTATCATCGGTCACTTTCCATCTCGCTTTAAATGACCGGAGTCTTAATCAGGCGGAGACAACAGCTCTAAATATTTATCATTCATAATATATTTATATGTGCCAGTATCAAATAAGTTTTTACATAAACTGCTTGATAAGGAAAGGTACATATTATATTATTATTATTCTGCACCATCTCTTGGGCGTTCATCCTGACAATTCGTGCGCTTGTTCTCTTGGCCTACTCGGGCTTCTTCGCGTACTTAGGGCAGTTGGTCTTTATGTGCCCCTTCTCGTTGCAACCATAACAGGTTGCCTCTTTCAACTTCTTGCAATCCAGGGTTTTATGTTCCCTAGATTTGCAAATTCCACACGGTAGAGGCTGAGACTCAAATCTGCATTTCCCAAGATGGTATTTATTACAGGTTTCGCACCTGGTCTTCTCTCCCGACTGCTGGTTGTCTCTCTTAAACCCGGAACTCTTCTTATCGGAGCGGTGAGAATTCCCATCCTCCCTTTTTCGCTTTCCATCTTCAGAGGCTTTGGCAGCCTTGCTTCTAACCACATCGAGTGTGAGAGATAGCGATAGATCTGCCACTGACCTGAATGTAGTAGGTCTTGAAGCCTTAACACTGGCTTTTATTTCTGGGGCTAAACCCCCAATGAAGCGAGCAATTCTCTTGGGTTCCGTTGTGATCAAATAGGGAACCAATCGAGACTTGGTATTGAAATTTGTAAGGTATGCTTGACAATCTAAGTTCTCCATGACTAATGTCAAGAATTCAGCCTCAATCTTCTCAACTTCATGTTGAGGACAGTAACTTTCTTTGATAAGAGCAACGAACTGATCCCAAGTCATCTCGTACAAAGGGATCTTTCCCGTAGCTTGAATGAGAGACTTCCACCATGCTAGTGCCTCTCCCTTGAATGATTGGGATACATACTTCACTATATCCCTCTCAGCGCATCCGCTGATATCCACAACAGTATCCATCTCGTCCAGCCATGTCATACAGTCAATGGCTCCTTTCTCCCCTGTAAAATCCCGGGGTTTACATGACACAAAGTACTTGTAGGAACAACCCTTTTCACGGGGTCCTTTATTCAGTATGATTTGTTGAGACGGATCACTGTGATGGTTCGAGGAGCGACGATCGTCATCTCCTTTCTTGGGATCATCTTTCTTGGGAGGTGGCTTGCTGTGAGCTTCAGAGTGTGTTTTAGGCTTTGAAGGCTGTGTAGAGTGGGTCCTACTTCGAGTACCACTGTATTCCTCATACTGCCTATCCAAAGCCTGTGTAACAGCGTCATCTATGATCGCTTTTAATTCGGCACCCGTTAACGTAATCTGGGCGTTCACATTTGGCTCCACTGGATGGCTATTACCCTCGCCTGAGTTAGCCATTATAATTTAACTGTTGCAGAAAACAAGGGCAATAGTTTATTTGGGAGTTTATTATGAAGTTGCCTCTTAGGGAAATTCATTAACCATGGTAAACAGAGACCATATTTGGTTAATTTATTAATCAAATTTACTTAGGATTTCTACAATAATTTATCCTAATTATAAAACAATAACTGTTTCATTTATGGCACAAATGGCCTAGTCACAAGGACAATTATAAATTATATGCTAGGACTTCAGAGAATCAAAGCATTTGAGGTTTGAACCTAGTTCATTACCCTTATCTAACAGAGAGTCGTAGCTACCCCTGTCTTTTGGCTCATGTAGAAATGAGCATGGCTCGTAGGCATTATATTACCACGTATGGTAAAAATATGATCATCTTAATTGATGATGTAAACCCAGGATTTAGGGATCATTAAACTGGGTTAGGAATCTTTTGAAGAATCCTTAATTACGTGTGTGATTCCCAACGAATCACATCTGTCAGGAGTGTTAACATATTTATAGATGTTAACAGGGATTCGAATCTTTTAAACAGGTCTTACCATCTTGGCCCGGCCTTATAATTGACCCGAAGGCTAGGTTTCACTTTTTAAGATTCTTATTAATATTTCACGCAGAAGGATTTCTGAATTGAACTGTTAATAGGGATCTGAATCTATATTGAGGAACTGCCATCTTGGCCGGTCTTAATATGACCCGAAGCTAGGTCTTGTCCTTTTTGATTTTGCCATTTTATTATAATGGTAGATCTTATAATATAGGAATGATATTTTAAACTTAATCGTTCCTTTAAAATTTAAACAAGTATAGGGTTGCCCTAAATGGGACTTCAAAAGAATAATGTCGTCCTCGGAGGGACTGAAAGATAATTATGTCCTTATAAGGACTATTAAGGAAACGATTTTCAGCAAAGGAGTTTCTTCTTTATTCAATTCCTGAATGCTTTCTCCTTGGTTGCACGTCTCATTTTGGTCGCTGTACGAAGCTCAGCATTTCAAGGCTCCGGGTGTGGAGAACTCCTATTACGGCTTCTTCGCTTGGCGACGTATCCAATAAAAATTTTGGAAGTAAAAATTTCTAGATTAGGATTGAGAATAATCCTATCTTAAGTCTAGACTCAGAAGTTTAGATATGTGCAATTGTGTAACTGAGATTAAACACAAAAGACTAGTGTTTAATTCACTCAGTGTTGGCTCTGATACCAACCTGTCACACCCCGACTTTCCACGTGTCACCGGTGGGCCCGGTGGGGAGTATCGTGACGTGGTTGGCAACATAATAGTCAAACAACACAATTATATAAATGCACAGCGGAAGCAAAAGATAATATATTACAATCCGAATATAAAGTAATATCCAGTATTACAACGGAAGGTAAAGGATCCACAGGCGAATCTTTAAACATATCATTTGTTCAACAGACTTTAGACACCTAGAACTTGCAAGATTCCTTATTAGCGCCCTGAGCTTCCAGCCAATTACGTTCAGTACCTGTCACTTAACCCTTTTGGAAAATACGTCAGTTTTCACTGGTAAATACACTCAACCGACTCATTTTGAAAATGATTTAGAAAATTGATTTGGATGCACTTGGCACAAAATATATCGACACTTTGATTAAAATGCACAGAGGCAAGATTAATCTTTTATACTTGGTTAAAATACACAGAGGTAAAATTTAACCTTTTTAACTTGGAACAATTATATTTATAACCTTGTATACAGATTTACATGTTCGTTGTACGTTCAGGGCCCGATGTAGAAACCGAGTCAAATTAACAGACACGCCACAAGTATAGGCCCACAAGAGAGTGAGATACCGTTATTACTTAGTAACTGTCAGGTGTATGCCTACACCCCGTACCTAAGACGTGGCCATTTTATAATACAATGATGTCAGGGATATCCGGGACATGGTCATTAACCCCTAAGGCTTTTATTTCAAACAATACAGATTAAACCGGGTTACCTCAATAATTTAACCTTCATTAAGATTAAATATTCAATACCCGACCAAGCGGTATCTTTATACCGTATTCCAAGCCCGTATAGGGAAAATAAGTTAAGAGTATTTACAGTATCGTTATACCGTATTTCAAGCCCGTGATGGGAAAATAGATTAAGAGTATTTACGGTATCATTATACCGTATTTCAAGCCCGTATTGGGAAAATAGGTTAAGAGTATTTACCTGAGCTAGCTCCTGTCTTAAATAGCAAGAATCTAATAACTCAGCCGTAGTTGCTTTAAGTAAGCGTAGGTATAATTTACCGGAAGTGCTCTAGTCTGGAATGATGGTATAAACAATTAATTAGAATGCTAACGGGTCTTTAATTAAGCCTAAGCTTAGACCGATTAGTCTTATAGATATGGTTCGTACGCACGATTAAGCGAAGACCGGATAGAATGTGATTCTGACCCGACAAGTTTGAAGACTTGTTTAATATGGGTTCATTATTCACATTCTAGATTTTGAGATAAAACCGATAAGGTTTGACCCGTTTCGGCTAACTTATATAAACTAGTTATATAAACCGATCCGAACGCGAATAACGCGTAACGGGTAACCGAATAGGTCGCGAACAGGTTTCCTAAGTTAATATGCCTTAAATATGTTGTGATATCAGTAGGATACCTTCCATTATGCCCAAAACGAGTTTAATCTCAAATTAAGCCCCGTAGGGGTATTTTGGTCATTTACCTAAGGCATATATACTACCTGTCATACAACTACTCGAACGATGTGACCATAAGGTCACTTAATGTGTTTGGTCGGATCCTAATGATCGACCAAACGGGTCGGGTTCGAAAGTATAAGCGATTGTTTAGATCGCTTACCTTCACGACCCTATATAAGCACTAAACTAAAAGTGACGAGCTAAGCATGTTAAAACATGCTTAACTAAGTTAGAAAACAAGTTTGGTATCAAAACAAACGGTTTTGATACCCATAAGTAGTTTGGTTACAAAATACGCAAGAATACGTATTCTGGTCGAAACTACGGCTCGTCACTGAGCCTAGATAACGTGGTAATCAGTAGGTATAGTCACTAGGGACTATAACCATCGTGATCACGCTCACGTTATGAAGTTCAAACGAACTTCACATCGACCATAAACTGGTCAATGCAGAAAGTCAAACAAAGTTTGACTTTCGGACTCGAAAAGCGATAAAAGAACGAAAGAATACTTACGAAGGGTCCCCGAATGCTAATCTAGATCAAAATAGCTCAGGTATGAAACGAAGGTTCCAACTTAGAGCCCAAATGATCAGATTTGTGGGTTTTAACAATGAAAGGCATGGGGTATTTATAGTTTTCGGTCCACCGTTAGGATCGTTTCTTGGAGAAGAGGGCACGATCAAGGCCGTACACTTGTCGGGAAGTTGTGGTGCCTAAATTGCCACTAACCACAAGGTATCAACACTTGGCAAGGGATTAGGAAGTGGTTAACAGCTGAAAACAGGCTGTTACATACTCTGCATCTGGTCTGGAGACCCCTAGCGCACCGCTACGCTAAAAGTGTAGCGCACCGCTAGGCTTAAGTTTGGCAGATTTTCACTTTTGGTCCCTGTCATGCATTCAGCCCATTTTCGACACGTTTAAGGCCCGTTAACCCCATTTCAAAGCTCTAAAATGAAGTTAAAGTATAGGGAACTTAAAATGTGTTCAAAAATATCTCGAATGTCGGTTCGTTTGGCCGTACGAACGCGATGTTCGCTTAATTACGACGGAATGCGCATAAGCGCGAAAAACGAACCAAATGACGCGACGAATGGATTTTTCTTAAGGCGAACACTAAAATATAATGTAGTCATGCTTACATAAATTTTTGGATGTCCAGATGTATTCAGAACGTAGGTTATGCGCGAAAATGCAAACTTATGCACTTTTTGACGCTTTTAGTCCCTGATCCTTCTACACTTGATCTTAACATGATTTCTTGCACTTTGAGCCCTCTAACTTGACTTTTAAGGGCCTTAAGACATAACCAAACTTTGTTAAGTCCTTGGGTAACTTTATGGTTACCTGAAAAGTCATAAATTTCAACGTTGACGCTTTTAACCCCTCACACACGAATATGATCATAACTTTCTCATACGATAACGAAACTTTATGAAATTTATATCGTGCATTCTAGTGAGCATAATTAATCTTTACAAAGCTTTGGGTTCGCTAAAAGGTCACTCAGAGGTATAACTTAAACATGTTGACACATTTAGCCCCTGTAGTTTGAAATCTCTCACTTTTAGCTTCGTATGATCCATGATTTATTCGTTTGAAGGTATGAGCATCATGTAGGGTTAATATACCATATATTTATTCACTGTTGACATTTAGAACCCGTATATTAACATACTTTCCATGTTTGTCAACTTTAGTCCTTTCAGAACATTCTTTCACACGTTCAAACATTATGACACGTGTCAACACATTATAGGACGTGAATTTTCGAGGTGTTACATATTTACCAGTGTAAACTGACGTATTTTCCCAAAAAAAGGCTAAGTGCAGGTACTAATTGGAATTGGCTGGCTACTCCTAGCATCAATAAAGAGTCTCGCAAGCTTAAGATGCCTAAAGTCTGTTGAACCATGTTATTTTATATGCGATCCGCCTGGGGATCCTTTACTTCCGTTGTAATACATTGATGTTACACTATTACGGATTTGTAATATATTTATCCTTTTGCTTCCGCTGTGCATTTATATATTGTGTTGTTTGACTATGATGTTGCCAACCACGTCACGTTACTCCCCTACCGGGCCCACCGGTAACACGTGGAAATTTGGGGTGTGACAGGTTGGTATCAGAGCCAACATTGAGTGAATTAAACACTATCTTTTCGTGTTTAATCTCAATGACACATTAGCACATACCTTGACCTTCTGAGTCTAGACTTAACATAGGAATACTCATAATCCTTATCTGGAAATTCTGCTTTCCAAATTTTTACTTTGGATACGTCGCCAAGCGAAGAAGCCGTAATAATAATTCTCCACACCCGGAGCCTTAATTTGCTGACCTTCGTACAGCGGCTAGGACGAAACGTGCAACCAAGGAGAAAGCATTCAGGAATTGAATAAAGAAGAAACTCCTTCGCTAAAGATCATTTCCTCAATAGTCCTTATAAGGACGTATTTATCTTTTCAGTCCCTTCGAGGACAACATTATTCCTTTCAAGTCCCGCTTAGGGCAACTCTGTACTTTTATTTCATATATTGGATTTTTCCAATATTCTTATCTAGTCTATTGATCTAGAAAATTTTAGCTTATATCATCCTATAAGATGATCATATTATAAGCATCCCTTAGAAGGGAAGTGCCTACGGGCTATAACGTATTATCCATTTGAGACACTGACATTGTGATCTTTATGATTCCTTGTCTATGGTGGTGAGCTATGCTCAAGCCTATTAGCCTATATGATCAATGTGATCATGATTAATATGTCTCCGACATTGAGATCTTTAAGATTCCTTGTCTACGGTGGTGAGCTATGCTCAAGCCTATTAGCCTATGATCAATGTGATCATGACTAATATCATCAATATGATGATCATATTATTAACATCCTTAGTGACGAAGTGCCTACTGGCTATACTTTGTAATATTGTCAATACGACAATGACAGTTGAAACTCTTAGGGTTCCTGTCTAAGGTGGTGGGATATGCCCAAGCCTCATAGTCAATATGATCAATATTATCATGACTACTATCAGCAGTGTGATGATTATTACTTTCTTAAAACATCGTTTTGTAATGTCAATTGATTTGCCTACTGGCCATATTGTATCGTCAATTATGACAATGACAGTAGTAGTCTTCGACTCTCTGTCCAGTAAAGGTAATGAAATATGTTCAAACCTTAATGCTTTGATTCTCTGAAATCATGGCTTATAAATTAAACTCGTCTACTTGACTAAGCCTTTTGTACGATTACTAACTTATAATTTAGGATTAATAAGTGAGCATCCTGAATAAGATAAATATCGTTCTCTTCCTGTCAGTTTAAATATTAAAAGAGAATCTTAAAAGGTTGACCTAGCCTGAATGTTATTGTAGACCTTACTAAGATGGTAAAACCTGGTTAAAAAGAGATTCAGATCATTGTTAACACTTTAAAATGTGTTGACACTCCCGACAACAGTGATATGATAAAATCACACTTGTCATCCCTATATTAAGATTCTTCTATATCTCTTAGCTAGAGTAAGTGATCAATAGGAATCATGACTGGTAAACGTCGAGCATGATGTACGCATCAAAACACCCATTTGGGAGGAGTACCTATGGGAAAAGGTGTAGATATGAAAAGATAGTTATTATTTCATAAAGTCTTGTCAAGACAATGAACTATGGAATTTTCCGATCCAAAGGAATCATCGATTATGTTTTAGATTTTTCCCTAATGACAAGGCCCCTGTGCCATCAAGAGTCCTAGGGAACTAGCTCTTGTGCTATATAAGAATGTCAATACGACATTGGCAGTCGTGACTTATGTTCCCTGTCTAATAAATATGAAGGGTTATATTCCGCTTAAATGCCAAAGATGGTTATTTAAACATTAGGCAAAACATAATCAAATAAATTAAATTCTATCTATTGGCCTATATGGTTTATTTACACCATGGCTAATTAGTCATTAAATTTGACAATTCGCTATATACTTAAAGCAAATTATTACTTCTTGGTTTATAGCCTCAAAGCTCCACCATGGCTGACTCCTCTGAAGCTCACAATCGCCTAGTTGATCAGAATGATGATGTAAGACTGAACATAACGAGCACCGAGTTAAAGGCTGTGTTAAATACAGCCATAAATAACGTTGTAGATCGGGTACTGAAGGATCACAAGCGAAAGGGCAATAATACCCCAATGCAAATTTGTAAAAAGGGTAAGACCGGATTAAACTATAACCAGTCCAAGCCAAAGGAGGCTAAACCCGAATGTAAGATTTGCGGGAAGAAGAGACACTTCAGTAAATGTATATATGAACAGATCAGGGGATGTGGTATCTGTAAAGGGAGGAATCACAAGACCCATGAATGCAAGGGATCGAAAAACACCCGACAGTCAGGTGAAAAACCCAGATGTAAGATCTGCAGGAAGCAACATGTTGGAAAATGCACAATCGACCCACGTACTAATTTATGTGGAATTTGCAAAACCAAGGGTCACAAGACCTTGGATTGCAAGAAGATGGAAGATGCGACCTGCCATGGCTGTGGCGAAAAGGGGCACATAAAGAACCGCTGCCCAAAGACGGCGATTAAAGGAAAAGGCACCTTAAATACGAAAGCTAAGCCTTGCGGAATTTGTAATAAGGAGGGAGCAACTAAGTCTGGGAAGGATTTAAATGTCAGACAGCAGACCAGGGAAAAGACCAGGTGCGAAACCTGTAGGAAATACCATCTTGGGAAATGCAGATTTGAGTCTCAGCCTCTACCGTGTGGGATATGCAAGTCTAGGGAGCACAAGACTGTTGATTGCAGGAAGATTAAAGATGCTACATGCTACAACTGCAACGAGAAAGGGCACATAAAGACCAACTGCCCTAAGTACGCGAAGTAGCCTGAAAAGGCCAAGAAAGCAAACGCATGAGTTTTCAGGAGGAACGCCCAAGAGATGATGCAGAATAATAATAGTATAATATGTGCCTTTCCTTATCAAACAGTTATGCAGAAACTTATTTGATATTGGCACATATAAATATATTATGAATGATAAAGGTTGAGAACTGTTGTCTCCACCTGATTAAGACTCCGGTCATTTAATGCCCGGTAGAAAGTGACGATGTTACGTCAAAAATGCTCCAACAAATCCTATGTTGATATTAATATCTATTAGAAATCATTTTTCTAATATCCCTGTAGCAAACTTTTGGTTGCATACTTAAGGACTCAATATAGTGATAAAAATCGATTGGTTACCTTAAAAATCAAATCCATATTGTGAGTGATAAGAAGCAATTAATTATCAAGACTCCTTATGAGACAACTCTCGTAATTACACGTATCCGTACGAGTAATTAAAAAAAAAAAAAAAAAAAAAAAAAAAAAAAAATGGTGGAACTGGCCGTCCCCGGAATCGAACCTGGGTCTAGGCCGGCCGCACCCTTTCGCACGCCTAGCCAACTGAGCTAGGTGCCTAGTTTGTGAAACTTCCATTATTTATTAGATATAAGCACTTGTACCATAAACTTCCTTATCATTTATCAATGATAATTTCTACTAAGTGTCCTGTTTTTTAATACAGGCAATAATAAATCTTCATAAACCATAAGCTTAGCAAACTTTTATATTATCCGTAAGGTATAACTTACCAAGGAAACCATAATAACCGATTCTTCTAAGTATCGGCAAGAGATCCTTCTGAAAAATCTAAGAGTACTCTTTCTTCTAATAGAGTACGACAATATATATTACTTTATTTTATTATTTTTTTCATTGTTTTCTATCGACTGCGAATGCCAAACTATGTTTGATAAAAGTGCCATATGAGGATTGGCGTATCCTAGTGTGTCCCATAGATTGCTTCCATGCCTGATCAGTATGGAGGTTTAATGCATGGAACCCCTGAGATATCCCAATAGTCATATCGTACTAAAGTCGACTAGTAGTATTCAAAGAAGATATCCCGAATGAAATTGTCCAAGTAAATGTTCCCGACTAAAGAAACTCGTGGACTCGTAACATAAATGTGTCACTTATTCGACACAAGCAGCGATGAGTGAACTGGAGCTTGAGATATGGAAAATCTCTGCAACCCCCTTGTACTTAGATTATCTTCTCCTAAGTTTACCCTGTTTACCTCCCTAGAGGCAGGTGGAGTTAAGATTTACATCCCACTTTGGGTAAGAGTGTTGTAAGAACTCCATGTTGGTTATGGAATAACCGAAAACCTGATTAAGTAAATTTTAAGATAGAAGATTCATAGCCTAACTCAATATCCTGAGAATTCGGTATAGGAAATTTTGAAAGACGGTTCATTTTGCTAAGGCATTGTTTACCGCAACTCTATTTAGGCGACGATTAAGAATTTGCCATCAGCTACCCAGGATCGTCGAATTGTTCGACTAACAACAAGGATTAGCTATTCCATAAGATTAATTTGGAGCAATGGTTGGAATAATCACCTCACCTTAAGATAAGCTTTCCTATAATAACTGCCATATAAGTATCAAGGTGGCTCCTTTGGAGACTTAGTATAGATGGAATGTTAAACATCTATTGTTAGATAGAGAATTGGTAAGTCCAATTATCAAGATCTGAAAGTTTCCTGGGGGACAACAAATAAGATTATACAAATCCATAATCGATTGTAGGTTGCCAGTATATGGCAAGAAAACAAGGAGTTATGAAAATAGCAAACTTTCTAAATTCTTGTTAAAGAAAATGGTTTAACAAAAGATATCACCTAGGAAGGGTGTACCAAATTTGTTAAATTATCAGGCTAGATAAGCTCTGAAAATATGGAAATCGTTCGAAGGAAATCGAATGTATCAAGATCAAGTAGCTTGTAAGCTAAAACCTACTTAAGGAATAGTGACTGGAGGATGTGTTCCGCCAATAAGTAAAGGAGCACTATCACACATTGGTATACGGATTTACGATGTGATAAACATCCTATATCGATTGAGGATCGACAAGTAAGGAAGCTTCGAAGGAAGCATATACCTTTTGTAAAGGTCAAATGGGATGCCCGAAGAGGTCCCGAATTCACGTGGGAAGTTGAATCCACGATGAAAGAAAAGTACCCTTACTTGTTCCAGTAAATCTCGGGTCGAGATTTATTTTAAGGGGGTGAGGATGTAACACCTCGCAAATTTCGGGTTAATATTAAAACGACACGTGTCATGTCAGACAAAAACGCGTTGAAAACCCGGATTTAATAAAGATGTTTTCGGTAGGATTTAAAGTGGCGTCATGTTAAATTATTACCTCTGAACACCTCAATAATAAATCCCAAGACCCGATTAAATGTTATATACATCTAATATGCCTCAATTTAGAAAAGGGTTCACAATAATGGAACTTCAAAAGTATGATTTGATCCCAAGAAGAAAATGAATGGTAAACCGTTATTTTCGGGTCTTGTAAGTGCAATCAATTGAAACAAGGGATAATGGGTAGGGTATGTTCAGTGTTAGACACTTATTGGAGGCCCCCTACTGATAATATAAGTCCCACATTCGATTTATACAAGTTGCCCTTTCAAACCATCAACAATCAACAAAATTTGGATCAGACGAAGGCGTCGCGTAGCGCGACAGCCCCTCGCGCTACGCGAGGGTGCGCCCAGCGACAGCAGAACCCACAGTTGGCTGTTGTGTGCGATTGTTACTCCCTTGGCCGGTTTTTCTTGCTCATGCATGAACCTTAGACACCCCCTACATGCTAGGGACATGTGTTTATCACTTGTGGTTGATCTTAGACCCTTGTGTCAATGAATTGTGGTGTTAAACCCACTATATAAGGACCCTTTCATTCACCAACTTATTCACAAATCATTTTTCAAGCATTCTGATTATTGGGGAGCTTGCAAACTGATCAAGAGCCTTCCTAGTCATCCTCTAATCATCTAGTAAGTCTCTAATCCCTTCTAAATTAATTCTAGTTTAGTTTTTAGCTTAAAAGTCAACATATCGTATTAAACGGTTGACTTCGGGTTTAGTTATCGATAGCTCAGTCGTAACCCGAATTAAAAGTACCATTAGATAGGTAATTATATGGGTATTAAACCCTTATAAGGGCAAGTACCAATTCCAGACCTAACTAGGTCGTTTGTCGGGTCAAACGTTGACCGAAAAAGTCAACAGATTTACAAAATGCGATTTAATGCACGACTAGCAATCCGCGAGGCGTGCAACCTGTTTTAAACTTAATATAACTTGGTAATAAGTATAAAAACTTGTTTGCGCTTGCCCGACTCGACAAATTTCTATTTAAACCCGGTTCGGAACCGAAAGGCGCAAAACCTTGACTTTTGCGTTGACTTCGGTTCTGACCCGTTTTAGTTGATATTAGACATACCTTAAAGTCTCATTAGGATTGGGTTGCATGTTAGTATAAGTCTCTATACTTGTTTCGTTGATTATCCGTTGCATGCACACGTTTCCGTTAATCGCTTAAAGTGGACCATAACGCCCTTATGACCTTAAAACGAGTATTTTGAAAATGTGGAAATGCAATAATCTTAGTTACTGAATATTTAGCATGTACGTAAATTTTCACGTCAAGCGGAGGTCTAGATTAGGAGATATGCGCATTTGCGTAAATAATAAGCTTTTTATTAATTAAACGGCGCGATTAACGCATAGCCTATCTAAACCCGATTTTCGGTACCAAAACTATTACCCGATGATGTTAAATAATATTTTAGGATCTTTGAAGATTTTTAATTATTTTTAAGCTGGTCTTAAGCTAGACTTATCGCATTGATTCGGTTAACACCGAATATGCCCTTTTAGGCCATAAAACGAGTTTTACGAATCCGATTGATACCAATCCAATTGCCACTGATTTAAAATAATAAATATAGCATTTTGAACCTGTTTTGCTGATTAGAAAACCCAGATTGGTATTTTAACCCGTACGTCGCTTAAAACGGCTTTATACGCGTATTAAACGCGTAGTTTAGTATTAAAACCATTTTGCCACGTAAGACTTAATACCATTAGACATAACCTGTTAATGTAAGCTATTTTACTGATGTAATCAGACCCGGTTCATAGAAACCTAATTTAATCCTTTTATAATCTTTAAATTGACCAAAATACCCCTACGGGGCTTATTAAGAGATTAAACTCGTTATGGGCATTATGGAAGATATC
The DNA here is from genome assembly GCA_030545235.1 of Helianthus tuberosus. NCBI lineage: Eukaryota > Viridiplantae > Streptophyta > Magnoliopsida > Asterales > Asteraceae > Helianthus > Helianthus tuberosus. The sequence goes on along the minus strand of CM060451.1, from coordinate 120,723,340 downwards.
ATAATGATATCGCAACATATTTAAAGCGTATTAACTTAGGAAACCTGTTCGCGACCCTTTCGGTTACCCGTTATGCATTATGCGCGTTCGGTTCGGTTTATGTAACTAGTTTACATAAATTAGCCGAAACGGGTCAAACCTTATCGGTTTATTCTCAAAATCCAGAATGTGTATCATATACCCATATTAAACAAGTCTTCAAACTTGTCGGGTCTAAATCACATTCTATCCGGTCTTCGCTTAATCGTGCGTACGAACCGTATCTTTAAAACTAACCGGTCTAAGCGTAAGCTTAACTAAAGACCCGTTAGGATTCTAATAGGTTGTTATAAACCTTCGTTCCAGATTAAGAGAACCAGTAAAAGATACCCGCACTCGCTAATTTTGAACTATACTTGCTCAGGTAAATACTTTTAACTTATTTCCCTATACGGGCTTGGGGTACGGTATATAAAATACCGCTTGGTCGGGCGTCGAATATTTAATCTTACTATGGTTAAATGATTGAGATGTCTCCGTTTAATTTGTTTTGTTTGCTTAAAGCCTTTGGGGGTTAACGACCGTTGTCCCGGATATCCCTGGCATCATCTTACGAGATGGCCACGACCTTGACACCCGGGTGTAGGCGTACACCCGGTAATATGTCCATATTATTAAGGTATAAACGCTGGCTTCCCGCCGCGGACTTATACTGAGTGGTGTGTCCATTAATCTTTAACCCGGCTAGATCCGGCCTACTGAACGCATAAGGAACATGTAAATCCTGTACAAGTTTATATATTAGATAAGTATCCCAAGTTATAAAATATTATTTGTGCCATGTGCATTCAAAACAATCACTTTCTTAAACCCTTTTTAAAATGAGTCAGTTGATTGTATTTACCAGTGTAAACTGACGTATTTTCCCAAAAAAAGGCTAAGTGCAGGTACTAATTGGAATTGGCTGGCTACTCCTAGCATCAATAAAGAGTCTCGCAAGCTTAAGATGCCTAAAGTCTGTTGAACCATGTTATTTTATATGCGATCCGCCTGGGGATCCTTTACTTCCGTTGTAATACATTGATGTTACACTATTACGGATTTGTAATATATTTATCCTTTTGCTTCCGCTGTGCATTTATATATTGTGTTGTTTGACTATGATGTTGCCAACCACGTCACGTTACTCCCCTACCGGGCCCACCGGTAACACGTGGAAATTTGGGGTGTGACACTACAGTTGTTTATGTGAATACCCTGATGATGCCAAAAAGGGGGAGAAAGGAAAGAAGGGAAAAGAAGGTTTATATCTACCACCAGATCCACTGTCTAAACCTGTGGTAGAAATTCCAAGGCCAGATGGTTCTAAAAAGGTTGATGTGACTCAAAATGCATTTGCTGATCAAAAAGCAAACAAGAAAGAGACAATGGAAATAAAAGGGTCAAAAAGATTTGAGAAAGAGAAGAAAGTTATGATGGAAAAGGAAGAACATGGTACTTCTACAACTAAAAGAAGAAAGACTACCAGAAAGGTTAGCCAACCCAAAACCACACCTTCCAAAACCACTAAACATACTCCTCAAATTCCCAAAAAGTTCCTCACATCAAACCTCCAAGCCAACAGATGTTGAGACACCTACTGTATCAACAGTTGTTGATACTTCAGTGGTTTCAACAGATTTTGTTTCAACCACTGCCCCCATCATTTCATCAACCATCACTCAATCCACTGCCATACCAAAAACAACATCACCATCATAAAAACCACCTGCCAAAAAGCAGAAGACAACAGTTGATACATCAACAGTTGTAGTGACAATAGTGGTTGAAACACCAGTTGTTTCAACAGCTGTTAGTCAGTCACCCATCACTTCAAACACCACCACTCAACCCACAAATACACCACCAACCACTCCAAAGCACAAAAGAAGGGTAACAAATATTGTACTTGAAGATGACACTTCTCCACTTCCAACATCTTCACAACCTCTGATCCTAGCCACTATTCCAAACCCTATTCCAATCTCTTCAGTTCAAGCCCTTGATCCAAACACTGCCTTAGTACCTTTGGGAGTACAATATCCTTTGGATCTTCCAGCAGTTAGGGAGGAGATCAAATCCTTCTACTCTGAAGATGATCATGAAAAGAGGAATCTCCCATCTCTTCAAGGTTATCCTCTGCCAAGAAACATAGAAGAGTATCTTCAACTGAAGGCCAAACAAGCAGAGGATATATCACAAAGAGACACAAAGGGAAAGTCTGATAAAGACATTCAGAGGAATTTGCAATATCTACTCACCAAAGTCAGAACTTTATAGCAGTTCTCAAAAGACCTTTGTCAAAAACTGTCAGAAAAGGATGATGAAAGCTTAAAACAAGACTACATTGAGCACATCATGGCATACAAGAAATATAAGGCAAAAAAGTATCAGTACAAGGAATGGACCATAAGTGAGCTCAAAGAGGAGATAGCAAGAATCCAAAAGATGCTTGATGACAAAATAAAGTAAACTCCTCCAGTTTGGTCCAATTATAAAAAGAATGTACCTGAAAGGGCCTTGAAGCTGAAAAGAATGAAAGAAGAGCTTATAGCTGCAAACTATGGCTCAAGGAATCAGGTTACAAGGTGGTCAGAGGTGAAAGTATTAGACACCTACAAAAGGTTGGAAGAATTAAGAAAGAAAGATCCCACAGCTCCCAAAAAGCCAGATTATCCAGAAGTAGTGGTTCCAGTCAAACAGGCCTTGCTAATCAAAAGATCCACTGCTCCACCTACTGCTATCCTTTATCAAAGAAGGAAGCAAAAGCAGATGGATGAAGAAGCAAAAGAAGACAAGGCTCAAGAAGAATATATTATGAAGATGGTTCTTCAGACAATGATCGCAGAAAATCCAGAATTAGCTAAATCTCAAGACCCTGCCAAAATTGTCATAACCAGGCCTCCATCACCAAACTCATCAAAAGTAAAAACTCTCCCAAGAAACCCACTGGACTTAAAAATACTAAAGTGAAAGTCTGATCAAGAGACCCACGTATTGACTCTGCTCAAGTCCAATGGTGAAGTGAAGCATATATCAAGGGAAAATGCACTTGGCCTGAGTGTAGAAGATTTACAAGATCTCCTTGAGCTTCCACTGTGCAGGGATGAAGATGATGAGGATTCCATGAACTTTGAATTACAATTCAAAGGGAAAGTTAGGGAATTCTTGATGAGGCAATAAAGATCCAGAATAATGAAGTGTTTTGGCATCATCTGTTCCATGGGGAGATTGTTGGGATTGAACCCTACAAAGGAACAGTTGATAAAGCCAAAACTGGTTCAGAGCAGTGGATCCATAATAAGCAGTTGTTTGTAACAGATCTTTCCCCTTGACAGTGGCCCTAACATCTGATGACCGAAAGCACTGCTCATTACAACTGCTGCTGATCTAAAGACTGTTGAAGATAAAGCACTGATGCTCAATCTACTGATATGTCTCAAAACTGCTGAAGACCAAAGCGCTGCTGGAGCTATAACAGTGGAATGAAGAATCAGTAGTTTAGTTGTACATTATATTTGTTATCAGTAGTTTGTATCAGTGGTTGTAATAGTCAGTGGTTGTAGGTTGTTAGGAGGTTAGACGTCACTTTCATGGTGACGTCAGCCGAAGATGCTCAGTGGTTGTTCTGTACTATAAATAGAACAGTATTCTGTACTGTTCTATTAGCTCTCTTTGACCAAGTCATTTTATACGAACAATCAAGTGAGCTCAGGCTGAGGGAGAGATCTGTGCATGCATGCATTTAGTTTGTTTGTTGTAATCAAATACAATCATTCGATTAAATGATAAACATGTTTGCTGAAACTTATCTTCCATTGATTGTGTGTTAAAAGTTTATTTCATTTATTCCGCTGCAATTCATCTCTGTTTCATCTTCATTCTTATTAAACAAACACAATCTAGCAAACTCAGATCCTAACAGTTTATGAATTCAGAATAATGGATGGATATATATGACTGTATTTAGCAGATGTTTGGCCTTCTATATCAGATGTTTAGACTTAAACAGATGTTTGGCCATAAACAGATGTTTGGCCTTAAACAAATGTTTTGGTCAACATCTGTTTGAATTTTGGTCAACATTTCATTTAGTATTCAACAGAAATTTGAATAACTCAACATTTGTTTAAGTCGTTGTTTCGTTTTCTTGAATTCTATGTAATTTTATAAAGAAGTACAAGAACAAATATTTTTACAAAATTCCAAATCACCCGATCATGTAAGTGCATTGAAGTAAAAGTGAAAATGATGTTATTCATGTGGTCCTGTTGTGCTTTTGTTTGACGTCTAATATGGGTTCATGATCTAATCCGGTGAAGTGTAGACATTGTTGTTGAATCCAATGAGATGCTTGATGTAATGAGGTCGTATTAATAACAAATAATAATTAATATAACTAAGCTTCCCGAGCCCGGGAAGCAATCCCGGGTAATAACCTAGTTATATTATAAAAACTCCACACACAGAGTTTAATGGAATGGATGTTAATGCTCTAAAACAAAATCGTTTACGCATGCCGCATCCTTATCTATTTTAGATTAAAAGGTATATAAATGTAAATAAAAATTAAATTATAAGCTTAACATATAAAACGATTTTATGTGCTTATATACATATGTGTATATATATATATATATATATATATAGGGGATGGTTCAAATGAAAACCACTTTTATTGTGAAAACTCGAAAACTAACTAAAAAAAACCTAAAAAACACACCAAAAATTTTTTTTTTCAATTTTTTTATAAAAAATCGCAGGTTTTTGTATATAAAAAAAAACTTTTTTTCAAAAAAAAAATATATATATATATTTTTGTATTACACATGTGCACTACAAAAAAAAACATTTTTTTTTTTGAAATTTTTTTTTATATACTAAAAGTAGCGAAAATTATTATGTAAAAAAAAAAAAATTTTTTGGTATGTTTTTTTGGCATTTTTAATTAGTTTTTGAGTTTTCACAATAAATAGTGGTTTTCATTTGAACCTTTCCCTATATATATATATATATATATATATATATGGGTGCGTGTGTTTGTATATGTGTTTGTGATGATAAAAAAAAGGTAGGTTGCTTGAAATATGACACGAAATTAACCTAAAATAACTAATACGAACCAAACCCGATAGAAAATAAACTGGATTGCGTGATACTAAAACGAGATTATTATCATGATTGATCTCAAAACGATCAGTGAACCAAACATGTCTGCAAATTGGTTGTCTTAGTGTGACACGAGTCACCTTTTCGTGGAGAGAAGCCATATATACAAAAGTAAACTAGTGGGCATGATTCATAAACCACCATCTGTTTTGTTGCACAATGATGCAACTTCTACTTGCAATAGTCTTTGTGCTACCGAAATAAAGTCTACCATTGCTTCGTTGCAAGTAGCCTTTGAAATATGTCACATTCAAAAAGCAACGTTATCTGATTGTTTCCAAACTAGCCTTTTATAAACCAACCGATTATTTGGCTTTTGAACTCAATTTGGCCCTTGGAATCCAAAAGGGAAGTAAACAAATTGGCTTTTGGAACTATAAGAAGCGTACCTGAGGTTGTACGCCATACCCGCAAACCAAACTCACGGGAGACTAATTGATGTCTAGGAATGCCATGGATGGAGACCACGAGATTGGCGCAATACTTGGTTTTTGGGCAAGTGTAATGATGTTTGCACTCGTGGTATTTGGGATCATAATCTTTTCTTGTGCACAAGGAGCGGAACCAAGAGACAAATCCGATGATGCTGCTAACACCTCAGCATGTGGTGGTAGCGTGTGTGTAGCAGGGTGCGGCGCGGCTTGTGGTGGCTAGAGGGAAGTCTAGTAATCTTGGCTAATAGTAGCATGAGTAGAACCTTTTTTCTTTCTTTCTTTCTTGTTCTCGGATAAGACTCATATAAATGGCTTAATTTTGATCATTTGTCAAGTGCGAGAGCTTAAACTATCTTTGAGTTATATGAGTGGTTTCATTCATCTCTGTATAAGCACATATCGATCAGCAATCATTTACATATATAAATCTACATGTTATAAGTCTGCCACCACAGATGTCAATTGTCATTAGCCTGTTATATATGAGAGATTAATAATGGAGAAACTACATTTAAGAGTAAAAAAAAAAATTTGTTTGACTTGAGATGATCATTTTCCTAAATTGATATATATTATAGGTAAAATGAGGGTCAGGATTTAGAGAAAATGGTGGAAAGTGTGAGAACGGCTATGGATCGTCCGATCAAAACAATCTATGGACTAAATTGGCGCGGTGGCTTTTTCGTAAATAACATCAATTTTATTACGTGGACAAACTTCATTAAGGGTAAAAAAGGTAAAACATCATTTTTCACATAAAACGCCGTTGAAAAATAAAACGTCAAATAAATAAAAAAGGCCAATTTTATCACTGCGTTCTTTTTTCTGTGTTTTTATTTAAGCTCTCAGGCTACAAAAACGTCACAAAATGTGAAACGCCATAACATATAACGCCAAACCTTACATCCGGATAAATGTTAATTACATTTTTTGTTATAAAAATAATATCCCGCCTAAACTGCGCGCCAAAAAAAATCCTATAAATAGAAACGTCTCACCACCTTCCGTTTATCACACCAAAAAACACACACAAAAAAACACAGTGGTTCCTAAAAAAATACAACTCAATATAAAACACCAAAAAATACAACGATTGCAAACATCTTTTCTTTGATACTCAGTAATGTTCTGCATGAAGTTTCGCTGAATGATTTGTTAGGTGAGTATAGTAAGATTTTGCTGCATGAGATTGACAAAATTCTAGAAAGAGGGACTGATGACACCCATATGTCATTCTGTCATCTTTGTTCTTGAAGAAAGTTTGGATGATTAGAAGAGACATATCCCAGTGTCAATGCTACTTTGGCCTCGATGATTATAATGAAGACGATGAGCAGATAGCATCCACCCACACGTGGTCGTTGTATGTCTCCAAACATCCACAAAGACACTTCAACACATGAACAAAAAAAATAAACCACGCCAAACCCAAAACGCCATTTATTTGTGACAATTCTTGTAGTTTCAAAAGAAGAAAGAGACTGATGACACTGAAGATTTAGATCATAAATTGCTTCTATTTGTTTTTTTTAATTTTCTTTATTTGTTGTTTGTTTTGTAATTTCAGCTAAGAAACAACAAAGTACATTAATCCTATAATGAAAAATATAATAAAACGCCAAAACGAGCAAATGCATATAAAACGCCATCATGCCATAAAAACGCTCACAAAAACTACAAAACTATAATAAAATTACTTTCAACAAGTACTATTATAATAAATCTAAAAAAAAAGCTTAAAACAATGTGCAAAGAAAATAAAACAAAAAAGTCCCATCGTTATCTAAACGTCATTGGAAAATAAAACGCCATAATTACAGCCGTCAAGATTAGACGTGTTACACCATAAAAACAGACGAGTCTGAAAACAAAACACGGTAACTGCAAAAAACAATAAAATGAAATGACGGAAACATAATTACTAACATTTATTATATTGAAAGCCAAATACTTGGGGAATTGAATTTATTTATCTTTTTCAAAACGCCATAAAAGAATACCATCAGAACACAAGCTCAAACACGCCAAAAACATTGACTAAAAACGCCACATATTGTCCAAAACACCAAAAACTTAAAAAATGGCTAAGGTTATTGCATGGAGGTTTGAAAGGAAAGAGAAACGATTCATCATAAAGTTCTCTGATAAGAGAAGGGTGAAGGTAAGGACATTCAAAGCCATGCTTGGTATGAATGAAGGGGTTCAGAGGGATATCCTGGCCCTTGGGGTTCCAATGGCCAACAATTGTGAAAGAACCCGAACTGTAATAAAAAGACTGAAGAGAAAATTTCCGACAGAAGAAGAAGAAGATGATGATGATATTGACGATACTCCTCTACCAACACTTAGCAGTTGGGTGATGCATGAAGAAGAAGGAACGGTTGAAGTGACTTATAAACACGGGGTGCAATATTCATTGCCAATGGAGGAAATGTTGAAGACAGGGAGAATATCTATCATTGAACAACTCTGTGATTTAGCACATTCGAACGATCCAAAATCCAAGGATGCAGTGATATTCAAGAACAGGCTGCAGCAAAGAAGAGACGAGCTAATGGCGTTATACGCCAATCTAAAATTTGATGATGATGAATCTGATGAAAGTGATGAACAAAGCGATGGGTACATCTCTGATGTAATCCCATCCACGGAAGACTATTAGTTTATTTTGATTTCATATTATTGTAATTTTATAAAATATTAATCTATGTTAATCAATTATTAACAAAAAGACCCAGAACGCCAAAAAAATGACATGGAAAACGCCATAACGCCAAAAAAATTAACTATGTGACACAAAAAGAATTAATTCAACGAGAAGAAATATGAGAAAAACAGTAAAACGTCAAAGTAATTAATGATTCTAGATAACGCCAAAATTATCTTACACGCCAAAAATGAAGCAGCATGTCAAACGCGAAAATCGAGAAAGGAGAAGAATATTGAAAAGACAAAAAAAACCCATCTGACCCTGATCATGTCCCACGCTGTCACACCCCGACCACGTAAAACAACAAAGCGTGGCGGAAACGTCGGGGGGGTGTTGTAACAGAATTATCGTTTCATAACCATGGATACAAAAAGTGTTTCGTTTTATTGATAATATTAAACGTTAACATTGTTTTAACATAGAACAATAAGTTTTATATCGTCTATCATAGATATTATGTCACTAAGGCCTCGTCCAGATCCTATGTGACGCATGCATCCTAGAACATCAATCAAGCAACAACACCTGAAACATATGTAAAAACAAAGTCAGCAAAGAAATGCTGGCGAGTACATAGGTTTTATAACAGTATCGGAATCATGGCTTGTATTCTTATATTGCAATACCTCGATAACCTTGTTTTTAAAATGTGTATAATATTGCAACATGATTAACCAACTCAAATCGAGATGATTAAAATTTATAAAATTTCGTAGCCATGATTCTTAACCCAAAAGCTTTTTGTTTTTAGAAAACCATCTTGTAAAACATCTCGTATAAACTCGTTAATAAAACTGGTACATTATTTCGAAAACATCGTTGAGTGACATCGTTTCAGTATCGTTTACCCAAGTGAACTAAATAACGCCACGGTATGTAATATGTTGAAAACACTTATATATAAGAAGTACCAGCGGCGTATCTACCATGTTTTCACCACATTACACCCGTCCCGTTATCTAAACACTAGCCATAAACCAATCGTTTACCCAAATCGTTTAACATCGTTTCCAAATCGTTCCCAAATCGTTTAAATCGTCCTCGTTTTAATTGTGAAAACTTATATATGGTCGTCTCGTTAATAACATTCAAACCTTTGTGACTCGTTCATCGTTCAACTCGTTCTTGCATTAACAAACCTCCAAAGGGTAAGTTAACAATCATCAGATTCAGTCGTTACCCACAACACCCACACATAACCATGGGTATAGTGCAATAACGGGATTTGTCATATCCTATGGTACCATAACCTAATACTGGTCGGCTTGATCAATGCTAATGAATGTCGTTCGTTATGTAACTACAACCAACAAGATCGTTCACATTATCGAAATCGTTAATAGTTTAGTATAAATCGTTCTATTCGTTTTTGAAATCATCGTCTAAACCTTGAAAACATTTTGTACATATGAATCACCCCAAAACAATTGAAAACAGTAAAATAGGGGAACTATGTACTCACGTGTAGTGCAAGGTATCTTCAATCAATAGTACTTCAACAAACTCGAGTAAACCAGAGAAATCAAGTAGCACCTAGTAATCGAACCACTAGTCAAACAATAGACGACTAAATCGGAAGATCGGACAGAATGAGGTCTTGTAAACCAAATGAGTGTTGGAACTCATGTGATATGGTTTAACAAAGCCTACATCCTAAATCGGACCCTAACCTAAGTGCTTTCGGCCCGTCGCGACCCATTAAGGTAGCTTATGCTACTTTAACGCGTCGTTCGCGTGAAACGCGTTCGGAACGCCTAACTAGTCCTATGATAAGTGAAATATGCCTCAACATGTTTAATATTGTTGTCTAATCAATTTAGATACCAAAGGTTATGTTACATATGCTTAAAATAAATTTTGGCGTAAAAGGGCATTTTTGGTAATTTACCTAAGGCATATAAACTACCTATCATAAAACTACTTAAACGAAGCAACCATAAGGTATAACCTTGGAAGGTTATTCCCTATACTATGGTCACCTAATGTGTTTGGTCGGATCCTAATGATCGCCCAAACGGGTCGGGTTCGAAAGTATAAGCGATTGTTTAGATCGCTTACCTTTACGACCCTAGACAAGCACAAAACTAAAAGTGACGAGCTAAACATGTTAGAACATGTCTAACAAGGTTTGAAAACAGGTTTGGTATCAAAACAAACGGTTTTGATACCCACAAGTAGTTTGGTTACAAAATACGCAAGAATACGTATTTTGGCCGAAACTACGACTCGTCACTGAGCCTAGATAACGTGGTAATCAGTAGGTATAGTCACAAGGGACTATAACCATCATGATTACGCTCACGTTATGAAGTTCAAATGAACTTCACATTGACCATAAACTGGTCAATGCAGAAAGTCAAACGCAGTTTGACTTTAACGCTAAAACGAATGAAAAGAACGAAAGAACACTTACAACAGGTCCAAGAATGGAAGTTTTGAATCCGAATATTCTCAGGTATGAAGTGTTGAACACATCAACTTAGAGAACAAATTCAGATTTCAAAGGTGTGGGTTTTTGGGGTTGAGATCATGGGGTATTTATAGATTTCCTTGAACCGTTAGGATCGTTCCTCGAAAACTGAGCTTTGATCTGGACCTTACATGTGTGCCCATGGTTTTCTAAAACCATGGGAGCCCCTAATATGGACTATGTTCATTGAATACCAGCCCATGGTTTTGCAAAACCATGGGTTAAAACCACCAATACTTCAAAATGGACTAGGTTCATTGAATCTCCCAGAAATTTCAAAAAATGGTCCCTGCACTTGTAAAACTTGATTTTTGGCACTTTTAAGCTCCATTAACCCCATTTCAAGGCTCTAAAATAAATTTAAAGTATAGGGAACTTAAAATATGCTCAAAAACATCTCGGATGTCGGTTCGTTTGGTCGTACGGTTGCGTTATTCGCTTAATTACGACGGAAGTCGTAACGAACGCAAAAACGATCCAAATTAAGCGACAAATGGAATTTTATCATGCCAAACACTAAAATAAAATATTTTAATGCTTACATAAATTTTTGGATGTCCGGATGTATTCAGAACGTAAGTTATGCGCGAAAATGCAAACTTATGCACTTTTTGACGCTTTTAGTCCCTGAATGAGCATAAAGTTTATTTTAGCACACCGAACCCCTCAAAGCCTATTTCTAAGCTATGTAAAGGATATTTAGGGTATGTTTAACTTATGGTCATGTTCCTAAATGTTCGTTACTATACAAATCGGCATAGTTTCGCAGTTTGACACATATAGTCCCTGCGATCGAACAAAGTGGATTTCGACACACCAAACCATTCAAAACTTATTTATAAGTTATGTGGAGGTTATTTAAGGTATGTTAAGCCTATGTCACTATTCCGGAGTGTTTGTCGTGTTATACTGACTGCGTTTACGCACCAGTTTGCGTATAACCTTCCAGAACGCGATTTAAAGCTTGCAATCGGAATCGAATCGAATTGAAAAATCACCAAACACAAATACACACATAGAAACACCAAAACACATATAATAACACCAAAGAACATTGTTTTATTAGTAATCATCATTGTTTTACATCGTACATCTATTACAGAACACAGTTGTCACAGTCTCCCCTACTTCAGGAAATTTCGTCCCGAAATTTTAACTAGAGGAAGCTTGTGAGAACAAATGCGGATATTTCATCTTCATCTGGTCCTCACGCTCCCAAGTAAACTCTGGGCCACGTTTGGATTCCCAGCAAATCTTGACCAAATGAATTCGTTTGTTCTTCAACTGTTTGAAAGTACGTTCCACTATCTCCACAGGTTTCTCGACAAAGTGCATTGTTTCATCGATTCGAATCTCGTCGAGAGGAATGTGTAGATCAGCGTCAGCTAAACATTTTCGCAGATTGGACACGTGAAAAGTCGGGTGAATATTTCCAAGCTCTGGAGGTAGCTCTAGACGATAGGCAACCTTTCCAATTCTTTCCACAATCTTAAATGGTCCCACATATCGAGGTGCAAGTTTTCCTTTCTTTCCAAATCTCACGACTCCCTTCCAAGGTGAAACCTTGAGTAGGACACGATCTCCGACTTAAAATTCTAAGGGCTTGCGTCCCAAATCCGCATATCTCTTTTGACGGTTTCGAGCTGTCACAAGATTATCGCGGATTTTCTTGATTTTGTCAGTTGTTTCTAGAACGAGCTCAGGTCCAGTAAGCTGAGCTTCACCGGTCTCGTTCCAACAGACAGGTGAACGACATTTTCGACCGTAGAGAGCTTCGAATGGTGCCATATTAATTCTAGTATGATAACTATTGTTGTAAGAGAACTCGATCAGCGGCAGATGAGAATCCCAATTACCACCAAAGTCTATCACGCATGCTCTAAGCATATCCTCCAAAGTTTGAATCGTTCTCTCAGATTGGACATCTGTTTGGGGATGATAAGCAGTGCTTAGATTCAGTTGGGTTCCCAAAGCAGATTGCATGGCCTTCCAGAAATGAGATGAAAATCGAGCATCACGATCGGAAATGATATCTAAAGGAACACCATGTCGTGATACAATCTCGTCTACATAAATCTTTGCAAGTTTATCAGCAGACAGATCCTCGCGAATCGGAATGAAATGAGCTGATTTCGTTAATCGATCTATAATAACCCAGATAGCATCATGACCTTTAGACGTACGCGGTAACTTAGTGATGAGATCCATCGCAATGTTCTCCCACTTCCAAACCGGTATCTCTGGTTGTACAAGCAAGCCAGAAGGTCGTTGATGTTCGGCCTTGACTTTGAGACAAGTTAGGCATTTTGATACATACAAGGCAACATCCTTCTTCATACCAGGCCACCAGCACCGAGTACGAAGATCCTTGTACATTTTATCAGCACCAGGATGGATAGAATATCGAGACTTATGAGATTCGTCCATACCAAGGTGCGAATATCGTCTTGTTTTGGAATCCACAATCGATCCTTAAAATAGAGCAAACCATCGTCTTTCGCTTCGAGCATAAGCTCAAGTTGACGTGGTAATTCCGTACCCATCAAATTTTGTGAAACACAAAATTGTTGAGCTTGAAGGACACGAGATTGAAGATCAGCTAGAGTTCGAACAGAATGAAGCTTGACTCGTTCTTTTCGACTAAGCGCATCGGCTACAACATTCGCCTTACCAGGGTGGTAGCGAATCTCGCAATCATAGTCGTTCAAGAGTTCAACCCAACGTCGTTGCCTCATATTCAGCTCTTTCTGATTAAGAATATGCTGGAGACTTTTGTGGTCTGTGAAAACCACACACTTCATCCCATAGAGGTAGTGTCTTCAGATTTTAAGCGCGAAAACCACAGCTCCTAACTCAAGATCATGAGTCGTATAGTTCTTCTCGTGAACTTTCAATTGTCTAGATGCATATGCTATAACTTTACCTCGTTGTATTAGGACGCAACCAAGGCCTAAGTTGGACGCATCGCAATAGACAACGAAATCATCGCTTCCCTCGGGCAGAGATAGAACAGGAGCATCACATAACTTCTGCTTCAGCGTTTGGAACGCTTCTTCTTGCTTGGGTCCCCACTCAAAAGGCTTATTCTTCTGAGTCAAAGCAGTGAGTGGAACCGCAATCTTCGAGAAATTTGAAATGAATCGACGATAATAACCAGCAAGACCAAGAAAAGATCGAATCTCTGTAGGCGTCGTCGGTGTATTCCAGTCCTTGATAGCAGCAATCTTGGATGGATCCACATGAATACCCTGCTCATTGACTATATGACCCAAGAATTGAACTTCTTTAAGCCAGAATTCACTCTTGGAGAATTTAGCAAAAAGTTGTTCCTTCTTCAGGAGTTCCAATGTGAAGCGAAGGTGTTGGTCGTGCTCGGCTCGAGATTTTGAATAAATGAGAATATCGTCGATGAACACAATAATGAACTTGTCCAAATAAGGTTTGCATACCCTATTCATTAAGTCCATAAAGATAGCTGGAGCATTCGTCAAACCAAAAGGCATGACAGTGAACTCCTAATACCCATATCTTGTGCGGAAAGCAGTTTTGGGAATATCTTCTTCGAGAACACGAAGTTGATGATACCCAAAACGAAGATCAATCTTGGAAAAACATGAAGCACCCTGCAGCTGGTCGAAGAGATCATCAATTCGAGGTAGGAGATATCGATTCTTGATGGTGAGCTTATTAAGCTCACGATAATCGATACACATTCGAAAAGGTCCATCTTTCTTTTTCACGAAGAGGACAGGAGCTCCCCAAGGTGAAAAGCTCGGTCGGATGAAACCTTTATCAGATAACTCTTGAAGCTGCTTCGATAACTCTTGCATCTCCAACGGTGCAAGACGATTAGGTGCTTTTGCAATCGGGTTGGCATTGGGTATGAGGTCAATATGAAACTCGACTTGACGAACTGGAGGCAAACCAGGCAGTTCATCAGGAAACACCTCTGGATAATCCCGAACAATCGGAATATCCTGAATACTCTTGCTCTTGTCTTTCTCCTAGGTGACATGTGCTAGAAAAGCAACATATCCTTTTCTCAAATACCTTTCGGCTTGCAAACATGACATAAGTTTCAAACCATCTGGTGGTTTTTCGCCATGAACTTCCAGAACATCACCAGACGGAAGAGGAATACGAACAATCTTATCGAAACAAACCACCTCAGCGTGGTGTATGGTTAACCAATCCATTCCAATGATAATATCGAAACTTCCAAGTTGCATCGGTGTGAGGTCAATAGGAAAAAGATGGTTATCAAGGTTCAACTGACAATCACGAATAACAGAATCGAGAACAAGAGGTTTACCAGTAGCAACTTCGACAGATAAGGGTTTCCTCAGTTTAGTTCTAGGTATCGCAAGCAAAGGCTCAAAAGACAAAGAAACAAAACTTCTATCGGCACCAAAATCAAAAAGAATAGACGCAGGTCGATTGTTAACAAGAAACGTACCGTTAACCACTTCGTTGTCGGCCCTCGCTTCGATTGCATTCAAATTGTACGCTCGCCCACGAGCGGGATTCACATTGACATTGACATTCGGATAAACAAAAGAGGTATCGACAAAACGCAAGAGAGGCGATCATTTGTTCGTTACCTCGAACAAATAAACGACACGCAATGACTAATCAAAGTAAATAGGTCAAAAATAATGTATCGCGAGGACATGCTCGCCTATAAGTGAATACTCACCCCAAGAGTTCCCAGGTAAGAGTGACTGGTCCGATTATGTGGATTTGTACGAACACTCTAGCCTTAGACTGAAAACTCAGAGTACAGGCACTCACTCTTCCAGTTTGCACGTGTTCACATTATTTAGACCCAAACTTTGACGAGATTTTGAAAAACTTAGAGGGTTCAAAACCTTATAATAGAGGGTTCAAAACCAAGTAATCAATCATCCTAGAACAGATGATTAGTTTTCAAAACGGATTCGAAAATTGTGTTCTCGTAGTGGTTATCACCTAAGAATAGATGACGATTTTGCTTTAAAAATCTAAACGCAAATAAACTCGCGTTGGGGTCCTAGAAGTTATAGTCTAGGTCAAAGCATTACTAATAACCTAATTCCCTATAACCATTGGCTCGGATACCAACTCTTCTGTCACACGCCGACCACGTAAAACAACAAAGCGTGGCGGAAACGTCGAGGGGTGTTGTAACAGAATTATCGTTTCATAACCATGGATACAAAAAGTGTTTCGTTTTATTGATAATATTAAACGTTAACATTGTTTTAACATAGAACAATAAGTTTTATATCGTCTATCATAGATATTATGTCACTAAGGCCTCGTCCAGATCCTATGTGACGCATGCATCCTAGAACATCAATCAAGCAACAACACCTGAAACATATGTAAAAACAAAGTCAGCAAAGAAATGCTGGCGAGTACATAGGTTTTATAAGAGTATCGGAATCATGGCTTGTATTCTTATAATGCAATACCTCGATAACCTTGTTTTTAAAATGTGTATAATATTGCAACATGATTAACCAACTTAAATCGAGATGATTAAAATTTATAAAATTTCGTAGCCATGATTCTTAACCCAAAAGCTTTTTGTTTTTAGAAAACCATCTTGTAAAACATCTCGTATAAACTCGTTAATAAAACTCGTACATTATTTTGAAAACATCGTTGAGTGACATCGTTTCAGTATCGTTTACCCAAGTGAACTAAATAACGTCACGGTATGTAATATGTTGAAAACACTTATATATAAGAAGTACCAGCGGCGTATCTACCATGTTTTCACCACATTACACCCGTCCCATTATCTAAACACTAGCCATAAACCAATCGTTTACCCAAATCGTTTAACATCGTTTCCAAATCGTTCCCAAATCGTTTACTCGTTTAAATCGTCCTTGTTTTAATTGTGAAAACTTATATATGGTCGTCTCGTTAATAACATTCAAATCTTTGTGACTCGTTCATCGTTCAACTCGTTCTTGCATTAACAAACCTCCAAAGGGTAAGTTAACAATCATCAGATTCAGTCGTTACCCACAACACGCACACATAACCATGGGTATAGTGCAATAACGGGATTTGTCATATCCTATGGTACCATAACCTAATACTGGTCGGCTTGATCAATGCTAATGAATGTCATTCGTTATGTAACTATAACGAACAAGTTCGTTCACATTATCGAAATCGTTAATAGTTTAGTATAAATCGTTCTATTCGTTTTTGAAATCATCGTTTAAACCTTGAAAACATTTTGTACATATGAATCACCCCAAAACAATTGAAAACAGTAAAATAGGGGAACTATGTACTCACATGTAGTGCAAGGTATCTTCAATCAATAGTACTTCAACAAACTCGAGTAAACCAGAGAAATCAAGTAGCACCTAGTAATCGAACCACTAGTCAAACAATAGACGACTAAATCGGAAGATCGGACAGAATGAGGTCTTGTAAACCAAATGAGTGTTGGAACTCATGTGATATGGTTTAACAAAGCTTACATCCTAAATCGGACCCTAACCTAAGTGCTTTCGACCCGTCGCGACCCATTAAGGTAGCTTATGCTACTTTAACGCGTCGTTCGCGTGAAACGCGTTCGGAACGCCTAACTAGTCATATGATAAGTGAAATATGCCTCAACATGTTTAATATTGTTGTCTAATCAATTTAGATACCAAAGGTTATGTTACATATGCTTAAAATAAATTTTGGCGTAAAAGGGCATTTTTGGTAATTTACCTAAGGCATATAAACTACCTATCATAAAACTACTTAAACGAAGCGACCATAAGGTATAACCTTGGAAGGTTATTCCCTACACTATGGTCACCTAATGTGTTTGGTCGGATCCTAATGATCGCCCAAACGGGTCGGGTTCGAAAGTATAAGCGATTGTTTAGATCGCTTACCTTTACGACCCTAGACAAGCACAAAACTAAAAGTGACGAGCTAAACATGTTTAACAAGGTTTGAAAACAGGTTTGGTATCAAAACAAACGGTTTTGATACCCACAAGTAGTTTGGTTACAAAATACGCAAGAATACGTATTTTGGCCGAAACTACGACTCGTCACTGAGCCTAGATAACGTGGTAATCAGTAGGTATAGTCACAAGGGACTATAACCATCGTGATTACGCTCACGTTATGAAGTTCAAATGAACTTCACATTGACCATAAACTGGTCAATGCAGAAAGTCAAACGCAGTTTGACTTTAACGCTAAAACGAATGAAAAGAACGAAAGAACACTTACAACAGGTCCAAGAATGGAAGTTTTGAATCCGAATATTCTCAGGTATGAAGTGTTGAACACATCAACTTAGAGAACAAATTCAGATTTCAAAGGTGTGGGTTTTTGGGGTTGAGATCATGGGGTATTTATAGATTTCCTTGAACCGTTAGGATCGTTCCTCGAAAACTGAGCTTTGATCTGGACCTTACATGTGTGCCCATGGTTTTCTAAAACCATGGGAGCCCCTAATATGGACTATGTTCATTGAATACTAGCCCATGGTTTTGCAAAACCATGGGTTAAAACCACCAATACTTCAAAATGGACTAGGTTCATTGAATCTGCCAGAAATTTCAAAAAATGGTCCCTGCACTTGTAAAACTTGATTTTTGGCACTTTTATGCCCCGTTAACCCCATTTCAAGGCTCTAAAATAAATTTAAAGTATAGGGAACTTAAAATATGCTCAAAAACATCTCAGATCTCGGTTCGTTTGGTCGTACGGTTGCGTTATTCGCTAAATTACGACGAAAGTCGTAACGAACGCCAAAACGATCCAAATTAAGCGACGAATGGAATTTTATCATGCCAAACACTAAAATAAAATATTTTAATGCTTACATAAATTTTTGGATGCCCGGATGTATTCAGAACGTAAGTTATGCGCGAAAATGCAAACTTATGCACTTTTTGACGCTTTTAGTCCCTGAATGAGCATAAAGTTTATTTTAGCACACCGAACCCATCAAAGCCTATTTCTAAGCTATATAAAGTATATTTAGGGTATGTTTAACTTATGGTCATGTTCTGGAATGTTCGTTACTATACAAATCGGCATAGTTTCGCAGTTTGACACATATAGTCCCTGCGATCGAACAAAGTGGATTTCGACACACCAAACCATTCAAAACTTATTTCTAACTTATGTGGAGGTTATTTAAGGTATGTTAAGCCTATGTCACTATTCTGGAGTGTTTGTCGCGTTATACTGACTGCGTTTACACACCAGTTTGCGTATAACCTTCCAGAACGCGATTTAAAGCTTGCAATCGGAATCGAATCGAATTGAAAAATCACCAAACACAAATACGCACATAGAAACACCAAAACACATATAATAACACCAAATAACATTGTTTTATTAATAATCATCATTGTTTTACATCGTACATCGATTACAGAACACAGTTGTCACAGTCTCCCCTACTTCAGGAAATTTCATCCCGAAATTTTAATTAGAGGAAGCTTGTGAGAACAAATGCGGATATTTCATATTCATCTGGTCCTCATGCTCCCAAGTAAACTCTGGGCCACGTTTGGATTCCCAGCGAATCTTGACCAAATGAATTCGTTTGTTCTTTAACTGTTTGAAAGTACGTTTCACTATCTCCACAGGTTTCTCGACAAAGTGCATTGTTTCATCGATTCGAATCTCGTCGAGAGGAATGTGTAGATCAGCGCCAGCTAAACATTTTCACAAATTGGACACGTGAAAAGTCGGGTGAATATTTCCAAGCTCTGGAGGTAGCTCTAGACGATAAGCAACCTTTCCAATTCTTTCCACAATCTTAAATGGTTCCACATATCGAGGTGTAAGTTTTCCTTTCTTTCCAAATCTCACGACTCCCTTCCAAGGTGAAACCTTGAGTAGGACACGATCTCTGACTTGAAATTCTAAGGGCTTGCGTCCCAAATCCGCATATCTCTTTTGACGGTTTCGAGCTGTCACAAGATTATCGCGGATTTTCTTGATTTTGTCAGTTGTTTCTAGAACGAGCTCAGGTCCAGTAAGCTGAGCTTCACCGGTCTCGTTCCAACAGACAGGTGAACGACATTTTCGACCGTAGAGAGCTTCGAATGGTGCCATATTAATGCTAGTATGATAACTATTGTTGTAAGAGAACTCGATCAGCGGCAGATGAGAATCCCAATTACCACCAAAGTCTATCACGCATGCTCTAAGTAATAATAATACAAACCGATTCGAAAGTATAATAAGGTATTACACAACGGTTGTATATGGATCCACAGGCGGATCTTAAAATAGAAAAATAAACACTGTTCAACAGACTTTAGACGTTTAGAACTTGCAAGATTCCTTATTAACGCCCTGAGCTCCCAGTCAATTACGTACAGTACCTGTCACTTAATCTTTTTGGAAAATACGTCAGTTTACATTGATAAATACAATTAAATGATTATTTTGAAAACATTTATGAAAAATTGATTTAAATGCACAAGGCACAAATATCCTTTTATAACTTGGGACAATTATATAAAAATAATCTTGTATACAGATTTATATGTTTGTTATACATTCAGG
This sequence comes from Helianthus tuberosus, assembly GCA_030545235.1. NCBI lineage: Eukaryota > Viridiplantae > Streptophyta > Magnoliopsida > Asterales > Asteraceae > Helianthus > Helianthus tuberosus. The sequence goes on along the minus strand of CM060451.1, from coordinate 120,703,000 downwards.
GCCCGATATAGAAACCGAGTCAAGATTAATAGACACACCACAAGTATAGGCCCACAAGACAGTGAGATACCGATTTTCCTACGCAACCGTCAGGTGTATGCCTACACCCCGTGCTTAAGACGTGGTCATTTCTTAATAAATGATGCCAAGGATATCCAGGACATGGTCATTAACCCCCAAATGCTTTGTTTCAAACAAGACAGATTAAAACGGGTTACCTCAATAATTTAACCACTAATCGATTAAATATTCAATACCCGACCAAGCGGTATTATTATAATACCGTATCCCAAGCCCGTATAGGGAAAATAAGTTAAAAGTATTTACCTGAGCTAAAATGTAATTTTATTCTCAGCCGTATATTCAAATCAGCAAGCACAAGTACCTCTACTGGGGCTCTCAATCTGGAACGAAGGTTTTATTAACCTATTAGATTCCTAACGGGTCTTATTTAAGTTGTAACTTAGACCGGTTAGTTTTTAGGAAAGGTTTACGGTTCAAAACGCAAGATTAAGCGAAGACCGGATTAGAATGTGATTTAGACCCGACAAGTATGGAGACTTGTATAATATGGGTAATCTAAACACATTCTGAATTTTGAAGTGAAAATGTTAAGGTTTGACCCGTTTCGGTTAATTCATGTAAACTAGTTACATAAATCGTATCGAACACGTAAAATGCATAACGGGTAACCAAATGAGTCATGAACATGTTTCACAAGTTAATATGCCTTAAATATGTTATGATATCAGTAGGATACCTTCCATTATGCCCAAAATGGATTTAAAATCAATTTAAGCCTCGTAGGGGTATTTTGGTCATTTTAAAGTTAATAAAAGAGGTTAAATAGCAACCTGAGGTTCTGGTCTACAATAATCAGTAGAAATATTTATTTTAATAAGTTATATAAGTAAGATATCATATATACATGAAATTTATCATTTATGGCCAAACTATACACCGTATGGGCATTTTGGTCATTTCACATATGTTAAAAAAAAGCCAATTTTGGAAATATGAGTTTAAAACTTTTAATTACTGTTTAAGTATAAAAAATTATTCATAACATCAGTAGGTAACAAGTCTTAGGTGCTAAATATGGTTTTAAACCATACTATGCGCCTAAATCGCATAAAAGTCGGTATTTGACATATTCGGGTTGATTAAGGAAATCTGAGATTTTGATCAGCCTTTACTGTTTAAAATAACTTATTTAATATATAAAATCAGTATAAAAAGGTTTGGTATGTAAAGGATGTGTAAAACTCATTTTATTAGCGAAAACGGCATTATCGTCAATTACCGAGTCTATGAGAGAACTCTATGTTATGATCAGTATAAAATTTAATAAAAATTTCCAAAAATCCCTAAATATTATATTACATCAATGGGTAGAAAGTTTGGTGTCAAAATTTGGGTTTAAATAGGCTTTATGCCGAAAATGCCGTTTAATTAATAAAAGCTTTCAATTTACGATATCGAGCATAACTCTTAATTTAGACCTCAAACTGTTGTCAAATTTTTAGGACATGTTTATAAATCAGTAATAAAGGTTTTTGTCCTCTCACATTCTCAAAAATCTCGTTTGTATATCAAAAGGGCATAATGGTCAACTTTTAAGCAATTAACGGAAACATGCAAATGATTCGGATTTCAAAGGAACCATGTCGTATAACCTTGGAGGGTTATACTAACATATAATATGGTCCTAAAGGAATCCTAAGGCATATCTAAACTAAGGTAAATCGGGTCAGAACTGAAAGTCAAAGCAAAAGTCAACTCTTGCGACTTTCGGTTGTGAACCGAGCCTAAACTTAGAATTGTCGGGTTGAACATGCCTAGACATGTTCAATTAATATTTACCAAGTTATTAAAGTGACAAAACTGATTTTATTTCCTTTACATCATTAGTTATGAATTTTATTTAAAAACCGACTCGTTTGACTTTTATTTTAATTACTTTGACCCGACAATTAACTAAGCAAACGTGGTAATTAGGAGGTACCCTTTTGAGGGTTTAATACCTACCTAATTACGATCACGTAGCCATGTTCGTTGCGGACAATGGCTAGACCGTTTAAAAGTCAAAGCGTTTATTGCGAACGCTTGACTTTTTGGCTTTAAGAGCCAAACAACTTAACTAAGCAAGAAAGGAACACTTACAAGTGGTCCTTAGGACTGAAAAGAACTCAAAAGGAGGCTTCAAATGATCAAGATCCTCATATTTGAGATAGAGAGCAAGAACCCAAGAAGAAGGTGTGAATTTCAAATGAATTCAAGCCCCTTTATATAGTTTTTGGGATTGCATAGGATCATGACAAGTGTTGGAAGGGGCCATGAGATGATTACAGGTGTTTTACCATGTTTTAATACCATCAAAGAGCCCCTAGAATTGATTTTAGTGGTTTAGAATGGCTTGGAGTGGTTTACAAGCCAAAAAAAAACGAAGCTGCCCAAACCTGGGCGTAGGCTACGCTGCAGGGAGCGTAGGCTACTGTCACACCCCCAAAATGCCACACGCGGAATCACTGCGGGGCGTGTGATGTACCAAGATCCAAGCTGTCACACCCCAACCAATGGCGGAATCATCGGGGCGCGGCACTAGGCGAATCAGATTGCTCAAGAGAATCCATAACAACTATATTGCGATAATATTTAATGCATTCGTTATCCCATACTAACAAATAATACAATCACATAAGTTATCACAGATTTCTTGTCCTCTCGAACAATACAAATCCGACAACCCAGATTATAGTTGAGTTTCTAGACTCCCTAGCTTGATTTGATATAGTCTGCGATCTAACCTGCAACATACGTTAAAATATTTGTCAATACAAAAGTATTGGCGAGTATACAGGTTTGATAAGTATAGCATAATAGATTAAAAGTGCTGCGAATTTCCACATGCATAAACGTAATACACGACATATATACTCACAAAACTGATACTACCAACTAAGTACTCGATGCTCTAATGTACGATGGCATAACTAGACCCCGTCGGGCGCAATAGTACTATACTAGTCGTGGTGGGACGTCGCGAGTATAAGCCCTAGCACATATGCAACTAGCATCACGTATATCTATGCATAACAGTTATTCGCAAGTGATAATTCGATTGATTGAGTATTTCGTTTGATAAGTTCGATTTATTAGAAACGTATGTTACACCCAAAATTCGATTAAAAAGGGTTCAAGTATACTCACAGTGCGTATTTAGCGAGAACACAACTTGATTGAGTCGGCTGCGAGTACGTCTGTATTGATCCTTGAAGAATAGAGTAAACGATATACGGTTAAGCGAGATTAGCCTTGAAAAGTTACTCATTAGGTCGAATGGTTCTCATCCGTACGGATTAACATGTTATCCGTCCGGATGACAAGTTATCCGTCCGGATGACATGTTATCCGTCCGGATAACAGGTGATCCGTGCGGATAATGTGTGATCCGTGCGGATTGAATGGGTTTCGTCCGGATGATGTGTTATTCGTTCGAACAAGTGTTGACTCATGCGGATTGTTATCCGTTCGAACAAGGGTGACTCGTACGGATGGTCATCCGTTCGAACAGGGCGACTCGTGCGGTCGACAGGTTATCCGTGCGGACTGACCTGTCATCCGTGCGGACTAGCACGTCATCCGTGCGGACAGGTGTCATCCGTGCGGACTGACATGTCATCCGTGCGGACTGACATGTCGTCCGTGCGGACAAGTGTCATCCGTGCGGACTTGCCATGTCTGTTACGCACTCTGAACACTGTTTCCGAGTGTTTAACGGGGAGGAATACGTTCGCTTTTACTAGGGTAGTGTAATTTCGCACTAACACTTGAAATTCCATCTGTCCCGACCCGTTCTAATGGCCGGGAATCACCCCGTTCCATCAGATCTGGTCGTTCTTGATGGTTTTTCATGGTTAACTCGAAATCGCACAGATTTAGGTGAGATTTGTCATTAAAACATGTGGAAATCACCCAGATCTGAGTTGTTTATAGTGAAATGAGGCCACAACTTGAAGTCCATAAGAACTCTTGGTGACATCACCTCTAAACGCATCAAATCCGCAGATTTCACGGTTAGAAATTGGGTTTTGAAAGATAGAACGATGTAGAATCGAGTGTAGATTGTAGAAGTACAAGTTTCTAGGTTGAAATCTTACCGGAATAGCGAGGAATCGAGAGAAAAGGGTCTTGGAGTGTGTTTGGTCGAGTAGGAGCTGTCACATCACTGTTCAAGTGGTGTGACACGGTATTTATAGGCAACAGGGGAGAAGAAGGAAACTCTGGCCCAGATTGCCCATCCGTGCGGATGGTCCATCCGTGCGGATGGCCCATCCGTCCGGATGGCCCATCCGTCCGGATTGCTATCCGTCCGGATGGCTATCCTGACGCGTTGGACTTCTCCGTTTTGATCGTTTTGATAGTTTTCGAAGTACGTACCTTCCATAATTAGTTTATATTATCATTATATTGTTATTATATATATATTTATATATCACGAGGGGTCGTATTTACGTATCCATAATCCAAAGTTTCGATACTTAACAATCGGTTTCCGATTCGAGTATGCGATTATTAGCGACGTTTCACGGCCATCAATGGGGGTAGTATAGGTCCTTTCTTGATGTCATCGTGAACGTTATTTCTTGTAGTGCCACAAAGACCGACGGGGTACCGTTTACTCGTATTGTCATCATCGTCATGACGACTGGAGCTACAGCACTCACCCGAGAGTCCTTGTTAGCGTTAATTGTCTGCGTTCGACACATCACGGCCACTGAGGAGAGTAGAATAGGTCCTCACTCAATGCCTCCGTGAGTGTTAGTGTGATAGTAGTGTAGTATAGTGATTTTGTATTTCGAAAATATGCGATCATCCTTCGAATAGCGATATACACGATATAGTTACATTATGATCCGAATCTCTGGTGCTAGGCGTAACGAGTACATCGAGTAGTAACAACGCACGAAAGTGCGGGTTGTGACAGTCTCCCCTACTTTAGGAAATTTCGTCCCGAAATTAATCCAATAGGTAGACTTCTAAGAGTTGATCTTGTATGGATAGCGATACAGCGAGTGATTTGATCGTAAGTTGACAGCGAGGACGTTCTGAATAAGGGAGATCGACTGCGATATCGGGGAGGCGACGTAAGACAGAAGTATTAATCCCACGAGTTGGCATTCCAGAGTACCTTGTCTCGCGTATAATTCGTTAGTTCGATGCGATTGTAAATTTGAAAGGTTTCTCATGACGTAGAGTTAACTGAGTCGATCGTTAACCAACGTTACAAGAAGCGTTCGTTTTAGATATTAAAGAGGGATTTAGGATGAAAATCTTTGAAAATTTTCCTTTTAACGTGCGGTCAACAGAGTCGATGTTAACCGATGCCGCAAGGAAGTTTAAGTTTCTAACATTTTAAGGAATTCGAAGATGAAAACAAGGGTTACGAAAACTCTCCTATGACATGGGTTCCAGCTGAACTCGACGTTGAACCAACATCTCAAGAAAGTCTTGTTTTTTTATCTTGAAAAAGGTTTTAAGGAAAAAAAATTGGACTCATGAAGCTCCCTTTGAACATGGAGTTAAGCTGATTCGATGTTACCTCCACATTGTGAGGAATTTCACTTGTTCCATGGTTTTAATAAAAGTTTTATAAAAAAATCAGTTTTAACCTTTTAAAAAGGATGATTTAGCATCAAGCCCCACTTGGCACCTTCCCACGGAAGTCCGTTAATATGTTTAAAACACTTATATATAGGAAGTACCAGCGGCGTATCCACCATGCTTTGCCCATATTACTTCCGTTTCGTGAGGCAGTGTTAGGTGTGCCGATATGACTCGGATAGAATTGTGTTTACTCGGCCCAATCGATAGAAAGTCGGACCGAGCGCAAGATAGGATCGAATAGATTAATCCAGCGAGTTGAATAACGCGTTTACGATTAGATTCCTCATTGAACCCACATGGCATGTTTCCACGAGTGTTTGCTAACATGGCGAAACACCATGTTTAACCAGGTTAGTTTTGCCTCGTGAAGCGCTGTCATGCGTACTAATACAGACTGTAACAAACACCAACGAGCGATCAAGCGGTAGACTATACACGACAAGCGATAAGCGATTAGGTTATTAAGCGAATAACATAACACAACACTAGTAACGACGGTGACGATAAACGAATTAGGATAAGCGGCAGTTGTTGCGTTGCAGGCGATGGTGGTATGCGGTTCAAATTTGATTGATTAACACCATAGAGTTTAGCTAACTTTAGACCCCACATGGCCTTTCTCCACGAAAGGTCGCTGATATGACTAAAACACCCTGCTTTAACCATAAGAGCTTCATTTCGTGAAGCGAGGTCATGTGTGCTAACTTCACACGAATATCACAGATAGCGGTAGGCGATAGCGATAGATTGATACACAGCAAGAGATATAGATTCACATAATAAGCGATAGAGATTGCGAGATACACAAGGTAAGCGATTTCAACTAGTCGGGTTTGTTTCGAATAAGCTTAACGTTACATTGCGACGCATCACAGTTATCGAGGAGGGTAGAATAGGTCCTCATCCGATAATATCGTGAATGTTAATGTGCTTGATGAGATTGATCGCTATAGACTTGCGACTAGTCTTGCGTTGATGCAATTGTCCTGCGAGGTAGACTCTCCAGAGTCCATCGATGAGGCGTTTGCATTGCGTTTGCAGACTTACGACAAGTCTCGTGATGATACGGTTTGTTACGCCTGGCGATTGAGTGTAGTGTGTTGAAAATAATCACAATAGTATAATAGGTCTAATAACGTTCAACTCCACGTGGCACCTTCTTCACGGAACTTCAGTAGTATGATAAAGCACACCTTGCCCGACCCCTACTACTTTCATCCCGTGCTTTGGTGTCACCTTTTGTCAAAACGCTATGGCACTTTTAGAATTCACTACGATCACCGTGCACTGACCCAAATAATCCCGTGTGCACCCATGATTAATCGTTCCTTGCACGTTTATCGTACCTCGTTCTAAGAGTGTAGTGAGGGTAAAACACATTATTTCGTGATATAGCATATAGTATGTGTGTGAATCTAGTCTAAGTGCGACGATTAGAGAGCGGAAGAGAAAACGAAAGCGAGAGTTGTTGTTACACATAGTGGCAACTCCGAATAAGAGAGTAGGTTCAAAACTTAGAAATTAACGTCGAGAATCGTATCATTACAACTTTATCCTACGCTTGCTAGATGTCTGATGCTGAAGACTTTTGCTGGAGCTGTTGTTGTTGTACTCAAGTTCACGGTTCGATGCGGCAATTGCGGGTGAAGTGACCGTAACGGTTGCAGTTATTGCAATAGCGACAGTCAGCCCCAACTGGATGATGATAGGTACACGAGTAACACTGAGGATGAGCTCCAGTGTAGGCTCGTTTTGGAAACATCAGAACTGTTCGAAGAGGTTCCGGTTGCAGCAGTTCGGTTGTTGATGAGCTCAGGCTTGAAGTCTTTCGATTGCGGCTGGGTTTGTCAGTGTCTTGCGAAGAAGTGTCGTCGTTGGAGGATTCGTCTGAAGACTCACTTGCAGAGTCTTTGGCTGATTTGTCGGAAGATCCAACGGCAGATTTGTCAGAAGAATCGGCAGCAGATCCGTCCGAAGAATCGTTAGCATATTCGTCAGGAGAATCGTTAGCTGATCCATTAGAAGAATCGCCAGCAGATTTATCAGAAGATTCGTTAACATGTTCGCCTGAAGGATTACTGGTGATTACTTGATGAGCTTGCTTGACAGGATTCTGGGAGAAAAACCCTTCCACAAGTCGTTTGTTGTTGATTTCTGCGGCTAAGCGATAGGCTTCTTCGATGGTAGCAGGTTTTGCAGCTTCGACAAAATCACCCACACACTCAGGCAAGCCACGAACGTACTTCGCGATGGCCTTTTCCGAAGTGTTGACCTGGCCTGGGCAGATTATGCTAAGTTGTTTAAACCTTGCGGTGTAGCCAACATTGTTACCTTTTGCTTGCTTGATTTCCCAAAACTCATTTTCTAGCTTCTGGATTTCGTGAGGGGGACAGTACTCTTTCTTCATGAGCTCTTTCAACTCATCCCAAGAGAGAGCGTAAGCTGCGGAGATTCCGCGCTTATTACGTTCGACGGTCCACCAGTCGAGTGCTCGTGATTGGAATACTCTGGTAGCGCAAGTAGTACGAAAACTATCGGAACACCCACTTTGACGAAGGGTAACTTCGATAAAATCGAACCACTGGAGTAGTTGAGATACACCTCCTTCACCCGTGAACTCCATCGGGTCACAGGCTTTGAAGTGTTTGTAGAGAAAAGTAGACTGCGGCTCTTCCGTCTTAGGGTCTTCCGAGGCTCGAGAGTTTCTGAGAGAGTGCACTTGAGCGGCAATTCGAGGAATAAGCTTTGCCACTTCCTTAGTCACAAGTGATGCAATCCTCTTATTGGCACTTCGTTTGGCTTTCCTCTTAGCTACTCGTCTCGAGGTAGAGTTGTTGGAAGGCATCTAGACAGGAAGAGACTTGGAGTGAGATTCGATCATAATGATTTTTGAGTTTTGCGATGCGATTGAGCGCGTTCAAAACTTGATGCGATAGTATAGATATTATAGTAGTAATACGAATCACATAGGAGCCATATAGGAGACACGAAATCCCTAAGTTCTCACACATTGACTTGTTTGTTTATACGTATATTTATAGTTATATAGATGAAATTTGTAATCATATACGTACAAGTTGATGTAGAATATGCGGGGACGCGTTGAGGTGAGAAAATGATAGCGAAGGCGATAGATTATGCATTTGTTTCGTTGCGAACATTCGGGTTTCGTTTTAGATTGCGATGGCTGTGCGAATTGTGCGTTTATAAAGTAGGGAGTGAAAATCGTGAAATCGAGAAGTCGATAAAGCGTAAAGTTTCAAAACGTAAATAAGTTCCAGCCAGTTGTAAAATTGGTTGTTCGTACGATAGAGTGCCTTGGGTGTTTAGGCGTCGACTACCCAAGGTAACTCAACTATAGCTAACAAGCTCGTGCACGCGTGTTGACTTAGAAGACTCCATGCTTCCACTGGGATGCAGCTCATGGCATTCGTCTCCCTAGGCCTCGCGTGGCTCGAGTTATCGTGATTGTCGAGTCCTTGGTGAGAGCTTTTTGAAAACCAATTTATAGGGAGTGGAACGGCTTATTAAGGTGCGGGTTTCACCCCTGACTTAATAGTTTCGTTCCTAATTGTGGTTATGCTCTTCGAATAAATTCGTGAGTTCCACTAGATTTCGAAATGGAGACTTTCGTCGAGATGTGGATGTCACTCCTAACTCGATGAAAGGTTCTCGTGCTAGTATAATGCGCTAAGTGAGCAATCCTATCGAGAGTTCTTGGTTTTCACACCTGATCTCGACTGGGTCGCTCGGTTTTGTTATGCGAGTATTTTCGAAAACACGTGTATTGTGTCGGCCTTAGGAAAGGCTAAGTAGTATTTCAGTCTTAGGAAAGGCTTCTTCGTGTGAAGTTGTAGTACGCGGTGTTCACACAAAGTTGTATCTTTTAGCAATTTCGATCGAGAGTATCAAGTAGGCCCGATACAAACCCTACTGGGTTCGTACGAGTCGGCCTGTTGGTACTTAGACTATAGACTAGGTCAATTTCTAAGACGTCGACCCGGACTAGGTCGAGTCTGACCTAATTCCCTATAGTTATGGCTCTGATACCAATCTGTCACACCCCAACCGATGGCGGAATCATCGGGGCGCGGCACTAGGCGAATCAGATTGCTCAAGAGAATCCATAACAACTATATTGCGATAATATTTAATGCATTCGTTATCCCATACTAACAAATAATACAATCACATAAGTTATCACAGATTTCTTGTCCTCTCGAACAATACAAATCCGACAACCTAGATTATAGTTGAGTTTCTAGACTCCCTAGCTTGATTTGATATAGTCTACGATCTAACCTGCAACATACGTTAAAATATTTGTCAATACAAAAGTATTGGCGAGTATACAGGTTTGATAAGTATAGCATAATAGATTAAAAGTGCTGCGAATTTCCACATGCATAAACGTAATACATGACATATATACTCACAAAACTGATACTACCAACTAAGTCCTCGATGCTCGAATGTACGATGGCATAACTAGACCCCGTCGGGCGCAATAGTACTATACTAGTCGTGGTGGGACGTCGCGAGTATAAGCCCTAGCACATATGCAACTAGCATCACGTATATCTATGCATAACAGTTATTCGCAAGTGATAATTCGATTGATTGAGTATTTCGTTTGATAAGTTCGATTTATTAGAAACGTATGTTACAGCCAAAATTCGATTAAAAAGGGTTCAAGTATACTCACAGTGCGTATTTAGCGAGAACACAACTTGATTGAGTCGGTTGCGAGTACGTCTGTATTGATCCTTGAAGAATAGAGTAAACGATATACGGTTAAGCGAGATTAGCCTTGAAAAGTTACTCATTAGGTCGAATGGTTCTCATCCGTACGGATTAACATGTTATCCGTCCGGATGACAAGTTATCCGTCCGGATGACATGTTATCCGTCCGGATAACAGGTGATCCGTGCGGATGATGTGTGATCCGTGCGGATTGCATGGGTTTCGTCCGGATGATGTGTTATTCGTTCGAACAAGTGTTGACTCATGCGGATTGTTATCCGTTCGAACAAGGGTGACTCGTACGGATGGTCATCCGTTCGAACAGGGCGACTCGTGCGGTCGACAGGTTATCCGTGCGGACTGACCTGTCATCCGTGCGGACTAGCATGTCATCCGTGCGGACAGGTGTCATCCGTGCGGACTGACATGTCATCCGTGCGGACTGACATGTCGTCCGTGCGGACAAGTGTCATCCGTGCGGACTTGCCATGTCTGTTACGCACTCTGAACACTGTTTCCGAGTGTTTAACGGGGAGGAATACGTTCGCTTTTACTAGGGTAGTGTAATTTCGCACTAACACTTGAAATTTCATCTGTCCCGACCCGTTCTAACGGCCGGGAATCACCCCGTTCCATCAGATCTGGTCGTTCTTGATGGTTTTTCATGGTTAACTCGAAATCGCACAGATTTAGGTGAGATTTGTCATTAAAACATGTGGAAATCACCCAGATCTGAGTTGTTTATAGTGAAATGAGGCCACAACTTGAAGTCCATAAGAACTCTTGGTGACATCACCTCTAAACGCATCAAATCCGCAGATTTCACGGTTAGAAATTGGGTTTTGAAAGATAGAACGATGTAGAATCGAGTGTAGATTGTAGAAGTACAAGTTTCTAGGTTGAAATCTTACCGGAATCGCGAGGAATCGAGAGAAAAGGGTCTTGGAGCGTGTTTGGTCGAGTAGGAGCTGTCACATCACTGTTCAAGTGGTGTGACACGGTATTTATAGGCAACAGGGGAGAAGAAGGAAACTCTGGCCCGGATTGCCCATCCGTGCGGATGGCCCATCCGTACGGATGGCCCATCCGTCCGGATGGCCCATCCGTCTGGATTGCTATCCGTCCGGATGGCTATCCGTCCAGATGGCTATCCTGACGCATTGGACTTCTCTGTTTTGATCGTTTTGATAGTTTTCGAAGTACGTACCTTCCATAATTAGTTTATATTATCATTATATTGTTATTATATATATATTTATATATCACGAGGGGTCGTATTTACGTATCCATAATCCAAAGTTTCGATACTTAACAATCGGTTTCCGATTCGAGTATGCGATTATTAGCGACGTTTCACGGCCATCAATAGGGGTAGTATAGGTCCTTTCTTGATGTCATCGTGAACGTTATTTCTTGTAGTGCCACAAAGACCGACGGGGTACCGTTTACTCGTATTGTCATCATCGTCATGACGACTGGAGCTACGGCACTCACCCGAGAGTCCTTGTTAGCGTTAATTGTCTGCGTTCGACACATCACGGCCACTGAGGAGGGTAGAATAGGTCCTCACTCAATGCCTCCGTGAGTGTTAGTGTGATAGTAGTGTAGTATAGTGATTTTGTATTTCGAAAATATGCGATCATCCTTCGAATAGCGATATATACGATATTGTTACATTATGATCCGAATCTCTGGTGCTAGGTGTAACGAGTACATCGAGTGGTAACAACGCACGAAAGTGCGGGTTGTTACACAAGCCACCAATCACATTAAACCCATAGGTATATTTAAATAAAAATTCCATATGTTAACATTAAGTGTTACAACGTTACAAATAATTCACAGTACACAGCGGAAGCATAATTTGTTCGTTAAGTATTTATAAACACATGTGAAAACCATTAGTCTTGTGTTGCGATTCCATGTAACTCGACCCATGACCACTCCAGCCTCCCAGACAGCAAGTTCCAACAATATGCACCTAAAGACCTGCAAGGCATGTAACAACGAATCAACAACAAAGTTGAGCGAGTTCACAGTTGGTTATCCAATTTATAGTTGTTTCAAAAACCACGGGTTCGTTCAAAAACCATGAGTTATCCAATTCATTGTTTCCCAAACCATAACCAGTGGGGGCTACCCCATGTTAACCACTATACCGTTACCATATCAACAACTGACTGAGGAAGTTGTGCCCTACGTCAATGTCTATCATCATTGACTAAGTGCCCAGATCCATTAGTACACACCCGTCCTACCGGCACGGTGTGAGGCTTGTCAACCCTAATATAGCTATTAACTAATGACCCGCTCGCCATTGGCCCGGCGATTAAGTCGATATAAAAATGAGGGACTTCATGATAGAGTTTTGTCTAGTAAGTTATAGGTTTTCGTCCTTCCCAACCGAAGACGGAGGTACTTACTCTACCCAACCGAGAATACGCAGGTTAAATGTAGTCGTCCTTCCCAACCGAGGACGGAGGTACATATTCTGTTAGAGGTGAATATGTAGGTTTCGTTTTAGCTTCTTAACCCACTCCCAACCCACCGGGAATCCCATGCCTTATAAAAGTGTGAACTCACCTTGGATTAGCTCGGCAGATAAATGGTCACTTGAGCTAATGTGGTCAACCACGTCCTAACATGGTTACCATACAAGTCAGGTTCATGTTCAAGTAATGCACAAAACTCCTACACGTATCTAACACGTAGCACGTAAAATATTATAATATCTATATATGTACATATGCATGCAAAGTGTCGCTATTCAAAATAGTGGCCACATTTTTGTCACAAATTACACAATAAATCTTGTCACAAAATTTCAGCTTTTTAGTGCATTTTCGGACAATTTGCGGTGCGTTAATCGGGATCGTTCGGGCACTGGATAGTTCCCAAAAATTTACAGAACGTTTCAATCGATCCAAATATTATTGTTTCAAAATCTCGGGATCCAATTTATCACCAATTATTTTATAAAATTCATTTACCGGGCTGCAATCAGATTCGTCACTTTCTGACTGCAGTCCACGGAAAAATTCATTTAAAATTCATCGTAAGTCCGATTGACGAAATTCCAGTTGGAGAATTACAAAGACATCAGTGGACATTTGCAGTACAAATTTCATAGCAAAACTCCAATTACGCAGCAAGTTATGACCCAAAACATATGACCCATTTACTGCAGATTTTTGCAGATTCAGTGTTTGTTCGTAAATAATTCGTTAAACATATCAAACGGTGTCGAAAAATTATGATTCCAGTGCCATATGATTCGTATTTCAAAATAACACGTTATAGACTCAAGAAAACCCAATTTCTGTTATATTATGACCTGGTTATAGCCAACTGAACTTGGCTATAAACGCCAAACAATTTTCTGTTTCAACTCTTAGTGACATGAAACGAGTTTCTATTGGTTCCGTTCCAACTGAACTTGGCTGTAAACGCCAAACAATTTTCTGTTTCAACTCTTAGTGACATGAAACGAGTTTCTATTGGTTCCGTTAACATATTTAGTGAACAACAACGACGCCTATGCATTACAAACAGCAGGTTATCTTCAAAACTCATATTATTTATCACTAAAGCAATAGAACTAACCAGATTTAACCCAACGTCATACGAACATCAAACTCTAGCAAAAATACGAACTCATATGCCATCATAACATCAATCATGCATGAATCCTAACAACCCTAGACTACGAGCATCATCTTAAACATCCAGGCCATCAAAGATAAATATAAACACAGCCATGAACACAAACGATTTGCATGATTATAACAATGATTAAACGTGTTACCGAGTTAGATGAGATGAGGATTTGCTAGGTAGAGCCGAGAACTGCTTGAAGCTTGAATCTTCTTTCCTTGATCCCCAATAGCGTGAAAGAGGGGGAGAGAAGAAGCACTAGAGTTCGGCCGCAGGTTTTGAGTTAGTTAGGGTTTATGTGAATTGTGGTGAGTTATAATGTTCATGCATACGTAACCAACTAGATGGTTTGGGTTGCACATGTGGGCTGACACCCTCCATTAATTCAAAAGGAAAATAGGGTCGGTTAGTTTAGGCCGTAGATTAGGGAATTATTTTGAGGGTTATGACAAAACCAAACACAAGAAGACTTAACAATTTGAAGGGGTTTCATTGGGTGGCATTGTCGTTTGTAACAATTATATAATATGTTTTTTTTTACACAAAGCAACTAATGTTAAGAAATAATATATCATCCACTAATATATATACATATAGACAAACATAATATATATATGTATATATATTAAACAAGTTATGGTTCAACGGTTCGGGTCGGTTCAGCACGATTAGGATTTGGCTTCAAGTATTAGTTTTATATAAAATACATAAGGTAAGCGTAATTAATTCGTCACACCAATTCATGCATTTATATAAATGAGACAAGTATAACGGTGTTAACCTCGGAAGTACAGGTTGTCACAGCTACGGCCTGCACAGATCAAACACACACAAAAACTTTCATAAATTACAGAATCAGTCCCTGCACTGGTTAAATGCCATTTCTGACACATTTAAGGCCCGTTAAGCCATTTTCAAGGCTCTATAATGATTCCTAAACAAAGGGAACATAAAACATGCTCAAAAATATGTCGGATGTTGGTTCGTTTGGTCGTACGGTTGCGTTGTTCGGCTAATTACGACGAAACACGAACGGACACGAAAAACGATCCAAATTACGCGACGAATGGAATTTTATCATGCCAATCACTAAAATAAAATATTTTAATGATTACATAAATTTTTGGATGTTCGGATATATTCGGAACGCAAGATATTCACGAAAATGCAAACTTATGCACTTTTTGATGCTTTTAGTCCCTGTTGATCAAATAAGTTTATTTTTGCGCATCAAACACCTCTAAGCCTATTTCTAAGCTATGTAAAGAATATTTAGGGCATTTTTAACTTATGATCATATTCCGGAAGGTTCGAATCGATAGACTTTTGCAGTTTGACGCAAATAGTCCCTCTAATGCGCAAACTTGCGCATATCATCGTTTAATAGCATCGAAGCCTTATCTAATCCATATTAGGCATTCTTGGGAGTATTATTAAACATCACGATGCTTCGGGTTCGTAAAAAGGTCATTTAGAGGTATGATTAAACATATTGACGCTTTTAACCCCTTAAACTTGCAAAGTTGCACGTAACATCACTTAAAGGCATAAAAGCCTTAGATGGCCAATAATTGGTATTCCCGGGAGTATAATCAAATGTCATGAAGCTCCCGGTTTGTTAAAAGGTCACTCAGAGGTAAGAATTAACATGTTGACGCTTTTAACCCTTCATCGCGCAAACTTTCAATTAATTACTCAAACGGCTACACTCGATCAACAAGTGGCTCATTTGTGAATATGATTACTGAGTAACGTTATTCATAGGCTTATGTTAAGTATGTTAACACTTCCAGTCCTTCCATAATCAAAGTTTTTTATTTTTCACAAAATTAGTCCTTCATAGTCAACGATTGACCTAATTAGGGTTTTATACACGTGTCAACGTATCATTGGACGTGATTTTACGAGGTGTTACATGAAAAAACTAAGACTCTTAAAATCGCCTCTTAGAGCCATGCTATTTGAACAAGGTAACCTGCATGATAAAGTTATAAGGTTTAGGAATTTAATGGATGAGATTCAAAAGCAAATTGATTTGAATCCGTCAGATTCAGACTTGAGGAACAAGGAAGCTAAGTGCCTTTAAGATTTTCAGGAGGCATGTTTGGATGAGGAGCTTTTTCTAAAGCAAAACTCCAAAGTGAAATGGTTAGCGGCGGGTGATTCGAACACAACTTTTTTCCATATGACCCTCAAATGTGAAAATCATTACAATTGGATAAATGTCGTTTAAGATGCTGGAGGCCAGATGCATGAAGGGGGTGCCGTTCCAATGGCTTTTGTTAATCATTTTGAAAATTTTTTGGGGACTGCGGATAATTCTTCGATGGACCCGGCTCCAGACTTGCTCACGCATAAACTTGACTCTATAATTGCGGACCACATGGTGCGTCCTATCCGAAGGGAAGAGATAAAAAATGCCATGCTCTCTATTGCTGAAAACAAAGCTCCAGGGCCAGATGGCTATACCTCAGCAATTTTAAAAAACGCTTGGAGTGTTATTGGAGAAGATATTATAAAAGCGATTAAAGATTTCTTTGAGAAAGGAAAACTTTTGCAAGAGTTGAATCATACGGTGATTGCTTTAGTTCCAAAAACTCTAACGCCAGCGTTTGTGACAGATTATAGACCGATAGCTTGTTGCAACGTCCTATATAAATGTATAAGCAAAATACTGGTGGATCGAATGAAGGACTCGTTGAGTAGTATTGTTAGCATAAACCAATCTGCGTTCATCCCTAGGAGGAAGATTTCTGACAATATTTTACTAACGCAGGAGCTTATGCATAATTACCATAGACATAGTGGGCCGCCGAGATGTGCATTCAAAGTGGATATTCAGAAAGCGTACGATACTGTTAACTGGCACTTCTTAAGAAAGGTTTTAATGGGGTTTGGATTTCATGTGAGAATGGTGGAATGGGTATGACCTGTGTTACCAAGTCCTCTTACTTGATTTCGATAAATGGCAACTTGCATGGTTATTTTAAAGGGAAGAGGGGCCTCCGTCAGGGTGATCCTCTTTCTCCATCTTTGTTCACCCTAGTTATGGAAATTTTAACTCTCACGTTGCACAAAAATGTGAATGTGGAATCCTCTTTTCGTTTCCACAACAAATGTGAAAAACAGCGAATCATCAATCTTTGCTTTGCAGATGATCTTTTTCTGTTTGCTAGAGGCGATATTGACTCGGTAAAGTGTATCATGAGTTCTCTTACCAATTTCACCAGCATGTCTGGTCTAGTTCCCAGTATTCCGAAGAGTATAGTTTATTTCTGTAACGTGCCAGAGCATATAAAACAAGCTATTCTCAATCTGATGCCTTTCATGGAGGGATCCTTACCTGTTCGCTATCTAGGGGTTCCATTAATTTCTTCAAGACTCAGATATTCTGATTGCAATGTGTTAGTGGAGAGGTTAGACAAAAGAATAACATCTTGGAGGAACCGGTTCCTTTCATTCGCAGGTCGGCTACAGCTGGTGATTTCTGTTCTCTCGGCTATGCATATTTTTTGGTGTTTTGTTTTCATTTTACCAGCCAGAATAATCAAGGAGTTGGAGGCTAAGATGAGAGGTTTTCTTTGGTGCCAAGGCCCGATGCAAAGTGGTAAGGCTAAAGTTGCTTGGAAAGCTGTTTGCTTGCTAAAGTATGAAGGGGGTCTGGGGATTAAGCGAATAAGTGATATGAATAATGCGTTAATGGCAGCTCATGCTTGGAGTGTTCTTACTAAACGAGAGTCACTGTGGGTTGCGTGGGTGCACTCGTACCGTTTGAAGGAAAGGAATTTCTAGGATTGTCGTGTTCCTAATAATTGTTGCTGGAGTTGGAGGAAAATTCTTCAGGTTAGGTCGCTGAATCAGCCTTTTGTTTGGTCCAAAATTGGTGATGGCCGGTCTACGTCTGCATGGTTTGATACCTGGTGCAACTTGGATCCGTTGAACACTTTCCTCTCTCCTAGATTGATAGCAAATGGAGGATTCAACTTGTCGTCTAAAGTTTCGGATATTTGGAATGATGGTAGATGGCTGTGGCCGATGCAATGGTTGACTTGCTTCCCGAATCTTAACAATGTTGGTGATTATAATCTGGAAGAAAACACTCAAGATAAGTGCTATTGGAAAACTGATAATAAGCTGATGGATTTCTCAACGTGTACGGCCTGGCAGACGATCAAAGCTCGTGATATTGAGGTTAGTTGGAAGGATCTTGTTTGGTTTGCTCAATGTGTTCCAAAACATGCGTTTCTTGTTTGGCTGATTATGAGAAAGAAGCTGATGACCCAAGATAAAATCCTCATTTGGAACCAAGCTAGGAGTCAAAGTATGAACATGATGTGCTGCCTTCTTTGTTACAAAAACATCGACTCACATGACCATCTGTTCTTCGAGTGTGAGTACTCGGCTCAACTCTGGTACATAGTTCGAAGTCATGTTGATTTAGAGAATATCCCGCCGATCTGGAACAACATTGTAAGTGACATGCTTCGTAGAAAGTCTTCAAAGTTGATCGCTAATGTGGTTGCTAAGTTATGTGTTGCTGCTGCGTCTTATTATATATGGAGGGAGCGGAATAAAAGATTATTTCACAACCATGCTAGGCCCCCTGATGTATTAGCACAACAAATAATAACTACTGTTCGTTACAGGCTCATGGGTATGAAGTTCAAGACATCGGCTCCAGTGCAAAGGATGTTGGATAAATGGAACATTAGCGGGGATGTGGTTTTTGCTAGTATTGATCAGACTGATTCTATGTTTAGATAGTTGTGTTTCGTTGGTTTCCTAGTTTTGGTAGGCTAGTGGTTGGTTTGTTTAGTGTGTTTCTTTTTGTTGGTTTTGGTTTACATAATTGGGGCATGTCCTAATTATGATCTAGTGTGGAACACTTCCACGCTACATGTTCTTATTTGGTTGTGAATATATATAAAATCACCGGGGTAACCCGTTACCAAAAAAAAATCAAACTCCATGAAAGAATAGATGAGAAGGGACACAACAAAACATCGCTGCAATTTTCTTGATTCATTTTCATCCCCTAAACAGCATTACAATAAAAATAACTAACCCACTAAGTATACATTTAGAAGCAATTAAATAAACACATGCAAACAGCCGGCGTTTCTAATCATGGTAGTAGAATCTTGGATTGACTGCATCATGGAAACATGTACGTATCACAATTCATCAAACATGTGCTTTATGTACCATTCGATCTCATTACTATAATTTAAAATCACCTTTCATATCGGATCTTACACACAAAATTGAAGATAGTTTACACAACAATTCGTCCGATTCTCTCTCATCAGGTTCGGGTTTTGTGATTTCAAGTTATCAATTATGTTTTATGAGCTGGCCAAAAAAAAAAATTATGTTTTATGATTTGTGATTTATTTCTGCATATGGTTGATTAATTTTGAATAGATGAAGGGAAATAGGTCAAAGTTTTTGCAGCTTAATATCGAAAGGAAAAATTACCAAAATATCAGTTCACCAAAACTTTTTTCAAAAATGTTAACCTCCTACATCGGTGGAGAGGCGCATCAAGCGTGAGATGCGTCTTTCAAGCACAAGATGCGTGTGGAGCAAAACCCAATAATAAATGGACACGTGGCCACGGAAAGCGTCCTTGGAGTGACGTATGATGCACTGGATGCGTCCGACGAGTTTCTGAAGCGTCCGGCGAGATGATATGTGTACATTTTAAGAAGACTTTTGACACAATATTGAATCATTTCTACGTCTCCAAGCCCCAAATCCCTGTTTACCATCGTGAATGTTATTTCTTCTCTAATTATGAGTTGTATCATTTAGTGTTATTAAGATCGAGCTGTGTTATAATTTAATTGAATATTATTGTCAAGAACACGATATCTAGGATAAAACTTTTATAAAATCACTAGGGGTAGGGGCGCTCCACTAGTGATAGTTTTCCATCACTTACAACACCCAATCATTGTGCGCCACGTCATTGAACTTGCTTCCATCACTAGTGATCGATTTACTAGGGGTGCCCCTCACTAGTGATGGTTTTTTTTTTTAAATTCTACTAGGGTTATTGACTTGTATGTAACAAAATTTTTAAATAATGTTATTTTTTTACAAATTTTAAATCTCTCCCAAAATCTTAACATGTATGTATTTCATAAAATCGAATTGAACTGGGCTGATTAAAAAAAGGAAAGAAACTGCCCAGCCCATTTGCATGGCCCAATCAAACTAGGGTTTCTTTACTACCTATAAACTCAAATCATCTCATACGTCATCTTCTTCGCCCAACACAAAACTCAAAGAAAAAAACCTATAAATTCAAATCATCCCATAATTCAAATCATCCCATACTTCTTCTTCATTTTTCATGAAGCTCAAAGCATCAATGGTGGCACCAGACAACACCAGGATACCAATCTTACAGTCTGAATCCTCTACGGTCATCAGTTCAACGTTCAAAAAATTGGAATTTAACGCGTGACGATGAGCACGCATTACCATATCCACGCATGGAAATAAAGGGCGGCGTCGGTGTTTGACGCTAATCAAAGCGTGATGGAAAATTTTCCATGGGGCTCTGATACCATGTCAAGAACACGATATCTAGGATAAAACTTTTATAAAATCACTAAGAGAAACAAAATTCTTATAACAAGAACAGAAAACGGCACAAGTTACCGTCAGTACTAACAGCCTTCAAACTCAGCAGATCATCAACATGATGATCTGCGATTAACGATGATCAAACAAGATCAGAAGAAACGTCTCGAACGGGGAACACAAACCCTAACTAAAAGTTCTAGAGAGAGATACAACGCAGAGATGAAGGCAGAAAATATGTGCGTGAATAAATTGTAACACCCCGACCGCGTAATACAACAAACCGCGGCGGAAACGTCGGGGAGTCATGTCACCGAATCATTGTTTCACAACACATGGTGGTTGAAGTTTCGTTTTATTTCATTAATGGACTCATTCTTTTAATACAAACCACATAAATACAAATAATTGTCTTTCAAGTTTTAAAGTCGCTAAGGCACGAGTCCATCCTATGTGTAGCATGCGTCAACAATCATCACATAGTAGAACCTGAAACATATGTGAAAATAAAACGTCAGCATAAAAATGCCTCTGAGTAACATAGGTTTTATGAATTAGATTCATGGCTTTAGCTAAAATAAGAAAAAGATTTCATGTTTACAAAAATAGCCATGAATCCTTGTAAAAAGTTTGGTTTCTAAAACTCATTGTTTTGATATAAGGTTTGTAGTATGTACAAAAATATACTTTGGTTTGAGATTATCGGATAAGCAGTATATCAAAATATACTTTAGTTTCGAAATAATAGATATAGTAGTATATCAAAAGTATACATTGGTTTAGGATTGTAAACATCAGTAGTATATCAAACTATGCTTTGGTTTTGGAAATAACATAATCGATAGTATATCAAACTATACTTTGGATTTGAAAATAGCATATCAAACTATGCTTTGGTTTGAAAATAGCATATCAAACTATGCTTTAGTAGTACATCAAAATGTACTTTGGTTTAGGAAATAACAAGTCTGTAGTATATCAAGCTATACTTTGGTGTTGAAAATAGCATATCAAACTATGCTTTGGCAAACTATATCACATTTGGAGCATATCAAACTATGCTTTGGAAGTCTATCAAAATATACTTAAATTGTGATTTGGTAGTATATCAAACTATACTTTAGTAAAACAGTATCACGTTGGTAGCATATCAAAATATGCTTTGGTAGTATATCGAAATATACCTTAATCGTGATTTGGCAGTATATCAAACTATACTTTAGTAAGCAATAGCATATCAAACTATGCTTTGGTTTTGGAAATAACATAAGTTTTTATGGCTTAATTGGAAAACATTTGCAATCTATACATTGGTTAATATAATATCACGTTGGCAGCATATCGAAATATGCCTTAGTAGTACACCGAAATATACCATAGATCGTGATTTGGGAATACATTCAAACCTTAGTGTATCAAACTACACTTTGGTGACTATAGATTTACCACGAAGCCAAAATCTATTTGGTTTAAATTTTGGTTTCTGACATTCCATACAACAGGAACGGGGTGTCAACCTATAGCACTATATCGTACTACCAATCGGATTGATCATTGTTAATGATTGTATAAGTAAAATACGCACCAACAAATAGTCTTACAAACTTTGAAAATCAGTATTTAAGCCATAGATAACAGTTTCAATTCGTCAAAGGATAAGTACTATGCATGTGAAAAACATATAGCTTGAAATCATGAAAATAGTGAATAGGCACATATGAATCACCCCAAAACATTTGCAAAATGTAAAAGAGGGGACTATGTACTCACTTGAGATTGCAAGTATCATTGATTAAGTGATCTAACAAAGCTCGGGAAATCAAGGAATCAAGTGGCACCTAGTATGGAATCACTATGTTAATAATCGGGACCTAAATCGGAAGATCGGGTAGAATGAGGTCTTGTAAACCAAATGAGTGTTGGAACTCATGTAATATGGTTTAACAAAGCCTACATTCTGATTCGAAACCTATCCTAAGTGCTTTTGACCCGTTATGACCCGTTAAGGTAGTTTATGCTACTTTAACGCGTCATTTGCGCAAATACGCGCTCTGATGGTCTAACTAGCCCTATGATAAGTCTTATATGCCTAAACATGTTTAATAATATTGCATAATCAGTTTAAGTGTCAAAAATTTGGTTACCTATGCTTAAATTGAAATTATGCGCAAAAGGGGCATTTTGGTCATTTTCCTAAGGCATATAAACTACATATCATACAACTAATTAAACGAAGTGACCATAAGGTATAACCTCGGAAGGTTATTCCCTATACAACTATGGTCACAAATATGTTTGGTCGGATCCTAATGGTCGACCAAACGGGTCGGGTTCGAAAGTCTAAGCGGGTCTTTAGTCCGTTTGACTTACGACTCTACACAAGCACTAAACTAAAAGTGACGAGTTAAACATGTTAAAACATGTTTAACGAATTGAGCAATGAATGAATGAAAGGAGCTTGCTATTTATAGTGTTCATGGAATTGTAGGATCTTGCCAAGTGTTTGTGTGGCCTTCAAGGAAAGATCCTAGCCCTACAAGTGTTAGGACCAGATTAGAAGCCTTGGAAGTTACGTAAAATGGCCCACAAGATTGAAAACAATCAAAGGAAACCAAGGTGCAACAGCTGGGAATTAAACAGGAAGTTTTTGCTGTGCTGGAGACCCTTTACGGACCGTAAGGGTCCTCTGCATACGGTCCGTAAGCCATGTGCAGGGGCTGAAGTTTGTTTTTTGACAGCTTTGGCCCCTGAACTTGATTCATCGCGTTTCGGCACTTTTAACACTCGTTAACCCCATTTTCAAGCTCCATGATGAAGCTAAAGTATATTTAACTTGAATTATGCTAAAAAATGTCATGGATGTCGGTTCGTTTGGTCGTATGATCGCGTTTTTCGTTTAATTACGATGAAACTCGAACGGACGCGAGAAGGATCCAAATTGAGCAACGAATGGTATTTTTGCATTCCTATCACTAAAATACAATATTTTAGTGATTAAATTTTTTTTTGGATGTTCGGATATGGTCAGAACGCAAGATATGCACGCATATGCATACTTTCGCAGTTTTGACGCTTTTAGTCCTTATGATCAAATAAGCGTATTTTCGCATACCGAACCCCTCAAAACTTATTTCTAAGCTATGTTAAGGGTATTTAAGTTATGTTTAGGTTACGATCTTGTTCCAGAGTGTACGTTGCTATACGAATCGGTAGACTTTTGCAGTTTGTCGCAAATAGTCCCTGTGATTGAATAAACTTGTTTTTGCCATACCAAACCCTTCAAGACTTATTTCAAAGTTATGTAAAGGTTATTTAAGGTATGTTAAGCTTATGTCACTATTCCGGAGTGTACGTTGCATTAAACTGATTACGTTTGCGTAATAGTTTACGTAAAACTTCCAGAAAAGCTTCTTGAGAGTTCGAAATCATACGTGATTTGATATGTGTATTGTCATATGCAATTGTACAAATCCCGAGAATGAAACACAAGATTTCATTGGATTCGTATTTGTATGACGGTTGTAAAGGCACAAATGTCACATAAATCCCAATGAGCAGCTCCTTTTATCTTTTAATATCTCCAAAAAATACTTCAGCCCCATGCAAAAGACCGCAGCCCAAAAACAAGCAAAAACCCAAGCCCAGTGCTCAAAAGATATGAAAAAAGGAACAACCCATTAGAACCATATTGATTTGATAAAGAATATAATATATATTTATATTTTTCAACACCCCCCCCCCCTCAATTCAATATTTGAAACAGTCAAACATATGAAGGAGACGATAAACCTTTTCAGGAGAACCAATAGGCAGACCTTTTGTAAAAATGTCAGCAGCCTGGTCTTTGGACTTAACACCCATAGTTTGTATTACGCCCTTAGAAATCTTCTCTCTTAAGAAAAAAAGGTCTATCTCAAAATGTTTTGTACGTTCGTGAAACACTGGATTGGCTACTATAGAAATAGCAGCTGTGTTGTCACAAAAAAGCTGAACGAGAAGACTAACATCAATCTTCAACTCTCTTCATAAATTTGAAATCTAAAATAACCTCGCATGTCGCAGCATACATTGACCGGTATTCTGCCTCAGTAGAAAACCTTGAAACAGTAGACTGCTTTTTACTTTTCCATGACATAAGACTATTACCTAAAAACACACAAAAACCAGTAATAGATTTCCGAGAACCTTAGCATTTAGCCTAGTCAGAATCAGAAAAAACTTTTATATTTTTCCTCTTTTTTAAACAAAATCACCTTTCTAGGAGCACCTTTGAAATATCTTAAAAGCCTTAATGCAATTTTGAAATGAGATTGAGTAGCTGAATGCATAAACTGACTAAGATAACGCATAGAATATGCAATATCTTGTCGAGTGTGCAAAAGGTAAATCAACTTACCAACAAGTTTTTGATAAAGAGTTATATTGGTTAACGGTTGATTATCCTTTGCACAGAAATGAGACAAAACATGATTTGCCTCTATAGGACAACTGACTAGTTTACAACCAGTCATACCAAATCCAGCAACTAAATCTAAACAATATTCTCTTTGAGTTAAACATAAACCAGTTGCATCTCTAACAACTTCAAGACACAAAAAATATTGCAACTTTCCCAAGTCTTTTATTAAAAACTTTGACTTGAGTAAAAGTTTAATTTCATCAACTTGTTTTGAACAACTACCAGTTATAATAATATCATCCACATAGACAAAAAGAACAATAAACACATAATCTTTTGTCATAACAAACATGAAATGATCACACTTACTCTGTTCAAAACCAAGACTAACAAGGACTGAAACAAGTTTCTCATTCCACATCCTAGGTGCTTGTTTCAAGCCATACAAAGATCTTTTAACTTACAAACTTTAGACCTATGAGAAGAATTATAACCATCAGGCAAACACATATAAACTTCTTCATTAAGATCACCATAAAGAAAAGCATTGTTAATGTCAAGTTGATAAATTTCCTAGTTAAAGTGAACAACCATATACAACAAACATCTAACTGTAACCATTTGAACAACAGGAGAAAAAGTATCAAAGAAATCAATGCCTTCCTTTTGACTAAACCCCTTAGCAACATGCCTAACCATATATCTCTCTATTTCACCATTTGACTTGTATATAATTTTATAAACCCACTTACACCCAATAGCTTTCCTATTAGGGGGTAAGTCTACAATCTCCCAAGTTTTATTTCTATGTAAAGCTTCAAGTTCCAAATTCATAGCATCAACCCAATTAACATCATTCTTAGCTTCAAAATAATTCTTAGGTTCACAACTCTTATATAACATAGAAGCAAAACAAAAACTTTTAGGAGACAAATTAGCATAGTTTAAGACTTTTTGTAGACCATATATAAATTTCCCATCAACCACATAATCATCAAGTTTAGAAGGAAATTTAATGTTCAAAGTGGGTCCCACCCACTAGATTTCTTGTTGGAAAATCGAAGATTACATGTATGGTGAATATATGGAGTATGGAATGTAGGAGTTGTTGTTGAAATCCCTTACTTGCACCATCATTTTACCATTCATTCAAGACATCACTCTTATCACTTTGATAACATCTTTCAAACACCAAAACCCCTCATCTTTGTCCCCTCCATTCTCGGCCACAACTCAACCCCCTAACACTGTGACATTTGTGCCTTTTCAACCATTGTACAATCCCAAACAATTTCAAATCCAATGAAATCTTTTATTTCATTTCTTGGATCTTATAATTACATGTGACATCTGCACGTTTTAGTCCTTGTACATTTTCAAACTCTCAAACCTTTTCTGGAAGTAAAATCCTAAACTGTTAAACAAACGTAATCAGTTTAATGCGACGTACACTCTGGAACAAGGACATAAGCTACACATACCCTAAATACCCTTTACATAACTTAGATATAAGTTTTGAAGGGTTCGGTATGGCAAAAACATGCTTATTCGAGCTAAGGGACTATTTTCGACAAACTGTGAAAGTCTGCTGATTCTCGTATTTTTTGAATACGGATGATGTACAAACATCCAAAAAATTTTGTAATCATTAATATATTGTATTTTATTGATAAGAATGAAAAATATCGATCGTTGCGAAATTTCGGTCGTCTTCGTGTTCGTTATAGCGTTCGTCGTAATTAAGCGAAAAACACAACTGTACAACCGAACGAACCGACATCCACGACATTTATGGGAAAAATTCATGTTACATATGCCATAAAAACCTTATAGAGCCTAGAAATTGGGTTGACAGGTGTTAAAAATGTCAAATCGCGATGAAACAAGTCCAGGAGCCATACCTTCCATTTTTGGAAACTTCTGCCCTGACCAGCTCCATACGGACCGTATGGCAGGACTCCCTATGGTTCGTATACCATGCCCAGCAACAGAATTCTTGGCAGCCAGCTATTTTTACATACTTGGAGCCCAAGATTTTGTATTCTCCAAGCTTGTACCTGCAATTGACACTTGTTTTGATCACCCTTGATGTGTGCCACCTCCTTGGACATGTGTAATGATCCTATGACACCAAGATTGCTATAAATAACAACCTCCATTCATCTATTTCTTTGCTCATTCACTTCATTCTTTATCTCCCACTCTATTGGAGTTTGTTTCCAGCTTATGGAAGCCTCCTACTGAGTTTCAAGACTTCCTAGGACACAAGTAAGTGTTCTTCCTTAGTCTTGTTCTTTATTTAGCTTGTTTTGAGCTAAAAGTCAAATAGTTTGACTTTATGTTTGACTTTTGGTTCTGACCTTAATTGGTCAAAGCAAAGTTCAATTGAACTTTGCAACGTGATCGTAATCACGAAGGTTATAATCCCTTGCGATTGCACCTTCTGATTACCACGTTTACTAGTCAAAGTGACGAATCAAAGTTTCGATCAAAGATGCACATAATGTGCATTTTATGACGAAACCATTTTCGGGTATCAAAACACCAAGTTTTGATACCAAATCAGTTTTTATAACTTACTTAGACATGTTTTGACATGTCTAACTAGTCACTTCTAGTTTAGTGCTTATTTAGGGTCGTAAGTCGAGTGGTCTTGACCACCGCTTTGACTTTCGCATCTGACCCGTTTGGTCGATCTTAGGATCTGACCAAACACATATATGTGACCATAGTTATATAGGGAATAACCTACTGAGGTTATACCTTATGGTCACGTTTAGTTAGTGTTATGATAAGTCGTTTCTATGTTCTTAAAAATGACCAAAATACCCTTTTTGCTCATAAATCCATTTTAAGCATATGTAACCAATTTTTTTGGCAGATAAACTGATGTTGCAACACTATCAAAAATGTTTTGGCATATAATACTTATCATAAGAGATATTTAACCATCCAAACGCATAGTTACGTAAATGACCCGTTAAAGTAGCATAACTACCTTAACGAGTCATAACGGGTCAAAAGCACTTAGGATCTTTTCCAAATCAGAATGTTAAGTTTGTTAAACCATATCATATGAGTTCCAACACTCATTTAGTTTATAAAACTTCATTCTATCCGAATCCTCCGATTTTAGTCTCAACACACTAACATAAGTTATCCGTCACATTAGGACACGTTTGAGCTTTGTTATTTCCATTGATTCAAGGACGCTCATGCAATCCCAAGTGAGTACATAGCTCCCCTCTTTTATGCTTTCAAATGTTTTGGGGTGACTCATATGTGCCAAACTACTTTTCTAGTTTTCAAAAACAAAGTCGATGGTTTATATAAAACACTATGATTTCAATAAAGTGACGAACTTGTTGGTGCGTTATCCATAACACGAATGACATTCACTAGCTTTGGCTGAGCCGACCAGTAGTATGTTATGGTACCATAGGACTGACAATCCCGTTATTTGTAACAACCCGTACTCTCGTTGACGAGAAAAGGGTATTTTAGTAACGCGTGTATTTATTAATATCGGTACTATTATTAATATTATTATTTACGAAATAATAATTGTCACACCCCCAAAAATCCACATGCGGAGTATCGCCGCTTAGAGGCGTGACTGACCAGGATCAAGCCACCAATCATATTGAACAATGTATTTAAAATAAATAAAATCCAACCACGCAATATAATTGGTGTTCAAAAACAAGTTAACCAAGTTCAAGTTAAACAGCGGAAGCAATAAAGGTAAAACCAAAACATACGTTGAATAAGTTTAATTGTTAACATGGCACACAACGGTCCATGTCCCACAACGAATCCTCTTGCTCGTGCAAGCTCCATAGATACCTAACGACCTGCAAGGCATGTAACAATAAATCAACAACAAAGTTGAGCGAGTTCACGGTTGGTGTTCATTGTTAAGTTGTTTCAAAAAAACCAGGAATTCATTTGTAAGTTGTAAGTTAATCAGTTTACCCTGTTTCCCAAACATATCCATAGTTGGTGGGGGCTTCCCCATGTTAACCACTAGACCTGTTTACCATATCGACCACTGACTAAAGTAAGTTGGTGCCCTAGTGTCAATGTCTATCATCATTGATGTGCCCAGATCCATTAGTTCACGCCCGTCCTCTGTGGCACGGTGTGAGGCTTGTCAAACCTAAATAGCGCTATCTAACTAATGACCCGCTCGCCATTGGCCTGGCGATTAAGTCGATATAAAAATGAGGGACTTCATGATAGAGTTTTTGGTCTAGTATCTGTGTTGTCACCCTTCAATAAAGAGGGTGTGTACATAACCCCTAAACCCGGAGATTACGCTGTTTCCAATTATACCTTTATCACGTGTTGTCACCCTTCAATGAAGAGGGTGTGTACGTGTTCCAAACCAGGAGATCACGCAGTTTCAGTTTCAATCCTTTACCCATTCCCAACCCCTGGGAATCCCATGCCTTGTGGAAAGTGTGAACTCACCTCGGTTTGCTCGGTATTCTAAAAATTACACGCTCACAAATAATCAGTCACGACCTATAGTACGCACGTATATAAAATCAGTTTTCGTCCGAAACGATTCACATGCAATCTATGTCACAAAGCGTGCTTAGGCAATCATTAACAAGTAGCACATAATAGTTATCGTGTCATCCTACTATCATCGAGTAATATCTTAGCAGGTATTCTGTTCACAAGCAACTTCACCTCATGGATTCATTATGTACACGACATATAATGTTTAGTTCTGTGCAACGATTATTTTAGTGACCCAATTAATACTTGTGCGGCCCACTCAACCCTATAAGCCCAAATCGAGTATGCATGTTAACAGTTTAGTACCCATACAATTCCACCATTTATACATATATTGATTCATAACAACCCTTAATAATTAGATGTGCTTATCCAAGAAAGCCACGTCACACAGTTTCTCTACATCATGCATACATATTGTTTCATTATCATCATGCACACACAATATTGAACTACAAGACTAATGGCCGACAACCCTTCAATAAACTATTATGTGATTGGACTTTCAAAGCATTTAGCATTTGTTTATTACTAACTCTATACAACACACATGGGTTCAACTTTTCATAAAAGTTCAATTCATTCTTTTGACTGCAAGTATTTAATGTGGATCGACACTTCTCTAATATAAGTGGGCTGCCATCTCCTTATTAACACATATACATATAAGTACCCAATAATCTGTTAATCAAACACTCACATAACTAGATCAACTGAGTAGGATTTAAGCTAACAATATTCATCGCATAATCATAAGGAATCATCATGTACCTTAACCTAATCAACAACTTGCATGAACAACCATAATACACATATACATACCAGAATCATACCTGTTTCATGAACCATATACAATCATAGTTTCACCTATGTATACGATCATATACCTACAACCGTACATGCTCATGCGACCACAACTACACGTATTAACATAGAACTTCATAATCATCTCGAGTATGCACAAACACAGCCACGTAGCAACGAGTTTCCACTCGAAAACGACAACAAATAAACGCCTATACGATCACATCATCGATGAAACATGATTTCTAACCTTCCTAGCTTACATATAAACCTCATATAAACCTCTAGAGTTCATGTAAAACAGGGAACGCAGCCGCGTATACGAGAACTATAAACCGAAACAAAGCGAGTACGAACTAACCTGAATGAGGGAGATGAGAGGGAAAACTAGTGTGCAAGAGAGAGAGCACCGAGAGGAGGTGGATTGCTAGCTAGAACCGGGAACTTGAATAACCTCCTTGGCTCAAGTGGTGGTCGATGGAAAGTAGGAGGGGAAGGGGAGAATGGATTCGTCTGGTATAGAATATAGGGTTGGGAGGTGATAACTGGACTTTGCAACAAGATTACATATATATTAAAAAGGGTTAGGGTTTGGCGGTTAAGAAGGAGTGGGCCGAAGATCAAAACTAGGAGGATGTGGGCCAATGATCACCTAAGTGGGTGCACAATTTGTATTTAGTTTTGGAATTGCAGTAGACTTGCTT
Organism: Helianthus tuberosus; assembly: GCA_030545235.1. Lineage (NCBI taxonomy): Eukaryota > Viridiplantae > Streptophyta > Magnoliopsida > Asterales > Asteraceae > Helianthus > Helianthus tuberosus. The sequence goes on along the minus strand of CM060451.1, from coordinate 120,671,910 downwards.
GAAGTGCATGCAATATGTACATTTTACATATCTTGAGAATTATTATTAATATACATAATCTATCTATATATTAAATCAAATTACGATTCAATGGTTTGGGGTCAGATTAACACGATTAGAATTTGGCTTCAACGATCGTTTTACATTAAATACATTATATAAGTGTAAATAATTCGTTGCACCGGTCCACGCGTTTATATAAATTTAACATGAGAGGAAACGTTGGAGAGGAATAATGAGAAATTAAGATCACAAACAAAATGGCACTAACCTTGAAAGTCCGGGTTGTCACATTATCCCCAACTTGAAAGAAATTTCATCCCGAAATTTAGCACGTAGCTACTGGGGAAGCTAGTTAGGTTGCATGGTTTCCTGGGGTGTCACATCATTCCCCCGTTGGTTTGGAATTTCGTCCCGAAATTCCGCAGTAGCTTCAGCCTCAGTAGTGGTTTCATTGTTTTCGCCATCAGCCAATTCCACAACAGGTTGGGTTTCAAGAAGCATCAGGGTTAAGCAGAACAATGGCGAAGTGATTAGTCACCAAGAACACGTAGGCTACCATGTTGTTATAATCCCGGCGTCGCCCACGCCAATCCCTAATGTCCCTCTATGAGCATCATTTCCCGTGTTGTTGTACTCGTTGCGAGGATTTCCAGTACGACCGTCGTTTCCTTGGTTATTATCGTTTTGATTTAGCGACAGCCACTCCATGTCGTAGGCACCTTCCTTTCTATACTGTTGGTTGCCATATCAAGTACCTTGATGTTGCCGTGACTGTTGCCTCCATTGCTGTCGTTTGAAACGGAGCTCTATGATCTTTCATCGACAGGGTCCATCTTTTCATGTTTCGTGCCACGTTCTAAGGCGCTACCCCTTGTGCTGGTAGTTTCACGTTCCATACCATGGTCGATTGTCATCGTTTATGTCCCGATTAATTCGTAAAAGTTGACTCCCATGAGTCGCTGGCTGGGGTTAAGGATTCGATTGGAGTCAAATCGCTGATGTTCGTTGCTGGTAACTAGGGTCGTTCAAATGCTGAAGTCCATCGTTCTTGCAAGTTGACTGAGTAATACACGGTATGTTACGAGAGTGTTGCAGAAGTGATCGCACTTCGAAATCTAAGGCGTCAATACGTTAAGTTCCAGCAAACGAAGAAAGGTGAGAAAGATATAGACCAATCATTGTCATTGCAACATCCAACTCGGGGATGTTCGTACAAGCACCTAACATTCTACACAGTTCGCTAGGCGTTCAGATGGGTGTTCAGGTAATACTCGATAGCATCGAGATTCGAAAGGATCCAGAGAGGAATGAAAAGTTCATGTTCGAGTAGGGGACAATCACTGCTATGACCCCTATAGGTTTGTTATATTTCACATCGATCAAATAATGGAATGGAACCCCTTTTTCACTTGTTAAGCCTCACTGGGACTCGCATGCACCCCACATTATTATTATGTGTGCACCCATAATAATATTGCGATTTGCATGCTCATCTCAGTTCCTCCTAACTCATGTCAAATGATTCCTCAAACTCAGATGTCAAACGGAGGTCGTCAATGTAATAAGATCACAAAAACCTAAGGACTATGGCATACTATCAACGCATCATAAGGTGAGCAAGCAATCCATGCCATCTTGCTATAGTGACGAGTGTGTGTTCGTGTGTTTCGTCATAAACAAATGTGTACTGTCACATCAAAGGAAACATGGGTGAGAGAGGTTCGCGAGAGTGCGATGACAGAAGAGAGTAAGCACACAAGTGTTTTCAAACAATAGTTGTTACGTTTATCGAAGCATATCACGAGCAAAGTTCTATGTAACTAGCAAGTAGGCAATATAAACATAAATCATATCACCTATAGTGTGGAGTCTTGCACGTGGAGCGAAGCGTCGTTGTGGATCGTTGAGCACTGTACAGGTTATAGTCTGGTTTTATCAAAAAGCTTTTCCCCTTTTTAAAACCAAGTTCACTATAACCAATGGCTCTGATACCAATCAGTCACGCCTCCAAGCGGCGATACTCCGCATGTGGATTTTTAGGGGTGTGACAATAATAATCCGCAACAAGAAGTTTATTCATTTATTATTTAATTACCTTTACATTTATTAGAATTAGGCTTGTTCGTTTTTACTAGAAATCCATACATTTGGGCTAAGCCCAAGCCCACTCCCTAAACCTAAATCCTACCTATTTTTAAACACCTTTATACCCCTCACCCCTTTTATCTAAACCAAAACCTAACCTTAAATTGCAGCCGCATACCTCCTATTCCACTCTAGCTCCAGCGACCGAAGCCGCAATTCCGGCGACAGGATTCTCTCCGAAAACCCACCGCACCACGACCACCTTTCTGCTCCTACCCTTTCGCCCTCGTCACCTCAGTCTCCCTCTCCTATGAACCAGTAACGAGCCAGCCGACACCTTGTTTTCCGGCGGCTCCGCCTCCTGTGCACCCACCTACAACATCTTCTTCTCCACCCGACACCCTACCTATTACTCCTTCTCGCTCGTCTGACTTGCAGTCAGGGACACCGAAGGCACCGGCGACAAACGCCACTCACGGAGATGGTCCTATTTTTGATCCAACGAGCTAATGACAACGATTGATGGATGTTTAAAGTTTAAATTTTTGACAGCGGTTGTAGAAAGGAAGGTGACTTTGACGACGTCGGCGACGGCAAATGTGAACCCTGTGTCACTTCAACCATCAAACAGATACCAAACCAATGAAATATTATATTTCATACTTGGTATTTGTATAAATATGTGCATCGTTTGCACATATCAATTCTTGTTCGATTTCGAGCTTTAAATCGCTTTCTGGAAGGTTATACGCGAACTGATGCGTAAATATAACTAGTTTAATGCAACAAACACTCCGGAATAGTGAAATAGGCTTAACATACCTTAAATAACCTTTACATAACTTAGAAATAAGTTTTGGATGGTTTGGTATGTTGAAATCAAGTTTATTCGATCGCAGGGACTATTTGTGTCAAACTGCGAAAGTATGCCGATTTGCATAGTAACGAACATTCTGGAACTTGATCATAAGTTAAACATACCCTAAATATCCTTTTCATAGCTTAGAAATAGGCTTTGAGGGGTGCGGTATGCTAAAATAAACTTTATTGATCAATAGGGACTAAAAAGCGTCAAAAATTGCATAAGTTTGCATTTTCGCGCATATCTTACGTTCTGAATATATCCGGACATCCAAAAATTTATTTAATCATTAAAATATTTTATTTTAGTTATTGGCATGATAAAATTCCATTCGTCGCGTAATTTGGATCGTTTTTGCGTTCGTTACGATTTCCGTCGTATTTAACCGAACAACGCAACCGTACGCCCAAACGAACCGACATCCGAGATATTTTTGAGCACATTTCAAGTTCCCTATACTTTAACTTCATTTTAGAGCCTTGAAATGGGGTTAACGGGGCTTAAAAGTGCCAAAAAAATCAAGTTTTACAAGTGCAGGGACCATTTTTGAAATTTCTGGCAGATACATTGAACTTGGTCCATTTTTGAGGTTTTAATGGTTTTAACCCAAGGTTTTGCACTCTATGGGCTGGAATTTGATGGTTTTAAGTATTTCCATGGTTTTGAAAACCATGTGCCCAAGTGGAGGGCCAAGATCGAAGCACGAAATGCGAGAAACGATCCTAACGGTTCTCCGAAATCTATATATACCCAAGCTCTCATTCCATTTTCCTCACACCTTGATTCATTTTGCTCTAAGTTGAGGTTTAAACACTTCATACCTGAGCAAACTTGGATCAAACTTCCTAGCTTGTACCCTTTGTAAGCTTCTTTTGTTCTTTTAGGCGTTTTTAAGCGTGAAAGTCAAACAGTGTTTGACTTTCTGCTTTGACCAGTCCTTGGTCAACACGAAGTTCGTTTGAACTTTGCAACGTGAGCATAGATGGTTATAGTCCCTAGTGACTATGCCTACTGATTACCACGTTGATTAGGTGTAGTGACGAGTCATAGTTTCGGTCAAAATGCGCATTCTTGCGTATTTTGCAACCAAACTATTTTTGGGTATCAAGACCTTTTGTCTTGATATCAAACCTGTTTTCTAACCTCGTTAAACATGTTTTAACATGTTTAGCTCGTCACTTTTAATTTAGTGCTTATATAGAGTCGTAAGTCAAGCGGTCTAAACAACCGCTTATACTTTCGAACTAGACCCGTTTGGTCATTCATTAGGATCTGACAAAACATGTTTTGTGACCATAGTTGTATAGGGAATAACCTTCCGAGGTTATACCTTATGGTCACTTCATTTAAGTAGTTGTATGATAGGTAGTTTATATGCCTTAGGTAAATGACCAAAATGCCCTTTTTACGCATAAATTCATTTTAAGCATATGTAACCTAAATTTTGACATCTAAACTGATTAGGCAACATTATTAGATATGTTAAGGCATATATTACCTGTCATAGGACTAGTTAGGCGGTCCGAACGCGTTCTACGCGAACGACGTGTTAAAGTAGCGTAAGCTACCTAAACGGGTCGTAATGGGTCGTAAGAACTTAGGATCGGTTTCGTTTTAGGATGTAGACTTTGTTAAACCATATTACATGAGTTCCTATACTCATTTGGTTTATGAAACCTCATTCTATCTGATCTTCCGATTTAGGTCCGGTTTATTTACTTAGTTACCTATATTAGGTGTCGTTTGATTCTGTGATCCCTCTAGCTTTGCTTGGTTGTTATTCAAGACTTCTAAGAATCCTCAAGTGAGTACATAGTCCCCTCTTTTACTGTTTTCAATGTTTTGGGGTGAAGCATGTGTACCTATTTGTTATGTTCATGATTTCAAAGTATAATCGATTATACATATTAGTACTTATTTTTTTGACAAACTGAATGATTATTTATGGTTTAAACACTGATTTTTCAAAGATTATAAAATTAATTGTTGAATTGTACTTATTTTATGTTCACCAGACCGATTGGTAGTATGATATAGCGCTATAGGATTAGACACCCCATTCCTGTTGTTTATGGAATGCCAGAAACCGATATTTTATCCAAATAGGGATTGCCTTCGTGGTATTTCTATAGTCTCCTAGGTGTATTTTGATGCACTAAGGCTTGGTTGAATTCTTAAATCACATTTTTATTGTATATTTTGTTATACTCCCAAAAGTATAGTTTGATATACTCTCATGTGTGATATTGTACAAAACAACATATATTTTGTTAATTACTAAAACATAGTTTGATATGTTATTTATAAAACCAAAGCATAGTTTAATATGTTATTTATAAAACCAAAGTATACTTTTGATATACTACCGAAAACGATTATTTTGACGACTAAAGTATATTTAATATACTATCTGTTTAACCATTTTGGAACCGATATATATTTTGATATACTTATTCGACTTTCTTAAAACCAAAGTATATTTTCATGTATACTACAAAGCTTTTTTTTGTAAAATATTGTTATACAAACTCATTTTACTTAATTATTTATTTATGCATCTTTCTTTTATATCATCTGTTTTCTCATCACTTGTTATATGATTTATAAAAGAAAACATTTTTAAAGATTCATGGCTATTTTTGTTAAAACATTCTTTTAAAGTTACAAGTCATGAATCCTATTTTCAATAAAACCTATGTAACTCACAGGCATTTTTATGCTGACGTACCTATTTTTACACATGTTTCAGGTGCTGCTATGTGATGATTGTTGATACATGCTATACATAGGATGGACTCGTGCCTTAGCGACTTTAAAATTTGAAAGACAATATTTGTATTCATTTAATTTGTAATAAAACAATGAGTTCAATAATTCAATAAAGCGAAATTATTTAATCCATGGTTGTGAAACAATGATTCTGTTACAACACTCCCCGACGTTTCCACCACGTTTTGTTGTTTTACGTGGTCGGGGTGTGACAACAAACCCCCGTTCATCTTAAGAGCACTCGGTCAGTTGTATTCCCCTGTGTTTGTTGTAAATTCTTTGTAAATTCTTTGAAGCTTTGAGTGTATGTAATTGTTAATTGTGTTATTTGGAATAAATGCTTTTGTGTTCACAGCATGTAAGAATGACTAGGGTTTTTGTATGATCTTATATGATTAGGATGATAAAATAACGATGATAACATGGGGTAAAATGTTTACTACTTGTTGGGTGATTGTGGGAGTTGATTGTATAAAGATGAGGATAATGATGATCCCTTTTCACTGTTTAAATGATGAAAATAGGTGAAGATTTCTGCTAATAGCTTCGTGATTTGAAACAAGTAAAATAAGGGCTGTGGTGAGTTAGGAATGTGACCTTATGTGGATTTTTAGAAAGAATGTATAATCACCAAATTGTTCTAGAAATCATGAAAGATCGGTTATTGTTCAAATGATATTCGGAAACTTTGAGTCACTGTGTAGATTGTATTGTGTGAATGTATGATATTGTGGTTGATAACATAATGATAAAAGAATAGGGATTTGGACATCTGTTGAAATCATATAAATTGACAGGATGATGATTGATCAAATGATTAGTAATAGATAAATGGATCTGCTTATTTTTCTAGATTTCATGATTGAATGATGAATGAGGGTGACTGTTTATGAAAGCTTGATGATAGATTTTCATGAATTGTACATATGGGTATGCGTAAGGTACAACACATAGAGAATTGCATGATTATTTGAAACCTTATGTGATGAATGTTTTGTCTCATTCGGATTGATTATTAAGGGTCGATTGAATATGTGTTTATTTCCGTACATCACGTGACTGCACAAACTAAGAGGTCGGCCCCACTTGTCCTAATCGCACACTTTTGGTCGGTCGCACACATACATCCTATCGCACACCAATTCCTTAAGAATTATACAAACCACTGTTGGTGTCTAATGTTTTGGGCAACATACATTCTGATTGGGCTGAGAATTCTAGCTGGGCCACCACTTGTTTTATATGCTTTTAATATTGATCGCCCAATTGTATTCCAACCGCACACCATAATATGCATGTTATTATTGGGCCGCACAGTAGGCCCATACCTTAAATATTTGGATTAGCCGCACAAACAATATTACATGGCACACCTGTTTCTTGATCGCATAAACTGCCTTAGTCGCACACTTATGATTGAGTCCTTTTAGTCGCACACTGAATGGTCCTAATGTTAATCGTGTAAATCGCACACTGTCATATCATATTCTTAAGTGCATCTTGTTCGCACACTACGGTGTAGACCGTACACTTCCATTTTTGGGCTTCGACTTAATGGGCCTTGATCTAGTAGGCCGCACACTTGCACTGTTTACCATAACTTATGACTGATATGATACCTTGATGATTGTGAATACATATATGCTTGGTATAAACTGTTACTTGATTAATACGTGTACGCTACTTGACAAATACGTGTTAGATACGTGTAGCTTATACGTGAATTACTTGTTTACCGTCCTAATGAGTGGTAACCATAATAGGGTGTGGTGGACCAACTTAGGACAAATGCTTTATCTGCCGAGCAAAGCAAAAGGTGAGTTCACAACTAACACTCTAAGCATGTATTCCCGGTGGTTTGGGAACCTAATATTCCGAGGGAACAGAATAGTAATTAAACGAAACTCATAAGTTCAAAACATGTATTCCGGGATCGTCAACCTCCATACTAAATAAAAACTCTACCATGAAAGTCCCTTTACATATATACTGATTAATCGCTGGGAGCGAATGGGATATTAGTTGATAGCGCTATTAGGTTTGAAAAACCTCACACCGTCTTGGGAACCGAGAGTGAACTATTATCTGGAATCTGGTCAATGATGGTAGAACATTGATCTGGGGAAAACAACAATTACGTCAAGGTTTCGGTAACTTCACAGTTTAGTAGCTCATTATGGGATGGATTTCCCACAACATGGTCTGATAACATGGTAACTCGTAAAACAAATGTTTTTGGGATAAAACAAGAAAAACGTTTCAAAAACCGTGAACTCGTCAACTTTATGTTGACACGTTATTGCATGCTTGCAAGTCCATAGATGTTGTGCTGGAGTTTACTTGGAGCATTATGGGGGTCGTCTAAACTATTTCTGAACTTCATGCTTCCGCTAAACCTTTGAGACACTTCTTTAAACTAATTATGTTTTGAACTTTGTTTTCAAACTTATTATGTTTTAGACTTTTACGTTATATCACTGATCACATTGGTGATGGTTTTATTATGCTGGTATTAAATGTTCAATGTGATTGGTGGCTTGATCCTGGACAGTCACACGCCTCGAGGTGGCACACCGGACGTGGAAATTTGAGGGTGTGACATTATCGGACTGTCCACTAGATTTGGTGGAAGTTTGGGTAATGAAAGAAATTGTTTCTGATTAACAAATCATTTGTTGATTTGTTAGTCTAGTTAAAGAGACCTTTCGAGGTCTATTAAAGATACCCCATGGGTTGTATAGACGAGTCACACAGGTTTGAATGTATAAGTTTCCTTCACTTTACTCTTGGTCGTCTCCAGATCTCCACGTATAGTTGCAACCTGGCGATCACAGCGTGAGTATCAGTTTATCCAAACTCTTTTCTGCTTCTTCAAAGCAGACTCAGTAACGACTCTAAGATTCAATGCTATATCTCCAGTGTGTCGAGTTTTCTTCATACAACGAATATAAACTAGTATAAGCGTAATAGAGGCTCGTATCTCCTACTGTGGAGTGGACAACTCTGATATGACCAGCGGAGGGATCTCAAATGTAGGTTTAACTGTGGCGGTGGGTAGGACTACTAATAGCTCTAACGGCCGAGTCGTGATAAAAGTGGCGTCCACCATCGGTGCTACTCCGAAAGACTCTCCAATCATAGTTGTACCTCTATCTAGCTCTTCGACTACGGGCACAGTACCGGATGATTGTCCAATCTCAAAGGCTGAGGGAGGAACAATCGAATCACCATCGTCCATCCGACCGTTACTTGTATGGGCGTAACGTGGGTCAACCTGACTGGCAAGAGCAGTGGGGCAGACATAAAATGATAAGGTAAGACTGGCCATGTCAATAAATTGTGAGGTAATGCGTAATAACTCTGGTAAGACTAAGGTCGAAGAGGTCTCGAATTCATGCTCGCTCTCGGAGTCGTGAATTTCGATAATCTCGTATGAGTGCGACATTTATGACAAAATGTAACCGTACTAAGTAAGTGGGTGTTCGAAATAAAAATAGCACATAAGGCCTAGATAAACAGATTAACACGTATGCACATAAATTCTTTATAATTTTCATACGTGATTAAAATCCGTAATTATTATAAATTATTGGCTTCGTGAATTGTGGGATTAAATCTCAAAACTCTTTGGTTGAAGTCTAGTGTTTTCTACTAAAACACCTAGTTCGCTAACAGCCATTGGCTCTGATACCAACTTTTGTCACACCCCAAAAACGTCGCAGCGGAAATACAAACGTGGCGGTGACGGAGGTTGGTACCCATAAAATGTCTTAGTGGTCGATGCATTGTTTATTTTGGACAGATTTATTATTTAAAAACATAATGTTTTAAAGTTGTAAACATAGTCCACAACCGTAGCAAAGTTGTTTGACCCTTAGAGGTCTTAGTACACACGGTCCCATAACAATTTTTAAAAGTGTCCAAACATAATTATTTAATTACAAAGAGCGTCAACAACCACATGACGACATAAGCCAAAATCCTCGAAGCCGAATTCATGTACCTGAAGAACACGTAAAAATCAAGTGTCAACACAATGGAGGGTGAGTTCACATATCAAATTTATAACAACTTGTGTAATGGAAATTCTTTCTTGATAAAAACATTTTAATGATTTAAAACATTCACATATGTTTAAGAAAGACCATTTTATTCCCCTTGTAAAATGTCATGGTAGAAATCATCCGAAATGGCCCCGTGAGCGTATTTCTGGTGAAAAATTAAACCCATGATTTTATTTTGATATTAAATTCTCGTTATAACTTCAGTTTCGTAAGTTAGCTAGACGTTACGAGCTATATACTATGATCGAGGTTTTAATCAATACTAGACAATTAAAGAATTCAATTCGCCCTATGTGGACCGGAGCGACCGGTCACGACAGGGTAGTTAACCCAATAGATCTATCAACAATTCCATGTGTTTGATACTTAATGATTAAATGCTATGATTGCGCCCAGTTCCCGCATTTGGGATACCACTTTCTTTCCACAATTCACCAATATATATAACCTACTGAATAACAATTTAATATTGTAGGTTGTACAAGTTTCGGTCGCCTCCTGGAAGCTGAGTTGAACTCGTACTAACCCAAATTAATTTATATTAGGATCGTTTTGCCCAAAACACCGTAATCCTTTCCCTTTTCTCCCCGAAACATATTTAAAACAATTCCTGTTTCTCCCCGAAACATATTTAAAACAATCTCCATTTCTCCCCGAAGCATATTTACACAAATCAAATCCCGTTTCTCCCCGAAATATATTTTTATCAATAAAACTCATTTTTCTAGAAAACAGTTTAAGTCATACACCTTTCCAAATCCATTTTTTTCCACAAAACACATAATAATACTCCAAAAATCATATTTTCCATGAAAATACATTTTTATACAATCCAAAAGCATATTTTTATACGAAAACATAAACTTTTCTTTTAACGACGTGTTATTCCCCCAAAACAGTATATAAAATAGTAAAAAGAGGGTTATTCGTGACACTCACCTTTGGGTGCGCTTTTTTATTATCGCAATCCCTCAAATTGGTTTATACGTCCTAAATTAAGTAAGAACGATTTAATAACCAATTATTCTACAAACAACTAAGTTTCTCCAATACTTAGAATTTTCACATAACTTTGAGATTTGCTTGAAAAGTCTTTGTTTTGATTATGTTGGCATATATATATATATACATATATATATATATAATAGAACACTAAAACAGTGGGGAACAGCGGGGAACCGACTCAAACGAACTCCGTTTGGACTCATTCTAGCGGCGTTGGGACTGGCTCGTCGAACCCTAACTAGGATCTCTTAACTCTAAACCCTAAATCCTAACTCCTAAACTCTAAACCCTAAAGCTAAAATATAAGGCTAAAAAACCTAAGCTAAACCGTAAAAATCTAAACTATAAACCCTCAAAGCTAAACCTAAAGCTAAACCCCAAACCCTAAAGCTAAACCCTAAAAGCCACATCTAATATATAGGGTTTAGGGTTTAGGGGTTATGATTTAGGGTTTAGGGTTAAGAGATCCTAGTTAGGGTTCGACGAGCCGGTTCCAACGCCGCTGGAATGAGTTCAATCGGAGTTCGTTTGAGTCGGTTCCCCACTGTTCTCCACTTTTTTAGTGTTCCCAATGAACCTCATACACACTATATATATATACATATATATACATATTAAGATTTTTGCGTTTTAAACGATTTTATAGGTGACCATTTATTTGTTATTATGCTTACTTATACGCAATATATCTACCATTTGCACTTCTAATATATATGCATAAGTATGGACATATTCGACATATATCGTAATTCACATATTACGTCATTTTACACATATATTACACTTAAACACTTAACATGCCAAATAACTCATCAAGTTAATTTAAGCATTATTTTTCATGTTTATCACAATTTACACACATAACGTGACTTTTGATCTACTTTACCTTTTTTACCGCACAAACGCCTAAACATAGCATCAATCAATACTATCATGTAATCACTTAACAAAACAAATTACACATATTCATATATCAACTTATAACACACAAAGTTCACCTTTGAACATCCCGTTTTCGCAAACGTTGAAATATGCGTATCTTATCGTTTCGGTAGCGTTTTCGGGCGTCGGAAGTCACGTATGACCAACTAAACACCAACGATACTTAATATAAGTTAAAATACTTATATTTATAATAAAAATATCAGTTTATAATCAGATTTAAAACTGTTTCGCAAAATCACTTTAAAAGCCGATTTTTACCGTTTTTAACGCATAGTTTCGTGCCGAACTTTACCGTAAGCATCCCAAATAATCACGACTTGATATTTTAACACAACACATGTCATTTACTGATTAAAAAATTAATTATACCCATGATAGTGCAGGTCTCATGTATAACACACAAATCATGCAAATTTCACCCAATTTACTACTTTTTAAACTACATGTACAACATGCAAAGCTACCAAGTTTATGACTTAATTTTTATAACATCAAAACACATCATATGAAATTATTTTACATTTTTATAATCTGATTTGTATGAATCTTTACCATACCAAAACATTTCCATTTCTTATGATCATTAAATCATCACCTAATGATGTACAAGTACCTAATGCATGATTTTCATATCATCATCATCCAAGATTTTTAAATGCATCTACCATACTTTTATAACTTTTAAGTAAATCCAAGTAATTATCTTCATCTAATTATTCATCAAATCATCAAACCATCAATGCATGTAACATTCTCATGCTCATAAACATTAAACAACTTTTAAGCACATGCATACATATACACATATATATGTACGGTTCACACACACATATATATACATATTTTTTAAATCAACTTTTCATACATTCATCTTTAATCATAAGACTTTTATAAAAATCATTTTTGATCATGCATGCATTCACTTTTCAAAACTCACATCATTCAAGAATTATCAAACAATCAAAACACAATTTATAGCCTACACATATAAACATTTTCGGCCTTGTATATGTATCCACACATATCACCACTTTTTTATTTGATTAAAACCATTTTCTTGTTTTGCATTTCAAATGTTATGAAAAATCCTTGTGTTAGAGAAACCTTTTATTTTCTTCAAGAATAAGAACATGAACTTGAAAATAATTTTATACCTTTAGATAAAAAAGTTGAGAAATGATGATATTTCTTGTGTAGAATCATCAAGAACACCAAGAAAAGTCCCTTGAATGGCTCCATAATCACTAGAACTTAGTTGGTTTTTGATGGATGAACACTTGATTCTTTAAACAAATTCAATAGTGGAAATGGAAGTGAAATGAAGTGTTTGGACGGTTCAAATGTGAGAAGGGAAAATTGTTGGTGAGTTTTGTAGAAATCTTTGGACATTTGTCCATCATGCATGCATTTTTCTCATTTCCAAAGTTTGTATCCTTCACATATCTAACACATGGCACACAAATAGGTTTGGTGGGCACCCTAAAGGCCGCCACATACATGCACACTCTCACACTTTCCTTATACATACACACACACACACACATATATATATATTTATATATGTAGCTAAAAACAGGTATTTAACTGACAACCGGGTATTTTATCTCGCATTTTAAATTGCGTTTTAAGGCATTTAAATTTATTTTATCGTTCTATAAAAATAAACTCGCCATAATATTGTTGAATAATATTTTATTTGCCTAGACTGGCTGCGTTGTCTATATTTTGCAGTATACGCGCGGTATTGAACAGTATGCGCTTAAACTGGCAAAATAGCGTTTTTAAGCGTTTTAATTAATTTTTCTTCACGAATATGATTAAAAATAGAATTTTAATCATAACGGAATATTTTTAAGATTTTAACATTAACCGGGCGGTCACCGACGTTCGTTTCGCATTTTGTTCGCTACGCGATAAGAGTTTATCTTATTATTGCCAATATAATTTTTAACAGAGTTTAGATTTTCCAACACAACAAATACCACATATAACACCACATTTAATAAAATATTGACTTTACTTATTCATAACACGTGTCACACTGGTACGGTACGGTCTCAAAATAGTCGGGTGTCACGGGTGGGGCAGCAGAGGACGTTGTCATGGGATGCGTTATGGGAATGCGGGGAGGAGGTGAGGGCCCGGGGTTTAATCAGGGAGAATTCCCCATGGGATCGCATGTTTATGGAGGTGGCTGCGCCGTCTTATAGGACTATGATGGTGGAGTTTCTGTCCACGTTCGTGTTTCGTACACGGCGGCTGACCGGCCGAATTCGGATATAGATGATCCGCACGTAGAACTACCACCTCCTGAGGTATCTTTCTGTTTATTCGGGCAGTGATAAAATATGTCGCTGCGTCAGTTTGCTATTGCCACCGGGTTCTATATCGGCGAAGAGTTGGTTCAGGACATTTATACTACCGCGATCACGGCTATGCCTTTTGTTTGCTTGGTGGCCCACCAGATGTCCTAAACCCTTCGTTGGTTCCTGGCCCACTCGTTCGTTACCTACACTACTGCATTGCCACGTCGATCTCTGCGCGTGGCAAAAGCAACGAGTGGGTCACGGAGGTCGACCTGTTCTTTCTTTACTGTTTATTCACGGGCACACCATGTGGCCTCCATCGCTTTCTGGCGGAGTATTTCGCCTCTTACAGCAAACGGCAGAGGCGTAGCCATTTGTATGGAGGGGCGTTTATCACGCGTATTGCCCAGCATTGCGGCCGATATTTTCCATTCATCGGGGATTTGCCGCTGCCTGCTGTCACACCCCAACCGATGGCGGAAACATCGGGGCGTGGCACTGAGCGAAACAGATTGTCCAGAAGTTTCCATAACAACTATATTTACCAAATATTTAAAGCAACATGTCCCATACCACGTCATATAAGATAATACAATTATTACAGAAAAGATCTAGTCAAATTGTTCTGTTCCGACAACTCAGATTCTTATTACAGACAATTGTTTATTGTTGACCTAGGTCTTTCCTAGCCTCGATTTCACACCACAGAAAGCAATTAAGCGTCCTAAGCACCTGTCACATACGTTAAAGTAAAAGTCAATACACATAATGTAAAGGTGAGCATACAAGTTTGATAATAGCATATAGAGTTCGAAAGCGTTACGCATAACCAGCATGTACACAGTGTAAAATGAGGCATGTTAGTTATCGACATGAACCTATCGATACCAATGACTGCGGGTTGACTGCCCAAGGTAGTTTGCGATACATTCTCACCACTGTTAGCCATGTAGGTAATTGTCCTTAACAACCCCCGAGTGAACGGGTGCTGAGTCCAAACTAATAGTACTATCGTTGCTAAGGCAGGTAGACAGCATTCCATGTGTAAACATAACAAACAAGCATTCATTAAGTCACGTATAACATGCGGTAATGGTTAGCGTTTAAAGTATTGCGTAGTGTGTTCGATGTGATTTAGTATAAGTAACGTATGTAACACCCAAAAGTGCGTAAAGCAAAAAGGGATCGAGTATACTCACAGCGGTTGATGGATTGAAGGGAGCGCTAGAGAGTAGGGTTAGCCTGAATAGATCGATAGCATAATGATAAGTGACGCGCAAAACGATGCAAAGTACAAGTGGTTCGGACAGCAGTCTGTTCGGACGGTCGTCCGGTCGGATGACTGTTCGAGTGGATTGTTTCTTCCTTTGGGAAGGATGTGTTTGTGTATGATGGCTTGGCTTTTGAAGTTTTCGTTGTAGCCTTTTGAAAACATTGAAGTACCTCTACCTTTCAGGTCGGTCGATCGGACGGTCGTTCGATCGGACGGCAGCCCGTTCGGTTGGGCACTTCAGTGAGAACAAGTTCACAGCAGGTTGTCACTCGATCGGACGGTCGTTCGATCGGGTGGCATCCTTTATGCATTGAACATGTTGAAAATTGTTTAAGTGTTGAAGTTTAAATGTCTCATGATTCGATTGGTAGTTCGATCGGATGGTAGTCCGATCGGACAGCAATTCGTTCAACATTCAGACTTCAAGTGTTGGCAAAAAAATGGTTAAGTGTGGGACCAAGGTGCAAGTCGTACGGGTGGCCAGTCGTTCGGTTTGGCTGTCCTTTCGGACAGCAGTCCGTTCGAACGGCACTCCGTCCTGGTTGGCATGTTCGTCTTACACTTGGTTATTTTGGTAGTTTGTCGTTTTATCAAGATGTGTTGATATCGTGCTAACCAATCAGAACTCCATCCTAATTTCTAGTGACCCGATCGAATAGGAATCACCCAAGTTCGGTCAGTCCACCGGTTCAAGACGATTGTTCTTGGTTAACCCGGAATCGATAATCTCGTGGACAGAATACGGATCTTGAACCAAAACAACCACAATAATGAGTAGTAAGTCGGCACAAGCTCCGATTCTATCGGTTTTGAGTGCATTGAGTGTAAAAGAGTTGAAAGAAAGTTGGAAAACCATCTTTCACTCCTTTTCATTGTGAATATGTTTCGATCTATGGAAGATCTTTGTTAGTTTATGTGGAAATCGGTTAGATCTAAGTTGTTCTCGGTGGATTGAGGCCAAAACATGAAGTTCTTCAAGAACACATGATGACGTCATCCTAGAACACCTTGAATCTTGATGATTTCACGGTTAAAAGTTAAGATTCAAAAGATAGAAAGGTGTAGGAGTGCGTGTAGATTAAGGAAGTACAAGATTTAGGACGAGATCTTACCGGGATTGCGAGAAATCGAAGTAAAAAGCGAGCAAGAGCACGGGTCGTGTGACAACCCGAGTTTCAAGGTCTCTATCCGATTTAACTTGTACTTATTTGCTAAGTGTGTTTGACAATGATTTAAGGTGCAATATAAGTGTATATTGTGATGTGTATATAATGTGTGAATATGTTATGCATGGTTGAATTGTATAATTATTTAAAACGTGGAACCTGCCTAACACCCCTAGCCGAAAACACCCTCTTTCAACGAAAACACTTCTGACGAAAACACAGATGTGTTTTCGTCCACTTGTGTTCGACGAAAACAGAATGGGCCTTGGCCCAATGACGATTACTTATATGTTTTGATTTCCAATCTTTACGTAACAACCGTTAATCGGCAAAACCCTAAAACTCTCTCCCAAGTGTGACGGCAGCTGTGTGTGTTTCCCCAAGCCCTTTAACGATCAACTCATCGTTTCTTTCATCTCGGTTAGTGCGTGTTCATTAACTCGGTTTCATTGATGTTTTGATTATTCGTTATATGTTTGTGTACATGCTTGTTTGATTTCTGGAATGGATGTGAATACGTGACTATCATGATTCTTGTTAATCGTTTGGTATAGAATAGGGTTTATCGGCAATGATTAGCGATGGATGTTATGATCTTGACGAACTGATTAATGCTTAAGCATGATACATGTTGTTGTCAAACCGAATAGAATGTTGACCGAGGAAATAAAATTAACTGATGATGCTGAATCTATTACCGTGAGTGTATGTGAATGGGTCCAATGTTCTTGTCGGTCGTATGTTAAGTATGGGAATCCGTGCTTTTGACTCAATGATTACTGTATGTTTTTGTATGTTGTTTGCTGTATGATGATGATTGTTGATAGATACAGTTGCAGTGTTGGTCAAATAAAAGTGATTATATGTGGCCCATGTGTAGATCTAGCCAAACTATGAAGGCATCCTAATAGTTGTCAGTGGTCTTGCATGTGTAACAGATGTTGAAGTGGTGTTTTAATTATGAAGTTGAATCAAAGTCACCTTTTAGATGTAGGATCATGTGACTAAAAGGCAGCCACTATATTTTGGTCCAATGGCAACATGAAAACAATCTACATTTGTCGGCCACTGTTGGTGTTATTGATTTTGGGCATTTTCATGACTTGGTGGCATTCATAAATTGACAAATTTGTGTGCATGTGATGATGATTTTATTTACTGGTTAGTGGGGATTTCGAGTATTAGGGTTCTAGGTGTTAACTATTGATGATGATGTTAACCTCGTCCCGACGAAAACGCATACCCGACGAAATCACTATGGGATTTCGTCACCCTAGTGATTTTGCCAATAAGTGTTTTCACTAAATAAGGTTTTCGGCTAAGGATCTATGACTAGTATGTTAAATCTATTACTTTGTTAATTGTTAACTATGTTAGTTATTAACTCTGTTAGTCGTTAATTCAGTTAAGCATGTCAACTCTGTTAAGTTAAGTTGATTAATTCTGTTAATCAATTAACTCTGTTAACTCTATTTATTCAGTTAGCTTATTAGTTCTGTTAGATGCTAACTCTGTTAAGTGTGTTATTGGATGATTATATTGGAATAAACTGCAATAGACATTGATGTGGTACACGAATGACATGAAATTGATTAACTGCTTATGCGATACATGAGGTTAACTGCCAAGCACTTTGTGACATAGTTTGCATGTGAAATTGACCAACATGAACTGACTGTGTGTAAATGCATTACCTTAGGCCTTGATTGATTGATTGATTGATTACTTTCGAGAACATACTTTAGCATACCGAGCAAACCAAGGTGAACTCTTACCAAGGCATGGGATTCCCGGGGTTGGGAATGGGTTTGGATGATTACTTATGCTTAAATTGTTATCGGAATTACATACCATAGGCCTCGGGAGAGGAAGGTTATTGGTAGGTACTGCTAGACTAGTGATACATATACTTCTCTTCGCACACACGCCGGGAATGGCTGCGATAATAGAACTAATCTTCGCACACATGCCTGGAATGGCTGCGAACCATACTCTAAACTTCGCACACATGCCGGGTGGGCTGCGATACAAATATACCTAGTCTAGAAAACATGGGAAACCCCCACTAATCTTCACCAACATGCCTAGAGGGCCGCGATGCAAATACATACGAAACATGGATCACTAAATGAACATACGGTTTACAATACGATTACTATAACTGAACAACCAACTGTGAACTCGCTCAACTAGTTGTTGACTTTCTGTTACATGCCTTGCAGGACCTTAGGTACATATGGAGCTTGCACGGGAGGCGCGGTCGTTGTGGGCACGGATTGTGGATGTTTTGATGAAAACATTTAAACATTTGAACTCATTACTTATGTTGGGTTTTTACATTTATGCTTCCGCTAAACATTGATACTATACTTTGGTTTTTGGAACACCTTTCATATTGTTGGGTTGAATTACACTTACTATTTACAATGTTCAATATGATTGGTGGCTTAATCCTGGTCAGTCACGCCTCCAAGCGGTGATACCCCGCGTGTGGATTTTGGGGGTGTGACAGGTCGGACGTCAGTTGCCAAAAGTAGAAAGTATGAAAGTGACAAGGGGTATTTATAGGGTTACCCAAAGTGGAAATGAGTGGAGAGGGGCTGGTCGATCGGTTAGGCAGTCCGGTCGGACAGCTGTCCGATCGGACGGCAGTCTGATCGGTCGGCGGGTCGATCGGCTGGTTGCCTGGTCGATCCGTCACCTCGTTCGAGTGTTTGGCGCGACGAGTTTTGATGTTTTGATTGCGATTGCGAGCGCTGCGATGCGATAGAGTTTCCTAGTCAAATTACTTTTAATCCCAACTACTATATCTACATACAAGCATCCTTATTTCGTATTCGTGTAGCGTTTGCGATTCGATTGCGATTGAGTTCGATTGCGTTTCGATTGATTACCACACATAACATAAATAAACATGCACAAGTAACACATAAGGCACACACACACGTATAACAATAGCCCAAAATGCGTAATTCGAGTTGAGATAGCGATAAAGAGATTAAACATGCGATAAATAGCGATTACCATGCGATTATTAATAGATACTCCACATAATACAACTAAGGCAAAAATAAAATAGACTAATTACAAGTCAAAGAAGTCAAAACAGGAATTGAGCAAGGAGAGACAGATCGCAATTAGCAATCTTTTCTTCCTTTGACTTCAATCTTGACTTTGACTTTGACTTTGACTTCAGAAACACGGGGTGTTACACCTGCACCTTTCGAGCACTTGGGTATTAGGACGATGAAAGGGATGAAGATAGCGGTGAACTTTCCGGATATTGGGCATCGGTTTGTTGGTTTGGACTAATAGATTTTTGTACCCGAGCCGTTTGTCCACCAGGCACTGCTCGAGGCTGGGGAGGTGGAGATGCCGCATGTTGCTGACGTGCCTATTATGGATGGAAACATGGAGCCTGAGGTTGACCAGGGGTCCGCAGGAGCCGCCACAGATTCCTCGACGCGTTTATCATGCAGTGAGCTTCCCTCAGTCCACCCAGCGTCTCCTTGAGAGGCTGGTGGCGGGTCAGGCCGATATGATGGCGAGCTGGATACAACAGTTTCAGCAGATGGAAAGGCGGATGGACCGGATGGAGGATTTGATGGAGTGGGTGATGGCTAGTTAGGCCGAGAGACGTACCCAGGCGGGGTTGGCGGTTCGACCCCCGCCACGTCCACGAGTGTATCCGGGTACCGACATGGAGGCAGGCCCGTTCGGGACACAAGCAGGCCCGTCCGCTACGCAGATCCATATGACAGGTGGTGATGATGATTCTGGCAACACAGATGACGACATGACGTTGTAGTATTTCTATTTGTTTGGTGAAATTTATTTGTTAAACATTTGTGGGCATATATGAACAAATATTTATTTCTTTTTGTTTATTTTGGTTATGTGTTGGGCATCTATGGACAAATATTTATTTCATTTTGGTATGTTTAAACATTTGTAACTAATGAGTGTTTGTTCCTTTTGTTATTTATGTTATGTTATTAATGCTTAGTCGACTTATTAAAAAAACAACATTTTTTTAAAACTTAATTATTTATAATAATATTAAAAAAACATTTATAATTAATATTCAATTACATATCTTGCATAAACTTAAATACTAACAATGAAAATACCAAGACAAACAACATAAAAAAAAAATCCAACTGATTATCAAACAAGTTTCCCTCTTACGAACAACCCTTGAATGATTATCTTCCAATCCGCGACTTGCAATTTATACATTCGAACATCCTCTTTCAAATACTTGACTTCATCTTCAAGCACAGCCTACGAATCCATCAGCCCTTTGATGACCACACATGCCCGATGACACAAGTGAGGATCGTGCCACGCAAAGAAGTTTCACCTAGAACGCTGAAACAGAAGACGATTTAGTGTTTCAAAGTGTTAAAAACATGGCTTAAAAAACATACCATACTGTAGCAAGTGTAAAATTGACGTCCGGGATTAGCTTCAGTCCAAGATGTTCTTAGTGCAGCTGTCCTACCACATTTGCAAACAACCATTGTGATTGTGAATATGGTTATGGATTATTGCAACTTCTGATATGTATCACAAGTTTTTTTTTAAAAGGTCAATAAGCCGCTCATAGGACAATATGCCGCGTATTACTGTACGGATTCTGACAACTTTTCAGTTTATACGCTGCGTATAGCCTGATGAGTACCGTATATACTTACTTTTTCTAAAAAGTTGGCAGAAAGTGTACTTCTATACGCCTCTCATTGACCTATGAGCGGAGTATTGAAGTTTTGTTTCCTTTTATAGCTAAAACGAAGATCCCAAACGGAAGTACATATGGAAGGGAATTTTTGGACCACTCGAGAGCAACTCTCGACCACATGATGACGATCCGGAAGTGTACACACACACACGGATTCTTTGTCTCTCGTATAGTTTTCGCTCTCGTATCTCTCTATACGGTCGGAATATTCAAGGTTAGTTTATTTTTATTTTATTTTTTTGGTTTTATTTTGGCCGTTTGTGTTGGGGTTGGGGTTGTGGTTGTTGTTTTTGGTGGTGGGGTTTGACGGTGGTGGGGATTGACGGTGGTTGGGGTTTGACGGTGGTTAGGGTTTGACAGTGGGTGGTGGTGGTGGTGGTGGTGGTGGGTCGGCTGGGGTGGTGGTGGTGGTGGTGGGTCGGCTATGGAGGTGGATGAGGTGGTTAAGGGTGGTGGTGGGCTATGGTAGTGCCGTGGTGGGTGGTGCTTGTGGTGGTGCTTGGATTTGTTTTTATTTTTTATTTTTTACAATATATTTTTGAATGCCGAGTCTAATGCTATAATTGTATTTTTTTATTAACATGATATTGAAAGTCGGTGTTTTAACGGTGGTGGTAGCGTAATCCTTATGTAGAGGTATACTGCGTTCATATTTCAGATTCAAACGCTAAAATGCGTTCGTATTTCAAATTCATGCACTAGAACGCCGATCTAGGATTATGTGTGATCGGAGTTGTGACAACCCGAGTTTTCAAGGTCTTTCCTCGACACGTTATTTGTTTCACAATTGTGTTTGCATGACTTGTTTGCCTTGTAATTGTGCACGTTTGTTATATGTTTGAGATATTGTGTTATTATTTAGTATACGATTAATGTGTTTATGTGTTTAAGTTAATATAAACTTGTGAACTGTTTAAAAGTTAAAAACCATACTCGACGAAACTTAGGTGTTTCGCCACAAACCATCTCGACGAAACATTTGGAGTTTCACCACACTTCACTCGACGAAACCTAGGGGTTTCGTCATGCCTATCACGACGAAACATGGATGTTTCGTCGGCCCAGGTTACTTCGGAGCCCAGTAAGGGCCCAACACTTTTACGCACATATATAACGAGGTAGGTTTGCACGAGGGCACATAATTGATCGATTTGCAAACCCTAGACTCTCCTTCTCTCCCTTGCACCCGGCGGCGATTATCATCCTATCGAAGTTCTTTTGTTTTATCTCGAATCCGGTTAGTACATGATCGCTAGACATAACCTGTTTGTTACTAGATTGGTATAACCATCTGCATAAGATTGTGTATAGTATGATTGATCGTATTGACATGAATCATAGTTTGTTATGAATACGGTTAGAATCGGTTACGAATCTGATAGGTTTCATCGAATACAAAGGTTGGGGTTGTTGGGGTACTTGGTTAACAACTACAGAATTGAAACTGTTATGATTAGTGTGAATAAAAACAATATTGTCTATGCATGATCTGATTGATTATGGTTTTCAGTGACCGGATTAGGGTTAGAAATTACAAATGATGGAATTATGTGCATGATGTAAACTGTTGTTGCATATTGTTAGATGACTTAGATTATGTAATGTTAGATCTAACGAATGAAACAACGAGTAGTTGACATTTAAGGATTGGTAATCAATAGACCGATTGTATGAATTGATCCGATTGAATGATAGATGTTAATCGCTAAACTATTAGGGTTTCTGTGAGTATACGGTTATCTGTGAATGCGACGAAACATGTGGGGTTTCGTCACCTTGCATGCCGACGAAACATGAGGAGTTTCGTCACTTCAATACTGACGAAACACAGGGAGTTTCGTCACTTTCATGTAGACGAAACATGTGGGGTTTCGTCACCTTGGGGTTTCGCCATTAGGACTTAAGCTGCAAACAGGATGTAGTTGGTACGAGTATAATAATGTATGATTATATGCTGACCTTTGTCTGTTGAAGATATGCATGAGGAAACATGATTCGGTTTTGATTAGCATACTTAATTGTTAAGCACCGTTACTAAACAGACATATGAACTGTGAATTTGAACAAGTTGTGTAACTGCTATGTGCTATTTGGTGATCATTGATTGAATACCCACTGTGATTTGTATTTATACATGAACCTTGCGAATGTGAAACTAATTACGTATGCATGAATATCATAGGCTTTGATTGATTAACTGAGAACAAGTAACTTAACAAACCGAGAAAACCAAGGTGAGTTCACACTTTCTACAAGGCATGGGATTCCCGGTGGTTTGGGAATGGGTTAAGAAACTAAAACGGAACCTGCATATTCTCCTTGGGTAGAATATGTACCACCATCCTCCATGGGAAGGATGACAACATTAAACCTGCGTATTCTCCTTGGGTAGATTACGTACCTCCATCCTCCATAGGAAGGATGACAACATATAACTTACTAGACAAAACTCTATCATGAAGTCCCTAATTTTTATATCGACTTAATCGTCGGGCCAATGGCGAGGGGGTCATTAGTTAAATAGCGCTATTAGGTTTGACAAGCCTCACACCGTGCAGCAGAGGACTGGAGTGGACTAATGGATCTGGGCACTTAGTCAATGATGATAGACATTGACGTAGGGCACATAAACATGACTCCAGTCAGTTGTCGATATGGTAACAGGTCTAGTGGTTACATGGGGTAGCCCCCACTGGTTATGGTTTGGGAAACATTAAATTGGATAACTCATGGTTTTTAAATGAACTCGTGGTTTTTGGAACAACTTTAAAATGGACAACCAACTGTGAACTCGCTCAACTTTGTTGTTGACTCGTTGTTACATGCCTTGCAGGTTGTTAGATGCGTTGATGGAGCTTGCACGGGAGGTCGAGGTCGTTGTGGGACATGGACTGTTGAGTTCCATGTTAAACATTTGAACTTTTAAACTTATGCTTGGGTTTTAAACTTTATGCTTCCGCTGATAACTTAGACTTTGTTAATTTGTGTGACACCAATTATATTGTTTGGGTTGGATTTTTATTTACCTATTTATATATTTCAATATGATTGGTGGCTTGATCCTGGTCATGTCACACCTCCTGCGGTGATACTCCGCGTGTGGATTTTGGCACCCCCTGCGAGGATCGAAGAAACGGTTAGAACAAAAGGAAGACGGCGCTTACTACGTGGCAGGGCGCATCTGGGTTCCATTTTATGGTAATCTGCGCGAGCTTGTGATGGATGAAGCACACAAGTCTCGTTACTTAGTACATCCTGGTTCTGATAAGATGTACCACGATCTAAAAGCTACGTATTGGTGGCCTAGTATGAAAGCCAACATAGCAACCTACGTTAGTAAATGCTTGACTTGTGCGAGAGTCAAAGTTGAGTACCAGAAACCATCAGGCCTACTTCAACAACCAGAGATACCGATATGGAAATGGGAGCAAATTTCCATGGACTTCGTTACTGGGTTACCTAGATCTCAACGAGTAAATGATACCATTTGGGTGATAGTGGATCGACTGACAAAGTCTGCACATTTCTTGGCTATCAAGGAAACGGATAAGTTCTCTACTCTAGCAGACGTCTATCTTAAGGAAGTGGTCTCGAGGCACGGGGTGCCAACCTCCATCATTTCTGATCGTGACTCACGTTTTACATCCGAATTGTGGCAAGCAATGCACAAATCCTTTGGCTCTCGATTAGACATGAGCACGGCGTATCATCCACAGACGGATGGGCAGTCTGAACGCACCATCCAAACTCTTGAAGACATGCTTCGGGCATGTGTAATCGACTTTGGTAACGGCTGGGAAAGGCACCTACCTTTGGTGAAGTTTTCGTATAACAACAGTTACCACACCGGTATTCAGGCTGCTCCGTTCGTGGCATTGTACTGACGGAAGTGCCGATCACCTCTTTGTTGGGCAGAGGTTGGCGATAGCCAAATCACTGGCCTAGAACTCGTCGTAGACACAACAGAGAAGATTGCTCAGATACGACAACGAATGGCGGCAGCTCGTGACCGTCAGAAAAGCTATGCTGATAAGCGCAGGAAACCACTCGAGTTCCAGGTTGGGGATCGAGTGCTACTTAAAGTCTCACCTTGGAAAGGTGTAGTTCGTTTTGGTAAACGAGGCAAACTCAACCCGCGATACGTTGGCCCTTTCAAAATCACCGAGAGAATTGGCAGGGTGGCCTATAGACTTAATCTACCTGAAGAACTCAGTGGAGTTCATAACGTATTCCATGTGTCGAATCTGAAGATGTGTCTGACAGATGAGACCCTCATAGTTCCTCTCAAGGAGCTCACTATCGACGACCAGTTGCGATTCGTCGAGGAACCTGTAGAGATTACTGACCGAGACGTTAAGGTTCTCAAGCGTACCAGAATACCTATTGTTCGAGTTCGTTGTAACTCCCGTCGTGGCCCAGAGTTTACCTGAGAACGAGAAGACCAAATGAAACACAAATATCCCCAGTTGTTCGAGAAAGGTGAAACCACTACTGAGTCTGAAGCTACTGCGGAATTTCGGGACGAAATTCCAAACCAACGGGGGAAGGATGTGACACCCCAGGAAAACCAGGAAACCACGCAACCTAACTAGCTTCCTCAGTAACTGCGTGCTAAATTTCGGGACGAAATTTCTTTCAAGTTGGGGATGATGTGACAACCCGAGTTTTCAAGGTCTTTCCTCGACACGTTATTTGTTTCACAATCTTGTTGGCATAACTTGTTTTCCTTGTAATTGTGCACGTTTGTTATATGTTTGAGATATTGTGTTATTATTTAGTATACGATTAATGTGTTTATGTGTTTAAGTTAATATAAACTTGTGAACTGTTTAAAAGTTAAAAACCATACTCGACGAAACTTAGGTGTTTCGCCACAAACCATCTCGACGAAACATTCGGAGTTTCACCACACTTCACTCGACGAAACCTAGGGGTTTCGTTATGCCTATCACGACGAAACACGGCCCAGGATACTTCGGAGCCCAGCAAGGGCCCAACACTTTTACGCACATATATAACGAGGTAGGTTTGCACGAGGGCACATAATTGATCGATTTGCAAACCCTAGACTCTCCTTCTCCCCCTTGCACCCGAAGACGATTATCATCCTCTCGAAGTTCTTTTGTTTTATCTCGAATCCGGTTAGTGCATGATCGCTAGACATAACCTGTTTGTTACTAGATTGGTATAATCATCTACATAAGATTGTGTATAGTATGATTGATTGTATTGACATGAATCATAGTTTGTTATGAATACGGTTAGAATCGGTTACGAATCTGATAGGTTTCATCGAATACAAAGGTTGGGGTTGTTGGGGTACTTGGTTAACAACTACAGAATTGAAACTGTTGATGATTAGTGTGAATAAAAACAATATTGTCTATGCATGATCTGATTGATTATGGTTTTCAGTGACCGGATTAGGGTTAGAAATTACAAATGATGGAATTATGTGCATGATGTAAACTGTTGTTGCATATTGTTAGATGACTTAGATTATGTAATGTTAGATCTGACGAATGAAACAACGAGTAGTTGACATTTAAGGATTGGTAATCAATAGACCGATTGTATGAATTGATCCGATTGAATGATAGATGTTAATCGCTAAACTGTTAGGGTTTCTGTGTGTATACGGTTATCTGTGAATGCGACGAAACATGTGGGGTTTCGTCACCTTGCATGCCGACGAAACATGAGGAGTTTCGTCACTTCAATGCCGACGAAACACAGGGAGTTTCGTCACTTTCATGTCGACGAAACATGTGGGGTTTCGTCACCTTGGGGTTTCGCCATTAGGACTTAAGCTGCAAACAGGATGTAGTTGGTACGAGTATAATGATGTATGATTATATACTGACCTTTGTCTGTTGAAGATATGCATGAGGAAACATGATTCGGTTTTGATTAGCATACTTAATTGTTAAGCACCGTTACTAAACAGACATATGAACTGTGAATTTGAACAAGTTGTGTAACTGCTATGTGCTATTTGGTGATCACTGATTGAATACCCATTGTGATTTGTATTTATACATGAACCTTGCGAATGTGAAACTGATTACGTATGCATGAATATCATAGGCTTTGAGTGATTAACTGAGAACAAGTAACTTAACAAACCGAGCAAACCAAGGTGAGTTCACACTTTCTACAAGGCATGGGATTCCCGGTGGTTTGGGAATGGGTTAAGAAACTAAAACGGAACCTGCATATTCTCCTTGGGTAGAATATGTACCACCATCCTCCATGGGAAGGATGACAACATTAAACCTGCGTATTCTACTTGGGTAGATTACGTACCTCCATCCTCCATAGGAAGGATGACAACATATAACTTACTAGACAAAAGTCTATCATGAAGTCCCTAATTTTTATATCGACTTAATCGCCGGGCCAATGGCGAGCAGGTCATTAGTTAAATAGCGCTATTAGGTTTGA
Organism: Helianthus tuberosus; assembly: GCA_030545235.1. Classification (NCBI taxonomy): domain Eukaryota; kingdom Viridiplantae; phylum Streptophyta; class Magnoliopsida; order Asterales; family Asteraceae; genus Helianthus; species Helianthus tuberosus. The sequence continues at coordinate 120,644,247 of CM060451.1, read as the reverse complement.
CAAGCCTCACACCGTGCCGCAGAGGACGGGAGTGGACTAATGGATCTGGGCACTTAGTCAATGATGATAGACATTGACGTAGGGCACATAAACATGACTCCAGTCAGTTGTCGATATGGTAACAGGTCTAGTGGTTACATGGGGTAGCCCCCACTGGTTATGGCTTGGGAAACAATGAATTTGATAACTCATGGTTTTTGAATGAACTCGTGGTTTTTGGAACAACTTTAAAATGGACAACCAACTGTGAACTCGCTCAACTTTGTTGTTGACTCGTTGTTGCATGCCTTGCAGGTTGTTAGATGCGTTGATGGAGCTTGCACGGGAGGTCGAGGTCGTTGTGGGACATGGACTGTTGAGTTCCATGTTAAATATTTGAACTTTTAAACTTATGCTTGGGTTTTAAACTTTATGCTTCCGCTGATAACTTAGACTTTGTTAATTTGTGTGACACCAATTATATTGTTTGGGTTGGATTTTTATTTATTTATTTATATTGTTCAATATGATTGGTGGCTTGATCCTGGTCATGTCACGCCTCCTGCGGTGATACTCCGCGTGTGGATTTTGGGGGTGTGACAGGAGTAGCCTGTGGCGTCCTTAACTCCTAGTGACGCTAGTCAACGCGGTCTGCCCTGTTGCATGTCCCTCCAAGAGAGGCATTCATTAGTGTTCTCATGAGCCTTCCACCAACGGGAATGCGACTGCACTCACCATCCCGAGGGGGCGCGAAAGACTGGACGGTGGTTAATAAAGGAAATCCCGACTCCACTGCTCCAACCTCCTCCTCCCTTGTGCCATTGAAATGTGGTAGATGGGAAGCAGAAACCCCGTTGGAATGTAGGGTTTGGTACACAATTTCAAGACAGTCGGCATGTCTTGGTGTTTGGGTGTTACACCCATCATTTTCCTGTGCAAGAATTTAAGAATATGTAACAATTAGCGATTTAGAGTTTAGGGTTTACAATTTAGTCATTACATTTTGTATGAAAGTGACATGTTTTGTTTATTAATATAAACCGATGTTTAATTACATTTTGAATTACGTTTCTTGTTGCGTTATGGTTAATAAATGACAAGTGAAAAATAATTAAAGACATAATAATACTTAATAAATAAAAAATTTGACATTTGACATTTAATAAAATGTTATAATATACTCATTTAATAAAACTTGACATTTAAAAATTTGACAATTAAAGACATAATAATACTTATTTAATAAACTTTTATAATAATACTCATTTAATAAAAATTTGACATTTAAAAAATTTCACAATTAAAGACATAATAATAATTAATAAACAAAAAAAATTATTATAATATATACAATTCGTTTTATTAAAAAATTTGACATTTAATAATACTTATAAAAATTTGACATTTTATATTATATACAATTCATTTCATAAAAATATGATGTTTTTAATAATAATACATAATAAAAAAAACATATGCACATTTTTTATTAAAAAGCGATGATATTTTCTTCTAATAAAAACATGACGTTTTATAATATTAACACATTTTTATAACAACATTTTATAAAAAAATCTATTAAGTTTTTTTTATATAAATATTTCACAACTTCCCCGTACTAAAACATCCATCAATTTAAATAAAGTTCCATATGTACATCGCAATCATTGGTCAATTATTGGCTGACACCCAATGATTGACATTAATTAGATGGGTGGATCCATTTTCAAACGTATAGGGCTATGAGGGGCGTATGGATGAGTCATTTTCAGGCGTATTGGGCAATGAGAGGTGTATAGGGTTTGGAGGATGTGTAGATACTTTTTTTGGGATGTGTGGATACTCCCACCGTTTGATAAACACTTTCGAGATGTTACACGGATTATATCTCCCCATAAGTCATAACACAGTCTTTGCAAATGTACAACAATGCATAAAATATTCAGGTTACTGATCAAAGGTAATTATTGGAATTTTTGTATACAGAATCTTAGCTTTTGGTTTTGTCACTCCTAGTAGGTGTTGCATCTATCGAAATGTAGACAAATTCACCCCAAAACGTTCATACAATCAAAGATAGGAACATTATTCTATACAAAAGGGTTCTAGAAACAATCATATGTAATGCAATAGAAAATTTACCTTACGGGCTTACACATACATCCTATGTAATAGGATTCCAATAACATTTTGTATGTAACTGTAAATTCACAATCACAATGATAAAGTGAAATCGTTAATTTACCGTACACATATGTCCAAGATGTCCTCATTATTGAGTCGATGAAAAAACATAACCTTACGAAATGACATACTCCTGATACATAACAAGCATAATCGTAACCATTTTTCTTCCCAATTCTCACAAGTCATACCTAAATGCTCCTATAAGAAGACTAACCATTACAAAATTACAGACAAAAGATAAGTTTGAAATGATCTCCAACTATATCAATAAACAGTCTATTAAATTCTATGTTTTTACAAAACTAATAAATAACCACACTAGAATCTAATAACAACCTTGATAATCAAACTCCTCCCTATTGTTCCTAAAGCTTTTTAAAATACATTAATCCACTAATATAAAGTGGATACTAACTAGCACACGTATTTATAAGTTTTTTTTCGTTTGCATAAATGCATCATTTTGTTATAAAATTATTTGTGACAGTTAGTCACTGCATCTACGATCTCGGCCTAGCACATCTTAGCTACTACACTATCGATAATGTTAACCAAAAATGAATGACAGCTACTTTAAATAAAAGATAATTTCAGAATAAAGTGTAAGAAAAACCAATGAAATAAACCCACAAGTTGATTTAGCAATTTTTATGTCTGCATACTGATGTAAGAATGTATTATCTGTCTGACCTGATGAGTCTTGAAATAACCCATAATGTTTTCCAACACAAAAATGTGTGCAACTAAACAATAACCGGTGAGCTACACATTAACAAGCATAGCATCACTAGAATTTGATTTGAGGCATGTCTTTACCTATTCATCAGAATCTGAACCGGAACTCGAATCAAACTCTTCATCAATAACTACATTTGGTTGGCCCTCTCGAAACTCATTCATCAATTCATCATCTGAATCTTCATGATTTCCTGCTAACTTCCTTTTTAATATAGATTCAAAAATGGTTGGTATTGCTTCAAAATCACCCTTGTAAAACTTGTCTATTTGTGTTTTAAGCTCTGTCATAAAAGACTTCACATATTAGACAGGCAATGATTTTACCAAAAACTTTGCATCTCTATCTATGTATTCGCATTAGTCGCGTTAAAAAGAAGGCATCTCCAAACACATGCCAGTTGTAGATCACCTAGTCAAAACAGGCTAGTTTTAAATGGAAGTCAGAGACTCAATATTGAGTAGATCACAACAGGTCAGTTAGGCTATGCGGTATGGTGACCATCCTCTGATCCGCCACCTATACGCCACGTCATAGTTCCTTTGAGGATGGTCCAACACATAAAACAATGGAAATGGGAGGATGATCCTACCCCACAAGTTTACTTTTTTTTTTTTTTATTCATCTACTTTTTTTAACATTTATCAAATAAGATAGAAGAATAAATTCATTAATATTAAAAAACATTACATAAACTTAAAAAAAATTCCTAACTTTGATACTTCTACATGATGCCCTCTTGCATTTTCATTAAAGTAGAGCGTTTTGGTTCGGGATAATTATCAACAATAACCGAGGACTATGTCCCATTATGCATTATATTTTATGATGCTTTACGATAATTGGGTTCGAAAACGGGCTTCGAAGGTGTGATCGGGCCGCTCGAAACACTCATAACAGGCTTGTGGGCCCTGGGCCCAAGCCCATTTAAAACAATCTAGTATATAAAGCAAGATCAAAACCCTAATATCCCCATTCTTGTTCACTTCTCTGCACACACCACACTCACACCTGCGCCTCTCTCTCCCTCAGATCCAATTGCCGGAATCCAACGAGGGTTCCGGTCAGCTCCTGCTTATACTCCGGCCGTCACACAACCCCTAAACACCCTTCTTCCTCTTGTATGTGATTACTAGATAATTAAGGCAATTAAATTTTTTTATTTTTTATTTTTGCAACGGTCATCATGGAAAAGGGGTTTTTTTTGTCTTTTTGTGGACCAAGACTGAGGGGACGTTCCCCATACCGTCAAGCCTTATATGTGCAAGTTTGGATATTGTAATTTTGTTTACTGAAAATGTATACAACATTGTAACTATAACTATAAAAAAAAAAAAAAAATTAATCAAACAACTTAGGAATCCGTAAGCATATATTTAGTCGACATCTGGCTGGTTTCTTTTATAGCTAAAATTTTACTTTAGGCCGTGGGTTATGGGGCTTGGGTTGGGGCTTGGGTTGGGGCGTGGGTTGGGGTAAAACGCCCAAGCCACCACCCCGGGTGGGCTTGGGTTGGGGCGTGGCCCCTTGGGGCTTGGCTTTCAAGCCGGGCGTGGGGCGGAATGGCCAAGCGAGCAGGCGGTATTTCATTGGCTCACCCCGCCACGTCAGGCGGCTAATTCAAATTTTGAATTTAAAAATTTAAACGGTCCCCCCATACCACCAAACCGCCACCCCGGTCTCCCAACATCCTCAATATATTTGTAACCCCCAACCCACTGGTCCCCCCATCCCACGAACCGAAACCCCACCGGCTACCCATTCTTGAACCCGCTACCCCACTGGACGGAAGCATTCGCGGCCTACCGACATAACGTCGGTAACAACCGCCACAACCTCAACGCGTGCCAACATAAATGGCGCGAGCTACGGCCCAAGCTCGAGCGTTTCAAGGCTTACTACGAAGCCGTTCCCGCTGGCGAGTTAAGCCACGAGGACCGGGTGGCGGTGGCGAACATAGAGTTTCGAGGCAAGGAAAACAAGGCGTTCGACAAGATCGACCTTTTTGAAATTTTTTTAACGCTCTAGGTTTGTTTATTTTGTAATTTTTAGAAATTATGTAATTTTTAGGATTATGTAATTTTTAAAATTTTAATGAAGTTGTAGGTTTTTTTATAAATGTTGTGTGATTTTTTATAAATTTTTTGTATTTTTTTTTTAAAAACCATTCTGCCACGCGGTGCACCCAACCCACGCCCCGCCATACCCCGCGGACACGTAACCAGGCAGTGGGGGGCTCCCTTTACACGTGTCACCAAATGCCCAACCCAAGCCCCACCATACCCCATGGTACCCAGTGGACCTTATTTCGTTTATAAATGCGTTCAAATCTACACAACATCTAAGAAATGGCATCTAACTTGCAAAATGGTGTTGAGATATTTTTATAAATATACTCTGGTTATTTATTGGCCTTTAGTATATCACAAAACCTGAACAACAAGTTATGATAGGAAGAACCGGACATACATCAAAAGTACTAGGGCTGTTAACAAATCTTCAAGATTTTAAAAATCATAAATTGCACAAATGCTATGGTCCTTTGAAACTCAAAGAAAAAAGGGTGGGTTCTCACTGTTTTCTGCATCTGCAGATGCATTTATTCTTAGAGAGAAGAGAATCAAATTACCTGCACTGCTGACATCGTCAACGTCGTGGATTTCGTTTTCAGAATGATGAGGATTAGGGTTTTCAGAAGAGGAGTCGGATTTAGATGTATAATAAAACTTATGAATGCAAAATGAAGGGGTTTTGTTCAAGGAGCAGAGGAAACTCAAACCCCGCATCAAGATTTTTTTCTGCATCATTTGCGCTTCTTACCACAAACAAGGGTTTTTATTATTGCTTCCTAAATTGCCATTTTAGTCCTTAAAGTTTGACCAAAATTTCATTTTAGTTCAAATAGTTTTTCTCTGTCATTTTAATCCAAATAGTTTTCTGCCATTTTAGTCCTTGGCTTTCGTCATTTTTTGTCATTTTCATCCAATCCACTAACTCCATTCAAAAAAGTCAGTTAACTTAGGGGCATTTTGGTCAAACCACATTTTTAAGGTGTTATGATATGAGAATGGTGTTGTGCCGATTTACAGTGAAGATGATGGCGGTGGTTGTTGGTTTACGATGATGGTCGTGGTGTTGGTTGATGATGTGGGTGGCGAAAAAGTGGCCGATGGTGGTGGAAATGGTGGGTGCTGATGGGGTTGGGGTGGGTGGGTGGGTGGTGACGGTGCAGGCAAGTGGTGGCGATGATAGAAGGTTGTGATGGGATGGGTGGTGGGAGGTGGTGGTGGTGGTGGATGAAAATGGCAAAAAAATAACAAAAGTCAGGGACTAAAGTGGAAGAAAAAAAAAGCTATTTGGACTAAAATGGCAAAAAAAACTATTTGGACTAAATTGGTAATTTTGGTCAACCCCCATGGACTAAAATGGAAATTTACTCTTCCGTTAACGTTGTTTTACAAATAGGATAACCCAACGAAAGGTCTTGCTCGTGTTCGTTCATTAAGGAATAAACTGTTCACGAACGCTTACTGAACGAGATTTATTCTTCGTGTTTGTTCGTTAAGGAAATGAACGTGTTCATTGACTTTTTACGAACAATTACCAAACGCAAATGAACTCAAACAAATGTTCATGATCATAAATGAACAAAAACAACGTTTATGAACACAAATAAATACACGCGGACATATATTCATTTTATAATAAATCTGCACTTTTTATCACAATGATTACGAAAAAGTCCACCAAAAAATAAATACGTGTAACACCCTTGTTATTATTTTACGTTTTTCGTATAATTTAAGTCCATAATCAAATAATTACAGTCACAATTACAATGAAAATACAGGTTTGTTAAAACTTTTCTAACTTGAAAGCAAAACAACATAGTGTGATTTAATTCGCCATTTAGAATAACGACGAAACAGCATTGCGGAAGCTTCGTTTAGTGTGTGTTCGGTTCTTGCTCGACGCTTGATTTTCATCCGGGACTCACGACAATCATCTGTATTCAAAACCAACTCAAAAGTTAGTTTTGATAATTAAATATATATGGGTTGAATCATAGAATTAAAGAAAATCAGGAAAAACCCATTATAAATCCCTTGATCCTAGAAGCAAGGATTCAATTCTGGCCTCCACCGTAACTTACGGTGGTCACCGTAAGTTACGGTGGCCCCTGGTATAACATGCCCCTACCGTAAATCAGTAGGCAGCTGCCGTAAAGCTTTCAGCTCCACCGTAACTTACGGTGGGCACCGTAAGTTACGGTGGCCCCTGTATCAGAACTCCCATTTTGCCGTTTTTGACACGAAAACTTTCGTATCTTTCAATCCGCTTGTCCGTTTGACCTACCGTTTCTTCCTACGTAATTGTAATTTGATTCTCCACCTTATGGAGTTAAAATCCAACATCCGGTTTAACAAAATTTCAGACTTTTAAGTCTTCGGCTCATTACCCTTTTTACCAAATTTTGACCCGTTCGATTATTTTATCAAACAAACATATTTATTTGATCCTTAAACTTATGAAATTCAAACTTTCCATATCTCCTATCATAATAATTTCAAATCATGGGATTCTTACATAATAAAAACCCGTTTACGCTCAAGTTCTTATTTTAACCCGTTTAGAGCGAATTATGTACATTTAAGCATCAAACTCTCCCTTCTCTTCCTACACTTCATATTCTCACTTTAAAATAGCCTCTTACATTCCACCACAACTATTTTTGTGGTGGATTTAACATAATGAACGGCTATCCTCATTTTTACCCTTAGGACAGTCATTTTACGTGATTGACACGTTCATAGACATTTGACCCCCAAGGTTGATGCCTGCAACTCTTACATGTGTCTAAGAGTTACATGATGATGATGCTAGTATCTAAACGACTTCTAAAGGTCGTTTGCCCGATTTACCTATCAAGGGCATTTTCGTCAACTTATTTCCTCCTTTTACGACATAGGTCCTTTTGCTAAGGTATTTGACCCCCATTGCATTTTTAACTATAAATATATATATATATACGTACCTGGTTCGAGTCAACATATAGACCTGTTTTATACCTCGCGTTAAATTAACCAATATTCTATGGCGTCGCATTTATCCAAATTGCTAATCGCTCCTGATAAAATACGACTTGACAATCACATTAGTCGATATTGTCAAATGGTGTTATCATCTCCATTTGACCCGTTTGGACTATAAGACCAAACGTTTACATAAATTAGAATAAAAGCATGGTTTTAAATTTCCAAATTCACCCATTTGCCCCGTTTACCATAAACCATGGTTTTCATCATTTATACTTGTTCCGACTTGTATCAATCGTGTCGGAACCCTTATTTTGGATATTACGTCATTCGCATTTATAGTTATAAAATAAACATGTGTCCTACAAAAGGGTGTAAGTTTTACTTACCTCGTATCCAAGCTACGCTTTTCTTTTCCTTCTTGATTCGTTTGACCCGTTTCTTCCCAAGCCTCCACCTTGCTCGTTAAGTGTCAAACTATCGTCATCATTCAAAGGTGGTTAGATTAGTCATTAATATTCACGACTATTCCACCTTACGTGTTTTCTATGTCGAATCTACCGTTCGACCTCATTATTCATTAATTCAACTTATCAAAAGTTAACTACTTTTGATCACATGATTTACACAATTAAGTCTAATTCAACATGATGTTTAGAACCCTTATTACTTCACATTTCACATAATTTGCCATATTATTCAAATGCGCATTTTATTCGAAATTTCAACATTTAGCTTTCTCTTAGGCATTATGTCAAACACCTAGTGAGCATTCTTTTATAAAATTTAACAATCAAACGTATGGTTACCTATCTTGCCAATCTCAACATCTTTTACTAGATAATCATCAAATTCATGGTTAAATGTCAAGATTAACTTCATAGAGTTCAAATAACACTAGTTTGACAATCAAAATTCTAGTGTTTAACATATTCTTACAAAACCCACTTATCACCTTTAATGGTGATTGTGAATTCTCAAGAATTAAGCAAAATTTCAACAAGTAATTGACTAGGGTTTATCCCTAATCACTATCTCATTCCTATTTCATCCAAGCAACTATCATGCAAAGATAACTAATTTTCACAACTTCATGAATGTTAGAAATTCGACATACCTTACGATCCTCTTGACTTGGTGATCGTTTCTATGTATTTAAATCTGAATTTGGCCTTCAATTGATCCTTCAATTTGAAGGTTTTGTTGAGTTTTAGGGTTAGCTCCCATGGAGCCCTTCCTGGTCGATTCCAGAACACGCACCACACACACTCTTGTGTGTGTGTGTTGTGTTGTTTTATTTAGTTTTATAAAATCATTTTCAAGTTACCCTATTTTAGTCCCTCATGTTTGGTTTGTTATTAATTAGGTCACAACCTAATTATTTTCAACAATATTCCCACTAATTAACTAGGTTAAATATTCCTAGTTAATTTAGTGGGTTCGGGGAATTTATGACTAGGTTTATTTTAAGTCCCATTAACTCGGACCTCTTATAAACTTATTTCCTTAAAACTTTTATTCATGTTTTATTTAATATTAGGTTTATTTATTTAAATCCTAATATTTACCGGGTTAATTTTTACCACTAACGGTACTTTACCCGTCTTTTAGTATTAACGTGGTTTGATTACCAAATCCGTTTTTGGGGTGTTACAAGTCTACCCCCCCCCCCTAAAGAGGTTTCGTCCTCGAAACCTTTTTCTTACATAATTTATCGGGTTTAACTCCATGCATTTGCTCTCGATAATCGATTGAGCATTGCTCATATTTTAACCAATTGTTAGTATTACCAGAAAAGTATGGTAATATATTTTTGGTTATTAATCATCTACGTATCTTATATGACATAATGCAACTTGAAATAGCGTAATCTCGTTATTTCTACTAGTTTAGTTAACTTAGCGATATCCATCGCTTTCATATACTATCGAATTCTTTATGAATCCGTTACTTTGACCCGTGTAAAGGTCTTTAGTGAATTCTTTCACTTTTAGCAACAAATTCTTTTGTCTTCAAATTTATTTATTCGGTTCAGTTATACCGAACCTACCGCTTACAAGCAAACCAAATTTCTTGATTTGAATAGCTGACCTTAACCGGTCTCACTAACTAGACTTATTAGTCCAGTTACGTTTACCGCTCGCTTGGTTATAATATTATTCTACCTCACATTGCATTTCTTGACCGTGATCGTGTCACATCACGTCTAATTCATATCAACCTTTCATTTCGAAAACATCACTTTTTCGAATATATTGTCTTGCGCCTATTAGTGTCAAGACTTGCATTCTTCATGCTTACTATTTAAATTCCTATCAGAATGTATATTTGTAAAAACGTTATTTCTTACTAAAACTGAAGTTTTAGTTTAACGTTTTATCTTTAATTTATGTCAAGCAATTCTGACGACTTGACATCTACTCTTTTACAGTCTTTGTTTTACGCGAGGATTCTTAACTGGTTCTCTCGCTTTGTTTAAGTAACCCGTAGGTTCTCTCACGTAGCCTCGTAGGCTATTTCCTTAGGTCTTCACCCCCTTTTTAATGGGAACCCTAAGGTTTATTTCCCTTTCTTTTCGTGACCCGAGGGTCATTCTGGTCCCGTAGACCTTAACACTAATCGCATTCCCGTAGGTTACGATGATCCCACAGATTCATCTTTTTATTTGTATCTACATTCCAATGTATATATGCATATATAGCTTCAAAGCATGTCTTGTTATGATTGGAATCGTATATTTTCGCTTTTGAACTTTAGTTGACCTTGACCATAGTCTAAGGCTTTATTTGTTTATTTCGGGCGAAATTTTCTGACTTTATGACTTCTCATGTCATTTATGCGTCGGTTCATCTTATGCTCACCATTCCCCAGTTTACATATATCCGTATTCGATTATGTCCCATTACCGGGCTCATTATTCTTTTACTTTTAACTCTACTATTATCCCGCTTGCTTTTACTCATGCCGTCAGGCATGATATTATATTCTACCCGTTCAACTTTAAAATAGTTGAACATAATTTATTCAAAATTTCTATTTACATTATCTTATCATCTTTTAATTATGACTCAAAACCCGAGTCCTTTAACTTCTCATCCAAGTTCCCGTTTCTCGGTCTACGCATGTGTTTAATTCTTACCCATCATCCGGGTGTTTTACCGAAGTCGTTATCATTGCAACCCTCCCGGTACGCATTAAGACCTCGCTTCATTTTACATTCCGACTTTGTCCTCAAGTTTGGCGTTTTACAAAAACGGCCCGTTAAGAGGCATCTTTGCATTTTTCGGGTTCGAGTGTAAGTACACTCCCTCCCAGTGCATATCCTAATCATTTTACATGTTTGCATTCTCCGGGTTCGAGTGTATGTACACCCCCTCCCAGTGCGTACTTTAATCATTTTACATGCTTCTTTGTCCCTTCACTAGGGCTCATTATCCTAATATAATACAATTCCATCACTCGGCTGTGCGTTTACATTATTATCAAATATTTTGCTTATCTGGTTTATTTGGGTACTTTTAATTTGTCCCACTCGCCCCGTCCTTACTACATCGGATGTAAATGTGTCTGCTACAAGAAGTTCATGGTACCATATGCCACTACTTACTTGGCCAGAGTAAGCGTTCGGCACATGACACACATGACCTTTTTATAGCTTTCACATCACCCCCTATGTAAGTAATGCCTCTATTTATTTCATACTTCTAATTTCAATTAATAAAACTTTATTTAAATAAAGTTTTACTAATTTTACATTCAAACATATAAAATGTTTTTCTTTTCTATCGAACTACTATATAATCACATTCGTTAATGTGATCGCTACATTTCTCAATAGTGTTATATTGAGAGTTTCTCACTTGGATAATTACCCCCCGTCCAAGTTCTCATATGAACTAATCTTATTATTTCCTTGTTATTCATCATCGTGAATAACACATGTTTCTATTAAACTTTTCTTAGAAACATCATCCCGAATAGATATCCTATTCAGGTTTTATCAGATATATGCAACCGTTATCCCCTACGTGTTAGTTGCATATTACTACTTCTGCGATTAATTTAAAAGCGTGCACCTGGTAATGCTTGTCCTAACGGGCTTCTCTTGCCGCTAACTTTGTTCGCGGTCGTTACACGATTTAGTCCTTGGTGAGCATGCTCCTCTTGTCATACTTCGGACCGTTCCTCTATCATATCTGTAATTTGTTTAACCCTTGTCATCTTCAGACGCGAGTGTCCTTCAATTAAAACATTCACAAGAGTTAATAATGTCAACTTCAATAATCGCCCGTATTATACTACAAGGCTTTTCCTACCATACGCGTCAATGCGCGTATATTTTCATCAACCATATCAATCCTTTTTAATTGGGGTAACGTGTATCACACGATAGCCCTATGTGCTGTTTACAACACTTTAACATGCTAAACTGTCACGGCCCCCGACCCGGTTGGACCCGTTTCAGGAGCCGCGGAACAGAAATCCTGCGGTATTGATTTAATTGAGTTTAACAGCGGAAGTTTATTTAAAAGGATCGTTTAAAGCTAAAATTTTCCCGATTTATTTTATTTCACATTTCGGGATAAAACCCCGATAGTTTACAATATTATATTTTTACTATGAAATCGTGATATTACAAAACTTATTTCTTTATTTATATAATGAGCCACTATTCTTAAGCTTGAAATGCTCCCCAGCACTTTTCCTGAATTACAACAGATCACCTGAAACATGTTTGAAAAAGGTTTTGTCAGTGGGAAATACTGAGTGAATCATTCTATTTACTAAAATGACACATTTGTTATAATTTACAGTATTAAGAGCGATTACAATGTTTCTGATATCAAACCAATTACCCACAGTACTTTGTCACTCGACCCATTGGCCCTTCCGTCCAATGGTGTCTGTGACTATGGTCATATCAACCATTGGCTGCCCCAATGGTGAAGATTATCAAGTAATGTATACAAAACCCCACATACCGGCTGTAACTTGGTGATTACAAAGACTTAATCCCCGTAATTATAACTTTGAAAATAAACATGATTTTGTAAATAGATTTGATAAAAAGAGAGAATGACTCACATTGCTGATTTAATATGGACAGAGTCTAGTTTATGAATTAGTCTTGTTAACCTAATTTAAATACAATGCACACAAAACGGGGTTAGTAATCAATCCAGCAATTACGATAATTTACGAGATCAAATTCTCACAATGAATGACAAAGTGCGGTACTTCAACTCATCCATCGAATTAACGACGAACGACAAAGTACGATACTTCAACTCATCCATCGAATTAACGACGAACGACAAAGTATAACCCTAATGTGGGTGGTACTTAAACATTCATTGGATATATTGATCGTCAGATAAATGAATCGTAGCAGTGATTGTGCTAATACCCTGTTTTGCGGCAGCGATTCGAGACCCGTGTGTGTTATTTAGAGTATTCCTGCTATAACTTAGAGTATACTTCGAATTTTTCCGTCGTTTCAGTACCAGAATTCAAGTCCCAAACCAACCTATTTATACTGAAAATTTTACCCCGTCGCGTAGCGCGACTGCCTACCCCCTTAGTCGTCGCGCTACGCGACTGCGATAAATGAATCGTAGCAGTGATTGTGCTAATACCCTGTTTTGCGGCAGCGATTCGAGACCCGTGTGTGTTATTTAGAGTATTCCTGCTATAACTTAGAGTATACTTCGAATTTTTCCGTCGTTTCAGTACCAGAATTCAAGTCCCAAACCAACCTATTTATACTGAAAATTTTACCCCGTCGCGTAGCGCGACTGCCTACCCCCTTAGTCGTCGCGCTACGCGACTGCCAACCTATATTCATAGGGTAGCTACGTGCATGGGTAGGCTTGCTGAGTTGGTGGATTTCGAAAATTTGATTTCTACAGCTCACAATTTGGATAATCCTCAATAGGGTTTAACCCCCCCTGAGTTTTAGGGGCCCTAATCCTGATTCTGAAAATTCTGAAAATTTTAGGGTTTGTTCAGAATCACTTGGGTGTCTCAATTAGGGTTTCCTATTGGATTAATTAATTTAATAATTATGACTTTTGATGAGAGTTGTTACATTCTTCCTACCTTAAGAAAAATCTCGTCCTCGAGATTTACTGGAATAAGTGTGGATACTTTTTCTTCATTTCTGATTCCAGTTCCCAAGTGTATTCAGCTCCCCTCTTTGAGTCCCACTTTACTTTGACTAAAACTAGTCGTTTGTGTTTGAGAAACTTGATCTTTCGATCCTCAATTTGAAGAGGTTTCTCAACAAATTTCAACTTTTCGTTTACCTCTATATCTTGAAGAGGTACTACCAGAGATTCATCTGATAAGCATTTCTTGAGATTGGATACATGAAATACATTATGTACTCCAGATAATTCTTCTGGTAATTGTAAACGATAAGCTACCGGTCCTATACGTTGGATCACTGAAAATGGTCCTACGTATCTTGGACTTAGCTTTCCTTTCTTACCAAATCTAACAACTCCCTTCCAAGGAGAAACTTTCAACAGTACTCTGTCTCCAACTTGGAATTCTAACGGCTTGCTTCTATTGTCTGCATAACTTTTCTGGCGATCTCTGGCTGTCTTCAGTCTTTCTTTGATTTGAGTAATCTTATCAGTCGTTTCTTGCACAATTTCAGGACCTGATAATTGACTTTCTCCTATTTCTGCCCAACAAACGGGAGTTCTGCACTTTCTTCCATACAGTGCCTCAAATGGAGCAGTATCAATGCTTGAATGATAACTATTATTATAGGAGAATTCAATTAATGGTAAATGATCATCCCAACTTCCACCAAAGTCTATTACACATGCTCGGAGCATGTCTTCTAGAGTTTGGATCGTTCTTTCACTTTGCCCATCTGTTTGGGGATGATATGCAGTGCTCAAATTTAGTCGAGTTCCCATAGCTTGCTGGAAACTTTTCCAGAAATGAGAAGTGAAACGACTATCCCTATCCGAAACAATGGAGAGTGGAATTCCATGTAAGGATACAATTTCATCTACATATAATTTAGCCAGTCTTTCCATGCTAAAGGTTTCTTTCATTGGTAAAAAGTGAGCTGATTTGGTTAATCGATCCACAATTACCCAAATCGCATCATTACCTTTTCTGGTTTTGGGTAACTTAGTAACAAAATCCATTGTTATAAGTTCCCATTTCCACACTGGCATCTCTAACTGTTGTAGTAGACCTGAAGGTTTCTGATGTTCTGCCTTAACTTGTGAACAAGTAAGACATTTAGAAACATAGCTGGCTATGTCCTTTTTCATTCCTATCCACCAAAAGTTCTTTCTTAAATCTTGGTACATCTTATTGTTTCCTGGGTGCATAGTATACCTAGATTTATGAGCTTCTTCTAAAATCTTAGGCCTTAAGTCTCCTTGCTTAGGTACCCAAATTCTACTTTTGTGGAATCTCCAAATTCCATCTGCTCCTTGTTCTAATTCCTTGATTCGTCCTTTCATTCCTTCAGCATCATCCTTGATTGCTGTAGTTTGAACATTCTTCAATTGTTCCATTAAATCTATTTGTAGATTTAATCTGAGAGCACGAACTCGTCGTTGTTTCTCATAATACTTACGACTTAAGGCATCTGCAACTACATTTGCCTTTCCTTCATGATATTGAATATCACAGTCGTAGTCGCTTAAGATTTCCATCCATCTCCTTTGCCTCATGTTTAACTCTTTTTGCCCAAATATATATTTTAAACTTTTGTGGTCTGTGTAGACAGTAAATTTACTTCCGTAAAGATAATGTCTCCAAATCTTAAGGGCAAAAATTACGGCTCCTAATTCTAAATCATGAGTCGTATAGTTTTCTTCGTGCTTTTTCAATTGCCTTGATGCGTACGCAATTACCTTCTTGCGTTGCATAAGCACACATCCAAATCCTAATTTTGAAGCATCACAATATACTTCAAAATCTTCAGTTCCTTCTGGTAAAGCTAAGATTGGTGCATGGGTTAGTTTCTGCTTCAAAATTCTAAAAGCTTCTTCTTGTTTAGATCCCCATTCAAACTTAGTGGCTTTACAGGTTAGCTTAGTTAATGGTACAGCTATCTTGGAAAAATCCTTAATAAACCGTCTATAATACCCAGCTAATCCTATAAAACTTCTTATTTCCATTGCTGTTTGTGGAACCTTCCATTTGGTAATTGCTTCTATCTTAGCAGGATTTACATGGATACCTTCATGATTCACCATGTGTCCTAAGAATTGCACTTCTTTTAGCCAAAATTCGCATTTTGAGAATTTGGCGTACAATTTTTCTTTTCTTAACAAAGTTAAGAGTGCATGAAGATGTTCACAATGCTCTGTCTGACTTTTGGAATAAATAAGTATATCGTCTATGAAAACAATTACAAATTTATCCAAATACGGTTTACAGATCCTATTCATCATGTCCATGAATGCTGCAGGTGCATTTGTTAACCCGAAGGGCATGACTGTAAACTCGTAATGACCATACCTAGTTCTAAAAGCAGTTTTAGGTATGTCTTCTTCTTGTACCTTCAATTGATGATATCCGGAGCGTAAATCTATCTTAGAAAAATATCTAGCCCCCTGAAGTTGATCAAAAAGATCATCAATCCTAGGTAATGGATATCGATTCTTAATTGTAACCTTATTCAATTCCCTATAATCGATACACATTCTCATTGAACCATCCTTTTTCTTCACAAACAACACTGGCGCTCCCCAAGGGGATGAGCTAGGTTGTATGAATCCTTTACTTAGTAATTCATCTAATTGCTTCTTTAGTTCTAACATTTCTGTAGGTGCTAACCGATAAGGTGCCTTGGCTATCGGTGTAGTTCCTGGAATTAAATGAATTCTAAATTCTACTTCCCTGTCTGGAGGTAATCCTGGTAAATCTTCTGGAAATATATCAGGATATTCTAAGACTACTGGTATTTCCTTAAGACCTTTTCCCTTAGTGCTAATGATTACCGAAATCATATACACTATTCCTTGTTTTCGTTCATAATTAGCAACTTTCATTACTGATATGAACTTCATGGGCTTACGTGGTTTATCTCCTGTAATCCTAATCACTTCTCCGGTGGGTGATTGAATTTCTATGGAATTCTGATCACAAAGGATTCTAGCATGGTTGGCTATTAACCAATCCATTCCTAATACAACATCAAATTCAGCTAAATTCATCGGCAATAGTTTTGCAGAGAATTTATGTCCTAAAAGTTCTATGTTTCCTTCTTGCAAAACGTTATTTATTTTAACTGAATTTCCGTCTGCTGTTTCAACTGTAAAAATCTGCCTAATATTGGTTAAAGGTAAACTAAGAGCTTGACAGAATGAAGTATTTATAAAACTTTGGTTTACACCAGAGTCAAATAATACTTTTGCATACACGTTGTGAACTAAGAACGTACCCGCTATCACATCCGGAATGAGTTCTGCTTCTTGAGTGGTCAGCTGAAATGCCCTGACATTCTTCTTAGTAGTTCCTTCAGTCGTCTTGGGCTTGTTATCTACTAGTTTAACCAATTTAGGACATTCTGTTTTATAATGCCCTGCTTCTCCACAGTTAAAACAAATTACAGTTTTCTTTCTGCAGTTTTCTTCACGGTGTCCTATACTCTTGCAAAGATTGCAGGTTAAATTGCATTTTCCGAAATGCTTTCTTTTGCAATTTCTACAGAAAGGTGGATTTGAATATTGCCCTGTTCCTCTCTTCTTGAAATTATTACTATTACCCGCCCGAAATCCTTGGGTAATCTTCTGAGCTAGTTCCTTTTTCCTATCTTCATCTCTTGTGCGTACCAGTTCATCGGTTAAAGTATTGGCTAATTCTACCGCATCATCAATAGTGCGAGGTCTCGCAGCTTTAACAATATTGCGGATTTCGCTAATTAGGCCCCAAATATAGCGAGAAATAAGTACCGGTTCTGGCGATGCCAGTGTTGGTACCACTCTAGCATATTCAAATAATGTCGAGGTATAACCGCGACAATCTACACCCATCATCCGATGATTTAGAAACTTATTCGCCATCTGTTCCTTTTCATACTCGGGACAGAATTTTCTTTCCACCAAACCCTTAAATTCTTCCCAGGTCATAGCATAAGCTATTACTCTTCCTTTTGATTGTAACACAGTGTTCCACCATTCGAGTGCTCCTTCTTTGAAGAGATTTGATGAGTACATGACCTGATCATCTTTACCACATTTACTTATTGCAATAACTGCTTCGGTTTTCTCTAACCAACGCAGTGATGCAGTTGCTCCTTCATTGCCTGCAAATTCAGTGGGTTTACAAGCAAGGAATTCTTTGAAAGTGCAACCAGGCGTTGCAGTTTTCATTTTCTTGGGTAATGGAGCTTGATGTGGTTCCTTATTATGATTATTGCCTCCATTTACACTATTACTGAAGTTATCTTCAGTAATCTGTTTACTAGGGACAATTTGTTGTGGTTCAATTGGATTCTTTATAGCAGCTACGAATGCTGGAATAGCATTGGCTATCCCTTGAGCAACAATGTTTTCGATATCTTGCCGAGTCATATATTGATCTCCTGGATGTCGCTCAGACTGATTAACTTCATTTATAGGTTCATTACCACTGTTTGCCATCTGATAATGTGTATGTAAATTTTATTAGTATTTGCTAAATAACAATTACATACAAACAATCAGAAATTTTAAAATACAAGTATAGTCAAAACAATCGATTTCTCGATTTCATTTTATATCTAGTATGCATCTTTACTCACAAATATCATACAAAGTTTTATTCGTTATTTACAGACTAACTTTAGTATTATACAACTACCATTTTATCATCGTACTATCTCTCGTCACTTGCTGTTCTAAAAACGCATTTCCCTCTCATCGTACTTCCAAGCAATCTGTCCCCCTATTTCCCTGATTCTAGTTCCAGCATCAAACAACTCTTCGCCAAAGTGGCGAAGTTCAGCCATGTTTTCATTGCTCATGGGTGGATTAGGTAATGGTTCTGGATCGAATTGTGGAAGAAAAGAGTAAGGATCGTTGACAATATTTTGAAATTGCCAATCGTTCGTCCACCATTCGTCCATTCCTATGGGTTGGGAGTGGACTATTGGGTCTGGAATTGCTGGTTCCCAATTCATAGGGAGTTGGTTTTCAAGAGGATAATTATAAATATTATTATTATTATTATTATTATTATTATTATTATTATTATTATTATTATTATTATTGACAGGCTGAATGGTTTCACAGCTTGCCAATAGGAAATCTATCTCTTCTTGAAAGGTCCTTCCCTGGTTTTGATTGGAGCTCTCTCCGATTTCTCTCTGAGTTGGTCTAGAGCCTTGCCCAACTTCCATTTCTATGTCCTTAGAGTATTCCTCAAACTGCCTTTCCATCTGCCTAGAATCTTCTTTGGCTTCAGTCTCTATCTGTATTCCTATCTCCTTAACCTCTTTCTTGTCTTTAGTTTTCATCTCCTGTAGTCTAGGACTTTTCCTGGTTTCAATTTCCGGTTGTTTAGAACTTTCTCCGGTTATAATTTCTTTTCCCTTTTTCAAAGGATTGTTTATTTTGGGAAGTTTTGTGGCTGGCTTTTTCTTACGTATGCGACTTCCCCACACGTAATTCTTCTTTTTCTTTCGTTTTGGCTTGTTCAAAGGTGGAACCTTGAATTCTACCGGTTGTTCTATATCGGGAAAGTAGCTAGTATATTCTTTGGAAGCTTCGATATTTACTGGGTAAAGATTAAGGTTCTGAAAAGCTTCAGATATCCCATTCATGCTGATGTAGCATATATGCAAAATGCACAAAATACTAAGTTAAAATTTACAAATAACCTTTTAATTTATTAGATACTGTGTACTAGTTGATTACAAAGATAACTGGAAAACACACTTAAAATTTTTATTTATTTTACAGGGTTTCTAAATTATAAGGGTAAGGTACTAAAAACTTTAAAGTATTTAAAGATTTATATTTTCTGCTACTGTGGCTAGCATATATAAATTTGCCCATTTCTCATCTAGCTTATCTTCCCAAGGTGATTTATCAATTAATTCTTGGGTTTCTCGTTTAATCCTCTTTTCTCGGAGTTTCTCTTTACTTTTCTTAAGAATCATCTCCCTCCTTCTAGGAGAAAGTGTTTCCTCATAATTTGCCTTTCGCACAAATATTCCTTCTTCAGGAATTTCAGCCTGATTCGAGGATTTGGTTCGGGATGAACTTCCCTTCTCGTTGGATAATCTATCTAATTTAAGATAGATATTTGACAGCTTTTTCTTACCCATACTGTAACTAACAAATAATCAGTTAATAATACAAATAATCACATAATAGTAATCAGGAAAAAAAATTTAAGTATTTTTAAATACTTAATTAGCTTAACTCAGTGGCTCTGATACCACCTTATTTCTGTCACGGCCCCTGACCCGGTTGGACCCGTTTCAGGAGCCGCGGAACAGAAATCCTGCGGTATTGATTTAATTGAGTTTAACAGCGGAAGTTTATTTAAAAGGATCGTTTAAAGCTAAAATTTTCCCGATTTATTTTATTTCACATTTCGGGATAAAACCCCGATAGTTTACAATATTATATTTTTACTATGAAATCGTGATATTACAAAACTTATTTCTTTATTTATATAATGAGCCACTATTCTTAAGCTTGAAATGCTCCCCAGCACTTTTCCTGAATTACAACAGATCACCTGAAACATGTTTGAAAAAGGTTTTGTCAGCGGGAAATACTGAGTGAATCATTCTATTTACTAAAATGACACATTTGTTATAATTTACAGTATTAAGAGCGATTACAATGTTTCTGATATCAAACCAATTACCCACAATACTTTGTCACTCGACCCATTGGCCCTTCCGTCCAATGGTGTCTGTGACTATGGTCATATCAACCATTGGCTGCCCCAATGGTGAAGATTATCAAGTAATGTATACAAAACCCTACATACCGGCTGTAACTTGGTGATTACAAAGACTTAATCCCCGTAATTATAACTTTGAAAATAAACATGATTTTGTAAATAGATTTGATAAAAAGAGAGAATGACTCACATTGCTGATTTAATATGGACAGAGTCTAGTTTATGAATTAGTCTTGTTAACCTAATTTAAATACAATGCACACAAAACGGGGTTAGTAATCAATCCAGCAATTACGATAATTTACGAGATCAAATTCTCACAATGAATGACAAAGTGCGGTACTTCAACTCATCCATCGAATTAACGACGAACGACAAAGTACGATACTTCAACTCATCCATCGAATTAACGACGAACGACAAAGTATAACCCTAATGTGGGTGGTACTTAAACATTCATTGGATATATTGATCGTCAGATAAATGAATCGTAGCAGTGATTGTGCTAATACCCTGTTTTGCGGCAGCGATTCGAGACCCGTGTGTGTTATTTAGAGTATTCCTGCTATAACTTAGAGTATACTTCGAATTTTTCCGTCGTTTCAGTACCAGAATTCAAGTCCCAAACCAACCTATTTATACTGAAAATTTTACCCCGTCGCGTAGCGCGACTGCCTACCCCCTTAGTCGTCGCGCTACGCGACTGCCAACCTATATTCATAGGTTAGCTACGTGCATGGGTAGGCTTGCTGAGTTGGTGGATTTCGAAAATTTGATTTCTACAGCTCACAATTTGGATAATCGTCAATAGGGTTTAACCCCCCCTGAGTTTTAGGGGCCCTAATCCTGATTCTGAAAATTCTGAAAATTTTAGGGTTTGTTCAGAATCACTTGGGTGTCTCAATTAGGGTTTCCTATTGGATTAATTAATTTAATAATTATGACTTTTGATGAGAGTTGTTACATAAACTATTAACATACATGTACTTACCGGGTTTGCGATCAAGCCTCGAACCGAACACCAATCTTTACCAAGAGCATAAGGTTTAAGTCCAAGCATAGTTTTCCCACCATACTTGAATCTCTTAAACCAATCATCTGTATTCAAAACCAACTCAAAAGTTAGTTTTGATAATTAAATATATATGGGTTGAATCATAGAATTAAAGAAAATCAGGAAAATCCCATTATAAATCCCTTGATCCTAGAAGCAAGGATTCAATTCTGGCCTCCACCGTAACTTACGGTGGTCACCGTAAGTTACGGTGGCCCCTGGTACAACATGCCCCTACCGTAAATCAGTAGGCAGCTGCCGTAAAGCTTTCAGCTCCACCATAACTTACGGTGGGCACCGTAAGTTACGGTGGCCCCTGTATCAGAACTCCCATTTTGCCGTTTTTGACACGAAAACTTCCGTATCTTTCAATCCGCTTGTCCGTTTGACATACCGTTTCTTCCTACGTAATTGTAATTTGATTCTCCACCTTATGGAGTTAAAATCCAACATCCGGTTTAACAAAATTTCAGACTTTTAAGTCTTCGGCTTATTTTGACCCGTTTAGAGCGAATTATGTACATTTAAGCATCAAACTCTCCCTTCTCTTCCTACACTTCATATTCTCACTTTAAAATAGCCTCTTACATTCCACCACAACTATTTTTGTGGTGGATTTAACATAATGAACCATTATCCTCATTTTTACCCTTAGGATAGTCATTTTACGTGATTGACCCGTTCATAGACATTTGACCCCCAAGGTTGATGCCTGCAACTCTTACATGTGTCTAAGAGTTACATGATGATAATGCTAGTATCTAAACGACTTCTAAAGGTCGTTTGCCCGATTTACCTATCAAGGGCATTTTCGTTAACTTATTTCCTCCTTTTACGACATAGGTTCTTTTGCTAAGGTATTTGACCCCCATTGCATTTTTAACTATAAATATATATATATACGTACCTGGTTCGAGTCAACATATAGACCCGTTTTATAACTCACGTTAAATTAACCAATATTCTATGGCGTCGCAAGTATCCAAATTGCTAATTGCTCCTGATAAAATACGACTTGACAATCACATTAGTCGATATTGTCAAATGGTGTTATCATCACCATTTGACCCGTTTGGACTATAAGACCAAACGTTTACATAAATTAGAATAAAAGCATGGTTTTAAATTTCCAAATTCACCCATTTGCCCCGTTTACCATAAACCATGGTTTTCATCATTTATACTTGTTCCGACTTGTATCAATCGTGTCGGAACCCTTATTTTGGATATTACGTCATTCGCATTTATAGTTATAAAATAAACATGTGTCCTACAAAAGGGTGTAAGTTTTACTTACCTCGTATCCAAGCTACGCTTTTCTTTTCCTTCTTGATTCGTTTGACCCGTTTCTTCCCAAGCCTCCACCTTGCTCGTTAAGTGTCAAAATATCGTCATCATTCAAAGGTGGTTAGATTAGTCATTAATATTCACGACTATTCCACCTTATGTGTTTTCTAGGTCGAATCTACCGTTCGACCTCATTATTCATTAATTCAACTTATCAAAAGTTAACTACTTTTGATCACATGATTTACACAATTAAGTCTAATTCAACATGATGTTTAGAACCCTTATTACTTCACATTTCACATAATTTGCCATATTATTCAAATGCGCATTTTATTCGAAATTTCAACATTTAGCTTTCTCTTAGGCATTATGTTAAACACCTAGTGAGCATTCTTTTATAAAATTTAACAATCAAACGTATGGTTACCTATCTTGCCAATCTCAACATCTTTTACTAGATAATCATCAAATTCATGGTTAAATGTCAAGATTAACTTCATAGAGTTCAAATAACACTAGTTTGACAATCAAAATTCTAGTGTTTAACATATTCTTACAAAACCCACTTATCACCTTCAATGGTGATTGTGAATTCTCAAGAATTAAGCAAAATTTCAACAAGTAATTGACTAGGGTTTATCCCTAATCACTATCTCATTCCTATTTCATCCAAGCAACTATCATGCAAAGATAACTAATTTTCACAACTTCATGAATGTTAGAAATTCGACATACCTTACGATCCTCTTGACTTGGTGATCGTTTCTATGTATTCAAATCTGAATTTGGCCTTCAATTGATCCTTCAATTTGAAGGGTTTGTTGAGTTTTAGGGTTAGCTCCCATGGAGCCCTTCCTGGTCGATTCCAGAACACGCACCACACACACTCTTGTGTGTGTGTGTTGTGTTGTTTTATTTAGTTCTATAAAATCATTTTCAAGTTACCCTATTTTAGTCCCTCATGTTTGGTTTGTTATTAATTAGGTCACAACCTAATTATTTTCAACAATATTCCCACTAATTAACTAGGTTAAATATTCCTAGTTAATTTAGTGGGTTCGGGGAATTTATGACTAGGTTTATTTTAAGTCCCGTTAACTCGGACCTCTTATAAACTTATTTCCTTAAAACTTTTATTCATGTTTTATTTAATATTAGGTTTATTTATTTAAATCCTAATATTTACCGGGTTAATTTTTACCACTAACGGTACTTTACCCGTCTTTTAGTATTAACGTGGTTTGATTACCAAATCCGTTTTTGGGGTGTTACAATACGCACTTAACATAATTATCCGAACACAATTGACATAATTATCAGAAACATGATTAAAACAAAAATAAAAAGTTTGTTAAGCTTTAACACGAACTAAAATAGAAATGGTCAAATGAGGGATGTTGGGGGAGGCATATAGTAAGGGTTTCAAATTTTTAAAAACTAAAAACAATCAAACAAAAATACAACATATAAAATCCTTTATATGAACGAACACAAATGAACATATTACCGAACTTTCACGAACATAATAGAAAGAACACAACATCTGTTCATGGTCGTTCATTTAACTTAACGAATGAAATTTCTTGTTCGTCTTCATTCATTTATTAAACGAACGAACATAAACGAACTTCCCACTTAATGATTTACGAATTATTCGTTGAACGTTCGATTCGTTTACAACCCTATTTGAAAATCATAAAGGTGACTTGTAAACATGATCCCGAAACACCTTTTTCAGATAAAAGAGTAAACTGTATTTTTTGTCCCTGTTGTATGCGTTAACATGTTCTCTAGATCCCTAAAGTTTAAAATTTGCTTCTTAAGTGCCTCACCATCACCCGTTGTTTTCATCTGAGTCCCTTGCTCAAACGTCAGTCATTCTACCATTAGAATGATGCCGAAATGTCCAAATTACCCTTACTAGCTTCTTTTTCTTTTTTCTCCAACCTTTAAATGAACCTCCTTTAATATAACCTACACCTGCTTCATTCTTCCCCAAGTATTATATTGAACCCCTAAATTTCAATATCGTTTTCATCCTCACTACTCTTGTTTAATGTCCTGATCATTATCTTCCAAATCTCCTTCAAAATGGTACACATAATGGAACGTGTTATTTTCTTGTGGTGTATTCAGACCTCTTAGGCCAATACTGTCACACCCCAACCGATGGCGGAAACATCGGAGTGCGGCACTAAGCATTCAGATTGCTCACGAGTTTCCATAATATCAAAAGTTTCATCATAGATTAATTAAGTTTCATGCAAAATTTGTCTAAACCAACATCACCAACAAAGTATCAAATACAACCATAAATCATTGTTCAAAATTCTAGATTAAACTAGGTGGGTTTCTAAGCATCAACCCTAGCTTGATTTCCATGATTCAGCATCCTATCAGCCTGCAACATGTATTAAAATAGAGTCAAT
Source organism: Helianthus tuberosus (assembly GCA_030545235.1). Taxonomy (NCBI): domain Eukaryota; kingdom Viridiplantae; phylum Streptophyta; class Magnoliopsida; order Asterales; family Asteraceae; genus Helianthus; species Helianthus tuberosus. Next base: position 120,618,657 of record CM060451.1, on the reverse strand, counting down.
ACAAAAATGTACCGGCGAGTATACAAGTTCTAACTATTTAGCATAATAGATTCAAAAGACTCATTTCCATAATGTAAATGATAACAAAATAGTTTCAGCCATGCTAGTGTTCGCAGTCCAAGTGATAGCCCAAGTGTCCTGATGCTTTGTTGTTTTCCCAAGAATCAAGGAAAACTAGAATCCTCCTAACAATACCCCCGAGAATAATGGGGAGGTGCATCTCCTATAGCGCTACTATTGTTAAGGCGGAACTACACACTCAGGATTAAACGTCCACATAGCACAAAAAATCAAGAATCAAGAATCACAAGTTTCACACACACATAGGATAAAGTTTAGATTCCAAAAGTATCAAGTTTCATAGTTTAATAGAATACATGTTGCATCCCAAAAGTTTAAAACGAAAAGGGATCGAGTTTCTGCTCGCCTGAGTGCATGACATCAACTTCAGTCCTCTAGAAGGTCGGTCTCCATAGACATGTAAGATATCACCGGACGGAAGAGGTAAGTGAACAAACTTCTCGTGACAGACAATTTCGGCATGGTTCTTGCGCAACCAATCCATGCCGATTATGACATCAAAACTACCCAATTGCATGGGTATTAGATCAATAGTAAACACGTGGCCGTTAAGAGTCAAGGAACAACCACTTAGAATAGAATCAATTAGAATCGACTTTCCATCGGCAATCTCCACCGAAAACGACTTAGGTAACTTAGAGCGTGCACAGTTTAACAAAGATTCAAATTCTACGGACACAGAGCTTCTTTCGGCACCAGTATCAAATAGAATCGAAGCGTAAAGGTTATTAACGAGAAACGTACCATTAACGACGTCATTGTCGTTACGAGCCTGATTAGCGTTAAGATTGAACGCTCGTCCACGAGCGGCTGGCTGTTGATCCTGGTTGAACTGAGGACACTGATTACGGAGGTGAGTAGTATCTCCACACTTGTAGCATGCATGAACTGCATTGACTGGTTTAGGATTCTGGGGAGGAACTGGGAGAGTTGGTAAAGCTTCCTGAGTTGGGGCCTGCTGAACTGGTTGGGCCGGGTTAGCTTGACGGCAATAGGGAGTCGTGTGACCATAGCGATTGCAGTTGGTGCACAAACGACATGCAGAAATAGTAGGATGATGAAAGTTGCAAGTTACGCAATTGGGATGAGGTCCAGTGTACTGCCTCTTGACTTCTGGAGGAGTAGGGTTTTGAACAGCAGCAGCAGGAGCAGGTTTAGCAGCAGGGTTTGTAGCAGGAATAATAGCATTGCATCCTGAACCCTAAGACTTTCGGCTCTTGTTCTTGTTACCACTGGACTGCTGGGTAACTTGGTGTGCGGACTTAGAAGGAGCAGGGTTAGCAAACTGCTTATCACGAACACGGTTGTTGTTGAGACTGGCTGCAAGACGGTAGACTTCCTCAATAGTTCCGAGCTGGGCTGCTTCAATAGAATCACGCATAGCAGGAGGTAGACCATTGATGTACTTGGTTATCATGCGTTTAGGGGTAGAAACCAAGTGAGGCACGATTAAGCTAAGCTGCTTGAAACGGGTAGTATAAGCCAGATTATCATCACCGATCTGCTTCAAATGCCAGAACTCTTCTTCAAGCTTCATTTGTTCATGAGGAGGGCAGAATTCAAGCATTATCAATTCTCGCACCTCAGCCCATGGAAGAGCATAGGCTTCTTCATTAGAACGGATGTTTCTCTCATTCGACCACCATTCTAGAGCTCTGCCTTGAAACATTCCTGTTGCACTCCTAGTCTTTAGATGCTCTGGGCACTCGCTGTTAATGAAGGTAACCTCAATGCTGTCAAACCACTCGAGCATAGCAGTCACCCCACCACTGCCCATGAAAGACTTAGGGTTGCAAGAGAAAAAATGTTTGTAGCTGAACTTTGTAGACTTTTCTTTCTTCGTCTTAGAGTCAACAGAAGAGGGCGGAGTGTTCGATCCTTGGATCTCAGAGACGATCTTTGGCACGACTCGAGCGATCTGGTCGGCCATGAAGGACATCATCTTTTTCTGAGACTTTTCCCTGGATCTCTTGAGAGTGTCGGATAGCTTACGAGAAGACATCTAAAGATCCAACAAGAGGATCGTATAAGTCTAGATTCACAAAGCCTCACAGTATATAGATTCACATGCGATAGATTAAGACTTAAGATTCAACAAGATTTATATAGATTACAGATTTAGAATTCCAACAAGTTTCACATAGATTTCAATAGATTCAACACCGCAAACCCACGACCTTCACATGGCACATTGTACGAAGTTTGGCAACATGTCAGAAATGCTTATATATAGGAAGTACCAGTGGCGTATCCACCACGCTTCGGGCACATCACTTTCGCCTCATACTTGGTGTCATATTATGTGTCGCAATTGCCAAACATGACAACACACTCATCATCATCATCATACACACGTAGATTAACCCAATATATTCACATAGATTCAGCTCAATAGATTCACGTAGATTCCAATAGATACACGTAGATTCCAATAGATTACAATAGATTCTAATAGATTCACATAGATTTCAATAGATTCACATAGATTAGAGTTAACAACCTTATCACAAAACAACGAAATCCCGCATGGCACGTGCTACAAAAGTTCGACAACATGACAGAAGCACTTATATATAGGAGGTACCAGCGGCGTATCCACCATGCTTCAATCATGCCACGTCCGTCTCGTCATCGATGTCATGCTTCGTTAACCATAACATTAGATTCCATCACACCTCACATAGATTAACCAAGTAGATTCAATAACATAGATTAATCCCGTTAGATTCAACAACTTCAACCCGAGTCCACAAAACTACGAACTTCACTTAGCGCGTGGTACAAAGGTTTGGTAACATGCCAGAAACACTTATATATAGGAAGTACCAGCGGCGTATCCACCATGTTTCGGACATGCCACTTCCGCCTCGTCTTCGGCGCTAGGCTACTTTTCGTATTTTGTTTCTCAAAACCACACATACGTAGATTACTCATAGGTTATGATAGAGTGCACGTAGATTACACTTAGATTCCACATAGATTACAAAGTAGCTTCCCATAGCTTAGATTTCAACCATCTCAACATCAGTCTGCAAAACACTAAGTTTCGCATGGCACGTGGTACGAAAGTTGGTAACATGCCTGAAACACTTATATATAGGAAGTACCGGTGGCGTATCCACCATGCTTTAGACACGTCACTTCTGTCTCGTATTTCTATGCCATGTTCCGTTTAGTGCTTCACAACCACAATAACACATAGATTCATCAAATAGCTCCACATAGTGTCATAGTTGATCAAGATTCCCACATAGATTAACATCATGAACAAAGCTTCATAAATTTAGTTCGATTCTGAGATTAGAATTAGTGTTTTAGATTGCGGACATACGTGCGAATCGTGTGTAAAGCCTCAAAACATACGAAGAATCCAGTTTTAAACCACACATAAAAGTCGAGATAACATAAATGATAGGCTCATAAAACATAGATTGTTCCGGGTAGATGAACAGTGACTAACCATAGTGATTCGAACTCCTTTTGAATTGAGGCAACATGTCTTGACCTACTGAGACAAATATGTCATCGATGTTTGGCCTACGATATTCATCCTTTTGGTCCTTTCACGTACCCAATTGATTGGAAGGTTCGAGACTTTGGCGAGACATAAAATCAAAGAGTGGGACTTGTTATCAAGGTCTGAGTTTCACCTCCATCTTGACAACATCGTACCCTAATAGTGTCAGTACTTATCAGCAGATAAGACCTACTAGAGTAAAATAAGGAAATTTCCCATCAAGGTTCGGATGTCACTCCTGACTTAAGGACAAATTTCGTGCAAAATACAAACACTGATTAGCAGCGTTTTTAAAGTATCAAGTGTATATTGTCTCAGACTTAGGAAAGGCATGTAAGTTTAGCGGGAAAATGTGTTGCTAGGAAGCAAATACGGTAGAATGCATAAGTCTTAAACAACATATAAAAATCAAGATTCCTAGAACTGTAGACTAGGGCAAGTATTCCTACTTATCCTAATTCCCTATAGTTATGGCTCTGATGCCAATCTGTCACACCCCAACCGATGGCGAAAACATCGGGGTGCGACACTAAGCGTTTAGATTGCTCACGAGTTTCCATAATATCAAAAGTTTCATCATAGATTAATTAAGTTTCATGCAAAATTTGTCTAAACCAACATCACCAACAAAGTATCAAATACAACCATAAACCATTGTTTAAAAGTCTAGATTAAACTAGGTAGGTTTCTAAGCATCAACCCTAGCTTGATTTCCATGATTCAGCATCCTATCAGCCTTCAACATGTATTAAAATAGAGTCAGTACAAAAATGTACCGGCGAGTATACAAGTTTTAACTATTTAGCATAATAGATTCAAAAGACTCATTTCCATAATGTAAATGATAACAAAATAGTTTCAGCCATGCTAGTGTTCGCAATGCAAGTGATAGCCCAAGTGTCCCGATGCTTTGTTGTTTTCCCAAGAATCAAGGAAAACTAGAATCCTCCTAACAATACCCCCGAGAATAATGGGGAGGTGCATCTCCTATAGCGCTACTATTGTTAAGGCGGAACTACACACTCTGGATTAAACGTCCACATAGCACAAAGAATCAAGAATCACAAGTTTCACATACACATAGGATAGAGTTTAGATTCAAAAAGTATTAAGTTTCATAGTTTAATAGAATACATGTTGCATCCCAAAAGTTTAAAACGAAAAGGGATCGAGTATACTCACAGTGATTGCTTAACAAATTAAATGTTATTGGATCAAAGGGAGATCTTTTGGTTTAGCCTGATTAGATTACAACAGATAAGTGTTGGACAAAACAACGAGATTGCGCAAAGTGTCGGATCAGTCACTGGATCGGATGGCAGTTCGATCGGACGGCAGTCCGATCGGATTGCCATTCGATCGGTGTGGCTTAGGTGTGAGTGGGGGACGAATTGCCATCCGATCGGATGGTCATCCGTTCGGATGCCCATTCAATCGAATGGTTATTCGATCCAAATGTCAAGATTCTAAATTGTTAAGCCAAGTGTTCAACTATGGTCACTTCGATCGGATGGCAGTTCGATCGGATTGCCATTCAACGATCAAAGATTCAAGGTTTCAAAGTTTTTAAAGTGTTTAAGGTTACGAGGTGAGTGTCACCTGATCGGATGACAGTTCGATCGGATGGTCATCCGATCGGTTTGCGATTCGATCGAGTTGTCCTTGTCCCGTTCCAAACCTATGTTTCAAGTTTAACGTGATGTCCTGGTACGTATTGAGACAATGGTAAGCACGTTAATGTATAGTAGTTCTAATCGGATGGGAATCACCCCAGTCCGTTCATGTGTCAGTCAATGTCGGTGCTTTTTTCGGAATCCGTACTCCAGTCATCTTCTCCGGCAACAATCCATTTCCAAACCGACTCCAGACTAATCATCAAGTCTACAGTCCGTTTAGATCCGGATTCCACCGTTTTAAGTAAGGTTTTAAGAAAAGATGAAGGTAAATTATAAGTTTTAGCTGAAAAAGTCTTGATTTAGTAAAGATTTGCATGAAATTCCTTAGATCTGAGCTAGATCTTGACAGGAATGACATCACACCACTTGTTTGTACAAACAGCCATGATAACGTCAACCTCAAGATCTCAAATCTTAGAGATTTCACGGTGAAAAGTGAGATTTCAAAGGAGAATCTTGTAGAGAATAGTGTATAGATCAAAGATGTACAGGAATCTAGTGTAAAAAGTACCAAAATCATCGAGAAATGGAAGAAAATAGGAGTGCGTGCGTCTTGGTCGGAGGGGGCTGTCACATCAGTGAGAAATGATGTGACAACTCCTATTTATAGTGCAAGGAGAAGTTAAGGTGGTGTTGCTGTGGATCGGATGACACTTCGACCGAATGGCCCTCCGATCGGATTGCCATTCGGCCAATCCCATCCTTTCCACTTCACCGCCTTTGATTCATTTTGCGTTGCGTATTATCGGGTAATAGTATCACATAACTAGATTAACAGATTAGTTTCCAAGTCTCATAGTTTCCGCCAGTGACAAGACTCCAGTCTCTCATTCAACCAAGTCTCAAGTTTCACGAGTCTCAAGAGTCAAGCCCCCAAGTATCAAGAGTCAGGAATCTAGATTCCAAGTATCAAGAATCATAGTTTCCAAGTATTAAGCATCAAGAATCATAGAATCATAGCGTTAAGTCTCAAGAATCATAGCATTAAGCAGCAAGAATCAAGTTTCAAGAATGAAGAATCAAGTATCGTAGTATTAAGAATCAAGAATCTAGATTTAAGCATCACAAGTATTAAAAGTGTCAAGTGTCACATAGTTTAGGGACTAAAATTGACAATATCCAAAAGTCTAAGGGCGCAGGCGTTACAAATACAACCAATGCAAACTCAGGTCGCAGGCTTGTTTGTTGTATAAGTGTTTGTCTTAAAGTAAAGTATCCATTTTGTGTTAAAGTTTCATAAAAAGTTTGTTTAAAATTTACAAGAACACTTGTTTTTGAAAGATCTTTGTATGTAAAGTGTAGATCTAAAAGACTACACATTTTTATCAAAAATCAAGTTCATCATAAGGTTTTACATGATAAAATTAGTGTATGTTACGTGTGAAAAATGTTGGAAATTATTTTGGTGATGAAAAGAAAATAAACACATGTTTTAAAAACATGGGAAACCTCCATTTTTAGGGGAAACTATGTCAAAACTTTTATAAAATTTTGACACTTAGAAAAATATAAGTTTTGATAAAACTTATTCCCCAAAAATTCATTTAAAAATATTTATCAAGGTTTCCTATTTTTTGTACAAAATTTCAAGCTAAGAAATAAGGATTTCTTCAAGTTTAAATCAATATTAAGTATGTATATTTTTAGGAAAAATATATATATTTAGTGATCACCAATTTTTGTATTAAGTGTATATTGTGTGTATTATATGTAGTAGTGTATTAGGAGCATAAAAATACACTAAATACTCCTTGAGCATAAAAATACACTAAATACGCCCAAGGTGTATCACCAACAAAATAGACATAAAAATACATAACAAATACCCAAGAATACTCATACAAAATAACCCATGAAAGGGTATGTGGACAAATACAAGAAAATATATTTAAATAAATATATTCCTTAACAAATTTTGGACTTGGACAAATAATGGAAAATTTTGGACATAAATATATTTGGACAAATATATATAACTATGACCAAGTAATGGGAATTATACAAAAATCGGAAAATGACAAAATAAATATATATATTTTACAAGCATAACAAAATATATATATTTCACACAAGTCTTAAAAATATATTATTTTTAAGAAATATAATTCCGGAAAGTATTAAAAAAAATCAAAGTATTGATTTTTGACAAATAATGTAAGATACACAAGTATTTACATAAAAATGTATACTTCCCTAAGTATACTTACACAAAAAATAATATTGAAAATACTATTTAAAAAAATACTTATATTTATTTTTGGCAAATAATATAAGTAACATATTTTGGACAAGTTAAAAATATAGATTATTTTTAACACTTATTGGTCTTCATATATTACATATACAAATATATATTTTTGAAAGTAAAATATATATTTACAAGAGAATAATACAAATTCAAAATACAAGAACACGACGAACGAGCGAGACCCGACAAATAAGGGCACGACCCTCACACATGATGAACATTCACAGAACAAATACATAAACCTAAGATGGTGACTTGTACATAGTGAGTTACAAGTCTAATAACTAACGTACATAGAATACGTATATGACGCGGGCCATCTTGTATTTGGGGGCCCAAAGATCGTGTAAGAAAAGGGGCTTCACTAAAACGCGTATTTCTATCAGTTATTTATCTTTTTATGTTTTTTCGGTGTTCTGGGCATTTTGTTTTTGGGCTTGTGTTTGGCCCATGGCCTTTTTGTGGCCCATTTTGAATTTCTGTCATTATTTATATGTTTCTCTTGTAAGTTGGATGGTCAGACATCAATATTGAATTTACTCAATTTTCACTTCAAATTCTGTGCCATTTGGGTTGAATTTTGGGGGTTTGGGGAAGATCAACACGGGTATTCACAGAATCAACGTGTTTTGTTCTTCGTTATCGTAACACACGCTACATCAGTATAGGTTACGACGCTTACGAGACAAACCCGGTGAAGTTTGCGACGCAAGATGCGCAAAACTGTGAGTTCATGTCCCCACTTTTAAACTTTTACATGTTTTCTAAACTTGGGAAAAATACATGTACAATGGTATGTGGAACACAAAACTAAGGAATGACACATAGATCATGTGACGAATAGGGTACCATAAGCACCATTAATCAACGTATACATTTAGACCGGGGAACAAAAATGTTAGATCTAATGGGTTTCAGGCAACCTCACCCTTGGCCTACTTCTACCAAAGAGTGCTTTTGTGTCTCAGTCGATCTCGACAAAAATGCCTAGGTTTGGTGGCTTCCTATGTCGTGACATATGTTAATGTCCTCGCGAAACATTAGCGATCTCGTATACCTTACATTTACAGAGCACATTTTACAGATACGTTTTACAAATTACATACCATGTTTTCATACAAGTATACATGTAACACCCAGTGTTTTCACAAGTCAAAGTCAAGGTCAAAGTCAACGACCGATTTCGCGCAACCTGACTTGTAGTAGATTTCTTTTATTGTAACTATTATGTGGAGTAAGTGTCTATAAATGCAATAAATCGACACATGTTAATCGCTATTCAAACGACCTACGACTGTGAACTATAGGAAGTAACAATGCGATAAAGTAATCAACTAATAATCAAGCTATGCTAATCAAATCGACATCGAATCGCAACTCGAACAACGTATTTTACCTGTTGTTACACGTGTGTGTGTGCCTTACGTGTTACATGTGCATGTTTGTTTATGTTGTGTTGTGATAATCAAGCAAAACTCAATCGAAACTCGAAATGCAAACGAACTCAATCGAAACTTGAAATCGAACTCGAACTCGAATCACAATCGGACTATGGTAATTAGTGGAGAAGAGATTATGCGAGATATTTAGTAGCTGGGACTGAAAGTAATTTGACTAGGAAACCCTATCGAATCGAACCGCTCACAATCGAAATCGAAACGCCAAAAATCGCAGCGTCAAACATCCAAACCAAGTGCCATCCGACCGGATAACCACAATGCTACAGGCCAGGCGCCATCCGACCGGAATGTCATCCGACCGGACAGTCATCCGGGCGGCGTGTCATCCGATCGGATAGCCCTTTCCTCTTTTGGAACTCTATAAATACCCCTGTCATTGTCATTCTTTCCACTTTTGGAAATCCTTTGTCCGAACAACTCGTGCTCCCCACTTTTTATTCGATTTCTCTCAATCCACGTAAGATCTCGTCCTAAATCTTGTACTTTCTTAATCTACACGCACTCCTACACCTTTCTATCTTTTAAACCTTAACTTTTAACCGTGAAATCACTAGATTTCGGATGTTCTAGGATGATGTCATCATGTGTTCTTCAAGAACTTCATGTTTTGGCCTCAATCCACCAAGAACAACTTAGATCTAACCGATTTCCACAAAGATCTTGTAAAGATCTCGACACAAGTGTGGTGAAAGAGGATTGAAAGATGGTTTTTAACTTTCTTTCAACTCTTTTACACTCAAAACACTCAAAACCGGTAGAATCGGGTTCTGATCTAGTCTCCTACTCACCCTTAGTGTTGTACTGGTTCAGATCTGGATTCCGCCCACGAGACCACCGACTTCGGGTTAAACAAAAACAACCGTCTAGAGCCGGTAACTGACCGAGCTAGGGTGATTCCTGGTCGGTTTAGTCATCTGGGTCGAAATGGGAGTTCTGTTGGTTAACACGATGTCAAGACGTCTCGAAATAACGACAAACCATCAAGACGACCAAGTGTAAGACGAACGGAACAATCGGAACGGATTGCTGTCCGATCGGATAAGTCATCCGAACGGATTGCCATCCGAACGGATCACACTTGGGTCCCACTTTTAACAACCTTATCTGAAGTTTGAGTATCGAACGAATTGCAATCCGATCGGACGACCATCTGACTGGATTACTCTTCGGATCATGAGATACTAAGACTTTAAAGACTTACACAATTTTCAACATGTTCAATAACAGTGTTGCCACCCGATCGGATGGACATCCGACCGAGTGACCCTTCTGATGTGAACTTGTTCTCTTCACCAAGACGCCGTCCGACCGGACCATCGTCCGACCGGATGACCATCCGAACGGATTGTCATCCGCACGACCAACCGTCCGATCAACCGACTTGAAAGACAGAGATACTTCTATGTTTTTAAAATACTACAACGAAAACTTCAAAAGTCAAGCCATCATACACAAACACATCTTTCTTATAGGAAGAGACAATCCACTCGAATAGTCATCCGACCGGATAACCTATCCAACCGGATGACCATCCGAAAGGATTACCATCACACACGGATTGCTGTCCGCTCGGATTGCCATCCGAACGAACTACCATCCAAACCATCCTAACTTTGTATCGTTTTACGTGTCACTTACCGTTATGTTATCGGATCTACTCAGGCTAACCTTACTCGCTAAGCGCTCCCTTCAATCCATTAACCGCTGTGAGTATACTCGATCCCTTTTTGCTTTACGCACTTTTGGGTGTTACATACGTTACGAATATTCAAACTACAACAATCACACTACTCAATACTATTTGAACGCTAACCGTTAATGCATGTTATACGTGGCTTATGAATGCTTGTTTGTTATGTTTACACATGGAATGCTGTCTACCTGCCTTAGCAACGATAGTACTATAGTTTGGACTCAGCACCCGTTCATACGGGGGTTGTTAAGGACCATTACTTGCATGGATTACGGTGGTAATCATGTATTGCGAACTGCCTCGGGCAGTCAACCCGCAGTCATTGGTATCGATGGATCTATATCGATAACTAACGTGCTTCATTTCACTATGTGTACGTGCTGGTTATGCGTAAACGAATTCAAACTCTATATGCTATTATCAAACTTGTATGCTCACCTTTACATTATATGTATTGACTTTATTTTAACGTATGTGACAGGTGCTTAAGACGCACACTCGGTAGGAATTTGAAGCTAGAATAAAGCTTTAGAGCCCAACAAATAGTTGTCTGTAGTGGTCAAACTAAGGGTCTCTAGAAGCAGATAAACAATTGCTGACTATTTTAAATCTGAGTTGTCGAAACAGAATATTTGCCTGGATTTATGTCTGTAATAATTATTTTACTGTTTGAGGTACGGTATGGGACGTATTATTTAAATTGAATAGTATTGATAATTGTTATGGAAACTTCTGGACAATCTGTTTCGCTCAGTGCCATGCCCCAATGATTCCGCCATCGGTTGGGGTGTGACAGATTGGTATCAGAGCCATAACTATAGGGAATTAGGCAAGACTCGACCTAGTCCGGGTCGAAGCCTTAGATACCTAGACTATAGTTAAGAACCAACAGACCGAATCAAGTACATCCAGTAGGGATTATGTACGTGCTTATTCCTCACTAATCTCACTTATACTACACTATCACTACACTCGAAGTTTCAACTATAAAGGGGCGATGAAGTCGAGATTAGGTGTGAAAACCACAAACTCCCGACTAAATTGCTTAATCGATACTGTTCAGCGGGGGGAATTATACCAAATTAGGGGTGAAACCCATATTTTGATGAATAATCTCCTCTATTTTATCAAAAACAGGGACGAAGTTGTTAAGCCAGGGGTGAAACCCTAACCTTGATGACTTGTTCCGCTTCCATACAAAAACTCTCACCAAGGTCTCGACGGACTCCAACGACCTAAAGTCACGACATGACTAACGGGATGCGTGCCAAATGCCCAAGAATCGAGGCAAAGGCACGGTCCTGAAGGTTAAAAGTGCACAACTAATCCTTGTGAATAGTCGAACCACCTTGGTTAGTCAAAGTCTACTAGCCGCAGACAATCTACCTCTCGATTTTTATATGTTTTGATGATTCGTCGATTTTATGTGAATTATGTGGTTTATAATTATTTGTTAGTGTTTTGGGGTATTATTGGATTTGATCTAACGCCTTTTTGCTTCTGCTGATCACACAACACACTACAAAGCGTTAACGGATTGTTGAATTATGGCCGGCTTTATATACGCTTATGTTAGGTCCCGGTTTTCCCTCCAAAATGATTGCGAATCGAACGTGTAACGTGTGGAATCCGTACACGAACGTGACCGAACACACGAGAACGTAATATAATCAGTGATTCTAATCAATAGATCTGAAATCGTACAAAGCACCTGAATCATAATGCCACTCTCTCTCTCTAGTTACTCTCTCTAGACCTAGAGCTCTTCAATTCCCCAATAATGCCACCTTGCCTTTTTCTAACTAGATACAAATAGCCTTAGCTACGATTTGGGATAACAGAGGCGATAGACATAAATGCACTAACAGCCTATACTACGCTATTCTCGAACAATCGCAGACTTTGAATAATAGGTTTCTGTTTTCTGACTGCCTCTAGTGATTAGATGCGTATGTGTTTCTTTGCTTCCTTGCTTTACGTGCTTAGGAGTTATGTGACGATGTGCTCTACATGTTTATGTGATTTTGTGTTTTATGTGTTATGTGTTTACGTGAATCTGCGTGTTCCTGAGCTTTAGTAAGTAGTAGACGTGTGAGGTGAGATTCGAATACAATGTGTTGAGTCCTGTGACGATGTCTGTTGCAGACAATGTCGTCTGGATCCCGTCATGCACTTTCTCGACAAGAAAAGAGGGACAAACGCCTTGCTTCCATCATCGCAAAAAGTGTGGCAAAGGCCGTGAGTGATGTTTACGAGAATGCCAGCAAATCATCTGAGGAGTCGAGGACCGAAGCTCCTAAAGCTACCACCAAGTCCTTCAATTTCAAGCAATTCAAGTCGTGTGGGCCAAAGGAATTCACTGGCGAGGGAGGTCTGACTGCATTATTCCAATGGTTTGATTCCATTGAGGTCACTCTGCGACAGAGTGGTTGCCCTGATGACCTTCGAACCCTGAATGCTACCGGCGTTTTCCAGTCCCGTGCACTATACTGGTGGACGGCTGAGAGGAACAAGCGAGGGAACGATGCAGCCTACGGTCTTTCGTGGGACGAGCTCAAAGAAGTCATGCTAGAGGAATTCTGCCCTCCTCACGAACGTCAAAAGCTAGAAGATGAATTTTGGCACATACATCAGCATGAGGGTGACAACGCTGCTCTCACTGCTCGTTTTAAACAACTCAGCATCATCTGTCCCGATCAGGTCAAGACTCCGGAGATCACAATCAAGAAGTACATCCGAGCTTTGCCCGACTGCGTCGCAGATTTCGTGCAAGCGGCTAAGACTAAGACGATCGAAGAGACTTACCTACTGGCCGCCGAAATCAACGACAAGAGGGTCAAGGCTGGTGTCTGGGATAAAACTCCGAAGCACCTGCATCAAGCTACTACCGCCGCACCAACTACTGAACCCACCTCATCGAGCAACAAGAAAAAGAACAAAAGAAAGAACAGCTCCAGCAACAAGAACTGTGCGATCACTTCTGCACCGATTCAAGCTGTACCAGCTCAACAGCGTCAAGTAGCGGCGCCTGTGGCTAATGCACCACCTGCAAAGCATGCATACACTGGGCAATACCCGCTCTGCCCTACTTGTACCTACCACCATCCAGCTGCCATTGCTTGTCATTTTTGTGCTCATTGCAATGTATACGGCCATTTTACTGCCAATTACCGTATTCGACAAGCTCCTGCTCATCAAGCTCTACTCACTGCCCCACAGGGTCAACAAGCTCCTCCGGCACCCGCGGTCAAAGCCAGAGCCTGCTTCGCATGTGGCAACCCGAACCATTTCGCCAACATGTGCCCAAACAGGGTCGTGAAGCAAGAGCCTCAGCAACATCAACCTCAGCAGCAACAACAACAGCAGCAACAACAACAGGCCGCACGCGCCAGAACTTTCAACCTTAATGTGCGTCAAGCCTAGGCCGACAACAACGTGGTCAATGGTACGTTCCTTGTGAATGGTATTTATGCTTCATGTTTGTTTGATACTGGAGCCGATAATTGCTTTGTGTCGTTCGAATTCGAGAAAATCCTTAGTCGTAAACGCTCCCAACTCTCCTCGAAGTTCGATGTTGAAGTCGCTACCGGAAGAACCGTCACCGTAAATTCTGTTCTTCGTGATTGTACTCTTGAGCTCAACAATCACATCTTCTCAATCGACCTTATTCCGATGCAACTCGGAAGTTTTGACGTCATAGTAGGCATGGACTTTCTTCGAGAAAACCATGCTGAAGTTGTGTGCTTCGACAAGATGATTCGATTTTTGCTCGCGAATGGTGACTTATTATGTGTATATGGCGATACTACCTCGAAAGGTCTCAAGCTCATGACATGTATCCAAGCTGGTAAGTATCTCCGCAAGGAATACAGAGCTTTCTTGGCTAACATTGTAGTAGCGGAGAAGGAAAAGAAAGAAAAGAAAGAAAAGAAGGAAGTGAAAGACGTTCCTGTGGTTCGAGAATTTCCTAATGTTTTTCCAGAGGATCTTCCCGGACTACCGCCAAGTCATGATATCGACTTTCGTATCGACCTCATTCCTGGAGCCAACCCCATTGCCAAAGCTCCCTATCGCCTCGCGCCGTCCGAAATGCACGAACTCTCAAATCAACTCCAGGAATTACTTGAAAAAGGCTTCATTCGCCCGAGCACCTCTCCTTAGGGCGCGCCAGTCCTTTTCGTCAAAAAGAAGGATGGGTCGTTCAGGATGTGCATCGACTATCGGGAATTGAATAAGTTAACTATCAAGAACCGCTATCCCCTACCTCGCATCGATGATTTGTTTGATCAACTACAAGGCGCTACGTGTTTCTCAAAGATCGATCTACGTTCAGGATATCACCAGCTACGTATTCAAGAGGAAGATATACCCAAAACCCCGTTTCGCACTCGATACGGCCATTACGAATTCATTGTCATGCCTTTTGGCTTAACCAACGCACCAGCGGTTTTCATGGATCTGATGAATCGCGTGTGTAAACTGTATCTCGACCGTTTCGTCATCATATTCATCGATGATGTCTTGATCTATTCCAAATCGAAAGCCAAACACGCGCAGCATCTACGTTTGGTTCTCGAGTTACTCCAGGGGAACCAACTCTATGCCAAGTTCTCCAAGTGCGAATTTTGGTTGGAGGAAGTTCAGTTCCTGGGTCACATTGTTAATAGTCAAGGCATTCACGTCGATCCTGCGAAGATTGAAGCTGTTAAGAGCTGGGTTACGCCTAAGAACCCGACTGAAGTCCGCTCTTTTCTCGGACTAGCGGGCTATTATCGACGATTTATCGAAGGATTCTCAAAGATCGCTGTGCCGCTTACCTCTCTCACACATAAAGACAAGCCTTTTGTTTGGAAAACCGAACAAGAGTCTGCCTTTCGAACCCTCAAGCACATGCTTTGCAATGCTCCTGTTCTCACATTGCCCGACGGAAACAATGATTTCATTGTCTATTGTGATGCTTCCAACCTTGGTCTTGGTTGTGTTCTCATGCAACGGGACAAGGTCATAGCTTACGCATCTCGTCAGCTCAAAATCCACGAGAAGAACTATACGACCCATGATCTCGAGCTAGGCGCAGTTGTTTTTGCACTAAAGATTTGGCGACACTACCTGTATGGTACCAAGTGTACGATCTTCACCGATCATAGGAGCCTACAACATATCTTTAATCAGAAGGAACTTAATATGCGTCAACGCCGATGGGTAGAACTTCTCAACGATTACGACTATGAGATTCGTTATCACCCAGGCAAGGCAAATGTTGTTGCCGACGCACTTAGCAGACAGAGCTATCTGCTTAGCACTCGTAATATTCAAGCCCAACACGATCTCGAAACCCTCATCCGCGACGCTCAGCATGCATGTTTTAACGAACGCACCCTGAAGAAAGAAAGAATCTACCACGATGGAGCCCAACTAGTGAGCAAATCAAATGGGATATTCCACTTTCTGGACCGAATTTGGATTCCCAAACGAACCAATTTGCGACAGATTCTGATGGACGAAGTCCACAAATCCCGGTATTCTATTCATCCCGGTGCTGATAAGATGTACCAGGACCTTCGTTATAAGTACTGGTGGCCAGGTATGAAAAGGGATATCGCTCTCTACGTCGGAAAATGCCTAACTTGCGCTAGAGTCAAGGCTGAGCATCAAAGACCCTCTGGCTTACTCGAACAACCACCAATTCCCATGTGGAAGTGGGAAAGTATAGCTATGGACTTTATAACCAAGCTACCGCACACGTCATCAGGTCACGACAGCATTTGGGTTGTGGTCGACCGCTTGACTAAATCAGCTCACTTTTTACCAATACGGGAAGACTACAAGGTAGAACGATTAGCCCGAATCTACACCGACGAGATCGTTTGTAATCATGGGATGCCTCGTGACATCATCTCTGACCGTGATGCTCGGTTTACCTCGCGACTATGGGAAACGTTTCAAATGGCACTCGGTACATCGCTCAATCTAAGTACCGCATTCCACCCTCAAACCGACGGTCAGACTGAAAGAACGATTCGTACTCTTGAGGACATGCTCCGTTCGTGTGTCATAGACTTCGGTGGTAATTGGGATAAATACCTACCGTTAGTCGAATTCTCGTATAATAACAGCTATCATTCTAGCATCCAAATGGCACCATTCGAGGCATTATACGGAAGAAGATGTCGTTTGCCTATTGTGTGGCACGAGATCGGTCATTCGTAATTAACCGGTCCTGAGCTATTACAAGAAACGACAGACAAAATTTTCTAAATTCGAGACAACCTGGTGAAAGCTCGGAACCGACAGAAAAGTTACGCCGATAGAAAACGCAGGCCCCTTGAATTTGACGTAGGTGACTACGTACTCCTAAAGGTATCACCTTGGAAGGGTGTAGTCCGATTCGGCAAGAAAGGAAAGCTCGCGCCTCGATATGTTGGACCTTTTAAGAATCTGGAAAGGATCGGAAAAGTCGCCTACAGACTCGAACTACCGGAGGAACTTAGTAACGTCCACCCGACTTTCCACGTGTCAAACCTCCGAAAGTGCCTAGCCAACCACGACTTACACGTTCCTCTAGACGATCTGCAAGTGAACGAAACATTACACTTCGTGGAAAAGCCTGTCGAAATCATGGATCGCCAAACCAAGCAGCTCAGACGCTCTCGCATTCCTATTGTGAAAGTCCGATGGGAAGGCAAACGAGGCGCAGAGTTCACTTGGAAACTCGAAAGCGACATGAAGGCTAAGTACCCGCAGTTGTTCAAAGAGAAAGTCTAGGAAGAGAAAGTTCCCAAACGTGATTCATGGCGTTATA
The DNA here is from genome assembly GCA_030545235.1 of Helianthus tuberosus. NCBI lineage: Eukaryota > Viridiplantae > Streptophyta > Magnoliopsida > Asterales > Asteraceae > Helianthus > Helianthus tuberosus. The sequence continues at coordinate 120,601,180 of CM060451.1, read as the reverse complement.
CAGCTTCCAGCTTAATTTCGGGACGAAATTCCCTAAACAAGGGGAGGCTGTAACACCCCGTGTTTTCACAAGTCAAAGTCAAGGTCAAAGTCAACGACCGATTTCGCGCAACCTGACTTGTAGTAGATTTCTTTTATTATAACTGTTATGTGGAGTAAGTGTCTATAAATGCAATAAATCGACACATGTTAATCGCTATTCAAACGACCTACGACTGTGAACTATAGGAAGTAACAATGCGATAAAGTAATCAACTAATAATCAAGCTATGCTAATCAAATTGACATCGAATCGCAACTCAAACAACGTATTTTACCTGTTGTTACACGTGTGTGTGTGCCTTACGTGTTACCTGTGCATGTTTGTTTATGTTGTGTTGTGATAATCAAGCAAAACTCAATCGAAACTCGAAATGCAATCGAACTCAATCGAAACTTGAAATCGAACTCGAACACGAATCACAATCGGACTATGGTAATTAGTGGAGAAGAGATTATGCGAGATATTTAGTAGCTGGGACTGAAAGTAATTTGACTAGGAAACCCTATCGAATCGAACCGCTCGCAATCGAAATCAAAACGCCAAAAATCATCGTGTCAAACATCCAAACCAAGTGCCATCCGGCCGGATAGCCAGGCTATCCGGCCGGATAGCCACAATGCTACAGGCCAGGCGCCATCCGACCAGAATGTCATCCGACCGGACAGTCATTCGGGCGGCGTGTCATCCGATCGGATTGCCCTTTCCTCTTTTGGAACTCTATAAATACCCCTGTCATTGTCATTCTTTCCACTTTTGGAAATCCTTTGTCCGAACAACTCGTGCTCCCCACTTTTTCTTCGATTTCTCTCAATCCAGGTAAGATCTCATCCTAAATCTTGTACTTTCTTAATCTACACGCACTCCTACACCTTTCTATCTTTTAAACCTTAACTTTTAACCGTGAAATCACTAGATTTCGGATGTTCTAGGATGATGTCATCATGTGTTCTTCAAGAACTTCATGTTTTGGCCTCAATCCACCAAGAACAACTTAGATCTAACCGATTTCCACAAAGATCTTGTAAAGATCTCGACACAAGTGTGGTGAAAGAGGATTGAAAGATGGTTTTTAACTTTCTTTCAACTCTTTTACACTCAAAACACTCAAAACCGGTAGAATCGGGTTCTGATCTAGTCTCCTACTCACCCTTAGTGTTGTACTGGTTCAGATCTGGATTCCGCCCACGAGACCACCGACTTCGGGTTAAACAAAAACAACCGTCTAGAGCCGGTAACTGACCGAGCTAGGGGGATTCCTGGTCGGTTTAGTCATCTGGGTCGAAATGGGAGTTCTGTTGGTTAACACGATGTCAAGACGTCTCGAAATAACGACAAACCATCAAGACGACCAAGTGTAAGACGAACGGAACAATCGGAACGGATTGCTGTCCGACCGGATTGCTGTCCGATCGGATAAGTCATCCGAACGGATTGCCATCCGAACGGATCACACTTGGGTCCCACTTTTAACAACCTTATCTGAAGTTTGAGTATCGAACGAATTGCAATCCGATCGGACGACCATCTGACTGGATTACTCTTCGGATCATGAGATACTAAGACTTTAAAGACTTACACAATTTTCAACATGTTCAATAACAGGGTTGCCACCCGATCGTATGGACATCCGACCGAGTGACCCTTCTGATGTGAACTTGTTCTCTTCACCAAGACGCCGTCCGACCGGATGACCATCCGAACGGATTGTCATCCGCACGACCAACCGTCCGATCAACCGACTTGAAAGACAGAGATACTTCTATGTTTTTAAAATACTACAACGAAAACTTCAAAAGTCAAGCCATCATACACAAACACATCTTTCTTATAGGAAGAAACAATCCACTCAAATAGTCATCCGACCGGATAACCTATCCGACCGGATGACCATCCGAACGGATTACCATCACACACGGATTGCTGTCCGCCCGGATTGCCATCCGAACGAACTACCATCCGATCCATCCTCACTTTGTATCGTTTTACGTGTCACTTACCGTTATGCTATCGAATCTACTCAGGCTAACCTTACTCGCTAAGCGCTCCCTTCAATCCATTAACCGCTGTGAGTATACGCGATCCCTTTTTGCTTTACGCACTTTTGGGTGTTACATACGTTACGAATATTCAAACTACAACAATCACACTACTCAATACTATTTGAACGCTAACCGTTAATGCATGTTATACGTGGCTTATGAATGCTTGTTTGTTATGTTTACACATGGAATGCTGTCTACCTGCCTTAGCAACGATAGTACTATAGTTTGGACTCAGCACCCGTTCATACGGGGGTTGTTAAGGACCATTACTTGCATGGATTACGGTGGTAATCATGTATTGCGAACTGCCTCAGGCAGTCAACCCGCAGTCATTGGTATCGATGGATCTATGTCGATAACTAACGTGCTTCATTTCACTATGTGTACGTGCTGGTTATGCGTAAACGAATTCGAACTCTATATGCTATTATCAAACTTGTATGCTCACCTTTACATTATATGTATTGACTTTATTTTAACGTATGTGACAGGTGCTTAGGACGCACACTCGGTAGGAATTTGAAGCTAGAATAAAGCTTTAGAGCCCAATAAATAGTTGTCTGTAGTGGTCAAACTAAGGGTCTCTAGAAGCAGATAAACAATTGCTGACTATTTTAAATCTGAGTTGTCGGAACAGAATATTTGCCTGGATTTATGTCTGTAATAATTATTTTACTGTTTGAGGTACGGTATGGGACGTATTATTTAAATTGAATAGTATTGATAATTGTTATGGAAACTTCTGGACAATCTGTTTCGCTCAGTGCCATGCCCCGATGATTCCGCCATCGGTTGGGGTGTGACAATACAAACATTCTATAGAAAAACTGCATGAATTCACACAAACTTATGTTGACGATTTTCCAAAAGTTACATGTATTTCAGGTAACTAAGTGGATGTATGCGCGGTCTCCTTGCTCAAGATGGTCGTTTATGTTTCAAGTATTTAGGTGTCGATGCTCCGTTGTCACTTTTGTAGGATTTGTTTGTTATATCCCGCCTCCTGTGGAGATATAATGAACAAAACCTTGATATTTGTTTTTGAAATGGTGTTGTAGACTTTTTCAAACAATTATCTTATGTCGTGTTGTAAACTTAAACTTAACTTTTGTTTTTGTTGGTAACCTATCAATGGAAATATGGAGTTATTTTACATTCATGCAGTATGTTTACTATTCGTATGCAATGAGAATCTTTTAGATCACACCTCGTGCTTCTACCTTAGAAAGGGGTGTGACAATGTAGGATCTAGCGTGTGTATGAGGAAAGTTGACAATCCTAAAGACGGTATCTTTGATAGAGACATAGAAGGGAATCTTTTGTTACAAGCTCATAAAATATATATACAGCTTTGAGTCATCCTGAAGGGTACATATGTATAAAAAAAGCTTCACTGGTTGTACAAGTATGTCTTGGACAAAAAAATCTCTTGAGGATAAAAAAACTTCTAATTTGTAGACCAATTCTACAACAAATATCTAAGACTCTAAGTGGGCTTCACTCCTACCCTTTATGCATCACAACGCTAAAAAGCATCAACTATAACTAACGACTTGAGGTTGGTCTTATGAGGAATAAACAGTTAGTCCCATAAAGCTCATGATAAGGGCCACTTATAACAGCGATTCACCACTATGGCTATAAAGTTCGCATCTAATACTCTATGAATGTCATCCTCTTAGACCTCATGAAGTAGAGTGCTACACAATTTGGTTGTTTTCCTAATTGACTTTTTGTCTACTACAACCATAGTAATCAACATAAGTGGCAGTGACACAGAACCGGCTAGACTTAAAGTTTGGGGCCCAATCTCTAGACTCTCTCAAAATTGGCTGGACTTAATTTGTAAAAGAGTTGGGTTGAGGACAAGCCAAGTCAAGTTCACTCTTTGTCCCACTCGTTTCCCACATTTAGATTGAAGCCCAAATTTATAATATGTATACAATATAACCTAAATTAAACCCCCCCCCCCCCCCCCCCACACACACACACATATATATATATATATATATATATATATAATTATAAATATAAATTTTACATCGTATATTTGTTAAAAATATTATTTTTTGTTTTTATATATCAGTTTGTTTAAAAGCATATCAAATTTAAAATAAAAATATACCAGCTCAGCTCGGGTTGTAAACATACTATGCACTAAGCCCACCCTAGCTCTGCTTGGTTTGTAGACGAGCCAAATGAGCCGGCTACCAATTGCTTGAACACATGGTTTTAATTAATAAGTTGGAAATTTAAGGAGAAAGTACCAAGATTGTTTTGAACAACTTTCACATAAGTATAGTTTCGTCTATAGATAAGAACAAAAACAGAAACAAAATCGTCAGTTCGGCGATCCAACAAGCTGCGTGGTGGCACACGCCAGTAACAACACGCCCGAACCGATGACTGCAGTGATGATATGTGCACTTGCAGTCCAAAGAGTCCCTAAATCCAGAAAAAAGAAATCAGAAACTCCTTACAACTATGACATTTAACTTTGACTAAAAAGTCAACATAGAGGATAAAAATTTACCAGTTCTTTTAACACGACTATTGTCATCAAAGCACTTTGACGCAACAAATCCTTCAGTGAGCTTGAACGCTTGTTGGTGCTTCCCGGCATCACATCCTTATGAGATAGTCAAATCGAAACCTAAATCAATTTAAATTCAACATATTAAAAAAGATCATTCAAAAAGAGAATTATCATTAGCACATTATAAAAATAGAGATAGGGATAGAACCTGGTTCGAGCAGCAAGAGGCGGAACCAGCACCATAGGTAGTGGCGTCATTAAGGCACTCCATCATATACTTGGTACGCATCAAACTTACCTAACATGATTATCACTTTTCAACCTAATAATACATTTTTTTAAATCTTTTACAGGTTTCATCCTTACTCTCGCTTTCTTAAAATGACCTAACAAACCTTAAATACATTAGATGCTGAATGATTTTAAAAACATATTCACTGATGATTTGCAACACTTATAAGTTATATCTCGTTCAACCCATTTTACCCACCAGTTATTAACCTAAATGTTTTGGCGACCCATTTGAGATAAATATAACCTTACCCATTTGTAAGAAGATGCGCCAAAATTACCACCTCTACCATCCAGCCCATTTATAAACCTTTCTCAATTTAAAATGTTTCTCTCAAATGTAAGCACAACTTGGAGAGATAAGAAAATCATAGTCAACAACCCAAAGCCATTATTTCACGTTTAATTTTGAATTTTAAATTGTTAGCTGCTATTGTAACATTGATATATTCAGTTTAGGTTGCAGTGAACAAATTCAGAAATTACGGTATAATACCAAAAAAAGATATTTAACCAAACAGTGTGTACTTTATAAGAACAATATTATCTTAATTTCCATATAAGGAATATCAAATAACAAAATAAACACTTTTTCACCTCTTCCAAAGCCCCATAAGTAACTTTATTTTTTCCCAATTTTGCTAGTAATAAAAGCAATTATTGTAACTATGAAATGAGGAAAGAAAGTTAGTGTGTGATGAACTACTTAGAGGTGTCAATCTGTCACACCCCAACTGATGGCGGAAACATCGGGGTGCAAGCACTAAGCGTTCAGATTGCTCATGAGATTCCATAACACTAAATAGTTTCATTATAACTTAGATTGATTCAAACATTGTCTAAACCAAACAACCATCATCAAGTATCATAGTACATCAAGTCTCAAGTATTGTTCGAAACTTATTTATCTAGATGAGTTTCTAAGCATCATCCTAGCTTGATTCCAAGAATCCTAGCATCCTGTCAGGCTGCAACATATATTAAAATAGGGTCAGTACAAAAATGTATCGGCGAGTATACAAGTTTGAATAATAGCATAATAGATTAAAAGCCTCTTATCCATATGTAAATGTAACAAAATAGTTCAGCCATGCTAGTGTTCGCAGTCCAACAAGTGATAGCCCAAGTATCCCGATGCCTTTGTTGTTTTCCCAAGTCTCAAGGAAAACTAGAATCCTCCTAACAATACCCCCGAGAATAATGGGGAGGTGCATCTCCTATAGTGCTAATATTGTTAAGGCGGAACTACACACCCTGGATTAAACGTTCACATAGCACAAAATAGAATACAAGAATCACAAGTTTCACACATACACATAGGATAGAGTTTAGTTTCCAAAAGTTTCAAGTATCATAGTTTAATAGAATACATGTTGCATCCCAGAGTTTAAAGCAAAAAGGGATCGAGTATACTCACAGTGATTGCTTAACAACCTAACTATTATTGGATCAAAGGGAGCTCTTTAGAATTAGCCTGATTAGATTACAACAGATAAGAGTCGGGTAGAATAACGAGATTCAGTCCAAGTATCGGATTAGTCATCTTGATCGGATGGCTGCTCGATCGGATGGCTATCCGATCGGACTGCCATTCGATTGGGATGACCATGATGAGTGAGTGAGTGAGTGACGGATTGCCACTCGGTCGGATGGCCATTAGATTGAATGGCCATTCAATCCACCGATCGGATTGCCATTCGACGATCAAAAGATTCAAATTATCCAAGTGTTAGGGTTAAGAGGCAAGTGTCACTTGATCGGATAGCGGTTCAATCGGATGGCTATCCGATCGGATTGCCACTCGATCGGGTTATGCTTGTCCCGTTCCCAAACTTGTAAAGTTCCTAAGTTTTTGTTTAAGCAACGACGACGTGGTATGCATTGAGACAATGGTAAACCCATCAGTGTACAGCCGATCTGATTGGGTGGGAATCACCCTAGTCCGTTCAGTCACCTGTTCGTGACGGTGTTCATGTCAGAATTCATACTCTGGTCATCTTCTCCGGCAACAATCCTTCTCCAAACCAACTCTAGACTAATCTTTAAGTCTACAGTCCGTTTAAATCCAGATCTCACCGTTTTTGGTAAAATTTTTAAGAAAAAATGAGGATTAACATGAGTTTTTAGCTAAAAGTCTAGTTTTAGTGAAGATTCGATGTAAAACACATGAAATTCCTTAGATCTGGGCTAGATCTTGGCAGAAATGACATCACACCATAGTTTGTACAAACTATCATGATGACATCACCTTCAAGAGCTCAGATCTTAGAGTTTCCATGGTGACAAGTGAGATTTCAAAGGAGAATCATGTAGAGAATGGTGCATAGATCAAAGATGTACAAGAATCTAGTATAAAAAGTACCGAAATCGCCAAGAAATGGAAGAAAAGAGGAGTACGTGCGTCTGGTTCGAGTGAGGCTGTCACATTAGTGAAAATGATGTGACAGGCCTATTTATAGTGTGAGAGAGACAGAGAGAGAGGCGGTGTGCACGAATCGGATGGCAGCTCGGTCGAATGGCCATCCGATCGGTTGGTCATCCGATCGGATGGTCATCCGATCGGATTGCCATTCGGCCAATCCCATCCTTTCCGTGTTTCCGTCTTTGATTCATTTTAGGAGTTAGATTAAGCGTAGTGTTGCGTACTATTGGGTAATCATTAACACCAAAGTTTCCATAGTTTCCATAGTTTCCGCCAGTGACAAGACTCCAGTCCCTAGTTCAACCAAGTCTCAAGTTTCACAAGCCTCAAGAGTCAAGCACCAAAGTATCAAGCCTCATAGAATCATAGTATCTTAGAATCATAGTCTCATAGCATCATAGAATCATAGTCTCACAGTATCATAGAATCATAGTCTCATAGTATCATAGAATCATAGCATAATTTCACCAAGTATCAAAAGTAGCAAGTACCACATAGTATAGGGGCTAAAAGTGACAATTAGATAAAAGTCTAGGGACGCAGGCGTTACAGTCTCCCCTCCTTTAGGAGATTTCGTCCCCGAAATCTAGGTAGAAGACTGCTCGAAGAGCTGCGGATACTTGGCCTTCATCTCACTTTTCAGTTCCCAAGTGAATTCGGCACTACGCTTTCCTTCCCATCGAACCTTGACTATGGGAATTTTGCTGCGCCTCAGTTGCTTGACGCCCTGATCCATGATTTCGACCAGTTGCTCCACAAAGTGTACAGCTTCGTTTATTTTCAAGTCTTCAAGGGGAACCTGCAGTTCCTCGTCGGCTAGGCATTTACGTATATTAGATACTTGGAACACTGGATGCACGTTGTTTAGTTCTTGTGGCAGGTCGAGTCTGTACGCCACCTTGCCAATCCTTTCGAGTATCTTGAAAGGACCCACATAACGAGGAGCGAGCTTTCCCTTCTTACCAAAACGAACTACTCCCTTCCAGGGATATACCTTGAGAAGAACTCGATCACCAACATCAAATTCCAGAGGTTTACGCCTATTATCAGCATAGCTCTTTTGTCTACTCCTAGCCTTGATCAAGTTATCACGGATTTGAAGAATCTTATCCGTTCTCTCTTGAATGATTTTAGGGCCAGTAAACTGCTTGTCACCAATCTCATGCCAGCTGAGAGGAGATCGGCACTTGCGGCCATACAAGGCTTCGAAAGGAGCCATCTGAATACTGGAATGATAGTTGTTGTTGTACGAGAAGTCAATCAATGGTAAATGTACATCCAAGTTACCACCAAAGTCGATGACACAAGATCGGAGCATATCCTCTAGGGTTTGGATAGTACGCTCGGTGTGTCCATCCGTTTGAGGATGAAAAGTCGTGCTAAGATTCAAATGAGAACCCATAGCGGATTGAAAGGTTTGCCAAATACATGAAGTAAAACGACCATCACGATCCGAGATTATGTCAAGAGGTATGGCATGACGGCATATGATCTCATCAGTATAGGTTCGAGCAAGTTTCTCCACTTTATAATCTTCACGAATAGGAAGAAAGTGGGCTGATTTGGTCAAACGATCAACGATCACCCAGATACTATCGTGACCAGAAGGTGTTCGAGGTAGCTTGGTAATAAAACCTGTAGCAATGCTATCCCACTTCCAAACAGGGATTTCGTGTTGCTCTAAGAGTCCAGAAGGACGTTGATGTTCAGCCTTAACCTTCGTGCAAGTAAGGCATTTCGAAACATATGTAGCGATGTCCTTCTTCATACCAGGCCACCAATAAGTCATACGCAAATCATGGTACATCTTATCGGCGCCTGGATGAATAGAGTAACAGGATTTGTGAGCCTCGTTCATAATGAGTTCACGTAGATTATCGCGATCCGGTACCCAGATGCGATTGAGGTAATATTGGAGTCCATTAGGTTTAGTTTCAAGCTGTTCAATCTTAGCGACTTGGATTTCCACTTCTAGACTTCCTTCATTTGCTGACGAATACTGAGCGTCACGAATACACGCATGAAGATTACTAGAGATACGAATAGCATTCACATGAGTTTTACGACTAAGAGCATCGGCCACTACATTCGCCTTACCAGGATGATAGCGAATTTCGCAGTCGTAGTCGGTGAGCAATTCCACCCAGCGTCTCTGTCGCATGTTCAGTTGTTTTTGGTCAAATATGTGTTGGAGACTCCTATGGTCAGTGAAAACCACACGCTTAGTACCATACAGGTAGTGTCGCCATATCTTTAACGCAAACACAACTGCACCAAGCTCCAGATCGTGAGTAGTATAGTTTTTCTCATGTACCTTGAGTTGGCGAGAGGCATAAGCAATAACCTTGTCTCGCTGCATGAGCACACAGCCCAAACCACGGTTCGAGGCATCACAATATACCACGAAATCATCATTCCCATCAGGGAGAGTTAAAACAGGAGCATTACACAAAAGAGTCTTAAGAGTCTGAAAAGATTCCTCTTGCTCGGGACCCCAAGCAAAAGGTCTCTCTTTCTGAGTCAACGAAGTAAGAGGAATAGCGATCTTAGAGAAGTCCGAAATGAATCAGCGGTAATAGCCCGCCAACCCTAGGAAGGAACGAATCTCAGATGCAGATTTAGGCGTACTCCAATTCTTCACAGCTTCAATTTTAGACGGGTCAACATGAATACCTTGCTTACTAACGACGTGACCAAGAAATTGCACTTCATTAATACAAAACTCACACTTAGAAAATTTAGCATACAAATGTTCAACACGTAAGAGTTCAAGCATCAAGCGTAAATGACGAGCATGATCAGCTTTAGTTTTAGAATAAATGAGAATATCATCAATAAAGACTATCACAAAACGATCAAGATAAGGCTTACAAACACGATTCATGAGATCCATGAACACAGCGGGTGCGTTGGTCAATCCAAAAGGCATGACCACGAACTCGTAGTGTCCATAACGTGTGTGAAAAGCGGTCTTGGGTACATCATCCTCGAGTACACGAAGCTGATGATAGCCAGAACGAAGATCAATTTTTGAGAAACAGGACGCGCCTTGTAGTTGGTCAAATAGATCATCGATACGGGGGAGAGGATAAGGATTCTTAATGGTAAGCTTATTAAGTTCACGGTAGTCGATACACATACGGAACGAACCATCTTTCTTCTTGACGAATAACACCGGAGCACCCCACGGGGAGGTACTTGGACGAATAAATCCCTTGTCGAGTAGTTCTTGAAGCTAACTAGATAGCTCTTGCATCTCGAAAGGTGCAAGACGATACGGGGCCTTGGCGACAGGATTTACACCAGGTATGAGATCAATATGAAAATCAACGGTGCTAGGAGGTGGAAGACCAGGTAGATCTTCAGGAAAGACATCGGGGAAATCACACACCACTGGAACATTGCTTATGTTCTTCCCCTTGCTCTTTTGTTCCACCACGTGGGCCAAGAAAGCAAGGTTCTGTTTACGTAAGCACCTGCTCGCTTGTGTGCATGACATCAGCCTCAGTCCTTTCGTAGGTCGGTCTCCATAGACGTTCAAAATATCACCAGACGGTAGAGGTAGAGGTAGACGAACAAACTTCTCGTGATAGGCAATCTCAGCATGATTCTTACGTAACCAATCCATACCGATAATGACATCGAAACTACCCAATTGCATGGGTATTAGATCGATGGTAAACACGTGGTCGTTAAGAATCAAGGAACAACCACATAGAATAGAATCAACTAGAATAGACTTTCCATCGGCAATCTCCATCGAAAACAACTTAGGTAACATAGAGCGTGCACAGTTTAGCAAAGATTCAAATTCTACGGACACAAAGCTTCTGTCGGCACCAGTATCAAATAGTATCGAAGCATAAAGGTTATTCACAAGAAACATACCATTGACGACATCATTGTCGTTACGAGCTTGATTAGCATTAAGATTAAACGCTCGTCTACGAGCGGCTGGCTGTTGATCCTGGTTCAGCTGAGGACACTGGTTACGAAGGTGAGTAGTATCTCCACATTTGTAGCATGCACGGACAGCGTTGACTGGCTTAGGATTCTGCGTAGGAGCTGGGAGAGCTGGTAAAGCTGGTAAAGCTGCCTGAGCTGGGGCTTGCTGAGCGGGTTGAGCTGGATTAGTTTGACGACAGTAAGGATTCGTGTGACCATAGCGATTGTAGTTGGTGCATAGACGACATGCAGAAGCTACAGGATGATGAAAGTTACAAGTGGTACACTTGGGATAAGACCCAGAGTACTGCTTTTTGGCTTCAGGGGCAGCAGGGTTTTGAACAGTAGCAGTAGGAGCAGGCTTAGCCGCGATTCGCAGCAGGAACAATAGCATTGCATCCTGAACCCTGAGACTTTCGCCTCTTGTTCTTGCTGCCACTTGGCTGCTGGGTAACTTGATGCACAAACTTGGAGGGAGCAGTTTTAGCAAACTGTTTATCACGAACACGGTTGTTGTTGAGACTAGTTGCAAGACGGTAGACTTCCTCAATAGTTTCGAGTTGAGCTGCTTCAATAGAATCACGTATAGCAGGAGGTAGACCGTTGATGTACTTGGTTATCATTCGCTTAGGAGTAGAAACCAATTGAGGAACGATCAAGCTGAGCTGCTTGAAACGGGTAGTATAAGCCAGATTATCATCACCAATATGCTTCAAGTGCCAGAACTCTTCTTCAAGCTTCAGTTGTTCATGAGGAGGGCAGAATTCAAGCATCATTAATTCTCACACCTCAGCCCATGGGAGAGCATAGGCTTCTTCATTCGAACGGATGTTTCTCTCATTTGACCACCACTCCAGAGCTCTGCCTTGAAACATTCCCGTCGCACTCCTAGTCTTTAGCTGTTCTGGACACTCGCTGTTAATGAAGGTAACTTTGATGCTGTCAAACCACTCGAGCATAGCAGTCACTCCATCACTGCCCTTGAAAGACTTAGGGTTGCAAGAGATGAAATGTTTGTAGCTGAACTTGATGGACTTTTCTTTCTTCGTCTTAGAGTCAACAGAGGAGGGCAGAGTGTTCGATCCTTGGATCTCAGAGACGATCTTTGGCATGACTCGAGCGATCTGGTCGGCCATGAAGGACATCATCTTCTTCTGAGACTTTTCCCTGAATCTCTTGAGAGTGTCGGAGAGCTTTCGAGAAGACATCCTAATGATCCAACAAGAGGATCGTATAAGTCTAGGTTCGCATAGTCTCACAATATAGATTCACACACGACAGATTAAAGACTCAAGATTCAACAAGATTCACATAGTTCACAATAGTTTCAACACTACAACCTACGACCTTCACATGGCACGGTGTACGAAGTTTGGCAACATGTCGAAAACGCTTATATATAGGAAGTACCAGCAGCGTATCCACCACGCTTTGGGCATATCGCTTCCGCCTCGTACTCGGTGTCATGTGACGTGTCACAAACACACCCATTATCATTATCATAGATTCAAATAGATTACTCCAATAGGTTCACATAGATTTCAATAGATTCCATAGGTTCCAATAGATTCAATAGATTCATAGATTCCAATAGATTGAATTATTCCCAATAGATTCAAGAGATTCATAGATTCCAATATATTCAATAGTTTCCAATAACTTCACATAGATTCGAGTTAACAATCCAACAACAACGAAATCCCGCATGGCACGTGCTACGAAAGTTCGGCAACATGACGGAAGCACTTATATATAGGAAGTACCAACGGCGTATCCACCATGCTTCGATCATGCCACGTCCGTCTCGTCATTGGTGTCATTCTTCGTTAACCCCAACATTAGATTTCACCACTTCTCACAACATAGATTAACCAAATAGATTCAACCACATAGATTAACCAAATAGATCCCACAACTTCAACCTTAGCCTACAAAACTACGAACTTTGCTTAGCGCGTGGTACGAAGGTTTGGTAACATGCTAGAAACACTTATATATAGGAAGTACCAGCGGCGTATCCACCATGCTTCAGACATGCCACGTCCGCCTCATCTTCGGCGCTAGGCTGCATTTCGTATTCCGTTTCTCAAACAACACATACTTAGATTACACGTAGATCATGCTAGAGTAGACATAGTTTACACATAGATTACGCTTAGATTGCACTTTAGATTACACAAGTAGTTTCCCATAGTTTTAGAATTCACAACCTCATCACTGGTCTGCAAAACGCTAAGTTTCGCATGGCACTTGGTACGAAAGTTGGTAACATGCCTGAAACACTTATATATAGGAAGTACCAGCGGCGTATCCACCATGCTTTAGACACGTCACTTATGTCTCGTATTTCTATGCCATGTTCCGTTTAGTGTTTCACAACCACAATAACACATAGATTCATCAAATAGCTTCACATAGTATCTTAGTTGATCAAGATTCCCACATAGATTATCATTATGAACAAGGCTTCATAGATTTAGTTCGATTCTGAGATTAGAATTAATGTTTTAGATTGCGGACATACGTGTGATTCGTGTAAAAAGCTTCAAAATAAACTAAGAATCAAAATAAACGAAGAATGGAGTTTAAAATCGTTCATAAAATTGAGATAACATAAAAGATAGGCTCGTAAAACATAGATTGTTCCGGGTAGAGGAACGGTGACTAACCAAAGTGATTCGAACCCCTTTCGAATTGAGGCAACGTGTCTTAGCTTACTCAGACAAATATGTCATCGATGTTAGGCCTACGATATTCGTCCTTTTGGTCATTTCACGTTCCTAATTGGCTGGGAGTTTCAAGACTTTGGCGAGACATAAAACCAAGGAGTGGGACTAGTTATCAAGACCTGAGTTTCACCTCTATCTTGACAACATCGTACCCTAATAGCGTCGGTACTTATCAGCAGATAAGACCTACCTAGAATATAATTAGGAAATTTCCCATCAAGGTTTGGATATCACTCCTGACTTGAGGGCAATTTTGTGCAAAATACAAACACTGATTAGCAATGTTTTTCAAGTATCGAGTGTACATTGTGTCAGCCTCAGGAAAGGCATGTAAGTTTAGCAGGAAAATGTGCTGCTAGGAAGCAGATACGGTAGAATGCATAAGTCTTAAACAACAGATAAGAATCAAGATTCCTAGAACTATAGACTAGGGCAAGTATTCCTACTTATCCTAATTCCCTATAGTTATGGCTCTTATACCAATCGGTCACACCCCAACCGATGGCGGAAACATCGGGGTTTAAGCACTAAGCGTTCAGATTGCTCATGAGATTCCATAACACTAAATAGTTTCATTATAAATTAGATTAATTCAAACATTGTCTAAACCAAACAACCATCATCAAGTATCATAGTACATCAAGTCTCAAGTATTGTTCGAAACTTATTTATCTAGATGAGTTTCAAAGCATCATCCTAGCTTGATTCCAAGAATCCTAGCATCCTGTCAGCCTACAACATGTATTAAAATAGGGTCAGTACAAAAATGTACCGGCGAGTATACAAGTTTGAATAATAGCATAATAGATTAAAAGCCTCATATCTATATGTAAATGTAACAAAATAGTTCAGCCATGCTAGTGTTCGCAGTCCAACAAGTGATAGCCCAAGTATCCTGATGCTTTGTTGTTTTCCCAAGTCTCAAGGAAAACTTGAATCCTCCTAACAATACCCCTGAGAATAATGGGGAGGTGCATCTCCTATAGCGCTACTATTGTTAAGGCGGAACTACACACCCTAGATTAAACGTTCACATATCACAAAATAGAATACAAGAATCACAAGTTTCACACATAAACATAGGATAGAGTTTAGTTTCCAAAAGTTTCAAGTATCATAGTTTAATAGAATACATGTTACATCCCAGAGTTTAAAGCAAAAAGGGATCGAGTATACTCACAATGATTGCTTAACAGCCTAACTGTTATTGGATCAAAGGGAGCTCTTTAGAATTAGCCTGATTAGATTACAACAGGTAAGAGTCGGGCAGAATAACGAGATTCAGTCCAAGTATCAGATTAGTCATTTTGATCGGATGGCTGCTCGATCGAATGGCTATCCGATCGGACTGCCATTCGATTGGGATGACCATGATGAGTGAGTGACGGATTGCCACTCGGTCGGATGGCCATTCGATCCAAGTGTCCAGTTTCCAAATTATTACCAAGTTTCTGAAAGTTTCTAAGTGTTGAAAGATTCTAAAGCACAGTGTCACCTTGATCGGATGGTGGTTCGATCGGATGGCTATCCGATCGGATTGCCATTCGTCGATCAAAAGATTCAAATTATCCAAGTGTTAGGGTTAAGAGGCAAGTGTCACTTGATCGGATGGCGGTTCGATCGGATGGCTATCCGATCGGATTGCCACTCGATCGGGTTGTCCTTGTCTCGTTCCCAAACTTATAAAGTTCCTAAGTTTCTGTTTAAGCAACGACGACGTGGTACGCATTGAGATAATGGTAAACCCATCAGTATACAGCCGATCTGATTGGGTGGGAATCACCCCAGTCCGTTCAGTCACCCGTTCGTGACGGTGTTCATGTCAGAATACATACTCCAGTCATCTTCTTCGGCAACAATCCTTCTCCAAACCAACTCCATACTAATCTTCAAGTCTACAGTCCATTTAAATCCAGATCTCACTGTTTTTTGTAAAAGTTTTAAGAAAAGGTGAGGACAAACATGAGTTTTTAGCTAAAAGTCTAGTTTTTAGTGAAGATTCGGTGTAAAACACATGAAATTCCTTAGATCTGAGCTAGATCTTGGCAAAAATGACATCACACCATAGTTTGTACAAACCATCATGATGACGTCACCTTCAAGAGCTCAGATCTTAGAGATTCCATGGTGAAAAGTGAGATTTCAAAGGAGAATCATGTAGAGAATGGTGCATAGATCAAAGATGTACAAGAATCTAGCATAAACGTACCGAAATCGCCAAGAAATGGAAGAAAAGAGGAGTGCGTGCGTCTGGTTCGAGTGAGGCTGTCACATCAGTGAAAATGATGTAACAGGCCTATTTATAGTGTGAGAGTGTAACACCCCGAAATTTTTATGAAACGAATAAAATTAATTGAATTAAAAATCCTAACTTAGTTGGTAAAGTGTGTAGGGTAAATAGTTAAGCATGGAGAAAAGCTTAAATTTAAATACACCCACAAATTTAAGGGGGTAAAGGTGTAAAATTATTAAAATTAAATTATAATAACAATTAGATCTCAAAAACACACATCAGGTGTGTCTGGGAGATCGACCAAGAACGAGCACAAGGGGTTAAACCCTAACTTCAAGAAAATCAAGCAATTAAACCCGAAATCAAGAGATAATCCAATGCATGAGCCCTCATTTTCGAGTATCTAACCCCAATCTCTGAAGTGGTAAGTTTAATTTTCTGAAATTATGAATTTTAGGATGAGGGGTTCAACCCAATCTCGAATTCTTGTAACAAATGTGAGAAATATGAGTTAGGATTTCGTTTTAGAATGAGACTCATGTTGGATTCTAGGTAAATTGAAAGATATTTTTGTATGAGACTAAATTATGATGATGTGCTATGAATATGATGATTTGATTAGATATAACTATGTGAAATGTTGAAATATGATGCTGTTGTAATACCAATCATAGGTGAAATGATGTAGGATAAAAGAATGATAATAACTTGATTGATTTTTGATGGGTTATGAAGCGAACTAGTAGGATTCATGCCTTGTATACTTGTATATGATGCTTGTAAATACAATGCTCACCAAGTGTTTGACGAAATGCTTAAAAGAATAAATATGTGTATTTTGGAAGATGATGGAATGGAATTTAGTTGTACTAAATAAACGAATGAATGTGTTGTTATAGGCGTGAAAGAAGAAGGTTCAAACACTAGGAAATCGGAAGGCTCACAAGATCGAGGTATGTTAATTTATACATACATTTATAGCATGTTGTATTATGATTACTAATCTTTATTGTAAATTGTCGTTTATGCCAAAAATCATAGTAATGGTAGTTTAAGGAAGTTGAGTAGTAAGTTGTATGATCCATTATGAACGGATGATGAAAAAGGAAGGTGTATGAATAAGGTTGCATCATAACTGATTCATCTTAGTTGAACCGGTTATTGGAAAGTTAAGAAAGAAATCTAATGTCACACCCCCAAAATACCACTCGCGTAAACATTGTTGGGCGTGTGACGTACCAGGATCTTAGCCACCAATCACATTGAACTCATAGGTATATGTAAATAAAACTTTCATTGATTAACAATAAGTGTTACAATGTTACATTATATTTTGTAGTGTACAGCGGAAGCATAAATCGTTCGTTAAGTGTTTATAACCACATGTAAAAGCTATTAGTCTTGTATAGTGTTTCCATGTATCTCGACCCATGACCACTCCAGCTTCCCAGACAGCAAGTCCCAATGATATGCACCTAAAGGCCTGCAAGGCATGTAACAACAAATCAACAACAAAGTTGAGCGAGTGCACAGTTGGGTGTTCATTTTTAGTTGTTTCAAAATCATAGTTTTCTTTAGCTGGCTTACTTGCCGTGGGGGTTACCCCATAGTTGAAAACGTGTTTTGTCTAATCCCAATTACTCTGGCAATCCAGCCGTGAGGGCTACCCCATGTTTACACTACTAGACTCGTTACCATATCGACCACTGACTTTAGTCATGTTTATGTGCCCTTAGCGTCAATGTCTATCATCATTTACGTGCCCAGATCCATTAGTTCACGCCCGTCCTCTGCGGCACGGTGTGAGGCTTGTCAGACCTAAATAGCGCTATCTAACTAATAACCCGCTCGCCATTGGCCCGACGATTAAGTCGATATAAAAGGAGGGACTTCGTGATAGAGTTTTGGTCTAGTGAAATTTAAACTGTCCCAGAGGACGAGGAATTTCATTCCTTAACCCGTACTGTCCTACCCAAGGAGGATGAGGAATCCATATTCCTTAACCCATTCCCAACCCCTGGGAATCCCATGCCTTGTAGAAAGTGTGAACTCACCTTGGTTTGCTCGGCAGATACACAAAAAGGTCACTTGAGTTATAAGTGGTCAACCACGTCCTAACATGGTTACCATACAAGTCAGGTTTAGGTTCAAGTAGTGCACGTAGGTTTACACATAAGCTAACAAGTCACAACACATAGCGAACATGGCAAACACATCGATCATATTAACAGTAGCATACAGTTCATATACATATAACCCAACTCATGCGACACAGATGATTGGGTCGTTGAGCTTGTGGGAGCAAATAAAGCCCAATCATCACTCGGCCCAACATGTTGTGCGTTCAGCACAACCTTGTGCGATCCACAACATGTTGTGCGATCCAACATAAACCTGGCCCAGTAAATCATATGCAGTCCAAGACTTGTGCGGCCCAACAATTAAGCAAACATTTTAACCTGTGCAATCCAAATAATCTTGTGCGACTACTGATATCTTGTGCGCTTGGAGTTTGGCCTTCTCGGCCCAATAACATACACAGCTTAAACATTTGAAAGGCCCAACATCTTGTGCGATCAGCACAACTTGTGCGATTCACAAGATGTTGTGCGACTGAGTTTTACGAGTTATACATTGCGCTCTAACTGCTGTACCCTAACATATCTTGTGCGATTGGCCTTGTACGACCAGCCTTGTACGTTTGGCCTTGTGCGATTAGTTATAACATTCCTAATTCCATGTGACGTGTGCGTATATATACATAATTTTGCAATGAATTTACACACGATTGGTTTTAAATTTATAAAAGTGATTATTACTTTTACATCAAAACACACACGAAAGAGGCAAGTGTACCCCGTCATATATGTAGTAAAGTATCGGTAAGAACCAAGTATCGATCCAAGGAAATGGGCGGAGAAATAATACTAGACCTTTGTCACTAAACTACCGGTAAAAATATAAGTTTTGTGATTTTTATAAACTAAAGTAAGCATAAACAAAAGCATAATAAAAACATAATAGATAGTAGATAAAAAGCCTTGCTTAATACACAACCACAGCATGTCAACTAAGTCAGTTTTGGCACTAGAAGCATTCGGTCAATTTTCCAATTTAAGACAATTAGTATCCCTTTCGGGAATCCTAACATGACAATCATTCGGAAAGCTAAAACGATAAACACACTTTAACCACCTAAAATTGTTCTTTAACGTGCAATTGATAAATGTCTAAGAAAATCTCTTAAAAATAAGTTAGTCATCCGTTAGGAGTTTTCTAACCGCACTTAACAAGGAAAGCGACACCGATAAACACAATGTAACCACCAACTGTCAAGCATAAACTAGATTAAAGCACAACGAGTTCATTTTACAAATCTTGCACAATAATTCACCAAGATAGCAATTTTGGCCTAAACTACTAACTAAGCTAACAAATCATGGCAAGAATTTATAACGACACCATCTAACCCGTTAAGGTCCTTACGTGACGGCAAGCTCTCTTGATTAACAATAATTACATTTTATTAAATCACTAACCATTTCTAGTATCATGATGCATACATTTAAACCAAGCTAAACTAGTTAACTAAGTTCAAAGTTTACTAATACAAGATTAATTAAACTTCATTTTTCAACTATTTTAACTAACCAAGCATCAATCATCCAACATAATTACTTATAATCAAGAAATCAATATCAATAACAAGGTTGCAAACTAATCATCAAAGATTAACATAGAAAATACTTCAAAGTGTCATTACAAACAAAGCTTAACACACTAATGGCTATAATCAAGCAAGGGATTGTTGTGTTTTTGCCCAAAGGCTACAATAATACATAAACATTAATCTAAGTACTTGAAAGATTAACAAAATCATGGAAAGATTAGAAAACCAAACCATAAACAAGCACTAGACTAAGAATCCGGATAGAAATGGAGCTAAACGGCACAATGTGGCTTGAATCCGGGTCAAAAGCAAAGCCTCCGGAGCCTGTAAATTCGCCTGTGAAGCTCCCAAAATTCCAGAATGTCGAACAGAATGTTTCTGTTCTGTTTTTTATATTTTTTCGCTGTCGCACGGTCGTTCTTCAGATGGCACGACCGTGCACTTTAAGCAATTATTGGGGATGGGGCACCATACTGCATACGTCATCAGATCTTTGACCAGATACGAAATCGCACGACCGTTCTTCGGATGGAACGGTCGTTCAGTTCCGGGTTCTTGTTGCACGAGCTACTGCACCGGGCGTTCATCACCGAGATCAGGCTGGATCATCGTAGCCGCACGGTCGTTCTTCAGATTGCACGTCCGTGCATCACCGGACTGACCTTATATGCCTTGCACGCCTAGTCGCACCCTCGTTCAATGCCGGGTTGATCAGCATTTGTCGGAGATGCATGGTCGTGCATCAGGTCGCACGACCGTTCCACAGGCCCAGGTCAGTTTCCTTAACAGAATGTCTGCAGCTTCGTCGTTTTGTCCGGAAAGTCCTCGTTTTCGCTATCATCTTGTCTGGTATGCTGTTTTAGGCCTGTAAACAAAAGTGTAGATAATTAAGTATCCGAATGACGGTTTTACGGCCAAAAACGCATAAAATAGGGGTAAAACGGGGGACTAAAATATGTGTAAATTAACGAATATCAAATCTCCCCACACTTGAACCTTGCTTGTCCTCAAGCAAGCTGAACTAAAAAGCAATAAAAGACAGAAACAAACAAGAACGATAATTTACACACTATTTTATTGAAAACTACTATAAACGGTTAGCCGGTTTGTCGAAAGACAACATCAAAAGACTCAAACCCAACAAGCATATGCAATTATAAAGCGACAACCAAAAAGTCATGACATCACATTTAATTGACTCACATGTTAATCTTCACACGACTCACAATGCTCACACACACTCGGTTTTATTTATGAAACATACATAAAATGTGTATTTGTAAACACTCAACGCCTAGTCAATGAAATGTGCAATATCATAAGCTTGTCATAAGATCTCGTCTCCACCAACTAACATGCAAACAAGTGTAAATCAAGAGGTCTTTACGGGTTGAAACGTTAGGCTTGGGCGAAGGGTATGGAAGTGGACATTTAAAGTGGCGAAAATGGTTAAAACTCGGTAGTAGCGTTTAACTAGCAAGAAATAATACAACTATACATACAAACATATGCCTTAAAAAGGCGACTAAAGCGCAATCGAGCTTATCAACGAAATTTTTAACATTTAAGCATTCAAAATTGCTCGATTTCTATCAACTTCACCCTATTTTAGGGTGTTTTATTTTCTGTTTTTTTTTTTTTTTTTTTGCAAACTATGAATTTATACAATGAAACAATAACAAGCGCTAGTTAAACGATTATTTTGACCAAGTTTCAACACTAAAAAGGGTTAAAACATACAAAGGCTAAATTTGGCTAAGTGGGCGATAATGTGGGTAAACAAAGGTGAACGGGAAGGCTCGACATGGTTAATCCTAAAGGGTAATATAAGGGGAACGGGAAGCACAATACAAAGAACAAGTACACAACAAAGGGGTAATCTAAGTGCCTCTATCACTTTTACACAAATCCGCACGTTCATGGTCTTAACAAGCATACTAGTGACAAGTTCTAAATTACACATAACATCCGGCTCACTCCTATATCCGAAATGAGCAAATAGATAACAATAGGCTCAAACATGCTCACGTAACGGAAGGAATGGGTAAAAGTGTGAAAACTATCATGTAAGTCTTTCTTTGTTTGTCACGCTTTCCGGTTTCCTTTTTCAAAAATATTTTGCTTGTCGAGTTTTTATCAAGTCCGACGCTTTCTAAAACACAACCAACCGGTTTATTTACTAAAATATATACAAAACACATGTATTTTTGAATGATTTTTCTGATTTTCTGATTTTTTTTTTTTAACAAATGAGGACAAACAAAGTTAACGAAGTTAACCCCCTCCCCACACTTGAACTTCGCATTGTCCCCAATGCGAGACCCGAAATATAGAGAAAGGGATAAAAATACTCCCCTCAAGATGATGTTGATGCCACGAAACTTCCGAAGCTGTATCTGGTACGTGCTCCGGTCCAAGATCCGATAGCTAAAACCTGTAAGTATGTCACATGTGCACCCAAAACATAACAGAAACAGAAAAGTCACAAAAACCATAATATACATAAGTAGAAATACTAGAAATCCCAATACAAAATAAAGTAAACAAACCAAAGTGTCAGAAAAATAAAAGAGTACATAGCCGGGGTGTTTGAAATAACAGTCAAAATAAACACCCAAATAAAGTACTGAAATAAAGAAAACAACCACCATCTGCTATCACCACTGCCTCCTACTCGGCACCATCATCATCGTCTCGCGTAAAGGATGGGCCGGCATCGCCATGACCAGGGGGGTTCCACGGTGGGAACTGCGGGGGATGCTGAAAGTACTCGGGATATGCGTGATGCATCTCCCCGAAAAGATATGAGAACCCCACACTCACCCCCTGGTAGAAAGCATCCTGGCTCTGCCGAAGCTGGTCCTGAGTGGCCCTCAGCTGATCCTGACTGGCCCGAATCTCGTCCTGGCTCGTCCTAATCTGATCAATGTAAGTACCATGCTGCTCCTGCGTCACTCGCATATCCTGGAACTGCTGGTAGAACTCGGGCCACTGCTGATGCTCATGGAATGCATGGTGCGGCGGCGAGTGTGGTGGTGTCTGTGGCTGGTGCTGGTGCTGCTCTCCCATCTCAACATCCTCATCTTCCCCCTCAGCTGGAGGCAACGGGTCCCAGACCTCGTTGTTCAACCCCTTCAACCTATCCCCATGCGGTAGCTCAACAATCAAACCCATGGCCTTCAGAGACCTAATGTCGACATGAACCCCCTCGGTAATAAGAGTGAGACTCTGGACCACCTCCTCAGTCATATAGCGTTCGTTGTACGCTATCTCGGTCACATACTGACCGCCATGTATCTCACTATTGGGGGTCCGCCCCGAACTTTTCACAAAGTACTCAGCCATGCGTGCGGCTAGGTTGATAGGTGCTTTATCAACCAAAGCATATAGAAAAATCAAATCAGGAGTTGGACAGTTACCTAGACTGTCCATGCGACCGCATATCGTATGGCTAAATACATGGTGCATCACTCGCACCAGAGGGTCTCTCAGTCGGGAAGCCTTCGACATCCTTGGGTTGTAGGGGTCCCCAATAGCGTTTTCAGCCCAAAATGCATCCCGATCTGCATCAGAAGGGAAGGTGAACTGCTCTGTGAAGACATCGGTATCATCCATGTCGTCCCTAGTATAAATCCCGAGTCTTCTACCTAATCGACCAACCGACCACGTATTCCATTGTCCACATAACTTGAAAGTTACCCGGTTCTTGTGGCGGAATTTGGGTCTTCGATGAGCAACCGGCTTTTCATAGGCATATGATGCGAAGAACTCAATGGTCAACTCCAGGTAAACGGGTCGGTTGCAACCGACCAGATTGGAAAGCGGGCGACTCATCATGTCGTCTAATCTGTCATACTGATTGAGTTCTCGCATGACTTCCCAATCTAACCATCGGGGGACTCCAAACTGCCCCCGTCTTGCCCACAATGCATCTCGTTTCGGGATGCACAAAGCCTCTTTCTCAATATTGGGGTCAAACTGAAGGAAGGGATGGTCCATCTGTAAGAGGAAAAACGTTAGAAAGATGGTAAACAGGAAAAATTCGAATCGAAAACAGCCGAGCAGCCAATTATGAAGAAATTGTCAAACTGATCTGGGCATATGGCACGGTCGTGCGACGAGATGCACGGTCGTGCGACGAGATGCACGGTCGTGCGTCGCCGACGACAATGACCATCTGCCCAGAGATGTCGGAACTGCACGGCGTGCGACCAACGGCACCACCGTGCAACACCGACCAACAACCAAATATCGTGAAACATCGGCGAGGCACGACCGTTCCGTACGAGGAACGTCCGTGCGACTTGGTTTTCTGCAGATTTTTGACCCAGGCTCTAAGTAGCCCGATTTTTTCACAAATCTTCAAGTTTTTTACATAAACAGGGGTCAGAAAAATGCACCAGATGTTCACGATACCTCGATTCAACAAAGGTTAGGGTTTCGATTTGTTTATGAAGAGAACCCTAATAAATCTCTTGAAGAAACGGACGAAATCTAACCTAGAAAGCAAGAAAACAAGAAATCTACAACTAGGAACGTACCGTGCGAAGAAGGGTGAGAGATCGTGCGAAAAACCGTGCGATTTGATGAAGTATCGCTCTGGAACGGCCTGGTGCTGGTAGGGTTTCGCGATTTATGAATGGGGGCTGCAGATGAGGGTATTTATAGTGCCAAATGACAAAACTGCCCTCGGCCTGACGCACGGTCGTTCTCCGTGTGGCACGGTCGTGCGTCACCGACATCTCCCAAACCCTAGCAACTATTCTCGGAAATGCACCGGGGGTGCGATCCACCGTGCCGGCCCTCGGAGACGCACGGTCGTGCGATTCCTGGAACGGGCGTGCATCAGGTGCAGATCAGATTTTTCCGCAGAAGCTATTTCCAGCAACTGTTTCGGCCGTTTTTTGCCATTTTTTCGACACACAAACTGTTTAAACAATATTTCAACACAGAACCCTCGCCCGGTACGTATGAAAACAAAACAAACTAACGGAAACTACCTAACTACCTAAATTACGCTAAAACTACAAAAATACAAAAATGGACTATTTTACCCTTATAGCGCCAAAGACGCTCCTGCTACATTTTTTTCGGCGAGTCAGTAGCAAGACTCATGCTAAATTTTTGTCGGCGAGTCGATAGCAAGACTCATGCTAAATTTTTGTCGGCGAGTCGATAGCAAGACTCATGCTAAATTTTTGTCGGCGAGTCGATAGCAAGACTCATGTCCCCACACTTGTTACATGTGCAGGCCATTACCACGCCCCTTCGGATTCTGCTCGGTATTGCCCGGAAGACCACCTGGGGGTCTCTCCGACATCATTTTTGCCAACTGACCCACTTGATTCTCGATGGTCTGAATGGAAGCCTATTGACTCCACATTTCTCCTTCGTTGACCAAGAACCGCTCCTCATGCTGCTGATATCGTTTCTCAGAAATTTGATTAGCATTGTTGGAGTTGTTCAGCAGTTGTGCCATCATTTCCTCTAGCTTTGCGTTGCTTTGAGAGGCTTGTGGCTGGGAACTGCTTCCCGAGCCTTGATACTGTGGCTGGAAGGACTGACCTTGAGATTGTTGTGGCGCGGGAGCATGTTGAGCATATCCGTGAGCGTTCTGGTTACCAGAACCAGATTTCCACCCAAAGTTTGGGTGATTCTTCCACCCTGGATTGTACGTGTTGCTATAGGGGTTATTTTGGGGCCTGATTTGATTGCCCATGTAGTTTACTTCTTCGTGTTCGGTAAACATAACACCCTGTTCACACGTACCTGGCACGTGTGCAACCCCGCACTGATCACAAGATGGTGATTGAGTTCGCGAGACATTCTGAGACTTATCCATTCTTGCTGCCAAGGCTCCAATTTGCGCAGTGAGAGCCGTATATGTATCCACAACATGAACTCCGGAAGTGGATGATGTCTTATTCCGCGCTCCACCCTGGCGAGAACTTGCCTTCAATGCAGCTTTCTCTATGATCGCGTAAGCTTCAGTTGGTGTCTTTGTTCCAAGATCGCCTCCTGCATATACGTCTAAACGCTCCTGAGAGTCATAATTGAGTCCCTGATAAAATGTCAGGACTAGCTGTCTCTTGGAGAAGCCATGATGTGGGACATCAATTAAAAGATCTCTAAACCTCTCCCAGGCTGCATGTAGAGATTCTCCGTCGTCTTGCTTGAACGTGATGATACGGTTCCTCATTTTAGTCGTCTTTTCCGGAGGAAAGTATTTATGCACAAATGACTCTGCCATTTCGACCCAAGTGGTGATACATCTTGCCGGAAGTGACAAGAGCCAAGCACTGGCTTTGCCTCGCAGTGAAAACGGAAAGAGCCGCAAACGGATCGCGTCCTCAGAAACATCTCTAATCTTGAAAGTCGAGCACACCTCGAGAAATTTTGCGATGTGTCGACCCGGATCATCGTGATCCTTCCCATCAAACTGCATCGAGTTTTGTATCATATTAATGATGCTGGATTTTATCTCGAAACTCGGTGCTGCTACCGTCGGTCGAGTGATACTCGGTAGCAAGCCTTCTCCTCCGGGCTGGTTTGTTTCATTCAAAGGTCTGTCGTCGTCTGCCATGGTTGCGTTTCCTGCTGCCCCTGAGCCCTCGGCTTCAGCGGGTACCACCTGCTCCTGCTCACCTGCTGCGAGTATCAGGCCAACTGCACGAGATTTTTCATGAAGACGTCTCCTCAGATCACGCTCGGGTTCGTCTGACGGCTCAATAGGATTGGGAGCGGGGGTATAGGACATTAACCTGCAAACGAAAAATTGACACAATGAATATTTTTGTAACACCTGTGCCTCCACGGCCATCAAACAAATACCAAACCAATGAAATATTGTATTTCATACTTGGGATTTGTAAAAATATGTGTATCATTTGCACATATCAATTTCTGTTTAATTTCAAACTCTAACTCGCTTTCTGGAAGGTTATACGCGCACCGATGCGTAAATATAACCAGTTTAATGCAACAAACACTCCGGAATAGTGACATAGGCTTAACATACCTTAAATAACCTTTACATAACTTAGAAATAAGTTTTGAAGGCTTTGGTATGGCAAAAACAAGCTAATTCGCTTACAGGGACTAAACTTGACAAACTGCGAAAGTATGCCAATTTGAACTGTAACAGACATTCCGGAACATGACCATAAGTTAAACATACCATAAATATCTTTTACATAGCTTAGAAATAGGCTTTGAGGGGTTCGGTGTGCTAAAATAAACTTTTGGGTCATTCAGGGACTAAAAGTGTCAAAAAGTGCACAAGTTTGCATTTTCGAGCATAACTTACGTTCTGAATACATCCGGACATCCAAAAATTTATGTAAGCACTAAAATATTTTATTTTAGTGTTCGCCATAAGAAAAATCCATTCGTTTCTTCATTTGGATCGTTTTTCGCGCTTGTGCGCATTCCGTCGTAATTAAGCGAACATCGCGATCGTACGGCCAAACGAACCGACATCCGAGATATTTTTGAGCATGTTTTAAGTTCCCTATACTTTAACTTCATTTTAGAGCTTTGAAATGGGGTTAACGGGCCTTAAACGTGTCAAAAATGGGCTGAATGCATGACAGGGACCAAAACTGTAATTCTGCCAAACTTGTACCATACGATGCGTATGGTGTTTATACCCTACGATGCGTATGGGGTGTTCTGACCAGATTCAGAGTTTTTAACAGCCTGTTTGCAGCTATTTGATCCTCCTCCACATGTTCTAAGTTGCTTAGTCAGCTGATAAGGATGGAATTTAGCTTCCATAACCTTTCCACAAGTGTACGGATGGGATTAAGGCACGTTTTCCATGAAACAATCTTAACGGTTCAACGAAAACTATAAATACCCCATCACCCCCAACCTCATTACTTACAAGAATTCTGATTTGAGAACCTCTAAGTTGAAACCATTGTTTCATACCTGAGATTCTTGAATCGGGATTAGCATTCGGGGACCCTTCGTAAGTATTCTTTCGTTCTTTTCCTTATTTTACTGCTTTTCGAGTCAGAAAGTCAAACTTTGTTTGACTTTCAGCGTTGACCAGTAATGGTCAATGCGAAGTTCGTTTGAACTTCGCAACGTGAGTGTAATCACGTTGGTTATAGTCCCTTGGGACTATGCCTACTGATTACCACGTTGTCTAGGGTCGTAGGGTAAGCGATCTAATAAATCGCTTATACCTTCGAACCCGACCCAGTTTGGTCGATCATTAGGATCCGACCAAATACATTAGGTGACCATAGTGTAGGGAATAACCTTCCGAGGTTATACCCTATGGTCACATCGTTTAAGTAGTTGTATGATAGGTAGTTTATATGCCTTAGGTAAATTACCAGAATACCCTTTTCATGTATAATTGGTAATTAAGCATATGTAACCTAAACTTTTGTCACATAACTGATTTTGTAACATGTTTAGGCATATAACACTTGTCATAGGACTAGTTAGGCGATCCGAACGCGTTTCACGCGAACGACGCGTTAAAGTAGCATAAGCTATCTAAACGGGTCGTAATGGATCGTAGGCAGTTATGTTAGGTTTCATTTAGTATGTAGGCTTTGTTAAACCATATCACACGAGTCTCCACACTCATTTGGTTTACAAACCCTAATGCTACCCAGTCTTCCGATTTAGGTCCGGTTATTTAACATAGTTACCTATATTAGGTGCCGTTTGATTCTGAGATCTCTAGCACTGCTTGGTGGTTATCTTTAGACAACTGAGCAATCTCAAGTGAGTACATAGACCCCTCTTTTACTGTTTTCCAAACTGTTTTGGGGTGGAACACATGTGCCTACTTGTTACTTTCATGCTTTACATGTTTTCACATCATATACCTGCTATGTTCGTTAGTACATTATAGTACATGATCTCATTGTGTTTTATGCTATGTATGTCCATTTAGTTCATACTTAGTACATTGTTTTCATCACATGCTTACATTTTGGTATGACATTTGGTTTGTTTACATGGGACAATACATTCATTAACACCGATCATGCCGTTCGTTAGTAGGTAGTGGTACCATAGGAATTGACAACTCCCGTTCCGGACGTCCCAGGGAAAGGGGATGAAAGGAATGACCGAATTCGATGATATAAGACAGATAGACCTTTAATTTGTTTAAAGGGTTTATCACCACAGTCACAAGGCTTGGATGTATGCATATTCACAATACCGCATAAATGTTCATATTAAATATTTGCATGCATTTACACAAAGCATAGCTTTGATTTAAACCAAGTTTTACTTCAATACTTTGTTTTTGTGCATATGGTTTAGTTGAGACATTTCACTTGCCATACATGACATTTTGACATAGACATTTGACATGGATATTTGACATAGACATTTGACATGGATATTTGACATAGACATTTGACATGGATATTTGACATAGACATTTGACATAGATATTTGACATAGACATTTGACATGAATATTTGACATAGACATTTGACATGGATATTTGACATAGACATTTGACATGGATATTTGACATAGATATTTTGACATGATTTACATCTTGACATGAACATTTTACATTGTTTGGTTTGGTTTGATTAAGTGATTAAGTAACGATGCGTGTGTAATATGATACAAGCATGGTGGATACGCCGCTGGTACTTCCTATATATAAGTGTTTGTATGGTATTACATGTCGTAACGTTATTTGAATCATTTCAGTTTGAGACATAGAACATTTCATACAAATAACATACTTTTCACCAGACATTGATTTATAAACAACTTATCTTATGCAAACATATTTTACTTGGTTATTCATTTAACCTTACATTTATTTATACTTATCATCTGATCTTATCGTTTTTCAAATGATTTAAAAGACAAAGCAAATAACAAGGTTCATGACTAAACATTTTCTCAAACATAAGTCATGAATCTTATTTTCACAAAACCTATGTATCTCACAGACATTTTTATGCTGACGTACCTATTTTCACATGTGTTTTTCAGGAGCTGTTGCATAAGATGATCAAGATACACATAGGCAGACTTGGGCTTTAGTGACAATAAAAGATGCAAGACTAGTTAATTATGTTGTATTTATTTGTTTATTAAGACATTGTAACACTTTTAATCAATAAAACGAAACTTAAATTTCCATGGTTGTGAAACATTAATTCTGTTACAACACTCCCCGATGTTTCCGCCACGTTTTGTATGTTCTACGTGGTCGGGGTGTGACAGAAAAGATGGTATCAGAGCCAATGGTTATAGGGAATTAGGTTATTAGTAATGCTTTGACCTAGTCTATAACCTTTCTAGGACCCTAACGCGAGTTTACTTGCGTTTAGTCATAAAACAATACTGTCACCTATCCTTAGGCGACAACCACAACAAGAACATAAATTTCAAAACCGCTTTGAAAACTAATCATCTGTTCTAGGATGATTGATTACTAGGTTTTGAACCCTCTATTGTAAGGTTTTGAACTCTCTATTATATGGTTTTGAACCCCTTTGAGTTTTCAAAATCTCGTCAAGGTTTTGGGTTTTAAATAATGTGAACACGTGCAAACTGGAAGGGTGAATGCCTGTATTCTGGGTTTTCTGTCTAGGCAAGCACTTCGTATACATCTCATCAGACACGAGACCAGTTGTGCTTACCTGGGAATTCTTGGGATGAGTGTTCACTTATAGGCGAGCATGTCTTCGCGATACATTATTTTTGATCCATTTACTTTGATCAGTCACCGTCTCATTTGTTTGCCTTAGGTAACAAACAAATGATCGCAATCTTCATGCGTTATCATTCTGTTTTGATTGTCCAATAATCTTTCACTTGTTTCTTCCTATGTCTTTCATTTTCTTCTAGAATGTCTATTCCTCTTGGCACTGGTCAAATGCCCGAGCGAACAGCCAAATTTGTCCAGCAAATTGGCGAAGTGATTCAGAGGACTGTGGATTTAGGTATTGCCATGGCTCGTCTCAACAATGAAGCCTCTCGTCTCGACAATGAAGCCACTCAAGAGCCACCAAAGGAAGCAGAAGTCAGGCTTGCACCAACATCAAGAAAGCGTAAGGCTTCAAGGAAACCCGCAGCGGTTACACCTAATCAAGCTGGACCTAGCCAAGTGGCAAGGCCACCAGCTAGGAAGCCGTACTTAGGAACTGCTCCTAGGTGCAAGCGATGCAACGGTCATCATTCAAACCTCATACCCTGCTGGAAATGTACCTACTGTGGACGGCGGGGACATTTGGTCAACACATGCCGCTTTGCTATCCAGAACAAAGCTGTTGCAAATCTTGCTGCTACCCAACTCCAAGTCAACCCTACTCAAGCTCGTTTCCCGCGTGGTACTTGCTACAACTGTGGCGATACGAGCCATTTCAGGAACAACTGCCCGAAGATAGTCAGTGCAAATCCAACCCTCGGATGAGCATTTGGCTGAACAAAGGATGTTGCTGTCTTATGCCTTTGTTTCTTTTGTTTTCGTGTATTGTGAAACAATATGTCTTGTTCATAAATAAAAATCGTTGTTCACAAATTCTGATATACAAGTATAGTTACATGTGTGTATGATTTTCCTATGATACCTGCATTAAGGAACTATGTTCCTTACAAACTACTCTTGTGATTCTCACTTTCAAGTGATCGCTCATAATTTCCTCGAAAGTTCTAAGTACTCGTTTCATTCTAAGAAACGAAGTACAGGAAATAAAGTGAAATTATGAGTAATCGTGCTTTTGACACATCTGTATTTTTGAATCCTTGGTTGGATAACTAAGGATATTTTCAAATCTCATACCCATTACGTTTTGATTTTTTCAACATTCACAGTACAAGTATTTCAAAACAATCTTCATGATTTCAAAACATTTCATATAGTTTGAAAACAATTTTTCTAAATGCCTTGTCTATGTTATTTCAAAAACATTGGCCATGTTATCAAAACCAACCTTTCTAATTTCAAAATATTTTATATAGTCTGAAGACAATATTAACACAATACATTTTCTGATCAAGTGCATGATTTCGAAAAGCATCATTCATGTCTTTCAAAAACCTTATACATAATTTCAAAATTCATCTCGCATGATTTTAAAACATTTTTATAAATATACCTATATAATACACCTACTTTATGATTTCCAAAAAGTATTATATATAAGGTTTCAAAAACGTTAAACACATTTTTCTTAAAGGAACCCCATGCATAGTATTCAAAAATATTTTCCTCATACATTGACTTAACCTTCAAATTCCGCTTCATATGTCGCCTTGACATATCAGGCATCTCAACTTCATAAGCATTTTACTTCATATTTGACCTAAGCACATCAGTGCAAGGTTTCAAAACATCTTCAACTCCTAAAAAAATCCATATGGGATCTTTTTATTAGACCCTTGTGGATGATCATCATTCAAATCAGAGTCCTTAATTGGATTCCGTATGTACCTAAATTCGAACATTTCGGTTCTTTACAATCGAAATCGAATTTTCTTTTTTGAATCTTTCTATCTTTATAGTTAGATTCTTGATAATGTTTAAAGTGCCAAATGAAATCCACGAGATGGATTCCTAGTGTGCTTTAAATACATGTACTCTGTTAGCAGAACAAACTTCTAGTTAAACAATTTTGTGGTTATGTGATATGTGTTTATTCATCTTATGTTTTCTTTTATGCATTTTTTTGTGTTTTAATACTCTGGATATTCGTTATCCAAATCCTCGCAGAATCTTTCATATCTTCATATGAGGGATTCGTAGCAGGATATTCAAAAGGTACTACCTTAAATCCTTAACAGGCTTCTATGTAATAGTTAAGACCCTTGGATTATATAGTACCACTCCATGTTTTATAGGAGACCCTTAAGTGGTCTAGTCAAAAAGATTGATTCACAATTTGGTTAAAAGACGACATCTAGTGATGTAGCTGGACAGACTCCTTGATAGTCTATTTAGATCATTTATTGATTTAGTCAAAAGGACTCTATGGCGGTCTAGTCACACTCATCACAGGATTTTTCATTTGGTTTTCCCCCTACACATTATAAAATAGACTGTGTGAACTGTGGAAGGAATTGTCTGATTATGGACGCGTACATAATTATGAAATTTAGTGCACAGAAACCTAGTAAGGTTTATTATGTGTAAGAACCGATAGTGACAACAATAACAAAATGATAACGATGTAATGGAGGCATGGTGGACGCACCAATGACGCTTCATATACTTGTATATAAGTGTCCCTCTTACATTGAAAGCATAATGTTATTAAGGTTACTAGAAGTTCAGAACCTTAACCAATGTTGTTCGATCTTTTCAACTTCATGTTTTCAAGCTCTCACAAGTTTCCTCTAAATAAATTTCGGGACGAAATTTCCTAAAGTAGGGGAGATTGTAACACCTGTGCCTCCACGGCCATCAAACAAATACCAAACCAATGAAATATTGTATTTCATACTTGGGATTTGTAAAAATATGTGTATCATTTGCACATATCAATTTCTGTTTAATTTCAAACTCTAACTCGCTTTCTGGAAGGTTATACGCGCACCGATGCGTAAATATAACCAGTTTAATGCAACAAACACTCCGGAATAGTGACATAGGCTTAAAATACCTTAAATAACCTTTACATAACTTAGAAATAAGTTTTGAAGGCTTTGGTATGGCAAAAACAAGCAAATTCGCTTACAGGGACTAAACTTGACAAACTGCGAAAGTATGCCAATTTGAACTGTAACAGACATTCCGGAACATGACCATAAGTTAAACATACCATAAATATCTTTTACATAGCTTAGAAATAGGCTTTGAGGGGTTCGGTGTGCTAAAATAAACTTTTGGGTCATTCAGGGACTAAAAGTGTCAAAAAGTGCACAAGTTTGCATTTTCGAGCATAACTT
This sequence comes from Helianthus tuberosus, assembly GCA_030545235.1. NCBI lineage: Eukaryota > Viridiplantae > Streptophyta > Magnoliopsida > Asterales > Asteraceae > Helianthus > Helianthus tuberosus. The sequence goes on along the minus strand of CM060451.1, from coordinate 120,567,380 downwards.
ACGTTCTGAATACATCCGGACATCCAAAAATTTATGTAAGCACTAAAATATTTTATTTTAGTGTTCGCCATAAGAAAAATCCATTCGTTTCTTCATTTGGATCGTTTTTCGCGCTTGTGCGCATTCCGTCGTAATTAAGCGAACATCGCAATCGTACGGCCAAACGAACCGACATCCGAGATATTTTTGAGCATGTTTTAAGTTCCCTATACTTTAACTTCATTTTAGAGCTTTGAAATGGGGTTAACGGGCCTTAAACGTGTCAAAAATGGGCTGAATGCATGACAGGGACCAAAACTGTAATTCTGCCAAACTTGTACCATACGATGCGTATGGTGTTTATACCCTACGATGCGTATGGGGTGTTCTGACCAGATTCAGAGTTTTTAACAGCCTGTTTGCAGCTATTTGATCCTCCTCCACATGTTCTAAGTTGCTTAGTCAGCTGATAAGGATGGAATTTAGCTTCCATAACCTTTCCACAAGTGTACGGATGGGATTAAGGCACGTTTTCCATGAAACAATCTTAACGGTTCAACGAAAACTATAAATACCCCATCACCCCCAACCTCATTACTTACAAGAATTCTGATTTGAGAACCTCTAAGTTGAAACCATTGTTTCATACCTGAGATTCTTGAATCGGGATTAGCATTCGGGGACCCTTCGTAAGTATTCTTTCGTTCTTTTCCTTATTTTACTGCTTTTCGAGTCAGAAAGTCAAACTTTGTTTGACTTTCAGCGTTGACCAGTAATGGTCAATGCGAAGTTCGTTTGAACTTCGCAACGTGAGTGTAATCACGTTGGTTATAGTCCCTTGGGACTATGCCTACTGATTACCACGTTGTCTAGGGTCGTAGGGTAAGCGATCTAATAAATCGCTTATACCTTCGAACCCGACCCAGTTTGGTCGATCATTAGGATCCGACCAAATACATTAGGTGACCATAGTGTAGGGAATAACCTTCCGAGGTTATACCCTATGGTCACATCGTTTAAGTAGTTGTATGATAGGTAGTTTATATGCCTTAGGTAAATTACCAGAATACCCTTTTCATGTATAATTGGTAATTAAGCATATGTAACCTAAACTTTTGTCACATAACTGATTTTGTAACATGTTTAGGCATATAACACTTGTCATAGGACTAGTTAGGCGATCCGAACGCGTTTCACGCGAACGACGCGTTAAAGTAGCATAAGCTATCTAAACGGGTCGTAATGGGTCGTAGGCAGTTATGTTAGGTTTCATTTAGTATGTAGGCTTTGTTAAACCATATCACACGAGTCTCCACACTCGTTTGGTTTACAAACCCTAATGTTACCCAGTCTTCCGATTTAGGTCCGGTTATTTAACATAGTTACCTATATTAGGTGCCGTTTGATTCTGAGATCTCTAGCACTGCTTGGTGGTTATCTTTAGACAACTGAGCAATCTCAAGTGAGTACATAGACCCCTCTTTTACTGTTTTCCAAACTGTTTTGGGGTGGAACACATGTGCCTACTTGTTACTTTCATGCTTTACATGTTTTCACATCATATACCTGCTATGTTCGTTAGTACATTATAGTACATGATCTCATTGTGTTTTATGCTATGTATGTCCATTTAGTTCATACTTAGTACATTGTTTTCATCACATGCTTACATTTTGGTATGACATTTGGTTTGTTTACATGGGACAATACATTCATTAACACCGATCATGCCGTTCGTTAGTAGGTAGTGGTACCATAGGAATTGACAACTCCCGTTCCGGACGTCCCAGGGAAAGGGGATGAAAGGAATGACCGAATTCGATGATATAAGACAGATAGACCTTTAATTTGTTTAAAGGGTTTATCACCACAGTCACAAGGCTTGGATGTATGCATATTCACAATACCGCATAAATGTTCATATTAAATATTTGCATGCATTTACACAAAGCATAGCTTTGATTTAAACCAAGTTTTACTTCAATACTTTGTTTTTGTGCATATGGTTTAGTTGAGACATTTCACTTGCCATACATGACATTTTGACATAGACATTTGACATGGATATTTGACATAGACATTTGACATGGATATTTGACATAGACATTTGACATGGATATTTGACATAGACATTTGACATAGATATTTGACATAGACATTTGACATGAATATTTGACATAGACATTTGACATGGATATTTGACATAGACATTTGACATGGATATTTGACATAGATATTTTGACATGATTTACATCTTGACATGAACATTTTACATTGTTTGGTTTGGTTTGATTAAGTGATTAAGTAACGATGCGTGTGTAATATGATACAAGCATGGTGGATACGCCGCTGGTACTTCCTATATATAAGTGTTTGTATGGTATTACATGTCGTAACGTTATTTGAATCATTTCAGTTTGAGACATAGAACATTTCATACAAATAACATACTTTTCACCAGACATTGATTTATAAACAACTTATCTTATGCAAACATATTTTACTTGGTTATTCATTTAACCTTACATTTATTTATACTTATCATCTGATCTTATCGTTTTTCAAATGATTTAAAAGACAAAGCAAATAACAAGGTTCATGACTAAACATTTTCTCAAACATAAGTCATGAATCTTATTTTCACAAAACCTATGTATCTCACAGGCATTTTTATGCTGACGTACCTATTTTCACATGTGTTTTTCAGGAGCTGTTGCATAAGATGATCAAGATACACATAGGCAGACTTGGGCTTTAGTGACAATAAAAGATGCAAGACTAGTTAATTATGTTGTATTTATTTGTTTATTAAGACATTGTAACACTTTTAATCAATAAAACGAAACTTAAATTTCCATGGTTGTGAAACATTAATTCTGTTACAACACTCCCCGATGTTTCCGCCACGTTTTGTATGTTCTACGTGGTCGGGGTGTGACAATTTTATTAATATAATAATTCTGCCGTTTTTTTTTCTGCTGAATAGAAGCAGAATATTATTAAAAATGGGCTGAAAATTTTATAAAAATCCGAAAATGGGCCCGAAATTTAATAAAAATTCAACACAAAAAATATGAATGAATCGGCTAATACAAAATGGCTTTAGGGTGCCGAAAACCCAAAGAACAAGTGAATAAATAAATCAATAAATCCGGATCAAATAAATAAATGGAACAAAAATAAACACGAAAACGAATAAATCGAATTAAAACAAGAAATATTCACAAATAAATAAACAAATAAATAATCAAGAAAGTATTCACAAATATAAACAAGTATATACACCGATAACACAATGACTCGGGTCGTTCCTAAAACTCGCCATTTCCCCGGCAGCGGCGCCAAAAACTTGACGTGTGCGTATATATACATAATTTTGCAATGAATTTACACACGATTGGTTTTAAATTTATAAAAGTGATTATTACTTTTACATCAAAACACACACGAAAGAGGCAAGTGTACCCCGTCATATATGTAGTAAAGTATCGGTAAGAACCAAGTATCGATCCAAGGAAATGGGCGGAGAAATAATACTAGACCTTTGTCACTAAACTACCGGTAAAAATATAAGTTTTGTGATTTTTATAAACTAAAGTAAGCATAAACAAAAGCATAATAAAAACATAATAGATAGTAGATAAAAAGCCTTGCTTAATACACAACCACAGCATGTCAACTAAGTCAGTTTTGGCACTAGAAGCATTCGGTCAATTTTCCAATTTAAGACAATTAGTATCCCTTTCGGGAATCCTAACATGACAATCATTCGGAAAGCTAAAACGATAAACACACTTTAACCACCTAAAATTGTTCTTTAACGTGCAATTGATAAATGTCTAAGAAAATCTCTTAAAAATAAGTTAGTCATCCGTTAGGAGTTTTCTAACCGCACTTAACAAGGAAAGCGACACCGATAAACACAATGTAACCACCAACTGTCAAGCATAAACTAGATTAAAGCACAACCGAGTTCATTTTACAAATCTTGCACAATAATTCACCAAGATAGCAATTTTGGCCTAAACTACTAACTAAGCTAACAAATCATGGCAAGAATTTATAACGACACCATCTAACCCGTTAAGGTCCTTACGTGACGGCAAGCTCTCTTGATTAACAATAATTACATTTTATTAAATCACTAACCATTTCTAGTATCATGATGCATACATTTAAACCAAGCTAAACTAGTTAACTAAGTTCAAAGTTTACTAATACAAGATTAATTAAACTTCATTTTTCAACTATTTTAACTAACCAAGCATCAATCATCCAACATAATTACTTATAATCAAGAAATCAATATCAATAACAAGGTTGCAAACTAATCATCAAAGATTAACATAGAAAATACTTCAAAGTGTCATTACAAACAAAGCTTAACACACTAATGGCTATAATCAAGCAAGGGATTGTTGTGTTTTTGCCCAAAGGCTACAATAATACATAAACATTAATCTAAGTACTTGAAAGATTAACAAAATCATGGAAAGATTAGAAAACCAAACCATAAACAAGCACTAGACTAAGAATCCGGATAGAAATGGAGCTAAACGGCACAATGTGGCTTGAATCCGGGTCAAAAGCAAAGCCTCCGGAGCCTGTAAATTCGCCTGTGAAGCTCCCAAAATTCCAAAATGTCGAACAGAATGTTTCTGTTCTGTTTTTATATTTTTTTCGCTGTCGCACGGTCGTTCTTCAGATGGCACGACCGTGCACTTTAAGCAATTATTGGGGATGGGGCACCATACTGCATACTTCATCAGATCTTTGACCAGATACGAAATCGCACGACCGTTCTTCGGATGGAACGGTCGTTCAGTTCCGGGTTCTTGTTGCACGAGCTGCTGCACCGGGCGTTCATCACCGAGATCAGGCTGGACCATCGTAGCCGCACGGTCGTTCTTCAGATGGCACGTCCGTGCATCACCGGACTGACCTTATATGCCTTGCACGCCTAGTCGCACCTTCGTTCAATGCCGGGTTGATCAGCATTTGTCGGAGATGCACGGTCGTGCATCAGGTCGCACGACCGTTCCACAGGCCCAGGTCAGTTTCCTTAACAGAATGTTCGCAGCTTCGTCGTTTTGTCCGGAAAGTCCTCGTTTTCACTATCATCTTGTCTGGTATGCTGTTTTAGGCCTGTAAACAAAAGTGTAGATAATTAAGTATCCGAATGACGGTTTTACGGCCAAAAACGCATAAAATAGGGGTAAAACGGGGGACTAAAATATGTGTAAATTAGCGAATATCACCATGCAATTAGTTACACCATTTATTCGATTCAATTAATCCATTCCAACAGTTTTCATTTATTTAATCCCCTCAACAATTAACAGTTTCTATTTGCTCCTTTATTCGATCAAATCATAGAGTTTCCAATTATTTCTTATGAACCCTAATTAATCAATTAACAACCACTAACAACATCATCAAAACATTATTCGGACCACAAGAATATCGGCACATGTCAAGATTGTTTCATTCATCATTCAACATCAACTTTTAAACATTAACATCACAAGTAATCGATCGGACTGAATCAAAATTACTAATACATATGGCCGCCATTTACTTTTAGAGTGTGCACATGGTTTGATGAGATCACATGCATGACGGTTCGCAGCATTTAACACATAACCCTAACCTATTTACATATTCGAACAAACATATCATGAAATCAATTATTAGACACAATCATGAGATCATCGGTCAATGTGAGCACATAACTGATTGCATTCAATCTAATTATACATGTATGATATTTACAAGTTGCACACACATAATAAACATCACATGTCACTAACAAATTCACATGCAAGTATGAACCTAATGGCCCACCACATGGTCCTTATTCATTTGGCTGCACATGCTAAACATCAATAATAGTCAAAGGGGTTTACCTCAAGGTAATCGATTGGAAGGAAAGGGGGGCCTGCTTGCCGTCGCACAACAGATGTAGGAGTAGGGTTTGTTCTACTATGCATTCCTTATCATTCACGAATACATGTTATATAAGGCAAGGGATTTGGCCCGGTTATGTTTGCTAATCGAAACCGTGGGTTGGGCCGAGACTACACAATAATGCGGAACAATATTTGGGCCGAGTCTAAAGGTTTGTTCATTGGCATTACATAACATGTTTGGGTCAAGTTTATTTATAAACGGTGGCGGCCCAACGACATCTGCGACCGGGTTAACGTATTTCAGGTATTGCGGCTCAACTTAACCCAGTGGCTCACTAAGCACACAACATACTTAATCACATTTAACAATCAGCACGTTTTCTAGAGTCACGAGTGTAAAATAACTTCACATGTCACGTATAAATAATTCATGAGCGTTCAACATGTTTAATGCATTAACTTATCACGTAGAGTTCATGTAGGCTTTTAACATTTCGTTTAAACTATGTATCACACAATCACATATAATTCAGACAAGTTACATCCAAGCATTACGAGAGGTTCTAAATTACGAGTTGTTACATTATCCCCAAGTTGAAAGAAATTTCGTCCCGAAATTTAGCACGTACTTACTGAGGAAGCTAGTTGAGTTGCATGGTTTCCTGGTTTTCCTGGGGTGTCACATCTAATGAAGCTTTTCTCAATCCGTCATGTATGGGTTGGAGTACTTGTGTCAGAATGTAAGGATTTGAATTGTTCGTCATAAATCAACCGAATGGAAGTTATGCCATGAATGTTAATATCCGTTACTAACGGGTCTGTAAAGAATGGAATGTAATGTCTCTATTGAGACGGGAATGTAATGACCCGTTCAACGGGTAGTAAGCGTAAAGAAAAAGAATGATGTAAAGGTAAGAAATATCTAGACTATTCGATTTAAAAATTGTTAATGTGATTATGGATTAACTCTTTCATTGGTGTTTGATGTAGGTAAAGCCTCAGTTTAATCAGTTTGGCGACTTGGAACGAGCACCCATGTGAAACTCGCCTATAAGCGCTTCCGCTACCTTTAGTAATAAAGTTATGGTCAAAAGTATTTTGTTGTAATTAGTTTTGAATAGTGGTTAAACTTTGAAGTTTAACTTGTTTGGTCTTTTGAAATTTCTCTAGATGTTGGTAATTACCTGAAATATGTTTTGGATTTGTAAGTCTTTTGAAAGTGTAATTAATTACTTGAAATTAAGTTTGTCAAAACAGGGATTGTTCATATTACAAACGGGTCATGCCGAATTTTTCTAAAAATAATTGTTGAATCTATTAAGTTCTAAAGTATATGGATAACTGATACAAAGTATTACTGACTCGGTGCATTTTATCAACTACAACGCATCATATTACAAAACAGAGAGCCTACTTTTCCTAGACTCGGTGCATTTTATCAACTACAGCGCATCATATATCAACAAGTTTCGGAAGTTTCCCACATAACACAAATCTACACGAACAAACAACACATATGGATAACTGATACAAAGTATTACTGACTCGTTAACGTTCTGATTCGCCCGTAAACGGACCGATTAACCCAATAGTTTCAAGCTACTATCTTTAGAATGTCATAAAGATTCGATGGCTGGGAGCACAACATGGGCCTATAATGGGGCAGTAGGTTAGATTAGAATCTGCTAATGGGTCAGATAGACTAACTTTGTCTTTTTATATTATTTGGTATGTGGATAGAAATAGTGCAGGCAGTATCTTAACTGGTTGTTCGTATTAAAACTTCCAAACATTGGTAATTCATTTTCCAATATAGATCAGGATATAAACTTTTCTAGTTGATTAAACTCTCCATGAAACGATTAAACAAAAGCAACCTAATTGTCACACCCCGACCACGTAGAACATACAAAACGTGGCGGAAACATCGGGGAGTGTTGTAACAGAATTAATTGTTTCAAATCCATGGCAATAGAATCTTCGTTTTATTAATCAAATATGAAAGATTACATTGTTTTAAACAAGAACCAAAGAGTACATAACATAAAGTAACTAGTTCTTGTCTCGTTTTAAGTCACTAAGGCACAGGTCCGCCTAAGTATGTCTTGATAAGTCCTATGCATCATCTCCTGAAAACACATGTGAAAATAGGTACGTCAGCATAAAAATGCATGTGAGATACATAGGTTTTGTGAAAATAGGATTCATGACTTATGTTTGAGAAAATGTTTAGTCATGAACCTTGTAATTTGCTTTGTCTTGTAAATCATTTGGAAAACGATAAGATCAGATGATATGTATAAATAAATGTAGGGTTAAATGAATAACCATGTAAAATGAGTTTGTATAAGATAAGTTGTTTGTAAAACAATGTCTTGTGAAAAGTATGTTATTTGTATATAATGTTATATGTCTCAAATTGAAATGATTCAAATAACGCTACGACATGTAATACCATACAAACACTTATATATAGGAAGTACCAGCGGCGTATCCACCATGCTTGTATCATATTACACACGCCTCGTTACTTAAATCACTTACTCAAACCAAACCATCAAGATGTAATGTTTAACAATTGTAGAAATGTTTATGTATGGTCAAATACGGTTCACACGGTTCACAGATACAAACGGTTCACAGATACAAACGGTTCACAGATACAAACGGTTCACAGATACAAATGGTTCACAGATACAAACGGTTCACAGATACAAACGGTTCACAGATACAAACGGTTCAGATAGTCAAATAGTTATAAACGGTTCAAAATGTAATATAATGTGTTCATATGCTGGATGAGTATATGCAACAAATTGTAATGTAAAACAATGTATTAAGTATGAACTAAATGGACATACATAGCATGAAATGTATTGAAATCATGTACTATAAATGTACTAATAAACATAGCAAGTATATGATGTGAAAACAGGAAAGCATGAAAGTAACAAGTAGGCACATGTGTTCCACCCCAAAACAGTTTGGAAAACAGTAAAAGAGGGGTCTATGTACTCACTTGAGATTGCTTAGTAGTCCTTGAGTAACAACCAAACAATGCTAGAGATCGCGGATATCAAACGGCACGAAGGGTCCCCGAATGCTAATCTAGATCGAAATAACTCAGGTATGAAACAAAGGTTCCAACTTAGAGTCTTTAAGATCAGATTCTAGTGGTTTTGAAGCAATGGGGGGTGGGGTATTTATAGTTTTCGGGTAACCGTTAAGATCGTTTCATGGAAACCATGCTCGAATCTCATGCGTACACTTGTCGGAAACTCATGGTAGCTAAAAAATGGGTTCTTATCAGCTGAATAGGCAAGTGAGAATGTGTGGTGGTGGAGTAAACAGCTGGAATCTGCTGACTGTTCGATCTGATCTGTTCTGGGAGGCATACGCGGCCCGCTTCAGGATCACACAAGGCTCAGGCGGGCCGCCTGGCCTTGTTTGATCAGCAACATGTTTCAGTAATTACAGTTTTGGTCCCTGCACGTGTTTAAGCTCATTTCCGGCACTTCCAAGGCCCGTAAAGCCAACTTCAAGGCCCTAAAATGATGCCTAAATATTGTGGACATGAAACATGCTCAAAAATATGTCGGATGTCAGTTCGTTTGGTCGTACGAACGCGATGTTCGCTTAATTACGACGGAATGCGCACAAGCGCGAAAAACGATCCAAAATGCGTGACGAATGGATTTTTCTTATGCCAAACACTAAAATAAAATATTTTAGTGCTTACATAAATTTTTGGATGTCCAGGTGTATTCAGAACGTAAGTTATGCGCGAAAATGCAAACTTGTGCACTTTTTGACACTTTTAGTCCCTGAATGACCCAAAAGTTTATTTTAGCACACCGAACCCCTCAAAGCCTATTTCTAAGCGATGTAGAGGATATTTAAGGTGTGTTTAACTTATGGTCATGTTCCGGAATGTCTGTTACAGTTTAAATTGGCATACTTTCGCAGTTTGTCAACTTTAGTCCCTGTAAGCGATTTAAACTAGATTTTGCCATACCAAAGCCTTCAAAACTTATTTCTAAGTTATGTAAAGGTTAATTAAGGTATGTTAAGCCTATTTCACTATTCCGGAGTGTTCGTTGCATTAAACTGGTTATATTTACGCATCAGTGCGCGTATAACCCTCCAGAAAGCGATTTAAAGCTTGAAATCGAACAAGAGTTGATATGTGCAAAAGATACACATATTTATACAGATCCCAAGTATGAAATACAATATTTCATTGGCTTGGTATTTGTTTGATGGTTGAAGTGACACAGGTGTCACAGTCTCCCCTACTTTAGGAAATTTCGTCCCGAAATTTATTCGTAGGAGTCTATTTGTGACTTTGTGTCAAATAACCACCAGAGATATGTAAGGCATAATCCTGTCATTTCCTTAACGGACATTCTTCAGAACGAAAATGAACAAACGGAGTCATTTTCAACGGGTGCTTCCTCAGAAATGGAAATGAAAAGGAGAAACAAACGGATATTCATTTCCTTAACGGACAAATCTTCAGAAACAAAAATGAACAAACGGAGTCATTTTCAACGGGTGCTTCATCAGAAATGGAAATGAAAAGGAGAAACAAACGGATATTCATTTCCTTAACGGACAAATCTTCAGAAACGAAAATGAACAAACGGAGTCATTTTCAACGGGTGCTTCATCAGAAATGGAAATGAAAAGGAGAAACAAACGGATATTCATTTCCTTAACGGACAAATCTTCAGAAACGAAAATGAACAAACGGAGTCATTTTCAACGGGTGCTTCATCAGAAATGGAAATGAAAAGGAGAGACAAACGGATATTCATTTCCTTAACGGACAAATCTTCAGAAACGAAAATGAACAAACGGAGTCATTTTCAACGGGTGCTTCATCAGAAATGGAAATGAATAGAGTTAACTTCTAGGCACATGACAAAGCTCGCTGTGGTTTCTGTGCACTAAATTCCATAATTATGTATGCATCCATAATTACGTAATTCCTTGCACAGTCCGCACAGTTTGTCTTGTAATGTTCATAAGCACATAATGACATAGTTGTTTAACTTGGTTATTAATTTGTTAATAATTTGTTATCGATTGAGAACGGATATGGAAACCAGTCAATTGACTTCAATGTCCTCTGGGATTTATCTGAAAAGATATGAAGATCTCCCAAAATTCGATTTTGTTTTCAAAGAAACGTAATAGTCGAATTAAGGAACACAACAATGTTAGGATTTACGGAAATACCCTTAGGTACCCTATTAAGGATTTACAGTGGTACTTTGGGTATTCGTCCAGTGTTGTAATTTGCGCCTTGTACTTCGTTTCCTTAGAATAAACGGGTACTTAGGAATTTCGTGGAAAACGCAAGAGATCATATGATGGGAAAATTTTGGGGGTAGTTTGTTCTTCAAGGAATACGGTTCCTTGATTGTCGGTATTGTAAAAGATATGTTGTTTATACATGCAACCACATAAATACATTGCAATGTAAATAAAAGGTTTATTTATAAACAATGATCACAACTGTTTCTTGGACCTTGACAACTAAAGAAAATAATACATAAGGATTGATTATTTCTAAATAGCGTTGTCTTCCATTCGGTCAGATGCTCATCCCTGTGCTGGATTTGCATTAGCAAGCTTTGGGCAATTTCTTCGGAAATGACCCATCTCGCCACAGTTGAAGCAAGAACCTGGTAGAAAACGACCTTGAGCGGTATTGTTGCCAGCTTGGTTTGGTGCAGCTGCAGCTGGGTAGACTCTTGCTGTATGGCCTATAAGCCCACAAGTTTGGCATTTGCGGCACTTTACATTGGCATGATGATGGAGGCTACATTGGTTGCACAAGGGTGCAGTTCCATTATATGGCTTCCTAGCAGGGGGTTGAGCTGGTTGGTTGGGGACGGCTTGATCATTGTGAGTAACCATGGCGAAGTTCTGAGAAGCCTTCCGCTTCTTTGACCTCTTAGGGGATCCAGTCTGTTCATCCATGGTCTTTGATTCCTCGATTGGGTTCGATTCCTCGACCGGTTTCTTGTCACCTTTTCGGAAAAGTTTACCTTTCCTGATCTTTGATTCAGTCAAGGTTGCAGATAGCTCAATGGCCTGTCTAACTGTAGTAGGGTTGCTGCCAGTCACAATGTCTTGTATTGAGTCAGGGAGGCCATCAATGTACTTTTCTATTGCCTTATCCAAAGGCGTGACCATGTTTGGGCATAACAGACTCAACTCCTCATAATGGTCCGTGTAGGCTCGATGCTCACCGCTGTCTTGCTCAAGATTGTCGAATTCCCTTTCCAAGGCCCTGATCTCATGACGAGGACAGAATTCCTTCATCATAAGGGCCCTAAGTTCAGCCCATGTCTGTGCTAGAGCAACTTCTGCACCACGATCTCTCATAACCCCGTTCCACCACGTAAGGGCTCTCTTCTGGAACACACTCGAAGCAAACTCGACCTTGCGATTGTCAGGACACTGCACGTGGCGGAAAGTATTCTCAATGCTCTCGAACCATTGAAGAAGCCCAGTCGCTCCCTCAGAACCACTAAACTTGAGTGGTTTCACCGAGTTAAAACTCTTGAAATTGCATGGACCATTGTTGTTGTTGTTGGCTTGATTCCATTGAGCAAAGAGGTTTGGGAATTGAGCAGCCATTTGCTGCGCAATGATTTCTGCCAATTCGGCAGTCGCTATCTGGCTTTCGCGTCGAGGAGGCATTCTAAAAGAGGAAACATGAAAGGAAACGAGTGAGAGAATTAGACGAAAAGAATGAGATGAAACAAATTTGATGAAAGCAAGGATAGTGGTGTGACAACCCTCACCAAACCAGGTATCCGTATGAATTAATTAATATTTAATTACCGCGTAATTACTGTGCTTGCTTACAACTGTGATTAAACTGCTTACTGATTTCTGATACGTACATACTCATGCATCACATTTTATACTGTCACTCTATTATTTTTACACAAATATCAGTGACAACCTTGATGCACAAAAAGCACAGTGAGCACACTATACGGGATACCCATTAAACATACTGAAATAACCAGCATCAGGCAGACACTGCCTCTAAGGCCTGTATGAGCCAGAGATAGTTTACTACACCTGTAGAGAGTGTAGGGAAATGAGGGTTGTAGAACTGCGTCACTAGGTGAAAATTATAAGTGACCGGATGTGCCTAAAACGTACTTCGAGTACAAAATTCAGCACTTTAAATAAAAATTCAGCATTTAAGCTAACTAGTAAAGTGCAAAAGTTTGGAAAAATATTACTAGACACTTTCCAAAGTGTCGGGAATAAATTGTGTCACTAAAAGAAATAATAACGACACTTTATATACTTATTTAGCGCTTTAACGGAGTACTATCCAACCGTACAACCGGACTTAACCCGGGACATAAAAATATTGTCATTGACATTGTCTTCTTTTTCTGAGCCAGTTAGGGTCCCCGAACACCCTAACACCCGTTATAATTTACTACACACATAATACACTAAATTAAATTCCTAACCAAAACCGACTAAGCACTAACCATTTAGTTCACAACAAACCAAATGCCCCCTTGTCTATCCGTCCGGTTTCCCCATGTGGGACAACCTACACAAACCTTTGATTATTATAATCAAGGTGGTCTCAAATCTAGAAAGCACTTTGTTTAGTGGACAAAAATATAAAGTTGGATTATAAATATAACAAATAGACTACCATTTCATTTATCAAACACTTAAACAAAAAAAAATGATTTCTTCCACTCTTGCCATACTCACGGCCGAGAACCAAAGCCAAGCACACCCACATTTTTTTATTTCATTCAAGCAATTCCAAGTATATTCAAGTGTGAAGGGTCACATACGAGGAAGCCCGGTGCTTGCGGATTGCTAAGGACCTCACTACGTTGCTTTTAACCACCTATTTTTCGACTAGTTTCTTCCCTAGCCTCGAGCTAGTAGTAAGTGACTCTAAACGCCTTTTTGATCTATTCTAAAGTGGTTAATAAGAACTTTGTCGGTTGAAAATCATGAACATATAAGATCATAAACTAAAAGTTTACTAAAATGATGAACTTGTTGGATAAAAGCAATGTAATGGTGTAAAACTTATAAAAATAGTGTTGTTATGATTATTTATGGTTGTTGATTGCTAGTATGGGAATGGATCGTCATCAAACCCCGCTAGGTCATGTTCATGAAACATGAACTAGCCATAAGTTAAGACATAAAGTTTTTAGATGACGAACCCTTACTACTTATAACCATGAACTTGTGTAAAAGAGATTCTTTTTATAAAATAGAGTTCTAAACTAGTGGATCTAAAGATCTACAAGAGGTATTTTCGAAGAACCAAGTGTCAAATGAAACCATATTTTTAGAAGCCGGATCTTTCATAAACTAAAGATGTTTTTATGAACCCACAAGCGTGTAGGCACTTGTGTAACAAAAAGTTTTAACAAAAGAATTATTTTTGAAAATTTTGACTAGAAGATGTACAAATGCATTTTCTGTAAAAATGAGATTTTTCGAGAAACCGATTTCATTTATAAAAGTAGAAAGATCTATTAAAAATAATGGGAAGTTACTACACACTTTTACACAACCCACAAGTTCATGCGTTTGTGATATTTTTGAACTAGTATGATGTTGGAATTTGTTTGTTAATGTTGGGAACATTGTTGATTTGAATTATAAAAGAAAATGATACGCTTGAAAGCATGGCCACCTCCAGTTACAGAGGAAACTCTGGCGAAATTTTTCCAAAAACCTAACACTTGTAAATATTTTTATCACAAGTGTTATGGATATATTTTTAACTTATTTTTCCAAATAAATTTCGTCACGATTTTTATTACAAATTAAGCAAGTGTCGGAGGTGGGATTTTCACAAAAATAAAACTTGCTAAAATATATATTTAGAATATATATTTTCATAACAACACTTGTGTAAATTTTTGTGATTATTTTGTGAACTACGTAAATATTATTTTTAGGGTAAAAATAATATTACCAAATATTAACGACTCCAAAATAATTCTAACGCCTTCACAATAAATATTAAGTTACAACGGTATTACTATTACCACCCGATCTTTATCCGTAACTTACGTATTTTCAGAAAATACTCATAGATGTGTATTTTGACAAGGATATTATTTTGGAAATTTATATGGAATAAAATATAATATTTTTGGGAAAAAATATTTATATTTTGGGAATAAAGTATTTTAGACAAATGAAATAAAATATATTACATTAAGTGAGACTTAATAATATATTTCGAAGTTATACGAACGCACATGTATTAAAAACCCTCATCCTTGGGAAGGAATATATTTACAAAATAATTACGAAGTGTAATTACGAAATAGTTGCCTAACTATTTCCCAAAGACATTAAACCTTAAACTGTGGCACGGCCGTCCGTCTAATAGAAGTTAGTACGTGTAGGTCGTCGCACAGCAGATTTTCTGGGAGATACTTTTTAGAGACGCACTTCGGTGAGTTCATGCTCCCCCTTTTCTCTTAACTGTTTTCAGTTTTTAAACTGCGGGGGTGAAATACATGTTACATTTACTACAAACGTTTTATAGACGGTATGATTAGCTAAGGAACCTACTGCTAGATCACGTGACTGGATAGGCTATTATCGTAAGACCATTAATCCTTGTATAAGGACCGAGAGGCATGAGTGATAGATCTATCGGGTGTTGCGAGCCCCACACATGGGCCAGCGTGCGGCTGCATGTGGTGACTATGTCGTTCCGCCGGAAGGACCGGTATGAAATACGCGTTACAGGTTTGAGTGCTTCCTAGTCCATGTCACTTATTAATGTATTAGCTACACATTAATCGATCTCTTTTTCCTTACTTGCTACATACCAGGGTTTTTATACTTACAAAGGCTTTACTTACTCACTTACACATGAACTCGCTCAACATTATTGTTGATTTTTCCAACTTACATGTATTTCAGGGAACTAAAGATCTGACACGGTATGCTACGCTGCGTTAGAGTTATGGGATCATCCACGTTTAGGGATTGCGACTTTTACCTGGACAAGTCGCAAGTCTTAAACGGTGTTTATTTTAAGTTTGTGGTTGTGTCTTTCAAACAATGTTTTATGTTATTAGGTTGTAATTTCCGTTGCATGTGTCAACGCTTCAAGACAATGATGTGTTACTTTTATTTTAAAACTTAAATCAATGGATGATCTGCATGGTTTTATTTTCATATAGCTTTGTTGTGATTAAGCTATGGTATTAAGAAGTCACACCAAATAAACCCACGCTTCCGCAAAGCCAGGGTGTGACAAGTGGTCATTTGTTTGTTACTACAAAGCAACAAACAACCTCGGTGTTTAATCAAAGTAAATAGGTCAAAAATAATGTATCGCGAAGACATGCTCGCCTATAAGTGAACACTCATCCCAAGAATTCCCAGGTAAGCACAACTGGTCTCGCGTCTGATGAGATGTATACGAAGTGCTTGCCTAGACAGAAAACCCAGAATACAGGCATTCACCCTTCCAGTTTGCACGTATTCACATTTTTTAAAACCCAAAATCTTGACGAGATTTTGAAAACTCAAAAGGGTTCAAAACCATATAACAGAGAGTTCAAAACCTTACAATAGAGGGTTCAAAACCTAGTAATCAATCATCCTAGAACAGATGATTAGTTTTCAAAGCGGTTTTGAAATTTATGTTCTTGTTGTGGTAGTCGCCTAAGGATAGGTGACGGTATTGTTTTATGATTAAACGCAAGTAAACTCGTGTTAGGGTCCTAAGAAGGTTATAGACTAGGTCAAAGCATTACTAATAACCTAATTCCCTATAACCATTGGCTCTGATACCATCTTTTCTGTCACACCCCGACCACGTAGAACATACAAAACGTGGCGGAAACAACGGGGAGTGTTGTAACAGAATTAATTGTTTCAAATCCATGGCAATAGAATCTTCGTTTTATTAATCAAATATGAAAGATTACATTGTTTTAAACAAGAACCAAAGAGTACATAACATAAAGTAACTAGTTCTTGTCTCGTTTTAAGTCACTAAGGCACAGGTCTGCCTAAGTATGTCTTGATAAGTCCTATGCATCATCTCCTGAAAACACATGTGAAAATAGGTACGTCAGCATAAAAATGTCTGTGAGATACATAGGTTTTGTGAAAATAGGATTCATGACTTATGTTTGAGAAAATGTTTAGTCATGAACCTTGTAATTTGCTTTGTCTTGTAAATCATTTGGAAAACGATAAGATCAGATGATATGTATAAATAAATGTAGGGTTAAATGAATAACCATGTAAAATGAGTTTGTATAAGATAAGTTGTTTGTAAAACAATGTCTTGTGAAAAATTTGTTATTTGTATATAATGTTATATGTCTCAAATTGAAATGATTCAAATAACGCTACGACATGTAATACCATACAAACACTTATATATAGGAAGTACCAGCGGCGTATCCACCATGCTTGTATCATATTACACACGCCTCGTTACTTAAATCACTTACTCAAACCAAACCATCAAGATGTAATGTTTAACAATTGTAGAAATGTTTATGTATGGTCAAATACGGTTCACACGGTTCACAGATACAAACGGTTCACAGATACAAACGGTTCACAGATACAAACGGTTCACAGATACAAACGGTTCACAGATACAAACGGTTCACAGATACAAACGGTTCACATAGTCAATTAGTTATAAACGGTTCAAAATGTAATATAATGTGTTCATATGCTGGATGAGTATATGCAACAAATTGTAATGTAAAACAATGTACTAAGTATGAACTAAATGGACATACATAGCATGAAATGTATTGAAATCATGTACTATAAATGTACTAATAAACATAGCAAGTATATGATGTGAAAACAGGAAAGCATGAAAGTAACAAGTAGGCACATGTGTTCCACCCCAAAACAGTTTGGAAAACAGTAAAAGAGGGGTCTATGTACTCACTTGAGATTGCTTAGTAGTCCTTGAGTAACAACCAAACAATGCTAGAGATCGCGGATATCAAACGGCACGAAGGGTCCCCGAATGCTAATCTAGATCGAAATAACTCAGGTATGAAACAAAGGTTCCAACTTAGAGTCTTTAAGATCAGATTCTAGTGGTTTTGAAGCAATGGGGGGTGGGGTATTTATAGTTTTCGGGTAACCGTTAAGATCGTTTCATGGAAACCATGCTCGAATCTCATGCGTACACTTGTCGGAAACTCATGGTAGTTAAAAAATGGGTTCTTATCAGCTGAATAGGCAAGTGAGAATGTGTGGTGGTGGAGTAAACAGCTGGAATCTGCTGACTGTTCGATCTGATCTGTTCTGGGAGGCGTACGCGGCTCGCTTCAGGATCACACAAGGCTCAGGCGGGCCGCCTGGCCTTGTCTGATCAGCAACATGTTTCAGTAATTACAGTTTTGGTCCCTGCACGGGTTTAAGCTCATTTCCGGCACTTCCAAGGCCCGTAAAGCCAACTTCAAGGCCCTAAAATGATGCCTAAATATTGTGGACATGAAACATGCTCAAAAATATGTCGGATGTCAGTTCGTTTGGTCATACGAATGCGATGTTCGCTTAATTACGACGGAATGCGCACAAGCGCGAAAAACGATCCAAAATGCGTGACGAATGGATTTTTCTTATGCCAAACACTAAAATAAAATATTTTAGTGCTTACATAAATTTTTGGATGTCCAGATGTATTCAGAACGTAAGTTATGCGCGAAAATGCAAACTTGTGCACTTTTTGACACTTTTAGTCCCTGAATGACCCAAAAGTTTATTTTAGCACACCGAACCCCTCAAAGCCTATTTCTAAGCTATGTAGAGGATATTTAAGGTGTGTTTAACTTATGGTCATGTTCCGGAATGTCTGTTACAGTTTAAATTGGCATACTTTCGCAGTTTGTCAACTTTAGTCCCTGTAAGCGATTTAAACTAGATTTTGCCATACCAAAGCCTTCAAAACTTATTTCTAAGTTATGTAAAGGTTAATTAAGGTATGTTAAGCCTGTTTCACTATTCCGGAGTGTTCGTTGCATTAAACTGGTTATATTTACGCATCAGTGCGCGTATAACCCTCCAGAAAGCGATTTAAAGCTTGAAATCGAACAAGAGTTGATATGTGCAAAAGATACACATATTTATACAGATCCCAAGTATGAAATACAATATTTCATTGGCTTGGTATTTGTTTGATGGTTGAAGTGACACAGGTGTCACACTAATATCTATCACAACTTAGATTAGTTCAAAGTAAATCCTATGGACTATACACGAGAACTATCATAGTTAAGATCCTCAATCACACTTCAAGACTAACTTGTACACACAGATTACCTAAAACCACTATAACCACCAATCATAGGCTTTCCAAAACACACCCCTAAAACCTACCAGAACTCATCAAATATACCAAAATTAAGTCTCAAATTCGTAGGATTCCAAGGAGGGCATAATTTGCACCTGATATATGCGGATTGCGGTTGCAGCTCTGTGAAATAGATCGGCTGTGGAGGACCTGCTTCACAATTGACAAAATTATAACTGAGCAGATGGAGTTTTTAGAACAAAAGTCGAAATTCAAACCTAATTATAGATAACTGAAGTCGCAAATGACCACCCAATTCAATCATGGGCTGATAATAGGGCACTGAACTGGCAAAGAATCACACAATTGAAGCATGGGTTACATCTTAAATAATTGTAGATTTGGAGCAAATTCAATCATCGTCTTCAATTTTCCATTCCAGTATTAATTGTTTCCACCGTTCAATCTTCAATATGTTATTCGCATTCAGTCTTCGGTTTCATTGTGAGGATGTCTATTAGGTTTCCTCAAGGGCAGTGGAGGAAAGGTTTTTGTGTTCGTGAGCAACGGGTGTGGTGAAAATTACTATTATAGCCTTAGAGTGTTTTAAAATTTGATGTTTTTACAATTTTACCCTTACAAAATAAGTATTCATTAGTTGTACATGTTGCATAAAGTGGTGGACGCGGTATAAAATTACAAGTGTGTAATCACATTTACTTTATATAGTTATATAGATATATTTTCTTTTTAGTGTATATATATACACATTAATTTTTTAATATGTTTTTGTTTATTTATTAAAATAAATGAGTAAGAAGACTAAAATACCTTAGTTGACCAAATTTAACAAGAAAAATTTAACTAGGTTAAGCTCAAAGGACGTACGGTGCAAGGATTTTTCCTATAAAGTGCAAAACTTGTCAAAATTCATTAAAATGACACCGCCTGAAAAAGGATATATAGATAAAAGACAAAACTTATAATTTTTCCTTTACAGAATTAAAATAATATATCTTAAGCAAAAAAACTCATATTCCTTGTTAGTTACTAAGCATAAAAACATACAAATTTATTCACATATAATCTTAAATTAAATACAAAGTAACTTATTAACAAACTATAAATTAACAATATTTGTGTGCATAGAGGTGTATACCTCGTGCTTTGGGAGGTTTTCAAAAAAAAAATTGATGTTTCACTTTTAACCCAAAACTATTTGTTTTACTAAACCAAAAGTTTCATTTTTTAGCAATTTAACCTCACAACTTTTGTAATTTCAGCTTTGGTCCCCACACTTTTCATATTTAACAGATTTTTCGTTTTAAATTTTGCGAGTTAATAGGGCGTAACGTTTGTGTGTGGTTCAACGTTTTAACATTTCGTTTTACGCTTCGTACTAGATTTTGCAAGTTAACACGGCTCAACGTGCGTGCATGGTTCAACGTTTTTACGTCGTATATCGTTTCCCTGTTTGACATATTTGTTACAACGCGCAAGTTCCTAAATCGACTTAATTATTATTTTTTATGTTTTACGTTGCAGTATAATTTCTTCGCATTAACAAACCGTAACTTCCGTATTGGTTGTTGCTGGCGATGTTGTAGCATTGGTGCTATTCGGCACCGTTTTATGCCCCTGGCGTACTATGACGGGTGGTAAATTTAGTTTTATAAAATTCTCTATGAAGATAACATCTAGATCCAAGCGGTAGGGTTAGCCATTCAACTATTCAAGGATATTTATCGACCTTTGAAAAATGCTTAACCGTGTTTTTCGATCATGAAGTATTGGATTTTAATAATCCTTACAATTCGTCGTTGGCCGTCAACAATCCCAACTTAAAAAATAAGCACTGGCAATTCCAACTATATACATATTGGCCATCAATGGACCCTGACTAACAGAACCCTAAAGCAGTTAGTCTCCGGTCGCCGACAAACCGTTTTTGCTAGAAAAAAGATTTCTAAAGGTCCGATCTAAGGTTACAATGAGGTTTGGCTCGAAAACGTTGAGTTTTCCGGCAAAAAAGTTGAGTTTTTCGGCCAAAAAGAAGTTTTCCGACGACTTCAATAATTGAGGCTTTTATTAGAAAAAGATTTCTAAAGGTTCGTAATAAGGTTACAAAGAAGTTTGGACGAAAATGTTGAGTTTTCCGGCCAAAAACGTTTTTTCGGCGACCGGAGATTAACGGTGTTATGGTTATGTTAGTCATTAAGGCCAATATGTTAACAATTGAGATTATCAGTTGTTATTTTTGAAGTTAGGATTGTTGACGGCCAACGACAAATAGTTTAGATTATTAATTTCCAATATTTCTTCGATCATTTCCGATATCTGTAAGTTTTTTACTCAACCAGTTTTCAGAGTAAGAATCAACGGACTTTGAGGAGGAGTGTCAGCATACTCCACAAATTGTCATGGAAACTTGAAACATTTTAAAATAAAGTAGGTAATTTGGTAGATCTTATTATGCTTCAAGGGGTAAAAAGAAGAAAGTGAAAATCACACAATTGAGCAACCACTTGGTCTATTTTACTGTAGTTTTTATTTATTATATTCCCAATCTCGAGCTCGTTCTCATCTTACATACATGCACACCCCACCCCACCTCACCTCACCTTAAAGCAACACCCCAACGGAACGTAACGTACCTCAAACCCCAAATTAATGGATCTCCACCACCACTACCAAGACTCCGTGGAATCCTCCTCCCCCACCTGCCGTCAATGGGACGCTGACACTACTCTTCCACCACCCAAACTCCGCATGATGTGCAGCTTCGGCGGCCACATTATCCCCCGTCCGCACGACAAATCCCTCTGCTACATGGGCGGCGAAACCCGCATCGTGGTGGCCGACCGCCACACCTCACTTGCCGATCTCTGCTCACGCCTCTCCACCACCCTCCTCAACGGCCGCCAGTTCAGCCTCAAGTATCAGCTCCCAAGTGAAGATCTTGACTCACTCGTGTCCGTCACCACGGATGAGGATCTTGACAACATGGTGGAAGAGTATGATCGACTGAATGCATCCAACCCCTCATCCAAGCCATTGCGATTGCGCTTATTCCTCTTCTTAAACAAACCCCAAACCGCAGCCTCTATGGGATCCTTACTCGATGATGCTAAATCAGAAACATGGTTTGTTGATGCATTAAACGGCGCCGGATTGCTTCCTAGAGGCTTGTCGGATTCTGCCCCTATTGACAACTTGTTAGAACCCAAAGACCAAGAGGAAACGGAGATACAACGGCCGCCGGTGGTGGAGACCACGTCTTCTTCGTTTGGATCGACTTCTTCGTCTCCTTCGATGTCGAATTTGCCGCCAATTAAGGTGAAGGTGGATCACATGAATCAGATGGCGGGACTGGACGAGCAGTTTCCTCATCCTCCGCCGGTGGCTGTGGCCGTTTCCGATGATGAGAGATCTGATCAGGGTGGTGGGATGATGAGGAAGCCGCCGTTGCCGTTACTGCCTGTGCAAAGGAAGTTTGGCCATGATCACTACAGTTTGGCTTCGCCGGATTCCAAGCATGGTGCTGCCTACACTTTACACTCACCGGATTCCATAGCAAGGTAAATCCTATATTCCTTCTAGATAACTTTAAATAACTGGGATAGATCGTATCCTATTACGTATAAAAATACTGTTTGCTTCCTTCCTTCCTTCCTGTACAAATAATAAATAATAAATGGTTTTAAATTCGCTTAAAAGGTGACAAATGGAAGAGAAGGTTTTTTATTTTATTTTTTCTAATTTTTTTCACAAAATCTTAATAAAATTATGATTTTATATTAATAGAGTAATTTTGTAATTATTATAAAGTAATTATAACTACTCTACTATAATAATTATAATTACTATACAAAATTACACAATTAATCTACTAATGTAAAATCATGAATTATTATTATTATTATTATTATTATTATTATTATTATTATTATTATTATTATTATTATTATTATTATTATTATTATACATTTTGCATTTAAACATCATACTTTAGTTGATGGTCAAAAGAAATTTAAGAAAAAAAAAGCTTCCTTCATTTTAATGTAATGACCATTTTGTATATTAAGACTCATTTCTATTTGATCCATATTTTATATATAAGCCTTTAAGTATAAATTTGTTTGTAAAAAAATGAGTTAAAACTAAATAGATTCCAAATGGACAATACTAAATAGACTTTTGTTTACTATATTGGGTTTTAAATTTAATAATAATAATAATGGGCTGTTGGTTTAAAAAATTATATATAAACTATATAATAACGTACAAAAAGTTTTGACCTCAACGAGAGTGGGCCATGTTCGTCCGCCGCCCTGCACTTACTGCAGGGTATGGGGCGGGGGTTTGGGCGTGGGTGGGCTGAAAACGCCCAAGCCACCACCCCGGGTGGGCATGGGTTTGGGCGTGGCCCTTCTAGCGTGGGTTTGAAGCCGGGCGTGGGGCGGGCTACTAGGGCTAGTAAGGTGACATGGCAGGCTCTCAATGGCCAAACCAAACTCATGCCCCCAACCCAAGCCCCCAACCCAAGCCCCACCATACCCCATGGGCGTGGGTTTGTTTGGTGGAGGGGCCTCCCATTCCACGTGTCAACAAATGCCCCAACCCAAGCCCCCCATACCCCGCAGTCTTAGCCTGAGCCAGCCTTCTCACTAAAACATTGTCCAGACATTACTGACGTGTCATGAAGATCGTATGGTTATATGGGCAGCATGTTAGCGAGAAATTGGTCATGAGGACCCTATGGCATGTTAGACTTACAAATCACATGGATCGTATGATGTCATGAAGTTATATAGTTTGGACGATCATTTCCGCCTTTTCATACAACAACGTAAACCCAAATTTATTGATCAATTTTTTATTTTTTTTTATTTTCGCAGTGATAGCAGCAGCATTGCTTCGGCAAATTGTCAACAAAAGAACACATTCACTCAAGATCCAAATGCTCAATCAAATAGAGACACCCTAACTCCACCAATCTACCCAAGCACATCTGTCATGTCCACTATCAACTACCAAACCCCAATCCAACAAATCTCGGACTCCTCTGACACATCACATAACCAAGAGCAACAAAACCAACAACAATTCTATCAACCTCGACCGCATTTTATCCAGCACCATACAACAAACCAACAACCACAACCGGTCTCGTCTTACTATCAAGTCTACGCGCCACCACCACAAATGGACAATCAACAATACCCACTCTACTTTCTTCCGGTGACACAAAACCACCCATACGGTATGCAGG